>CM028332.1:16765948-18163073 GCA_016647705.1 Eucommia ulmoides
TAAATAAATAAAAATTAAAATAAAAGGCGACTTCGTTTATGAAATTTGGATGGAGAATTGAATTCCACCAAATTTTAATTTATTATAATTTTAAAGGTGTAAAGTAGATAATAAAATGAACAAAATCAAAGCAGGGGATAAGGTAATTAACCCTTTTAATTAAGTGAAAGTTGGTGACATCATGAAATTAACAAAAAAATTTGAAAGCAAATAATTACTTTACCTTTCGTGTGAAAAGCACTAATATTCCAAGTAGGGTTTATCACCAACCACTGTCCCACCACTGCCAGCCGTTGGACTCTAATCGTCGGATTCTGACCATTGTCGGTCGTCGAAACTCCGATCATTAGTTGCCAGAATTATTTTTAGCTACATTCAACTGCTTTTTAATAACATTTTTGTAAATATACATTTTTCTTACAATTTTTTTAGTTACATTCAACAAATTTTTCGATTGTCGATCGTTAAAAAATTATGTAAATATAACTAAAAAAATATTAAAATATGACTAACAATACACTTGAAAAATGTAACTAAAAAATGCATTAAAAATACACTAGAAATAGTTACATGTGACTAAACTAGAAGTCGGTGGCTGGACTCTGACAATTGGAGTTTTGAGTTCCGATGGCGAGCGACAGCAGGTGACAACAGAAGGCTGCATCTGCGATAAAAAATATAAACTTTAATTGGAAGCATTTGATTATGTACATATAGAAGCATTGATCGTGAGATTAAAATACAAGTCAAAATATAATTGAAAAATTTATACTCCATTTAAAATTAAAATAAGATAAATAATATAGTAATCATTTTAATAAACAATTATCCCGTTAAATTAATTGTGATCGATCCACACAAATAACGACAGTCGTCACTTAATTACACTAATAAACCAAAAGGGATTCATAGTTGAGGGGTGTCAGCATCGAGTTAGCGCAAAGTCATGCAAGTAACAAATATAAAAATAAAGAAATTCATCTCTTTCTTATCACTTGGTTATTGGTCACACATCTACACAATTTCCTCGAAAACTCCAATCTTTTCATGAAACAAAACACACTTCATCCGCATGTACTTTGCCTAAATTACATTTTAACTTTATTTTATATTTTGTGATTTCAACTAAAGTGCAATAGTTAATAATTAATAAAATTGTGTAAAAATAACAAATTTATTCTTATATATATAACTCGGTCTAAGAAAAAAAAGAATAAATGGATATTATCCAACCCAATCCAATCTGATGATATAAATATTAATTAATATTAAATAATGAAAAAATTATAGAAAAAAATTACTTTTACCACTAAAATTAAAATGATTTACTATTTACAAGCTCGTATTGAGAAAATTTTACTTATATATTTTTTAGTTAAGATAAACTCAAATATATATTATTTCATTACATCAACAACAACATAATAAATGGGAGGAATGCAAATGTTACTGTCGAATAATAATGTTAATAGCAAATAATAAATGAGGGGATGCAAATGTTGTTATACAACAATAATGTCAACAACAACATGATGAATGTGGATATAAATATTATTGTACGGTAAACAAATACTATATATCAATTGAATTTTTCTCTAAACTAAAATTTGACTCTTAGTTTTAACAACAATGGCACCTTATAGGATAGTGTACTTACAAAACTAACATAGGGGAATTCTCCAATGTTAGGGATTCGAGCTTGTGGAAAAGTACTTATTGGAAGGGATAGCCATGCACTTCGAACGAGATTAATCTCACACTCCGTTTTGGGACAGTCGTGGGTATACAAAAAAGGAAAAAAAAATAAAAATAGTGGAATAAATTGTGATTCTATTAAAACACAGGGATTAAAATGCCATTAATCGCTTTATGAAAGACTCATCATCGACCTCTTCTCATTTGGAAAGTTACCACTTATGCTCTTTATTTATTTTTCAGAATAATGACGTAACCTAACAATTCATCAATAAACTTTAATAATTAAATAACTTGAATAGGTATTTTATTAGTTTCTAGATAATATGTAGGTTTGTTCTAAATCAATTTGATTACGATTGGTTCCAAACTTGTTTCTTTGAATATATATGGAGGTCATGCAATTAATTTGATTAAACAAATAAAACAATCCAATAATATCAACATCATCAAAAAATATCAACACTAATTTTTTTAATATTAATAAAAAGATAAATTGTCTCTATTTTGTCTTATTATTGCTTTTTCTACCCACTATAAAAACCTACATCTTAGCTCATTCTACTTTAATTATATTGAGAAAAATTGCTCTTTTATTTAGAATGAAAAAGAAAATATTGTCCCTGATTTCTTTTTTTCTTTTTTCTTTTTTCTTTTATTTCCTTTCTCTCTCTCTAAAACTATTTCTTGTTTTCTCTTAGATTGAATGTCCAAGACATTGAGTGGATTGATTCAAGTTGGTTCTTCTCTAATTGTTAATTTCATTAATCAAACCATGGCATTATCTTCTTAGGATTTTTTAATTTTTTATTGGTTTTTCTTATCAATCAATAAGGATTATCAATCAATAAGGATATGTTTGCTATCTAGTGTGAGTAGAGAGAGACGGTGGAGAATGGTGGCAGCGATGGTTGTGAAGATGTGTCCAAGAGATAAATTGATAGAACGAGACGGTAATTTCAAAATTCACTTTAAATTTGGCAGAGAGAGAGAGAGAGAGAGAGATTCATTGGAGACAGAAAAATAATTTCGTATTCTTCGAAAAATAGGGGATTTTCATAATTGATTGTAGTCATACTAGCTCAAAACTAAGAAATTCCTAACAAGCTTATTAACTCACGTTAGTAAGCAATAATCCATTGAAAGTTCTTTCAAAATAAAGCTTTCGCAAATCCAACTAGCAACAAAACGAGTTTGACAACCATCAAGGCAAAATCGACAAAATCAGAGCTTGTGAAATCGTCACGGATTCCAGAAGCAATTGACATTGTTGTTTATGTTCTCTACGACGAATCACCTATCGTCGTCTCCATCATTGGACGTCTCAAAACCCTAGCACTTCCACCGTTAGACATCGTAGTCTCTGTCATTGGACATTGTCGAAATCCTAACACTTCTATCGTCGGACGTCATCGTCTCCACGTTGGACATCGTCAAAACCCTAGCACTTCCACTTTTGGACATCTTCGTCTCCACCGTTGGACTCGTCTGAATTCTTTCCAGCTAACTTCAACTTCTTATCTTTGGATTTTGTCTTCGTATTCACGTGCTCAGCCTCATCGCCACCTTGAATTTCTCTATTCTGGATTACGACTCTGCTCGATCGCACTCGCTGATCGCACCTCATTTTGTGCGATTTTATATCTTTAAGCTTAGATTTGTTAATCGTTCGAATAGTGTAAATTATTATAAATAGAGTTATCTTATTTATTTATATTTGTTTATGAAAATAGATCAAAACGGTGTTAAGATAGGGCAAATCAGATTAAAAACGAATAAACCACGCAAAACCGAACAAAACTAAAGAAACTAGAATGAATTGTTCGATCTTTTAACAATATAAAAAATTGATTTATTTCAAATGGTTTTGTAGGTTTTTGAAAAACAAACAAAATGGCTTTGAGTTGAAGTAAATTGGATAAGAAACGAGCAAACCGTGGCAAGCCGAACAAATGAGACTGCTATAGTAGCTGAGTCGCTACAGTAGCCGCCCTTTGGCCTATGTCAGCAACCCCTCTTAACTTTTAGCCTTTTTTACGTTTTGTCCCTTTAACTTTTTAGCTGTTTTAAAATATCATTTCCTTCCCACATACCTTTGGTTTTTGTCCAATTTACCCCCCAAGACTCTTTAGTTTGCCTATAAATATGATTTGAGGTTGGGAACAATTGGATACATATTTTTCTTAGAAACATTTCATCTTGAAAGGATGCTAATATTCAATATTAAGGGTTTTTTTTCTTTTATTATGAGTTTCTAATTTTCTTTTACTAAGATTAAGAACGAAACTGTATGTAACTAATTAAGTTGTTATATTGTGTTGATTCCAAATAATTTGTAATTAATGTTTATCATTTCTGATATGGAAAAACTCCCGCTCATAACTGACATAGGTATTAAATCTTAAACGGGTCGGATCAGGTGTGAATTTTGATCCGTAACAGACAGACCTAATGTGTTGATGGACTGAAGCATGACAGGCCCACTTCGGTTGTAGTTTTGGAAATCTTCTGAGCAAAACTAATGGCTCCATAAGGAGACCCATATTTGGGTATATTCAAACCCACAGTGTCAAGGGCCAAGAAACAAACAGGTCAGCCCAATCTGAACGACTCCCCTACACTTGAGGAGATGAGTCAGATTGACTGTAATGACCCACAATTAATGAAGACCGTCACAGAGATATCCCCTAAGATCATGGGAATATTGGTCATCGTCCAAGCCGTTAGGAGCATATCAAAGAGTTGACGACCTCTCCAAAGTAACGACAACATATTTCTGAACCTATAAATATGGTAGATATCATTGGTAATTTTGACGATTCAATCTATGTATAACTTTCTCCATATACCAGATTAACTTATTCTCACGCCGGAGGTTCTTTGGCTGACACCACACCGCTGTCCCCCATTAGAACTCACGGTTTTGCAGGTAGCAGGAGGAAGGTGGAGATATTTTTGGCATGTGCGGAACTATTACACGTGTCAGAGGTTTTTTGGCAATATCATTTGGCGTCGTCTATGAGAAACGCTAACGTAAAAAGCTTTCTATCATTATTATGAGGCAGTTACAAACAAGAGCAGCAACAATAAGTTGAAGCAATAACTTGCCGCCACCATCTGATGCAGAAACTCAAGTAGAACCACATGGGGGGTTTAGACTAATATTCCAACGACCATGCTAAACACTGATGCCAAGATTGATGCTCTTACTGCAACGATGGTTGAGATGGTCGAGACGATCAAATACATGTCGAGGATAATTACTGGCAGCAGATCGCAATCCGCAACAACTAACCATGAAGTTGGAGAAGAAGTAGGATCTCCGGGTTATGATAACCCTCTGTCTTATGAGGAGTGACCGGCTTAAGGAGATGCAAGCCATTAGTCAGAGAGAAAAATCTACAGCCAAACTAAGACTGTTGATTCACATCAACAAATCAGAAGTAAAGTGGAGAAAGGTCAGCCTTTGAATGAATTGGACACGCTGTTGAAAGGTACTGAGATGCATTTCTTACTAGATATCCTAACTGTCCCACTTTCTGAAAAGTTTGATCCCACAAAGTTCGAGAAGTATGATGGGAGAGTTGATCATGTGGACTATATTCGCCAGTTCAAGCAAGTAATAAATCTTTATGGTTCAAGTGACTCTACACTCTACAGAGCTTTCGCTACTACATTGAAAGGCTCAACCCTTGAATGGTTGCATACGCTCTCTCTAAACTCTATCACGTTGTTCAAGGAGTTAGGAAAAATATTTATCAATTGTTTCATCACTTGTCAAAGGTTAATGCAGGGTCTTGATTTTTTGCTCGCTTTGCGTCAAGAGAAAGGAGAAACTCTGCTCCAGTATATGAGTCAATTTAATAGGAAATTAATGTGTATTGAGGGTTATGATACCAACCTCATCATTAATGCATTCACCTCAGGGTTACGTCCTGTCCAATTTCAAGACTCCTTAACCAAGAAGAGTCCCCAGAGCATGTCAGAGTTGATGGAAAAAATTGAACCCTACATAAAATTGGAGGACGTTAAACTCGCTAAAGAAGGTAGGGGATCTTTCAAAGAACACCCCAGACAGAGCGAGAATGATGGCGGTAAAGCGAAAGCCAGCACAATATACAGGCGTAAAGATCAAGCTAGGAGTTCAAATTCCAGATCAGAAGCTCGTTAATAGCCAAACCTGCTTGGTCTGTGAATGTCGATCTCAAGAATTTTGCATGAGATACGCATCTTTGAAGTAATTCAGTGGCCTCCCAGGAAGACTACCAAATCCAACAGGAAGAACATGTTTAAGTATTGTGATTTCCATAGGGATCATGGTTACGATACGGATGACTGCTGAGAGCTCAAAAAAGAGATCAAGCGTTTAGTAGATATGGGTCAGCTACGCGATTATCTACAAGAATGCCCAAGCGATAAGAAGAGCCCCGAAAATGAGGGTCATCGTGAAGTACTTCGTGAAAAAGTACGGAAAGAAGAGCATCCCAGAGAGAATCGTGAAGTAATCTTCATGATAAATTTTGTTGGGCCAACAACTGGAAAATCCAATCGGGAACGAAAAAGGAAGGTCTGCGAAGCAGCATTGAAACGATACTTGGGAGAAACAATGGCGGTGATAATGAATCCAGGACTAATCATTACTTTTTCGGATGAGGATTGCAAATGGATTATTCACCCACATGAGAATGCCCTAGTCATTACTTTGTGGATCTCCAACTTCGAGGTAAGATGGATCCTGATTGATAACGGTAGTTCTGCTAATATTATTTTCACCAGTACTTTGAAATAGATAGGAATACCAAGTTTGGACATCAGATCTACACAAACCATTATGGTAGGATTTAATGGCAATTTCACATCGCCATGTGGAAAAATTACTTTTTCCGTCACCTCCAACAAAAAGGAACGGGGATACACAAAAGTCATGGAGTTCATAGTAGTAGACTCAGTGTCACCCTACAATGCAATTCTTGGGCGTCCATGGTTATATTCAATGAGGATTGTTGCATTAACGTACCATCAATGTGTTAAGTACGCAATGGATGGTTATGTGGCAGTGATAAGAGGTGACCAAGTGGCCTCAAGGCAATGTTTTTCTGTCGTAATGAAAGTTAGGGGTACGCCTTTATAACAATCAAAGAAAGTCCAGGGAGTAGTTCCGCCAACAAGCTCGGTAGAAGAAATTAACGATTTTAGGGAACACGCAAGTGTAATCCAGTCCCTTGAGCAAGTGATATAGATTGCCTTTAATGAAGGGGCTTAGAAGCTTATGATTGGATGATCATTAAACCAAACTGAGGCCAAAGAGATTAGCAAGCTGCTCCAAAAGAACCTGGGCTCTTTTGCTTGGGCTCCTGAAGATATGAAGATAATCAGTCCAGACATTGCGGTACATCACCTAGATATTTCTAGGTCATACCCTCTTGTTCGGTAGAAAATGAGGACCTTTAGTCTTGAGAAAGAGTAAGTGATTGAAGCCGAAGTGAAGAGATTGCTCTCCATTGGCCAACATAAGGGAAGTGTTGTACCCAAGGTGGTTGGACAATCTAGTTCTAGTTAACAAGAAAAATGGAAAGTGGAGGATGTGTGTGGACTTTACTGATATTAATCAAACATGCTCGAAAAACTGTTATCCGATGCCGTGGACAGACCAAATGGTCGATGCTACAGCTGGGCACCAACGCTTGACCATAATGGATGCTTATGAAAGCTACAATCAAATTCGTATGGATCAATAGGATGAGGAATGGATGACATTCATTACTCCAAAAGGTACTTACTATTATAAGGTAATGCTATTTGGTTTAAGAAATACAGGAGCTACTTACCAGCGGTTGGTGAATTGCATTTTTTAAGATCAAATTGGGACCACTATGGAGGTCTATATAGATGATATGCTCATCAAAAGCTCTAGGTAGGAAGATCACCTCAACCATGTGGCCGAGGCTTTTGCTATTCTAAGAAAGTATAACATGAAGTTTAACCCTAAATAATGCGTTTTTGGTGTCACATCTAGCAAGTTCCTGGGTTTTGTGGTTAACCAGTCAGGTATCATGGTGGATTTTGGGTAGATAGAAGCTATCAAAAATCTAATATTTCCTGCAACTATTAGAGAAGTCTAGGTGTTGACTGGAAGATTAGCGACGCTGAATAAATTCATCTCAAAATTTACTGATAGGTGTTGTAGGACCCCGACTTAGTAAGTACGTCATTAATAATTTCATTCTAGAGCCGGGAAAAATTCGGGGTGGAATTGGATTAATTAAAATCCAAAATTAAACCTTTAGGGGTCAATTTGAGATTGGAAAAAGATTAAAATTAGAGTTTGGGCCTAACTAAGAACCTAAATAAAATTAAGGAATGGATAATGTAATTAGAAAAAAAAAAGATTAATATATATATACACACACACGCATGTGCAGTAGATCATCCCCAAACATGATCGGAGGCTGAGATCATTCCCTACGCATGATCAGAGAAACTGGACGGACGTAGCAGGGCAAGGATTGAGCTCACACCACTTCTTTCATGCATATATATAGGTAAAGGCACTGTACAAATTGACAAAAACCATAAAAATGGAGAAAAAACAGAACAGGAGAAGAGAGGCAGAGAATCGGTGGTGTCGTCGATCGACGGAGGGTGATTGACGGCAAGCGATGTGGGTTTATGTGTAAAGGTGTTCAAGGTGTGTGTGTGCATGTCCAATTGATACTAATACGTGGGTACGTTGCTCCGGCCACGGGTGGGTCGCCGGAGTGGGTAGAGAGAGAGAAAAGTCTGGATCGACGGTATGGGCTGTCCGTCAACAGGTGATCGTTGCTGGGTGTTGGTCGGTTGTGCGGGTGGTGGTTGCTGATCGTTGTGGTGTGAGTGGGTATTCTGACCGGTGGTGGTGGTGCGTGTCTTGATCGTCGCCGGAGTGGAGAGAGGGAGAGGGCCTGTCGTTGCCCTATTGTCAGTGGCAGTGGCGTCGTGCTTCTTCGGGTGAGTAGGTCTGCCGTGTGTGTGTGTTTCAAAGTGTGTTGTTAGAGGTCGCCGGATGTTCGCCGGCGGTAAATTTAGAGAGAGAAAGTAGCGTGTGTATGTGTGTGTTACTGTGTGTGTCATGTGGGTGTGCATGTGGGGTGGATGTGGTGGTGTATGGGTTCGGTTGTCCGGTGGTGCATGTGTCCGATTGGTAGGACGGCGAGACGTGTTCGACGACGAGATCTTGTCGTCGGCAGTATGACGGAGAAACGTAGGAAACGGTAACGCAAAACAGAAAAGGAAAAAAGGGAAGAAGAAGAAGAAGAAAAAAAAAAAAAAAAGGGGAAAAAAAAGAAAAGAAAAGGGAAATTTGCACGAACCACCCCAGCATAAATAAAAAATCCAATTTCACGGCCATTGGAAAATCCGGGAAAGGTAGAACTTCGAACTTCTTTAATATATGTATTTAATTATTTAAATTGAAATAGTGATAGGAAGTAGTGGGACCGTTCACATAAATAAATCTGATATAATAAACGGTAGCAGAATAACATTAGTTGAATATCAATATTTTATAATAAAATATGGGAAATAAAATATGATGGAAATTAGGGCTCGCATTTCATGATTGGGTATTATTTTATACATAACAATATTAATTTAGGCCCCATCACTATTAGGTTCGCAGGCATCGGGGTACCGGTGGAGAATAGGTGGCTAAAGTCTTCGGGAGTGGATAATCAGGTGAGTGTACTGTCTTTTTGCCAAACTATTTTCTATGAATATACATGATGAAACATGTGATTATTTTAACTGTATGAATTTATAAAGCGATATGGATCAAGCAAGATTTAGGATGAGTGAGTAAAAATGAATTTTCGGGAGATTACAATAGTTTTCGAAAGGAAATTAAGAATGATTTTCATTGGATTCAGTAGTTTAAAAAGAGGGTGGAAAAATAGTTTTGGTAAAAATCAGACGTTTTTTTTAAAGTAAAAGAAATATATGATTTTGGATTAAAAATCAGTTTTGGAAATAGAGAGGGGTGGTTGAGATTTGCCGACATTGATTAGACGATAATATTGGTTTGTGAATTGATGATAACGTTATTAATTTGGCAATGCTATGATATTTATCTGTTTCGGCAGACTGATGTGATCCGCTTCGGCGGAGTGATGTTTATCTGCTTTGGCAGAGTGATGTTAGACGTTTATACTGCGCAGTGATTATCCGCTTCGGCGGAGTGATGGGTGTTCGTAGAAAGGCATATCCTACGGATGGTACAGTACCGTTGCAAACTCCCGATCGTGAGGTTAAAACGATCACTAGGGCTGGTCAGTGTGTGTGTGTTGGAAGTGTGTGATTGAGATGTGGTGTTTTACGCATATTGGTTGATTTGATATTATTTATTTTGATGATTGGTATGAGTTTATATTAGATGGATTTGGATGGAGCTTAACTATATCGCTTTATTTTTATTACTTATATACTTGTGCTTGATCCATACTAAATTGTGAAAATATTTAGAACGTATTAATATTTTAAAAATGTTTTACTAAGAAGGTAGTACACTCGCAGGTACAACAGCTAGGAATCGGTCCCCTACTAGCACTAGGTAAAGCTATGTGATGGAGTCATATAGGCGATCGATAGAAGCTGTCAAAGGCGAACCTATAAAAGGTTCATGGATAAATATTTTCAGTTTTTAAATTTCGGGACGGGCGTGTCCCCTATAATAGATGTTTGTATTATTAAATGTGTGTATAGTTTATTTCATTAGTTTATTTGTGAATCTTAGAGATGTCCTGTTGTAGTCACGCCAGTCTCGGGATGACGGGTGTCCGGGACGGGATGTGATAGGTGTGCTCCTTTCTTTAAGATTTTGAAGGGAAATAAAATCTTTCAGTGGGATGATAACTATGAGCGTGCCCTTCAATCCATCAAAGAATACTTGGGCTTAGTAAAGATGTTGGCCAAAGCAAGCCCAGGAGAAGAGCTGAGCCTCTATTTGGCAGTGACACCTGTAGCAGTGAGTGCTGCACTGGTCCAAGAACTTGTAGGAGGGTAAAAACCGATGTACTACATCAGCAAATTGTTAGTTCCAGCAAAAACTTGTTATACGGAGTTAGAGAATATTGCCTTGGCTATGATAATTGCAGCATTGAAGCTTATACCATATGCTCAGGAGCATGTGATAATGTGCTGACCTCGTACCCACTCTGAACGGTAATGCACAAGCAAGAAGCTTCTGGTCGCCTTATGAAATTGGTTGTGGAACTAGGTAAATTCTTCATCAAGTATAAGCCTAGGGTAGCAATCAAATGACAAGCTCTGACTAACTTCATTGCTGAACTGACCCCTTCATTGAATAAGGAAGCCACTTCCTTATCCGTTGCTCCATGGAAATTAAGGGTCGATAATACTTCAAACATGAAGGGGTGTAGTGTAGGAATAGTCTTGCAAACGCCTGAAAGAGATCAACTTGAAAAAACAATACAATTTTGTTTTTAGACTTCCAACAATGAAGCTGAATACGAAGTTGTAATTATTGGGTTGACTCTTGCAAAGACAATGGGGGCCCAACATTTGGAGGTGAAATCCGATTCCCAATTGGTGGTTAACCAAATTAATGAATTGTTCATCATTAATGGAGAGAAGTTGCGACTTTACACTGAAAAAGTGAAAGAGCTGACCTCCATATTCTAGAGTTGTAACTTTGAAGCCATCCCAAGGGCTGAGAACACCAAGGCAAATGCCTTGTCTATATTAGCCTTTACTTTGGGGGCAAATCTGAAATCTGAACTGGTAGAATTTCTTGATCAACTGTTTGTTGTCGCCCTAGTTAGTCAATGTGCATACATAGGCTAGTTGGATTAAGAAGAAGATTGGAGAACCCCTATAGTTAATTACTTGAAGATGGGAGTTCTACCAGAAGACAAGGACACCACCAGGAAGGTCTTATACAAATCGTCAAGGTATGTGTTAACCAACAATAAATTGTATAGACGATATTTTTTTCAGCCATTGTTGCTTTGTTTAGGACCGAAAGAAGCAAATTATGTCCTGCAAGAAATACATGAATGAGTTTGTGAGAATCACCAAGGGGGTAGCACCTTGGTACACAAAGTTCTGATAGTGGGATATTACTGGCCAACCATGCGTACTGATGCACAAGAGTATGTAAGAAAGTATGACAAATGCCAACGATTCTCCAACGACATCAAAGTTCTTGCTCAACAACAAACTCCAATAATCAACCCATGACCATTTGCTCAGTGGGGGATGGATGTGTTAGGTCCGTTTGCACCAGCACCTAGAAACAAAAAGTACCTGCTGGTGGTAATTGATTATTTCACCAAATGTGTTGAAGCAGAAGCATTCGCAACAGTGGGAAAGAACGAAGTAAATAATTTTCTTTGGAAAACCATCGTTCGTACATTCGGTTCTCATTTCTGATAATGAGACCTCTTTTACCTATGGTAAGGTAGCTTGGATGTACAATGAGTTAAAGATTCAACATCGGACGTCCAGTCCAACATATCCACAAGCCAACGGGCAAGCAGAAATGACAAACCATTCCATCAGAGAGACACTCAAGAAACGATTAGACGATGCCAAAGGAAAGTGGGTGGAATAACTCCCCGGAGTATTATGGGCTTACCGTACCGCCCCAACGTCTATAATTGGAGAAATACATTTCTTCTTAACTTATGGAACTGAAGCTATCGTTCCAATGGAGATAGGGATGCCATTCAGAAGAGATGATACAATCAACCTGGTGTAAAATGAAGAACTCATACGAGAAGAAATGGACCAGCTGAAAGAAAAGAGAGTCAGGGCATTGATGCGAGTGGCAGTTTATAAGTCAAGGATGACACGAATGTTCAATCATGCAGTCCATCTACGATACTTCACCGTTGGAGACCTGGTACTTCGGAGGGTAATGCCTCATCGCCCAAAAGCTTGCCTAGGAAAGCTGGCTCCAAATTGGGAAGGCCCTTACCGTGTAATCAAAGTAAACAGTCTAGACACCTATTGACTTAAATATCTTGATGGCGTAGCTGTCCCCAGACCCTGGAACATCTCTCATCTCTGCAAGTATTTCGTATGAATTCTTGATCATTTTTTTTTTAATTCTTATTCGGTATTTTGAAATTATTTTGTTTTGCTTTGATTAAACACTTTGAATAAAGAAAAAAAAATGATATTCTTCAAATTTGCGACCATTGCATTATTATGTTTTTACACTTAATGACTTAAAATAAGTGTGCTACAGATAATTGAGCATGTAAGCTCAACACTTAACTGGGCACCTCAACCCAGCAAACAACTAAGTTTTGTAACTCAGAGTTTAACTGGGCATGTAATCTCAACATTTAACTAGGTACCTCAGCCCAACAAACAACTAAATTCTAACTCAGAGTTTAACTGAGCATGTAAGCTCAACACTTAACTGGGCACTTTAGTCCAGCAAACAATTGAGTTATCTAACTCAGAGTTTAACTGAGCATGAAAGTTCAACACTTAATTGGGCACCTTAGCCCATCAAACAACTGAGTTCTCTGACTCAGAGTTTAACTGAGTATGTAAGCTCAACACTTAACTAGGCACCCCAGCTGAGTAAATAATTGAGTTCTCTAACTCAGAGTTTAGTTGGACATGTAAGCTCAACACTTAATTGGGCATCTCAGCCCAGCAAATAACCGAGTTCTCTAACTCAAAGTTTAATTGAGCATATAAGCTCAGCATTTAATTGGGTACCTAGTAGCGAAATGTTACGTCGCTACTTTTACCGCAAGTGTACGAGTCAAGTTTTAATATAGTAGGAAGAGTAAGGGTTGTCATATCCATAGAGATTGGATTAAATTGTTGTTAAGTACCGTGACTGTCATAACCAAATTTTCTCTAGGCGATTCAATTTTAGGATTTTTATATTAGTAATAAAACTAAACTAATTAACTAATTAAACTATAATAATACTAATATTGACGTTTATGGGAGTATATTGTCTAGGGATTAACTTTGTTCACTAATACGTGTTCGATTCAATCTAGTTTACATTAACAGCATTCAAACTATTTGACAATCTAAGTATCGAAAACTCAATCACTACCTCTCCCGAGTGTAAAGTGAATGAATATGCGACTTCGCGTCAACGGCGATGTCCCCATCTAGCGTCTAAACGACACTGATCATATGAGTCTTATCCCAACCTCACAGATTGCATACTTTCTGATACTCTCTCAAGTCATTAGATCGTCACGTTGCGTTTAAACCCTAGTCTGAATTCGGGGTTATCTTTCCTGAGTGTCAAATCATGTATTCTCAAACGAACCAATATATCATAACAAGCATATAATGGAAGTAATAAAACAGTAAACACAATCAGATAAAAGATAATCAACCATTAATAAAACATCAATTTATTCAAACCACATTTTCATGAACAAGTCATTCCCTAGACAATAGATGTTTATCTACATATAGCCATAGCCCTATATTCAACAATACAAGAGATAAACATCATCAAAACAACCAACCAAAGTTAAAAATAAAAGAGAAAAACAAGGGAGAACAGCAAAATCTGAAGAACTGGTGTTTCTACGTGCGCTAAGTCCACTCCAATCTCATTTTCTCCTCTTCAAATGGATGATCCTCTTGGTTGGTATGGTCTTGGAGCTCTCAAGACACTCCAAAAAACGTGCCTTAGATGTTGGGAAAATAGGGGATATCATAGGGATCCAAAATATCACAAAAACATATCCCAAAATATCTTATTTAGGTAAAGCCGGATTGCTATAGTGGTGGGAAGCACCGTTGCTACGGTGGGAAGTCAATAGGTCCACTAACCCTTCACCGCTACAACGGTGAAGGCCACTGCTGCAGTGGTGGTCTTTTGGCCGTAACTTTCTCATCTAAACTTTGATTGAGGTGATTCAAAAACCTATGGAACAATAAGACATAAATATACAACTTATATGTTTTGATATTTTCCAAAATAGGATTGAATAAGTATCAAAAATGGCCTTGACGTTATTTCACCTGAACCGAATTTGCATATTTTCACCCATTTATTCAAAAACCTATAAAATAATACAACCACACATTAAACTAACAAAAATGCTTGAAACTACAAAAATATTTGAATATAAAAGTACTTAATTTATCGATAAATAAACCACTTATCAGCACCTCAGCCCAATAAACAACTGAGTTATCTAACTCAGAGTTTAACTGAGTATGTAAGCTCAGCATTTAACTAGGTACCTTAGCCCAACAAACAACTGAATTCTATAACTCAGAGTTTAACTGAGCATGTAAAGTCAGCATTTAACTCGGTACCTCAGCCCAACAACCAAATGAGTTCGCTAATTCAAAGTGATAGTCTGAACTGAGACTGAGCATGCCATCAAGACATTTTAGCCCAGTATCAACTGATTAGATTTTAAATAAGCACTTTATCTTGCAACTCAAACTTAGGTCTAGTTGGTTTTTGTTTGGCAAATATCCTTAATACATGACAACAAAACTTTGGATGACGTTATTCGAGTCACTTACAGTTTGCAAAGGACTTTATTTCCATTATATCCCCAAGTCCATCTATAAGAAATACCCAGAAAACTTACTTTATTGGTAGGATTAAGACTGGTTTTCTTATGGAATTTTTTCTACAACTAAGGAATTATATCGATTCAACATATTGTCATAAGCCTAACAGCTAGTTTATTACTAGTTCAACTTTCTTAACCTAGTTATGGAGGAGGGCAAACAGGGGTGAACTCGAATAAGTTGAAAAAACAATACAAGATCAAGAAATCAAGAATATACCAAGATCGTATCAAGAATCCCATCCATATATTTTCATTCATAAAAAAAGAGGTACAAGGGAACAAAACAAAAAAGAAAGAACAGAAACAAGACTGTTCTCAAGAACAGAAACAGGACTATCTTTCAAAAATAAAAAACAAGCTAAAAAAAAACTTTCTTCTTCATTTTTAACTGGAGCTAAGAGAGGGGCTTCATTCCTACTTTGGAGAAGTAGGCGAACCCAAATCCTCTGAATCTAAGTTGGAGAAGTAGAAGGCGTGCTTCTCGTACTTGTTGAGTTTGTTGATTAGTTCACAAATCTTGGCCCTCTTATGCTTATTCTTCTCTAGGAGTTTGTCCCTCTTCGCTTTCATGGAATTGGAGAAGAGCTTCTGGTAGTTGAAGTTAGTGGTCAGGTCTCGTTTGCACCTCTCAACATCTTTCAGTTCATCTCTGAGTTCGAAAAGATGGGAGACGACTTGAAAGTATGCTGCTTCCTTGGCAACAAAAACTGCAAAAGCCTCCTCTAAAGCACGCAGACGCGGATTCTCTTCCTTAGCAATTTTTGCTACTAGCATTAAAGAAAACGGAAGTGCTATCCCAATTCTATTTTGTTGCATCTCTCGGTTTGGATCTTTGCAAAGGCAGAAGGATTGATCCATGAGGTGGATCCTATGTATGTTAAAGATAAAAAGTAAGAGGGAAATGAGTTCTTGCAAAATCAATATTGATGCAAAAAGAAAATTTTTGGAAGCGCGAAGAATGATTAAGCCTTGCTTTGACTTTAAATAGCTAAACAAATGAAGAGAGAGAAGAAAATTAAGCGTAAAAAAGAATGCATTAAATGTACGAATGACCTGTACTGATAAAAATGTACTATAATTATCATAATTTCTCGGAACTTAAAACAATAGTTACTGTTCAGATACAGGTCATGATGTTAAAGTATTATCGTTAATAAAAATTAATTACAAACGTACAAAAAGGAAATTTGAAAAGACAAGAAAATAGCTCAGAGAGTGGTGCTCTAATCGATGACGTTTGGTTGATTTAACATTAGCACGGCAGTAACGCCAGACGACGAGGCTTGGTTTAAGGTCTGCACTGAGCTCTCCATTGGCATCTCAGTTGTCGATGCGGGTAATTCTTCTTCGCCTTCAGCAATCATATCCTCGCCTTGCTCAATATTTTCTCTTTCTAGCTCATCTTCAAGCTCCATCTCCAAGAAAAAAAAGGTTTAAGTCAGGAAATTCCTCTACGATCCGCCTTTGACAGTAGGAGAAATCGACTTTCTGAAGTTTCTTTGACTCGGCCATGAAGTAACGCCAGAGGATCTCAATATCTTGTTGGGATTTACTAGTCATGGATGTATGCTCAACTATCAGGCGATCATTTCAAATTGTAGTTGCTGGAGGACGATCTTTTTTTTCCTGAAGCACATCGTCTTTGGTCTGGAGGGCAGTGTTCTTATCCTTTAGATTAGCATCATTTTGTTCAATTATTAAGTGAGCTGAGCTAAGTTCTTCAGATAATGTGCGAGCTTCATCTCTCAAAGATGAACACTCTACTTTAATAGCTGTAATCTCTATTCTGAGCTTGCTATTCTCTAAGCAAAAGTGCGCATTACTTTTTTGAAGGGATTCCCTTTGTTCATTAGTAGAATTCAACTCAACCTTATATTGCTCTTGAGAAAATCTAGCCATTGCAAAATCTGTAGCTAGGCTCAGCTTCTCATTCTCCAAGGCTTGGTTCTTTTTCTCCAATTTGCTAAACTCAGTCATCTGGCGCATCAGTTGGGCATCCTGTTCATTTTCATCCTCATCGCAGTTGACCAAGGCAGAGGAAATATGTTTATACTATGACAATAAAATCATTAACAGAGTGATCAACCAATCAGTTCAGCAAAATTAAAAAAAAAAAAAAGTAATAAGAGTTGTATAATTACCTGGAGAATAGCATAGATCACCATTCGAAATATCTTGGGCCTGTTCCGACCCTTGGTCCTCTTCTTGCCTTTGTCCCAGGACTGTTCGTACAAAAATTTGATGGCATCATAAAAAATGGCATGATGACCTAGGATAGAAGGATCAACCTCATCAATGAGTTGGCACATTTGCTGTTTCGTCATACCTCATCCGTTGAGAGTCCTCTGACTCGGAGCGGGGTTGGGGAGGATTGATGACTGATTAAAGGAGAATCGGCAATGGGAATGTCTGTTGATCTTGAAGCAAATTCTGGTTCCGCATGTGCTTACACATTGGGAGTTGTCGGGGGAAGTATTGTAACCAAAATTAATCTCCGCTTACGTACACTCAAAGTTTGAGAATCATCATCCGACACCACAGCATCTGGTTCAACATAGAGGACAGGTTGATGGACTTCTGGGATAGCAGGAGTCTTAGAAATATGTGAGATCGCTAGACTGGTAACAGTATTGGATGCAGGTTAGGTTAACGATTGACCAGTCTTCTTGGCTGGCCTTTTCCTCTTCTTTGTGCCTATTTGAAGCTCGACCAATTCGTTGAAGCGGGATAGATCCATTTTAGGCTTGTCAAATGGACGATGAGTTAATTCTTTGTAATAACGCTCTGCTGGGACCAACAATCTTCCCAATTCTTCCTTGATTCTAGATGTGAGGCCAAGGCTTTAACAAGCACTATCACCTGCATTTGAAAAGAAAATTAATATCACTTGAACAAAATTTCAAACAAGAAATAGACTGTTAAGTGAATAATGGGAAATTACTTGAGGTACTGAAGCGCCTCGGCACAATCGAGGGCTTCCCCACCTCTTCAAGAAGGAATTCCCAATCACTGGAGAAGAAAAAGTACCATGGTTGCCAATCCCTTACTTTAGCTGGAAAATTGATGAGAAACGAATAATTTTTGGGAAATGGAAGGTAATACCTTTTGATACTGGTGTGGACTTTAAGGTGACCAATACTCCTAATTGTGTCAACAGTGAGGGGTGCCTTATTTATTCTAGCAAGGGTTATGGCTCTCATAATTTGGTGAAAACTATTCGGAGTTAACTGGACAGGAGTAATCTCCATTTGGCGAAAAGATTACGAAAGAATAGGGAAAAAAGAATAGTGAGTCCATACTCAAACATCCATAGATAAAGGCATATTTTGTTTTCTTTAGCGTTATGAGGGCGTTCGTTCTCAGACGAAACCCTAATTGACACTGACAAAGGAATGCTATATTGCTCCTTAAATACTGAAAGTCATTCCTGTGGAAATTTGCTTGCACCATGATCCTCTTTGTTTTCTGAGGGATTAGAGGGCAGAGTAGTTCAAGTTGTCGTCGTCGTCTATTCTATTATAGGATTTGACGACGAACCGGCTTCGGTAGGCCTATTCGATTAACCCAATGTTATTTTGCGATAGGGCAAACAACAATAAAAATGCAAAAGAAATATAAAGAATGGAAGTGCTACTGAAGGATTAAGGGAAGAAAAAAACTTACGCGAAATAGAAGTGAACTTTCGCCTCTCTTCTCTTAAATCTTCGCTAAAGTCAGGAGGGCAAATGATATGGAAAAACTCCTGCTCATAACTGAGATAGGCATTAACCCTTAAACGAGTTGGATCAGGTGTGAATTTTGATCTATAATAGACAGAGCCAATGTGTCACGACCTGTCTCGGACATCTATCATCCCAGGACCGGCGTGACGACAATATGACATCACTTGTTTCATTTATATCTTCTTATACATTACATAATTACATAAATTATTCTATACAATTTCAACAATTTACAACATATACATAATCTTTCACTATCCTATTATTCCTCTCTGTCAGCTCAACTCAAATATTTTCCAGATCACTCCACCTAATACCAGTAGGGGACCGTCTCCTAAAAGATTCACCTGCGAGTGTACTGTCTTCTTAGTAAAAATCCATTTTTAACATAGCAACAATACATTTCATAAAATCCAACATTTAAATAGATCAAGCGTAAATAAATATAAACACCACACAGAGTTGCTAAAATCTCTAGTATCAAATAAGCCATGAAAGTAAAGCAGTATAATTCAGTTTCCAAACACCAATTCAATGATAAGTCACCCAGTATATATATAAAAAAAAAAAAAAAACCAACTCAAACACACATCTCAATCCCATACCCACCGGCTAAGCCATAGTGATCGTTTTAACCTCACGATTGGGAGTTGAAACGGTACCGTAACCATCCGTAGGATATGCCTTCCTAGAAGACCTAACTGCGCAGATCACCGCCAACCGGACGTCTCCAGAGGCCAATAATATAAATCACCATATAACGTTAATCACCATATAGTAAATATCCATCTGCCAGACCACCCTCCGGACAAATCATAATATAAACTATGGCATAGTCCATTCAATAATATTATCACCAAATCACAAATAATTATCCCTCCGCCGAACCACTCTCCGGACAGACCATAATAATAATCACCACTTCCATAATGTCGACAAAATTACCATTTCATCAATACCGTCAAAATCACCCTTGTCCACTTCTTTTTAATAAAACCCACTTTTAATTTAAAAATCATATTTTTTCCACCTTTTTATTAAAACAACCAAATCCAACAGATTATTTATAGTCTTTCTTTTTAAATCCAAACATTTTAATGGAAATTTATTTTACCAACTCACCTACAACTAGCTCAATCCATATAATTTATAAAATTCGTACAGTTAAATAAACACATATCTCATCATATTTATATGAAAATAGTTTGGCAAGAAGGGCAGTACACTCACCTGATATCCACTTCCGTAAACTTTAACCGACTATCCCCTATCCGAACTCCGGTGCCTACGAACCTAACGGTGACAGGGCCTAAATTAATATTTTTGTATAAAAACAAACTAATCACGCCATGAAATTCTAATTTCTTTAATTTTCTATTTCTCATCTTTTATTACGAAATATAACTATTCAATTAGTATCGTTTCGTTACGGTTTACTATTTATAAACTCTGTTCTTATAAACAGATCTCGGGATTTATTATTTTCATTTTATTACTCTAAGGTTAGAAAAACTAAATTTTGGATTCACAAAATAAATTAGAAAGGTTACCCGTTCCAAACCGATCTTGGATTTCCCTAAAATCCCATGTATTTCTGATTCTGCTCCCCACCGCGTAAGCGACGTCCCACCGCCTAAGCGAACGAGTGAATGCTTCTCTCATTCTCTCAACTGCACACTGCATTTTCACCGCCTGAGCAAAAATCCACCTCTTAGGCGGTAAACGTCTTTCTCCTTCTACTCTGTTTGAGATCTCAGTCATCTTTCTTCACTTTTCTCACCATCGACTCACACCCACACCATACAACACACACAAACCCACACAACCGTTGGCCATCAGACACTTACCAACAAACCCACCTTCACTTCTCTCTCTTCTCTGTTTTTCCGACAACACACACATACACAGCAGCGACGATCACGCACGCTACTCACCTGTCCAAACCAGAAACAAAGCACAACACATACGCACTTGCACACAGTCGGCAGCGCAGAGCACATCCCCCCTACAAACCGAGCAACCACTTCCCCACAGGAAACACGCACACGCACCAACACACACAACGACACCTCACAACTGACATCTTTTTCTCTCTCTAACTTCCCACTGCTGGAAATGATCAAAACCTACACCGCCGGCACATACACACACCCAGTCTGTGATTACCCACACACACACTGAGCACACAAAATACACACCCACACACACACTACCGTCGAAACCCATGCACACATTGCCTTACCAAAACAGAAACAGGAAACAAGGGAACACAAACAAGCAAGCACACACAACACACACATACACGCAGCACATACACACAATGAAACCCACAAGTCACCGCCGACGATCCCCACGCGATCGGCAACATTTCCCACCGGCGGATCTCTCTTTCTCCCTCACTTTCTCTCTCTTCTCGTTTTTTCTCGATCCTTCTCGCCTTCCCTCTTCCATATGTATGTGTGTGTGTGTGTGTGTATATATATATATATGCTTAAAATAGCCGACAAAAACCCATGCCTCCCTTACCCCTTTACCAAATCTCTACTCTCTCTCTCTCTCTCTCTCTATATATATATATATATATATATATATATATATATATATATATAAGAAGATATTTATTTGTAAAATTATACAATCCTCCCTTTATATTTTGTTGGGGTATAAATTAAACCCAAAACCATGTTTTAATGTTTATAAAAATTTCAATACAACCCCCTAAAATTTTAATTCACATACTCAATATCGAAATCCACCCCAACATTTTCAAAATATTTTAAAACGCGACTTGAATTATTCGTATATGAAAAGTCGGGGTCTTACACAATGGATTATCTGGACCAAAGTATAATAGGCCCACTTGGGTGGTAATTTCGGTGGTCTTCTAAGCAAGACTAACTGCCCCATAAGGAGGCCCATATTTGGGTTTATTCAAACCCACAGTGTCAAGGGCCAAGGAACAAATAGGTTAGCTCAATCTGAACTACTCCCCTACACTTGAGGAGGTGAGCCAGATTAACTGTAACGACCCACAATTAATAGGGACCATTACAGAGATATCCCCTGAGATCATGGGGATATTGGTTATCTTCCAAACCATTAGGAGCTTATCAAAGAGTTGATGGCCTCTCCAAAGTAACGACAACATATTTCTGACCCTATAAAAAGTATAGATATCATTGGTAATTTTGACGATTCAATTTGTGTATAATTTTCTCCATATATTAGATTAACTTATTTTCATACCGGAGGTTCTTTAATTGACACCACACCAGTGTCCCCCATTAGAACGCACGGTTTTACAGGTAGCATGAGGAAGGTGGAGAAATTTCTGGAACGTACGGAGCTGTTACACGTGTCAAAGATTTTTTAGCAATAGCAGTTTTACTTCATTAAATAAATGATTTCATTTTTAATATTATGTATTATTGATTCATATGAATTATTTAAATGATTGGATTTGTATTGTAAAATAAATAATATTTTTTGATTATATATTTTTCATTAATTTGTATACATATAATGCTTAAGAAATTATATTTTCAATATAAATAAAAATCAACTTGAAATTTACATCAGCCTTAATTTCTAAAATTTTAAGAAGATAGTAAGATCCGGATCTAAAACTAACACTAAAAATTTGAAGTCAACACAAAAATAAGAACTAATTAATTATAAAATCAAAATCAACAACATCTTGAACTAGATTATAATTGAATTAAAGTGGATAGATTAGAAGACCATGCTTTTAATTTTTCTTCTTTTCTTTTTTCCCCCTTTTAGTTCGGCCACTACAAAATTTGGTATTTTTAAAACACAAATGCCTTTAGGTTGCATTTGGATTGACGCATTTGAAATGAATGGATTTGTAATTAAAATCATAGCTTGAACTTAAAATCTCTACTAAGAGATGAATTTCATTATCACTCAACATACTAAATAGAAGGATTTGAAATTACTTGTTATTTGAAATTGATCCTACTAACTTAGATTTTTTAGTAGTTTTTTACCCCTCTGAACTTGCTTTTAACACTAATTTCACTGATGAACAACATTTTTATATTGCAATGAAAATTGATTAAAGCCCTTGATTTCAAATTCACCGCTCCAAATGGACATCTAGGGTATTTAGCGCATAAAAAGTCATTCAACATTGAGCCCCTATGTCCGCTTTGTTTGTAGATGAAGTTTGTAGGCTAGGAGGTGAGCAAAGCCAACCTTTTTTGAACAAACCAGAGATATAAAACTGCAGTCTGGTGTTGTAGGACTGTACAATATAGGACTAAAAGGCAAGTCTTTTAGTACATTTTCGAGAAGAAAAAAACACGACGGGGTAATTGCAGCAAAGTGAAGTAAATGGCTTCTTCTTCATTTCAATATGTGAATTAATATGTTGCAGTATCCAGCTGGAAAAAAGAACTCTTGCTTTTACTAGCTTCCCTTTCAAGGTTAGTATGTCGGCACTTGGCAATAGCATGTGATTGGACTTTAATTTGATTTTTTGGCAATATTGTAGTCGATGAGTTTCTTTGGCCTTCTATTTATTTGGAGTCTTGTTGATATACTTGTGTAATCCAAAGAAAACTTATGCTCATTGTTGCCATGGGCTATTGCTATTCTCTATTAAAGGTTACAGATATCTACCTAGTAGTAATAAAATAAAATAAAATAAAATTATAACACTTGAAAATTCAAATAATTAATTTTATTTTAAATTAATTATTATCTTTATAACAGCGGATAAGTATTAAGTAAACTAGGTGTATATCCAAACAATTGAAAATAAATAAAGTAAAATAGCAACACACTAACATTTATATTAGTTCACCAAGTTACTCTTGGTTAATCCAATCCTTCGAGCCCCATGGAAAGTCTAACCCACTAATCACTATGATCCCTTCAATTAGGTAGGAACCAAACCCTTACAAACTAATTCTTTTCACAGGTTTAAAATCAACCTTTACAATTTTCTTTTCAGAGGCTAATGAAGAACCTGTATCTTTTTCCTAGGCACAAGATTAACCTAATTTTATTATAGGAAGAATCACGACCTAATTATTTTTATACCTCAGGCGAAAGAATTAAACCTCACCAAATCACTCCAAGTATCCTTTTACCCGGTAAAGATTGAACCGTTACAAATTCACTCAAAATTAATTTTAGTTAGGAAGAATTACGTCTATCTCTTTTCACGGGAAAAGAGTAACCTAATCTTTTTATATACTAGGTAAAGATCAACTTTCAATATCTTTACCGGAAGAGATTAAAACTCGAAGCTACCCCTGCTTAGATATTCCCAATAATATCTAATTTGCACACAACTCACAAATTACAAAATTGATAGGCTTTTTTCCACTCGGAGTTTCTACTCTTTCAAATTAATTTGAACTCAATTAATGTTTTGATACTAGTGATAGAAAGTGAGAATTTCAAAATCTTATTTTAGTGAAAGCAAGTAGCATACAATTTAACACATAATCAGATTTTCATAAGAAATCGTTTCAAAATATTTTTCAAGCAATTAAAAGTTCATAAAAATGATTTCAAATATCAAAATTCCAAGTAACAAATAATAATATCAAATATCAATTAAGAGCAAAGACTTGGAATGATCTCACTAGGATACTACCGAAATAAATGTATGAATCGCAGTGAAACTCTAGATTGGTAACAACAACAACAAATTCCCAAGAACAATTCTCAAGAAAAATCTCATAATACTCTCAGTATGAATTCAGAATAATCACTCTCAGAAAGTTCAGGAATTGAATAACTCTTTAAAATTGATTGATTGGGATCATTTATAAGTGAAAAACGCAGGTCTACTTACAAGGATTTAAAACAAACCCTCCAACGACTAGTTTTCACTTGTCATGACACTTAATTGCTCTTATTGACCCTTTATATCAATATGACTCAATCCTAATTCAATTCACTCAATTATAACTTTTAAAACATTTAATTTGAATCCCTCAAATATTTTTCTCAATCTCAATTAGATAAGATAGAAAGAATTAAATGTACCAATTTGAGAAATAATCAAATTATATTAACAATATCTATAGGGATATCAAAATATCAATCACATATTTCAAATAACATCAAATCCCTAAGGTTGCGTCTGGGTAAGGGATTTGATAACTCCAAGGGATTTGTGAAATGAAGGGATTTCAAAATCCTGAATTTTAAAATCCATTCATTTCACAAATCCGTTGTTTGGATAATTATTCGAAGTAAAGTATTTAAAATATATTTTTTTTGTTCTATTTTTAACACAAAAAAAATATATACAGATCCAACAATCATGAACGTGAACCAAGAACAACATCTGAACCAAGAACCATGAACATGAACCAAGAACAACGTCCGAAATTGAACCAAGAACCAACAAACAAGCAAATAAGAGGCGAAATCCAACAACAAAATCCATGAACCCTAATTTGAAACTGAACCGAGAACAAAATCGATTTCGAAATCAAAAACGAAATCGAGATTTTGAAATCTATTTCGAAATCGAAAACGAAATTGACGAAATCGATTTCGAACTCTAATTCGATTTCGAAATCGAAATCGAAATCAATTTTATTTTTGAAATCCAATCCTATTTCGGCGAACCCGTGGAGACAGACGACGAAGAAGAGACGACGAATGAGGCGATGAAGACGACGAACGAAGCGAGGAAGGGGGTTTCAGCATCACTGCAAGAAGAAGATAAAGAAGAAGAAGAAGAAGACGATGATGAACCCTAGATGAACGAAATTGATGAACGACGAACCCTAGACGAACGACGACAATTGACAAACCTAATACGACGGTGAGACGACTTCTGAACAAAGACGAACGAATAAGACGGCGAGGCTATGACGATTTTCGAAGGAAGAAACGACGAAGATAAAGGACCGCAATTTTTTGAAGGACAAATCTCGCGACGAAGATGAAGAAGATGAATGAAGGATTTGTGAAATGATACCTGTTTCAAAAGGATTTGCAAATCTTTCATTTGAGACTTCAAGGGATTTTAAAAATCCACTCATTCAACATCCAAACAAAGTATTTGTTAAAAAATGAATTTTGAAATCCCTCCCCCAAATGAAATCCCTTCTACAATTCCCTTACCCAAAGACAACCTAAGATATACCTCAAATCTTAAACATAAAAAGACTAGTAACGGCTACTTTTTAATCAAATCCACGAAATTCTCTAAACCTGAAACCGAACCATCGGTTGTCCGATCAAAATCATAAGTCGATCGATCGATTCAAGTTGTAGCCCAAACCAAAAAGTTCTCATTAGTCAGTCGACCAAAATTCTATGGTTCTTTCGACTGGTCGATTCAGAAAGTTCAAGTATTAGCCTTACGTCGACCGATCCCTCATGATCTGTCGATTTCAGATTTCGGCCTAGGTCGACCGATCGATCTAATGACTGCACCATGCTCAACCATTTCTTCATCGATTAACCAATCTTGTTGGAATACTTCTTCCTCAATTAATTTTAACTCTGATCTTCAACGTTTTTGCCCCTTTAACCAATTTTTTTTCTCGGTTAACTTAATTGACACTTGAAATCAATTTTAATTTTTTTTAAATCAATATTTCTTCTTTAATTTCACATAGGAGCAAATATGTTTAATTAATTAATATCCAAATAAAAACACACATAAACATAAATTCATTTTTATGTCGTGTGTGATCCCAATCGGGAAACAACAAGAGTAAAAATTAACTTAAGTTGTTTTCTTCTAAATTCTTCAAAGTCTTCAGTTTCTTAATACTTGTCTCCTTGTCAGTCACTTGCATCCTTAACCATCTTCAATCATTTCTTCATGATAAAATCATCAATGAAATTTTTATACTGAAACACTCAATAATCTGGTTAGTTCCACAAAAAATATCAACATTTAATTGTCCATCAAAATCTTAGGATCAACAATCTCTCTCTTTTTTATGATGATAATTAACTTTGATATTTTTGTCAAAATAAAATATAATCACACTTCCTAAATCCGATGACGGATTTTTTTAACTCATTAAAGTATAATCATGAAGAATATTGAATATTTTCAAAAAATACATAAGATATTCAACCAAGCACAAAAATATAATCAGTAATCAATCAACTCCCCCTACTTTAGTGTAATGCTTAGGCGAACAAATCTAAACATTAACTAATCTCATTTTAAGCATAACTACGGTTTCCGTCTTATAGATTTTCAACAAAACATCAACTAATTCTTCCCATTTTTCATCTCAAAAAGTGGGGAAGGGGAACCAAAAATATCAATTCTAGGCAATCATCATTATGCCTAGGCTATACCAAAAAACATCATTCTAAGCATGCAATCTTCCCCTAAATCATTGTAAATAAGTAAAATCATGCAAAGGAGAAAAATATAATCTTTAACGCACTAGAATACAAAACATTCCTTAATGATAATGAAATTGCTAAACATAAATCTCATGCATGCTACTATCACGGTTATGATTAATACATAGAATTCAAATCATATGAATGCAATATATATAATTCATTTATCATTTAAATAACCACAATAGCAGGATATCATGCAATAATTCTAAGACAACTTAAGCATATGTATAATAACACAGGTCTTAGAAATTCTTACCAACTTATTTCAATTTAATTTCTTACTCATGGCATAGTCTTTAGAATTCACATGACTTTTGCCTTTAGGTGTCAAAGACGTAAATTTTACTTTATTCTGTGTCACGTGTTGAGAACAACCACTTCTTATGAACAATTTGTCCTTGCAAATAAATGTTTATTTGATAACCTGCAAGAAACACCTCAAAGAGTTCCAAGGTGGTACCCAATCTAAGTGGGTCCGATCTTATTAGTCGGGACAATTTTTGTTCCTTTAGAAACTCAAACTTGTCTGCAGTTAGATACTTTAGAAAAATATTTACGAATAGTATACTCCACAACATTACATTTAAAACATCTAACAAGATCACTAGTTTCAGGAAAAAAAATTGAAAGCTTTTTTGTTTAAGATTTTTCTGAAATCTAATATCGGCTTATGAAAGATACCGCGTGACCTTTCCAAAATCATTCTCACCGTTGGTGAATTTGAGAACTATTGAATGTAAATCTAATATCTTGGATTTCAATTCAACGTTTTCAGATTCATAATCCACCACTTGCTTGTTTAATGTGTTAATTGTACTTTGAAATGTATTAATTTTTTAACACTGGATTTTATAATCATGAGTAAGTTCTTGATAAATATTAAATAATTCATCAAAATCTAAAGGACAAGAACTTGAACATTTAGGTACCGCAACTCCAGTGGCCATCAAAGCAAGCATAGATGAGTCATTACTGCTTGATTTTTCTGAGCTACTGGACTCCGAGTAATTCCATGTGACTTTTGTTGACTTCTTCGTACTCTTATTTACTTTCTTCTTCTTATTTCTTTTCTTCTCTTTTTCTTGTCTTTTTTCTACTCGGGGTATTAGGTTTAAAAGTGGCCAGTCTTATGACAGTTGTAACATTCCACATTATTCATGTTGAAATTTCTTCTTCCACAGAATGTACGTAGAGTCATTCTTCTAAAATTCTTTGTGAAAAGCGCCACATGTTTTTCTTGCTCACTATCAAGACTCACATCGTCACTGTCATCATTTTTTTTAGTTTTCTGAGCTTTTAGTGCCAAAGACTTCTTTTTGCTATTCTCGATGTCATCCTCATATTCTCGAATTGTCGTTTCATGTGTCTTTAGGTTGTCGATGACGTCATCAATTACGTATTTTGCAATATCCTTAGCTTCATCAATCGTGGTCACCTTCGGCTCCTATACTTTAGTTAAAGATCTCAAGATCTTTCGAATTTTGTCTTCCGTGGAGTATAGCTTTCCGAATTGACTCAAATGGTTGCAGATGATGTTGAATCGAGTGTATATCTCTTGAATCGATTTTGTTTCTCCCATTCTAAACAATTCAAATTAATGGATTAGGGCGTTGATTTTCGACTGTTTTACTTGACTTGTTCCTTCATGGGTAACCTACAACTTGTCCCATATTTCTTTCGCCGATCAACAACCTGAAACTCTCGAGTATTTATTTGCATCTAAACATCAAAATAAAATATTAATAGCTTGTGAGTTTATAGAAAGCTTCTGCTTGTCAGAAGTAGTTAGTTGCTCATTCTTCTTGGCAACTTCGTTTTCCATGGGGACAAACATACCATTTTCAATTGCTAGCCATACTTCATAATTCGTGGCTTGAAGGAAAACAATCATTATGTCCTTCTAGAATGAATAATTTTCATATACAAATAAGGGTGGTCGATGCATAGACTACCCCTCTGCTAGTGTGCTTATTGTGTGTGCCATGTGATTTTTGTTAACTTAGTGTATCGAGTTAAATCAGCTCTAATACTAATTGTTAGCTCAGTGATCTACCCAAGAGGTGAGTAAATTGGGTAGTAATAAAATTAAATCAAATTATAACATTTGAAAATTCAAATAATTAATTTTATCATAAATTAATTACTCTCTTTATAGTAACGGATAAGTATTAAGTAAACTAGGTGCATACCCAAACAACTGAAAATAAATAAAATAAAATAACAGTATACCAAAATTTATACTAATTCACCAAGTTACTCTTGGTTAATCCAGTCCTCTGAGCCCCACGAAGAGTCTCACCCACTAATCACTATGATTCCTTTAATCAGGTAGGAACCAAACCTTTACAAAGTGATTTTTTTCACAGACTCAGAATCAACCTTTAAAATTTTATTTTCACAGGGTAATGAAGAATCTCTATTTTTTTTTTCCAGGCACAAGATTAACCTAATTCTATTATAGAAAGAATTACAACCTAATTATTTTTATACCTCAAGCTAAAGAATTAAACCTCACCAAATCACTCCAAGTATCCTTTTACCTGATAAGGATTGAACCGTTACAAATTCATTCAAAATAAATTCTAGTCAAGAAGAATTACACCTATTTCTTTTCACGAGAAAAGAGTAACCTAATCTTTTTATACACTAGGTAAAGATCAAATCTCAATCTCTTTATCGGAAGAGAATGAAACCCGAAGATACCCCTGATTAGATATTCCCAATAATATCTAATCTACATATAACTCACTAATTATAAAATTGATAAGCTTTTTCCTACTCGGAACTTTTACCCCCCCAGATTAATTTGAACTCAATTAATATCTCGATACTAGTGATAGAAAGTAAGAATTTCAAAATCTGATTTTAATGAAAGCGAGTAGCACACAATTTAGCACGTAATCAGATTTTCACAGGAAAAATGTTTCAAAATATTTTTCAAGCAATTTAAAGTTCAAAAATATGATTTCAAAGATCAAAATTCTAAGTGCCAAATAATAATATCAAATATCAATTAAGAGCAAAAATTTGGAATGATCTCACTAGGATACGAAATAAATGTAAATTAATCGCAGTAAAATTTTAGATCGGTAACAACAACAACAAATTCCCAAGAACAATTCTCAAAAAATATTTCACAATACTCTCAGTATGAATTCAGAATAATCACTCTCAGAAAGTTTAAGAATTGAATAGCTCTTGAAAATTGATTGATTGGGATCACTCATACATGAAAAACGCAGGTCTACTTATAAGGATTAAAAATAAGCCTTCCAACAGTTAGTTTTCACTTGTCATGACACTTAATTGCTCTTATAGACTCTTTATATAAATATGACTAAATCCTGGTTCAATTAACTCAATTATAACTTTTAAAACATTTAATTTTAATCCCTCAAATATTTCTCAATCTCAAGTAGATAAGATAGAAAGAATTAAACGTACCAATTTGAGAAATAATCACATTAGATGAACCATATTTATAGAGATATCAAAATATCAATCACATATTTCAAATAATATCAAATCCCTAAGATATCTCTCAGATCTTAACCATAAAACGGCTAGTAACTACTATTTTTTTTTATCAAATTCACAAAATTCTCTATACCTGAAACCGAACCATCGCTTGACTGATCAAAATCATTAGTCAACCGATCGATTCAGGTTGTAGCCCAAGCCAAAATGTTCTTGTTAGTCGGTCGACCGAAATTCTATGGTCTGTCGACTGATTGATTCAGAAAGTTCAAGTATTGGCCTTAGGTCGACTGATCCTTTATGATCTGTCGACCGATCGATTCAGAGAGTTCAGATTTTTGCGTAGGTCGACCGATCGATCCAAAGACTGCACCATTCCCAGCCACTTCTTCATCGGTTGACCGATCCTGCTGGAATATTTCTTCCTCAATTAATTTTAACTCCGATCTTCAATGTTTTGATCTTTTAACCAATTTCTTTTCTCAGTTAACTTAATTGACACTTTAAATCAATTTTAATTTTCTTAAATCAATATTTATTATTCAATTTCACATAGGAGCAAATATGTTTAACTAATTAAGATACTAATAGAAACACACATAAACATAAATTCCTTTTTGTGTCGTGTGTGATCTTAATCGGAATACATTAAGAGTTAATATTAGTCTGAGTTGTTTTCTCCTAAATTCTTCAAAGTTTTTAGTCTCTTAATGCTTGTCTTATTGTCAGTCTATTGCATTCTTAACCATCTTCAATCATATCTTCATGATAAAATCATCCATGGAACTTTTACACTAAAACACTCAATAAACTCGTTAATTCTACAAAAAATATCAATATTTATTTATCCATCAAAATCTTAGAATAAACATGCACCATTATTTTATTTTTCCTATGGACATCATTCTAGTCCATATTCCATTACTTTTCTAATCCGTTCCATTCATTCTATGATTAACAGATTCAGAGTTGGCGTTACCAAACCCAATCCCAAGTATGCTAACAATGTTACATACCTTGACTCTGAGAAAAAACTCTTATCTATGCTGAGGCCACTCATATCCCACAATGGAAAAATGACATGCTTCGTGAATTTGAAGCCCTCGCTAAGCAGCAGACATGGGTTTTGGTACCCCCTATTCCTCACAGAAAGCCAATTGGCTGCAAGTGGGTCTACAAATTGAAAAAAATCCTGATGGGACCATATCCAAACACCCAGATTATGCTAAAGGGTTTTTACAACAAGAATGACTTGATGACACTGAAATATTTAGCCCCATTGCTAAACATTCCAACATTAAGGTCTTTCTTTCATTGGCTCTTCATAAGCACTGGGATATTAAGGTTGCATTTGGATATGGAATTTGATAAATCTATGGAATTTGTAAATGATGAAATTTCAAAATTCTAGAATTTGAAATCCCATCTTTTACAAATTTCTTAGTTGGATAACTTTTCTAAATGAAGAATTTGATCGTGTAATTTCATAATTCTCTTATTTGGATAAACAAGTATTTGTACGTAGAATTTTGAAATCTATTAAATTTTATTAATAAAAAATATAAAAATATATCCCATAATATAATTTTTATTTAGTAACTTAATAATATAATTTTAATACCTATTTTGGTAATATAATCTCAATCATTTAATTTTAATAATATAACTTTAATTAAACATCAATATTTTAATAGTATGATTTTTATACATATTTTATAAATATAAATTTATTATATATTATATAGAGAGAAGATAAAATTTTGAACTTCATATAATTACAAAATAAAAAATTGGATTGAAGTGAAATGGACGAGAAATTGAAAAAATAACAGATTCCTCCTTGGAAAGATTTAGAAAAACATGTGTTTTGAAGGGATTTACAAATCCCTCTTATTATCTTATTTTACAAATGAATGGATTTTATAATTCTCTCTTAATAGTATCCAAACAAAGAATTTACCAAAAAAGATTTGTGAAATCTTTTGAACAAATGAAATCTCTTACCCAAATTCCTATTCCAAACACAACCTAAATAACTAGATGTCTCCAATGTTTTCCTACATGGTGCTTTTGAGGAGGAAGTCTATATGACTCAACCCCCAGATTTTGAAAATTCCAAGCATCCTACCTATGTTTGTAAGATCCAAAAATCTATTTATAGGCTTAAACAAGAATCTAGATTCTAGTTCGCCAAGTTAACTAATTTTATTCACACCTATTAATTTGCAACAAGCACTACCAACACATCCCTGTTTGTGAAGAAAACCGAAAAGGACATTTTCATTATTCTTGGCTATTTTGATGATATTTTGATTACTCAAAACAATAATTAGACCATTTCTGAGATGATTTCGGTTATGAATGACACTTGTGTTATGAAAGACTTGGGCAAATTGTCTTTTTTGGGGACTAGAAATGTAGTATACTAATACATGGCCCATCCTTTATCAATCTAAGTACTGCATTGATCTTCTTATCAAGTTTGGCATGATTCACTGCAAAGTTGTACCTACTCCTACCATCAGCAAGTATATTGCTTCTCCTCTTAGTGATGATATACCTTATGATGACCCTAATAAGTTTACAAGTATAGTTGGGGACTACAATATCTAACTACCACAAGACCTGACATCTTTTTTGCAGTCAACAGTGTTTGTCAGTTTCCCCTATTTACACACATTTTGAAGTAGTTAAAAGAATCCTAAAGTGTCTCAAAGGGAAATCATACTTTTGGTCTATAGATCAAACCAAGTCCACTTGAACTTCAAGCCTTTTCAGACTCTAAATGGGTTGGTGATCATACTGATAGAAGAAGTACTAGAGGGAACTATGTGTTACTTGGTGCAAACCTGGTCTCCTGGTCATCCAAGTAGCAAATTGTTGTATCTAGATCTTCCACAGAAGCTGAGTATAAGGCTATGACTCATGCTACATCTAAATTTACTTGGTTGACTTATCTCCTTAAGGACTTACAAATCCTTAACTCTTCCATTCCTACAATGTGGCGTGACAACCAATCGTTATTAGCTTTGGCTACTAATCTTGTATTCCATGCTAGAACATAGCATATTGAGGTAGACTATCACTTCATAAGGGAAAAAGTTTTAAAACAAACAATTTAGATTGCTCATGCTCCTTCCTATGATTAGTTGGTTGATATTCTCACTAAGGGTCCTCTTATTGCTCATTTTCAATCCCTAAGGGCAAAGATAACTATTCAGTCTCCTATGGTTAGGTTGTGGGAGGGTGATAACAGCCATACCAACTCAAGCTTAATAAATTCCTAACAAACTTAGCCTCTTCTAGATTTCCAGCTCAGCATAACAGAACATTATTATGTTAGATATGAAATGCAATTTGCATTTCAGATCTAACAAGAATTTGTATAAATAGTAAACATTTGTTTCTTTACAATTGTATTGAAAATATAGATAAATAAAATCTCAAATTTGTTCTACCTTTTCCATTTTCTTTATTTTAATAAGAATTTCTAAAATCCCCTTACCTACAGCTACCATTTCATCTCTATCCAAAAGTGCGTCAAAGGAAAAAAAAAATTGCTTCGAAAATTAAAAACTCAATTAAAATCAAATTAAACCAAAAGATATCCCTAACCAAATGAAATTTATGAATTGCTTGAACCCATATTTAAACAAAACCAATACATATAGGAATTTACTAGATTTTTAACCATGAATGGATCTAGACATTTTTTTTTTTAATTCAAGTCGAGACTGACGACGACGTCACCCCAACAATCATCTCATCCATCGAAGATTGCCTTATCCAAAGATGATCGCTTCATCTGACGATCTAGGGAAATATATTTGAATATTTGGTGATGGATAAAAAGTTTTCAATTACTCCCCTTTCCTCGATGGCAGCCTCAGTCTAACAATAACCTCATCCGGCAACCTCCCTCATCTAGCGACCTCTTATTCGATGATACCACCGACATCTAGCAGCATGAAACGTCTAGATCTATCTTTTTCTCTCTTGTAATTTTTTTTTTTATTAAAGGCATAAAATAAAATAAAAATTAAAAATAAATAAAGGATAATTTGGTTTATTTATGTAAAGAACTTGATCAAAATTTTGATTCTATCTATTTTTTGGAATATTTTTTTAATTTTAACAGAGAAAATGTAAGGTTCTCATTTTAATTGAAGTAAGAGCGAAAGTGTAAGTTTTTGAGGTATAAGAGAATAAAATGATAATGAGATAAAATAGAGAGGGATAATAGACAATGTACCCTTAACAAAATTATGTAAATAGACATTCACTAAAATAATACAAAATTAAAAAAAAAAAAAAATCAATTAAACTGATTTAAGTTTATTAAATTTAAAATTTACAAGATTTTAAATCAAAATGTGATTTTAAATTTAATAAAATAATACAAATAGACTATTGAGAGTCCTTACAAAATTAAATAAATAAAAGAATAAAGACAACAATAAAATAGGATTTTTATCTTAAAATTTTAAAATAAATAAAATAACAAAAAACTGACGTGTACTCTTTAGAAGGTTTGGTCACAGTCTACGCCTAAATCCTATTGATGCGGTAATTAGCTTAACCGTTTCTTCTTCTTCTTCGGCCGATTGTCGATATGTTCTCTTCTCCGTACTCGGTCGACTCGCCGGCGTATGACCGCTTCACTCCTATCCCATCGAATCTCACCACCTTTCCTTTCAATTTATCGCCCTCTATCCGCACCTTTCTCCGGCGACTGCCTTCAGTCTCCGACGTCTCACTTCCCCTGCATACGCTCACCACGGTGTCCACCGCTGCCGCGACGGCGCTAATGATCAGCTCGATTTCATGGCTTCTTTACTCGATGAAGAAGAAGAAGAAGAAGATGGAAAACAGAGGTGATATTAATACTCCCGCGACGTTGATCAACGATGCGGTGGCGGGTGATTCGCCGGAACAGGACGAGCAGAAGTCGCCGTTACCCGTCGTCCCGACGACGAACGACGGTAAAAGTAATTTCCACTTCCGTGAATCATCGATAAGTTTAAATTTCAAACCCTAGCTGCTGATTGATCGATGTCTGTGTTTTGAATTGGAATAATTTCTCGGGGAAATTCAATTGGAAAAACCTAGTGATCAATAAATTATGCATTTATCTAGAGAAAATACAAAACTTGGCTCATGATCAAAACCTAGATTATCAATTTAGCCAAACACGCCATACATTTCCATTAGCTCTTTCAGTAAGCTTCAACAAGAACATTTGCTCTTTTTTCCCCTTTTTTGATTTGATTTTCTTTCTTCTGTGTTTGATTTCCATTTTTCAGCACTCTTCCCCAGTGATGATTTGCCCGTGTCAGATGTCAATTACGCAGAGGAATTGCAGGTCCAAGAAGCCCTTTTAGCATCTCTCCTTGCTTCCCAATCGACGGAAAATGGTTCTTCCTCTTCCGACGTTGGCGATCCGCCGGAGGAAGAAAAACTCTGCGAAATTTGCTTTGAAACCAAAGAAAAATGGCAGATGTTCACAAACCAAACCTGCCCTCACTCCTTCTGCTACGAATGCACGACCAAACACGTCGTCTCGAAAATCAAAGACAACGCGAAGAAGATCAATTGCCCGGGAATCAATTGCAGCAAAACCCTAGATTTCGACGCTTGCAGGATGATGATCCCCAGAGAAGTCGTCGTCCGGTGGGATGAGTTCTTATGCGAATCCCTAATTCTTGATTCCCGGAAACTGTACTGTCCGTTCCGAGACTGTTTGGCGATGCTGGTGGACGATTCGGGGCAATCGCAAAACGCGACGGAGATCAAGTGTCCGATATGCCGGAGATCGTTCTGCGGGACTTGCCTCGTCCCCTGGCACTCGGAGTTCTCGTGCGAGGAGTTCCGGAAGCTGAGCGCGAAGAGGTGGGGGAAAGGGAAAGACGCCATGGTTCAACTTCTCGCGAAGAAGAAGAACTGGCAGAAATGCCCCCGCTGCAAGATGATCGTCGAGAAAACAGAGGGGTGTCTGCATATAATTTGCAGGTGCGACTATCAGTTTTGCTATCGGTGTGGATCCAAGTGGGGCGGATCTCACAGCAATTGCCGGAGAAAAACATGATCGTCGCCGGCAAGTGTAGAAGGGGGAAGAACATATATATGTCAATTTCTTGAGTGGTTGGTTGGTATCTTGGAATTTTATTGAAGAATTATGAATTTAATTTTGAATCTTGGGTTTATTGTAAATATAATAACTAGAAATATTAACTTCGTTTTTGGATGCAAATCTTGCAAAAGTGGAATCAAATGTGTTTACTCCAGATTAGATTTCATTCGCCAAAAATTTGCTTACCAAATATGGCCTAAATTATGTACTCCTGTCTAAAGATTGAGGTAACCCTTATTTTAGTGTCAGTTTAGGTAAATATATTTAGCTGGTTATCTAATTTTTTTTTTTTTTTTTTTTTTTTTTTTTTTTTTTTTTTTTTTAGTATTTAGTCATTTAGCAGTTAAAAAAAATAAATAATAGACATTTATACCTTTATATGAATATAGGAAACCCTAACTTCAGTCCTCGTAACTCTCTCTCATTTCAACGCCCTCTCTCTATATCTCCATTTTTAGCTGGAAGCCCTATCATCGCCATTGTCGAAGTCGATCCGCTGTGAACCAGTCGAAGCCGCTAGTGGAATATCCAGATATGAAATCGCTGAAGTCGTTCCCCCCTCGAACCAGTCGCTGCTGCTGTGGAATTTCTAGATCTGGACCTGCCGCATTCTCTCTTTCTCTTCCGATGTGTTCTTCACCTTGCCGCCCTTTTTCTCTCTCTTCCGATGTTGTCTTCACCTTCGTTCACCACCGCCATCTTCACCGCGTCCATTTGAAGACCTCTGTCGTTACTGTTCACACACCATCATTTAGAATTTCTAAATCTGGAATCGTTGCACTCTCTTTCCCTCTCTTTCGATTTCGTCTTCACCTCCGTTTGCCAACACGTCAATTTGAAGACCTCTATCATTGCCATTTTGTGCACCATTGTTCGAAGATAAAGATTAGTTGTGTTGAAGCCAGAAGGTTCACATTGAGGCGCAATACAGACTTGGTAGGCAGAAGATTCTTGCAATAAATTTAGTAATTACATTTTTGCCCCGTACTTTGTTTTAGTTTTAACTTGTTATTTTTAGGGTTTAGTAATCATATTTTGCATTTCCTATTTGGTTTTAGTTTAAATTTGTTATTTTTTTACACTTTCTTAAATTCACATCTATTTTATTTTATTTTTTACACTTTTTTCCCTCAACATACATTTCAACTTTGTTTTATATTGATTGTGATTGTTCTTGGTTGATTTTTTATTTTTTATTAATATTCATATCGGCTTATGTTTGGGTGAATGTTCATCTGTGGTGGTGAGCATTTACACCGATTTGTTTTGCACTGATTTTAGAGCTTCTTTCAATGTTTTCTTGATTTGTTGTTGTTAAATATTTGTGTTGTAATGTGAACATAACAAAGAACATAATTGTTCACCTAAAAATTGTGAACATTTATAGTAACATAATCAGTCATAAGTATGAATTAAATATTTAAAAATAACAAATAAAATTATGAATGTTCACACATTGTTCTATATTTACAGAATTGCATGTAAATTATGGAAAAATAAATGTCAAAGAACATAGGACTATTTTCTAAAAAATCTCTAAAGACTAAAAACTTAATAATAATAGTTGAGGTCTATTTTCTATTTCTGTATTTTTTGAAGACTAGATAATAAAATTTACAAAAAATCACCACAACTATTTTAATTTGATGTTTGGTGGAGTGTGTATAATATTTGGAGATCAACGTTGGATTTCTTCTGATTTCTTCTTCATCTCACCGCCCTCTCTCTCTCTCTCTCTCTCTCTCTCTCTCTCTTCCAATTTCGTCTTCACCTCTGTTCGCCACTGTGTCCATTTGAAGAACTTCGTCGCCACCGTTTTGCGCACCGCCATACAAAGAGAAAGATTAGGTGTGATGAAGCCTGAAAGTTCACATTGAGGTGCAATACAGATCTGGTGTGCTGAAGATTCTTACAATAGGTTTAGTAATTATATTTTTCACCCCCTATTTTGTTTTAGTTTTAACATGTTATGTTTAGGGTTTAGTAAGTATATTTTTCTCCTCCTATTTTGTTTAGTTTTAACTTGCTATTTTTTTTATTTTTTTTTACATTTTCTTCCTAAACATTCAAATCTATTTTATTTTATTTTATTTTTTCACATTTTTTCCTGAACATTCTCGTTTCAGATTTGTTGTATATTGATTGTAATTGCTCTTGGTTAATCTTTTGTTCTTTGTGAATGCTTATATTGGCTTGTGTTTTGGTGAATACTCATTTGTGATGGTAAGCGTTTACACTGGTTTGTTTTTCGTTGATATTAGAGCTTCTTTTAATGTTTTCTTGATTTGTTGTTAAATATTTGTGTTGTAATATGATCATAACAAACAACGTAATTTGTCACAAATTTTTTTTTGTAAAAATTCAAAGCAACACAATCAACCATAAATATGTGTTAAACATTTAACAATAACAAATAAAATTGTGAATATTCACGTCTTGTTATATTTTTACAGAATTGCATTTATGTAAATAATGGTAAAATGAAGATCAAAGAACAAAAGACTAATTTCTAAAAAATCTTTGGAGACTAAAATTTTTATTATAATAATTGAGGGGCTATTTTTTAATTTGATGTTTGGTGGTGTGTGTATAATATTTGGAGACAACGTTTGATGAGTTGTCTTAGAAGAAACTTGTTTCTAATGGGCTAGAAGCCGAAAGGAAGTTGACATAAAATCATGGATCAAGCAACAAGCTCAAGAGGAGACATCCAAACCCGCCGAGCCTGCTTAACTTTGATTGAGGGATTTCATAAGAAGCCAGATAAGAGGCCCAGTTTGAATTCTCAAACATTATTTGGAAGGAAAGGATAAATTATATATGTACATTGCTTTTTACTAAACTAGGATGGGTCACATAATTTGCACGTGCCAAAAAATATTGTATTAATTTGATTTTTTAAATTCCACATTAAATATTATATAAATAAATTAAATGCATAAAAATTAACAATAATACAAATTTCCTTTTTTTTTTTTTTTTACTATTTTCAATTTATGACCCCTAAAATTTTATATTAGATTTCTTATTTTTGGGTATTTTATTTTTGTTTTTTTATGTTTAGTCTCTATTATTCAATATATTTTTTCGTGGTTTATTTTATTTTATATATTTTTATTTATGGATTTTTTTTTAATTTTTATTTTTAATATTTTGTTTTTGGTTTTTATTATAGACCTTAGATAAATATGAAATTAACTATGAAATATAAAAAAGTAAAATGTAATTACAATCAAATTTTAAGGATAAAAATCTATTTTGAACCTGTAATTTGCAAGGCGATTGATTATTTTTGAATATATTAATAGTAAAACACTAAGAAGTAAAAGCCAATTATGCTCAAATTTTAAACATAAAAGTAATAATTTATTTAATTTAAAAATTGATGCGCTTAATTATAATGCCAATTTAAGTTTCTTTATTTAAATTTGAAATTTAACATAAGAATATAATATAAATTACAAACACAAAAGGTATAGTTATTTTGTTAGAATTGTGACTACTAACGGATAAGATCAGATTCTATTAAAAATTATATATTTCGGACTAATATGAAAATTTTAGGAAGTTAAAAGAAATATATATTTTAGAGTAATATGCAAATATTGAAAGTTATGGAAGAAAATATAAATATGACTAAGTTTCTAAGGATGTATTTGTAATTTTGAAAAAAGAATACAAAGTTTTTACAAAAATAACAAAATTGAAAAGCTATTTACAAGATTGTCATTGAATTACGCTCCTCAAATTGTTAAGTGTCTCTTTTATATTAATTATAGATATACACTCCCATTCAACAACAACAAAAAAAAAAAAATCTAAATAACTTTGAAATTAGAATTTTATCATTTTTAAAAATAATATATTTTTTACCCCTTTCTTTGAAATAAAATCACTAACCCTCACCCCCGTTGATCACCCCTAAAACCCCCACGCTGTCAGTCACCTCCACCCTTTTCCAACACCTCTCATATATATATAAAAAAAAATACCGGCTATGGCGGCCGACGATGGCAAACAGAGGTGGATGGTGGTACTTGTCAAAGAAGAAACATGAGAGGAAGAAGGAAAATAGATGAAAATATAAAGAATAAAAAATCAAAGGGATATAAATGGTAAAATTGTAATTGACTTAAATGTTTTTAAAGGAGTGTAAGGTTAGCAAAGGAGGGTGTTCATTTAGAAGATCCTATTTTGAATGAGAGAGAGAGAGAAAATAATTATGAGTTTATTATAGTAAATTAAATTAATATTTTTAAATAAAGTTATTAATATAAAGTAAGGGTAAAATGGTAATTGAACAATATTTTTCTACAACAGAAAATCTCTATGGTATTTTTTAAAACATAAGGGATTGTCGTGATTATCGTCTCTAGGGGTGTCACTGGTAAGTTTCCTATGAATTTAACATTTTCTTGATATTAACTTAAAAATTAAGTAATTAGTTAATTTTAACTTCAGCATTAAAAAATAAAAAAAATATTAGGATAGAAAATTAGAACTGACTTACTCAAAAAATAATCCAATAATATGTTTTTTAAAAATTAAGTAGGAGAGAAGGGAAGATCTTGAATAATTAGTGGATAAACATAGAGAGATAAAGAATGAAGAGGCCCACAATTTTTTTTGATGAGAATTAATTTTTTTTTTTTTTGGTTTTACTGTAAGATGTGTTCGGACCAACTTATGCGTACCTTGACTAATCACTATCTCGGCGTGATTTTAAGGACGTATTCCCCCACATTGACCAAGTGCATTCAAGATTTAATTTCCCGAGTGCTCTCCAGTAAAGTCGAACTTTTGTTAACAAGAAAATGGTGCATCACCTGTTTCCAATTGAACTAACACCTCTTCCGTAAATTTAGTTTTAATCTTTGCCATTTATTTTTAAATCTAATGAATAATAATGTCCCTTATTAGTTTTTTACTATTTTATATTTACAACATAAATCACAAAATAAATAAGAAAGTAAAAATAAGTAAAAAAAAAAATATAGGTGATGGAATTTAGATAAATTTTAATTAAAAAAAAAAAAGATTAAAAAAATAAATTTGAGAAAAGTGGAGTATTTGTATTCATTGAAGAATGAGAAAGATGAGGTGTTGGATAACTTGGATGTAAGCCAGCAAATTTTGTAATCTTATATGTATTGCTTGTATTAAAATATTTTATCAAATATTAATCAAATATATTTTTTATATTATATTTTAAAAGTTTATATCACTTACTTCTTTTGTCATTTTGTCTCGAACCACAAATATTCTTTGTCTTTTGAAAAATATTAATCATCTCCTTTGACTATTTTTTTTTGTAAAAAGACAATTGTACCCTTAACATAATTTTTTTTTATTCTTTAATTTTTTTAAAAATACACTAACATCCCCTATTTTTAAAATATACTTTTTACCCCTAATTTTTCGAACAATTACATTTACCCCACCCCTCCCCATCTTCCCACCGCCCCCACCTCATCCACCGCCACCACCCCTATCGAAATCCTTTGCCACCCCACCGCCAAAGCACAGATCCACCGAAGGGAGAGCGTGAACTTCTCTCTTTCCTTACTATGGCCCTAGCTAGAATGAAATCATCAACTTCGGAATAGTTTCAAGAGCTTCTCAAATCACCTTATCTTGATTGAGGAATCAAATTCATTTGCTTTTGCGTCTGTATATTGATCGGTTTCAAAATCCTTGGTATAGGATTAAGCCTTCCTGGATCCAACCTCAAACCCGCCGGTCTTCTTCTTTTCTCTTTCTCTCTTTGATGTGGACGGGATCTGTGCTTTGGCGCCCAGATCGTTTGTTGATGCAGAAAATAAATAAAGAACGAGTTTACCAAAATTTCTTGGGATGAGTCACGGACTAGGTCGCTCTCTTTAAGACGTTTCGCGGCTTTGCCCAAGAACGTGCAAACAGTGTAACAGCCCCGTCGTCTCCAGGATAAAACAACCCAGAATTACCTCTGTCTAGAACCTTCTTTGCACAACAGAAGACCTGAATCCTAAACACCCACTCACTGTTTGAACAAACAAACAAACTGCTCGAAAATCGAAATTTAAAAGAAATAAAATTATTTCAGATGAAGAAAAAGACTGAAAGTAATTTTCTTTTACTGTTTCAGATCAAGATGAAGACTGTTCTGTGTCTCTAAAAAAAAAACTAAACCGTTTGAAAAAAAAATAAAAATTTGAAACCGAAATTAAAAAAAAAAAACGTTTAAATAATTTAATTATTAAAACGTTAATAAATTAAAACATTTTTTAATAAATTAAAACGTTTTTTTTTTATTTATTTTAACGGTTCAAATTTTTTATTATTATTATTATTCAAACGGTTCAAACGTTTTTTTTTAATTAAACTGTTTTAAAAAAATATATATTTTTAAATAATTTTTTTTCTAAAAAGTAAATAAGTGTCACCTCATCACACACGTGACTCGACTCGACTCGGCACGGCCGGACGGACGACGGCGGCGGCGCGCGCGCGCGTGTGGTAAATCGGTAGGGATGTAACTCCTCTCCCCTTCACAAAATGTAGGTACCCTTTGGGGCACACCCCAAGTGTCTCACATACCCCTAGATATCCTCATTAATTTCACCTCTCCCAACTAATGTGGGATAAAAGGGCTAGAGGAATTGTACATTTGACACTTTCTATTCTAAAAATTTAAATTAAAATTCATTTGTTTCGACAATCCCCCATTTGAATTTTTAAAAACAATTTTTTCATCGAGCAGTATAATTCAATATAAGATTGTGCATAAGAAAAGGTGTCTATCGACTTGAACCTTTACATAGTGAAGATGCTTTAGATTATACTAGAATAACTCGTAGTTTTGAACTCTATCTCTAACAACATCACACACACAACCCTATCAGGGTGTAGTCCAAAAGCCCGTGCTTTACGGCCATGCACGTATATCCCAGTATAGTGAATGCTCTAGAGAATTTTGCCCAAAATTCCATAGGAAGCGGCCACACTTCCACATTCACATAGGTGAATCTATCAAGAGTACTCTTTTAACTAGGTACTCCACTCCAAATAGAGTATAGATTTCATTAAGAGTTAATAAAAACTCAACCTTCTATCGCTTCAAGATATCATGCTTCAAACAGCACATTTATGAAATAGAACTCAAATTTATAGCATGATTTTTTTCATATCACTTCATGATTGAACCTATTTCTTGGGATCTCCAGTCTATATGTTGGGTTTCTCTCACAAGTGACTCGTCAATCTATGGGCTTGAGTCCCATTCTTTTCGAGGTTTTGTAAACCTTTTCTCTAGCTAATCCTTTCATCAAAGGATCGGTTAAGTTATCATCAGACCGTACATGATCCACTCTCACAGCCTCTGTAGAGATATACTCCCTAATAGTGCTGTGTTTGCGACGTATTTGTCGCTTTTTTCTATTATAATAACGGTTCTGAATCTTTGCAATAGCCGTGGTACTATCACAATGGATCAAGACAACTGGAATTGGTCTCTCCCATAAAGGGGTATCAGAAAGCAGGCTCCTTAACCACCATGCTTCCTCGCTAGCCGAAACTAGTGCAATCATCTCAGACTCCATAGTAGATTGAGCCAAAATAGTCTGTTTTTTAGATTTCCAAGAAATAGCTCCACCAGCTATACTAAATATATAATCGCTAGTTGCCTTAGAGTCATCTGAAAGGGTGTTCCAATCAGCATCACTATATCCTTCCAGAACAGCGGGAAACTTCTGATAATGTAATCCAAGGTTCATAATTCTCTTTAGGTATCTCATAATCCTATCAATAGCATGCCAATGCTCAATACTAGGTCTGCTTGTAAACCTGCATAGTAATCCCACAGCATACGCTATGTCGGGCCTAGTGTAATCAGTGGCATATCGAAGATTGCCTATGATGCTCGCATACTCAGATTGTCTAACACCATCACCGGTGTTCTTGAACAACTTCACACTAAGGTCATAAGGAGTACATGCTGGTTTACAATCAAAATAATTGTATTTCTTTATAATCTTCTCTATATAATGAGATTGATCCAAAGAAATTCCATGTTTAGACCTAGTTATTTTAATACCAAGGATTACACTTACTTCACCAAGATCTTTCATGTCAAAATTAGCACATAGCATGGATTTTACATTATTCACAACATGAATATTGGAACCAAAAATTAGCAAGTCATCTACATAAATACATATAATAGTCCAAATATCATTTTCAGATTTATAGTAAATGCATTTGTCACTTTCATTTACTTTAAAACCATGTGAAATGACTAGATTATCAAATTTCTCATGCCATTGCTTAGGTGTTTGTTCCAAACCATAAAGAGATTTATCTAATTTGCATACTTTGTTTTCTTGACCAGGAATAACAAATCCTTCAGGTTGGTCCATATAAATCTCTTCTTCTAATTCACCATTCAAAAAAGCAGTTTTAACATCCATTTGGTGCACAATAAGATCATGAATTGCAGCAAGAGATAAAAGTACACGAATAGATGTAATTCTAGAGACAGATGAGAAAGTATCAAAGAAATCTACATTCTCTCTTTGTCTAAATCCTTTGGCTACAAGACGAGCCTTATATTTATCAATGGTTCTATCGGGATTCAATTTCTTCTTAAGAATTCATTTACATCCTATTGTTTTACAACCAGGAGGTAAATCTACCAAATGCCAAGTTCTATTTGACTCGAGAGAGTCCAACTCATCATCTATAGCCTCTTGCCATAAATTGGCATCTATAGAGGATAATGCCTCTTGGAGGGTAAGTGGATCTTCCTCTAAGGTATATGCATAGAAATTCGAACCAAAATCTTTAGCTATACGAGGTCGTTTACTCCTTCTAGGTTCAATATCTAATTCCTTATCAGATTCATTAATTCTAATGATAGGTTCATTACTAGAAGTCGAGCCCCCACTATTCTTCAATTTGAAAGAAAATTTATATTCATAAAAATCAGCATCATTTGATTCAATGATAACTCTATCTTTCAAATCATAAAATCTATAAGCTTTGCTATTTACCGCATAACCAATAAAAACACATTCATAAGCTCTACTGACAAGTTTTCTTCTTTTTGGGTCAGAAATTCGAACATATGCCAAACAACTTCAAGTTTTAAAATAAGACAAATTTGGTTTCTTATTTTTGAAAACTTCGTAAGGTGAAATTTTACTTTTCGATTTGGGAACTCTATTAAGTACATAGCAAACCGTTAATAAAATTTCACCCAACAGTGAGAAACTGCACCGGAGTTAAGTAAAATAGCAACTACTGATTCAGCAAAAGTTCTATTTTTCCTTTCAGCCTTACCATTCATTTCAGGAGAATACGGTGGAGTTTTTTCATGAATAATCCCATGAGAATTATAAAAATCAATAAAAATATCAGAATCATATTCTGTTCCTCTATCACTACGTAATCTCTTAATTTTCTTATTGCATTGATTTTCAATCTCAGTTACAAAATTTTTAAACATATCAAAAGCTTCACTTTTATTTTTCATGAGATAAACATAAGTAAAATCAGAACAATCATCTATGAATGTAATAAAATAGCGTTTACCATTCCTAGTCAAGACTCCATCAAATTCACAAATATCAGAATGTATCAAGTTAAGAGATTTAGATTCTCTAATTACTGATTTATGAGGGGTTTTAGTAATTTTAGCTTGACTACAAAATTTATATTTTTTAAAATCATTCAAAGACAATTTATGAATTAGTTCTAAATTGCTTAAGTTTTTAATAATGCGTTTGTTAACATGACAAAATCTAGCATGCCAAATATTAAAAGAATACAACATGTAAGCAGAAGAAGAAATTTTATTAATTTCAACATTCAGTTTGAACATTCCATCAGTTGCATAACCTTTCCCAACAAAAACATTATTTTTGGTTAAGGTGTACAAATCAGCCCCAATAGTTTGAGTGAACCCTGCCTTGTTAAGAAGATAGCCCGAAACCAAATTCTTTCTCATCTCTGGAGTATGCAGAACATCTTTAAGGATGACTGTCTTTCCAGAGGTAAACTTTAAGTGCACTTCATTAGAACCGGCAACAATAGTGGAGTGGGAATCACCTAACAACACTTTCTTGTCTTCACTTTCAGAATAAGACTTGAACATGGTACGATCATAGCAGACATGGCGTGAAGTACCAGTGTCTACCCACCACCCTTCGGATCCACCAACTATATTGATTTCAGAAATCATAGCTATAAGTTGGTCCTCGGTAAGATTCGCCTGTGGAACAGGACGACGTCTTTGCCGGCAGTTCCGAGCCAAATGGCCCGCCTTCCCACAGTTATAACAAGTAAACTGTTCAGAATTATTTCTTGAACGGAGTTTGTTTCTATTCTAATTTTGATACACATTTCTGTTCTGATTGTTGTGGTTGTGATTCTGATTTTGATTTTTCATATTTTTTCCTTTAGGTTTCAGAATAGCGTAAGATGATTTTTTATGAGCGTTGTTAGAAACAACAAGCACTTCATCTTTCTGATATTATTTTCGGGCCTCTTCCTCAATCCGAAGACGAGTGATCAAACTTTCTAAAGAAAACTCTTTAGTTTTATGCCTTAGAGTATTCTTAAAATCTTTCCAAGAGGGGGGTAATTTGTTAATTAAAACAGCAACTTGAAATTGTTCATCAAGGGACACACCTTCAGCAATTATTTCGTGAGCGATTTTATGAAGTTCATGAGACTGAACTTCCACTGATTTGTCGTCGGTTATTTGGTATTTCAGATACCGACTAACAGCATATTTTTTACTTCCAGCCTCCTCAGTGTCGTATTTCTTCGAAAGAGCATCCCAAACTTCCTTTGCAGTTTTGTTAGAGCAGTAATAATCATACAAATCATCAGACATACCATTAAGAATAAAATTCTTACAACGGAAATCATTTTCCTCTCAAGACTTAACTTCTTGAATCTGAGTGTCTGTAGGAACTTGAGGTAATTGAGATTTTTCGGTTGTACAGACATATGCTACTTTTTTGATAGTAAGAAAAAATAACATTTTCTGTCTTCATCTTTTAAAATGAAACCCCTCGAAACGAAAGGGTTTATTGAGATCAACAGTTACTTATTTAAAATCATGATCAGTAGACATCTTAGCAGGTATTGGAGGTCTTAAAATTGTTGATGCAGAAAATAAATAAAGAACGAGTTTACCAAAATTTCTTGGGATGAGTAGCGGACTAGGTCGCTCTCTTTAAGACGTTTCGTGGTACTGCCCAAGAACGTGCAAGCAGTGTAACAGCCCCGTCGTTCCCAGGATAAAACAGCCCATAATCACCTCTGTCTAGAACTTTCTTTGCACAACAGAAGGTCTGAATCCTAAACACCCATTCACTGTTTGAACAAACAAACAGACTGCTCGGAAATCGAAGTTTAAAAGAAATAAAATTATTTCAGATGAAGAAGAAGACTGAAGACTGTTCTGTGTCTCTAAAACTGAGGAAGAAAGCATTATTTATAGGAGAAAAAAAAAAAACTAAACCGTTTGAAAAAAAAAAAAAATTTGAAACCGAAATTAAAAAAAAACGTTTCGATAATTTAATTATTAAAACGTTAAACGTTTTTATTTAAAACGTTAATAAATTAAAACATTTTTTTTTTTTATTTTAACGGTTCAATTTTTTTTTTAATTAAACTGTTTTAAAAAAAATATTTTTAAATAATTTTTTTTCTAAAAAGTAAATAAGTGCCACCTCATCACACGCGCGACTCGGACGGCCGGACGGACGGCGGCGGGGGCGCGCGCGCGTGTGGTAAACCGGTAGGGATGTAACTCCTTTCCCCTCCACAAAATGTAGGTACTCCTTGGGGCACACCCCAAGTGTCTCACATACCCTTAGATATCCTCATTAATTTCACCTCTCCCAACCAATGTGGGATAAAAGGGTTAGAGGAAATTGCACATTTGACACTTTCTATTCTAAAAATTTAAATTAAAATTCATTTGTTACAACATCGTTCGCTGAAATGTGATCGGAGCACAGATCCGGTCTATTTCAAAATCATGTTTTGGTCTCATTTTTCAACCATTGTTCTCACTTCTTAGAGGGTCAATGTCAAACGGAAGCTAGAGAGGGGCAGTGAGCAAGCAACGATCTCTGATGGCTTTCGCCTCGACGAAATCGCGGTCGATTTCGTCAATCCCATGTGAGCCCAATTTGACAGTCTTAGGTGACAGTTCCATGGCCTACTACTAATCTGTCTAGTGCAAATGAGTGAGAGATGAGCGAGTGACCGATGAAGCTACTACAACAAGGCTTCCACCGACGGTGATCTGACAAGTGTTAGTGGGAGGTGACAGAGAGAGCAATAGAACGATTTTATTCTTCTTTGCCGGATCTGTGCGACCATTGCGTGTATTGAACTTTTTTTTTTTAATTATTATTATTATTTTGTGAAAAAGGAGGAATAGGGATATTAATGTAAAAAGGTAAAGGAAAAAAATAATAATAGAAAAAAACTTAAAGGGATATTTATGTATTTTAATTTTTAAGTGTTTAATTATTTTTAAATGGTTAAGGTTAAAATTGTCATTACAATAAAATTTTTAGTAACTTTTTACCTATAGGAGAACTAAGTAGTCTTGGACAAAAAAAAAGAAAAAGAGATTGACTGATATTTAGTAAATAACAAGGGAAGTTTCTAGGTAATGGCAAAAAGACAAGGGATGTAAATTGGAACTACCCTATTCTTTAATTATATCAATATCGTTGCAAATTGATTTTAGATATTAAGTTAAAGTATTTTAACTCTTTCGTATGATTAAAAAACAAAGATTGAAGGCATTTAGTGACTTGATATTCTAAATTGTTCTAGTCGGTATTGGATTGTTGAAAACTAGTCTTCATCAATTTAGGCCAGCTTGTTCTCTTGATTTCTCTTTGAGAGTGGTGAGTCTCAAACTATTAGCATGAGATTCTAGATAAATCACAATGGGACTTATTAGTGTAGTGAGGGATTGAACATGATCAATCTTTATATTCTACATGGTAACTTTGCTCAATGTCAAAATATGTGATCGTGCCACATTTTACACGATCTAATACCGTTAATCTAATTTTTGTTAATCTTTTAAATTAAATAAATTAGTGTGAATGATTTAATTTATTTGTTTTTGTATATTTGAAGAATTAGATTAAAAACACACTAGTTGGAAGCAAAATGCGCAAGAAAATGGTCAACCGGATAAAAGTCATGGTTTGCACTAGAATAAATACCACTGCCTATTCTTTTGGCTATGACGAATTGCATAGTTGGAATTTTTGGATGAAACAAGTTGCAAATGAAAGTAGATTCTTCAAGCTTTCGAACGACTAATCATATTACAAAATTGGAGTTCGTATAAAAAAGATACAAATGTTTGAAATTGATCGTACATGTCTGCCGAATGTGTCGCGCGCACTGTGCCTTGCCAGCCGTTACACTAGCCCACTAATTGGCCTTAAAAGGCCATCTAATGGCCATCAGATCATAGATAGTGTTGTTGTACAATTAAAATAAATAATAAAGTTACCGAATTTTCTTGGGTTGAGTCGCGGACTAGGTCGCTCTTTTTAAGATGTTTCACGGCTCTACCCAAGAATCGTGCAAGCAGTATCACATCCCCGTCGTCCCCAGGATAAAACAACCCAAAATCACCTCTGTCTAGAACCTTCTTTGCACTGAAGAAGACCTGAATACTAAACACCCCCACACAGTTCGAATAAACGAACTGACTGCATGGAATAAAACTTGAAAATTGAAATAAAAAATCGCACAGATCGATCAAACGAATCTGATCTGAACTGAACGAATCTGATCTGAACTGACTACCCTAGGAACAGAAAGTAAGAAAACGAAAATTGATCGGAAAATAGGTAAAGAACCGTTTCTGTTTTTTCTGTATATCGTAAAACTGAAGAAAAACATCTGTAATTATAGGCAAAAGAAAACCGACTCAAAACGTTTTCTAACGGTTCGAAAATAACTGAAACGTTTCGCAAATTAATGGAGAGATTAAGGAAAAAATCGTGGGATCTAAAGTTTTTTTCCTTTTTTTTTCCAAGTAAAAAAACTGTTTTGAATTGAATTTATTAATTAAAAAAATAATTATTATAAATTTTGTCCAAAAAATTAAGTGCCACCTCACCACACGCGCGACTCGACTAGACACGGCACGGCTGGACGGACGGACGACAGCGGTGGCGCGCACACGTGTGTGGTAAACCAGTAGGGATGTCACTTATCTCCCCTCCACAAAATGTGAGTACCCCTTGGGGCACACCCCAAGTATTCCACATGCTCCTTGTTATCCTACTCATCACCTCTTCTCCCAACCAATGTGGGATAGAAGAAATAGAGGGAAATCTTTTAACATTTTATTTTTTAAAAAATAATTTAAAAAATTCATATGTTCCAACAATCCCCCATTTGAATTTTTAAAAATAATTTTTCATCGAGCAGTATAAAACAATATAAGATTGTGCATAAGTAAAGGTGTCTATCGACTTGAACCTTTACATAGTGAAGATGTTTTAGATTATACTAGAGTAACTTGTAGTTTTGAACTTTATCTCTAACAACATCACACACACAACCCTATCAGGGTGTAGTCCAAAAGCCCGTGCTTTACGGCCATGCACGTATATCCCAGTATAGTGAATCCTCTAGAGGATTTTGCCCAAAATTTCATAGGAAGCGGCCACACTTCCACATTCATATAGGTGAGTCTATCAAGAGTACTCCTGGAGCTAGGTCCTCCACTCCAAATAGAGTATAGATCCCATTAAGAGTTAATAAAAACTCAACCTTTTATCGCTTCAGGATATCATGCTCCAATCAACACATGTAAGGAATAGAACTCAAAATTATTATAGCATGATTCTCTTCATATCACTTCATGAGTTGTTATTACCCTTTGAACCTATTTCTTGGGATATCCAGTCTATAGGTTGGATTTTCCTCACATATGACTCGTCAATCTATCGGCTTGAGTCCCATTCCTTTCAAGGTTTTATAAACTTTTTCTCGAGCTAGTCCTTTCGTCAAATGATTAGCTAAATTATCATCAGACCGTACATGATCCACCCCCACAATTCTTGTCGAGATATACTTCCTAATAGTGCTGTGTTTATGGCGTATTTGTCGTCTTTTTCCGTTATAATAACGGTTCTAATGTTTGCAATAGCCTACAGTACTATTGCAATAGATCATGACAACTAGAATCAATCTCTCCCATAAAGGGGTATCGCAAAGCAAACTTTTTAACTACCTTGCTTCCTTACTTGCTAACGCTAGTGCATACATCTCAGACTCAATAGTAGATTAAGCCAATATAATCTATTTCTTATATTTCCAAGAAACAACTACACCAGCTATGCTAAACGTATAACCACAAGTTGCCTTGGAGACATCTGAAAAGGTGTTCCAATTAGCATCGTTATATCCTTCTAGGACAACGGAAAACTTCTGATAATGTAATCCAAGGTTCATAGTTCGTTTAAAGTACCTCATGACCCTTTCAATAGCATGTCAATGCTCAATACTAGATTTGCTTGTAAACCTACATAGTAACCCCATAACATAAGCTATGTTGGGCCTAGTGTAATCAGTGACAAGTCATAGACTACCTATGATATTCGCATACTCAGATTATTTAACACCATCACCGGTGTTCTTGAACATCTTTACACTAGGGTCATAAAAAGTATATGCCGGTTTACAATCAAAATAATTGTATTTCTTTAGAATATTTTCTATGTAATGAAATTGATACAAAGAAATTCTATTTTCAGACCTAGTTATTTTAATACCAAGGATTACATTTACTTCACCAATATCTTTCATGTCAAAATTAACACATAGCATAGATTTCATTTTGTTCACGACATGAACACGTCATCCACGTAAAGACATATAATAGTACAAATATCATTTTCAGATTTTTAATAGATGAATTTTTCACTTTCATTCACTTTAAAACCATGTGAAATAACTAGATTATCAAATTTCTCTAGACTAGGAATTACAAATCCTTCAGGTTGGTGCATATAAATCTCTTCTTCTAATTCACCATTTAATAAGCAATTTTAACATTCACATGGTGCACAACTAGATCATAAATAGACACAAATAGAAGTAATTTTAGAGACAAGTGAGAAAATATCAAAGAAATCCACATTTTCTCTTTGTCTAAACCCTTTGGCTACAAGACGAGCTTTATATTTATCAATAGTTCTATCGGGTTTTAATTTCTTCTTAATAATCCATTTACATCCTATCGTTTTACAACCAGGAGGTAAATCTACTAAATGTCAAGTTCTATTTGACTCAATAGAGTCCATTTCATTATCTATAACCTCTCGCCACAAATTAGCATCTACAAAGGACATTGCCTCTTGGAGGGTGAGCGGATTCTCCTCTAAGGTATATAAGTAAAAATCAGAACCATAATCCTTAGAGATATGAGGCCGTTTACTTCTTCTAGGTTCAATTTCTAATTCTTTCTCAGATTTATTAATTCTAATGATAGGCATATTACTAGATGTTGAGCCTCCACTATTCTTCAATTTAAAAAGAAATTTAAGTTCATAATTATCAGCGTCATTAGATTCAATAATAACATGATCTTGCAAATCATAAAATCTATATGCTTTGTCATTCACTGCATAATCAATAAACATGCATTCATATGTTCTACTTGCATTTTAGGATCAGGAATATGAACATATGCAAACAACTCCAAGTCTGAAAATAAGACAGTTTTGATTTCTTATTTTTAAAAAATTTCATAGGGTGAAATTTTACTTTTCAGTATCGGTCACAAATAATTTCAACTTATCAAATGCTTCATTTTTATTTTTCATGAGATAAACAAAAATATAATTAAAATAATCACCAGTTAACATAATAAAATTATGTTTTTCATTCTAGTCAAGACCCCATCAAATTTATTATTCTTAGTTAAGGTGTACAAATCAACCCAATAGTTTGAGTAAACCCTGTCTTATTAAGAAAATAGCCCAAAACCAATTTCTATCTCATCTATGGAGTATATAGTACATCTTTAAGAATAACAGTCTTTCCAGAGGTAAACTCCAATACCACCTCACCAGAATCATCAACAATAGTGAAGTGGGAATCACTCAACAACATTTTCTTGTACTCAGTTTCAGAATAGGTTCTGAACATAGCATAATCATAATAAACATGGTGAGAAACACCAGTGTCTACCCTCCACCCTTCAGATCCACCAATTATGTTGATTTCAGAAATCATAGCCATAAGTTGGTCTTCGGTTAGATTTGCCCGCGGAGCAGGACAAGTTCTAAACCGGCAGTTCCGAGCCATATAGCCCCTCTTTCCAGAGTTCTAATTAGTAAACTGTACAAAAAACATTTCTTGAAGGGGGGTTTTGTCCATTCTGATTTTAATGGACATTCCTGTTATGGTTAAAGTGGTTACGATTCTAATTCTTCATATTTTTCCTTTAGGTTTCAGAATAACCGATGAAAATTTACTATGAATGTTGTTGGAAACAACAAGCACTTCATCTTATTGATTTTGTTTGCAGGCTACCCCTCAATACAAAGACTAGTAATTAAACTTTCTAAATAAAATTATTTTATTTGGGACTAATAGTACTTCTAAAATCTTTCCAACTAAGGGGCAATTTGTTAATGAAAACAGTAATATGAAATTGTTCATCAAGAAACATACTTCCAAAAAATAATTTCATGAACAATTTCCATAATTGAAACAATTGCAAACTTTAGGGTATTATGTGTCCAAATTAAAAGCTATGACCATTATGATATTTAGGTCAAACATCAGGGGTGCATAGTGTAATAAGCTATAGACAATTCATATGCATCCATGATCCTAAAATCACTACAACGCATAAGCCTAACCATCTTTCAAGAACCCACATGTAAACCTCTTTCAAGGTCAGGGGTGTAAAAGTGTAAAAACTCTAAAACAATTGATAGCTAGAACCATATGCAAACAGAAACATGCTTGCATACCAGAAAAAATGCTTGCACTCAGGAAGCCACATAGTTAATTAACCTTAGTTCTTTATAGGTTCAACTAAGAAACAAATATTATATCAATTTTTGGATAGGTTCACGACCCTGCTATAAATTAACATAAAACAATAACCCACGTGTTAAACTATTTATGAATCCTTTGAACATCGACAGATCAAACAAAATAAAAAATAAAATTAACCGTTTCAGATCCAAAAAAAATGGGCGCAGTTCCATAGGAAAAAAACCGTAAGTATAAATAGAGTATTCAGTAGATATGGCAGAAAAAAAACAGAAATATTCATGGTCCAAATAATCATGATCAAATTAATTAGAGCAGCATATTTATTTAGCAGATGAACGAAAGTATGTAATCCAACAAATTCAACACTCTCAGAACTAAAAAATTAGCGCAGATCCACGGATCCGTAATTCGAAAAAGAATTAGTACAGATCTGTAAGTATAATAAACAAAATCATGACTAATTCGGAAAACTAGAATTAATCGAAACAACATGATTAACACAAGCATGTTCACGAAACAACATACTTAAATCGGTAATCGAAAACATGGTAGAAGAAAACGTCTTAAAATTGTTGCTGCAGAATTAAAATAAATAACGAAGTTACCGAATTTTCTAGGGTTGAGTCTAGGACTAAGTCGCTCTCTTTAAGATATTTTGATGCTTTGCCCAAGAATCGTGCAAGTAGTCACAGCCCCATCGTCCCCATAATAAAACAACCCAGAATCACCTCTGTCTAGGACCTTTTTTGCATTGAAGAAGACCTGAATACTAAACACCCCCACACAGTTCGAATAAACGAACTGACTACTCAGAATACAACTTGAAAACCAAAATAAAAAATTGCATAGATTGATCAAACGAATTTGATCTGAACTGAACGAATCTGATCTGTACTAACTACCCTAGGAACAGAAAGTAAGAAAACGAAAATTGATCGGAACACAGGTAAAGAACCGTTTTTTTTTTTTTTTTTTTTGTATATCTTAAAATTGAAAAAAAAAACCGTCTGTAATTATAGGCTGAAGAAAACCGACTCAAAACGTTTTCTAACGATTCGAAAATAACTGAAACGTTTCGCAAATTAATGGAGAGATTTAAGATAAAAATCGTGGGATCTAAAGCTGTTTTTTTTTTTTTCAAGTAAAAAAATTGTTTTGAACTGAATTTATTAATTAAAAAAATAATTATTATAAATTTTGTCCAAAAAATTAAGTGTCACCTCACCACACGTGCGACTCGACTCGACATGGCCGGACTAGTGGCAGTGCACGTACGTGTGTGGTAAATCAGTAGGGATGTAACTCCTCTCCCCTCCACAAAATGTAGGTACCCCTTGGGGCACACCCTAAGTATTCCACATGTCCCTTGTTATCCTCCTCATCACCTCTTCTCCCAACCAATATGGGATAGAGAAAATGAAGAGAAATTTTTTGACACTTTCTTTTTAAAAAACAATTTAAAAAATTCATATGTTCCAACAGATAGAAAAGAGAGATTTAACAAAAGAAGATAGGGAGTTTCGGGAGAGAGATTTGGGGCACTCCATCTTCCTTCCTTCCTTCCTTCCTTTATTTATTTATTTATCTTTTTATTTATAGAGATTGCAGACCATTTTTCGGAGAGAGTTTGTTCTTTACGTTTTTTATTTTTCTTTCGGGTAGTGAATTTTTTTTTTTGCTTTTTTTTTTCTTTTCGAAACACCATTGATTATTGAAGTCAAAGTGAAGATCAAATGAATAATACATCAATGCGTTACTAATCTTCCTTCGACCGGCTTAGAATTGTGGTACGTATTTTGGTTTCATGTAATAGTGTGTTTTTAATTGAATTTCGAATTATGTGTAACAATTATATGATGATGAATTTTTTCTCTTGATATTGGTTTAATTTGTGGTTGGATTTAATTTTAAAGTATTCTTGTAGAGATTTTAATTTAGATCCAATTGCTACTAAAAATGTTAGATCTAGTACATGTGGTTTAGATCTAACGATCATATAATAGTATTCTTGGGATCTGGTTATTTATTTAGATGATTTATGTCTAGATTATAATTCATCTTAAATTAGAGTAACGTAGGAATTAAATACCGAAGATAGATTATGCCAATGAATAATCAGTTTAATTTTTCTGAGTAGTTTTGACTTGTAGTTAGAAACACTCGTTTGCACAATACGAAAATGCGAAAATAACATTAATTCCAAAATACGAAACCTGAAATTCCTAAGTCGGTCCTCTATTTTATTTTTGTTTATAGATTTAGTATTTTTTTTTTATATATATTAAAAATCCCAACTTAAAATCAATTTCATTTTCCTTAAAGAAGGAAAAATAATTGGAAATCGAATATTACAAGACTGATCACTTTGGTTCGACACCCTACTTGAACACTGCACTGCATCAGTATCGCGGTACCAAATTAAGGGTATTATTTTTGAGCGATCAAATTTTGGCACCGTCGCCGAGGATTCATCGCTAATTATTGAATTCAATTATTATTTTTCTTTCTCTTACTTGTTTAATAATAAATATAAAAAATAATAAATAGATAAATAAAATAATAGTAAAAAAAAACAGTAACTTGGCTTTGTTAATTTTTTGTGATGTTCATTATTTTTTTTTTGGTTTTTCCACTGCTGTCATGAAAAAAAAAATAACAGTAGCAATAAATAAAAAAAAAAAAAAAAAAAAAACCCCTTAGCCAAAAATCGTCAATTCTTAGCAGAACAAGGCCAAATCTCAGAAATTCAAGATCAAATCTTAGAAAGACGAGACCAAGGCCTAGAAGAGGAAACCAAATGGATAGAAACCCAAATCAGGCGGATCCTTGAAGTGTTAAATGAGGAAAATGCAAAGAGTGGTCTAGAGGTTGACAATCAGGTAAGTATTGAGGAGAGTGGTTTAGAACACGAGAGTGAAAAGAGAGAATTATCAAAAGGACCACAACCGAGCAAAATTGGTGAGAAACCCCAATGATATGATCCCAAGCTTGAGTTGTACTTGGCTCAACCATCACCGTTTAGTGAGACAGAGAAGAAAGTGGGATACGAGATTGATGGTGAGGGGATGAGCTTAGAAGTTGAAATTACGTACATGGATGAGGTTAGGGTAGAAAATTATAAGGAATATGAGATTCAGCTATCAATGACACATTTAAATAATCTTCCTTTGATTGAAACATACATTATACCTATGCCACCGCATCCCAAAATTAAGGTATATCTTGTTTATGCGGTGGACCAATCGTCAACTTTAATTACGGACGATTCATGTTATATTCAATGGGTTGACGGAATTCAACTTCTCTTTGGGGCATAATAAAAAGAAAACCAAGTAAGTCCTACTGGAAAGAATTGGGATTTGGTTTGGGAAAGAAATTAAGAAATGTAAATGTCACCTACTACTCATCTCTCACTGATGGAAGAGTAACTCAACAGAAAGTGAGGAGCGAGTTACTCCACTATGGTTAGGGGGTTAGAGACACTTATTGTTTGACTGAAGAAGTTAAATTTAACGCTGAGTAGGAGGCAACCCACTGTTGTTTTGAATTTCTTATTTTACTTTTTACTTTTCTATTTGACTTGATGAGTTTCCTTGAGTGTTGTGTCAGACAGGTTTACGAGCATTGTACAGCGATTCAGTCAGGATATGCAGTTTCATTACGCCAGGTCGTATATCTCCTTACCAAATTAGTTTCGTACTTTTCTCATTAAGGACAATGCGAGGTTTAGGTGTGGGGGAGTAAATGCTTGTATTCGTTATGCTATTTCATTCCATACTTAATTTTGTCAATCTATTTTATTGACGCACCCCGTTTTTTCAAAAGGAAAAGAAATATGAAATAATAAGAAACGTAAAGAGAGAGAAGTTTTTAAAGCGCCAATTTTCTTGAAAAGTACTTAGGCTGTTTTAAAAAAAAATAAGGAATTGCCACCTAGCATTGAATTTAAATGGTGTGATAGGTCACCAAATTTTAGAAAACAAATTTAAAAGGCCTAAGTAAAAATTGACAAAAAAAAAAAAAAAAAACATGGTCAAACCAAAGATTCATTTAAAAGCTTGGGGGTCGGTTACGCTCAGGGAAGGTGTTAGGCACCGCAAGACGCTCGTTCGAAGACGGTACCTTATATCCAATTAAATCCAATTAGTTTAGTTTGAATGTTTTATTTTATTTTGAAATCATTTCCTTCTTATGAAATGTTTTTGGTATTTTCAAAAATAAGATGAGACAAGTTTTTGTGTTTTTTGGAATGTTCGCCCAGTATGACCTTTTATCAAATATTAAAGATTCAACAAGAATGGTTCTCGGGGGGTTTTATGTATCTTTTCGAGAGATTTATTTAATTTAAATAGACAAACTATAGGTGAATAAGAATAAAAATATGAATGCAAAACTAACATCTATATGATTTTTTTATTTTTTTTTTATGCAAAAGTAACTTAAAAAACTGAAGGGTTTTATTTAAATATATCAATGTAAACTGATATGAATACGGGAATTGAATAGGAAAAACTACGTGAATTAACGTGATTATGCTTAGCAATGTTTTAATTATTTAATATAAACAATGTAGGTGGTGAACGTGTCATGACTAGATGTAAAAAAGTGGCATGAATTTATGAAATTAAAAAACAAAAACACTATATGTATAAAAATATGTAATTGGTGAAAATGTCCTAAACATGCGGTCTAAATGATACAAAAAATAAATACGCTAGATGGATACAAAAATATTTATTTTAAATTTGCCTGATTAATTCAAAGAAATTTGATTTGAAATTCTCTCAAATTCTATGGATATGATAATCGAGGGAGGTTTGCGGAAATAATTTTGTTGGAATTAATCTTTTAGAAACTTAAGCGGAATCACATGAAAATACCAAGGAAGAGATTTCCTAAAACCAATCGTTTCTAAATTTCACTCGAGTCGGGGAACGAAAAACTCTCCCACGCGTAGTCGCATTCACTTTAAGATTCGTAAGGATTAATTCCTACAAACTAAGATTTTTTTTAATTTTTTTTTTGTAATTTTAGGGTTTTGATAACAAGAAAAAAAAAATACAAAAAAATAAATAATGAAAACACCCTTCACTTAATGCTCGTGGAAGAAATTTAAACACAACAAACCCACCTCAACGTTTTCATTGGATCATCGGACGACTTACTTTTTTCTTAATTTTTATTTTATGAATTGTGGCCAAAAGAAATAAATAATACAGAAAAAAAAAAAAAATAGTGAGATATGGGTGTTCTCGTCTAAACGCTGAAAGTTTCGGATTGAGAATAAGAAACTTCATCCTAGCGTTTTTCATCGAGTCATCGGAAAATTATAAGAAATAAAAAGCTTATAGAAATTTAAACTATGAAGATATTTAAATAAACTGAAAAATAAAAGAAAAAACATATATGTTCTAGGCCAAGAATCCCGATGCTCGGATTTTTCTCTCTTACAGACGGCTTCCCGAAAAGGGATTTAAGAATCACTCTTTTAGGGGGGTGACTCCTCTCAATTTTTGAATGAATCAACTAGGAAGAGGAGGACCTTATTTATAGGAAAGGATGGAGCGTGAAAAACACGACAAAATTCTAAAAACTAGGTCTGACCGCCAAAGTCTAGTCAAATTAGACAGGGAAATGGTGAAATTCGGGAAAAAACAAAACAAAAGGAACATGAAATCATATTACCAATCAAAATACATATGATTAGACTAGGGTTTTTTTACTTCAATACCCTAGTGGTCCTTTTAGGTACATAGATAGAGAGATCGTATAATACGGTAATCATACTTGAGAATGTTATCTTGGTTAAATTCATGTCAGTTGGACATACTTGTAATATTTGGATAGACGTGACTTACATTCAGAGAAAATGCCTAAAGGAAAAAATATTTTCTTCTGGAATGGAAAAATTAGAATTGTTCTAATTTTAATTGATTAGTAAATTAATTAATTAATTTCAACATCCATTTTGTTTTATATGAACCTAATGGATGACATACAATGAAAATTTGAAGTCAGAAAAGTCTTTGAAATTAAAGGAACTAGTAGTAATACTGAACTTTAAAAGTTTGAGAGTCAAAGTGCAAATACATATAAAAAAAAAAAAAAAAAAGGGTCCAAGGTTTTCAATCATGGACATATTTTTTAAAGTGAAAGATCACATGGCCACCCACCTGAAGTTCAATTCGTTCAACCCTTGAATATTCGGCCAATCATCTCAAGCATGTTTTTGTGATATTTCATTTTCTGTTCTTTCACTAACTGATTTGAAGTTTACTACACTCTAGATTCAATTAAGAGTTCGTTCAGATTCTTGGGATTATATTATTATTTGAAATTCCAAGAACACTTTTTCTCTCAAAATTTCTCTGTGGATACTGTTAGAAGTAATACACTTGTGTTACTTTTAAGATAATCGTTCTCATTTGTTGATTCAAGATGGTGTTTAGACACTCTCGAAAGAGCCTACCAAAATCACGCATCGGGAACTATCAATTTGGAGGTTGAAGCGCCAAAAGAGTTAACCTATATTTTTAAAGGAAATTTAACTGTATATGTTTTATTCTTTTAATGTTAATATCGATAGATCCATCTTAGATGAACTAGATATTAAATATGATGTTTTAACAAATTTTACTGCGTAAATCGAGGTTCACTTATTCTGAATATGTCTCTTAAAAATATGTTTCAAAAAAATGTATACTGAGTTGTTTCATATTTTAAAATTTAATGGTTGACAATTTCTCTTGACATGTCTTTTGAAAGTATATTCATTCCTATTTTATTATATACATCGCAAAATATAAAACTTATAGGTGATAAAATTTAGGAGGTTTTAAATTTAAAAAAAACATAGAATTTTGAAATATAATTAAGAAAGAAGTAGAGGGCTTAAATATTTGTTCATTACGAATAGTTAGGGTTTGAAAGAGAGAAGAATTTTTGAAGAATGGAAAGTATGAAGACAATCATCACGTTCTTTCGTAGAATATTTTTTTAATTTTAAAATTTTATAGCGAGTTATGTTATAATATATAAAAACTATTTTACGAATGTTCCTAATGGATTAAATTCATTAAAATTATATCATTTTAATCTATATATTTTATCATATTTATTTTGATATCTATATTAATTATTTTACAATAGAAAAAATTGAAAAGTGAATGTTCACTAAACTGAGTGTTAATATTGTATATAGCAACGACATTGATACAATAGTTTTCACCATCAATGAACTGCATTGACACTAAAATCACATCACTATTATGAAAATATCAAATCGCATATTCAAATTTTGTAAATGTTCACTAGATTCTAAGTTAAATATATTCCATTCGTACTGAACATTCATAAACACGTTGAAACAATGAATTTTCGTGATAATGAACATTCACTAAGTTTTGCCATGTAATAAAACTGAACACGTTACTATTTTTTCGTAACATCTACTCGAAATTAGTAAATGTTCACTAATACTGAATCGCTATTTAAGATTATTTAAACATTTACATAAGACTATTTTGTTTTATCATTTTTATAAGTAAAATAGTAAATTGTCCAAAATATTTTTATTCACAATTGTTCAAAAGTTAACACTCCTTTCCCACCTTCGTGTGAGCAAAACTAATTTCTATTCATTAAATATGGATACCGACCTCGTGAGAAAAAAATTGATATCTATATATATAATTTAATCCAATCTCTATTCTATTATATAAAGCAAGCATTGAGTTTACTATTCATTTGGATATGTGAAATTACATGATTGTCCTTCAAATTTTTAAAAACTAAAATACAGTTTTCACCTACTGTTTTAAATATATATATTATAAATATTTTATATATATACACAAGTTTTCTTTTTCAATATTTTTATTTGCAATATAGAATTACAAATTGCAATAAACTAATTTAAAAACAAAATAGCATGAGAATTTTTGTATTATTCAATTAAAATTGTTTTATTTGTGGGACTTTTTCATCTAAAATTGTTTTAATTTTTTTTTTAATTTTTTTTAAAAAGCAATTGTAGGCATTCTTTTATTTATACATTTTAATAAAAAAATATCTTAAAGTATTATTTGATCCTCAGTGTATGACATACTAATTGTAATACCTCAAAAATTTATATTTTTAAAAATATTATTCTATATAAATTTAATATTTTTGGGATGGTTTTATAAATTTATGGTATAAATAATATTTGATGATTTTTGGGGTTGGATGTTAATTTTAAATTGATTTTTAATTGTTTTGGGACTACTGTGTTATTTAAAATATACTTTTAAGAATTTTAAGATACAATTAATATTTTTTTTTATTTTAGGGGGCATTGTATAAAAAATAAAAATAAAAATGTTAATTTGTGGTCAAATATGAATCAACGTGTATGTGTGTGTTGTATCAATATCAATAATAATAATAATAATAATAATAATATTCCTTAGATGTTAAGAGAGGTAATAATATATACACATATATAATAAGCATGTACGGAGAGATATATGGAAGGTTAGTGATCAAAACCAATTCATTATATATAGGCATATGTAGAAGGAAAATTATAGTGAATGAGAAAAATATTTTGATTCGGATTTCGAATTTAGATTTGAGATAGAATTTCTAACTCTTTTAATATATGTATTGAATTTCTCTATTATGAGATTTATGTTATTATTGTTGTTGAATTATAATTATTAATTTTCATGAAATAATTATGATTATGTGCAAATTATGTAGAAATCATGCATATGTGTTTTATTTGTTATATTAATTAAATGCACGTATTAAAGGTGTTGAAATTCTACTGAGCGTTAACTTACAACCCCACAGTTTTGATTGCAGGGCCGGTGAGACTGAAACTACGCCACGAATTATATTTGAATTTCTATTTGTAATAATTGTAATTATTATTTACTGTTGTAAAATTGAATCGAAGAATTCAATAATTTTAATTATCATTGTCGCATTATAAAATTTCTCTAATTTTTGTCAATAATGAAATTTTTTATATTCTTTACGATTTTGGATATAATTAGTCAACGGGATTTCGAAGGGAAGAAGCTATTTTTATAGAGTTAGAAGTCAATTTAGTTATTTTTATTAATTTAGTAGTCTTTTCAAATAGATGTTTAATTGAATGTGGAAATTGGGAGTATTTTTGGTCCTTTATGTAATATAACTTCAACACATCGATTGTTAGATAAAATCCTTTAAATAAATTTTAGGAAATTTTTCCGTACATTAAATTTGTGTTAAGAATTGATGGTTCGATGTTAGTATTAATTTTCCAAGAGGAGAAACCATGTGGCGGTCCTGGGAAACTGGGCCATTACACTAATTCTATGAACGATTTTTATAATTTCATTTATGAGTCATAATTTTACATCTTTAAGATATCGAATATTATTTTGTACTATATTACACTAAAATTATAATTAATTTGACAATTTGTAACCCCATGCATTTGTATATATGTATTTATTTTATTATATTAAGTGTTGTTATTATCATCAATTATTTAAAATTAAAAAAATATACGAGAAAATAAAAATTGAAATTTCAATAAATGTAGGTTGTTCTATTAAACTTTATATGATTCTATGACTTTATTTCTTTAATATAGAATTCTAGAAAATTTATAGGACTTTGTGACTTTCAATACATGCAATTATCACCTCATTTATCGATTTATAGTTCATTATCACTATTAAAGTTTCTATCAATATTCATTTGTTTAGGTAGAATAAAAAAAATAAAAACTAAAAATTGTTTTTTAACTTTTTTTTATTAAAAGTATTTAATTGATGACAAATATATTAAATCCCACTAATTTTTTGACTTAATGTGAAATTCTTTTGTTAATTATAACTAATTTAAAATTACTAATGAATATTTTACTTATAAAAATTTTAGTAACAAAGGTGATGATGCAGATGACAACATTAATCACAAGCGATGAACACAAAAAATCAATAGTACGTTTTTAAATGGACCATGAGCCTTACTTGTAACCAATTTGTTTTTTTTTTGTTTTTTTAATAAAATATATAACATTAAAACTTTATTGTAATTTTTTTTTATTAATGATGGGCACAGAGTTGTCCGTGCTCTCTTCCTAGTATAACTAAAAGTGAAAGCTCTGAGGCAAAATGAATGAGAACTATCAGTTGCTGTTTCCTTGCCTTTTAAAGTGAAAGCTCTTAGGCAAAATGAATGAGAGCTCTCGGTTGCTATTTCCTTGGCTTCTCTTGGTTTGCCTCTTTAATTTTAGTAACAAAGGTGATGATGCAGATGACAACATTAATCACAGGCGATGAACACAAAAAATCAATAGTACGTTTTTAAATGGACCATGAGCCTTACTTGTAACCAATTTGTTTTTTTTTTTTAATAAAATATATAACATTAAAATTTTATTGTAATTTTTTTTATTAATGATGAGCGCGGAGTTGTCCGTGCTCTCTTCCTAGTATAACTAAAAGTGAAAGCTCTGAGGCAAAATGAATGAGAGCTATCAGTTGCTGTTTCCTTGCCTTCTAAAGTGAAAGCTCTTAGGCAAAATGAATGAGAGCTCTCGGTTGCTATTTCCTTGGCTTCTCTTGGTTTGCCTCTTTTATCTTTAATTAAGTGGATTATGGCACTAATATTTTTGTATTGTCAATTAATATTTCGTTAATAATAATTATCCACCTTCATTTTGTTTCAAGCTAATTTTCTTCAACAACTTTTTGTGTTCCTAATGGATGCATCTATCTATCTATCTATCTATATATATATATTGAGACATGTTTGTTTTTATGTATGACACGGTCGTCGAAGAGATTGAGAAGATTTTGACTGACGGAGAAAATCATTTCTTGCGACATGTTTGCTTATTCCTTTTGCAAAATTTGTATAGCTTGTGTAGAATTATATTGTTGTTATGATGCTAATAAATGAATTTATATCATTATTTGTATATGTGATTTATAATTTTATATGTTTTTTTTTTTAATTACTTCTTAGTGATTAAGATATTTGTTAGATTAATTGTAGGAAATGAATTAGATTAATTAGTACCTTATCTAGACATTTGACTTTTGTATATATATAATTAATTAGATTAATAGTAGGAAATCAATTAGATAAATTTGTTACCTTATCTAGACATTGTACTTTTGATTAGAGATTGTATATATATAATTTTATTTAATGAAATGAGACATGCCATATTTTATCATAATCTTTATGGTATACAGAGCTATTGTTCCTGAACCACTCTCCTTCTTTCTCACAAAACCCTAAACTTACCCCTCAGCCATGAGCAGCCTCTCTCTCTTTTTTAGCTCAACCAGCTGCAGCCTCTCTCCTTCTCTATCCTTGTTTTTTTCCCTTCATCATCTGTATGAAGACACACACATACACACACCCACACCCACACTCACACCCACACACCTCATATGTGCTTAAATCAAAACCAGGTCCAAAAGCCCCAATGATTGAATCCCTGCCTTGCACCAACTGCCTCGAATCAACCACAGATCCCTCGTCTAAACCAGATCCAGAATCGAAACCAGATCCAGATCCGCTGTTGCTGTTGCAGTCTCCACGCTGCCATCTAGATCCAGTAGCAGGTTGGCATATTGATGGTCTGGGTTCGACTCGGTTTCATGCAAAACCAAAACCAAAATCGTTTAAGATGTGTAAAATCAAAACCAAAATCAAAACCAAAACCAAAACTGCAGGTTGTTTTTAAATTGTTTTAAAACCGGACCATTTAATTTTAGCTAAAATAAAAAAACAAAACCGTGAAACTGTTTAAAATTTAAATTTTATAAAAAACCAAAACCAAAATCGCGAACCACAATTCACTATTAATTTTAAATATTCTCCAAATCATACACTCTTTAAAATAACTAAAAACCAATAGCAAAACCAACTACATAAAATATTCTTCAAAATCACATAGTCTGCGAAATCAATTACATAAAAACAGTTTTCAACATAAACTGAAAACCAACTAAAGTGTAAATTAAAAGGGTTAAAAGTGTAAATAAATAAATAAATAAATAAATATATATATATATATATATATCAGTTACACAGTTCGGTTACGTGGTTACTATCCCAAAATCAAAACCACTTCGGTTTCTAAATTTAAAACCAAAACCATTTAGTCGGTTTCAACCCGGACCATTCCATTCTCGGTTACCCGTCGATTCAGCTTTTTTTGCCATCCCTAGCCGTAGGTCAACCGTCGCCGTTGTTCAGACCCTTATCACTGCTGGTCTACCGCCAACAACCATCTTCTGACCTCGTCTAGGCTCGATTCCCCCTCGCCGCCACTGTTCAGACCCTGCCCTTGCTTCGTTGCCACTATTCACACTATTTCTCTTCTCCCTATCAATTGGAGGATCCTCATACTGGAGTGAACCCATTGAGAAACACCTTCACTTGAGCTTCTGAATTTTCTAAGCCCAAAACCAAAAAAAATAAAAATAAAATAAACCTTTTATTTTCCAGCCATTGCCAATGCAAACAATCAAGTTCTCCTACCTAATGCTCAAGAACCCACCAAACCCTTTACCGTTATCAACATACACAACTCCGTGAAACTCACATCTACCAATTATCTCTCTTTGAAATTGCAAATTGAACTCATTCTTATTGGCTACGATCTACAACAATACATTGACAGATCTCTCTTGGCACCACCTGTCACGATCTCCGTCAATGAAGTTCTCACTCCCAATCCAGAATATCTAACATGCCTTCGTCAAGACAAATTAATTTTTGGAGCACTAGTGGGTTCTATCTCTCAAAATATCATTCCTTTTATCACTCAATGAAAAACATCTCATGAGGCATGAGCGATTCTCGCCAACACATATGCTAGGCCTTTTCATGGTCACATCAAGCTGATTAAGGAACAAATCAAGCATGCAACCAAAGTTCCCAAACAATCTTAGAATACATGCAATTCGTTAAGACTTGGACTGAAGAACTTTCCATCCTTGGCAAGCCTATGGACGATGAAGACATTATTGAGAAAATTTTTGATGGACTTGATGATGACTACAAACTTATTGTTGATGTTATCAATGTATGAGATATATCACAATATCATTTGATGAACTCCATGAGAAGCTGATTAACACAGAGTTGTCTCTCTGATCTCAACTCTCCAATACAAGTCCTCTTCCGGTGTCAGGAAATCACACTTCAACTCGGGCCAAAACTCCACCGAATGCATCGGGGAATCAATGGTCGTGGGAACACACACTACCCCACTCCAATATGCGAACTGATCGTCCCTCTCCTTGGACATATCTTGGAAAGTGTCAAGGGTGTCATGCTCAAGGACACACGGTTCAATAGTGTCATCTATTTCTCTTGACACCAACGAATCCACAGTCCAATCCATAGCCGCGAGCATCTCGTTAATGGCAACCTCAACCTCCGGCTCCATGGCAACCACATGCTAATGCTGCCATAACAGACAACCACCAAGGCTCCAATTGGATCCTTGATAGTAGTGCATCGTACCATGTTACCACCGACCTGAGTAATCTATCAATACATGCTCCTTATTCAGGGGTTAACGACGTTGTGATTGGTGATGGCACGGGTCTCCTTATTTCGCACATTGGTTCTACATCTCTACATACTCCCTCACATATGTTCTCACTTCATAATGTACTTTGTGTTCCTACCATGCATAAAAATCTTATTTCTATTCTTCAGTTTTGTAAATCTAACAATACATTCATCGAATTCTTACCCTCTTCTTTTCTTGTGAAGGATCTTCGCACGGGGGCAATACTTTTACAAGGTTAGACTAAGGATGGTATGTATGAATGGCCGATCAATTCTATCAAGTCCTCTCCATTGGTAGCTTTCTCTAGTGTCAAGACCACTTCGTTCGAGTGGTATCATCGCTTAGGTCACCCGTCGTTGTCAATTCTTAGGCATATTGTCTCTACTTTTCAATTAGAAGTTACAAGTCCATCATCTCTAAATTTCAATTGTAATGTGTGTCAATGCAATAAAAGTCACGTTATTTTTCTCCATTTCCAGTTTTGTTTCAAATTCTCCACTTGAAATCATTTTTTCTGATGTGTGGACCTCTCCTGTGCGTTCTAATGATGATTTCAAATATTATGTTATTTTTGTTTATCATTTTACAAAACACATATGGTTTTATCCACTTAAAAGAAAATATAATATCTATGATGTTTTTGTTCGCTTTAAATCACTGGTAGAAAACTACTTCAATCAAAAAATCATCACGTTTTATTCTGACAATGGGGGGGAATATCAAGCACTTTCATCATACCTCAGTTCTAGTGGGATATCTCACTTAACCTCACCTCCACACACTCCTGAACACAATGAATATTCTGAACGTCATCATCGTTATATTATTGAAACAGGGTTATCACTCCTCTTACATGCTTCCATGCCTTTGTCATACTTGTCCTATGCATTATCCACTGTTGTTTATCTCATTAATCGTCTACCCACTCCCACACTCCAACTGCTATCACCGTATGCAAAGCTCTTTGGCACACCCCCCAAGTACTCCAAATTTCAAAATTTTGGTTATCTATGCCATCCTTGGTTGTGTCCATATTCATCTCAAAAACTATCTTCCCGTTCCACCTCTTGTGTCTTCATTGGTTACTCCTCCACCCAGAGTGCCTATCTTTGTCTTGATCTCGTAACCTCTTGTCTTTACACATCTCGTCATGTTAATTATGCCCTTCAAAATCATTCAACCCAATCTTCCTCGTCCTTCCTCTACCACGTCCTACGTCTGGTTCTCTTCTAAGTCATCATCTTTGGCCACCATCACACTATCTGTCATTCTCAAACCTGTCCCTCTAGCGGATTCTACTCAAAACACCACAACTATGACCACCTCAATCATTCTCTTATCTCAAAACACCTCTCTCCCACCAAACTCGAGACTCAGCATCGCGGCTCTACCTTCACCACACTGCGACACCTAGCAGCCACCCCAAACCCTACCCTCTAAGCCCAACTCACCTGTAACCCAATCACTAGACCCGACACCTATTCCTCCTCCACATCAAGGTATAGTTACTCGATCAAAAAATAATATCCACAAACCAATCCAAAAACACAATCTCACTGTACAACTTTCCACCAACCTAGACCTTGAACATTTTACAGTGATCCAGGACATCGAAGATCCCAAATGGCGTCAGGCCATGTTTGAGTAGTATGATGCTCTTGTTCAGAATGGGACATGGGACCTTGTTCCATCTCATCCATCCCAAAATGTCGTTGGTTGCAAGTGGATGTTTTGAACTAAACGTTTATTCAATGGTTTAGTTGACAGGTACAAAGCACGTTTAATTGCGTTGACTACCATGACACCTTCAGTCCTGGTGTCAAACCAACAACAGTACGACTTGTTCTCTCTCTTGCCATCACTTGCGGTTGGTTACTACGATAACTTGATGTCAATAATGTCTTTCTCCAAGGCTCTCTTTCTGAAGATGTCTTTATAGCGCAACCACAAGGATTCATTGACAAAGACCATCCTAATCATGTCTGTAAACTGCGCAAAGCAATATACAGTCTCAAACAAGCCCCCCGTGCATGGTACCATGAGCTACGTTAGTTTCTCATCACCTCATGCTTCAATAATTCTCATTCAGACACATCATTATTTCTCTACAATACTTCAGGCATCATGATATATCTCTTGGTCTACGTTGATGACATCATTTTCACAGGCAACACTGATATCGCAGTACAAAAGTTCATTCATCTTTTCTTCAACCGATTCTCCCTCAAGGATCTTGGTCCACTTTCATATTTCCTTGGAGTTGAATTCATTCCACATTCGTAGGGCATTTTTTTTTTCTCAGTGGTGATATGTACATGATCTCCTTACTTGCACTCACATGTCCGATGCCAAGCCCGTGTCTATGCCACTTGCCACTACTCCAACTCTTACTTTTTACTCAGGATCATCCATATCTGATCCAACAGAAAACAAAGCTATTATTGGCAGTCTCCAATACTTATCTCTTATACGCCCGAACATTGCTTGCACAGTCAACAAGTTATCACAATTCATGTACTGCCCCAAGACTAATCATTGGAATGCAGTAAAGTGCCTACTACGATATCTAAGCGGTACTATTACTCATGGTGTTGTTCTCTACCGTAACTCATCACTGTTATTTCATGCATTTTCGGACACAGGCTGGGCAGGAAACAAGGATGACTTTACCTCCACAAGTGCCTATTTCATCTACATTGATCGCAATTCAATCTCATGGAGTTCAAAGAAACAAAGGACGGTGACCCTCTCTTCTACCAAGCTGTTGCTACCACTGTTGCTGAAATTCACTGGATTTGTTCCCTACTCACTAAGCTTCATGTTTCTCTACCTTAACAACTGGTTATCTACTGTGACAACATTGGTGCAACAAATCTATGCTCAAATCCGGTTTTCTATTCTTGCATGAAACATGTTGCTCTTGACTATCACTTCAATCTTAAACAAGTTCAAGGGGGCTCCTTTCGAGTTTCTCATGTTTCCTCTACTGATCAATTAGTTGATGCGTTCACCAAATCTCTTTCCCACTTGTGCTTCCAACAATTGACGAACAAGATTAGAATCACCTCACGTTACTCCATTTTGTAGGGGCATGATAACGATATTCATTTGATTAATTGTAGAAAATCAATTAGATTAATTACTTACCTTATCTAAACATTTGACTTTTGTATATATATAAAATTAATTAGATTAATTGTAAAAAATCAATTATATTAATTAGTTACCTTATCTACACATTTGACTTTTGTATATATATAATTAATTAGATTAATTGTAAAAAATTAATTTAGATTAATTAGTTATCTTATCTAGACATTTCACTTTTGATTAGAGATTGTATATATATAATTTTATTGAATGAAACGAGACATGCCATATTCTATCATAATCTTTAATTAGAATCAATTATTATTATTTGTTCATATTTTTAAAAAATTTATTTTAATGATGGCAAAGATCCTATATATTTATCAATAACAACAATTTTTTGGCATTTTTTCCAATACAAAAGTGTATACTACCGGAACACTCACCAATGACCAAATTTATTGTGATATGAACATGTGTCAAAAAAAAATTAAAGTAATATTAAAAATTGGACAATTTTTTTTAAAAAGATTAAATATTTAATAATAAAATATAAAAATTGATTAAAAAAGTTCCAAATAGATATTCATAAAGTTGCACATTGGCACGGACATGAACCTAGTTAAATATGGATGCTATATATGTTTATATTAATTTTTTTTCAATTTTCACTCTTCCTATCAAACAGACTATAAACTCTTCCATGTACAAAAGAATATGTCACAATATATTTAAATATATATATTGGGTATAAATGTAAGAACATATATTATGTATAATATATTTCAATTAAATTTAATTAATTTAGTGTATCTATATCCATGAAATACTTAATTTGAATTGTATAACCATGTTCATCATCTATCAACTTACCAAATCCCTCCCCAAAAAATATATACTTATCCCGTTCGATTCTTATCTTGTTATAAAATTTGATTGGACATCGTCACTAACAATTTAGAATAAAAAAAGAAAAAGAAAAAGAAAAAAAGCCATATATATAGTGACATTCCACTAAGAGGGAATGCCAAATGCATTATGAAAAATATTAAAGCCATTATATTCGAAATTATGATTATAAATTGACCTCAAAAAGCAAATTCCACTTCTCGTGAAAATGAAATATAAAATAAAATAAAGAAGAGAATAATAAGTTACTAAAATGCGCGGAGACTGGGATGCGGCCTAACGCAGCATGAAATTTATTAGTGTTAACTACTTATAAGGATTCGTCTTTAAACCCCTTACAACTTTTCGATTCTTCCCCAAGTTGGAGATAACCAACTCCATCATTGAGTTGGGGTTGAATTAATTTAATTACAGCTTTTCGTTGCTAAATTGAGCATAATTATGGCGCACCTACACAAATTTTTGATAAATGTTTATAAAATCAACCAATAAGAATTTTACACCCACAAAATTTAAAAAGAAAGAAAAAAAAACAATTTTTTTCAAAAAAAAAAAAAAAAAAAAAAAGCAAAAAACAAAAAATTTATAAAACATAATTACAAATTAATTTAATTTTCATTAGTAAAATCGGATTTAAAATGAAAGTTTTATTATTTAATCTTCAAAAGTAGTAAATTCTATATATATATATATATATAACAATAGTTCAATATATGTTTTTAATACTCTAAGAAGAACATTTATTAAATATCTCATATTTTCTTAAAATAATATTCCTATATATCATTTAATTTACAATTGATGTCATTTTTTTTTTTTTATAAAAAATAGTCTAACGTCATTAATGGCCCCAAAAATAAAAACACGAAAAACAAAATTCATTTGTGAATGTTCACAATAAATTAAATTTATGAAAATTATACTATTTTAATTTACATTTATCATCTTTATTTTGATATCTATATTAATTATTTTAGTTAAAAAAAATCGAAAGTGAACGTTTACTAAAAATATTCAACGTCACTTCCTTAATAACTCGTCAATTATAAAAATAAATGCTAACAAATAAACTTATTTTGGGAACATTCACAATAAATTAAAGAGTTAATTACACTTTGCACCTATGTGAACATTCACAATAAATTAAAGAGTTAATTACATTTTGCACCTCTGTGATTAAACTTAATTGCACTTGTATCCTATAGTATTTTCATCGTCACTTTCATCTCCCTATTCTTAAGATTTAAGTAGAATGGTTAAATTTTCCATTAACTTTAATGATAGAAGGGTGAAAGCCAAAAAAAATGTCAATTAATGTTAAATAACATTTATACCCTTCAAATTAAATAAATCATATTCAATTAATTTCAAGATGACGATTTAAAAATACATTTAAAAGTTTAAGGGTGCAAAATATAATTTGACATAACCAAATTCCCCTCTTCCTCTGCAAATGAGCTCCTCTTCCTCCGCAAATGAAGCATCTCTTCCTCCGCATATAGATTGAGTAGCCATTTTGGATATTTGTTTTGATAAAAGTTTGAACAGTTTGGTTATACATATAAGAATCAGAGGTATGGGAAGCCAAAATATATACCTAGCTTTCATATTTATTTTAGTGCCGGCCCGAACATTTATTAACACACACGTGTGTGTATATATATATAAATTAATATTGGTAATTACTATTTACTATAGATAAATGTATTTCTTAATTTTTATTTACTATTTTAGTGATTATTTTTTAAATTATAAAAAATAAATTATCGGACGGGTCAGGGTTATAGACATTTAATTGTGGACAGACTTGAGCAGGGTAAGACCCCGATGATACCCAATGATAGGACCGAGTTGTTCCTTGCTTGTCTAGTTAAGGTTCACAAATAAAACGTAATGCGCATCTAAGCGCTAGGATTGTGAGCTTAGCTGTGTGCAGTAGTGATGTGCGTTGCGTTGCGGTTGGACTAGGGGGTTTCTTCTTTCCTTCTATTCTTCTTCTTGTTGGACTAGGGGTTAGGCCTCTTCTTCTTGGGGCAACCCTTTCCTCTCCATTTTTTACCGTCTTTATCTCTTGGGCAATAGGAGGTTCCTTTTCTTACGCAACTAAGTGTGAGGTCGTAGCATTAGTGGATTCCATCCTTTGAGCAACATCCACTACTTCCCATTTTAGGCTAGTAACACTTGCGCTACTAGCTCTATGATCATTTCCCTCCATACCATTTAGAATAAAGAAAGGGTTTGATGGTTTAAGATCAGTCTGAGGCACCCCCTTTGTTATCTCCTTACACTTGCAGTTAAGGGACTGTCATTCTTGTTCCTCACCTTAGTATTCCTTCTTTTCCTCCTTGGCAGCACCACCCATTTTTCCAAACGTTTTACGAGTAGGACATCTCTTTCGATCACTGTCTTTAGAGAAGTAGAAATCCTCGATATTCACAACATCAAGCAAGCCTTTACCTCGCCATATTCTCATGGCTGAAGCCAGGTGTGTCACTAGGTCGGTGGGGGAACCTGTAGGAAGGAAGGACTCCTGAAACCACCGAGCTTCGTCGGGACCACAAACCCAGGTTTTGGACGAATGCATGAACCTAACATCCTAGGGGTTTGCGGCTAAATTGTAACCGGCAAACGCGAAACATTCCGTTTCTTGAATTATAGTACTATTCTTTACTTCGTCTAGTTAAATCCACTGCCCTCTTTCTATCATTTACTTGGGGCTACCTCTGATCTATTTTCCTCTCGATATAGGGTCGTGCCCCGTTGTCGAATTGTAAAATCGAGACTTGTCTCTTTCTATTATCAAGACATACTATTATCAAGACATATGCGGGAATCTCATAAATTCTTTTGGCCCGTTGAGAGTAACAACTTTTTCCTTCCAAACCAAGCAAGCAACCGAAGGTTGCGTGGTAGGTTTGAAAGTTTCCTTTCTCGGGCTTGGACCTAATAAATTTTTGTAATACCCTAGGTAGAATCCAACCCATTCCGACCTATGATTACCCCTACTCCACTCCAGTATATCCGGGAGCGATTTTCAATAAATAAAACTATAAATCCCAAGTAATATCCCATTTTTCCCCAAAAATGGGTGAAGTGTCCCACTTATCCATATATTGCACAATTTGTACCCCAATATAAAAAGTCTAGCACAATTTGTAACACAATATAAAAAGGCTTGTACATATTCCCTCCTTATCCACCACTATCCACCCCATATATGCCCATTACATTTTTTTAGGGAGAAAAAATAAAATAAAATAAAATAAAATGAAATTCCGTACAGTTTGTACACTTGTCAAGATCTGATGAGATCCACTGTCCCAAAAAGTCAACTTGTCCTGAAAATTAATTTAAATGCTTCATAAATACTGTGTAAACTAATAGGCAAATTCTTATTCCAAAGATTAAAAACACCACTAAAATCATCCAAATAATTTTTTTTATCTTTAAATGGTCCTTAAAAAATTGTGATCCTCCGTCCAAAATAATAATAGTAAATGGGTTCAAAGTGGAGAAACACAAACAAAACATTAGGAATGGTACCTAATTGTACATCTCCATTTCAATAGTGTCCTGTTTGGAATTTTTCTTTATCCTCCTCCAAAACATATCTATTTTTGGGGAATAAAATCAACAAATAGCCAAACACGTCCCTATTTTACCATAAAAGTTTATTCCTACCATTTAAAATACGATGCTATAAGTAATCAATAAACCAACCAAAAAACTCAAAGGTTGTACCTTAACGGTTATCTAGTGTGTCTCTTTAATGAGAAGTCTAGCATTCAAATCTTCCGCCAAAACATTTATAACAAAAAATATATATATTAATAAACCAACCAAAAAACAATTAAAAAAAAATAGATAATTGATCAATAGTCTCAAATAAAGTCTAATCCATAATTTATCTTATTTTAATTTGAATATAAATTCATTAATTATATTTTGTGTTGTGTTTTAGTCTCATATTCAATGTTCCTTTATATCACTAATATGCTTCCAATTAGATTGTGCATCGTCGGCCGCCGGTACCACCCTCCATCGTCACATGTCGTCACTTGCCGAAGTTCAGCTACCAGATTTTTTTGGTTACATATAGCTATTTTTTTATTTATATGTAACTATTCTTTTTAGAGTATTTTTAATTACATGTAACTATTCCTTAATGTATTTTTTAGTTATATTTTAATATATTTTTAGTTATATTATTTTACAACAATCCGCAATCGAAATCGAAATATTAATTGAACATAACTAAAAAAAAATGTTACTAAAAAACTACTTGAATGTAACTAAAAAAATTATGTCTACCAGTGATCAGAGTTTCGACGACCGACGGTGACTATTGGCGGTGAGACAGCAGTTGATGACAGAAACATAATTGGAACATTAGTATTTCCATGAACTCTAATAATTGGAACAAAATTGTTACCAAAATTCTTGTTGCCAGACTTGCACCTCTCCTAAAACAAATAATTGGCCATTTTCAAAGCAGTTTTGTTCTGGGGAAAAAAACCCCACTGACAATATCATTATTACACAAGAATTAATTCATATCCTTAAGAAAGTTAGGAATAAAGAAGGCCGCCTCATCCTCAAACTTGATCTGGAGAAGGCCTATGATAGGATCAACTATGACTTTCTAGAAGATGTGCTTCACTCTTTTAACTTCCCCCTAGTTGGATCCTTCTTACAATGAGTTGTCATAGAAATTCATCTCTTTCTGTTTTGTGGAACAGGGAACCTCTGGAGGAGTTTAACCCCTCTAGGGGATTAAGACAAGGAGATCTTTTATCTCCTTACCTTTTTGTGTTATGCATGGAGAGGCTCATATCCAAATACTAAATATATTGAAACTGGAAATCAAGAGGGATCAAAACCTCAAGAAGAGGCCCTACCATTTTCCAACTGTTCTTCGCGGATGACATTATTCTCTTCTCTAAAGTGGGGAAAGATACTATGCCAAAATTCTCAAGAAATTTGAAATTTTTAATTCTTGCTCTAAGCCGAAATTCTCAAGAAATTTGAAATTTTTAATTCTTGTTCTATGCCGAAAGTGAATTTGGAGAAATCTAAACTTTTCGTCTCTCTCATCTATGATGTGGCATTTTGAAAGCGAAAAATCTCCTTACTAAAGTGTTAAGATGAAAGGTTGGAAACGAAACAATGGTCAATCTTTTGGACGGATTGGTGGAGTGGGAGGGACCTCTTGGCGATGAGACCATACAAAAAAAATTGATACGCCTATAAAAAAAAATTGTTATGAAAGTGGCAGATATTATTGATGATTCGGGAAATTGATTCCCTTACCCAATTCTCCACCTCCTGTCCGAAGATCAGACCAAGACAATAATGAGCATGGACCCATCAAATACCCTCAATGAGGACACCCCAACTTGGGCACCAAAAGTCTCAGGTCAGTTCTCCACCAGCTCCGCCAACTGGTGTGCCAGGGACCTGAGATGAACAATGAGATTTTCCGTTGGAATTGGATGTGGAAAATGAAAATTCCTGAGAACATTAAATACTTCCTCTGGATGCTCCAACATAGAAGACTCTTGACCAACAAGCTAAGGGTTGAAAGGTCCAAGGATGTTTCGCCTTTGTGCCAAAGGTGCCAATTTCAGTGGAATGCATGGATCATGCATTGAGGAAGTGTCCTAAAACAACATTGATATGGACTAATTTCAGGGATAAAGCCCAGTTCGTGGGTGGGCTGAATATGGATATTCTGACATCGGTTAGCAAACACCTAAAAGGGAGTGGGAAAACCTTGTAAAACAATACCTTTTTGTTGCTACCAAATGGGAAATTTGAAAGGAGAGAAACCATGAAGTGATAGAGGGTAAATCCCGAAATCACTGAACCACAATTTTTAAAATTAATCAGTTTTCAAATGACTTTAAATGCTCTTTCCTTCCAAAGAATCCCAGGAATGGTAACCCTTGTGTTCCTCACACTAACTGGATTCCCACTAATGCAGGCTTCTTCAAACTAAACACGGATCGGAAGCACCAAAGGAACCCTAGGAGGCCTAATCAGAGACAATCTTGGAGTTTGGATGGTGGCCACTTTAGCCACTTATCTAACTGTACGACACTGAAAGCTGAGATCAGAAGCAGACACACGGGCATCAGAATCACCTCGTCTAGAGATCTCCCAAGAGTGATAGTGGAAACCGACTCCCAAGAAGCACTCACCCTTATTTTGGAGGAGTGTCTAGTGCTTCACAGGTTTAAACCATGGATTGAGGATTGCAAACGGTTCTTTTCCAACAACAACTACACGATCTAATACACACCTCGAGTAGGAAATAAATGTGTTGACTACCTAACTAGGAAAGGTGCAGACTGCTTGATAGAATTGAAGACGTTGGAATCACCACTGGAAGAAATAGAGATGCTTGTCTTAGCGAAAATGGAAGCGGAAGCGTTTGATAGGCTTCCTTAGTGTGTTGTTTTATTTGTTTGTACCAAAAAAAAATTGATGTCATTACTAGTATCTCCCACCAATTAAATTTGAGTTGTTCAAACAATTAACCAAACGAGTACCTTATATTTTGTGGATTTAAGATTTCATGAGTACATGATTTATCTGAAACATAGAGAGTATGCATTTCTATGAATAGAAAATTAAAAAAGAAAAATAAAACACTACAATAATGGAAGACTATTATGCATTCTTATTTAAAAAAAAAAAAAAAGGATCATTATGAGTGGCCATAAGAAAGAAGTTGAAGCCGAACACATGGAAAGGCATGTGGGCCACCAATATTCTCTTCACAGATATACATGCATGCAAACATTTTACAAGCGAAATTAGTGCATAATAATATGCACTTACACCACACTAGTAAGGTTACACCATATACATAATGTATATATACACACATATATGTATGTATATATTATTGTTAGACAGGTTTGTCTCTTTGGGAGGGTGATTCAAATAATATTATAAGATCAACTCCAAGGATGTGCCATCTCATTATTTATTTATTATTTTTGTTTCCTACTATTTTGAAAGCCAAAATTCATTTTAATGGATGTACCATGTGTGTCATTTTAACACATATGTCTTACATGTACTAAATATGACACGTGAAGAGCAAGAACCAAAATATTGAGTTAGTGGGTGGGTGGATTAATTAGTTGATTTGGGTTTAAATATGATTGGGTTAACGTTGGATTTGTTTAATTAGGGTTGAGCAGAATTTGTTCAATTAGATTTAAATAAATTTTGTTTATTTGGGTTAATTAGGTTTGGTTTAGTTTATTTATTTTGTTTTATTTGAGTTAGGTTAGATTAATTGGTTAATTTAATTTTATTTGGATTGGATTAAATTAGTTTTAATTAGGTTGGATTGAATTAATTTTAATTTTAATACAAAAAGAAAAAATGACACACCAATTTACCACAACTGTTGAAGTGCCCATCCAAATAACGGTGTGCCAAGTGACAATTTGTCACAATCATTAGGGTTGATTAGAGGATATCTTATCTTGAAAAAAAAACAAGGGGGGGATGAAATATGTGCCGTCACAATCCAAGATAAAAGTAGTAGTTGAATTAGAATACAGGAAGACGAAGAGATCTTGATCAGAGAAAGAAAGCATGAAGAAACTAGTGAGAATCAGATTCAAAAAAACTTATTGAAATATCTAATTGATATAAAGTAGTTTTATTAAAAATTGATGGGTATATTGTTCTCTTAGTAGTGGTTAGTGGGGGCAGGCATCATAAACGTAGAGGAGAGCCCTCTTTATGCAAAAGATATGCAATTGTCTTCTTCTTCCTCCTTTTTCCTTAATCATGGCTTATTAACACTGCACACATGCATCCCCACCATTTATATATCTCTCCTCTTCCTCTCCTCCTCCTCTGCAACACCACCACCCCACATCCCTCCCTCTCTCTCTCCTCTCTCTTCATCTCTCTCTCTCTCTCTCTCTATTCAGCTTTCTGATGGCTTTTAAGTATGTTTTCTTCCTTCTTGTATTATCACTTTCTTTATCCAACTCACTTCAAACCACCATAAATGACCAGAACCAGTTCTTTAATCTTATGAAGAAGTCACTCTCGGGAAGCTTATTGAATTACTGGGACACGAATGGAGAAACCCCCTTCTGCAACTTCACCGGAGTTGGCTGCAATGATCAAGGTCAGGTCGTGACGATAGATATCTCCGGCTGGTTACTTTCCGGTCATTTCCCAGAAAACGTATGCTCTTACTTGCCGGAGTTGAGAATCCTCCAGCTCGGACGCAACAATTTTCACGGGCAATTTCCGGCTTCGATCACCAACTGCTCTCGTCTAGAAGAGCTGAACATAAGCATGACGTATCTTGGGGGAAAGTTGCCGGATTTCTCACCGATGCAGGCTCTCCGGTCACTTGATCTGTCGTACAGCTTCTTCACCGGTGACTTCCCCATGTCGGTCACCAACCTCACGAATCTGGAGGAGTTGAATTTCAACGAGAACGCCAATTTCAACTTATGGCAACTGCCAGAGAATATTTCTGGCCTGACGAAGATGAAGACCATGGTCCTGACGACATGCATGTTGAGCGGCCGAATTCCAGCGTCAGTCGGAAACATGACATCACTCATCGATCTCGAACTGAGCGGGAATTTCCTAGTGGGCCCCATTCCGCCGGAGCTCGGCCTCCTGAATAACTTGCAGCAGCTCGAGCTTTACTACAATCAACTCGAGGGGGAAATACCGGCAGAGCTCGGGAACCTGACGGAGCTCCAGGACCTGGACATGTCCGTCAACAGATTGACAGGAAAGCTGCCAGAATCCATATGCCGGCTGCCAAAACTCGAAGTCCTGCAACTCTACAACAACAGTCTCACCGGAGAAATCCCCAGAGCGATTGGAAACTCAACAACCTTAATCTCTCTCTCACTATATGACAATTTCTTCACCGGACCACTCCCTTCAAACCTCGGAAGATCATCACCGATGTTAGTTTTGGAAGTTTCCGAGAATCGGCTGTCTGGAGAGCTACCAGCAGAGGTCTGTCGTGGAGGTAAGTTGTCATATTTCCTCCTCCTGGATAATATGTTTACCGGAAAAGTGCCAGAGAGTTATGGAAACTGTCCTTCCCTTCTACGATTTCGAGTCAGTAATAACTGTTTGGAGGGACCGATACCTGAAGGAATTATGGGTCTTCCCCACGTCTCGATCATCGATCTGGGTTACAATCATCTGAACGGATCGATACCGAAGACGATTGGAAATGCCAAAAACTTGTCGGAATTGTTCGTTCAGAGCAACCGGATTTCGGGACCTCTGCCGCATGAAATATCTCAGGCGAACAACATGGTAAAGATCGATCTCAGCAATAATCAGCTCTCTGGTCCAATACCGTCCGAAATTGGCAACCTCAAAAAGCTCAACCTGTTGCTGCTTCAACGAAACAGGTTCGATTCTTCAATACCCGAATCGATTTCTTCGTTAAAATCCCTAAACGATCTTGATTTGTCGAGTAATTCATTGATGGGTAGCATTCCGGAGGGTCTGTCCGAACTGCTACCGAATTCGATGAATTTTTCGAACAACCAACTTTCCGGTCCAATCCCTTTCTCGTTTATAAAGGATGGACTTCTGGAAAGCTTTTCCGGCAACCCGGGTCTCTGCGTTCCGACCAATCTAGGTTCACCAGGTCCAAAATTCAAAAGCTGTTCGCAAACCTATAACCGAAAAAGAGTAAACTGTGTGTGGGTGATCGGGATTTCGATTGGACTCGTGATTGTCGGAACGATACTGTTCGTAAAACGGTGGTTCAGCAGAGAGAGAGACGGGTCGGAAAACGACGAAACCATGTCCTCGTCGTTTACCTCATACGATGTGAAGAGCTTCCACCGGTTAAGCTTCAACCAGCGTGAGATCGTGGAGGCAATGGTCGACAAGAACATCGTTGGCTATGGCGGGTCTGGGACGGTGTACCGGATTGAGCTGAGCAACGGCGAGGTCGTGGCGGTGAAAAGGCTATGGAGTCGGAAAGCGAAAGATTATGTTTCGGAGGATCGGTTGGTTTTGGATAAGGAGCTGAAAACCGAGGTGGAGACACTGGGGAGCATAAGGCACAAGAACATAGTGAAGCTGTTCTGTTACTTCTCTAGCCTAGACTGTAGTTTATTGGTTTATGAGTATATGCCGAATGGTAACCTATGGGATGCTCTGCACGGGACGAAGATCATTCTGGAATGGCCAACGCGGCATCAGATTGCGGTGGGGATTGCCCAGGGTTTGGCCTACCTCCACCACGATCTGCTGCAGCAGATCGTTCATAGGGATATTAAGTCGACGAATATTCTTTTGGATGTCAGTTATCAGCCAAAGGTTGCGGATTTCGGAATAGCTAAAGTACTGCAAGCTAGAGGGGGAAAAGATTCAAGTAGTACTGGTATTGCGGGGACTTATGGCTATCTTGCTCCAGGTGATTCTCAATACTAGTTTAACTATGTGATTTTATCTATCGTAAACATTGGTACCATTTGGTAATGTTTTTTTTTTAAGTAATTTTTAAATTAAAAACACATAATTTGACCCAAAAAAAAAAATACTTTTACTTCAAACTGGAAATAAAAACCAAAAGTATATTAGATATTGTAGAGAGAATAATTCATTGTTATCCCTATAAATGAACTCTTAATTAATGAACTCTTAATTCAAAAAAAATGGGCGAAGATGTCCAAGTTTATCAATCTCTTAAAATATAAAAATCAAATAAACAAAAAACAATTATTTTTCAATCCTATAAAAATCAAATAGACCTACTTTAAATATTATACTTATTTTATAAATTTAATTTTAACTTTTTTCACATAAAACCTGTACTTTGTATTTGTTACATATTCATGTAACAAACATTATTATTATCTCTCTTTTTCAAGGCTATATTTCAATCAATCACATCACTTTTACTGTTCTATTTTAACTCGTTACTAATAAATATTCTCATTTTCATAACTTTTCCAACAATAGCAAACAATTTTTCACAATTTTCAAAAAACAGCCCTGAAAAACTGCTTTCAAATTTTCCAAAACACCATTTCCAAAAGCGAAACCAAATTGCCCCTTATTCTTCTCAATTCTAACCTATACATCCATCTTACAGAATGCGCATACTCCTCCAAGGCAACAACCAAGTGCGACGTCTATAGTTTCGGGGTTGTACTTATGGAGCTAATAACGGGGAAGAAACCAGTGGATTCAGAGTTTGGTGAGAACAGAAATATCGTTTATTGGGTATCAACGAAAGTGGAGACCAAAGAAGGAGCGGTGGAAGTTTTCGACAAACGGGTTTCAAGTTTGTACAAGGATGACATGATCAAGGTGCTCAAGATTGCCATTCGTTGCACATCCAAAACCCCGGCACTTCGCCCGACGATGAACGAAGTTGTTCAGCTCTTGATTGAGGCTGACCCCTGCAGATTTGGCTCTTGCAAGTTGTCGAGCAAGACCAAAGAGACAGCAAACGGAACTAAACCGAAAAATCCATATGAAATATGATTCAAAGTTAAAAGGAAGAAACACCTATAATGGTACGGAATCAACTTTAACCACCTGTTTTGCTATGTACTAAATAACTAATAGATACATAGATAGATTCTGTCTCACCTTTTTTTTTTTTTTTTTTTGGCTTTTTGCTTATTTATATTTTTCCTGCCCTATATTGTAAGTATTTCGAAGAATTTTTATCGATATTTAGCTGCTTTATGGCAACGCACAGCATCAATAAATATTAAGCTTCTATGAATTCTATTTTTTTTTTGCCTCTTTCATTTTTATGAAAATGGTCCAAATAAAAGCAGACACAACCAAGGAGGAGAAAAAAAGGTTCAAAGATGTTTCTAAATGGTGGAAAGTCCTGATTCGTTAGGGGGTTCCTTTAGCATCAAAGTGGGTTCTTGATTCTGAATATAAAAATAGAGAGTAATTTGTTTGTGGAGGGACCACTTCAGCTATTGCAAAAGAGAAAAGAATTGGTATCTGATTGATTGATGAGCATCTTTATCTCCTTTTTCTTTTTCTTTTTTTTTTTTTTAAATTTTAATCTTTGTTCTGTTTCCACTTTCTCATTAAGGGCACTATTGACAGGGGTAAGAAACAACTAGGAGCTTGTTTCACCGTACATGGTGTTTCCATTCATGCCCACTTACTAAAAATATTCCTTTTTTATCCCAAGTGTTTCGATAAAAAAATAAAATAAAAATGAACACGATTCTTCCATTAACAGTAGAATCATGATCACATAGACAACATTTTAGAGAGACAACATTTACTAATGCACCAAACAAAAGCGAGTGTGCAAGAATTATGCAGGCATGCACGTGTGAGTGTCGTTGTGTGAGTGTCTCTGTAAGTGGTAAGAGTAAGGGTCCTTTTGCAAAAGAATGAGATTCATGAAGACAAAAAAAAATCTTTAGCCATGGTGGAGAGTCCATAAGCCAAAAGCGAGTAGCTTTTCGCAAAGCTAATAGTTCAGATTGGACATGGCATATGAGTCCCTCCAAATGCACATTCATCCCCAAACAAATGAGCAATCTCTTCAAATTGCACTGATTTTTATCAACTTGATTGAGTGGGGAAAAAAAGGAGGATATAATTATAGCTTCCATTCATGTGCATAATCGCAGCATTATTGAACTTTGTTTATTATTTAATCTCTTTCCCAACCATGACAAAGCAATTCTAGAACAATTGCATTTCTACTGCAGGAAAGTTGACAAACCAGCCTAAATTAATGTTTTTTGTGCTGAATAATGACAAATCCGTACAAACCCAAGCAAATAAATGAGCTGCGTGTGATTATTATCTCATCAAAAATGACGACGGATTCAAGATTTTATTAAAAAATGAGATGAGTTGTTTCACACAGCCACGTTAAAGTGCCTCAACTCATTAAGGCAATTCCACAAACAGGTGTGCTATATTAGAAACCTAGGGAAAACTTTTGTAACATAAATCTGATTGAATGAAACATGCATAATAGGCAAAAACAGTTTGATTGAAACCGAAGAATCTGTAATTGATGATATGAGGAGATTCTGACCTGAAACAACGGATTTACCACTTTTAATCCGTAATGATAATGGCTGTACTTGTAGGAGTCTGCGATTGAACATCGTCGCCGAATTAGCATAGTAATTTCACGAACACAAATAGTATTTAGGAAACTAATGATTATTAGAGAAGAACATCAGTACGAACCTGAGATCGGTTCTTTGATTATCATTCGGTAGGGTTTTCTGTTTGTAAAACGTTCAAATTGTACTACCTATATGAGGAGATCACGATTCAACCACATGGGATTCTTTTCAAGTTCAGCATAAGAAGGGAAGACATCAACATCAAATCGAACACGCCAACGTACTAATTAGTTGAAGATGAGAGCTTTCTATCATTCCTCCTCGCTTCTGCAGTTCATTCCCAGTGGTTCATTGAGATTTCGTTGTCAAGAAATTTTAAATAAATTGTATTGTTCCCGAATTTTAGAATTAACTTTTAGGAAAAATCTATTTTTTAATTATTATTTTCTTAGTAATATCTCAAAAAATTTAGAAATAATATATTTGTTTCATTTAACTTTGTTTAAGAGCAAAGATCACATAAATATTGTGGAGACGGGTGTAGAGTTGACAAAATGGGTACTTATATGATAACACGACATGAGATCGGCATGAAATTATTGAGTATGAATTTTAGTTTATTGGGTAATAGGTCGTTATTGGGTCTGACACGATAAACATAATAAGAAATATGTTAAATTTCATATTTGTCTAGTAACCCAATTATTGACATAAATGACATGATAATAATTAAGAGTTTATACCATTGATCTCCCTTGTCATTTTGTAAATACCAGAGACATCTCATGTTTATTTGCTCAAATACCACTTACTTTCTTTTAAACAAAATTGTTCTTAGGTTATTTATAAAAAAAAAAAAAAAAAAAAAAAAAATCATTAGCATCCCTATATTTTTTAAAATATATTTTTTACTCTTAATTTTTTAAATAATTATATTTAACTCTCACCACCACCCAATTCCCACCGACACTGCCCAACTCCCACCACCTACCGCCACCTCCCACCACCGCCTAACTCCCGCTGCCACCTCCCACTACTCACTGCCCAACTCCCCTGCCACCACTACCGACAGCCATCGCCACCGCCCACCGCCACCACTACCACCCACCACCACCACCAGAAAGAGAGAAAAAATGGTTAATGAAAGGATTAAAAAAAAAAAAAAAATTTAATGAAATGGGAGGTGGTGACAGTGAGAGGTAGTTAGAGGTGGCAATGAATATATATATAAATTAAAGGGGTATTTATGTATTTTAATTTTTTATTATTTAATTATTTTTTAAATAGTCAAGGGTAAAATTAGTATTATAATTAAAAAAAAAAATATTATTTTTTAATCAATAAGGTAAATAAGTAGTGTTTGAGTAAATTGACAAGGGATGTCTCTGATATTTGCAAAATGACAGGGGATATATCTGATATAGTGCAAAATGACAAGGGAGATCAATTTTTTATTTGGTTTGTTTTTCTTGAAGTTATATATATATATATATATATATATATATATATATATATATATATATTATGTTTTGTTCTTTTATAAATTGAATTGTCAGGTCTCTAATGTGTAATAAGTTAAAAAAATCTTTATTGTAACATGATATTTTATCTTGTCGTATCAATATTTCGTGTTATCAGGTAACATCATAAAGTATCACGTTGTGTCATTTCAACTCCGTAAATTGTATTATTATGTAACATGATTAATTATGATGTCGTGTCGTGTCAACCTAATAAATTTCGTGTCGTATTCGTGTTCAGATTTCATGACACGATAACTTATCATGTCGTGTTCGTGTTACATATTATCATGTTTGTGTTAAACAATTATATGACATGAAACATAACTCAGTGACACGATTTGCTAGCCCTATGGGATATTTTGAAAGTTGTAGTTAGTAAAGGGTCCTTAAGTTTTCAGTATTTTTATTTTATTTATAAAATCAATTTATTTTTAATTTATTTTGCAGTCATTAGTTGATATTTATTATGGCATTCACTTAGAGCTTATTTGATAACGACTTAATTTTTAAGTGCTAAAATTTGAAAAAAAAAGTTATTTGATAAAATTATGTTGAAAATTTAAGTGCTCAATTTATTTATTTTTTTGTTTGATAAATACAAAATTTAAATGCTGAAAATTATTTAATTTACATAATTTCCCTTGAATTAAGATGATACAAAAAAAAAAAAAAAAAAAAATTAGAGGAACAATAAAATAAAAACATCAGTAATATATTAAAAAATCTAAATATATAAATTATCACAAGTCAATAATAATATAGAATTCAACAACAAAAAGAAAAAAAGAAAAAAAAATCCATAAATTAAATAATTCAATTGTAATTCTCTCTCTCAAGTTAATCATATATGTTTGATTTGCTTGCTTGCTTCCAATTCTAGTTTTAATTTCTGAAGTAATTATTTTATCATCAGATGATTCATTTGCTTCATAATCTTCAGTAAATTGGTCCAAAAAATCATCTATCACAATTGTTTTTCAAAGATAATTATGAATAGCTATACAAATAATAACAATATTTCTCTGTACTTCTAATGTATATGATGCCATCAACTTCAAGATTGGAAAACACATTTTCAAAACTCCAAAAACTCATTCAATTACATTCCGTAATTTGGCATGAGCATGATTGAAAAATTCTTATTTCGTTCTATGACCATTGTTCCTAAAGTCAAACAACCAATATTGTACATTACGATATGGCACTATAAATTCCCTTGTATGCATATATGCAGCATCACATAAATAATAGTTATTTGTAACATTAATATGTAGAAATATTATTTAATTGCATAACTCATAAATATGCTAAATTGTATTATATAATTAAATTAATATGAAAAATAACATAAAAAGAACATACCCGGCAAAGGAAATAGAAAATTATTCGCTGGGTTATTCATAGCTTCTGATAACACTTTTTGAGTCATGTGCAACACTTTCCTAACTAGCCCATAAAAATGTAAAAATCATATTGAAGTCACATATCGCAAGCACATTTTGATAACACTGTTCTCTCCCTCTTCTTCTAAATGGAACTTGTTTATCAGAAGGAATAACCGCATGAATAAGAGTTCCATCAAGTGCCCCTACAACACCATTTAAAAAGAATCAGTCAATTTAAACAAAACACCAAAATCAACCACTAAATAAACAATTTAGATATTTTTCCTGAAATATTTGTCTAAGGCGTTGATGATGTTGATTTGAATTTTCATTGCTTGTTCTCAGGATGATAATTTCTTTAGAAAAATATATCATTGCATCCAATACCTTAAGGAAAATTTTATGTATAGTTTGAGTTGAATTGTTGAATCTTCTCTTCACACATTGAATTCTTGAATTGTGACTTAAAATTAAGAGAAAATATTGTTATTTTCTCTTTAACAGAAATGTAACGACTATCTTTTAACCATTCTTTATTTTCGAAGTAGGTACACAACCTTATGATTGGATCAATCTTCATCCTCAACATTTCGAGACAATGAGAATCATTTCCATTAACAATTTCTTCTACATATAATTTTCCACTAAGAGAGAACTGCAACTTTCTTCAAGACGATATTTGAATTCTTTATTTTCATTCTATAACAAAAATAAAGTACATTAATTACCGGCTAAAAATATTTCATTGAAATAAAAAGTTAAATATCACATATATATATAACCTTAAAAAAACAAATACATAATAAGTCACATATTAAAACCACTAAATGAATACTCAAATACTTATAAATCCAAATACTACATTAACATAAAAATTCATAGTTGAAGTTCAACAAAAGATAATTTAAAATCTATTACATTCAAAGAAATTCTAATTTTTTCGCATTCATCTTTAGCCAAATGATTTTAACTTGTTCGGGTTTTCAAACTAATGTCATCCATTGCTATCGATGTGATTGACTCTCACAAAAGATACTTAGGGCCGCCATATATAAAGGGTCATCCATTTGGAGTGTTGTCATACTATCCAAAGCTCCATTGCACTTTTCCATGGTAGGTCCATCCGATTTCTCTAAACTTTGCAAAACAACTTGTAGCTGTTTATCAATATCATCACTTTTCATCTTCTTCTAATGCTTAGCTTTTGAAGATCAAGGTACATAATCACTTTCTAGGTCAATTTGTACTCGTCCAATAGATTAAGATGTTGATGAGTACTAGACATCATCGGAATGTAATCCTATCCTAGATAGACCCTATGATGTTTCCCGTATCACTGTTATACCATTAAACAACGCCTTCATTTCATCAGCATATTGCAGACCAACATATCAAAATTGTTTAGCATAGGGATTGTCCTGTAAGGCATGATATTTTTCATTTATAAGTTATTATTTTATTATTTAATTTAAATATATATTTGATAAATAATAACGTACTTCGTGTTACCTTTAAGTATGCATTCCATTGCTCGACACTCCAATTCTTCGTGTTTGTCAATGGATCATCTCCATGACCGGTATTTTTCATTAGTTTGGTCCATGTTTGATATTTCTTCATCATATAGTCCCATTGATTTTTCATTTGCTTTTGAGTTAAGACAATATTTTTTTCTCGGCAATCTTCTTTGCTATATTATCTCATGCTTCTTTCCTAAGAGTTCCACTAGATTTCTTGTTTTGATTTGCCTCTTCAAGACATAAATCCAAAAAAAAATTATATTGATCTGGATCCTTCCAAATAGCTCTAGCATCGTTAGTCGACATACATAAATCCAGAAAAAAGTTTTAGATTGATATGGATTCTTCCAACTAGCTCTAGTATCGTTAGTCGACAAACCTACACTGGTTTGATTGAAAAAAAGAAAATACAAGTATAAATTAAAAAAATAGAGTAGCTTGATGTTGTATAGAAAAAATTGGTGATGGGTTTGATAAGGCTCTTGAATGTCATTATTATGTTAATTCTACTTGAAACACATTGTCAGAATATATTCGATGCCCTTTCCTAAAATTCTTATCTTATTGTTCATAAGAAAGAAATTATGACATATCAATTCAGTTCAGTAGTTACCATTAGCAAAGATAGTAGTTTCTGTTGCATGTTTAACTGCATTTGTCCATCATACACACAGTTACTACTTCTTGTCTGTGTAAAACTATGTCTTTTGATTGAGCTTTTAAGGTGTTCAATATGGATTACCCTTATTTCAAACAACAAAAGAGCGATCCACTGTGAATTTCTAACAAGAACTCTGATGTACCTGAGAAAATTTTTGTTGTGTTGTAAAAAGAAAACAGAAGATTTGAGTATGAACTGTGATAGTAGTATTGCAATTTTCTCTTGGTTCACATAATCAAAGTTCTGAAAATAGAAACCCTATAACTTGAAGATGATAATCAATATTTCTGAAAACTATAATTGGATGAATTTTTTGTAACCAAAATTGGTTGTTTATTCAAGACTTCTTAACTATGGCATTGGCATAAATTTTTTAGGGTTCAATCAGTTTTATGAATAAGGGTAAACGATTAAAGATTTTGGCTTCCTTGAGCCCAATAGAGGACTCTTGGACTCTAAAGCTAGGTTATAATGGCATTTGTAGTCAGAATACTTATGAATATTACTTTACAATCAGAAAGGCTCTACTTCTTATAATCGTGCTTCATGCCACTAAATTGGGTAGGGCGTATGAAATCAAAATCAAAGAACAAAAATCTTAGATTTCAAGCAAAAATTTCAGATTTCAAAACAGAAAAACAGATATATTGAGAACGATTTCTAAAGAAACGAAATCAGAACAGAGGCGACAAATCTAAAAAACAAATTCAAATCTCGAGTTGAAGAAACGAAAAACTATAACTTTGAAAAAGAATATACCGTGTTGAAGCTTTGTGTATTCGCCCCCTTTCTTCTCAACTCGTCCGTGTTGCCTCTCTTCTCAAATTGCCTCCATCGCCTCAACCCTTAAACTCGTTGCTCTGGACAATGAAAACAAGACCCTATCGAATGAACACTGAATAGAAGAAACCCTACATCCCTAAGGGGTCAATTTTTTATTTTATTTTTTTTAATTTTGAAAAGTGCTGAGTATTTTCTGAAAAATAATAATAATAATAATAGTAATAATAATAATAATAATAATAATAATAATAATAATAATAATAATAATAATAAGCAAGGGGGACTTTGCTGAAATTTCAACTTAATATTTCACTTAATTTTTAAGCTACCTTGATTAATTAAGTAATTTTCATTACATTTTTCAAACACACTTAATTAATTAAGTACTTAATTTAATCAGTTTTAAATACTTTTTAATTTTTTATTTTTATCAAACATGTCCTTAGTTACCGTTAATTATGACATTTGTTTTTCTCCCACATGTTAAGCGAATTTTGATTGGCGGGCCTTTATTGTTGGGATCTAGACTCTGGCCCTAATCTCCAGATTCTAGTTGCCGCTTGTTGGACCTTTGCCACCAGTAATCAAAATCTCGCCTCAATCATCAGACCTTCGCTCATCGGTGGTTGCACGGCTGCAGATTTTTGCTATTGATCACCAAACTGCCATTGACCACCACTACCAATCACTATAACAAAAACTGGATATGAGGGCACTTTTTGGGGACATTACATCCAATGTGCCCTATAAAATTGTTTTAGAGGCAAAAAATCAAAAGTGTTGCTAGAAAATCAATTTGATATTTTTAATAATTCTATTCTCTTTAATTTAGTAAAAATTAATACATAATCAAATGTTTATAGTACAAAAAGTAGTGCCCCATAAAATTAAATTAATAATAAAAAATAACATAAATATGATTGTTGATCCTAAGAGTTTAATGAACAATTAAGTATTGATGTTTTGGTAGAACTAATGCTTAATTGAAGTGTTTCAGTGATTTAAAGTTCCAATAATGAAGACGTCAAATTAAATGGATGTTAAATGAAGATGTTAAGATGATGAAGAAGAATTAAGAGTTTGAAGCAATTCGGAAAAACAACCCAGGTGAATCTTAACTCTTAATATTCCATTTAGGAATACACATATGGCACAACATATATTTTATCTTTTATGTGTGTTTTGATTAAGTTAAATTATTTGCTTCTATGTGAGATAAGAAGAAATAATTTTGAATAACCAAAATGGAATATAAGAATATTAGTGGAGCTAATTAAGCAAAGAAAATAGTTAAAGGGGCGAAATCGTAAAAGAAAATGACTTAAAAACGTATTCAGAGAAGAGATCCAATGATAGCAGTCGACCGGTGAAAGAAGGTTGAACTCTCTGAATCAAGAGGTCGACCGGTGAAAGAAGGTTGAACTTTCTGAATCAAGAGGTCGACTGGTGAAAGAATAAAAAACTCTCTGAATCTACAAGTCGACCGGGCGGTCGACCTATGCACGTAGTAGCGATATCTTGGCTACAACCTGAATTGGACAGTCGACTGGGCAGTCGATCGAACGCACTATTTCAGGATAGTGTTTGATCCGAGATTATATCCAAAAGTAGCCATTTTTAGTTGAGATTTGAGAGAGATTTCGGAGATATTATCTATATCTAAGATATGGTTCATATACTAATTAAATCTTATTAATATGGTTCATTAAATATTAGTGTTTCTCAATTTAGTACTTGAAATAGATTATATTCTTATTGAAAAATACTTTGGGTGTTTAATTGAGAGATTTGAAAGATGTTTTTAAGTAGAATTGAACCTAAATGAAGTCCTTATGATATAAGGGGTCTATAAGAGCATTTATTTGTCATGACACATGTAAACTAGCCGTTAAAAGGTTAATTACATATTCCTTTAAATAGACTTGCGAATTTTTATTTAGGATTAATCATTTTAAGAGAAAGAATCCATCTATTATCAAGAGATATCAGAATTTATCAATTGAGTGAGTTTTTCTAAGAGATATCTTATTGAGAATTGAGTGAGCTTTTTTAAGAGAATCATTTGTTGATCATTGCTGCTACCGATTTGAAGTTACATTGCAATACTATTTTCTTTCGATGGATTCCGGGTGAGATCTTTCCATATTGCTTATTGTTTGTTTATTATTCTATATTTGGAAATTGATCTTAGAAATTGTTTATGATTTTTGAAGAAAATATTTTTTATAAACAATTTCTTGAATCTGATTACGTGCTCCAATTTACTACCCATAACTTGTTGAAATCAAATTTTTGTATCGCACATATTTCTATCACTAGTTGGGATATTAATTGAGTTATTATTTATCTGGGGTGGTAGAAGCTTCGATTGAGATTTACTTCTTATCAATTTTTGTATTGGTGAGTTGTGGCGGGTTAAATACCATTGGGGGTATTTAATCAAGGGTAGTCGAGTTTCAGTCTCTTCTTGTAAAGAGATTGAGATAGTGATTCGTCCTGAATAAGAATTATTTTTTGAATGATTTGTAAAGGTTCCATCATTACCTGTGAAAATGATAGTTGGAGTGTTTTGAGAGGTTTTGATTCTTGCACCTTAGTGTTAAAAAGAATTAGGTTATTCTTTAGCCTGTAAAAAGTAGAGGTTATTTCTTAGCTTGAGAAAATGATATTGTAAAGGTTGATTCTGAGTTTGTAAAAGAATCAGTGCGCGAGTTTGGTTCCTACCTTTAAAGGAATCATGGTTTTAGTGGGTGCCACTTTCGTGGAGCTCGGGGGACTGGATTGGCCATGAGTAGCTTAGTGAACCAGTATATATCTTTTGTGTGCTGCATTACTACTTTGTTATTTTTGTTGTTTGGGTGTACACATAGATTGATAATATTATTCCAATGTGTTATAAAGACAATAATTAATTTACGCTTAAAATTAATTATTTGATTTATTCAAGTTTTATTTTGATTATTTTTTTAATTGTCCAATTCACCCCCCTCTTGGGTATTCTACTGGGCCAACAATTGGTATTAGAGCTGGTTTAGCTCAAATTTTGTAGCTAGCAAAGATCATATGGATTGTCTTGATTCTAATATTGTGTGTGCTACTGTTAACTCTGCCTCTCCTAATAGTCATTATTCTGATCACGAGTCTGATATTATTTGCAATGATGAGAATGCAGATAAAGCTATTGATACGCTTATTGCTCTTACTTATATTTTTGGAAAAAAGAATTTTAAACTAGAGCAAAAGATTGCAACTCTTGAAAATAAGAAGTTTAGTACTATCAAATCTCTCAAGAAAAAGAATTTGGATAAATATTTTGAAACTGTTGAGTTTAAAAATATTTTATCTGAAATCAGTAAGCTGTATGATAAAGTTGAGTCTCTTGAAGACGAGATTGAGGTTTTGAAAAATAATTTTTATGATCTTCAACAGAATGAATTTAATAGAAAAAATCTTGAAACTTTGAATAAGGCCTTAAGTATTGAATTGGACAATACAAGGTGTGAGCTTGATAGAGCTCATTTGAAAATCTATTATGTTAAAAATGAGTGTCAAATTCTTAAGAATGATCTTGAATTTATGCATCTAAAGAATTTTGGTTTACAGGTAAACGTTAGTACCAATGAACGGTTCCTTGAAAAGACTCAAAAGGAGCTTAGAGAAATAATGGATAAATTCAAGGATGCTGAGAGTACTAAATGTTTTGAAAAACCAATAGTTATTAAAGCTGTTTCTCAAAATCGCAAAAAATATTATGATCCGGTAAGAAACACTGACTATTCAAAGAGGCGTACTAACAGTATTAAGTATTTTTATTGTGGTAAATTTGATCATTATGAAAACTCTTGTTATTTATTGCATGGTTATCCTGTTGGATCTAAAAATAACTGGATATCAAGAAGAGAAAATGTTGGTGCAAGTACAAATCAGAGATTAAGATAAAAGTACAATGAATACCAAGTACCGACAAGGGGATTTGAACAAACAAGAAGGCTCAATGTATCTAATAAGAAGAATCAACACGCGCCTTATACAAGAGTACGTAAGTAACAAGCTCAATATATGAGAGTTGATAAATCTTATCCACAACAATCGGCAAAATACCAGCACAAGAAAAGATTCATCTACAAAGTTGTGCCAAAGCAGCATGAAACACCAAACAAAGGCAAAAAGGTTCTTACTGAATCAGCTCAAAGAACTGTTGTTCCTAAGAAGAAGGAAATTAAGGTGAAAAATCAAGTACTAGTAGAATAAAATGATGTCAAATCAGAAATTAGTAATCCACCTAAGGTACACACACCACTTGCTCCCAAAGATGATCCAAGTATATCAAAAATTTTAAAGTTTAAGTTTATTAATTTTGTTAGGGAGACTGAGCCTGTCTATTTTGAAATTTAGACGTTTGAAATATGTGTGTGTATGTGTGTTAAGTGTGTGAGTAAATATTTTTAAAATATATGTAGATCAAATAAGAGCTAAAAATTGAGCTAAGAAGATCAAATTAGGTTTAAATGTACAAAATCGATCAAAACATAAGAGAACAGTCAACTTATCAGTTGACCGGAGGCTTTAGGTTGGAATACCGAAGTCACTCTGAGTTAATTAGTCGACTGGGTGGTCGACCGATCGTGTCGGGATATAAAAACCTGACTTTTTTTATTTCATTTCATCCGAACCCTAAAACTCTTCTTCTCTCAAAACCTTTCCTATCCCAAGTTCGTTCAAACCTAAATCTCACGAAATTAGTCTATTTTGGCTCATATCTGAAGAATTTTTTATTAAATCAACAAGACTAAGGCTCGGATTAGTGTGGTAGAGGTCATTCTCTCGCGAAAACAGGTTAGTCCTCTCCTATTCTAGGGTTTCGGTTACTTTTACTGTTTGGCCTTAATTTGTGTGGCCATTTTCGAATTGAATGGTTGCTTGGCTTTGGTTTATTGAGATATTCTAGGTTAGTTTCTTTAGATTGTGTAAAAAATGCCTAGAATCAAGAATCGTGCAAATAGGCTTACGTTTGACAATGTTTTCTTTCGAAGTAAAGAGGCTGAGAGAAAATACAATAATGAATTTGTTAATCGTAGGGTGTTAGGCTGTAAACCTACTGATTTTGTTGGGTTAAAAGAGAAAAACATTGATATTGAAACGTATTTTAGGAATTTGGGATGGATTGAGTTTGTCAATCAAAAAGAAAAGTGAATACGGGTATGGGTACGGATGTTTTACAACAATATGACCGACAATAATCTTGAGATTAAATCTTTTGTTAAAGAAAAAGTAATTCGTTTTGATGCGGTATTCTTAAGCCACATTTTGGGAATATCTAGAGGAGATTTATTTCCATATAATACCCCTAATTGGCTTTCAATAAATTTCAATAAAAGGACAATTGCTGAAAATTTTGATTTAGAGGGAGACAAAGCAGGTTCGTTGTCCATCGAGCATCGATTTCTTCACTTGGTGCTGACCTATTCGGTTGTGCTTAGAGGTGGAAGTCATGCTAATGTGAATGACTTTAATTTGTACTTAATGAATGAAATTGTGGAAGGGAAAAAGTTACACTTAGCCCATATCATGATGGAGCATATAAGGCATCATGTTCATAAACCCTCGGGAATACTACCCTATGCGGATGCACTCCAGAGGATATTTGATCACTTTGGAATAATAGTTGATCCTGATGAGCAAATGTTTTTGACAATCATACCAGGATGGATCAATGTTCAAAATGTTTCATTGATGAGGTATGAGTTCAGAGGAAATAGATGAGTGGAGAAGAGGACTCAGAAAAGACAGAGCGTGCAGGCTATAGACAAGGAAGAAAAAAATGAATGAGAGATAAGCATGGATCAAAAAATGGACTTTCTTCATGATCAGATTGATGATTTGAGAATTTATTCGGATTTGATGGATGAGAGGATGATTGGGTTAGAAAATAAAGTGATCCAGATGAATACAAACATAGAAGCTGGATTCGGAAAAATCACAGGAAATCTGGAACAGATGTTTCAGTATATGCAGTCATCACATCATGCTTACCAACCGCAGTATAGTGCTCAGCCTCATTTTGCCGGACATCCTATGTTTGGAGCACAACAGTCCTTTGGAGGACCTACTGTAGCAGGACCATCAGGAGCAAGACCATCTGGAGTTGGGCCATCTGGAGCAGTTCCTTTAATGCCATTTCATTAGCATATGACTCCTGGACCAATCATTCAGCCAGGTATTCCCTATCTGCAACAGCCAGCCACTAGTCTGATGGGACTTTACTACCATTTCTCTGGACAAAACCCTCATTAGATTTTATTAGTGTATTGTTATTCAGACAAGATCCACAACTATATTTTTTTTTGGTTTGTAATAGTTAATCTAGGTTATTTGGATTTCCTTGACTGCTAGTGTTTAGATTTTATTGAATTACCTAGACTCGATCTAATTAGTCAAATTTATTATCTCTAATGATGATCCACATCGTATTCGTTGAAAATGGTTTTGATGTGTTAAATGAATTTCAATTTCTTTCAAAAATTGAGTTGATGTGATATTTATCTATAAAGTAAAAGTTTTGTGCTTAAAACGAGATTAAATAAGCTTATTATGATGTTTGCCTGGAGTGAGTTACATGTGTGGGTTCCCCCTCATCCTCCCTAAATTTATTTTTGAAGCTGACAAAGGGGAAGAAATTAATGATGTTTGTTTTATTAAGGGGGAGTATTCTAAAACTGTGTTTTAATCAAATGTTTTTTATTTATGTAAAAAGGGAGAAATTGGTGATGAGGAGATTTTTTTTAAAAAAAAATTGTGCTTTATTGAGTGTTTTTAAATTGTGCATTATTGAAATCTTCATTATGATGCTTTAATAAGTTAAATAACCCATCATCGGATTCAGGGGGAGTGTGGTTATATTTTATTTTGAGGAAAACATCAAAGTTAATTGTTATCATAAAAAAGGGGGAGATTGTTGATCCTAAGATTTTGATGAACAATTAAGTATTGATATTTTGGTGGAACTAATATTTAATTGAAGTATTTCAGTGATTTAAAGTTCCAATAATGAAGATATCAAGTTAAATGGATGTTAAATAAAGATGTCAAGATGATGAAGAAGAATTAAGAGTTTGAAGCAATTTGGGAAAAAAAACCAGGTGAATCTTAACTCTTAATATCCCATTTAGGAACACACACGACACAAAATGTATTTTATCTTTTATGTGTGTTTTAATTAAGTTAAATTATTTGCTCCTATGTGATATAAGAAGAAATAATTTTGAATGACCAAAATGGAATATAAGAATATTAGTGGTGCTAATTAAGATAAGAAAATAGTTAAAGGCGTAAAATCGTAAAAGAAAATGAGTTAAAAACGTATTTAGAGAAGAGATCCAGTGACAGCAGTCAACTGGTAAGTCGACCGGTGAAAGAATACTGAACTCTCTGAATCAAGAAGTTGACTGATAGGTCGACCGGTGAAAGAAGATTCAACTCTCTGAATTAAGAGGTTGACTGATAGGTCGATCGGTGAAAGAATAAAGAACTCTCTGAATCTACAAGTCGACTAGGCTGTCGACCTATGCACGTAGTAGCGATAGCTTAGCTTACAACCTGAATTGGACAGTCGACTGGGCAGTTGACCGAACACACTATTTCAAGATACTGTTTGATCCGAGATTATATCCAAAAGTAGCCATTTTTAGTTGAGATTTGAGAGATATTTCGGGGATATTATCTATATTTAAGATATGATTCATATACTAATTAAATCCTATTGATATGATTCATTAAATATTAATGTTTCTCAATTTAGTACTTAAAATATATTATATTCTTATTGAGAAATACTTTGGGGGTTTAATTGAGAGATTTGAAAGATATTTTCAAGTGGAATTGAACCTAAATGAAGTCCTTATGATATAAGGGGTCTATAAGAGCTTTTATTTGTCATGACACATGTAAACTAACCGTTAGAAGGTTGATTACATATTTCTTTAAATAGACCTGCGAATTTTTATTTAGGACTAATCATTCTAAGAGAAAGAATCCATCTATTATCAAGAGAGATCATAATTTCTTAGTTGAGTAAGTTTTTCTAAGAGATATCTTATTGAGAAATGAGTAAGCTTTTCTAAGAAAATCATTCGCTTTCTTGATATCACTGAACAAAATCTTTCATGAACCCTAAAAACAAAATCTCTTGAGTTTGTTTTCCTTCCACTGACGATCGTGAACCCTTCTACCAATGTGAACCCTTCCACCACGGTTAACAAAATTGATTATGAACCCTTCCATTGAAACCCTTACAGCAACTAGCGATCGAAAACCTCATAGGAGCCATTGCAAAATTTTGTGAACCATCCGATCGAAACCCTTGTAGCAACCATCGTGAAATTAGATTTGTTCTCCAAATTTCAGTTGGTCTTCTCTAAATTATCGTTTTATCTTCCTATTTTCTATGTTTTTGTTCTCCAAATTTGATTTGTTGTGCTTGCTTTTGTAATTCGTTTCTTCAAATCAGATTCTCCAAATCTAATTCATTTCTAATTTGTGCTTTTCTAATTCATTTCTGATTTGATTTTGGTTCTTAAATTTTAGATTATTGCTTATTGTTTATTGTTAATTGTTTAATTGTGATGTCAATTTCAGATAGGATTTATGTTTTTTTTTTCTAATTGCAATATCAAATGAGAAGGCAAAAGATCTTTGGGGTTTAGCTTATAAATGGATTGAGAACAATTAAAACCCCTAAATAAGGGTATTTATTACGTTGCAGAATTGCTGGTTAGGGAGTGCTAGGAGTTGTTTTATTGAAGCGATGCTTGTGGAAAATGAATTTTCAAGTGGCTACAAGATTGACAAAAACAAAAAAAAATGAAAAAAAAATAAAAATAAATGGAAGAGAGAGAGAGAGAGAGAGAGAGAAAAGGAGAAAATAAAAATAAAAAAGAAATGCAAGAGAGAGAGAGAGATGTGGGAACTGTAGGGAAAAAAATAAAAAAAAGCGTCAGTGCAATGCGCGGAAGCCTAAGAAGAAAATAACAATAATAATGCATGCGTGGCAATTGTCACGCGTGGACAACTGCCACGCAACAATCTTGTGTGAGAAGGCGGAGGGCGTGCAACGCACCCCTATCCAGTAGGAACTCTAAAAAAATAAAAATAAAATGGTAGCTAGGGTTAGGATTTTTAAGATTTATAGTGTTTTTTTAAGGGTAATTAATTTTTTGGTCCTCCAAAGAAAGTGTTTTTACAGTTCAGACCTCCACTAGCCTTTATTAAGTTTTCAGCCCACAAAGAATCCTTAGGAAAAGGTCCTTATTATTACCCCTAACTGTTCACTCATATTTACAATCCTGATATTTTGTCCTATGTAACAAGATAAAAAATATGCAACATAACATTAACGATAACGTAAATGTTCAACAATCTTTAGGAAAAGGTCTCTAATATTAACCATAACTGTTTACTCATATTTACGATTCTGTCATTTTGTCATATGCGCCCAGACAATAATATGCAAATGACAATAACGTTAACGTAAATGTTCAGTAATACACCTTACTTATTATTTTTTTTAGTCAAATCTTGCCTATATTACAAAATTATAATTTGAATTTCACATTAACATTAACGCATTTTCATGTTCTTTTTGCACGTGTTCACATTAACGCATCTTTCTCATTTATTTTGTATGAGTTAAACGTTAGCACATTTTCACTATCGGACTGTGGGTTTTAGCATTAATGTATTTTGTTTTGTGGGGGTTCTGTGCATTAACGTATCTTGCTTGAATATTTACGTTAACGTCTTGTTGCATACTTTTTGTCCTATGTGCGTCAACATTAACTATCATATGTGAATTCTTTTGAGCTGAAAGTGTGTTTGGGTTGGGTTTGCGTTAACATTAATGCACATATTTTGGGTTCTCTTATGTGTCAACGTTAACTTATTTCATGTTGTTTGGAAAAACATATGTGAAAAAATCATGCAAACACTAACGTTAACGTAAACTGAACACCCATTTCACCTCCACCACCATTCATATCCGTCATCACCGTCGGCAACATCTCTGAACCATAGATATTTGAGAACGATCATTATAGAAATTCAAGCCAAACATAGCAATCAACGAGATTTCAGAGCGAAACAATCCAAATCTGGGAATTCCAGATCTAATTTTCAAAGATCTAAAAAATAGAGCTTCGTCGATTGAAATGGAGTTTCTTTGACTGAAATTGTTGTGTCAGATCAGATCTGAGATTGCCGTGGAGGATTTTCAATTGCTATTTAAGAAGGTGATTCACGAGGTTGATTCGAATGTCGAAGAATTTGAAGGTGTTAAGTCATTGGGAAATGACGCAGTTGTCGACGGAACTTCTTTTTCGAAAGCAGAAAACGATGAAGTGAGGAGTTGCCGAAACTTACCATTTATATCGCCGTCAATCTCCCTTTTGGCTTAGAGAAAGGAACAAGAGAGAAAGAGACACCACAATGGCGATCATGATAGCGAGCGTGAACGACGACGCGCAGGGCGGTAGTGCTGGACTGTTGACAACGGATACACCAACGATTAGGGACTGTTGACAATGAATACATCAGCTACTATGTTTAGGGTTTCTGAAGTTAGGGATTTTTATCCAACGCACCAACGATTTTTAGATGGATTTGGTTGAGAAAAGCTAGATAGAGCGAGGATCAGCTGGTGTGGGTGAGGTTGAGAAAGAGACAAAGGAGAAGAAGACTGCTCGACGTTGCTCCTGTTCATCGCCGAATCTGCGATTAGGGTTTAGAGAGGAAGAGAGGTGTTAAAGAGAAGATAGAGAGCGAGTGAACACAGGTGGACTGGTTAGGGTTTAGAGAGAGATGATAGAGTAAGAGAGATTGAACGTTAACAGAAATGGATGAATGAATGAGTTGTATTAGGGTTGTTCATTATATATGCAAAGCGTATATTTATCTATTCATAATAATTTCTTAGCTGTCAAGGACAAAAAACTAAACTAATTGAACATGAGGTTTGAGCCCTAAATAAACTGTTTAAAAAGATTTTTTTCTACATGGTCTCTTGAATAAGGACTAATTAATAAAAACCTTTTTTTTAACCCCCTACATTTACCCATAAATAGAACACTATTCTCACTTGTTAGGAGCCAAGAAAAAAAAAATCATTTTGATAAAGACTTTGGAAAGAAAAAAATCATTGAGAGAAAATACTTAGACAAGAGAAATATTTTTGGGAGATTTTTAGGAAAATTTTGGAGAGAAGATTTCGAGAGGTGACATACGTTTTATAGATAGTTAATCTTTTTATTTTTTGTTTTATTTTGTTATTCTCTTTGTCTCTTAGCCCTTTTCATGACTATTCTTCTCTTTTGAACTAAGATTTTTTTTTTCTTGAGTTAAAAAATAATAAAAGTTCTTGTAATAATAAGTAGATCTGCTCTATAGATATTATGAATATCTTAAGAAAGAAAACAGTTGTTGTGGACTTATCCATCTGTGAGCTTCACGAAACGACGCAAAAAAAAATGTATTAATTTGTCTTTTTAGTTTACTTTGCAAGCATTTATTTTTTCGCATTCATTTTCTTTTTTGTATGCTATATTTCCCTTTCTTTTTAAAATCTTGTCCACATTAAATATAAATGAATAACAAATGGATTTAAAAAGAAAAAAAAGAAAAAAAAAATACAGTGTTTTTTATTTTCCAACCTGTGTGAAATTTTAAGACAATGAGTTCAAAAAGAAAACTGTCAAATCTTTCCTTGTTCAAAATAAAAATAAAAATAATATATATATATATATATAAAAGATCTTTCCAAAAAATTAAAAAAAAACAAATAGGAGAGTCTTCAAATCTTTTCTCAAAAAAGTGAAAAAAAAAAAAAAAAAAATGGGATCTTTCCCAAAAAAAAAAAATTAAATAAATAAACGAGAGATTTCAAATCTTTTCATTTTCAAAAAAAAAAAAAAAGATCTTTCCGGAAAAAAAATATTTATAAAGAAAGTCTTTAAATCTTTTCTTAAAAAAATAGAATGGTCTTTACCAAAAAAATAAAATAAAAAAGGGTCCAATTTTTTTTTTTTTTTCTTTTCAAATGTTTTCTTTTCTTAAAACCAACCTAGATTAGATCGCCGACTTAATCTAATATTAATTTACCACATTAAACACTCCTTGAGAATCATCATTGTCAAATCTCTTAATATTTGGTATGGGGTTATACTGAGAAATATTTCAAAACACAAAAAAATGTCCCTCCTTAATTCGAAAAATAGCAAAAAATAGTTTTCATAATAGAAGGAAAAAGATTTACAAAAACAAAACAAAACATTCGGATTTAAACTGATTGAACTTAATTAGCCATAAGGTACCATATTCGGACGAGTGTCTTGCGGTGCCTAACATCTTCCTCGAGCCTAACTGACTCCCAAATTGTTTTAAATGAATATTTGATTTAACCGTATCTTTGGAGTCAAATCTACTTAGACCTTTTATATTATTTTTCTAAAATATTTAGTGACCTAGCACACCAAATAATCAAAGTCCAGACGTTATATTTTATTTTGTTATATTTTCTGTCTATTTTATAAATAAGCGTGATGTGTGATGGAATTTTCTTTTTCATACATATATCGGTTTTCTTATCTTCCATTTTTTTTTTCCTATACATATATCTACTTCTCACTTCCAGTATTAATTTTTTATTTTGTACACTCTTTCAAGGCATGAGTACAATTACATTGCATCCACATTGTCAAGTGGGACCCTACCAGTCTCCCCAAAATCAAAAACCTGTAATCCAAACCATAATTAGCCAAAATATCCCTCAACCTTTTCACCCAATAACTTAAATTACCTACTTTTCCCATGTTCCCAAATCAAGTGGTAGCACTACAATTTTACTAAAACCAAAACCATACTCCACCCTAATACCTTGAATTTTCAACCACAAATATCCATCTTTTCATAGTCCAAATCTTCACATCCGTCATCTTGTGATATCATCCTATCCACGCCAAATGGCCATGAACCATCAATGATCTATTTTTCAAACAAATTCAGTTAACCAATGGAGATATTTCAACCGAACATACCGTAGGATGAAACTTTAATCACTCCTAAACTTTATTGGAAGACAACCTCCCATTACAAGCCAAAGTTTGACCTAAGGGTACCACTGATGAACTTGGTTTGCCAACATGTATTTTGATAAAATTGGAAAAAATCTAAAATCCACCTTTCCCTCTAGTTGGTATTTTGGATGGTAGAGGATTTGCTTTGTAGATGATTTTAACCTTTCAATAAATGATACTGGGTTTCCTACAATATGTCTCAAATGCTTAATGCTTATTTTTCAAATACTCTGAATTTGTTAGTGTGTAATCTATGTGTTGAAAATGAACTCGGGCATGATAAATATGATGTCCATACTAGAAATGACTTCGACCAGAGAAGAAATGAAACAAGATGACTCATCTGAGATAGAAATTTAAAGGAATCCATACCTAAACCTATGGCATCCCTTCATATAGATTGCCAAATTCCACCTATCATCCAAAAGCCCAACGGCTAGGCAATCTGTCATCAAGTAAAGCCAACACCCAAAAATCTTACAGCTAGGCTATCTACATAAAGCAAAGCAACCATCCCAAAAAACAATATTTTGAGTTTAGGAGATTTGTCCGTCATTTATAATATCTTAAGGATGTTTCTAAAAAAAAATGAAAAGAAAAAGATAAAAAATGATAAAAAATAAAAAGGAAAAAAATAAAAAAGAGATTAGATGATTAGGGATCTAGGTAATTCAAGTATTAAACCGCAAGAGTGTTTTAACACTTAGTGACTTAGGCCAACTAGACCAGGATTATTGCTTAAAGCTAATTATATGGATTAATTAGGATTCCATGATGCTATATATATATATATATATATATAGATATATATATATATATATATAAAGAAGAAGAAAAAAGAAAAAGAAAAAAGAGAAGTATCGTTCTTCAGTTACTCAAAAGTCTCACTGTGGAAAGAATGACACAAATGCTCGTTAGTTGAGTGGGTCATCTCATGACACTAATTTTGGAGAAAATCTGGATTATTATCTAAAGCATATTTGTCAAGTTCAAATCAAATCAATACAAAAAATCATATAAGGTAAAATGTGACACTTGAATAAGTAAACTTTAAATTTTTGTGCATACTTTGGTTAATACAATTTACAGGAGTTGATTGAAACTCAAACCATAAAGCGGTTTAGATCCCAAGTATCAAAATTAATCCTAATAGCCAAGAGGAGAGAAAAATATCAAAGACTAGGTAGAGTTTATACCATGAATGTAAGAGTACACTACTCTTTTCAATCTCTTCAACGAGTCAATGATCGCTAAAAAATAGTACTCTTAATTGGTACTGTGATATTGATGTGGTATGGTGTTCAAGTAGGGTGTTAAACCACGGAGATTACTCTTGTAATTATCGATTTCGTATTACTTTCTTCCCTTAACGAAAACGAGTTTTGATTTTTAGTTTTAGGTTTTTAGTGCACAAAAATAAAATATTGATTCTAATAATAAAAATAGAGAACTGGGTTAGGCATTATGGGTTACTTATTATGGGATTTATATTGTTTTGGCATTTTTTTTTTAATTTAGATTTAATGCAAATGAGCGTTCTCAGCTACAAGTCAGAATTACTTAGAAAAATTAGATTGATTATTCAGTGGCATGATTTATCTTTGGTATTTAATTCATACGTCACTCTAATCTAGGGCGAATTTAAATCTAAGCATAAATCATTCAGTCCAATAATCAATTCCCTAGGATACGATTGTACGACCGTTAGATCTCAACCACAAGTACTAGATCTAACGTTCTAAAACCATTTCAAGAACAATATTTTACATTGATGACGAAAAATTTGCTCAGAAACTAAAAGGGTTCCACGTGTCCTCGAACACACGACCGACCTAAGAACTCTAGAATTGGTCAGTTCAGTCAGGCTGGCCCCATCTCCAAATCCAACCCAGGTTACATCTCCTCGAGTACGAGCACCACGACGCTCCTCCTCCAAAGGCGGTCTGAGCCGCCTTCCCAAAAAAATGAAAGTACTATTACCCAAAAGGTCCCACGATCTCTTCCCACAATCTTAGCCATCTCTATTGAAATAGGATCGAGATCCACGCCTTCACCCTAAAGGTGCTTAGAGAATCAGATGAGATTTACCAAATGGGTCTCCCCCTCTCTATATAAAGGTCAGAACTGCGAAGGTCTGAGGTATGTACATTCATATGTGTAACCCTATGATGCAAAATAACTCTTATGCTTACTGCCTTACTATACTCTCTCTCAGTACCCTTGACTAATTCTCATACTAGAGGAGCAATGCAAGTAGATGCACCCGTGTTACATTATTTTGCAGGAACCAGACCGAGGGACAGTGAGATAACCCTAGCAATCTATCACTCCCAGATCTCAGAAGTGACGTATCCAGTGATCCATTTTTAGACATCATCACACGTCATACAATTGCTTACACACAATCCAAAATTAATTTAAAAATATAATATTATATGAAATTAAAATACTTACCACAATTCTAACTCGCTTGAAGGAAAATTAGCTACTTATTGAATTGTTTTTAATTTCTTCATTCATTTGATCTCCCAAAATTTCCATAGAGTTTGTAAAAGAAAAAATAAAAATAAAATTAACTAGTGCACTTCCTACTGCTGAAGCAAAACTAAAAAGAAAAAAGAAAAAAAAAATTCCCCTGGTCTAGTCTAAAATTTTCTTTTTATTCCAAAATCCCCAACTAAATGGCCATTAATTGGCCTCAACTAGGGAGTGTAACAGTCCTGGAGTTGTTATACTCTTTTTGTGTTGTGTGCATTGCACGCAACATAGGGACCATACACTAGGCCAAAAGCCTACCGTTTTGTGCCAAAAAGTGCTTGGACCTGCGGCCCAGGGTTGACCACTTAAAGAAAGCGCACACAATGCACACGTGTCGAGAAGATTGGGGGCCATCTTTTTTCTTCACTATTTTTTGTCCTTGTTGGTTCCGTTTTGCTCCAAAAAATAATGTTTTTGCTCAAATTCTTCAAATCTATAAAAGCAATTGAAATGAATCAATTACACTAATTTAATTAATTCAAAATATTAACAAAACTTAGATTAATGGTATTAGATCCCATAAAATATGACGCAATCACTCCCTTAAATTTAATTTTGTTTGTCCTCGAGCAAAATCAAATATACTAATTAAATGAAAAATCACTTTCGTAGGGAACACGATTATTTTTAACATATGTAACATGCCTTTAAACTCCTAGATCACCCCAAGTAGACGAGTTTTACTCTCGTAAGGGTTTATAGTGATGATACCCACAAATATATCAAGTTCCTTATTGTTGATTGTATTCTTCACAAAAGTTTTGTCAATCATGTCCAATGATAGCACATCAAATCAAGACCACCCAAAAGTCATTGAATTAGTCAATGATTTCCTAGCATATGACTCCCAGCAATATCCATTTTTGCACCCACAACATACAACACAACTTTCATTTATAATGAATTTACTACAAAATAGGTAGTCGCCAGAATTTCAACAATCAAATAACTTTTTTCCCAGAAGTATAATTTATATATATATATACACACATAATTTTATTTATATAAGTGATTTGTGTAATATTAAACCCACTAGACTTTCTAAGATATCTTTATAATGAGTATTAGGCCAATGATCTCAATCTAATTGGCTCGACACATTAGGTGTAAAGGCACCCTTCAAGCTTAATAACTCGAATATCTTAATCTTTGAGTTTAACTTATCATTTATTGTCGTAACAAATTGCTTTGTCCTTTTAACGTGAACACTCACTACTAATTGAGGCAAGATGCATAGTTACTCAGTGAAAGTTCATCATTAAAATAAAAAATTATCATTTTTAACACATCTTATTATTATTATTATTATTATTATTATTATTATTATTATTATTATTATATATAAACTACTTGGGAAAATTTATTATCATGACAAAAATCAACAAACCCCTACGAGTATTAAATTTAAAATAAAGGAAAGTCGGGATACATGCAAAGGTAAAAAATGAGCAATTTTTAGAAGTCACTGCTATGCCCCAATTACTATTCAACTAACTCAAGTTTGTTCTTAATGAACATGCTTTCAAAGGATGGTTTCACAATGTCACATGATGAATTGACAAAATATATACAAGCATTTACATCCCTCTTAAGCCTAAATCTAGTATTGTCCTCAATTATAAGAATAAACAAGATCGCAAGGGAAGGAACAAGAATACCTGGTTTACCCCAAAAAAACACAACATTCGATTGTGTGGAACATGCCCCCAAACTTGTGTATTTGCATTATCAAAATAAACACAAAAATTGATGAGTTAATTAAATTAATTGATCAATCCAATTCTTACCAAGTTGTATTTATTTATTTATTTATTATCTTCATATTATTATTATTATTATTATTATTATTATTATTATTATTATTATTATTTATTTTATTTTATTATTATTTTGGGCAAAATACATTTTAAACCTTCTAACTATTGACACATTTCTAAATAATCCTTCTAAGTTTATGCGTTTTATTTTAAACCCTCTACGTACGAACATAGTTTTAAAATGTCATTATGTTAGAAATTCTATCCAAACTAAAAAAATTAGAGGGAAAAATAGTAATTTCTTATTTTTATTTTTTTCCTTTTTTTCTCTCATCTTCTTCACGGTTGAAGCTCTCTCTCTCTCTTTTTCTCTCTCATCTTCACCAAACCATTCTCTCTCTCTCTCTACCACCGCCACCACCGATGCCAAAATCGAGGGTTTGCCATTTTTTACTTTGTCTGTCGCTAACCTGCCATGGCATGCTAAAGTAAATCTAGCTAGATTTGATTTTCTATAATTATTCCTCCTAACATTCACAGAAATTCATGATTGGATTAAACTCGAAAGGGTTTTCTTTCAAATTGATTTAGTTCTTTCATCTCCTTCATCACTAGCCCTAACCTTAGATTTCCTATAATTTATCATTAATGGCTAGTGACTCCCAGGACCCTACTCTTACCAAGCATAGTCACTCTTCCCATGGCGAATCCGATGAGCCTTTCAAACACCATAAGCACGGACACCACCATTGCCACCACTGTCATCACCATTGTCACAGCAGCAAAAAGCGCAAGGACAAAAAGACCAATTACGAAGAGGTGGCTGAAATTGTAGATGAAACAAGGGAGGAAGGAGAGGGTATTGGTGTTCCTCCTTCGGCTGCTGTGTTGTTGTATCAAGTTCTAATTGGCGACCCAATTGTGAGATGGAGGAAGGAGAAATTGTTGAAAAAAATATAAAATTACTATTTTTTCCTCTAATTCTGTTAGTTTGGATGAAATTTCTAACATAATAGTCTTTTAAAACTGTGTTCATACGGAGAAAGTTTAAAATGAAAAGCATAAACTTAGGAAAACTACTTAGAAATGTGTCAATAGTTAGAGGTTTAAAATGTATTTTTCCCTATGATTTTTTTATGCGGGGGTTGCCTCCCACGTAGTGCTAAATTTAACATCTTCAGCTGAATGATGAGTGTCTTAACCCTTTAACCGTAATAGAGTAACCCGCTCATTATTTTTTGTTCAGTTACCCTCCAATCGGTCAAAGATGAGTCACGAGTGACACTCAAGTTTCATAACTTCTTTTTTGGATCAAATCCCATTTCTTTTCTATGGAACTTACTCGGTTGTCTTTTTATTAAGACCACAAGAGAAGTTGAGTTTTGTTAACCCATTGAATATGGCAGGAATCATCTGTAATCAGGGTTGACGATTGGTCTACCGCATCAAGAATGTATACATTAATTTTTAGATGTGGTATCACGGCGCAGTATGGATTTTTCAATCAAAGGAAGATGATCTAAATATATCTCTATGGGTTGGATCTCATCGTCCTCATGATTTTCTACCATGACCTCTTCCATGTATGTATTCTTAACTCAAGCATTTACCCACTTATCTTCACTCTCGTATCCTACTTGATTCATTGCCTCAATAAATGGTGATAGTTGAGCTAAACACGGCTCAAGCTTGGGATATCGTTGGGATTCCTCACCAGTCTCGCTTGGCTGTGTTCCTCTCAATGTCTCTTCAATATCGCTTCCATGTTCTCTAGAACACTCTATTAATCACCCACCCAATTATTAATCTCGCTCTCACTCCTAAGGTTCGTGTTCGATTGAACGTGCCCGTTAGACTTGTTTGTTTCTACAATGAAGTGTTGACTACTAGGATTATTAATTAGTTGGACAATAGCTCCTCCTCATTCTCATCATTCAAAGCTTTAGCGAGTTGCTCGATTTAGGCATCTAGCCTAGCTAGGGACTAAGAATGTGAGTTTACCGTTTGGATTTGCTCTTGAAATCCCTCTAAGATTGTAAGGACGTTTTGCATATCATCGATTTGTGCATTCCTAGTTTCTTGAGAAAACGACGGTTGATATTAGGGTTGGTAATAAGATTGATCATAAGAACACGACCCTAAGGGTTCACTATAATAATATTGATCCCACCCATAATTGTTTGAATACTGATTATACTCATTAGATAGATAATATGGATTGGGATAAACATTATAGTAAAAACAAGTGGGATATTACCACTCAAAAAGACATTGGTTGGTAGGATGAGCAGGACTTTAACATACAATACATGCATAAAGGTCAGATTGCGATTTAAAGGTGTTAGATTGATCTATTTTCTCAAGTAAAACGGCTAACCTCTCAAAGATATTATCCATCGACCCTAGTCCCCGAAAAAATTATTTTATGAATTTTGTATTTATATTTTATTTTTTTATTTGTTTATATTTAAAAAAAAAAAAAAAAAAAAAAAAAAAAAAAAAAAGGGGATAGAATAACCTGAAATCCTTGCTTGAAAGTTTGAACTTAAAAGTTGGATCTTAGTCAAGCTATTGGAATCAATAATTACCGATGTCAATCCCCAACAACGGGGCCAAAATTTGATCACTAAAAAATAATATCATTAATTGGTACCGTAATTTTCCCTTAACGAAAACAAGTTTTGATTTTTAGTTTTGGGTTTTTAATGCACGAAAATAAAATACTAAATCTGAATAATGAAAATAGATAACCGGGTTAGGAATTATTGATTATGTATTTTGGAATTTATGTCATTTTTGTATTTTCTTTTTAGTTTGGATTTAGTGCAGACGAGCATTCCCAGTTACAAACCAAAACTACTCAGAAAAATTATATTGATTATTCATCGACATCATTTATCTTCAATATTTAATTTCTACTTTACTTTAATTTATGGTGAATTAAAATATAAGCTAAATCATCCATTCCAATAATCAATCTCCAAAAATACGATTGTACGACCGTTATATTTAAACCACATGTACTAAATCTAACGTTCTAGAAGTAATTGAATTTAAAATCAAAATTTCTACAAGAACATTTTGACAATAGATCCAATCACAAATAAACCATTTCAATAATAATATTTCACATCATACAATTATTTACACACAATCCGAAATTAAATTAAAATACAATATTACATGAAACCAAAATACTTATCACAATCTTAAGTCGGTTGAAGGAAGATTAGCAATTCATTGAATTGTTCTTCATTTCTTCCTTCCTTTGAGCTTCCAAAATTTCCATGGAGTTTTTAAAAGAAAAAAAAAAAATAACATTAACTAGTGCACTGCATACTGCCAAAGCAAAACTAAAAGAAAAAAAAAATAAAAAATAAAAACAAAAATCCCCCTGGTCTGGTCCAAAAATCTATTTTTTATTCCGAAATCCCCATCAAAAGAGTGTAATGGTCCAAGAATCGTTACAATCTCCCCGTATGGTGCACACTACACACAATACAAGGACAATATGATTGGCCAAAGACCCAACAGTTTGTGCCAAAAAAGGCCTAGGCCTGTGGCCCAAGCTTGACCACTTAATGAAGGCACATACAATGCGCGTACATAGGGCAAATTGCAGGTTGTCTTTTTATCTTTTCTATTTTCTGTCCTTTTTGGTTATGTTTTGCTCTGAAATATAGTATTTTTGCTCTAATTCTCCAAATGTACAAAAACAAAATGAAATAAATCAATTACACTAATTTAATTAATTTAAAAGATTAACAAAATTTAAATTAATGGTATTAGACCACAAAAAACACACGGTAATTAGTCAAACAAAATCTCATTAAATCCAAAGGGAGGGAAATGTCTCAAATTGCAAACATAACCCAAAAATAATTTAAAAATATAAAAATAAATAAGAAATTGTGGATCACACAAGTATGACCAATGTTTTCTTCATTAAAAAAATGTGAGAATGCTTACCTGTTGCATAAATTATTGCATGGTCAGTCGTCTTCTTGCCACTTGATGGACTAAGTCCTTTCTTGGAAATCTCCCTGCCAGCTAATCCATGCATGCTATCTTTCCATCTGACCTAATAGATCCCCTATAAAGGGATTTCTTCTGAATAGTGTAGCCCCTAGCCTTGTGCTGGGGCACATTTTCTAAATGATACCCTAATCTTTCTCCCAGTCTGAGACTGGGGCTATTTTATTGTTTGAAAAATTGAGTACTTTGAGTAAGCATGCCGGTACTTACCTTACCCTAAATGAGCATCTTTATGAGTGCTTGTTTCTACCTTGAAAAGGGCGTCCAGTAAACTACGCTAGACTTAATCCTTGGCGTAATACTAAGGTATGTTGGTAATCTGTTAAGGTTCGGTCATCTAAGTATTAGCCCCAGCCACAAGTTGGATCACCTTTCGTAATTTTGATCCTTCATTCTCGCCCCAGCCACAGGCTGGGACATATTATATGGTATCTACCCCTTATTAGGCCTTGAGCGAAAAGTTTAAATATGTTATCTCTACCCCCTGCCTCAATGTTTTCTTCATTAAAAAATGTATGAATACTTTCATGTTACGTAAATTCTTGCATGGTCAGTCATTTTTTTACCAGTTGATGGACTATGTCCTTCTTTGGAAATTTCTCAGCTAGATAAATCATGTGTGCTATCTTGTCATCTGACCTAACAGGTCTCCTCTAAATGAGTTCCTTTTAAATGGTGTTGGCCCCAACTTTGGGCTGGGGCACATTTTATACATGGTCCTCTCATCTTTTCCCCAGTCTCTAACTGTGACAGTCTTATATTTAAAAAAAATTGAGTACTCTGAATGAGCATCTCGGTACTCGTCATGCCCTAAATGAGCATCTTTATGAGTATTTGTGTCTTGCCTCGAAAGGGGTATCAAGTGAATTACGTTAGAATTGATCATTGGCATAATGCTAAGGTACGTAGGTAATCTGTTAAGATTCGGTCATCCAAGTATCAACCCTAGTCGCAGGCTGGGTCACCTTTCATATCTTTGATCCTTTATTCTCACAGTATTTTTTCCTCCTATGCCACATGCTGAGATGTATTCCTCATTTTTATCCCTCTAAATGAATTTTGATTTGTCGTGGGTTATTATTCATCCCTCTAATGAACCATGTTCGTCATGAGTTATCATTCATCCCTTTAACTGAACCTTATTCGTCATGAGTCATTATTCTTTTTCTCTTAATGAACCTTGTTTGTAATGAGTCAATTTCATCCCTCTAAACTAACCTTGTTCATCATGACTCATTATCATTCATACTTCTAAATGAACCACGTTTATCATGAGTCATCATTCTTTCCTCTAAACGAACCTTAATCGTCATGAGTCATTTTTCATCCCTCTAAACAAACTTTGAGTTTGTCATGAGTTATCAATCATTATTCTGAACAAACCATGTTTGTCATGAGTCATCATTCTTTTATTTAAATGAACCTTGTTCATCATAGGTGATAATAATTGGTGTACTTGGATTTATCTGATGAAGAAAAACTCAAACATTTATGTTTATTTTACTCATTTTATTCTGTTGAATATAAGATTTTTATTTACAATTAAGTACTGATAATTTTGGTGGAACTAATGATTTTATCAAGTATTTCATATACATAAGTTCCATGTATGTGATTAAGAAGAAGACAACATGAAGAAAACATAAAGGGTGCAAGATGAACAAAATCAAGATATGAAGAGTTTTGAAGACCATGAAGAAAAATAGATGAAGACAACTCTCTACGTGTATACTCTTAATGCAACCCGAATTAGGATCACACATGACACTTTAAATGAGTTAATTATATGTGTGTCATAATGAGAAATGATAAGTTCAAGATCCTAAAATGAGATATTGTATGTGCTTCTTATGTAAAATTAAATTAATAATTGACCTAATTGGAAAACATGTTTTAAAGTATAAAAAGTTAATTTTTTTGGTTAATTCGGTTAACCGAGAAAAGTAATCGGTCAATTAAATCAAATAATGAGTTTTGGAGTTGAAATAAGGTGTTAATGATTTAATCGGTCAAACGAATTGAATTATCAGTCAACCATTTGAAACAGTAGCTAAATTGGCGAAGGAAGTGACCACACTGATCCAATAGGTCAACTAAATAAAATTGTTGGTCAACCGTTTGAGTCGGTAGATAAATTGAAGAGAAATTGGATCATTTTGATCTAATCGGTCAACCGATTTAGAGAAATTTGTCAACCAACTGGCCTTAAGGCAATGACTGGATTTGGTTCTGGACAAGCCAGTCAATTGACCTGTAAGACTCGGTCAACCGACTTAGTCAGTTGAGAATTCAAGAGATTTGGTCTCTTGGTAAAAAAACTATTTGTTTTTTATGATTCCAAGAGAGGAATTTGAACGATTTGAACTTAATTAAGATATTAACAACCTATTCTATTATCCCTATTGATTTGGTCCACATACTTAAAGATTCTCTTAATTTAAATGGTTTAATACTTTCTATTTTTATGGTTTTAAATTGAGAATAGTTTTATGGACTTAAATGAGATAATCGAAAGTTATTTTTAAGTGAAATACTCTTGAATTGAAAGTTTATCATATATGGCATCTAAGAGTGTTATTAAGAGGCATATCTTTGAGAAATTAACCTTTGGAGGATTTGATATTTGTCTATTAATAAAGACCTGCGGAATTTGAGATCAACACACCAAGAACTATCAGTTTGAGCAATTCTAAGAGTGATATTTACACTAAGATTTTAGTGAGAAATTTATTTTATGTTCTTGATCTAAAGCGCTTGTGGTTTAGCGTCACCGACTTGAGTTTTATTGTTTTTTTGTCATTATCTTCGATGTTTCCCGGTGAGATCTATCCAAACTTTGCTATTTAATTTGAAGTTATATTTTTTATTGATTGTTCGGTATAGAATTGTTTAGAAAATCGTTTTAAACTTAAAAGTTTGAAAATCTATTTTTATCGATTTTTATTTGATTATCTGATTACGTGCTTAAATTGTGTCACCCACATTATTTATTAATCAGATTGTATTTGCCTCACATTGTATCTATCACATAGTAATTATTCGGGTCATTAATTGAGCATATTCGTATTGAGGTGGTAGAAGTTCCTTATGGGAAAAAACTTGCATTTTTAGTATTTGTGAGTTTGAGAGAATTAGACACGTTTGGGACAGTGTCTAGTCAAGGTAGTTAGCTTTCGATTTTTTTTTTCTTATGAAAAAGGTTAGAAATTGATATTTGTCCTGGTAGAAAGGTTATGTTATTCTTTTTCCTCAAAAAGAATTAGGTTTTGATTCTATCGATAATTAAATTGTTTTTGAGTGAATTGTAAAGGTTCATCATTCCATGTGAAAATTATAAGTGAGAAAGTGTTAGGTTAACCTTTGGCCTGGTAAAAAGATAGGGTTCATCCTTAGCCTAGGAAAAGAGTAATTTGTAAAGGTTGATTTTATGCCTGTAAAAGAATCATTGTAAGGGTTTGATTCCTACCTGGTAAAGAGATCCAAGAGTTTAGTGGATTGCGAATCTCCATGGAGCTCGGGGGACTGGACGTAGACAAAACTAGTTTGACCGAACTAGGATATATCGTTGTGTGCTACATTGTTTATTTTCTTATATTGTGTTTAGATGTGTACTTAATATTAAACACATATTTGATATGTGACTAAGATAATAATTAATTTAGAGAAATTGATTATTTGATATTAAGTGTTTAAGAAATTAATTGTTTGAATTTTTTAACTACCCAATTTACCCCCTTGGGTAGCTCTTTGGTCCAACATATTCAAATGATAAAAATTGAATACAAAATTGTCATGTGCAATATCCTGTCAAATAACGGAAGATAATACATATCCGACGAATTTTAGACTGAGCTTAATATGTAAGAAATTCTTCAGTAACATACCTGTCTTTACATCCCTAAACAAAATGGTGTGGTAAAACACAAGAATCGTCATATTATGTATGTGGTTCAATGTCTCTTACGGGGTATGAATATTCCCAAATATTTTTGGCAAACATCTATTCTTACCGCCACCCATCTTATTAATTGCACCCACAGTTGTGTTCTTATAGGCACGGTCCATCTTTATATAATCAAGACCACTTGCACCCTCTTCTCGATTTTATCCTGTGTCTTTGGGTGCACTTGCTTTGTATAGAATCGAAGTCTTACTCGAACCAAGCTAGATGATAAAACTACCTGGTCTGTATTTTGGGGATATTCCTCTATGTCTAAAGGATATAGGTGCTACAATCATGTCACTCGTTATACTTATCACTCTCTAGATGTTACGTTCCTCGAATTTGTTCCCTTCTTTTCAGGCACTATCCCTTCCCAATCTATTAAAGCAAACTCTATAGAGAATGATATTTTACTTCCATGCCCTATTTCTAACCTTGATATATCTGCACCTCCTATGCCACACTTACTGCCTGACTCCTTGTTCGCACTGTTATAGGTTTACTCTCGTCATCTATGTACCCCTAATCTTTTCTTGGAATCTTCTCCAGAATCAAGTATATCCTTATCTCTCATAGTTTTTTATTTTGTTCCCCCTCGTTACCCAACTCAGGAATGTCATCCACCCTCCTGCTACCTTATTTCATGTTGTACTAATCATCCAATTTTCAATACATGTATTTTCAGAGTCTATCAGATCAATACAAATATTTTCTTGGATATAATTATTCGATTTTTATTTCTCGCTCTCTTCATAAGGCCCTCTAGAATCCAAAGTTGGTATTCACTATGAAAGCAAAAATAGATGCTCTAGAGTAGAATCAAACGTGATAATTGGTTTACTTGTCACTTGACGAATGATTGGTTGGATTCAAGTAGGTGTTCAATGTTAATTATTTAACAGATAGCTCCACTGATCGATATAAGGTACGCCTTGTTGCCAAGTGATTTACACAAATTTCGGGCAAAAACTTTGGTGTCACCTTTGCCCCGATTGTGAAGTTGAATACTGTCTGTTTCATTGTTTCACTATTTGTTTCTTATTCTTAGGCTCTACAATAGTTGGATGTCAATAATGTATTTATCAATGTCAATTTGACTGAGACTATCTATATGGAGCCTCCATTGGGATTTCAGACTCAGGGGGAGTATTCGGCAAAAGTTTGGAGACTTTGAAAATTCCTCTATGGACTTAAGCAGTCCCCTCATGCATGGTTCATATGATTCAGTGATGTTATTCTTACTATGTGGTTCACTTAGTGTCATTCAGATCAAACATGCTTCATTCATCGTCGGCATCTGGGACATTGCATCATTATTTCTGTTTATGTGGATGATATTATCATTATGGGTGATGATGTGCCTTGCATAAAGTTCGTAAAGAAGAATTTTGGGATGACTTTTAACATTAATGATGGGTCTTCTCTGATACTTCCTTAGTATCATTATTGCTCGATCTCAACAGAGTATATCCCTACCCAACGAAAATACGCTCTTGATCTTCTTCCAGATACTGGCATGCTTGGATGTAAACCGGCTTCTACTTAAACAGATTCAAACCTTAAGTTGACAACAGACTCAAGGGAATTATTACCATAGCTATTGATGTATCAACGGCTTGTGGGTTACCTCATATATCTGACTAATATGAGGCTAGACCATAATTATGTTGTTATTATTGTGAATCAGTTTATGCACTCACCACACTTACCACACCTATATGCAGTTTACCATATCCTTCGATACCTTAAGACATATCCCAATCTTGGTCTGTTTTATGTGACAGAGGCAAATGAGGAGCTCTTTTGCTTTACAAATGTTAACTATGCAAGATCAAAGGATGATAGACATTTGATTTTGGTTTGTGCACCTTTCATAGAAGGTATCTAATCTTGTGGAAGAGTAAGAAGCAATTCGTTATCTCTCAATCTTCTGTTAAAACTGAGTATTACGGTATGACTCAGGGAACATGTTAACTTTTATGGCTTCGTTTTCTTCCAACCAAATTGGGATTTTCTGTAATAGACTCATCTTTTTTATTTTTGCAATAACAAGTCTGTCATAATATTGTTGTTTAATTTAGTATTTCATGAGGGAATGAAATACATCGAGGTTGATATCCATTTAATTCGTGAGAAAGTCTGATCAGATTTTATCATACCTACCTTCATCCCATCTTCAGAGTAAGCTGCTAATATGCTCACCAAATGTACAAGACCATCTTTTCTTCTTTGCTATTAGCAAGTTAGGCGTCGTCAACATCTTTGCCTCAGTTTGAGGGGGAGTGTTGGAGTATGCATTTATTTAGTTATCATTTAAATCTTTGTATTTTTAGTATTAATATTGTAGGGATTTATTGGCCCATTTTTTCCTATTATATACTTCCTAATTTAGCCGACTATTGTGGATATATAATTGAAAAAATAGAGTTTATTCATGTATAAAAGAATTATTCTCTTTTTTCCTATATCATTTTATTACGTTTAATTTTGGTATGTATACTTTGGAATATATATGTATATACTAGGTGGAGAGCACGTGCGAGGCACGTGCCTGTTATCTTTTTTATTTGATATATTTATAATTTTTTACATTATTTGGTCATTAAAGATCACATTGAAAATATATATATTAAATTTATTAAAACAATCAATCAAGAAATATGGTAGATAATTTTTTTTAATTTCTTATAATATTAAATGTTGAAAATTGTTTAAAGCAATTAATGGAAGTCACTTCGTGTAAAGATATGGCAAGGTTATGGTTAGTTAAACAATTAAAATTAAGTTGAATACAGACATTATGCTTTAGATTAAATGATAATAAAAAAATATAAATATAGTGCAAGTGAAATTTATCATGTCTTCTAATTAGGGGTGTAAATGTTACCCGAAAACCCAACCTACCCCGCCCTACCTGTCCGGCCCAATGGCGAGGTCGATCGGTTATGAGTAGTTTTTTTTCCTACCTGAACCTGACTTATCCGAACCCAACAATACTTTGGCTCAGGTACCCATCCACCCATACTTGATGCACCCAAACCCTAAATCCTAATAATATATCTTTACCAAATATCCATCCTAAAACATGATATATTACGAAAAGACCCCATATATAAATATAACCTTAGTTAGATTCAGATCATTCCGTTTTCAAATTCCAACCATAGCGCTGCTTTTCTCCTCCTTTCTCTCTCAATCCCAGAGTCGTCGTTGTCATCTATCAAACCCTAATAGATGATTTCTCAATGATTCATACGTCAATGATTCCTATGATGATGATTCTTGCGTCGTCTAATAATGTTATGTTTATCAAACCCAAATAATCTCGTCGTCGATGATTCCTGCGACGCTGCTGTTCGTCGTCGCCGATGGCTTCTGCTCTTTCTTCGTCTTTTGCATCGATTTGTCGATCTGTAAGGTTCTTTTTTTTAATCCTTTAATATGTTTCTTGATTGTTTCTCTATCTCCGTCTCAGATCTGTAAAATTTTTCAAATCTACAAATAGTTAGTATTTTATCTTTGTTTTTTATTTTTGTTACCTGACAATCGACTGACACAACCAACCTTGACCAACCCTAAATTAGACTGGGGTATTGAGGCCACATGGTCGGCTAGTCTGGAGAGCTATTGGAATTTTCCTTTGGGTTTGTTTACTGAAATCCTTCAACCTCGATCCGACCGACCGATTTACACCCATACTACTAATAATAAGCATGTGCACACGAAATGATCAAAAGATGAAAGATACTTCCATAAGCAATAAGTATGATTTTGAAGCTATTTACGACGCATGCGCATGCCCTTGCATATATATATATATATATGTTAGGATAAAAAATAAAATAGTTGATGAAATAAATTTAGTAACAAAGTGTCGAGATTGTAACTTTCAGTAAACGACACAATTGAAAACGTCCTAATTAAGATGACCAAATACGTCATACAATAGTCGTAGAGTTACATGAATTTCAATCGTAGTTAAGTCACACTTTTGATGTATTTTATATGTTATAATTAAAAATAAATAAAAAATAATGATAATAATCCCCCAAATGTATGATAGTACAAAAAATAAAATCTTTAACTATTATGAAAGTCGAAAAATAGAATCTATAACTATTACAAAAAAACAAAAATAAAATCTATAACTATTAAAAATATTAAATTAATATAAATTTTGTTCTAAATAGAGTGAAAAATATCATCTATTATTTTCAACATGTGTTTTAAAACTACTTAAAAATTCTTAAATTAAATGTCCGTAATTATGTTTGCGGCTACATAATTTTTTTAAATAGTATTTAGATTTTATATTTTTATTAGATAGTTTTTTTTTTTTTTTAAATTTATTATTATTATTATTATTATTATTTTATACCAAATTGTATTATTTTTAAGTATGCAATACAAAAATGGGTAGATTAATTTTTAAAATTTTGAAGTTAAATTTGTAAATCTACTTTGGGTATAAAATTGTTGTACAAAAAATTTGTCTATATGTTGACATATACATTATTACTATAATATATAGAAATATTAAATGCAGTGAACTTTTGGTTTTTTTTAATGAATAAGTTTATGATTTTAAGGAAAAAAAGACTTTAACTTTAATAATTAGAACCACATATATGTGTGTGTGTGTATATATATATATATATATAGGTAAAAAAGTTGACGTTCATTTTTTATAAATTTGAAGGATAAATATATAATTTTACATATCTAAATGAATAGCGAATAGAACATTCATTTATATAATAGAAATAGAAATAGAAGATACATATATAGTGTCTTTTTTATTTCAATTATGTAATCTTTGGTTTTGGCGTTGTGGATTTATATGTAGAGTTGCAATATAATTGTGTTGTTGAATTCAATATAGAGTTGCAATATAATTGTGTTGTGGAATTCAAGATGGTTTGGTAGGTGTACATTGTGAAATTGTATGTGAAAAATATTTTATTGTTATCATATTTTTGTGCTTGTCTTAATCACGTCTAGGATCCAAGATAACATAAATTATAAACACCTTAATTTGAATACAAACTGAGATTATAGGTACTAAAATAATCATGGTTGCAAACGATTTTTCTTCGTAGTTAAAAATGGTGATAGAAAAGACTCAATTTATATGACCCCTTTAATTACAAGAAAAAACTTAGATTTTAAATAGACTAACTAACTTGTTTTTTTATGCACAAGCGAGACTATAAGTATATAAATGATTCGCATTTTGGTTAGCAGCATAGTGTTTTTTATTATCTATCGTAGTTGCTAAACGTGATAATAATATCATACTTTTTATCATGCCTTCATCTATCACGGTCGGTTTGAGAATAAAAAGTGATCAAAATCCTTTTATCACTGTTTTTAGTCTACATTCTATCACTGTTTTTTCTTTTTCTTTTTCTTGTACTTTTAGTACACCTCAATGCATTAAATGGTTCTTGAAATTTCGTCGCTCAGTGTTCTCAGTCACTAAATGCATGACTACAACTAAAAAAAAAATGCATGGAAGTAACTAAAAGATACTTAAAAAAATATATACATAAATATAATTAAAAAAATATGCATGCATAAATGTGTATTTTACAATAACTTTTGTTGCATTCATGTATAAATATATCAAAAAAATATATTGAACATATAAATAAACGTGTATGAATATAATTAAAAACAAAAAATATTTTTATTTAAATTAATGTAACTAAAAATTGAATAAATATTCTAAAAAATTAACGGTTGACCACTAGTCGCTCTAACCGTTGAACTCTGGAACAGGTGACCAGAGGTCCAGTGACAGGTAGCGATGGTGACGAAATAAAATCCTAATTAGGAGCATGGATCGCAGGAACTAAAACACTGCATTAATTACAAAAATAAAATAATTAGTACCCAACTTAAAATTAAAATAAGTTTAATCATGAATTCGGCAATTTAAGTAGACAGTCTAATTATCCCATATCTTTATATTAAACAAGAACCAAATATATACATGACTATATAAAATTGGTGTCATGATTGAGTTGTAGTGGGACTGCGAATGTCGGTTATTACGAAGTTCATTCAACGTGGTTGGGTGCTCATAAAAGTTTTAACACTCAAACTAATAGATTATAGACATTTATTCAATTAAATCTCAACTCTTCCATTAAAAAAAAAAAAAAAATTATATGAAATTTATATTAAGAAATAATGTAATAAAAATATTACATAAATAATCTAATAAAAATATTACATCAAATTGGATTTGATGTACAATATTACATTTTGTCAAATCATGTCCTAGTTATTTTCGCGTGTTCGCATCCAAAAGTTGTGTTTGTTGGGGATTTAAGTATTTTACAGAAAAACATGCATTTTGGCATGTCACATACAAGAGGGATGTTGTGATAGTAGGATTTGGTTCAGAATTATCAAATTAATTAATTTAAAAATATATGGTAATATACAATTTACATTAGAGGCTTGTGTAGTTTTTATAATTAATCAAATAAATTAAAATATATATACTAAGAATTTGTTTTACTCGTTGAAATAATGTTATATTAAAATATTATATTTTTTATTCTATGTTATATTAAAATTATATGTTTTATTAGAATAATTAAAAGATAGAATATTGAGAGAGAATATGAGATAATGTATTGATATGTGTGAAAGATGACTAGGGTTTGAAGTATTAGACTCTTTTGACTTATATAGTAGTTCAGACACGCTCAACTAATCAATGTGGGATTGAAATCTAATATCTGCCCGTAGATACATTATTAATATCTCTCCTCAAACTTAAGATAATAAACTCAATGTTACTTGGAAAGTAAAGTGTGAAATTGTTCGAATGAATGGGTTTTGGTATAATTTGATATGCATAGCTGATTGAGTGGAGACAAACAGTATTTTAAAGAATGCGATAAATCTAATACGTCAGGCTTTAATTCCTCGAGATAAATACCAAAGAAACATTGGATTCGTATGACATTGATTGAAAATTTCTTTAAGAACCGTATCAATTAATTCAACTTTTATCTATTTAGGATTTTTTTTTTAAAAAAAAAATTAATAGGATGGAATGGGTCACACAGAAGAGACATTACAGGGGAGAGACAAATCGGGAGTCTTACCAGAAAAAGGAACAAAGAGAAAGTTGAAAACGGCCTTTCACCGGCCGATCCACTATCCAAATCCGTATCGGCCCAATTCCAATCCCGATACTCTTTCCTCTTTCCAACAAAAAAACAACAAACAATTCCATTTCCACTACTATTATATTACTATCTCTCTCTCACACACACACACGCAGTGTCCCCTCAAAATCTCTCCCCAGAGTCCAGACCCCCCCGAGAAAGGAGAGAGAAGAGGTAAAGAAAACCTCATTTGCAAGGTGGGTTTTCGCTACACACTCTCCTCAATGGCTGTTTCCGAGCTCATGTCGTTGGTTTCATCCACCACCACCATCGCCGCCGTCGCCGCCAGCATGTCCAACGACATTCACCGGAAAGAGATACCTTCTCGCCGTTGGTTCCTAAATCGATGGCCGTTTCTGGGTATTCGCCGATGAGGACGACCGCACAATGCAGGTCTCTTCTCTCCCTCTCGTTGCGTGGAAAAAGGCAGACAGGTTGGAGCCAGGCATTCATCTCTCTCTCTCTCTCTCTATATATATATATATATATATAATAATATCTCTAAATCTAATGTTTTGTTTCCTAGTTTTTTAACTCACAAAAAACTTTCACACAGGTTTAAGTTTTTTTTTTTTTTTTTTTTTTCTTCTTCTCCCGATTATAACTGTCATTTTCACATTGGAATTTCCTTGGGATTTTAGAAGAGTTAAGGAGAAAATGATTCGTCAGCCATGGTGGAGTTTAGTCGAGCATACATTTTTGTATTAACAATATGTTTAGCCTGATGAACAGCATGATATGATGATGTAATGGGTAAACACTAATATAAAGCATAGTTGATGATCTGTTTTGATGTTTATGACTCAAATTGAAAGTTTTTAATTTCGGGGGGTGTTTAGTGCAAATAATATTGATGCAGATTTGGTATGTAGGGTTTTTGAATGATGAATTTAAACTCTTTGTTGTAGTATGTGTATGTGATTTTAGGAGCAGGTAATTAGGGAGGCTGACCATCAGTATATATAGGCTGTGTGTCTATCAGGCATTTATGTATTTTTCTGACCATCTGAGAGTACAGAACCAGTCTATTCAAGTTTATTTTATTTACACTTTATGCCCTAAAGTTTTATTAAGCTTATATTAATCTCCTTTATTTTTTTAAATCAAATGACCATATGAGAGTACCGATTTAGGGTTCCAAATCGGTGACATCCTGAGATTTAAGGGGCCTTACTCGAACTTTTAAAATGCGACCTATTGTAATTAATTATATTTATAACTATTGAAATTTAAATAAAAATAAACTAACATCAATTGAAAAAATAAAAATTAAAAAATAAAAGAAAGACATTAGATATAATTATTTTATTAAAATAATTAATTATTTAATATGATTAATCTACTAAAATGAACAATATTAAAAAATAAATAAACTAACACATTATCTTCGATATTATAAGTCACTAAACTAAACAAATTTTAATTTTATACTATTATATATTAACTTAAACAACCAAAAAATAACATACCTAAATATTCGATTGCTCAAAATTGAAGAATGGAATGGAGGGCACCTCTAGCCAAAGAAAATTACTTACAGGATTAAAAAAAAAAAAATTGTAGGATAGAAAAATAATAGATAAATTTCTTTTCTTGGAAGGGATGAAATTTAGGAGAAGATGACTTTTTATTATACTAAGAAAATGTGGGCGTGGATTTTAGGATTGTTGATGAGATTTTCATAAAAGCTTTAGATTTTTTATTTCTTGGGGGGGGGACTCAAAGTTATTAGTTAGAGTTGTGTTCATTATATCTTATAACCATAATAAAATGGAATTAAATAATAAACTAAAGCATACATGAATTATAGGACATAACAATAAAAAACGATAATAAAAAAACATACTTGTCTCGGACATTGTAAGAAAATGAACTGTCGCATCGGATTACTAACTAGATTTTTCTCCCTATGATTTAGATTTCGTGGTGGCGGCTCTCAATGGAAAGAAACCATTAATCCAGACTAGAGAGATGACCTAGTTATATATATTAGGATTTCTCGTTGAACCCTCCCATAATGGGTTTCAACAAAATCCTAAACCTACATTTGTTACTTAACTGAACTTCTACATAAAAGACGTCATAATCTAAATCAAAATATGATCACTGATTATTTGGGTTGCTTAAATAATAGACTATCCATTAACCCGTTTTTGTAAAACAATTAATTCAATTAATGTTAACCCATAAAAAATATTTTAACATTCTCCCCACTTGGATTACATTAATTGAATAAATTTAATTATGAAATAAGACTCTTGGGTTAATAATAGAAAAAAAAAAAAAAAAAAAAATTATTTTTGGTGTGACCACACCTTTTATTTAAAAAAATAATAGTCTATAAGTAGTATCTTGATAAATCTATCCGGTCTAACATGATCTTAATATTGAATGATAATAGTCTATATGTTAATCTCAACAAATATAAAACTTTCATACTCACAAATACTTATAATCATATCGACATAGATCGTAAGCCCAGTAGTGTAGTAAAAAACTAATGCCAACATATGATCATTATCAATATGCATTGTTCTTATCGGTCCTCATTACAATTTCTCAACAATATGAAATTGTAATTACAATTTCTCAACAAAAGGAAATTGCTATCTTATTGGTCCTCATTACAATTTCTCAATAATATGAAATTGTAATTACAATTTCTCAACAAAAGGAAATTGCTAATTGCAGTTTCTCAACAAAATGAAACTGCTGCAATTTTTCAAAAATATGAAACTGTTAATTACAATTTTTCAACAAAATGAAATTGCTGCAATTTCTCAATAAAATGAAATTATTTGACTTTAACAAGTTATTTGTCACTAACAATATATCACGAGATCTAAAAACAGTTATTTGTGACAACTAAAAGTATACAATTGTGATTCTTAAGGCATAATATCTTAAGACATCATATTGTATAATCAATTCAAATAATATGATATGCAACAAAATAATACGCAAAATGATGATCATCAAATATATTTTAATTTTGCAAAAAACATAACAACAGTGGTCACAATATAATCATCGAAATAAATGGAAATACAAAAGCTCCCACTAAACTAGAGATTTAAAAGACTCAATGACACCCATATTCACAATATGTTCCTTGAACGCTATGAATCTTAAACATTGGTTTAATATAGAAAAAAATTATATTTTAAACCCTCTAGGTATTGACACTTTTCTATATAGTCCCTTTCCGTTTGCTCGTTTCATTTTAAACCCTCTAGGTATAAGCACATTTTTATTTGGTCATTCCGTCAGAAATTTCATCCAAAATAACAAAATATAAGGGCAAAAAAGTATTTTTACTATTTTTTTTATTTTTTAATGATTTTTTTTTATTTTTTTAATTTATTTTCCCATAATTTCTCTCTCTCTCTCTCTCTCTCTCCCCATCATCTCTCTTTCTTCCTTATTCCTCCCGATCATCTCTCTCTCTCTCTCTTCTTTCTTCCTCCCTCCCTCCCTTCCTCATTTCACAGGGGGTGATCACCCCCTGTTGAAGGGGGGCGAAAACACCCCCGTAATAGGGGTGTCACCCCTGTTACAGGGTTGATTCTACCCCCCGTAACAGGGGCAAGCGGGGGAAGGGAGGAAGGAAGCGAGAGAGAGAATAGAGAGAAAGAGAGGAGAGAAAGAAGTCAAACCAAAGAAAAAAGATAAAGAAAAAAGAAAAGAAAAAAAATATGTTAAAAATTGATTAAAAAAGGATTAAAAAATGAAAAAAATGTAAAATGATGATTTTACCCTCAAAATTTGGTTAATTTTGATAGAATTTTTTACGGAAGGACCAAATAAAAACGTGTTAATACCTAGAGGGTTTAAAATAAAACGCGGTAAACGAAGAGAGACCATATAGAAAAGTGTCAATACCTAGAGGGTTTAAAATATAATTTTTCCTTTGATATAATCAATTCAAATAATATGATATACAACAATTTAATATACAATAATGATGATCATCATTTCAATTTTGCAAAATGCACAATAATAGTGGTCACAACATATCATATAATTAAAGAAAAATATAAAAACTCTCACTAAACCAGAGAATCAAAATGTTCAAATAAGTATAAGCGATACAATATAAGAATCAATTGCGTCATCATAAACTCCTATTTGGGTAAAGTTTACAATAAACAATTATTTTCTAAGTATGAAGATCAACAAAATAAGAAATTTTTTATAGCAATAGTAATCAATATTTACACGATACAATCATCGAAATAAAGAAAATTATAGAGACTCCCATTAAATTAAGAAATCAATTTAAAATTTTATTGTGGCGTTATTGTTGTTCACAATAAAAAAAAAAAAAATATTTTCACAAAAAATTGTAATTAGGTCAATTATGGGTAATGGATAAAATGCTCAATTAGGTTTAGACAATACAATATAAGAATCGATTGTGTTATCATAAACTCTCCTTTAGGTCGAGTCTATAATAAATAATTATTCTTTAATCATGAAGATCAACAAAATAAGAAAAAATTATAGATTTAAAAATTCATCCCATTTGGGTCGATTGACCTTTAAATCCATATATTTTCTTCAAAATATAATGAAACAAATAATTTTTCAAAATTCATCCCTCTTTGGGCAAACAAATTTATCAAATTATTTATTTCACATAATATCCTCATGCAATTAAATTAATTTGCACAATAACCCCATTTGGGCAAGTGAATACATAAATTAAACTGAAATTTTCTAATCAACAAAATAGGAACTTGAAAATTTACAAACTATATTGATTAAATCACTTTGGTAAAATAACATCAACAATTCACAAGAAAATGTTCCAAATTGAGAAAATTAAGTTATATTACTCAACAATTAAATTAATCTGCATAATAACCCCCTTTGGGTATGTGAATGTACAAATTAATCTAAAACTTTTCTCATCAACAAAATAGAAACTCGAAAACTTGCAAACTATATTAGTTAAATCACTTTGGTAAAATAACTTCAACAATTCACAAACAAACATTCTAAATTGGAAAAATTAAGTTATATTACCCAACAATTAAATTAATCTGTACAATAACCCCATTTGGGCAGTTGAATGCACAAATTAATCTAAAATTTTTCCATCAATAAAATAGGAACTCGAAAACTTGCAAATTATGTTGGTTAAAATCACTTTGATAAAATAACTTCAATAATTCACAAGCAACTGTTCTAAAATTGAAAAAATTAAGTTATATTATCTAACAATTAAATTAATCTACACAATAACCCCATTTGGGCAAGTGAATGCACAAATTAATCTAAAAAAAAAAATTCATCAACAAAATAGGAACTCGAAAACTTGCAAATTATGTTGATTAAATCACTTTGATAAAATAACATCAATAATTCACAAGCAAACGTTCTAAATTGAAAAAATTAAGTTATATTGTCCAACAATTAAATTAATTTACACAATAACCCTTTTGTGCAGGTGAATGCACAAATTAATCTAAAAAAATTTCCATCAACAAAATAGAAACTCGAAAACTTGCAAATTATATTGGTTAAATCACTTTGGTAAAATAACCTCAATAATTCACAAGCAAACGTTCCAAATTAAAAAACTTAAGTTATAATTCCCAACAATTAAATTAATCTGCACAATAACCCCTTTTGGGCAAGTGAATGCACAAATTAATTTAAAAAAAAATTCTTCAATAAAATATGAACTCGAAAACTTGCAAACTATGTTGGTTAAATCACTTTGGTAAAATAACATCAACAATTCACAAGCAAACGTTCCAAATTGAAAAAATTAAACAATACTGCCCAACCACAACAGTACATATTAGAGACATATAGGCATATGATCAAAACAAGATGAAGTACGTTAAAAAATGTACTTTCAGTGATCAACGATTAATTATAGTTGCAAGAATTTGAATAACAATTTTACTGCACTCTGAAACTAATTATTAAATTAGTCTCTATATAGAATAAAAATTAAGGGCTTGAAAATTGAAAAACTATAATTAATCATAATTATTATTTTTATGGGCTCCTTAATATGAACCTCAATTAAAGGCCGAAAGTTGTAATTAAGAAAGTCCAATTGATTGAGATATTACATAGGCCCAAACCCAAAATCAATATCCACATAATAAGTCCAAACTTGGATCCTTACCAAGATATTATAGTCACGCTGATAGTGTTTTCAATTTAAGGTCTTCTCATATATTCATAAATAATTTATCCATATCAGTAATTCCATCACGCTTATTAATTAATAAATAAGTAATTGTCCAACAGGCCCATCAGAATATATGTATGGTCCATTAAATATTTTAAGGTCTAGACAATACAAAAAGAAATCCATGAGAAATTGTATAAAAACAATTCGATATTTTTCTTCCGTTCCAAAAACGCAAATATATTGCCCCAAATATAACCCAAATTTAAAAAATGAAAGATCTCATTTTCGTTGATGGAAGGTGTAGTAATAACCAAATTAGTTATTAACATCATACTTAAATCACTAAGAATTCTAAATAAATATTATACATCTGATTATCTATGACCACTTTTCAATAGTGCTCTATTCAATTTAACTTCCATCAGGTTATCAAAATAAAACAATAATATAATTCTCTCAATCATGTCACTCATCATGTAAGTATTTCACAAAGATAACAAATAGAAAGATAAGGAGTCCATCTACTTTAGGATTCCTAACCATAAAATATATGAATAAAACAATCATATGGACAATAATCAAAATAACCAATTTTACACAATCTCTAAACTTTAGGGGTTAATTGTGTAATTAACTCTTCTTACTAGTTACAGTTCATTGTACTTTAGAAAAAAACATATAAAATTAATAAGACATCTTATACGTTTAAATTGAAACTATTTGGAACAAGTGAGATTCTAGTTAAATTTTCGAGGTACTTAGTGTCAAAACCCCTAACCCTAATTTCAATCTCCTATGTTATACCACCTGAACGTTGCCACCACCTCGTTGCCACCCTTTGACTCTATCAAATAAACGTCGACGTTCTTATCAGGGGTAAGGTAGACTTTTGACAAACTACTACGAATGGATATTGGGTGAAAATCCAACATCGACGTGGAATTCAACACGCTTAACATCAAACAAGAGTCTTAAAGTAAAAAATCCAATGGGTCTAACTCAGTTTCAAAGAAAACCTTAGCTAAAAATTAGGTAACACAAGTGATGTCGGATTCAACAAAGAATAATATTCCCAAAATGAAATAAACACACCCTGTATAGCTCATTTTGTGGGCAATCTACAACTACCCAATCATCTAATCCAAATTAGGGCCATATCTTTATGATCAATTGAAAAGCACTTAGGATATGAAGAACACTTTGGGATGATTCTTCATGAGTCAAGATAATAAAACTCAAAGTATGAATTGACTTCTTTGAACCCTCATGTTTGACTTTTAAAATAACAAAGACAAACTCTATTTTTACATGAATAATAACTTATCATAGTTTATTAATCATATAACCAATTCAAGAAAGGGATATAAGGATTATTCATATAATGTTTACTCTATTCATTTACAATTAATAAAAACTACTCAGGTAGCATGAAGGTTTTATATATATATAAATAGCAATGAAACAAGAGGGTGTATGAAAAAAAAAAAAAAAAAAAAAAAAAAAACAATGTCCAATTTCCTTTATAATTTCCATTATCATAAAACAATTCAATTATCTAAAATGAGACAGCAATTAAAATAAAGTGAAATTTATCCACCTTCTACTAGAGGATTAGCACTAATCAATAATCAATAGGTATATGCTCATAATCCATTTACAGCAACAAAACAACTTCCTCAAATATATCAATATGTTGACTTATTAATGCCTAACTTTTAGCAGTCGGTCGCATTTTATATTCCTCCATTTAACTTTCAGATTTGTACATTTCATATTCATCCATTTAACTTTCAGGTTTGTAGTAAGAGATTATGGTAGTAAAATATAACTACATCATATATTCCACTATCACAATCTCTAAATATAATGAGTATTAAATGGAACAACTCGAAATGTAACTAAATGAAATTAGAGAGTAAGTCAAAAAAATCGCAATGTTACAATGTACTTAAATTATGATACCATAATTTTTCTTAGTATAAATCTGAAAATTAAATGCAACAATAAGAAATTATAACTAATTATTAAAAATAATTTAATCATAACTGCTAAAATAATCCACCACAAAATTTTTTGATATGCTCCAAGTGATATCAAGAAATCATGATTAAAAAAGTTAGGCAATTCATAATCAATTGCAAAATAGAACTTCAATTCAATAGTATGATTGTTTACTATCTCACTTTTATTTCATATTAACCAAAAAGGAAAACGTTAAATGATATATAGAAAAACCAAAAACAACAGATCTGGACAGTTGAAAAATAATAAGATATTCCAAGAAAAATTCAGTGATGAATTAAACTGCCATAGAAAAGTTAAAATCACAAGGATGACATTAAAATCCAAATCGGTTGCAATAAAGCTGCACAGAATAATTTGTCAAACATGTTTCTACTTCTGGAATACTCTAGAACAGAAATATAGTTTATATCCCATTTCATCCCATATTATTGGAAGTTCTCATATCATACTCCATTTAAACCAAAATCTAAGAAATTGGAGCAACTGAAACTATTAAACTAGTTTTTCGTGATTTAAAACTAATTAGGAGGGTACACATCAATAAATCTTAATTTAAGGAGAGTGAGTACTACAATCCTATTTCAAATCATTCAATATAATTTCTGTAAAATTTTAAATAGAAAATCATGCTTAAAAATAATTTTAAGTTAATTAAATCACATAATAAGTAATAATTAACTAAAAAATATTTTTAATCTTCAAAAAATAAAATACATTTTACAAAAAATTAGAGGACCAAAAAATAAGTGCACAGGAAAAAACAAGACCCAAAACGGGTCCCGGAAGAGTGTTCACGCACCCTAACACTCCTATGCCGAGAGTGGGGATTACGAAATGTGGCTGGAGGTTGTCTTCAACCTCCAGCTAGGTCTGAACCGGGTAAACTCGACCCGATTTTGACCCGGTTGTACAAAACCCCTAAAAACACATCGTTTTCCCCAATTTTTTTATGGGTTTATGTAGATTTATGTTTTTCTAACATTCCTATAACAATTAATTAAAGGAAAAAAAGTATAAAATCATCCCCAAACATGAAGAACAATTCGCAGTGTTTAGGTTTTCTTACTCCTCCGTGACCAAAAACCTAAAACTCGATTTTAACCCTTATTTCTACCGAATTTTATATGGGTTTGTACCTAATATTATTTCAAAACCTTTTTATGATGTTTAATTGCATCAAAACCACGTCTACATCCGTCGATTTTAAAAACGAATCTCAATTTCACTAGGGTTTCGAAGCCGAAAATTAAACCACAAAATACTTTCTAATTACAAACAAAATAACATGTGTAATATATCAAATTAAATCTTGAATTAAGAGGAATAAAAATCCTAAGTTTTTATACTCAATAGAAGCAAAAAAATACATGAAATCACGGCCCCAAATTTCAGTTTCGGAAGTTTTCTAGGGTTCGTAGCCGAAACTATAATCACAAAATACTCTCTGATTAAGTAACCAAATTACACGTATCTTATACCAAATTAAAGCTTAAAACAAGAGGAATAAAAGTCCTAATGTTTCACAGCTAATCGAAACAAAAAATCACATGAAATCGTGCCCGCAAATTTCTGTTTTGTTTAAGAGAAACCCTTGTTATATATACTAGGGTTTCTCGTTTGGGCCTTCCCATAACGGGTTCCAACGAAACCTTAGACCTACACTTGCTACTTAACTAGGCTTCTACATAAAAAATACCACAGCCCAAATCAAAATATGATTACTGATTATTTGAGTTGCTTAAATAATAGATTATCCATTAACCCGTTTTTGTAAAATAATTAATTCAATTAATGTTAACCCATAAAAAATATTCCAATATTTATTCACATCAAAATTGTATTTTTAATACTTAATTTCTGAAAAATGAGTTATTCTATTTTTTTTAACAAAATAATCATAACTCAGGGTTGGTAATCCCAAGTATTGAGATCCAGAATTTGTAACCCGGGTATAAGTGAAGAAAAACAATCTGTATACTCAAGGTTGACAATCCTGGGTATACAACGAAAATTTCCTTCAACAGGAGCGAAAATTCCCTTAAACCAGGGGTTGACAACCGCGGGCTTAAGAATTTTTTTTTTTAATAAATTCCGGGTTAACAACCCTAGGTTTTGCCTCTCACATCTCTCATCTTCCTCTTCTCCTCTCCTCTTCTTCTTCTTCTTCTTCTTCTCCATTTCTTCTTCTTCTCAATCCAAATTCAGTCCCTTCTAATATTCTAACACTCCAATAGAATAACAACTTGATATTCTCTATTTCAAGCGCCTATCATTTCACAAGCTAAAATAAAATAAGAAAATCTTATCGTTAATTAAAACTCAATCACATCAAAATTATTTCAACCGTCAATTTACTATAAATTCACTTTTTACCCAGAACAAACTATTGCAACAAGTCTAGATTCTATCTATTGGAACACCAATATTACTCTAATATTCCACTAATTATCAATTACCTATTCAAAACCCCATATTATAATAAGCATTACCCATTAGCTAGATTGTCACAAAAATCCTATGATATTCATTCCTAAAAATTTCTCTTCTAATTAATAACTAAAGCTATGATTGGGTCATGACTCATGAACTGGGTTCCCTTATCAAATAACGGATTAATATTTTTTATGTTTATAAATTGGTAGTTTTGACACATAAGACGCTAGCTAGCTTTAACCATGTTATTAAATATAATGCAACTCAGTATAACTAATGGTGGTTTGTGGAATACATATAAATTGCACAAAATATTATAATTATTCCATCTGGAGTATTACATGCGCATTATGTATAATTGGGATCAATAATTAAAACACAAAAAAATAATTAGGATCAATAATTGAAAAACAAAAACAAAAAACCTAGCTATTAGTTGTTACAACAATTACACGAGTGCTATTAATTTGACATCTACCCACACATATATATAAAATGTTAAAAACATGAATAATGTTAAAAGAGAATGACTAACTAACAAATTAACTATTAAATTAACTAACAAATTAAACAATTAAACTAACTAACAAAACAAACTAACTAACAAATTAAACAACTGAACTAACTAACAAATTAAACAACTAAAAAACATACTAACCAAACTAACAAACAAAAAAACTAAAACAAATAAAATGAAATAACCTCAAAGGCGGCGGAGCAGCGGTGGTGGAGCAGCAAAATCGGATTGTGGAAGGAGGAAGCTTCAGGTCTCGACTAGAAATCAAAGAAGAAGAGAACAAGGAGTGGTTGCAATCGGACTGTGGAAGAAGGTTGTCTCTCTCGGTTGCTGATAGGTGTAAATTACCTATGTATTTTCAATCCGAATTTATTAGTTTTCGAGTACGTTTATAGTTATTTTTATATGTTTTAATATGTTTTTATTCTTTTTGTATTAAAACAGGTGCGTGGGGTGAAAATGTATGAAATCGGAGCGAAAACAATGTGATCGAACCAAAGCGGACGAAGTTACGATGGATAAATGAGCAAGGAGACAACATTGTGAAAGAAGCCCACCACCTAGGCGTCTAGACCTCCGCCTAGGCTGTGAAGATGCTGAGAACATTTCCAAGTCCATCACTTACTTCTTCGCCTAGGCTGTCACCAAACCTGCAAAGCCGGTACAGGTACTGTAACTTTAAGGCTATTTTGGACTATGATGCAATCCGATTTTGGAAACACTAAAAACTTGGAAGTTGTATATCTTTTTCTTAGCTTTCCATAGGTTTTTGAATCACCTCAATTGGAGTTTGGATAAAGAAATTACAGGCAAAACAAAATACAAACCTGCAGTAACTTCGTCTAGGCAAAAACCTCTGCATAGAATAGATATTTTTGAGATATTTTTTGGCCTATTTATATCCTTCTCTCCTCCTCTCTTCCTTCTTATTCATATCCTAAGGCCTTAGGCCATATTTTAGGGTTAGGTTTAGGGATTTTTGAGGGAGAGCTCTTAACCTGAGGTGGAGGATGAAGAGGGAAGCGATCGGTGGACGGTTTTAGCAACTATGTAGCTATTCTTCGGATATTGGCTAAGTCGCTTGTTTCTTCTCTCTGTTTTATATATTTTGGTAGTTGTTGAGTATGTTTTTGCCATTTTACATTATATACGTGGTTATGGCCATTGGCTAAACATAGGTTGTATAAGGATTATTAATATAATTTATGAAAACGTTGTTTAGTTGAGTTTGTGTTTTATTTGCGATTGTTCTTCGTTATGTTGATTGTGTGTGCCATATTGTTTGTTTATATTGCTTAGATTTACATATCAAGAATACGGGGTTTGATAAATCTCGGATTCGGACTAGAATAAACGAACACCACAATCCTATAACCCGGTCGGGGTTTAGATTGTGGACAATCAATGACGTTGGGGAAAGACTCACGTGACCTAGATTCGTTAAGAGGTTGATGGAGACTTCAGCGTTGACGATAAGTCATGTATTCCCTCATCTTACACTCGGGAGAAGTGGCGAGGGAGTTTTAGAACGGAGATTGTCGATAAGGTAAACACAACGCGACGATCCAATAACCCGGAAGGGAGTTGGATTGTGTGCAATCAATGATGTTGGGGCGAGACTCACGCGACCTAGGGTCGTTAAGACGTTGAGGGAGACTTTTTCGTTGACACGAAGTCGTGTATTCCCCCGTATTACACTCGGAAAAGGTGGCGGAGGAGTTTACGAACTGAGATTATCATATAAGTCGAACGTCGTTAATATAAACTAAAACGAGACTGAACACTTATTCGTAAACGAAACTAATCCCTAGACAACCTATTCTCTCAAAACTATCCCATATTAATATTAGTATTAGTATAGTTAAATTAGGCTATATTAGTATTAGTATTAATTAATTATATTCCATTTTTGTCGCCTAGATAAAGTCAGGTTATGATAATCGCAGTACTCGATAGTAACGACACAAATCCCTGTGGATACGATACCTAACCGAAAGGTCAATTATAGTAAAATTTGATCCGTACACTTGCGGTGAAAGTGGCAGCGCTTATTTAGCGGCCACCAGTTGCAATGGAACAAGGAAGGAAGAAGAGAACAAAGAAGGAAATGGAAGGGAAGTGGCGCAGAGGAAGAAGGAAAGGAAGCTAGGGTTCCACTTAACTCGGGTCTCACAACCCCGGGCATTTATAAGTGATTCACGTTGAACCTGGGGTTGTTAATCCCGGGTTCAATTTGAATTTCAAATGTCAAACTTTGATTCAGTTTGAAATTCAAATTAAACCCAGGGTTAACCACCTCTGGTTTAAGGGAATTTTCATCATTGTTGGGGAGAATTTTCATCGTATACCCGGGTTTAAGAGAATTTTCAAATTAAACACAAAATTGAAATTAGAAATGAATGTATGTCAAAATTTTAAAAAATTCATGCGTTAATTTTCAATTCCAATTCCAAGGGTTAAATTTATTGCTTCCGAACAATACCTAAGCAGTTATCAAATCAAGTGCCTTTGATAGAAAAATGAAACAATCACTTAAAATAAAAGTATCACTTAAAAATTATTCAAATTCTAAATGATATGCAACTCGTTTATTTGTTTAGCATTTAAACTATAAAAATTCGGGGGGGGGGGGGGGGGGGGGAGTTCTATATAAGCAATTGTAGAGAGAGAAAATACTAAATTAAGTAAAAAAATAAAAAGAATAAGTTACAGAGATAGAATGTTTTGGAAAGAGAATGTTGTAGGGATTATTTTTTATACAAAAATTTGTGTACACATAATTTTTTTAAGGTTATAAATATTAAAAAAAAACATAGTACTTGATACGGGCAACACTTCATTTTAAAATTTATCAAACATTCCCTAACTCTATCTATTATTTTCTTAACAAGAAATTTGCTAATTAAAAAAATGTATGGAATACCTTAACACACCCCAACATGTTTATGAAAATTTATTAGAGCAATAATTTTGCAACAAACTTTCACTATCACATCAAATCTATGTTGACCACCACCGCAACTATATATAAAAAAAATTACAGCAACACTACAATCAAAATCTGTAACAAATTGAAATTTGCAAATAACACAAAGTTTGTAAAATCAATAAACGGTATAATCGAAACCTGCAAAATTAATAAAATTTGCAACAAAAAGTACAGTAACAATTTGTAACAACAAACATTGTAAAAAATCAATAGAAGAGGGAAGAAGAGAGACCAAAATCTCGTTCATCTATTTCTTTTCTTACAATTGTCATTTCAACAATTATATATATAGGTATGCTAAGTAACCTTTTATATTAATTACAGGTTACTTTGCATGCATAAATACATATGTTTAATCTTAACATTCAATTGATATTAAAAATTTATATAACACTTCTCCTTTGAATGTTAAGTATACAAAGAACATGCCTCATTAAAAATCTTTTTTAAGAAAAACCCACCGCGAAAAAAGCTTAGCTAAGGCGAAAATAGTACAATATTCTTGTGTATTACTTCTCCTCGTTTGTATCTTTGTCAAATATTAAACAACTTGAATGATCATGATATTTAAGTTGTCACATCCCAATTTGATAAACCATCTTTCATAATATTATTGTTGGCAAACAAATCCACCATATTATCATTTGACCTTATATCTTAAACTTCAATATCACCATTATTTTGGAGTTCATGTGTGTAAAAAAAAATTTTGGCGAAATATGTTTTGTTCTATCACCTTTGATATAACCCCCTTAGTTGAGAAATGCATGCATCATTATCTTCATATAATATCATAGTTAGATATTTTATGGAAGACAATCCGTACTTTTCTCAAATATATTGTATAAAAGATCAAAACCAAACACATTCTCGATTTATTTCATGCATTGAAAGTATTACAGAGTGATTCAATGAAGTGGCTATGATTGTTTGCTTTACAGATGGAAAAGAGATAGCAGTTCCACTACAAGTAAATAAATACCCTATTTGGGATTGAGCATTATGAGGATCCAAAAGATACCCCCACCATCGGCATATCTAATTAATTGTGCTTTAAATCCAATTAGATAAAATAGACCTAAATATGTTGTTCATTGAAAATAGTGTAATATATGCTTAATTCCATTCCAATGTCTTTGGGGGTGGTGCAAAACTATGTCTTGCCAATAAATTAACAAGTAATGCTATACTTGGCCATGTACAATTAGCAAGATATATTATAGCTCCGATTGCACTAAGATATGGTATTTCAGGATCAAGAATGTCATCATCTTCTCTGGGATGAAATATGTCTTTCTTCATATCAAGAGATCGAACAACTATTGGAGAGCTCAATTGATGTACTTTATCCATATAAAAAAATTTCAAGACCTTTTCAATATAATTTGACTGATGCACTAGAATTATAATTGGTAAATGTTCAATTTAAAAGCCAAGTCAAAATTTTATTTTTCTAAGATCTCTCATCTCAATCCATCATTTAACTAAGCAACAGTTTTTAAAAGCTCTTCCAGAGTCCCGATAAGATTTAAATCATCAACAAATAGTTCTATAACTCCAAAACCATAATATATATATATTAACGAAAACACGTGAACATATTGGATTATTCTCATATCATTCTTTTAACAAATATCCACTAACACAATTATACCACATGCGACTAGATTGTTTCATTCCTGTTGGCTCAAAGAGCTACCCAAGAGGGGGTGGATTAGGTAGTTGTCAAATTTAAATAATTAATTCATTTAAACACAAATAATCAAATTTTCTAAATAGATTATTATCTTTATATGCAGTGGATGTGTTTAATACTAAGTGCACACCCAAACACAAGATGGAAAATAAATCAATGCAATACACAAGAATTTATCTTGGTTCGGTTAAGCTAGTCTTATCTACGTGCAGTCCCCCGAGCTCCACGGAGATTCATAATTCACTAAACCCCTGATTCCTTTACTAGGTAGGAACCAAACCCTTACAACTTATGATTCTTTCACAGACATAGAATCAACCTTTACAATTTACCATTTTCACGGGTCAATGATGAACCCTATCTTTTTACCAGGATAGAGAAAAACATAATTCTCTCTCACTTATCCTTTTCACAGGAAAGGATGAACATTTACAAATCACTCAAAAATAATTTAATTGTAGAATGAATCAAAATCTAATTCTTTTCAAAGGAAAATAGTAACCTAACCTTTTTACAAGGACAAAGATCAAACTATAATTTTTTTCACAGTAAAAAGATCGAAACCTAGCTATCCTGACTAGACACTGTCCCAAATGTGTCTAATCCACTCAAACTCACAACTACAAAAAATGCAAGTTATTTCCCACAAGGAGCTTCTACTTCCTCAATATGAATATACTCAATTAATGTCCCCAAATAATTACTACGTGATAGATATAATGTAAGGCAATTCAAGTCTGATTAATAAATAATGTGGGTAACATAAATTTAGCGCGTAATAAGATAAATAGACAAAAATTACTTAAAAAGATTTTCAGGCTTTTAAGTTCAAAAATGATTTTTCTTATAATCCTAAATCAAGTAATCAAGATAAATATAAATTCAAAGAAAATTACAAAAACTTGGAAGAATCTCAGAAAACACCGAAGACAAAGATTGAATCGCAATTAGAACCCAAATCGGTGACCGCCAAATAGTTAGCGCTTTAAATCAATAACTTGAATAAAATCTTACTTAAAATCTCTGCGTAAATCTCACTCTTAGAAAAGCTCAAACTAATTGTTTTTACTTGTGTTGAACTCAATTCCCGTAGGTCTATATTAATATATCAATAACTAGCCCTTCAACGACTAGTTTCTCAAAGATATGCCATTTAATGAAACTCTTAGACCCCATTTATGATAACTTTTCATTTCAGATATATTTCACTTACAAATAACTTTCAATTCTCTGAATTAAGTCTATAAAACTATTCTCAATTTAAAACCATAGAAATATGAAGTATTAAATTATTTAAATTACGAGAATCTTAAAATATATGGACCATATCAATAGGAATAACATAATAGGTTGTTAATAGTTCAATTAAGTTAAAATCCCCTAAATCCCTCTCTTGGAATCATAAAAAATGAATAGTTTTTTACTAAAAGATTAAATCACCCGAAATCTCAACTGACTCAGTCGGTTGACCGAATCCCACAGGTCGGTTGACCGACTTGTCTTTCTCTAAATATAACCGTTGGCTTAAGTCCAGTTGATTGACCGATCATATCCTATCGATTGACCGATTAGATCAGTGTAATCCAATTTTCCTTCATTTCATCTGCTGACTCAAACGGGTAACAAACCCTCTTCATTAAGTTGACTGATTGGATCAGTATGCTCACTTTCTTCACCAATTCAGTTACTGTTTCAAATGGTTGACCGACCAATTTTATTTGGTTGACCGACTGGATCAGTTGCACCTCATTTTAACTACAAAACATATTGTTTGATTTAGTTGACCGATTATTTTTCTCGGTTGACCGAATTAACCCGAAAACTTAATTTTTTATACTTTAAAACATGTTTTCCAATTAGATCAATTATCAAATTCATTTCACATAAAGAACACATACAATATCGGATTTTAGAATCATAAACTAATCACTTTTTTTTTTTAATCGTGACGCACATATAATTAATTCATTTTAAATGTTGTGTGTGATCCTAATTCGGATTGCAATAAGAGTACATAAGTAGCGAGTTGTTTTTACCTATTTTTTTTCAAGATTTTCAAAACTCTTCACATCTTCATTACGTCCATCTTGTGCTTTTTATGTTTTCTTCATGAGGTCTTCTTCTTAATCATATGCTTGGAACTATAAATCTGAAATACTTGATAAAATCATTAATTCCACAAAAAATATCAATACTTAATTATTTATCAAAACCTTGGATTCAACAATCTCTCTATTTTTTATAATGACAATTAACTTTGATATTTTCATTAATAAAAGTTGTAACTATGTTCCCCTTAAATCCGAGGGCGGGTATTTAAATCATTTAAGTATAAATATGAAAACACAAGCAAACAATATAAGCCCAATTAATCAATAATGATATTCAACATTAAGCCCCATAATAACTTCTCATTTTAATTAATGTAATGCTTAGGCGAACAAATCTGTAAATATCAAGTAACTCATTAAACATCAACTTCTCCCATTTTGTCATCTCAAAAAGTGGGGGCGGAGACCCAAAAATATCACTCTAGGCATACATCATTTTGCTTAGCCATACATAAATCTCAAATAATTTTCATGAATTGACCTTACGCTAGAGGTTTGGTAAAAATATCGGCAAGTTGATCGGAGGTATCGACATATTCAATAGTTACATACCTTTTTCTGAATATGACCACGAATAAAATAATGTCTAATCTCTATGTGTTTAGTTCGTGAGTGATGTGTCAGATTCTTACTTAACCATATAACACTTTTATTATCACAGTAAATAGGGACTTCCTCGATACATATTCCAAAATCATATAATTATTTCTCAATATATAGAATTTGAGTGCAACAATTACCAGTTGCCATATGCTTAGCCTTAGTAGTAGATAAGACGATTGAGTTTTGTTTCCTTCTAGACTAAGAAACCAAAGCATGTCCTAAAACGTGACATGACTCGCTTGTGTTTTTACACTCAACTTTGCATCTGGCAAAATCAACGTTAGAGTAACTAGTTAACTTAAAGTCACTCCTCCTAAGATACCATAATCCTAGGTCACTTGTCTCTTTCAAATATCGAAAGATTCACTTGACCACAGTTAGATGCGATTCTTTAGAATAAGACTGAAATCTAGTACACAAGCATACACTAAATATTATGTCAAGTCTACTAGTAGTAAGATACAATAAGCTATCAATCATACCTCGATACATTTTCTCATTTACGTTTTTTCCCGTATCGTCCTTTTCTATTTTTGTAGCTATTGCCATGGGAGTTTTGTACTCTTTAGCGCCATCTAAGCCATACCTTTTCAGTAACTCTTTTGTGTACTTGACTTGATTAATGGAATTTTTTTCTTTGGTTTGTTTGATTTGCAACCCAAGAAAGAAGGTTAACTCTCCTATCATATTCATTTCAAACTTAACCTGCATAATCTTAACAAACTTTTGACAAAAATCCTCATTAGTACATTCGAATATAATATCATCAACATATATCTGTACTAGCAGGATATCAGAATTATTCTGCTTGATAAATAAAGTAATATCACTAAGACCCCGTTGAAAATCATTTTCGATCAAATATCAGCCAAGTCTCTTATACCAAGCTCGCGGAGCTTGTTTGAGCCCAAACAAATTCTTCCGAAGTTTAAACACATGATCGAAAAGTTTATCACTCTCAAATCTCGGTGATTATTCCATATAAACTTCTTCCGATAGAAAGTCATTCAAGAATGCACTATTTACATTCATTTGATATAATTTAAAATTACATGAAAAAATAAAGGTGAGTAACATTCTAATAGCTTCTAATCTAATTACAAGAGCATACGTCTCATCATAATCAATTTTCTCTTCTTGATTATAGCTCTGTACTACTAATCTTGCTTTATTTTTAATTACCATACTTGTTTTGTCACACTCCACCCCGGGCACCCGTTACCCGCTCGGGCGTGACGTCAATCTGACGTTACCAGACCAATCCACAAGTACCAAAATATATAATATATACATACACACTCGCGCTACTATAAATTTTTCCTCATATATATATATATATATATATATATATATATATATATATATATATATATATATATATATATATATATATATATACACCTATTCTCAGAATTTGGGAGCACACCTGTCCCAAATATCCACAACCAAAACTACTAATTATGACTGAACCTTTCCCGGTTCACGTCCGACCGACTCACCTCCAACACGACATAATCTTTGGACTCTTCCTAGTGCCAGTAGTGGACCAACTCCTAGCCGCGGTACCTGAAACCAAAAATTTTTATCGGTGTATTGTCTTTATAGTAAAAATCATTTTATGGATAAAGTATGAATAATAAACACCACGTTTCGAAAATACAATATTATACAATCACATACCCTGTTCCGCTGCCACCAATGAATGAAACAATATAACAACAATACCATATAGTACACACCATATTCGAAAACTGTTTCCCACTGTCATCAATGTAAAGAAATAGTGTATTTAAAACACCCAATACAAATATAATATAATCACCTACCGTACGGAAATCCAATTTTCCTTTCCCCAATGAAATAGACCAATATATATATATATTGAAAATATCCAATCCAAATAATTTAAGTCACCCAGTGCAACAAATAGTATACATATATACGCCAATTCATTTTCAAGTAATACGTTTATACCAACTCAACTCAGATAGTTCATCGTCAAACAAACTACACCATTTTTCCTATTAGCCATAGGATCATTTTTACCTCACGATCGGGAGTTGCAATGGTACCATACCACCCATCAGGTTTGCACTCCTGATGGGTCAACCACCTTGCAGGACTTGCCTAGCAAGTAATCCATATCCCTTACGGGAAGAAAATTCACATCCCTTACGAGAAGAAAATCAACATCCCTTATGGGAAGAACATCCACATCCCTTACGGAAAGAAAATCCACATCCCTTACGGGAAGAAACTATGGCATAGTTGGACGATAATCATTTTTCTACCTTACAAATTGACTTAATCTAAAATCATTGTTCCACCTTTAAAACTGATATAATCCAAGAATTATTTTTTCACCAGTAGGGGACATGAGATAGGGTGTCAATAAGTTAGTTCGGTACGTGAGTGTTAGTTCTTTCATTACATTAGTTAGTGCATTGTCAGGGTACATGGAAGGTTGTCTTATTAGCAGGCAGTGTTATGATCACGTGGTGATATTGCCAATAGCAGATTTGAGTGATGCAATGATGTTGGTGGTGGTAATGGGTGGATCATGATGGAAAAAGTATAAATAATTAGAAATGCGAGATTTTAATTGAGAAACAATTGTATGCAAATGACGTAAGGATGAGATAACGATCGGTAGCCCTTAGTATGTTGTTATTAACTTCTAGATAAGATAGCAGAACACTGACATTGGAAAGTTGTATAGTTGGAACTAAGGATGTGAGAAAACTGTGGTGAGAAAAACGTTTTAGGTGGACAGGAAGGTAGAGTAAAAGTTTTTGGAACTAGGAAATATAGCAGACAAAATAAAAGATGATATGTAGGAAGTAGCCGAGAATTGTGGGTCTGGGATGATAGTAGGTGCGTGTAAATATAATCCATTTGTATGAGTAATATGGAGTTGACGGTGGAGTCAAATTTTTTATGAATAAAAGTATGTATTGTTGGGAAGGCGTAACTAGTGCCTCAGTTAGTCTGATAGTGAGTCTAGGAGGTTAGAAAAGTGTTAAAGAGAGGATATCAAAATGCAGTATGCAGGTGCTGGTCATAAGTTAAAACAAGGTTCGATGATGGATATTGTAGTAACTAGGGATTTTCCCTATGTAGTTCCGAGAATTGTGGTTACTATTAAATAAGTTCCATAATTTTAAAGAGGTGAACATTCAGCTCAGTAAATTGGTTAAATATACTCGTGTTGATAAAATGTGGGAAATTGAGATTTGAAATTATAACCTTGGGACTTTAAAGGTGGTCTCTGTGGTGTAGGAAAACTTGAGTGGATTAATTTAAGTCGACTATTGATTGCACTTAATTGAATTGAAATAATTTCCATGGTGTAGAAATATTTGGACTTGGAGTAAGTTAGTTTTTGGTTTAGGAAGTCTTTAATAGAAGAACCTTGTGACGGCCCTGAGAAATCGGGTCATTATCATAAATTAGACTATCAACTCATGATTTACGTAGACCTGGTGTGTTTTTCCATAAAGATCCATTGTTGGGCACTCATCGGTTAGAATGGATGGATGGTTAAATCGATTGCAAAAGACTAGGGTGTTAGATTGTTTTGAGTAGGGTATTTTCAGTTGAAGGTTAGAGACTGTGACGTGGTGAAAACGATGATCCGATCGAGAGTAGAGAAGAACATATAGAACATCTCCAGAATGTGTTGCTGATGCTGCAAGAAAAGAGATTGTGTGCCAAATGCAATAAATATAAATATTGGTTGGATCGAGTGGAAAATTGGGACGAGTGCTCTTGAGACATAGTATTCAAATGAATCCAAAAGGAGTCGAAGTGGTGGGTTGATGGACTATGGAGAAGGCCGAGAACGCGTGACTGGAATTCGAAACTTGTGGAGTGGCAGTGATTATGGTTATCTTGACAACTTCACAACATTTCTTGTATGATGGGATTTGTGCTTTGAGGCGAAAATCGGGAAAACGTATTTGCGCATATTTAGGTTGCTTATACTAATGTATGGGTTAAGTTGAGATCCTTGTGAGTTTCATGGGTAGTTGGTCAGATGACCACGTTTTTCGAACTTGTGATGTGAAATCGACTTTGATCGATGGTGTGGTAGGAGCTCAGAAGTTGGATGCCTGGTTGGGAAGATTAGAGAGGAAGAAAATGGACAATGGTCACAGGACTGACTATCGTGTCGGAAATAATGATGAAGTTGTAATGATTTGAAATAGATTGCGTGTTTTTAATAATGCCCATATAACGGAAGAGACCTTAAAAGTGGTTCATAGAGCAATATATGTAATGCCGCGGTAATATCAACTCTATTAAGATTGTGTGAGTATTATTAGTAGATTTAAATGGAATTGGAAAAATGCAACATTTGTTGTTAGGTGTTTTGTTGGTTAAGTAGTAATATTCAGGTAGGTTATTATAACCTTGACCTATTCCAGAAGGGAAATGGGAGAGTAGTTCAAGGAATGTTTTCTTGATGCGTATGCCATGTATATATATATTGACGGGATTGTTTTGTTGCATGATGCACCAATTCAATGCAAATATCGCACAAAAAGTGGGGAAAAAAATTGGATGTTGACTTATACATTTGATAAGGATTAGTGGCTTGGAATTCTGATATCATAAGTGTTGTTGCCGTATTGTGATTTGGATGATACTTGTTATCAAAACAAAGTAAGCCATCATTGTATGAACAGTCCACGGAAGAAACTCAAAAATGCCGTGGTGAAGGGTGATAACTTAAATTGGCATGAAATAAACATAGAAAGTCAGGTAGTTAATCACAGGTAATAATTCTCTATTGGGAAAGCTGTATAGGGGAAACTGTAGTAGCAGAAGCTAATAGTCATTTGAATGTTCGAGTTAAATTTCCATACTCCTTAAGGTGCTCAAGTGGGGGTTGATACTTTGTTTCATTTATGGATTACCGGTTTATCAGGAAGTACGATTCAGGTGTTGGAGGATATATTGAGGGGTTGTGTCATGGAAGTTGCTGGTAAGGGTGATGGTTGTGCAGCGTTAATGAAATCTGTTCACACTAACAGATATTTTTGTCGTTGATCAAGGTGGCATCGTATCAAGCGCTATATAGAAAAGATACAGGATTCCAGTTAAATAGATTGAACTGAGATAGGAGAACGAAATTTTTTCGAGATTTAGAAATAATTTGCTGTGGCTATATTTGTATTGAAAATTGGAAGTTATTGAGATTTCAAGGGAAAATGATGATTTGAAATATCCTTGAGTTGATATATATTCATGATGTAATATTTTATAGTCAGTAGCTAGAAATTCTTAGAATGTATCTAATCTTTGTGATTGGGGCGTACCTATGTCCTTGGATTTGTATATATATACGTAGATATATGCTTGAAGCATGTTAGGTAGGTTGAAACGGAATTGAAGCTCGTGACCATGTCAGGGATTTGATGAAATGTGGAGGCATGAAATGAATTCTTATAAATGACCTAGTTGATGTATTTGAGTTGTAGTTATGTGGGTTGGTGCTATCTAGGTGTTGTGAAGGATATCTATATGATTGTATCACAATTTGAAACATATTTATATGGTGGATTGCAAGATATTGAGGTTAATGAGGGTTGGGTTATTGATGCTTATGAGACTGGTGGCGATGTTTGTTGAGTTACATGTTGAATGGAAATAATGTTGCGAATGGGGTGACTGGAAAATGTCGGAAGAAACGGATAAGTGCTAATTATGACGGAATGAGATAGACCCAATTCACTGAGACTACCATAATAGTTTAAGAATATAGGATATTATATCGTTATTGATTATAATTTTATCAGAGTAGCGCAGCGGAAGCGTTAGAGATATGAAATACTTGGTTACTTGTGTTGGGCGTTAGTAGCCAAACTACACTATGTTTGCTGGACATTAGATATAATATTAGCTATTGCGAATGAAATTATTGCAATAAATATGGAAATATTTTGATGGAAATTGTCGGTTACAAATTAAAGGAGACCTTAGGTTATAGAATCCTACATAGAAACCAATTAGTCTAGAATAAGTGTGACAAATGTAACTATGTGGTGTACGTCTAATGTACTAATGTTTTGATTAAGTTATTAATTCTTATTGGTTGATAAATTTCGGGACAAAATTTCTTTTAAGAGGGAAGGGTTGTAAGATCCGGACTTTAGCATGTATGTCATTATTTTCAATTTAAAGCATTTAGAAAAAAAAAATGATGTTAATTAAAAACCAAATTAAAAGTTATCGGGTCAAATTGAAAATATAGAAATATTTATTGTAAACTTGATATGCAAATTGTCAAGTAAAAATCTAAAAGCTATTCGGAACAGGTAGCCATGTGAGTGTACTATCTTCTTGCCAAACTATTTTTCATGTATATATATGATGACATATGTGTTTATTTGCACTGTACGATTTCATAAATGATATGGATCAAGTAAGTTTTTGGGGTGAGTTGGTAAAATGAATTTCCAGGGAATTGTGTTGGTTTCTAAAAAGAAGGATTAAAAATAATTTTCGTTGGATATGGGTGGTTTTGAAAAGAGAGTGGAAAATATATGGTTTTCTAGAAACAAAGGTGGAAAAATAGTTTTTACTGAAATTGGTGGTATTTTTAAAAATGAGAGTGAAAAATATGATTTTGAAAATTCTCCCCGAAAGAGGTGTGGTTTATATTCTCCCTATAAGGGGTGTGGATTTTTGACAATATGGTGTGAAAATATATTTCATCCCGTAAAAAATGTGGTTTTTAAACTATACTGATGATTTTGACGATACCATAGTTGTTCTCCCCGAAAGGGGTGTGAATTATATTTCCCTCCGTAAGGGGTGTGGATTCTTCCTATGGGATGTAGATAGTTCTCCCCGTAAGGGGTGTAGATTATATTTCTCGGGGTGTGGATATTTCGTCGGAAGGCATTCCTACGGATATTACAGTACCATTACAACTCCCGATCGTGAGGTTAAAACGATTACTATGGCTAGCTAGTGTGTGTTGTAGTGGAGTGGTGGTTTGAGATGTGTGTTTGAAATGTGGTATTTTACTTATATTGAGTGATTTATTATTTATTATGGTGATTGATATGATTTTATATTAGATAGGTTTAAATGGAACTTATATTTATTGATTTATTTTCACTGCTTATATTATGGAGATTTTTACTAGCTATATGATATTTATATATGTACGCTTAATCCACGTAGATGTTGTAAAATAAATTATTATTATAAAATATTTTTACTAAGAAGACAGTATAATCGCAGGTGGAGCGGATAGTAAGTTGGTTGGTCCCCTACTGGCGCTATATAGAGTTATGTGGGTCATGCGTTGGAGTCAATATGGGTGTATTTTGAGACGAGCTGTCAGATAATAAACCTAAGGGAGGTTCATGAGTTTTGTTTTGTTGTTTTTATTTTTGGGACAAGTGTATCCCTATCGTATGAAATTATGTATTTGACGTGTAGATTAAAGTTTGTATATTGCCGTATTTTGGTTGGTTATTCAGTTTAGTGATGTCGTTTCAATGTCACGTCGGCCCTATGGTGACGGGTGTCCGGGGTGGGGTGTGACACAATGCTACCAATCTAATTCTTGTCGGCTGGTGGAGTCACTTGATCCAAGAACTCCAGCATCAGCGCCGGGTTATCCAGTAGGTGGGTGCCGACCTCCACGCCAGTATTTTTAATTCCAAATAATTTGGGACTAGGATCTAGAGGAATGAGAGCAACGTTTATTAACTTGGAGGTATGTTTTCTTTTCTATTTGCTTTGAAGAGCCGGCTCCCTAGAGGGTTGTTTTTCCCTCACTTGCGGAGTTGCCTGCGTGGGCTCCAGATCCTGCGCTCTGGGATTGGAGTCCCTAGACATCACAATTGTGTGACTCGGAGGCTAGGGAGGTGGAGCACTGCTTGAAAGATCTGTCCTTGTGCGACAGTCGAGCTCCCCATGGCCCCAACTTTCCTCTTGGAAGCGACTCTCCTCAGCAGAGCAATATTGTCCATTCCTACAAGGATGTCACAATTCAGCATGTCGAATCAAGTCATGAAAAATTGACAATAAAAAAAATTGACTTATTGTTCGTTGGTCTCGACGGAAGCTTAGTAGGGAGCAGAGATGGAGCTCGGTAGAAGTGAATGTCGAACAGAATCGAACTCAGCAACTTGTTCACCTAATGAAAGGGTGTCCTCAAGACCCACTACTTTAGCACAACAATTTTTGGAAGGAGCTCATTCGCCTTGTGCGGCGACTTTTCACCCAGTTTCTCACTCTTTGCAAAAACGAAATAGGAACCTAGTAAGTGTAAATGCCTGGAGTACCATTCTCAACCACCCCCAAGATATCTTTACCAATTTATCCCCAGAATCATTGGACAAGAATCGAGTGATCCTTCTCATCAGGGTTGAACTACCAACCATCACCGCCAAGGTATGTGCAACTTGATATCCGTGTCGGTCAAAAATGCTGACCTGGAGGACACATAACACCACCTGACACCTGATGGTAGGGAATTGGCAAAGAATAGAGTGTGAAAAAACTCCATGCTCGGCTCAATCCCTTCCGTCTTGAAGATAATGTAAGCCGCTATCACTATTTTCATGCTGCTCAAAGCCAACTGTGATGGACACAGACTGAACTCCTTACGGACAGTCCGAACCAAGGGGTAAATGGGAAAATAGAGTCCGATATCTAACTGATGGAGAAACATCGTAATAAAACCTGGGGGTGGCAAATGTGCCCTTTAATCGGCAGTAGGGACCCTCATCACGACGGAACCCAGAAAGGTAAATAGACTACCAGCCTTCATCAAATCCTTCTTAGTCATGTTGGATTGAAAGTCCAAGAGAGGACTTCGAACTAGGATAGCAAAGTACAAAATCTCAAGCCCCGAACTGCTGATAGACCACGGTGCCAAGGGAATAGCCTTGAGGAACCGAGTTTGTGTCACTAGTTCCTCCTCCTTCAAAGTGGCTACAGAAATAGGCTTCCGCAAAGAGTCTTCTCTTCAATGTTCGCTAGGGTGGTCACACAGAAGACGTGACGAACTAAGCTCCACAAAATTGAGAAAAAATTTTGATACCCTGACGTGCTATTTCTACCAGGCAACAGGGCACACAGTAGCCCTTTTCAAACAAGGTTGCTCAGAAAACGGGCTTGCCTCCTAGGAGCTCTACCGACCTGGAAGCCGGTGCTGTAGGACTCAAAGTTTGTCGACCATGAAGACTGGCCTCTAGTTGGTAGAATGCTCTAGATGACTGACCGAGGATGTTTCTCGTGTTTTGAAGCCTTAAGGATGCTCGTTCCAGCCCGAAGTTGATATCCCTGACCATCTTGTTTCCCTCTTCACCCAAGGCTACGGAGGCAACTGATAAGGGTGTTTTTGAGTATCACCGAGTCAATACCAAGGCCCCAGCCATGTGTAATAACCCGATTTCCTAAGGCCGCCACTCAATTTCTCCTTTTTTATTTTTATGGAGAAGTAGAGGCAAAAGATAAACCACTCTAGCACCCGCTTCCACTGCACCACTATGATAAATAAAATAATAGATCTAACCTCGACGTGATATTACCCAATCAATATTAAGTATAAACTAACTGTCAACTGACATAGATATAAATATTTAGTAATTTAAAATTCAACTATACCTATCCAACTTTCATGTAACATTGCAAACGTTTAAACCACTGATTACCAATAACTGCCCTGACTGTCTCAAAAACAACACTACCCTTTGACCCTATCTAATGCCAGTAGTGGACTCATTTCTACTTGAAGTACCTAAGACAAAATATTTTATTGGTGTATTTTCTTCATAATATAAAAATAATTTATGAATCAAGTATATTTATCAAACACCAATTTTCAAAATAGAATATAAATATAACCGCACACTGAATCAAAATAAAATCCCACAGCTATCATCATAATAAAACAAATGCATTTAAATCAACTAATCAAATTATTTTGATATATAATAAAATGTCACACATATACTTCCCTACTAGCCATATGATCATCTCATCTCACGATCAGGAGTTATAATGGTACCATAACCTATACAACTGTGTAATTTAAGGTTACCATCAGTGTCAGGGCTATTCAATATCTCTAATGGTAAGAGCCAACACGTGGTATAAACTACTATACCATCAACATATTCAACTCCACCACATTATATTGTTAATATCATATTAATAATCAATACCATATTCAACTCCACCATATTAGTAGTCAACAATGCGTGGTAAAAACTACTATATCATATTGTTAATCATCATCATCGTCAACAACGACAATAATAACAACTACCACCTGCAGAACTTGCTTTCCTGCCAGATCACAACACAAACATTCTAAAGGATATGTCCTCCTATCAGGACCAACAACATCTCGCAGAACATGACCTTATGTCGGGATCACACTATGATATAGTCGGATAATAATAAAAATCACTTTCCATATTTAAAAATTTACTCAATCCACGTAACGTTATAAAATCGTCCTTTTTAATAAATATTTTTTTTTACAATTTAGTATGAAAATATAATTTAATAATTTACATAAAAGACAATACACTCACCTCTATAATTACATTGTTATTAGGCTATCGTCGAAATATTACTGGAGTCGACGTCGCCTGTAAACTTGAAACGAGAGCAAGAAATGAGAGAGGGAGGGTACAAAGGAGAAATAGAAAGAAGATATATATATATATATATTGATAAATGAATGATTATCCATATATATGTGCTAATTTCATTACTTTGTTTTTGTGCGCTTAACCATGGCACATAAGATATGTTGTCTTCACATTGTGAAAGCAACTTATTAATTGTTATTGTTGTTATTATTATTATTATATTAATCTCCCATTAGTAATTTTAATTTTCTATTTAGACCCAAAATTAATATTTTAAAATAATAATTATTCCCTAACGTTTATAAAGTCAAATTAAAATAATATATTAACCCCTCAAATTTCTTAAAATTAAATTTTAAGTACCATAATGACCCCTAAAAGTTTTAAAATAAAATTTAAAATAACATACTAGGCCCAAATATTTTTCTAAGTATTATAAAATGCAAATAAAATGTACTTATACAAAATCGGGTCTTACACCATGTGTCCACTATCACCATGATGTGGACACATTCAAGAATCTAAAGTGTTATGCAGACCATACGTTGTGCCCAGGAAGGAGCAGTGTGCCTCGCAAGGATGTTGCCGACCGAAACTCTATGCCATGCCTCTAGACAACCAACTTTAGGGACTTAGTCGTTTGTCTCAACCGGCACACCATTTCAGTTTGTTTCTCCTCCAGAACTCTACGGATCTCCGTGCTCCTCCACCAGATTACCTCTACAGGCCTGATAGAAGCCCACGGGCTTTTCCAAATGGGCCCAAAAGCTCAAGCCTAGTGATTTTTCCTTAAAACCCTGGATTATCGACTAAACACATAGTTTTGCCTAATTAACCGTGTTTAGGCCCGATTAGGTAAAATTAATCATCTCTAAAACCTATATATATACCAAGGGCAGTAGAAGCCCAAGGTAACGCTCAAATACTTATTTACATACTTGACGCATTTTTGTAACATTTTCTCTCTAAGTTCTTACTCTCACGCCAAAGGGGTTTCGCCGGGACAAATCCTGGATTGGTCTTGTGCAGGTACAATTTCCTGAAAGGCAAGACTCTGGACTCCAGTTAGTCAGTCCACCAGGTCATCAGTTACGGTTGACTCGAAGAATTTTCAGCTCTAGTTTCAACTCAGCAACTCCATCTCAATAGGAGGACCTATCTATTCTTGAGTGAACCACACTCAAGATGTTTTCCATTTTGGGACACAAACAGAATTAATGATTATAATCCAATCCCTGCGGTTCAACACCCGTATTTAAGCATGTTGTACGATATTTGGCGCTTAAATGAGGTAAGTTTAAGCGATCAAGGTCAGGGGCAGTTAATCCGTAGTGATAATCGTTCATTCCTATTTTGGATGGTTGTTGTAACAGTGCACAAATAGAGTAGTCGGGTGTTGTCAGCACCCCAGATATTCTATTTTGCTTGTCATTGAGAAGACCTTCTTTGGGTGGTTGCATCGGTTCGGGGTGACATGTCTACAAAGCCAAGCTTAGAATTAGTCGGTTGAACGGGGATGTCGGGCCTTGGGGTCGGGCCCCCCTAGTCTTAGCTTACTCCTTTGGGTTATTTTGTCTCTCTTCGTCGGACCGATGGTCTGCTCAAATTGTTACGTACGTGCTATTGTCATGTGGTTGGACATGTGAAACGCGGTTGAAAAGTGAGTCTCTTCAATAATCATTTATCAAGGGGACTTTTGATAATTAGAGATTAAATAAAATGAGAAAAAAATATATGTATAATACCTCATTGTAGGAGTGCGAATAACAAAGGAGTTTTTTTACATAATAAATATTTTTAAAAAAAAAAATTCCTGACAACACGCGAGTTTGAACTTATTTACTAGGCTCGAGTATCTGAACGCAAGGACCAAAAAAAAAAAATATCTTGGCTTAGTCCTGGCATTCACAACGCCAGGACTAAGTCCCTTTTTTTTTTTTTTTTTTGTGCCTACAGACTACAGAGAGAGAGAGAGCAGAGAGAGAGAGTCACGACAATGAAATGAAATAGGTTGAAAACCCAAGTATTTTTTTTTACATTTTATATCTCTAAAGTTTGACCATTATTTTATTTTGAACAATTTTTTTTTGTTTTTTATTTTTTACTCTTTTATTTTATTTTATTTTTAATTTCGTTTTTTCATAATTTTTTTTTTGTTAATTTTAATTTCTTTGAATATTGTAATTTAATTTTAAAAGTGAGGTCAAAAGGTCAATCGAATAAGTCAAACGTTTAACTAATTAAAACAATGAGGTAAAAAGTTTTGAAAACTGATCAAATTGGTCGACTGACTTGACAAATCAGTCAACCGTTAAAAATAGTGGATTTAAATTGCATGTCTTGATTTAACTTATCAACCGAATAGGGCATCCTGTCGACCAAATTGAATTTTTACTTGAATTCAATTGAAAATAAAAAAATATTTTTACTTCAATTGAAAAAAGGTAAATATATTTTTTGCTTTAAAAAATTAGAATAATTTTTTATTATACTAGATTTTTTTGAGGTAGAAATCTAATTCAACAATATTTCTACTTCAAAAATATTTTTTGTAAAAATATTATTTTATTTTAAAGTAGAAATATTTTGGATCTGTGCTGTGCCCCAACAATCATACTCCAATATTTTTTTTTTGCCAAGAGAGAGAGAGAGAGAATCGTGAAAATGAAATGAAAGTAAATAAAAAAATAGAACTATTTTTACTATTCCAAAATATTTTTACTTCCATTCCAAAATATTTTTACTTTAAAATAAAATAATATTTTTACAAAAAATATTTTTTAAAAATGATTCACTTGTCTATTTTTAGTGTTGTAAAAAATATTATGTAGTGTTTTTAACGTAATTTATGCACAAAAAAATTGGATTTATTTAAAATACCGATAGACCACCGATAATTAATTCAAAGTTGCCGAAAATATTAATTAATTCACTTTTTTTTTTTTTTTTTTTTTTTTTTTTTAAGGATGTAAACCCGAGGTACAGTACCCCGAGTTTGTCTTTGACCTTAAAAAAAATTAAAAAAATTCTTTTGTACTCGGGGTTGTGAACCTTGGATTTTAATACCCGAGATACAGTACCCCGGGTTTGTTCCTGACCTTAAAAAAAAATTAAAAAATTCTTTTGTATTCGGGGTTGTGAACCCTGGATTTTAATATCTGGGATCACAAACCGGGGTAACTCTAGTTTCGTAAATAAGTTAAAAATGACCTCTTCTCAGTATTTTTTTAAAAATATAATATTTACAAAAACAACTCTTAGTTTTCAGAACTTTTTATCTCATTGTTTTAGCCACTTAAACATTTGACTTATTCGTTCGATCTTTTGACCTCATTTTTAAAATTAAATTATAACAATCAAATAAATTAAAATTAACAAACGAAAAAAGTGTTTTTTTTTTTGTTTTTTAATAAAAAACGAAATTAAAAAAAAATGTAAAAAGTAAAAAACAAAAAAAAAAAATGTTTAAAATAAAATAATAGTCAAACTTTAGAGGTATAAAATGTAAAAAAAATATTTGGATTTTCAACCCATTTCATTGTCATGACTATCTCTCTGCTCTCTCTCCTCTCTCTGTAGTCTGTAAGCACAAAAAAAAAACCAAAAAAAGAACTTAATCCTGGTATTGTGAACGCCGGGACAAAACCTAATATTTTTTTTTTTGATCCCGGCATTCTGAATGTCGGGACCAAAAAAAAAAAATTGAAACGGTGTTTTGCGAATACTAGGACCAAAGTTGTTCCAGTGTTCGTAACACCAGGATACTTGAACCTCATAAATAAGTTCAACTCGCATGTTGTTAAAAATTATTTTTAAAAAAAATATTTATTATGTAAAGAACTCAATAACAGAGTCATTGAATTATTCGGATTTTGAGATATGAGTATGGATACGGGTACAGTTTCCGCGTATGGGCTGATTAAATGTGATCCACCAGAAGAAGAAATCTGGTTGACGGGTCACCCATCGGGGCGACCGCGCCATGTACATCTGGACAATCAATTGCGATCCGTCGGGAACCACTAAAAATGGGAAAAAGAAATTTCAAATTTTATCCCATAGAATTACGCTTTTGTCCTCCCCGAAATGAACCAATAGCTTGCTGCCTTACTGGGAACCACGAGTGGCACTCCTGTAATTTCCTTAAACTCCAGGCTCATTTCTCAAAAAAACCTCAAATCATCGCGGTTTAAAATTAACCACGGTTATTAAGGAGTGGTTAGGCCGGCTGGCAATGATGTGCTGTTAGCTGACCGAGCGGGTGCCCAACTGTAACCGCGGTTAATGAACCATGGTTACTCGCGTTAGATATTTCCAAACGCCGGCAGTGGTTGTATAAGAGGCAACCTCGGAGGAGGGTTTGAAACTCATCCAACGCATAGGCGTCTTGATAAACGCCGCTCAGATCTCTCTCTTCGTCGGTTTCTTCTTACTCTTTTCATTGTTCAATTTTGTTTCGATTTTCTGTTTTGAAAATGAGAGAGTGCATTTCGATCCACATCGGTCAGGCCGGGATTCAGGTCGGCAATTCATGCTGGGAACTTTACTGCCTTGAGCATGGCATTAAGGTAACTCCTCTCTCTCAACATGTTTGTTCTTGTAAATGTATTCATATTTGCATTTGTAATTGTTTATAGATCTCGTAAATGCGACATTCGTTCACGTTATTCGTATAATTGTTCATCAAATCCATGATAAATTGTAAACTTGTGTTATTGCGGATCTGTTGGTTAGGTTTTCTGATAATACTTTATATGATTCACAAGGCAATGTTGAATTAAACCATTTTGATGTTCGTTTTAATGCGTCGCTTTGAATATCAGATCCGTTTACAGTTGATTTTTATACAGATGTCGTACCTGATTGATATCTCCAATAGCACGTCGATGAATTTTTTTAGTTCTTTGATTTTAGGCGGATATGATGTCTTGTGTACTTAGAACTTATTTAAATGCAAGCGATTGGAATTTTGTTTTCAGAGGAATTTACTAGTAATTTTACCGCGATGTTTACTTCCAATTGGAGTTTGTAGTCACTGTATTGATTCATGATCCACATATGCCACTAAACAATCTAATTTTTGTCTCGATTTACAGCCTGATGGCCAGATGCCGAGTGACAAAACTGTTGGTGGAGGTGATGATGCCTTCAATACATTTTTCAGTGAGACTGGTGCCGGGAAGCATGTCCCCCGCGCTATATTTGTAGATCTTGAGCCCACCGTCATTGACGAAGTGCGTACAGGCACATACCGCCAGCTCTTTCACCCTGAGCAACTCATCAGCGGCAAAGAGGATGCTGCCAACAACTTTGCCCGTGGCCACTACACCAGTAATTTTGACCGCCCTAGTTCCACCTCCATTCCTAGAATCCTCCATTGAAAATCTAATGCCTAATGTTTTACATTTGTGTTTTCAACAGTTGGAAAAGAGATTGTGGATCTGTGCTTGGATCGCATTCGTAAGCTGGCCGATAACTGCACTGGTCTCCAAGGTTTTCTTGTTTTCAATGCTGTTGGAGGTGGCACTGGTTCGGGTCTTGGGTCACTTCTGTTGGAGCGTCTCTCTGTTGATTATGGAAAGAAATCGAAGCTTGGTTTCACCATTTATCCGTCACCCCAGGTTTCCACATCTGTTGTGGAGCCCTACAACAGTGTCCTTTCAACCCATTCCCTTCTCGAGCACACTGATGTTTCTGTGCTTCTTGATAATGAAGCCATCTATGACATCTGTAGGCGCTCTCTCGACATTGAGCGCCCTACTTACACCAATCTCAACCGCCTCATCTCACAGGTAAATTAAACATTACTTTATAAGGAACTAATTTCAATGTGTTATTTTGATAGTGTGCTTGGATAAGGATTTTGATAAATTCATGGAGTGTAGAGCATCTCCAACAAATTTCAGAAATTCCATATCAAAATCAAATTCTCCCACAAAAATACACCCAAGCACACCCTTAGTTCATATAGTAACAGGTAATGTTTATTTATTTATCCAGGTTATTTCTTCATTGACTGCTTCCTTGAGGTTCGATGGTGCACTAAACGTGGACGTGACTGAATTCCAAACCAATCTCGTCCCATACCCGAGGATCCACTTCATGCTCTCCTCGTACGCCCCTGTCATCTCCGCGGAGAAAGCCCACCATGAGCAGCTCTCCGTGGCGGAGATAACCAACAGCGCCTTTGAGCCCTCTTCCATGATGGCCAAGTGCGACCCCCGCCACGGCAAGTACATGGCTTGCTGCCTCATGTTCCGAGGCGATGTGGTCCCGAAGGACGTGAATGCAGCTGTGGGCACCATCAAGACGAAGCGAACCATCCAGTTCGTGGATTGGTGCCCGACGGGGTTCAAGTGTGGTATCAACTACCAGCCGCCGACGGTGGTTCCTGGAGGGGACCTGGCGAAGGTGCAGAGGGCGGTGTGCATGATATCGAACTCGACGAGCGTGGCGGAGGTGTTCTCGAGAATAGATCATAAGTTTGATCTGATGTACGCGAAGAGGGCATTTGTGCATTGGTACGTGGGGGAGGGGATGGAGGAAGGGGAGTTCAGTGAGGCCCGTGAGGATCTTGCAGCGCTTGAGAAGGATTATGAGGAGGTCGGTGCTGAGTCGGCTGAGGGTGAGGATGGCGATGATGGTGATGAGTATTGATTTTTAAGTAAGCAAATGGGTGTGGGGGAGTTTGTTTGGTCATATTACTATTACTGTGTGTTTTCTCTCTTGTCAAGGGGTTCTTTTGATGAATTGGGTGTTTGTTTTTTGTTACTTTCAAGTGCAATTTTTACATTGTTCAGCTCTGTAAAAGTTGCTTCTTAGTGTTATGAATGAATTAACGAGTTCACTTTAGTGCAAAATGCTTCTTACATCCTAGGAAACGTAGGCATTTATATTTTAAACTCTTGATTTGAGGTCAAAGGGTTTATTTTTTTGTTTGTTAAAATAACCTTTTTAATTGTAAATGCTTAAAACAGAACTCAACTTTTAATTAATTACTATGAATGGGTTGGTATTTATGTGTCTCTCAATTATAATATTTTTTTCAATTCTGTTAAAGTTAAAATGTAATTAATAATTTAGATAAAAAAAAAGTATTGTGCACGTGGTGGTGATCTTCAATGAGGACATATTCTTTTGATGAAAGAGAGAAGTCTAATTTGTTGTCAGAGAAAAAAAAGTCTTATATTTAGTTGAGCGAAAAAATGATAAAACTATTTCTATTTGAAAGTAGGGATGGTCGTGGGCCGGGTTTAGACTAGTGTATTACAAAAAAACGTTGGGCTTTAGCCCGGCCTGGCTCGGTGATCGGGCCTTAATTCTATGCCCAAGCTCGGCCCTATAAGAAAAATCTAAGCCCAAAGCCCGGCCCACGGGCCCCCGGTCCTATTTTTTTTTTTTAAATTTCAAAAATAAATACAAAAAATTCAACACCAAACTAACAAAAAATATTAAAATTACAATTTCTAAAGGCAAACTAATATTCTAAATTTTTTTAATTTTATTTTTATTTTTTTAAATATCCTTCGGGCCGGCCCGGCCCGGCCCTAAATTTTTTTAGCCTTGCCCAAGCCCGGCCCTAATTTTGATCGGGCCCTAATACCTAAGCCCAAGCCCTGCCCGTGGGTTCAAATCCTAAGCCCAAACCCTAAAAAAATAGGATTGGGCCGTTCGGGTTGGGCGGGGCCCCCAAGCCCATGACCATCCCTATTTGAAAGGTTATTTGTTGAGAACAATCAATTTTTGTCCAAAATTATTATCGTTTTCAATTTTGTGGCATTAAAATAAATGTAAAACTTAGAGATTAAATGTGAATTTTGACAAAGCTCAAGATCCACATTGACGCACAAGTTATACTTTAGGAACCAAAAATGTAATTTTCTCTAATATATATATATATATATATATATATATATATATATATATATATATATATATATATTTCTTTGATAGAAAGGTAACAATCAAAACAACTACGATCTACAAAGAAGAGATGCAACTCCTATATCAGCAATCAAAAGATATTCTATCTCTACCGGAGGATTCTCAAGGTAATGGACCTCATAGCCAGAGTCAATTCATAGCCTAGCCAAAAAATCATTACATCTATTATTAATTCTTCGAGTAACTTGGATTATAAAATCATGCATCTCGATAATCTGTTTGCACTCCAAGAACCAGCTCCTACAGACATGGCTCTCAGGGCAACCTCCTCGAATTAACTCGACCGCTTCCTTAGAGTCGGATTCCACAATGATTCTACGAAAATCTCTTGAAATCGCCAAGTAAAGACTCGTATGAATACTCCTATTTTTCGCTTCCAAACATGTACAAGACTTGATATGACCAACGAATCCAACTTTTCAAGTTCCATCCGTCTGCCTTATCAGCCCTCCAATGCCCCCTTCTCAGGATTCCCCAAAACGCTACTATCGGTATTTAATTTGGAAAAACCTACAGGAGGAGGAAACCAATTAGAAGAAAAATCTAAAGACAAATCATTTTTCATTTGGTTAGGATAGAAAGCTTCTTGCATCTCTCGAACGAATTGATTGATACGGAAAACAATAAGGTTAGGATTTTGGACAACTCCCTCAATCACAACCTTATTTCTATCTTTCCAAATTTCGCATAAAATGGCCACAAAAAGAATCATAAAAATCTCCCTTTAATGCATTTCGAGATCCAATCCGATATTTCTAAACCTCGACCCCGCCTCAAAGTGCCCCTGTCCATAAAAGAATTCCAAACAACCCAGGCCTTTAGGCAAGATCTAAGCACATGATCAATATATTCATCAATATTATGACACCGATCACAAATAACAAAAACATAATTTGACCAATTTGCTTTAAAAGAGTTAGTCATCAGTCTCTTATGAAAAAAATTCCAAATGATTTTTTTTTGACTTCGAGGGATTTTCAACTTCCAAATCTACTCTCATTGATTAAACGATATAGGGATCTCAAAATCAGAAAGAAGAGAATAAGCAGTCTTAATAGAAACCTTCCCAAATTTCTCCGAAAACCAAATAACCAAATCTTTTTAAAGAATATTTGGCGGTTCGAAACCCAAAATATCATTAACTTGGATATCTAATAAAAGATGAATGATCGGCAGAAGATACCAATTACCAAAATCATTCATAATATCTGAAACTTTTAGATCATAACATTTTTTAATTTCATCATTAGCCAAGAGGTCCCTCACCACACCACCAATCTGTCCATAAATTAATTTTTATATCATTACCAACTTTTCATTTTAAGCCGCTTTGTAAACAATCTTTAAATTTAAAATACTCTCCAAATATGGGATCCTCCCATACCAAGAAGAAGTATTCCTCTCTAAATTATACTCATAAGAAATAGAAGAGATCAAAAGACAATCATCATTACTCACAATCCGCCAAGTCAATTTAAACATGAAAGCACAATTATTTAATTTAACCTTTCTAATATTCAATCTCCATAAATCATAAGGCATGCAAACCTTATCCCAGTTAACAAGATGAAATTTCCTTTTACCATCCACATCCCCCCAAATAAAATTTCTAGCAATTTGATCGATTTTATCACAAATTTTAAGGGGGAGCAAATTGGTTTGCATACCATAAAGAGGAATAGAAGTCAAAACAGATTTAACAAGCGTTGTTCTCCCAACCATAGGCAAATTAGAAGCCTTCCAATTAGAAATCTTTTTTTGTATTTTCTCCAAAATAAAATTAAAATATTTATCACTAAATCTATTATGAATAAGAGGGGCCCCTAGATAAATCCCAGGATCTTTACACAGCCCAATACCCAATTTTCAACTAAGCTCTCTACCAGCTATAGATGGAACATTAGGAGCAACAAAAACTCTAGATTTACTTAAATTCACCACAAGGCCCGAGGCTTCAGAAAAACCATGCATGATACTAACAATAGAACCACAACACTTAATATTTGATTTATCAAAAAACAAGATATCATCAACAAAAAACAAATGAGTAAGAATCGGACCATTTCTAGCAACTCCCAAACCCTTCCATCTAGTGTTAACAACTTCCTTATTAATCATAATAGATATCCTCTCCATACAAAGAATAAAAAGATATGGAGGTAACAAGTCTCCCTGTCTAAGCCACTTACAAGGAGAAAAACCATCAAGAGGCGCCCCATTCTAGATGACATTAGAAGAGGCCTTCTTAACACAATTCATGACTATTTTGATCCAACAATCAGGGAAATTAAAGAAAAAAAAAATGTGTTTTCCAAAAAATCCCAACTAAGTTTATTATAAATTTTTTCATGATCAATTTTAATAATCATACCTTCTTTTTTGTCTTTTGACATTTTCAAAATATGCAAATTTTTTTGAGTAATAATAATATTATCGAAAATTTGTCTATCCGAAATAAAACTACTTTGAAAATGACCCACAATTTAAGATAAAAGATGATGCAACCTAGCCACAAGAATTTTAGCAACCAATTTATAAGAAATATTATAAAGACAAATAGGACAAAAATGGTTAATAGTCTCAGGGCACTCAACTTTGGGGATAAGAGCGATGAGTGTCTCATTCCTTTTAGAAGGCATATTACCCTCAACAAAAAATTGCTTCACAAAGTCACATAAACTTTTACCAACCGTTTTCCAATTTTTCTTATAAAAAATTGCCTGGTATCCATCAGGGTCAGGAGCCTTAAGGTCTTTCGTATTTTTTAAACTAGATTTAATCTCCTCATCATCTAGAATAAGGGTAAGCAATGAATGATCCTTTGGATTAATAGGGTTAGGACAACCATTCGTCAGATAATTAGGATTAATAACACAAGACACATTCTCACAGAAAATATCATAGAAATACTGTCTAACATGGATTTTAATAGCCTCCTGATTATTGAGCCAAATGTCATTATAATTTTTAATCGTCGACACTCTATTCTTCATTCTTCTTTAGTCGTAGCAATATGAAAAAACCTAGTATTCTCATTCCCAAAGGAAAGCCACCGGACTCTAGATTTTTTATACTAGAAAATCTCTTCCCTATTGAGGAGATTCATATAATCATTTTTAAGAATATTTTCCAGATTATCAAGGCCACGCCAAAAATGAGATTCTTGATATTTTTTAATACCTTTAAGCCTGTCTAAAATTCTCTTTTTCTCATTAAATATATTCCCAAAAGCCTCCTTATTCCAGATTTTGACATTATTAGTGAAATGAATAAGCTTACTATTAAGGCCAGTATTAACATCATCCCAACACTTATCAATCAAAGGTTTGAAGTCTGGGTAATCCAACCAAATGAGTTCAAACCGAAATGGACGAATAACATTAAGGAAATTAATACCAAGAACATGAATAATAAGACAGAAGTGATCAGAATACGTACGAGGTAAATTCTCAACTTGGGCATCCAAGAAGGTCGAACACTAGGCTTCATTAGTCATAGCTCTGTCTAATCTTTTAAAAACCCGAAGATCATGCCTATTAGAGCCGGACCAAGTTATAGATGGATCACTAGCCCCAAGATCATTCAAACCACAGGTTACAACATTAGCATTAAATGAATTAATATGCAAAATATCAGAGGAACTAGAGGAACCAAATTTCTCATTTTGAGAGCAGATATCATTGAAATCTCCCGCCGCCAACCAGAAAAAATCATTAAGTTGGGAGAAATTATTCATTTTCGACCACAACTCTCTTCTCATCCTGGGGTTTAGGTTACCATTAACTGCTGAGAAAATCCATTCCTCATAACCCACCATCGAGACTTTCGCATGTACAACTTGGTTAGTAGCATGAACTTAACTAATATAAACTTTCTCCGGGCACCAAAGAACCCCGATTCCACCAGCACACCTTTGGGGGTCAATATGAGACTGTCGTAAGGCCAAAAGAATTAAAAAAAATTACCAAGTGACCCCAACTCAATTTTGGTTTCCAACAAAACGACAACCTTGAGTTTTTTAGAATTCAAAACATCTCGAAATGCATTACGAAAATTACTATTCCCCGCCCCCTGACAATTCCAAACAAGAATCTTCATAGAAAATAAAAGATGAAAAACTAGACAAACAATTTAGATTACTGAGCCCTAGAAAGGCCTTGCACATTCTTACTAGGTAATCCCACGCCTTCACTGTTTCTATTGATATCTTCATAAACGGTGGACCTAAAGCCCTTTTCTCCATAACCTTCACCTCAATTCTCACAGAATCCACTAGCCAGTTCATTTCTACACACTGCCTCACCTCATCCGATTGTTCTATGAACATCGAGAATGGGAATCGTTGGAGGTGAGTTACTCAAAGATCTTCCATAAAAAGACAGACTAATATTATCGTCTGGTGGTTTAGGGTTTAAAGAAATATTAGACTTCAAGGAGACGGATGAGACAGTGGAAGATATAGGAAGAGAATTATGAGACGATGAAGGTGTAAGTTTAATGGAGGAAGCAATGACAGAAAAAGATGGAGTATTTAAAGAAGAAGATGAATTAGACATTAAAGGAGGCGAAGAACCAGACGTAGACTGGAAATCTGGTTTCGAGACACCACTGCCTTCTCCAAACAATGCTACGAATTAAACCTCATTGTTTTAGAAGGCGTGCTACTAACCTTCGCCGCCATAGAAGAAAGCACAGGGCTCAAGACACTCTTCGTCATCAATTCATTTTGCCTCTTTTTTGGATTTGGATCCTTATGCACACCTGCATTACTACTAGGGTTAGTAGAAAACAACTGGCCTTCCTTAACACTAACACCCTTTTTATGACTTAGGCCCTGATTAGTTTTAGCAAAATTTGACTTAGAAAGGCTTAGCCTACTCAAATCAATCACAACCTCATCTCTATCTAGGTCATTTCATTGGGTCTTTCTATCTTTGGGGCCGAAATTTTGATTATTTTTCCCAATTAGCTCCTAAGCCTGACATCTAGCAAAGCCCAGTTGAACAACTTTGGGATTATTCCCCCCAGACCTCCTTTGCTTCCTTACGAAGACCCATGTCCCAAAACCATCATCCCCAGCATCCAAACCAACAACGTCTTTCGTACCTTCCATCTTCATGTCCGAATTGGGAACATATACAAAATTTCCTTCCACCATCTGATCAACTAACCCAAAAACCATATTATTGTTCATCGCTTCACAATCAATCTTCTCCAATCCTTCTCCGTCACTCATTGCTGGAGTCTTGACAAAAGGACACATCTCCATACGATGATTCACACGAACACAGGAAAAATGCAACCCATGAAGACTTTCATACTCTACTCTAAAAACTAGCCCCTTCATCTGAAAACGAGGGACAAGTGGTTTATTCAAATCAATTTTGACGCATATCCTAGCAAACTGTCCTCTAGAAGACGCAGCCATATTCCCATCAATCTTAACCGGTCGTCGCAACATACCGCTAATATTGAAAAGAATCGGCAATTCGTAGTACTCAAACGAAATATGCGGTAATCTAGCCTAGATCGCCGTTCTTGATTCAACGGCAAACTCTGACCTAAAATTTGCTTCACACTTTCTCATTGTAAGATAATGATCAAAAATCACCCAGGGCCCCTCCCTGAGGACCTTATGTGCATCACTAATCCTATCAAACTTTACCAAATAAAAATCATAATCAAGATCAACCAATTCGAAATCCCTTTACAATTTCCAAATCATTCTTGCACGATCACAAAGAACCTTGTATCTTATTGGTCTACCCAGAAGCTTAATGATAAGAGTATCCTTCCATTTCTTCCAAATTTGAGGCAAAAGTTTATCCGAAACAAAAACTTCTGGAATAGTATTAACATTACAAGAATCAATTGCACCTGGATTAGGGTTAATTTCCGCTGCAAACTCCTCATCTTCTTCATTAAAATACACATCTTGCAGGCTCGGCTTCGATTGATCAGGTTTACCTTTCAAGGCTTCTTTGAAAGATCGAGGCATAATTCCTGGCGAAATCAGCTCATTCAGAGGAGCAATATCCGTCTTCAAATCTTGACCCTTTTCTTGAACCCCTTCTAAATTTGAAGCAGGGCCTGTGCATGCGTTCTCCTCCATATGCTTTTCCATAGAATCACGATCATGATTACCATTTTTGATTTTCTTCTTACTACGCTCAAGGCCATCCTTTTCTTTGGTTGAAAGCTCCACATATTTTTCCTTGAGAGTTTCTCTCTCTAACTCCATCCTCTTCTCTGATTTTTTGGGTGACAATACATTTTTAATCATATATATATATATATATATATATATATATATATATCTTAGGAAACCTTCACTTTCATTTTGGATTTTTCAAAATTATGCTTAAATTTTTTTAAATTGATTCCTCTTCCTAAACTCTCTCTCTCTCTCCACCACCAAAGCCGCCGCTACCACCCAATCGGCCGTAACCATCCATGTCGTTCACTACCACCGGTTACTCCTCATGTCACTGCCGCTGTCGTCGATGCACCGAAGACAACCACCACTACCCAAAGGCCTCTCTTTCTCTCTCTCTTCGTTTCAGATTTGGAAAAGCTTGTATTTGAGTTTTTTTCATTCTCGTCCAGCTGCTTCCTAGGAGCTTGAATTATTTCATGTCAGATTTGTTTGTTTTTCGATTGAAAGAAAGAGGAATAAATCTAAAATTTCTTAATTTGTTGTAGATCTATATAATTTTTGCAATAATTTGCTGCAAAGTTGCATATTTTTGTAAAAATTTACTACAAATTTGTAATTTTAATGTGATTTTAATTTTGTATGATTCACTCTCCCTCCACACTTTAGATCTAGAAAATTTGAGATCTACTTTTTTTTTTTTTCTCTTTTCCAAATATCAGATCTACATTTATCTAGTAATTTTTGTTGTGTTAACGGTATTGTTTAAAGAGGGTAGTGGTAGTGAACATTTGTTGCTTTGATCAATGGTGATTGTGGTGGTGTGAATTTTATTAAGCAGAAAAATTACACATTAGCCAACAAAAACAAAAAACAAAGGAAATGCAAATGCAAAATCTCAAAAAGCAGTTCACCAGCGACCGAATTTCTGCACCAGCCGGTTCTCGATCTCGATTCTCTTCTTCATGAGCAAACCATATTTAGCAAAGAGTTGTTGGTCACCTGCAGTAGTAGCAAGCTTGCAGTTGAGAGATGTCTTCTCCAACTTATCCATATACATGTCTGAAATGGCCACAAAGCGCCCCTTCTCCTCGCACAACCACCCGTGTGCTGCCCTCAGTGCAGCCCCCAGCGATGCTGAGTCTGTCATAAAAAAGTTTTTTTCTTTTAGTATTTTTGTTCCCATATTTCTCTCCCCCACCCACCCAAAAAAAAAAAAGAAAAAGAAAAACTGAGAGCAGAAACAGAATTCTGGATCATAACAGAAACATGTTCCTTTTTTTCCCCCCTGAATTTCAATTTGCAGATAGTTAATTTACCAGGTCTTTGGACGGTATAGACATCAGACCCGAAAATGGAGGCGACTGCGCTCAAAATGCTTTTATTTGCTGATGCTCCACCGGTTGCTATGATCCGTTTTGGAGGAACATTCAACCCAAATCTTTCAGCATGACCTCGCATCGATACTAATTGCCCCTCAATCAAAGCTCGAACCTACAATAATCCATTAATTTATTTATTTTTTTCCTTGCAATTATTTTATATTCAAATTTTCTTTTATTAACCTCACAATCTGGTTCAAATTCCTTCACTTCTTGTTCAATTACACCGTCTAGACTGTCTCCTCTGAAATTCTCAAGAATATAACGGTGGTAACCAACTGTATTCATGTGAGAAAGCTCATAATCAGACATAATATTTCAAATAAATTAAAAAATAAAAATAAAAAAATAGCGTCGCTGACCCACCTGGGAGGGGAGGAAGTATTTCATGTTCTTTGTAGTAAAAACCGATCTTTCCACCTATTAAAAAGACGAATTATTTCGTGATCAGGTGGGGGTTTTTCCCCCAACAAATTCCAATAGCACAGAGAAGAAATTAAGAAAAAGAAAAAAAGAGAAAACAATATTGACCATTTAGAGGCGGCGTTTGCTGCAGACATGAACCGAAGGCTTCCCAAGATTTGTCAACACAGCGATTACGTATATCTATCAAATGTTGACATATAAGATTTTGAATTTGAAATCCGTAATATCACATTTAGGTGGTGTTTGGAACTATGGAATCCGATTAAGAAATGATCACATAAGAGTTTCTTTTTTTTTTTTACTTTTCTAGGAATCGAAAATTCCATACAACGAAACATGGCCTTATGGTTTGGGCATTTGTACCTTCACGAGTGAGAGAGCCATTCTTGTAGCACAACATTACCATATAGCCTTCTGTATCGACAGGATTTGGAAAAACATGTCCCTCCAAGCTCGGTTTATGCTCAGTGGTTATTCCAAAGACCTGAAGAAACAGGTGTTATATATATATATATATGAGAATAACGGATTTATATATGAGAATATCAGATTTTTAATTTTGAAATTGAATTAGATTAAAAATAAATAAATTGAATATGAATTTTATATTTTCTAAACTTACAGTATCGCTAGTTCCAAGACTAATGGCCAGATCTCCCGGCGTGTTGAGGGTCAGTCCTACAGGTCAAAAACCGTCATCAGTTATTGAACAGCTAGATAATATATTTAGGCATAGTCTGGTAACACTTTTTTGAAGTACTTTTATAATTTAAAAACAAAAAAAAGTCAAGGCATTGATTGGTAACGCTTTTATAATTCAAAGGCAAAAAATCAAATGTGTGTTTGATAGTGTAGAGATAATATCTTCATCCAAAAAACAAAATAAAAAAAATATATTTTGCTTCGATCTTCAATGATCTCATATAATAGAAAAATAGAAAAAAAATATATTTTGATTTTAAAAAAAAAAGTACATAAAATCAAGTTTTTACTTTTTCGATTTTCAAAAGTATTTTTTTTAAGTGTAAAACAAATGTTACATATAAAATTAAATTAATTTTTTTTTTAAAAAAAAGTAAAAAGTACCTGTAAAACAAATTCTACTTTTTTGGTAAAAAGAAAAAAGTTCTTACAAAATTATTACCAAACGGTGCCTGATTAAACAAAAAAGTATTTTTAATTAAAAGTAAAAGTGAAAATCAAAATTGTGTTTATCAACATAAACGATCATTTAATCCAAAAGAGTTTAGTAGAGGGTTGCGAAAATTTGGTTGAAGAGGTACTAGTTTATCAATCTCTTAAATATTAAAAAAAAAAAAAAAAAGATAAATGAAAAACATCATTTTTTTAATTTTAAAGAGAAGTACTTTTATTTTTTTAATTCTAATAGTACTTTTTTATATTGCAAAACAAACACTACTTTTACGTTACTTTTCCAGTACCACGTTGTTGGCAAAAAAAAAAAATGTTACCAAACAGTGCCTAAAGCAATTACAAAATTTAGTCTCTAAAATAAAAGCGGAGACGCTATCCGAAAATGCATTAATAAAAGAAAATGCTATTTCACCTGCTAGGCTGTTAGGGTTGTCTCCAGACCACTCAATAACTAAACAGTTCTTGTTAAACTGGAATCTGAAAGCATAAAATAGCTACTTTTATTTGTATTCTCATCTCATTTCCATTTATACATATAAGGATTTGATTTTTTGTATTTTTTTTTTTAAAAAAAAAAAAAAAAACATTTTTCTTTTCTTTCATATGAAATCATAAGATAACATGCAAAACTTAAGTTGCTAACCTCTCCACAAAATATGGAGCAATGATACCGGCAACCGCATGTGCAGGCGCTAATTTTCCGAGTTTTTCTTCCAAATCCGGTGCTGTGGCCTATATTGAAAATCAAATTTTACCATCAGCAAAATAATTGCCTGTTTGGTTGTCCTTCAATTAACAAACTATACTATTTTTCAATTAGTCAATTTATAAATTATTATAGTTTAGTGTTTGGTTGCAAGAATTAAAAACACATAAATTAACTAGCTAACCATTCTAGTTCTAGTTCAGATGCTATTTTTTCATGCAATTTGAGTAAAATATAGCCTAAAATTTTAAATAACCAAAAGCAATTGTATCCTAACTCACTCTCAAAAGATGCCTTGTAAGAGGAGGATTGCCCTAGGCCTTATATATAGCTTAGGATAAGGTAACACAAACGATGTGGGATTCAACATGCCCCTCACGCGCAGGGTGGAGTTTGACAAACCAAGCCAACATCAACTTGGGATTCAACAGTTCTTTACTCAAACGAATAATATGTAAATTCAATGAAATCATAGGTGAAATGAGAAATACAAATCAATTCATCGAAAATAAGAGAATTCATATAATATGATAATTTAGACAACCAGATGGGCCTTAAGAGAAGGATCATTAATCATAGAGCAATGGCCTTGAGACAACATAATCATAGCATTAATTTCAAAGAATTTGATCGTAAAAGAATTACATCAATGAGAAGTAATGATAGGCAATGGATCAAATTAAAACAAACCTCTAAAGCAATTTTAGACCAAGATCTCTGCTTAATATCCATCAAGTTCATCCCAGCCCCATCGGTCTCATCAATGCAAGCGTATCCACCGATTAAAAGAGAAGCCATGAAAGAGCTAACCAATGAGATTCTCTCCGTATTTTGATAAATTTCGGGCTTTGTCTCGAAAATTCTACGAATTTGTGGGCCCGTATATCTTTCGTGTGCCCGAGAACCAGTGAGTTCAGACAGCTTCAATGCACCTCCGACGGCTTCCTCAATCGATTTGCATTGTTTGGTGGTGCTGCTGTCCATCCATACGGGCGAATCCTTGATCGAGAAGGCGTCTGATAGTTGTTCAGACAATGGTTTCTTGGGATTCAGACATGATAATAATGAAGAACTGCCCTTTTTCCAGTAAACGCTGCCGTGTTGCTGTCCGCTGCCGGAGATTGAAGCGATTTTTTCGAAATTCACGTTCGATTTCTTGAGTCTATTAAGCATGAGTTCCAATGCCTCGACCCACATCAAGGTGGGTGAAACGATTCGACCGTTAACGTTTGGATCACGGTATACGCCGTCTTTGGTTTTGTAATGGGGGAGTTCGGAATCGAAATTGACAATCTCGGACGCGACGATGTTGAGGTTCGAATCAAGGACTGTCGCCTTCAATGACCTAAAAACAATCAAACGTGTTCTTAATTCTCGACGATCATGATTTTATACAACGATAATCAATTGAATTATACCCAAAAAAAGACGATCTAATTGATAGATTATCACAAAATCCTGATTTGAAATTGAAAAACTATTATGTAAATCAGATAATCCGAAGTCTTCATAATTGATTTGGGAATTTGAAATGGGTGAAGCGGCAATGGATGATCGATTGAGGAAGAAGAGATACTTACTGGGTGGAGCTGTCGAATCCGAGAAAGAGGGAGTCCGGAGGGAGAGAGAGATCCGCCATTAGAGCAATTCAGGGAAGTTATCGCCGATGATAGTCGCAGGAAATCCGACTCGAACTATGGACGAAGCGGATGAAAATTGGGAATTGTTGGCAATAATATCTATCAAATCCTATATAATTACGTACTATAAAAAGAGTATTTAGAGTACAGATTTGGATAAGGAAGCGATTGAATTTGGATAAATATAGTCTTTAATTTCAACGGATAAAATTGCACTTGTTTTTCGTTTTCTTTACATATTCTCACGCATATGAAGGTATAATACTAAATTAATTAACTTATTTATGGTAATATCTTAATGAATTACATGTACCAAAACAATTTCGTGAATTGTTCCACTCCTGAAAACGTATTTGGCCACAATTCTTGTTGCAAAATGGGATCAATTTGCCCATGTCTCACCTGTTTCGATTTTCTTAAATTTTGGGCACTAAATATGACAATTATTATACCACAAGTATTTAAGGAAGGAAGGTATTAATTAACTCATTCTCATTGGAAATACATGTTTTTGGGGCGTTTGGTGAAGATTGAAAAGATTTGAATTATAATTTCCTGATGTACATGAAAAGCGATCAAAACCATATAAGTGTTTGTGTAATTTTACTTTTTACACATTCATAATTATATTAATTCAACACACTGGTCTACGATACGTGTATATGTTCACATATAAATATCTCTCAATAACTCAACCTAGCATATACGTATGCAATTATTGGGTTTTATCGCAGTGATTAATGTACAGTTAACCTGAAGACTAAAAAAATAATTTTTCTTTTTTTAGGCAAGTAAATTTCAATGCGGTTGTGCATTATGTGTTGCGTATGTGCGTATCACTGATCAATGTCTTCTCTGTACTACCACTTTTTGAACATCCTTCCTGTGAAATAAGACTTTTTTAATTTTGACAGTTATTAATGAAAAACGTCGGGAATAGTGATCATTTTAGGCATCTTCCCCATTACAAGCATACATACCATTCTCGAAACCGAATCAAAGCTTGTCAGGAACACGAAAATCCTTTCCAAACCCGAAAATCGACTCCATTCCTCACACCGACTCCCTCTGCGGTTCTCAAAGGATTTATCGTGGAAGATGGTTAGTACTCAACGAAGCTTTGTCACTAAAAATTCCAATATGGCTGATAAGCTAATGTATATCGATGATTCAAGTATGTTCGTCATCTGCTTCATACATACTTATCTTCAAACATAATCTAAGATTAGAGTTTTTGTGGTTTTGCATGTTCGTTTTGTAGTACGCGTAGCTATTGTATTGTACAATATTTTACTATATCGGTTGATATGAAGCCCAGGTTTCTGTCTACGTCATGTATTCATGTTTCATTGTCTATTGCCATGTTCCGTTGTGATTGTGTCTCAAAGTAGTATCGTATATCACAGAATATATGGTTCAATTTGATTCATGTGTAAAAACCCATATTTTATGATGATACATTGTATTTTTCTCGTTGATTTGTACCACAATAGGGGTTTGTATTATTATGTTTTTTATTTTCCAGTTTTTAGCCTTGTTATTATGTTTTTTATTTTTCGATTTTTAGCCTTTTATGTTGGGATATTTGTCGTATGTGTGTTTTGTGTTTTGAAATTAACATTGTTGCCATTATTTTAAAAGTGACGCAAATTTATTGTGTTAATATCAACACTATAATGTTGTGACGTTTTCCTATTTTTCCTGCCCACGTATTATTCGGTGCCAAAGGTCTCGAATACTAGCAGTGGTGACATGGAACGGTTACATCCAAAGTGGAAGTCATAGAGAAAAGGGCACAAGCTTGTAGTTCAAATGGTATGACTTAGTTGGCCGCTCACCTGCAAGCGATTGAAAGGAGGGCTCATAGCCCAAATTTGGGAGCCGAAGGCATGGCTAAACTGATCGAACAACTTGAGACCTTGGAGTTTAAACAATGTTCACCATAATTCTCTCAATTGGGTCTTGGATTTGATGGAAGAGTTTAAGTCCATCGAAAGCCCTTCCAAAGTTCCTCCCAGATACATGGTAACCATATTCAGCTCAATGCCCACTGAAACACCTTTACCTCAACCGTATTCCTAACTCTAGCCTTGCCCAACAATAGGTGCCAACCTACCGCACATAAATGCCTACTTTGACGTACGTGTCGGGCATGAACGGTTTGATAATAGAATTTCATCTTTGTTGACGGCCCCCTATAAATTCGATGAAAACAAACAAGACAAGATGACGATGATAAATGCTTAGGATACCGATAAGTCTAAACATGAGGAGCCAAATTCATCATCTAATAGCAATGATGATAATAGAGATCAAAGTCTTGGTGCACCCTTTTCTAGAGAAAGAACACACTCTCCGTACACTTACCGTTACTTTTGAAATTTCTTTTCTTGGCTCTCATGGCGTCTTTTTCCAACTGAGCAAGATCTCTTCCTCCTTCACTGGCGAGTAATGTTTCTACTGTTGAAGAGGAAGACTGCCTCCAGCGTAGCACCAAAAAGATCAAAAATAGTTTGGACCCAGTGGAGACACCACCAACTGCAGAACCTAGTTCTCCCATGGAGGTTCAAATTACTACCACTGGTGAGCAACCGAACATCAACGACAGCCCAATGGAGGAGATAACAAATTTTGGTGATAAACAGGGTCATGTTACGATGATCGAATGAAGTACGAGGACCATGGATTCTCAACAAAAGATGGTCGAACATGGCAACCCTAAGAGGCTGGTGGAACCGTTACGTTGCAATATAAGGGATGAATGTGGAATGGGCCAAAACTACTTATCCCTAGTGGATCATAGAGCTACTGTTCAAAAATCTTTCAAAGAGGCAGTTGAAAGACAAATACCAAAGGATATATATTTTGATGAACAAAATTAGGAGGAAAATATATGGAAGATGACTCGGAGTTAGACCTCAACTCTCCTAAGGACTTGGTGCTGCTTGATCCCAAAATCCCATATATCCACATTCCAAATGATGTTTTGTCTAGCATTAGACAACAATGGAAGGATGCTCTCATTGTGAGATTAATGGGAAAAACCGTAGGTTCTAACAATCTTAAAGTGAGAGTAAAAAATCTTTGGGGCCTTCAAGGCGGTTTTGATATCATTGATTTGGGATTAGGTTTTTTCTTGTTCAAGTTTGAGCGTCTAAGTGATGTGGAACATGTGTATTGTGAAGGCCTCTAGGTTATTGTAGACCATTACCTCACTGTCAGGAAATGAGAACCGCACTTTCAACCATCCTTGGTGGTGGAAGTCAAAACGACTATAGGGATTAGATTACCAGAATTAGTAGTAGAATACTACACCTAAATGTGTTATTTAAGATAGCCAGGAAAGTTGGCAAACCCATTAAAATGGACTACAATACGGCGGAATTTGTTAGAGGTAAATTTGCATGTATTTGCGTGGAAGTGGATTTAAACAAATCCCTTTTAGCCAATTATACTGTTAGGTGTGGGGTATATAACACTGAAATGAGAGTATTAACTCAATGTGCTATAAGTGCGGAAGAATTAACCATCGTTCAGACATTTGTCCTTTTGATAGAAGCAAAGGAGATCCACGTGACTTGCCAATTGACCAAGTAAGCACAAGTCATCCTTCGGTGTTGGCTCCGAGAAAACCTTTTGCTTCCCCGATTGGTAGCCCGAACAATCCGGTTCCGATGGAAAATTTGGCCTAAGAAGACCCAGCTTCTTCATTTGGACCTTAACTTTTAGTCAAGAAACATAGAAGAGACCCAATGTCAAATTCCAAAAATATGGAAAACAAATTTAGATACAATAATCAGTTTCAACCGATTGTCGAAAATAGCAATACTTCCATCACCCCCGGTGCTCTAGAGGGTGTTGTGCCATCTCCCTATGGAAATAAATCTAAAAACATTACTATCGTCATTAGGCAAAATGGGCCTAACCATGTATCTAAGACCCTTCCCAAAATTGGGCCTAAGACCACTCATCACATGGGGGCCACTAACTAAGTCGAGCCATCCTAATAGGCTAATGCTCCAACGATAAAATCTAGCGGACAAATTCAATTGCCAGCTGCTGCGCGGAAGTCGAGATTTGAAAAGTTGCAGACCACTGTCCGTCCAGTCCAGTTAGTCGTTACTCTTCTGTTCGCTGCACAGTCGTCTGCCGCTTAGTCGTCTGTTGTCCAGTCCCCTACTGTCTACTTAGCTGCTGCCATGTCGATTGGTTAAAGGCTCTCCCTCTGACCAAGCAGCTTGCCCTTTGCAGACGAAGGGTGTTCCACCTATGAGCTCTAAACCATCCCATTTACCATCTGAGGTCCATACTTTAGAGCAAATCCCACACACTTTTCCCTCTTCTTCCTCAACCACAACTACTGGCTGTATTTTCCTTACACCACAAAACCCCCATAAGCCCAATTCTCCACCCTGTTCTTCAGTAAATGGACCCGATAACTCCAATCAATCCCTTATCCGACGCGATCACAATCAATCTCCAACTAGAAGATACCGGAGTTATGGTTCTTCATCTCAAGGTTAGGGCAGAGCTAAGTAAAAGTCCCGTTCTACGGTATTCAAGGAGTCACGGGCCAAGTGGCAATGGAAATCCACAGCAAATCTAAGAAAATCTTGAATCTATCTTATAACCAACATCTTCCTGCCCTAGTTGGTATTTTCTCAATGCGGATTCTCGTTTGGAATTGTCGAGGTGTAGGTAACGCTCACTTCCAAAATTCTGTTAAGAACTTGGTTTTAGTTCACAAGACGGACTTATTAACGATTCTGGAACTCAAAATCGATTTTACGGGAGCTGCGTCGTTCTTCTCGAGATTGGATTTTACCACCTCTAGCATCATTAAACCAATTGGTAGATCCGGTGGAATTTGGATGGTTAGGGACCCTAACCAAATCTCAACCCAAGTTTTTAATACCAAATACCTAACTATGAAGAGTAGATTATGTCTGTGGTTTACTCTAATTCCAAACCCAGGTGCAAAGAACAACTGTGGAGGGACTTAAAATCGTTAGCGTCTGGTAGTAATACCCCTTGGATGCTTGCTGGAGAACTCAACGAAATCAGCTCTCCTAATGAGAAGTCAGGTAATTACTCTAACCTTGATATTAAAATAATGCATTTCTTTAATGAAAATATGAGTAATTGTAATTTAATGGACCTTGGGTGTAGTGCTCCCAAACTAACTTGGCACAATGGCCGAAAAAGTCTCTCTCGTATATGTAAGTGCCTTGATCGAGCCCTAGCGAACCCAAAATGGAGAATTCGATTTTTAGATGCTAGGGTTCTTAACCTTCCTAAGACTTATTCCGATCATTCCCCGCTCCTCATTAGCCTTGATGGATTTTTTAAACCTAGGAAGTATAACCGCTCGTTTATGATAGAATCCATGTGGTTCACCAACAATACCTTCCACAACTTAGTTAGCGATCATTGGATCCTTGAGGTCAATATTGTTATCAATATTAAGGACTTAACGGACAAAATTAAAACTTGGAATAGGAATACGTTTGCAAATATCTTTGCTAAGAAAAAGTTAATTTTAGCTAGAATCTCGGGTATCCAATCTTTGTATTCATGGGGAGGAGCCCTTCTCGTGAGACTTGAACAATTGGAATTTGATCTCAAAATCGAATTTCATAAGATTTTAATGCAAGAGGAAATGTTTTGGAGACAAAAATATATAAATAATTGGCTTACGTTCGGAGATCGAAATACTTACTTTTTCCATGTATCCGCTATTAATAGAAGAAGGAGAAATAAAATTGATTCGGTCAAAGACAATGATGGAAATTGGATATCGAAACTTGGGGATATCCAAAATCTTGTTTTGCAATACTTTATGTCCTTATTTGGGACTTCTTTCAAGGTTATCAATTTGGATAACCTTACTCCTATCATGAGACCATTAACGGATGAATAGGCATCTATCCTAGATGATCCAATTTCTAATGAGAAAATCCGTAAAACATTGTTTAATATGCCCAACCTCAAAGCCTCGAGCTCGGACAGTATCCAACCTCTTTTTTATAAAATCTTTTGGGATACCGTCGGAAAATCTTTGTGTAGATTTGCCCATGATTGCTTCTTATCCCAAGCTGTTCTGGAATCATGCCATAAAACATTGGTTACCCTAATTCCGAAGGTGGATAATCCATCTAATTAAGTCAATTTTGTCCCATTAGTTTGTGTAACACAACATACAAACTAACTACTAAAGTACTGACCAATAAAATTTGGGGGTTTATGGACTCTATCATTAGCCCGTCCCAAAGCAGTTTCATCCCGGGTCACTCTACGATTGATAATGTGATTATTACCCAGGAAATCATTCATTCTCTCAATAGGAAAAAGGGTAAAATCGGTGGCCAAATTTTCAAGATTGATCTCCAAAAAGCCATTGACATGATTGAATGGGATTTCCTTGTTGTTCATGAATTTAATTCTTTGACTATTTGGATTAATCTTATCATGAGTTGCGTTAGGGGCATCGAATTCGCCATCCTTCGGAATGGAAAAACTTTGCCGGTTATCAAAACCAAAAGGGGCCTAAGGCAAGGCAACCCCCTCTCCCCGTATTTATTTATGCTTTGTATGGAAAAACTCTCATGCATGATTAGTAATGAGGCGAAGATTGGGAATTGGAGGGGCATCAAAACATCTAGCGATGGGCCTACGATTACCCACATTTTCTTTGAGGATGATCTCATGTTATTCTTCAAAAATTGCCCCAAAAGTCTTGAGATAATTGCTAACACAATGGGGAAATTTTGTCGAGTATCTAGGCAAAAATTTAATTTTCAAAAATCTAAACTTTTTGTGTCCCCGAATATCCCCAATCTCGATGCTAAAGCATTTACTGCCAAGTTCAACATCCCACTCACCAAAGATCTTGGTATTTAACTCGACATGAATCTCATTCATGGTAGGAAGAAAGCAAATCACTTTCAAAATATTGTGAACAAAATCCAAGCTCGTCTTTCAGGATGGAAGGCGAATTGTCTTTCTTTGGCTGATAGAACTACTCTTGTCCAATCAGTTCTCTCTAGTATCCCCACCATGCAAGTTGCTCTTCTTCCGAAAAGTATGTCCCTCAAAATTGATCAACTTAATAGGAGCTTTCTTTGGGGTGAGATCGATAATATTAGAAAGTATCATTTAGTTAATTGGAACCAAGTTTGCTTACCTAGGAAGTTGGGTCATTTGGGTATTCACAACACGAGCGTAGCCAACTTGGCTTTTCTTTCCAAACGTGGATGGAACATTATTTCTGGCTCTAATTCCCTTTAGGCTAAGGTTCTAATAAAAAAAAAATAATATCCTGATCAACCGCTGGCTTTGGCCGATGCCAAAGGAAGCCTCTCTTACTTGGTAGCATCTTCAAAATTAAAAATCTTCTTAATGTTGGCACAAAATCGATTTTTGATAATGGGAGAGACATTGATTTTTAGCAAAATTGGTGGTGTGGAAAGGGGCCATTAGTGTCTTGGGAGGACAACACGACCCCTCCACTTCTTATTAGCAATCTTATAGATTTTAATCGGTCGTGGAATCTCACTAATGTCACTACGGGTTTAAGCAACTCGGAGTTGGAAAGTATAAATCGTACTTATATTCCCCAATTTACTTCCTTTAAGGATGCCCCTTCTTGGGGCCACTCGAAAAATGGAAGATTTTCTATCTCTATGGCCTACAAACTCTTGATAAATTTTGATAGGCAAATCGCTATTTCTTGGTATTGGATTTGGAAACTTTAGGTGCCCAAAAAAATAAAATTCTTTCTTTGGAGGTTCTTTAGTGGACGACTTCTCACTAATAGCCTTCGGGCTAAGTGGTCTTCCTCAGCCACTACGGAGTGTGTCCGATGCTCATCTCCATTTGAGGACATTGATCATGTGTTGCGAAAGTGCCCCAAAGCGGGAGAAATTTGGAATTCTATTTTGCAAGTTTCTGAGATTATCTCGGTAAATGTAGGAACGCTTGAAGAATGGGTCTCCATTAATTTCAAAGAGAGTTGTTCTTTCAAATTTTATCTTATCATCTCAACCCTTTGGAATATTTGGAAGGAAAAGAATAATGAATCTATTAATGCTAAAAGAAGCATGTTAAACATTATCTTAAACGATATTCACTTTTTTGCTCAAGATATGTTTAAGTGGTTCCCCAAAAAAGAGTTTCCCAAGTATGCTAATCAAGTTAGACTAATTTCTTGGTCCTTTTCCCCCACAGGTAAATGGAAACTTAACGTGGATGGTAGCACTAGAGGAAATTCTGGCAAGGGAGAATTCGGGGGGGGGGGGGGGGGGGGGGCGCTTCTTTGGGACGAAACGGGCAATTGGATTTAGGGCTTCTAAGGTTTTCTATCGGATTGTACCTGCCTCGAAGTAGATAGGACACGTCTCTCTTTTTTGAGAGTAATAATCTTTTCTTACATACTTGTATATTCACATAATGTCTCACTATATCTAATAAATACTTTCAAAATCTCATGGTTAAAGTTCAACACTTAATATTATCAAAGCATAACAATCTATACAAGTAACATACAATAGCCGAAGTCAAAAGATCACAAATACAATCCTACCTTAGATATCTTATTTTGACATTGAGCAAAGTTATCATATAGAATATCAATGATGATCATGTTTAGTCCTTTACTACACTAATAAGTCCACTTGTGATTGTTCTACTATCTCATACTAATGGTTTGAGGCTACCACTCTAAAAGAGAAAATAACAGAATAAGCGAGCATAGATTGTTGAAGACCAGTTTTCAATAATCAAATACCGACCAGGAACGATTAAAAATATCAAGTTACCAAATATTTTTTTATCTCCGTCTTTTAATCATATTAAATAGTTAAGACACTTCAAATTAATATCTAAGGTCTATAACAATAATTATATAACTAAAGAATAATATCAAAAATATTTTTTATTAATACTTGATATTGAAATGTCTTACAAATAAAAGTTATAAATTTAAGATTACAAGAACGACTATAGGGTTTACATATAATATGTTTCTGTTTTTCCACCGACTGATCAAGTTGCCCCTAGGCTCAAGCCTAGAACTCACATTGGACACTCATTTGGGATGGCGTGCGTTGTTTCCTACCTAGAGCCCATTTTTTGTGCGTTGTAGTTTATCTCTCTCTATCTCTCTACAGTCACTCCAGCTCTCGTTGAAGTTCTTGTCACTCATTTTATAGTTCTTTCGCCGGCGTCACTCTCATTGGATTTTGCATCCTTCATCAACAATGGTTTGTGCCTCACTGTAAGGATGCACAAATCCCTACGAAACTAGTGGTAGTGGTAGCATGGTTTTGACCAAGCAACCTCTGCATGTTCTGGGATAGGTTACAGACCTCTTTCGTCAAGCCCATCAACAACGATGGTGATCTACATAACTGGTTGATTTATGGATACGTTGCTTGGACTGTCTGCCTTTGATTTGCTTGTTCATCGGTTATGACTCCGAATCTCAAAGTAACCATAAAGTTTTCTCAAAATCACGAGAAAGATATTAGTCTTCCCACAGGCGATGCCAATCTAATGAAGCAAAAAAATGGATCGTCAAAGATGGTCCTTGGGATTCAAAATATGACCTCTTTAGGGTTAGGATTCCTACAAAATAATGCACCGCGGGTGTGCACCCTCAATTTTATTTCTATTTTAATGATGGGGTAAGAAAAGAGTACCACTCACAGCTATATTGAAGCCGAGAGTGGTATTCCTGACTTATATGAGTTCAAGAATTTTCTCAAACCTACCCATATTTCAATAAATAAGTTAGAGAATGGATATACCTAGAGGCAGAGGAAAAGTACTTTGGGGGCCACGTGCCCCCTCCTCCCAAAAAAATCTTTACTAGTTATTAGTGCCTTGATATTTTTAAATAATAACTCGTATAATTTTTTTGCGTTGTGCTCCTAATGATTTATAATTTAATCTTAAATTATATTTAAAATGTTTAAATAAAAAAAAATCGGTTTTCATCTAGCTATTGATATTTTGTTTTAAATTAGTTCACATATATAAAATTAAGGGTTTGAGTATATTTTTATTTTTATATTCTACCAAATTACATAAATAAAACGTCAAAACTCAGTTTATGATAGGTGAAACATAAAAAATTAAAGAGGACCCTCCAAATAATTCTTACTAAATCTTAAAAATTGTATTGAACGGTTATTAGGAATTGATTGTATTATTTTTTATTTGTACCATTTTGTTATTAGAACTAGAATTGAATATATAAATAGTGAATAAAAACGTCGTTGAAAAATTCTTCTAGAAAAAGTCAAACAATATCTTTTTTATCATTGTTTTTTCCTTGCTCAAGGTAATTTTCTGGTTTTGCTACCAAATACAACCGTTATTCTCTCATTTAAGAACATGTGAAATATCTATAATATCCTAACTATAAAATAACAATAAAGTTATTTTTCTAATTTATTTTGCGGTTTCTAAAAATTGCATACACATTCAAGATTATTAGTGTTATTAAATTAATAGAGAAATGTAAATGTTATCTAGCCAAATATGCACCTACATAGAGGTGAAGGGTTAATTCATCCATGTATAATTCTTCTAAATTGTTATAAAGATTTAATTATCCTATTTTATTTATAAAAAAAAATAATATAAAACTTTCTTTTTCACCTCTTGTTTGCAATCCCGTGTTGAAAAAACCACATAGTTACAAAGTTAGAAATAGGATAAAAAATACTCGTTGTGATAGAATACTTACTGCTCTTCCATAAAACTTTTTAGCAAACAGAAACTGTTACTAACAAATTATTCCCTTAGTTTTTTTTGTATAACATATTCTGTTACTTTGTTATTTTGTATTCTGTTATTTTGTATTCTCTCTCTTGTATCATGTTGCTATATTTAGCTAATGAAATGAACTTACTCTGTAATTAAACAAAGCTTTTCAATTTATCAAACTCTCACTTTGTATTAATTTAGCCTCCCAGCTCATTCTATCTATTCAATCTCATGGCTGGAATAACCAATTCCACCAATCATTCTGCCCCTTCCTCCCCAACTCCGACCACCATGACTGGTTTGCCTACTCCAACCAAATTACAATTGTTCAACAACTCTCTCTCCTCAGTAAGCCCTATCAAGTTGGATAGGAACAATTACCTCTTGTGGAAGTCCATGATCTTCCCAATAATCAAAGGCAATAGGCTCGATGGTTTTGTGTTGCGATATTTTATACGCTTTGAATTACTCGCAAGTGCACGAGGTCAAGTTTTAATAGTATAGGAAGTAAGGGGTTGTCGTATCCACATGGATTGGATTAAATTGTCGGTAAGTATTGCGATTATCGTAACTGAACTTTATTTAGGCGTTCCAATTTTGAGTTTTTGTAAAAATATAAAACTAAACTAAAATACTAAGAATTAATTATATGGAAATAGATTATCTAAAGATTAACTTCATTGACTTACACGTGCTTGATTTTCTCTAATCTACATTACCGGTCATCAATGTATCCGACAATCTAGGTGTCTAAAACTTACTCATTACCTCTCCCGAGTGTAAGGTGAATGAATATGCAACCATGTAAACCTTGATATCCCTATCTAGCATCTAAACGATTACATGAGTCTTGCCTCAACCTTACGGATTGCACACGCTCTAATAATCTCCCGAAACATTAGAATGTCGCGATGTGTTTAAACCCTAGTCCGAATCCAGGGTTACCTCTCCCGAGTGTCAAATCCCGTATTCTCAAATCAACCACAATATCATAACAAACATAATATGGAAGTAAAAGAACAGTAAACACAATCGAATAGGGGTGAACAACCGATAACGAAATAACGATTTACTCAAACATGTATATTAGTGAACTACATCAATCCATAAACAATAAACGTTTAGCTCATGGCCATAACCAAATATTCAACTAAAAACGATAGATACATGATCAAACAACCAACAAGAATTTAGAAATAAAGAGAGAAACAAGGGAGAATAGACGATATCTTAAGAATAGACGGTTCCACATCCGTAAAATTCGCTCCGATCTTGTTTTCTCTTATTTAATTGATGAACTCTCTTACTTTGTATGATCTTGAGCTCTCAAAAAACTCCCAAAAACGTTCTAGGTGGTATAAAAAATGGGTGGATACAAATAGAGATAAAAAAATATCTAAAAACATATCTGAAAAACGTGTCAGCTGGTGTTTGGTTGCTACAGCAATCAAAAGCTCACTGCAGCGAGTTGCAAGCAGAATAGCCACTGGTTGTTTCTCGCTGCAGTGAGCTCACTGACATCAGTTTCATAATTTGGCTATAACTTTCTCGTCCAAACTTCGATTGAAGTGATTAAAAACCTATGGAAAACTAAGACGTAGATATACAACTTTCATATTTTGAGATTCTCCAAAATCGAATTGAATCGTGTTCAAAATTGGCCTTGAAATTATTGCACCTGTACGCATTTTGTACCATTTCTCCCATTTATTTGTAAGCCTACAAAACAACCCAAAAATATATTAAACTAATAAAAATACTTGAAAACACACAAATATTTGAACCTAAAAATACTTGAATTATTGGTAAATAAACCACTCATCATTTTGTTCTTAGCACTAAGCCCTGCCCGCCATAGTTCTTCGACACCGAAAGAACACCAAACCCAGTTTTTTATGACTAGAAAACCACCGATCAACTTCTTCTTGTTTGTCTTTACAACTCTCTCTCTCTCTTAAAGTTGCTACTCACATAATCAATTGCCAAACCAGCCACAACCTGTGGACTACAGCACACAAACTCTCTGGTGCTCACACCAGATTCAAAATCACACTCCTCAAATCTAAATTGCAACGAACTCGCAAAGGAGGTAGTACGATAGTTGATTATCTGAATTCTATGTAGATTACTGCTGATAATCTTTTGCTTGTTGGAATCCCCATCTCATTATTTCACCTAATTGCCCAAACCCTTACTGGCCTCGATTCCGAATATACTCTAATTGTCGTTCAATTGACTGAAAAAACAAATCAGTCTTGGATTGAATTTCAAACCTCACTCTTGACCTTCGAGAGCTACCTTGAGCAACTGAACAACTTTCAAAATCTCAGTGTGCATCAAATGACCGTCAACACAGTAAATAAGTCTCAATTTCAGTATCCCACCTCTAAGTCCTCAACTAGTAGAGGTCGCGACTCGTATAGAGGATACTGTGGTCGTGGTCGTTTTCATGGTCGTTGATAGCAAAGCAATTCCAAACCCACCTGCCAAGTTTGTAGCAAATTGGGTCACTCTGCTGCCATTTGCTTTTACCGATTTGATTATAGCTACATGGGTAACACTCCTGCAACATTAGCGATCCATCACAACCCACCTCACCTCCACCCTACAATGTTCATATTACCACTCCTGAAGCCCCTCTTGACAATGTTTGGTATGTTAACAGTAGTGAAAGCACACATGTGACTAATAACTCCAATTTACTCTAGCAGCGCACCACCTATGATGATAAGAAATGCATACTTGTTGGCAATGATTATCCTCTTCCCATCCACCATGTCAGTCATTCCACCATTTTGTCACTTAACCATACCCATCTTCTTCTTAAAAACATTGTGCATACTCCCATCATCACCAAAAATCTACTTAGTGTTTCTCAATATACAGCTGATGATAATGTCTCTGTTGAATTTTACTCTCATTTGTGTTGTGTGATGGAAAAGAAAACCGAGAAGGTTCTTCTTCAAGGGATACTTAAGGATGGTCTTTATCATTTCAACACCACCACCATCTCATCCTCTCTACAGAAGCAACGTCCTGTCTTGCTCTCTATCTCTCACCAACCGCATATCTCTGATTTATCAGATTGGCATCACATCTTAGGTCATCCATCCCAGCATATTTTAACTCAAGTTCTTAAGTCTTGTAATAAATAGGTTTCTATTAATGAATCCCCAATATTTTGTGATGCTTGTCAATATGGGAAGAATCATAAACTTCCATTTTCCTGTTCCCCTTCCCATGCTTCTCATCCACTTGAGTTGATTCACACCAATTTCTGGGGTCTTGCCCCAGATCTATCATCTGCTGGTTATCAATATTATATCCTATTTTTGGAGAATTTCAGTCGTTACTCTTGGATATACCCATAAAACACAAAAATGATGCCTTATGTGCTTTTGTTCAATTCAAAACCGTGGATGAAAAACAATTTAATCACAGTATCAAAATAGTGCAAAGTGATTGGGGAGGGGAGTTCTGGTCTTTCACATCTGTTGTAACTGAGTGTGGCATTCTTTTTCGATATTCTTGTTTCCATACATTACCCCAAAATGGTCGGGTTGAGCGCAAACATCGTCATGTTACTGAAATGGGGCTCACATTATTAGCCCAAGCTCGGATGTCACTCAAATTTTGGTGGGAAGCCTTTCACACTGTTGTTTTTCTTATCAATTGGCTCTCAACCCCCGTTCTAAATAATCAAACACCTTTTTTCCTTCTTTACCGAAAACATCCCAACTAAACCAGTCTTCACCCTTTTAGATGTAGTTGTTTTCCCCACCTAAGACCTTTTTCAGAAACACAAGCTCAATTTTCACTCTAAAAAATTGGCTATAGTGATCATCATAAAGGCTATAAATGTCTTGCCCCAAATGGAAAATTATACATCTCCCGACATGTTATGTTCAATCATCAAGACTTCCCCTATCTCTCTTCATTTTTACCCACCATATTCATACAACCATCCCCCACATTTTGTTTACCATCATTCCCTCACCTCCTTTGTTGCCTACTGCTACTGCTTCTTTTTGGGTACCATTTGCAGCTGAACATCTTTCACCAGCTAGCCCTTTACCACCACTTGTGCCCACTGTTGGTGCTACTCTACGGGTTCCCCTTACAGCTAAACATCTCCTACCAGCATATCCCTCTCCATCTTCACCATCTCCTTCTTCCTATTCATATATACCATTTCTTCCTCCCTATCCAATTACCACTGCCAATACCTCTGCCTTACCAAATCATCCAATGGTCACCCGAAGTTAACGAGGCATTGTGAAACCCAAAATTCCATTCACTAGTTTGATTGTTGCTTCTCCTTCATTGTTCTCTGTCTTACCAAACTCTACTTCTGTTTCCCTTTAGCAATCCACATGGTTTCAAGCTATGATCGATGAATTCACAGCTCTTCAATGCAATTGCACATGGTCCCTTGTCTCTGCCACGCCTAACATTAATCTTGTTGGTTGCAAATAGGTTTTTCAGATTAAGTATTATCCTGATGGCAGCATCCATCAGCATAAAGCTCGCTTTGTGGCCAAGGGGTTTCAACAAATCCCTGGCATTGATTTTCAAGAGATATTCAACCCGGTGATTAAACCTGCTGTACGTCGAGGCGTTTATCACACGCTCGCGTATTGACTACTCGCAAGTGCACGAGATCTAGTTTTAATATAGTGGATCTTTTAAGATCGGATATCGTTCCTACAGGGATGGGTTGAATAATTGAATACCGCAATTAACATAGTCTCCTATTATCCAGACAGTTAAAGAAATGATTTTAAATTAAACTAATTAAAACTAAGCTAAACTACAATTAGTGGGTTAATCCTAACTAAGTTGATTACCTAGGGATTGATTTCGTTCACTTAATACATGTTTGATTTTATTTAGTTAACAATAATGGTGTTTATGATATCCAACAATCTCGGTTCTAAAACTCCACCGCCACCTCTTCCGAGTTTAAGATGGGGGAATATGCGATTTCGTGTCAACGAAGCGGTCCCCCTCAATGTCTTAACGACCCTAGGCCGCATGAGTCTTTCCCTAATGTCATCGATTGCATACTAACTAACACCCTCCTAGGTCGTTAGATCATAATGATGTGTTTACCCTAATCCGAATCCAGGGTTACCTCTTCCGAGCGTCAAACCCTAGATTCTCAAATTCAACCCTAATACCTTAACAAACATATTAAAGTTGTAATAAAATGATAAACACAATCGAATTTAGAAACAAACAACCGTTAAAGAAACATATATTTCATCAAACTAGTATTTACACAATTACATCTATCCCTAGCTAATATTTAACTAATCTAACATTATCTTATCCATTGGAACTACAAATCAAGATGGATTCATCATCATTTATAATAAAACATTAAGTTACAAAGAGAGAAATAAAGAGAGAAAAATCAAATCTTAAAGTAGAGTGGTTTCCACTTTCGCCGAAGATCGATCCGTCAATGTTTCCTCTTCTCTAGATGATGAATATCCTCTTTGAGCTCTTAAAGATTGGCCAAGGATCAAGCTCCTAAGGTTAAAGACATCCAAGCATCCAAGAGGCTTCAATAGAAATGGGAAAATGGGTACTTATAAGTGCAAGGTTTCAAAATATCTAAAAATATCTATTTTGCTGTGCAGAGCCCACCGCCGCAGCCGTGGGTATGTCGGTTAGCTCACAGATATTTTACCGTCGTGGCCGTGGGTTTGCGCCGTGACCGTGGAATAATATCCAACTCTCTGATCTTTTACCGCTGCGGTCGTGGGATTCTCGCCGCGGCCGTGGGACTTTGCTCATTTCAGCACTTCTCTGCATTCTCATCGCCGCGGCGATGGATTCTTCACCGCGGCGGTTGCTTCTGTGAGCTTGAAACTTCGTTTCTTCATAATTTCTTCACTATTTTTTCACCATTTTCGCTCGTTTGTCTCTTGTTTGCGTCCCTACACCTGAATTACATAAAAACAAACTAAAAATCAATTAAATATAACTAAAACACTAGAAAACTACCAAATTCGATTTAGAAGTAGATAAGTATTTTACACCTATCACCTGCAATAATTTGCATTGTGCTCACTCTGGCTGCCTCCTTCAACTGGTCAATCCATTAACTAGACATTAATCATGCTTTCCTCAACGGTCAACTTCAGGAAGACGTTTTCATGCTCCAACCTGATGGTTTCATTGATCCCTAATTTCCTGACCATGTCTGAAAGTTGCTAAAGTTCTCTATAGCCTCAAGAAGGCCCCTCGTGCATGGTATAATAAGTTGCGTTTTACCTTGTTATCTTGGGGGTTCCAAAATTCTGTCAGTAATACATCTTTGTTCTTCATGCCTCATCAAGATAAAATTCTTTTGATTCTCATTTATGTTGATGATATTATTATCACTGCCAATCATGTATCTCACTTACATGATTTCATTTCCAAACTTTATCACCAATTTGTTCTCAAAGATCTCGGACCGTTACACTTTTTGTTGGGTATTGAGGTTCATCGCAGGTCGCAAGGGTTTTATCTCTCCCAACCACAGTACATTAATGATCTTCTGCTTAAGTTCAACTTTGGCAACATGTCCACCTGCCCCACACCGATAACACCTAGTCAAATTCTCTTTGCATCCCATGGTGATTTTCTCCCCAATCCGTCTCTCTACCGAAGTGCCATCGGTGCTTTATAATATTTGACGCACACCCGACCTAACATCAGCTACTCAGTTAACAAGCTCAACCAATTTCTTCAACATCTCACTTCTTCTCATTGGTAGGCTGTTAAACATAGCATTCACTACTTAAAGGGCACTTCTCATCATGCTCTTCATCTTCAGTCAGGTCCATGCCTCAATCTCATTGGTTTTTTTGATACTGACTGGGCCTCCTCTCTTGAAGATCGTTGCTCCACTGGTGGTCACTATGTGAACTCGGGAGAATCCTTAGTTGCTTGGTCATGTAAAAATAACAGGTCGTAGCTCGCTGTAGCACAGAATCCGAGTATCGTGCCTTAACTAATCTTGCTACTCAGCTCACTTGGATCCAGTCACTACTTCATGAACTGCGGTTTCCAATCTCTAGTCCACCCATCATCTAGTGCGATAATCTCAGTGCAAGTGCTCTTGCATCGAATCTGGTTCATCATGCTCACACCAAACACATTGAAATTGATGTGCATTTTGTCTGAGATAAGGTTCTGGCCAAACAACTCGATATTCGGTATATGCCATCTCATGACCAGATTGTTGATTGTCTCACCAAGGCTCTCACTCATTCCCGCTTCCAATTTTTACGTGACAAACTTGGCGTTGTACCTTCCCCGCCTCGTTTGAGGGGGGGGATGATAGAATACCTACTGCTCTTCCATAGAAGTTTCCAACAAACAAAATCTGTTACTAACAAATTATTCCCTTAGTTTTTTTGGTATAACATATTCTGTTATTTTGTATTCTCTCTCTTGTATCTTGTTGCTATATATAGCTAATGAAATGAACTTACTCTGTAATTAAGTAGAGTTTATCAATTTATTAAACTCTCACTCGTTCCCTGGAATTGAACCATGGAACAAGAATTGGAAAGCCTAATTTCAATTCTTTTATTTGGATAACTAGTTACTCTAGATTTGGTTTTTATTTTAGGCTCATTTCCTTAATTTGAATTTCATAATTAAGTGAAGAATTGAAAATCTATTTTATTAGAAATTGGGCTCAAAATATTTTTTTTTGGAGATTAAAGATTTATACACAAGACATTCATTTTCACAAATACCAAAATCACTCCATGTATTTTTCATATTACATGAGACATTTCTTAGTTGACAAAAATACTCTTTCAATTTTTCTTTTTTATTATTATTTTTTTAAATTTTAAAATATTTATTGTTATTTTCTATTTTTTACTCTCTATCTTTCTCTCTTGTTTTATTTTTTATTTTTTTGTTCCGTATTATTTATTTATTTATTTTATTTTATATGGTGTTTATATAAAAAAAAAGTTAAAAAATTAGAAAATTAAAAAACATAAATACAAATAAAAAAAACTTTAAATTTAAAAACATAAAAGAAAAAAATATTTCTTTTTCTTTCTTTTTATTTTCTTTAATTCTTTTTATTTTTTTTTTATGTCAAATCCTATTTTTCCATTTTCATTCTTTGTTTTTATTTATTTATTTATTTATTAGATTTTTACTTTCATTTTTTCCTAAAAAATACAATAGAAAAAAAATTTAAAAGTAAAAAATTAAAATATACAGAATTAAAATAAAAAAAAAAAACAAATACAAACAAAAAAAATTGATCCTTATATGCATGAAAAAAAACTTATTTTTTATACGCATGGAAAAAATGTTATTATTTTTTATGTAGAATGTCAATAAAAAATGTGTGTAACATTTTTTTTTTATCAAATTTTGTTACATTTCATAATTAAAATAATAATATTAATTATAATAGAATTAGAAGTGAAAGATTTGATGACTTAAATATTGGAATTAAAATTATCATGAAATTACAATTGAATTCCACCATACTACCAAACAAAGAAATTCTAATATCAAATTATAATTCTTAAAATTTTAATTTCATAAAATTGCAATTCCAATTCTGTGCGACTAAACACAACCTAATCTTAAATTATAAATTTTATTTAAATAATTAATACTATAATCGCTATATATTTTGATCAATTTAATGTAATTTGATTTAAAATTTTGCAAGTTTAACATTTGCTCGTAAATTATACATGTGTGGATTTTGATTTATTTATTTTAAAAAAAAATCACTGCTAACTTTAGACATATAGCAAACAAAACAAGAAAATGTCTCTAAATATTGAGTGATATTCACTAAAGATGGAGAAGACATTCTAACCAACATTACTGTGCTCATTCAATTCAAAAAATCTCTATGGCAGAACCGTACGTGAAATTTTCATATCATATGGCTATTTCCTTAATGTGCATAATGAGTCTAATACATCAAATCAAAAAAACATGAAACTATTCTCATTATGAACTCAGTAGAATTAGTTTTTTTTTCACTAGTATCTAGCCAACTTTCCTGCAAAGATCTTTTTTTAATCTCTAGTATTTTGGTACTAGATAGAAAGGATAACTCCAACAATTTCTATGTTCTCAGCACTTTCTAAGTTCCAAGAATTGGTCACTTCAACAACCTTCGATGGTTATACAGGTATCCAAAGTACGAATGAGATGGATGTTTGTTGTCCCAACTATTCTTGTGAGTCCCGAGCCCAATAAGAAAAGGGTCAATTTCTAACAAAGTTTCGTTTTGTTGATTCATAGGTGTAGTGTTTCTTCTCCTATGTCACCTAGCTATTGATACTAATGGAGTGGGCTTGACCTCTCATACAAAACCTCTAGGTATAATCTTTCGCTCACTACTAGAATTTACAATTGAAACATAGCATGTGAGGTTGCATCAATCGAAGAATTTTGATTTTATTTTTATTTTTTTAATTTTAAGAAAAAAAAAATCAAACTTAACTATCAATTTTGGACATATAGCAAACAAAACAATAAAAGATCTCTAAATATTGAGTGATATCCAATAAACATGGAGAAGACATTCTAACCAATGCAAAACAAAAACTACAGACAACCCACCCGTCGCGTCTATTAGACGGGACCAGATTAGCATAAAGTTTGTGGAAATTTTACAAAAATATGGCCAAGTTATACTTTTCACCCTTAAACTTTATATTCCATTACATTTTTATGCCCATAACTTTTTAACGTAGTACCTTAACCGATATTTTTGTGATCAATCCTCACAAAAAAAGGTTAGTGGTACTTTATTCCCCTATGATTTGACCAAATTTTATTTTATACCCACCTAATATTTTCGTCATGACTTATCTCTGTGATTCAGATTTAAGTGAAACAGTTAAAACAATTAACAAAATTTTGTGGAATAACAAATTTATCCTCATACTGGACTAGACCTAAGAAAACAAAGAAATAATAATAAAAAAAAGGGATATCATCCAACCCGGTCTTGGAGTATAAATATTAATTAATATTAATCTTTTGTAGCGTTAATTTTGACGGATAATGTAACCGTTGCACTTTAGTATTAACCATAAAGAAGATAAGTGCTTACAAAAATATTGTATGGGTATAAAGAGTAATGCTATGTTTTGGTGATATTTTTGCCCGGACTTGCTAATAAGACCTCTTCAACTAATACACTTTAGAACGGATAGAGTGCAATAAAAGTTGTAGTGGAATATGAAGTTTAAGGGTGGAAAATGCAATTTTTATCCACACAATAATGGAGGAAGAAGAAGACATGTCTGTATGAATTTTGGGTCCCCTGTAGAAACTTGAAAGAATCAAAAAGGAAGTTAAAGGTGATGGAAATGACCAAGAAATGGTCCGAAGAAAATACAGGACCTGTCTCATGTGTGGCTTTTGATTGTTCTATAATTTGATGTGAATCCATCACAAAATTGGTTTAATGGTCCTTGAGAAACAATTGATTGATAAATTTAGGCCCTCCTTTGGTTACTGTTTATGTTCCCTTTGTTTGTGTTCTCAAAATTTTGTGATTAATACACGCATTTGGTAACTACATTTTCTGTTCTTTAGGAATGATTTGGTACTATTTCCTAAATTTCTTAAAAATTTAAGAAATAAAAAAAAAAAAATTGATTCATATTCATTCCGGCGGCCACCACCATCCCGCCTGCCATCATACATTTTAAAAAAAAAAAATTGCAACCAAACATGTTTCTTATTTTTTGTTCTAATAAATTGAAAGAAATGATTTCAGGACAATAGTCATTACCAAACATGTTTCTATTTTCGTAATACTCTAAAATGGAAACAGAATTCTCATCTCATCCTATCCCAGTTTATTAGAAGTAAAAACAAGACAAAAAACAGAAACACTAACCAAACGCCACCAAAAAAACTTAAGTTTTTGGAGAATTTAGAAAGGTTGGAAGAGCTTATTTGTGCTCTCCTTAATTTTACTAATATTGGTATACAGATATTCAATAAACAAACTTAAAAAAAAATAATTCATTGGAATGAGTTGGAGTATAAATATTTTAGAAACCTTTTAACTTTCCTAAAAGTCCTAATTTGTCCATCGAAATAGAGAGTATAAATTGGAAAACAATATATGGAAATAATTGAAAAAAATTTGATGTATTCATTTAAAATTCTAATTTATCTTGAAATGCATTTTATTACTACAAAAGTAGCCATAAAATACTTGACTGTTTCATGTATAAATACTGAAATTTTAATAATATAATTTATTTATTTTTAAACTCACGCATTGTGCAGGTAGCTAGGTATAAAATTAAGGGAAATTTAGTGAAAAGTCTCATCCTGTAAAACCATCACTCTGCAGGATCATGTAACAGTGATTTTTTAACACATGAAATAGTTCTTAGAAAATGATTTTTTGAATCTTGAGACCTCTCAACAAGATTTCCTAAAATTAATTATTTATTAAGATAGTTGATGAAAAGGAGAAGTTTATATTTATTGTTTAGCCTAGTTAATTTATAGTTACCTCTACCCAAAAATTAGACCAATATATACCTAGGGACCCTTAAATTTTTATCAGCAAATTAATTTGAGTATTGTTTTAATGTTATTCTTAAAATAAATTATTTATTATTGTTGTTCCCGTTTTCAATCATTTCGAAAAAGTTTTTCGTCCTTAATTAGTAATAGATAGATTGAATTCGTTTGATCAATCTTAACAAGATGTTAATCTTATATCATAATTAAAATTAAACAAAATATTAATGACTAAAAATAATTTGATAAAAGTTAGAAATAAACAACTTTAAAAATATTTAGATATTATATAATCTGAACTGCATTTTTCTTTACATTCATTTTGACAAGATCTCGTGATATTTCACATTATGTTAATGGTAAGATCCCATATCCGAGGTATTAAAAAAAATTATTGATATATAAAGTACTATGTGGGCTATTATTAGTACATTGACTTAAACATTTTGGGCACGTGAACTCAATTCGGAAGGTATTAAACTAGTTGGCCGCATAGGGTGTTACAAATGGTATCATAGTCAACTTTCGTCTAGAAACGGCACCACGTTGGTATTGATAGGAGGAGTAGAGGCTCCGGAGAAGAATAAAGGCCCCGAGGTAGATACTTTATGTCCCTTTATTGGCTGCTATGTATTCACTTATGGATTTTTATCTACTCCATCAACTAAGGGGATGAATTTGACCAATACAATGAGCACGTCGCGTCTTTGAGTGAGAAATATTGTGTGATCACATAAACGAAATATTAGAAAATATTATCTGATATATAAAGTACCATATGAACTATTATTAGTATTTTATCTTAAATATTTTGAATTAGATAAATTTAGTCAAAAAGGTATTAGGACAATACATGGCATAAACAGTTTTAACTGACAGAAGTATTTATTTACGAGGCTTAATTCGCACACATTAAATTGTAGGGGCTCATTCAAAATAAATGTCAAAGTTCCTCAATCATTGTAATTCACGTTATATAAATCGACCAATAAATTATTATTTTTTTCTTCTCCTCTCAAAGCCTATACATTACATAAATTTATCACCACCTAATTTTTTTTTTACCAAAAATCCTAGCTCAGAAATTGCATTATTTTCCATGATTGTCACTCAATCAAATTCTATTTCTTTTTATTCACATTAATCACTAACCACCGTAACAAATATTCTTTTATCACAATAAATATTAATTATCACCATCGCAACAACAATTAATTAATATCACCGTTACGGTCACAACAAACATTCATTGTTGTCACCTTCATCACCATGATAAACATTCACAATCATCACTCTCACTAAAACAGCAAACATTCATTATCACTGTGGTCACTGATAGGTGTAAAATACTTACGTATTTCTAAATCGGTTTTGTTAGTTTTCGAGTACGTTTATAGTATGTGTTTTAATTAGTTTTCATATTTTTTGTATAAATCAGGTGTGTGGGGCATAAAGATAGGAAATTGAAACGAAAACGATGAGATCGAACGAAAGCGAGTCGAAGTTACGGTGGATAAACAAGCTCGAAGGCTAAAATATGAAACAGACCCACCGCCTAAGCGTCCAGACCACCGCCTAGGCGGTGAAGATACTGAGAAAAGAGCAAAATGTTACTGACGGACCACCGCCTAGGCGAAGATTCCTTTACCTAGGTAGAAATCTAACAGAAAACAAAGATGAGCTACTGACAGCCGATCGGCTGGGCAGAAAAATCCACCGCCTAGGCAAAAATCCAACAAAATATTCTTCCACGTCCACCGCCTAAGCGATCAGCCGAACCAACCTAACTCCGCCTGGGCAAAGAATCCACCGCCTAGGCGGAAATCCCCTGCACAGTCTTGAGATATTTTTAGATATTTTTAGGATATTTTGGTTATAAATACTCTCTCTCCTCCCCCTTCTCTGGTCTCTCTTTGTTTTTTGAGCCCCTTAGGCTATATCTAAGGGTATATTTAGGAGTTTTAGAGGTGGATCTCACATCCTGAAGTGGAGAAGATGGCGAATCGATCGTTGAGCGTTCTTAGCGGTTTATCTTCGGACAAGGCTAAGTTCTTCGATTGTTTTTCATTATTTCTTTATCTTAAGATCATATGAGCATGTTTAGCTTGATTTATATGTTTATGCAGCTATGGCCACGAGTTAAATATGGATTGTAGTAGGGATTAACGGTACATTTATAAATATATTTGTTTGAATGATTTCGATGTTGCATTTATGTTTGTTCTTTGTGGTTTGATTGTGTTTATCTTATTGTTTGTTTATTATGCTTAGTTAGATAAATGGAGAATACAGGATTTTGACAAACCCCGGATTTGGATTTGGGTAAACAAACGCCACGATTCTATAACCAGGTCGGGGTTTGAATTATGGACAATTGATGACGTTGGGGCAAGACTCATGCGACCTAGGGTCGTTAAGACGTTGAGGGGGACTTCTTCGTTGACACAAAGTTGCGTTATATCCCTCGTCTTACACTCGGAAGAGGTGGCGAGGGAGTTTTAGAACGGAGATTGTCGATAGGGTAAATATAACGCGACGATCCAATAACCCGAGAAAGAGTTAGATCGTGTGCAATCAATGATGTTGGGCGAGACTCACATGACCTAAGGTCATTAAGACGTTGAGTGGGACTTCTTCGTTGACTCGAAGTCATGTATTCCCCTGACTTACACTCGAGAGAGGTGGCGGTAGAGTTTATGTACCGAGATTGTCAAACAGGTTGAATACCGTAAACGTGAGTAAATTGAGATCGGACACGTATTTGTAAACACGTTAATCCCTAGGCAATTCTTGACCCTAAAATATATTAGCATATTAGTGTAGTTAATTTAGATTATATTAGTATTAGTTTGATTAATTAAATACATTTGTTTTCGCCTAGATAAAGTTAGGTTACGACAAACGCAGTATTCGATAGTAACGACACCAATCCCTGTGGATACGATAACCCAATCTTAACGATCATACTATAATAAAATTTTGACCTCGTACACTTACGAGTAGTCATATACTTCGAGGGTGTAAATCCTCGACGTACAAGTTTTTGGCGCCGTTGTCGGGGATTATTTTGTTGATTATTGCCGGAGATACGCGGTAACAGCCTAGGACTTAAGTTTTAGATAAGAGAAGCAAGTGTATCGTATTCTAGTCCCGTCAATGCCATACAAGTTTTTGGCGCCATTGCCAGGGATTGGTCATTTGGCGAATTGAGTTCTTGGCAATCGCTACCAATTTTTTGGTAATGATTGTCGAGTAGTGATTTGTTGTTATTATCGATATTGTGTGTAAATGACTTAATTTTACTTTAGGCTTTTCTTTGTATATAATTTTTTTGTTTGTAGTTTTGTTTTTGTTTCTTATGCAGGGTACGTGCCGATGTTAGATCGACGGGTATTGATACATCCCTTTCGACGGGATTCCAATCCGTTTTATGTTGCTTGGCCAAGCATATAAGCCAGTGAGGCATTTCATTGAAAGATTGAGCCATCCAAAGCAAAACCTCGCCAATCTTGAGGGCGATCTAAATGTCGAGCTGAGGACATTAAACCACGTGCTTCTTGGGAAGTAACCCAAGGTTAAATAAGTTAAATCCATCACACTCGACTTGATTCAGAGGTAAGATCCTCTCGCCTCCCAGGTAAGTGTTCTAAGCACCCTTCATCAGCATGTTTTAAATTTCATATGTTGAGATTGATGATTGAGATCGCTGAGAACACTATCCATTTTAAGTTCGGAAGTGATGTCTAGTATATTATTTTATGTGTTATTGTTTTTCGTATTGCATGTATGTTTAGGTTAGAATGTGTTTATGTTTTTGTGTTGTTTGCATGCTGAGTTTTGTGTTCATCTGGGCCGTTACCCAATGATGATAATTACCCCTGGTTGTTTTCAAGGTAAAGGGTAATACCCATGCATGTGTGATTCTATGCGTTTGACTATGCGTTTTGGTCAAAATTATTATAGATCCTAATTTGCACAAGCATATAGACTCAATGTATTTCTATTTAACTGATTTGAGGACGATTATCGATTAGCCAAACTCATGACATATTAAGGATTCTATAACTTGATTGAGGGGAATCTTGAGGCGAAATCCTAGGTGAGGTAGTTCAGGAGACGTGATTTAGGCATTCTCTCTGTCGCTTGAGCCTTTTTAAGCCTACCTTGTTACATGTTTATCCCTCGTTACCCTGTCGAAGCCTAAATACAAATTCAATTCAAAACACATAAACTAATACCATGGCCAGTGGATCTTTTTCCAAACCTAAACTGCTAAATTTAAAGGCATATTTGAGTGAATCAAGTTAGCAATTGTAAATGCTACTTGATGTGAGCGGTTGGGTTTAGGACGAACTTCTAATTGGTTCGGTATTTGAGTACTCACTTGTCGTGTTTCATTTGTATTTCACACACCCCTTCAATTGTAACATTCAAATAAGTTTGGGGGCGTGTTCGTTGAAAAGAAAAGAAAAAAAAAATCAAAACAAATGTAAATACAGTTTTTATTTCCGTTTCTTTCGACAAGTGAGTACGTCGGTCTTAAATTCATATTCAAGATTGTTTCCAATCTTTCTATGGGGGTTCGAGAGTGAATGTGCCAAGTGTTGAGCCTTGGGTAATGTTAAGTTAACAACGTTAACCCGTTTTCTATTCCAAATTACCCTTGGCCAAATTACTAAAACCGAACCAAGTCCTGATGATCTTCATGAACTACTAAACCTACATTAGTGGAGAGTAGACCCCAATCCAACTTATGGTAATCCTTAACTCGTAAATTTCGTTGGAGGATAATCCAATCCGATCGTTGTATAGCCATATTATTGAGTCTCGCACTAACACGTTTACAAGATCTAGAATAGCGTTCACCATTATTGCATGTCGAAATTCTAGAACATTACATGCTGTGTGTTACCGCCTGAACTCGAAATAATTGGCGGTTATTGAGGGAAAAATAAATAGGTCGTTAGAATAAGTCAAAACTCACATGTTGTTATGTTTAGATTGTTTTTAGGTTGTTTGTTATTTAATTCAGTTTTTTTTTTTTTTCATTTTAGTGTGTGTGTTTGGCTCGAAGACTAGCCAAATTTCAAGTTTGGGGGTATTTGATAGGTGTGATCTACCTACGTATTTCCAAACCGAATTAGGTTGGTTTTTGAGCGTTTATATAGTATTTTATTATGTTTTAATTAGTTTTCATACTTTTTGTATAAATCAGGTGTGTGGAGCAAAAATATAAGAAACTGGAGTGAAAATAATGAGATCGAACCGAAGGCGAGTCGAAGTTACGGTGGATAAACAAGTAAGGAAACAAAAATATGAAAGAAGTCCACCGCCAAGGTAGTGAAGATGCTGAGAATGACAAAAGGCTACTGACAGTCCACCGCCTAAGTAGGAAATTCCTTCGCCTAGGTGGAAACCCCAGTAGAAACATTTCCAAGTCCACTGCCTACTTCTTCGCCTAGGCAGTCACCAAACCTGCAAAGCCAGTACAGGTGCTGTAACTTTAAGACTATTTTAGACTATTATGAAATCCTATTTTGGAAACACTCAAAACATGGAAGTTGTAGATCTTTTTCTTAGATTTTCATAGGTTTTTGAATCACCTCAATCAGAGTTCAAATGAAGAAGTTACAGTCAAAACAAAATTATAAACCTGCAGTAACTTCGCTGAGGCGAAGTTCTGGTAGAAAGTTAACTGACCTAACTTCGCCTAGGCGAAAATCCGGCAACACAGCCTTGATATTTATTAGATATTTTGAGATCTTTTGCCTATAAATACCCCTCTCCTCCCCCTTCTCTGGCCTCTCTTGGTTTTTTGAGCACCTTAGGCTATATTTAAGCCTAGGTTTAGGTGTTTTAGAGGTGGAGCTCAAATCCCGAAGTGGAGAAGACGGCGAATCGATTGTTGAGCGTTCTTAGCAGTTTATCTTCGGACGAGACTAAGTTCTTCAATTGTTTTTCCTTATTTCTTTATCTTAGGATCATGTGAGCATGTTTAGCTCGATTTATATGTTTATGCGGCTATGGCCACGAGTTAAATATGGATTGTAGTAGGGATTAACGGTATATTTATAAATATGTTTGTTTGGATGATTTCGGTGTTGTGTTTATGTTTGTTCTTCGTAGTTTGATTGTGTTTTGACAAACCCCAGATTTAGATTAGGGTAAACAAACGCCACGATTCTATAACCCGATCGGGATTTGAATCATAGACAATCGATGATGTTGGGACAAGACTCACGCGACCTAGGGTCATTAACACGTTGAGGGGGACTTCTTCGTTGACACGAAGTTAAATTATATCCCTCATCTTACACTCAGAAGAGGTGACGAGAGAATTTTAAAATAGAGATTGTCGATAGGGTAAATACAACACGACGATCCAATAACCTGGGAGGGAGTTGGATTGTGTGGAATCAATGACACTGGGCAAGACTCACGTGACCTAGGGTCATTAAGATGTTGAGGGGGACTTCTTCGTTGACTCGAAGTCATGTATTCCCCCGTATTACACTCGGAAGAGGTGGCGGTTGAGTTTATGTACCGAGATTGTCAAATAGGTCGAACACCGTAAACGTGAGTAAATTGATATCAAACACGTATTTGTAAACACGTTAATCCGTAGGAAATTCTTGACCCTAAAACATATTAACATATTAGTGTAGTTAATTTAGGTTATATTAGTATTAGTTTAATTAATTAAATACATTTGTTTTCGCCTAGATAAAGTTAGGTCACGACAAACGCGGTATTCGATAGTAACGACACCAATCCCTGTGGATGCGATAACCCGATCTCAACGATCACACTATACTAAAACTTAAATCTCGTATACTTGCAAGTGTAAGTAGCGGCATATTTACGCGCTACTAGTCACCACTAGGAGTATACATCGGATCGGTCCAACTTGTCCAAACCGCCCACCCAAACCACACCACAAAAAAAACCCGTCCAATACTAACCCGTACATTACACGGGCCATAAACTTTGAAACCTACACATGAATGGGTAGGTCACGGTTTGGTCCATTTTTTATGGGTTCAACCTGACCGTTAAGTAGAACACAAAAATACGTCATTTTGTGATGAAATAAATAATATCTAAGCCATTACCTAAGGTTTTTATTTATTCCAACCAACGTCAATCATTCATCTTGCATCTTACTATCTTCATTCTTCCTAAATTCTAATTCATTTTTCACCTTTGTAAAAATTTCTTCCTAAATTCATTTGTCGTCTTGGGTAATCGACGGTTCTAGTTAGCCTAATCCGAAAATAGGCCTAACTCGCACACTATTGGGTGGCCTACGGTTTAAATTAGCCAACCCACCCCAACTCACACATCATTGGGCAGTTCATGGTTCAAACTAACCCAACTCGCTTAGTACTGATTTGGTCAGCAATTTTGGTCAAAACCGCCCCAAACCACCAATTGCACACCCCTAGTCACCACCACAACAAACGTTCTTCTCACCACCTCCATCACACAAACATTTATACCACCCTCACCATCATAACAAATATTCACTATCATCGCTATTGTCACAACAAATATTCGTTATCAATGTCGTCACTACCACCACAACAACAAATATCAAAATTATACAATTAAAAATATACAAAAAAAAAAAAAATTATTTCAGCATAGACCAAATAGATAGGGAAATTTAATTGGCAAAAACCCATGAACGAAACAAATAAGCAAAAATTCAACTCTGAGCAACAAAGTTTATATATCAACAACAAATATATGTGTAATATTTAATGAGTAAAAAAAATCGAAAAACTTGATCTGATTTAACAAAAAAGAATTTGAACCAGATCTAGAAACCACAGTCGGTTGTGCCCAATGGTTGGTTGTGTAATGCGGTTGGTGGTTGTACAATAATTCGGTGTTGTATTAACCAAATCCGAGACTGGTAGTGGTGGTCGGTGCTGTCGGTGAAGCGAAAAAAAGGGGGCAAGGGAAAAGGATGTGTAACGACTCGATTTTCTAAGGCCGTCACGCAATTTCTTCATTTTGATTTTTACAGAGAAATAAAATGAATATTTCTCAAATTTTTTATATGTTTGAGAAATAGGTATCAGATTATATGAACTGGTAGTAGCCAATGTATTTTATATAATACATAATATATTATATGATTACATAAATAATAAACTTTCTAATAGATTTTATTCATTATTAATAATAGTCATCAAATGTATGTGGTATCAGCACATATATACATTTGTAACAATTTATTGAGTCAATTTACAACGATAAATGATAAATATAATTATTACAGATTAAATAGAAATTTAAATAAAATTTCACGAACAACACCATTTTCATCGACCCTACAATAAAAATTGTGGGGTTGTGAGTCAAAATTTAGTAGAATTTTAACTCCTTTAATATGTGTATCTAATCAAACCACAAATAAATACATATACATTTGTCTCACATAATTTTTACATAATACGTAATCATAAATATTTCATAAAAAACAACAATTATAATAGTAATAATATAAACCACACAATACATGCAAAGATTAATATATATATTAAAAGAGTTAAAAATTCTACCTGAAATCCGAAGTCGAAATCCAAACCGAAATCGATATTGTATTTAATTAGTATTCTTGTTCTTATTACTTTTTCGTAACCTATATATATATATATATGAGCATGCATAGTAATTACTAACGTATTGTCTTCTTTGAAATGAAGACAGTACATTTTAACTTATATTATTATTTTTTTGATTATTTACATTTAAATCCCTCTTAAAATAAAATAAAAATATTAATTATATCCCAAAATTCTTAAAAGTATATTTTAAATAATATAATAATCCCCAAAGTTTTAAAAGTCAGTTTAAAAATTAATATTTAACCCCTAAAAATTATCAAATATATATTTATATCATAAATTTTCATAATATACAAAATAACCCAAAAATATTAAACTTATATAAAATAATATTTTTAAAATATAAATGTCTCGGGGTATTACAGGATGGTGAAGAGCCTTCGAAAGCATGACAAAGAATTTGAAGAGATGGTTGGTAAAGAAAATCAAATGAACAAATTGCTAAAGCTAATATTGATTTTGTAAAAAAATAATGATCATTCACAAATGATTCGGAGATTAGCGGCATCGCAAAATCATAAAATGAAATTGATGATATTTTCTCCAAAATTGATAATAAACGTAGTATGCAATTTAAAAATAAGTTGCTTTCATTACGTAACGAAGTTACCAAATCTTCTTGGGTTGAATCACGGACTAGGACGCTCTCTTTAAGACGTTTCACGACTCTACCCAAAATTGTGCAAGCAGTATAGCAGTCATGTCGTCCCCAGGATATAACAACCCAGAATTCTCCTCTATCTAGAACCTTATCTGCACAGTAAAAGACCTGAAAATCAAACATACCAACACACTACTTGAAATATGAGAATGTTTTTTCTAAGTAAAAACAGAGAGAGAGGCTCTCGATTTTTCGGTGTATTGAAAAGCTGAGGCAAGTCTCGGTTAATATAGGCCAAATCAAATTAGAAATGTGGGAATGCAGGTGAGAAAATCATGGAGATAAAAAAAAAATATTTTATTAAATAAATGTTATCCAAAAAAGAAACGCCACCGCACCTTACACTCGCGCATAGCACGGCCGGCCAGTAAAATGGACGGCGACGACGGCGCGTGTATGGTAAACCAATAGGGATGTGACTCATCTCTCCTCCACAAAATATGAGTATCCCTTGGGGCATATCCAAGGATCTTACATGTCCCCAAATATACTCATCTAAACCCTTATTCCCAAGTAATGTAGGATAAAGACAATAGAGGGAAAACTTGGCACTTGGTTTTTATTTTTCAAGTAAAAAATCACTTTGCTCCAACAATCCCCCGTTTAAATTTTTAAAACAAGTTTCTTCGAGCAGTATAATACAATATAAGATTGTGCATAAACAAAGATATCTATCGACTTGAACCCTTACATAGTGAAGATGATTTAGATTACACTAGAGTAGCTTATAGTTTTGAACTCTATCTCTAACAACATCACACACACAACCCTATCAGGGTGTACTCCAAAAGCACCTGCTTTATGGCCATGCACGTGTATCTCGGTGTAGTGAATGCTCTAGAGAATTTGCCCAAAATTCTATGGAAAGCGACCACACTTCTACATTCACATATGTGAGTCTATCAAGAGTACTCTTGTAGCCAGGTACTCCATTTCAAATAGAGTATAGATCTCATTAAGAGTTAAGAAATAACTCAACCTTCTATCATTTTAGGATGTCATGTTTCAATCAATACATATATGGAATAGAACTCAAAATTATTATAATAGCATGATTCTTCTCATATCACTTCATGAGTTATAATTACCATTTGAACCTATTTCTTGAGATCTCCAGTCTATAGGTTAGGTTTTCCTCACAAGTGACTCGTCAATCTATGATCTTGAGTCTTATTCTATATGAGGTTTTGTAATATTTCTCTCAAGCTAATCCTTTCATCAAAGGATCAATCATGTTATCATCAGAACGTGCATGATCTACTCTTACAGCTCCAGTTGAGATATACTCTCTAATAATGTTGTGTTTGTGACGTATTTGTCATATTTTTCTGTTGTAATAATGGTTCTGTATTTTTGCAATAGCTACAGTACTATCGCAATGGATCAAGACAACTGGAATCGGTCTCTCACATAGAGCGGTATCGGAAAGCAGACTTCTTAACCACCTTACTTTCTCACTAGTCGATGCTATTGAATTGATAGGTGTGAAAAACCTATCTATTTCTAAATCAGATTTGTTAGTTTTCAAGCATTTTAGTTATATTTAATTGTGTTTTAGTGTAGAACAGGTGAAATGACGTCAAAGGGCGAGAAATAAGTGAAAACGGTGGAGAAACAGTGAAGTAAATGTGCAAAACAGGGTTTCGGTGAATGAAGACCACTGCTTAAGCGGAAGTTCTATCACTTAGGCAGAAAAGAGGCAGAATGTTGGAGTGCTGAAGGGCTGAACCACCGCCTAGGCGAGAAAACCACCGCCTAGGCGAGAAAACCACCGCTTAGGTGAGAAAACAACAGAATATCTTGCCAGCAGCCACCGCCTAAGCGAAAAAACTACCGCTTAGGCGAAGTTACCGACAAAAGTTAACCGACTTAAAACCATCGCCCAAGCGATGACACTCTGCACAGAAATTAACGTAGTCTCGTGTTATCCTGACGACGGAAGACGTGAATTGAAATTAAACTAAGCTAAACTACAATTAGTGGGTTAATTCTAACTACGTTGATTAATTAGGGATTGATTTCGTTCACTTAATACAGGTTTGATTCCGTTCGTTTAACAATAACAAAGTTTAGGTATCCGACAATCTCGGTTCATAAACTCCTCCGCCACCTCTTCTGAGTGTAAGACGAGGGAATACGCGACTTTCGTGTCGATGAAGAGGTCCCCCTCAATGTCTTAACGACTCTAGGCCACGTGAGTCTTGACCCAATGTTTATCGATTGCACACTAACTAACACCCTCCCGGGTCGTTAGGTCGTAACGATGTGTTTACCCTAGTCCGAATCTGGGGTTACCTCTCCCAAGTGTTAAACCCTAGATTCTCAAACCCAACTTTAATACTGTTACAAGCATATTAAGATTGTCATTAAATGATAAACACAATCGGACTTGAAACAACAATCGTTAAAGAAACATATATTAAACCAAACGAGTATTTACACAACTACACCTTTGCCTAACTAATATCTAAATTACATTAATCATGTTCTTAGCCAATACAACATTTAATCAAAAGGATATCATCATCATCAACAATAAACATTAAATACAAAGATGGAAACAAGGGAAGAAAAACCAAATCTCAAAGTGGAGTAGTTCACTTTCGCCAAAGAACAGTCCTCCCGAGCTTCCTCTTCTCACTTGATGAACTTCATCTTCTAGCTCTTCAAGGATTGGCCAAGAACACTCTTTACAACTAATCTAATCTACTTCCTAAACTAACCTAATCTAACTAAGGTGGAAGAGAGCTCTCAAGAACAACCAAGCCCTCTCCCACATCTAAGGAGTCCTAAGGTGTAAGGTTTCTTTTTAGGTTTGGTGGAGAAAGGGGTTAAAAGGAGGAATTTGGAAAATATCTTCAAAATATCTAAAAATAGATATTTCTGTGCAGAGTGTCACCGCCTAAGCGGTGGTTCACCACTTGGGCGGTGGTTTTAAGTCGGTTAACTTCTGTCGGTAACTTCGCCTACAAGATGGTTTTTCTGCTTAGGCGGTGGCTGCTGGCAAGATATTCTGTTGTTTTCTCGCCTAGGCGGTGGTTTTTCGCCTAGGCGGTGGTTCAACCCTTCAGCACTCCAACATTCTGCCTCTTTTCCGCCTAAGCGGTTGAACTTCCGCTTAGGCGGTGATCTTCATTCACCGAAACCCTATTTTGCATATTTACTTCACCGTTCCTCCATCGTTTTCACTTGTTTCTCTCCCTTTGACATCCTTTCACCTGTTCTACACTAAAACACACTAAAACACAATTAAATATAACTAAAATGCTTGAAAACTAACAAATTCGGTTTAAAAATAGATAGGTTTTTCACACCTATCAGCAATCATCTCAGACTCCATAGTAGATTGAGCCAAAATAGTCTGTTTCTTAGATTTCCAAGAAACAGCTCCACCAACTATGCTAAATATATAGTCGCTAGTTGCCTTGGAGTTATATGAAATGGTGTTCTAATCAGCATCGCTATATCCTTCTAGGATTGTGGAAAACTTCTGATAATATAATCCAAGGTTTATAGTTCTCTTTAGGTACCTTATGACCCTTTCAATAGCATGTCAATGCTCAATACTAAGTCTGTTTGTAAACCTGCATAGTAACCCTATAGCATAAGCTATATCGGGCCAAGTGCAATCAGCAGCATATCGTAAAATACCTATGATGCTCGCATACTCATATTGTCTAATACCATCACCGATGTTCTTGAACAACTTCACATTAAGATCATAAGGTTTACAGTCAAAGTAATTGTATTTCTTTAGAATATTCTCTATGTAATGAGATTGATCCAAAGAAATTCCTTTTTTAGACCTAGTTATTTTAATACCAAGGATCACATTTACTTCATCAAGATCTTTCATGTCAAAATTAGCACACAACATAGATTTCACATTGTTCACGACATGAATATTAGAACCAAAAATCAACAATTCATCCACATAAAAACATATAATAGTCCAAATATCATTTTCAAATTTGTAATAAATGCATTTGTTACTTTCAATCACTTTGAAACCATGTGAGATAACAAGATTATCAAATTTCTCATACCAGTACCAACAACAATAGTGGAGTGGGAATCACCCGATAGCATTTTTTTGTCTTCAGTTTTAGAATAAGACCAGAACATAGCACGATCATAGCAAACATAGCGAGAAGCACCAATGTCTACCTACCACCCTTTGGATCCACCAACTATGTTGATTTCAAAAATCATAGCCACAAGTTGGTTTTCGGAAAGATTCACCTGCGGAGCAGGACGACGGTTAAGCCAGCAGTTCCGAGCCAAATGACCCGATTTTCCTTAATTATAGCAAGCAAACTATCCAGAATCATTTCTTGAATGGAGTTTTTGTCCATTCTAATTCTAATAAGTATTCTTGTTCTGATTGTTGTAGTTGTGGTTGTGGTTGTGATTTTGATTCTTTATGTTTTTCCCTTTGGGTTTCAGAACAGCAGAGATGGATTTCTTGTGAGCGTTGTTGTTAGAAAACAATGAGCACTTCATCTTTTTTATCTTTTTTGCAGGCTTCCTCCTCAATACGAAGACGAGTAATGAAACTTTCTAAAGAAAATTCTTTTACTTTGTGCATAAGGGTACTCCTAAAATCTTTCCTATCAAGTGGTAATTTGTTAATCAAAACAGCAACTTGAAATTGTTCATCAAATGAAATACCTTCAGCAACAATTTCATTAGCAATTTCCTTAATTAAAACGATTGCAAACTTTAGGGTGTTATGTGTTCAAATTAAAACCATGGGGACCATTGTAGGATTTAGGTCAAACGTCAAGGGTGCAAAATGTAAAAAGCTCTAAAACAATTCACATGTAAACCTATAAACAATGCATCACAAAAGCCAGACTAATTTCAACAACCCACTTGTAAACCTATTTATATCGAAGGCTCAAAATATCAAAGAGAGATGATAAATCAAACAGAAACTTGTGAGAATACAAATGTCAGAATGTATTAAATCAATAGTTTTAGATTCTCTAATTACTTATTTATGTGGATTTTTGGTAATCTTAGGTTGAGTCATAAAATGTCTTAAATGGACAAATCAAAATACTGATTCGAGGCACATAAATAGAATAAGAATACTAAAATAGGCCAAAAAAAAATTACTACTAACAAAACACATTCATAACGAATTTGTGAGAACACAACTGAAATGTTTTCATTTCTTTGTTTTTCTAGAATTAGACATGGCAAAAGAAATTGTCTTAAAATTATTGCTGCAGAAAGTAAAAGGAACGAAATTACTAAATTTTCTTGGATTGAGTCTCGGACTAGATCGCTCTCTTTAAGACATTTTGTGACTCTGCTTAAGATTATGCAAGCAGTATAACCGTCCCGTCGTCCCCAGGATAAAACAACCCAAAATTCTTCTTTGTCTAGGACCTCCGCTGCATGGTAGAAAACTTAAAAATCAAACACCCTAATACATTGCTCAGAAGACGAGAACATTTTTTCTAAGTAAAAACAAAGAGAGGGGCTCTCAATTTTTCGGTTCATTGAAAAGTTGAGGCAAGTCTCAATTTATATAGGCAAAATCAAATCAGAAATGTGAGAATGCAGGTGAGAAAATCATGGAGAGATACGGGTAATAATGGAGAAAAACGTGGAGCATGACCAGTTGGACGGACGGCGTCGGCGACACGAGTGTAGTAAACCAATAAGGATGTGACTTATCTCCCCTCTACAAAATGTGGGTACCCCTTGGGACACACCACAAGGATCCTACCCATCCCCAAATATACTCCGCTAAACCCTTATTCCCAAGCAATATGAGACAAAGGCAATAGAGGGAAAACTTGGCACATGGTTTTTATTTTTCAAGTAAAAAATTCATTTTGCTCCAATAGAACACAATGGCAATCTGGATGTATTAGGATAAATGTGTTTCAATCATGATTAGAAAATGGAGAGTCTGTTTTGTGATAAGCATCAAGAGAGTCTTTTACTGAGGAAGATCAGTTATGATATTACTCTAAATGGATAGGGGATAAAGTTGGAGTAACTTGAATCTTGGGGAGGGTTTTTTTTTTTTTTTTTGTAAAGATTTCTTTTGATTACGTTTGTGTTTGTAAATTGTGGCTTTAAGGTTGGTGAGATAAGGGTGTAAGTGAGAGTTTTACCAATTGTTCCATGATAAAAAGTCTTGTAGAGTGTTTCTTTTTTCTTGTCTGGTGGAAAAAGTTTGTTCACCCTGTTAGGTCTTGGGTTTTGGTGCGAGGGGAGGTTATGCAGGAGCTATACATGGAAGTTTATTGTTCAAACTTTTGATGGAACCGAAAGAGCAGTTACTACAATTTATCCCCGGTAGATGATCTTCTGCTCTTGAAACATTGAGCTAGAGTTTTTAGTTTTGCTTTTACAAAACTGTGGTGTTCTTTTTATATGGATCTTTGTAAGGTAGTTGTGGTGTATAATTATTCTTTTTTTTTTTTTTTTTTTCCTTTAAGGATGGTTTTGTATTTTATGAATCGAGTGGTGTTGTTTGTCGTGGTCTTGTAGGCTACATGGTATTTTCTTAACATGTAGTAAGGGAGACTATTCCTCTTATTAATATACTAGTATGTGACCCGTGTTTGAAGGCATGGGTGTAAAAAAATGAACATAATTTAATATTATTTTTAATTTAATTTCTTTAAATTTAATGCTTTAGTATCATATAACAAAAACTAAAAGTATTTTTCAATTGATTTTATTATCATAATTCTACCAATTTAATGTTTTTAATGTGTGAGTATGTGAAAGGTTTTCAATCATTTTATTATCATGATTCCATGAAAAGCACATAATGTTATAATGGTTAGAATTTGAAAGGACTCCAAAATACTCTCTATATAAGGATTTTTTTTTTTTCACCCCATAATTGAACACACTTTAAAATTGTCTAAATTTTTATATATTCTTTTATTTATTCTTTAAACTTTTACTATTATCAATACATTACCAATGTATATGCTAACATCTTGTTATTCAATTGTAAAATAATTAGTCCGGGTTATGTGCAATTCTTTATACGAGGACTTCGAGATTGAGATCGACGTTGACTGAAAGAGCCGGATCATTAGTTGATATGTCAAGTTAAAAGTGAGAAATGTATTCATTATTTTTGTTTTTATTTTTATTTTATTTTATTGCATGAAATTTAGGTTCAATTTGTGTGTGAAGCGTTGGGTTTTCTCTGTATGTGTTTCATTTTGTTGGTTTAAAGATTTTATTAATACTGTCATTTTGTTTTATTTTAGGGGATAGATAAATGATATTATCGAACATCATGGCATCAAATAGAATGATTTATCTTTTATAAGTAATTGTACATTTGATATTAAGACACCCTACTAAAATACATAAATTATGAAGTAAGGCATATTTCTTGAGATTTTCATATATTAGTAACTTAGTAATGAAATTCGAAATGATGACGTCTATTTGATATTATTTCGATGCAATTTTTAGGGACTCATATTATCTCTTCCTCTTCTTTCAATAACATCTCAATTTTTTTAGAGTTCACCAACATTATTTTCCTTTTTTATTAACATTTTGAGTATATTTAAATTATTAAGAGTATTTGTTAATTAATTTCATTTTAAATCATTTGAACATGCACATTTCTTTAAAATTAAAATTATGTTGAACTACAATTTTATTATTTATGAAACATTAAACAACACTTTTAATTGCAGCACCCAAAAGTAAAATATTCATAATACTAATTGAAATAAATATTACAAAATAGAAAATATAAATATTTCAAATACTGCAAAGTAATACATAGTTCACCCACTGAAAAAAAAATACAAACTCCACTAACTAATACAAAATAATTTTAAAAAAATAACAAATATAAATTATATTTAAATAATCAAATAAAGTAAACAAAAAAAAAATATTTCAAAACCCGCGCTTAGCGCAGGGCTAAAACTAGTTATTATTAAATATAATATCCATATATTATCTCTATAATTTTTGTGTATTATATTTTTTATTTTATATTATTTTTAAGTTAATTTTTATAAATTTGATGTCTTAATATTATTACTAAATTTAATGTCCATATATTATTTCTACAAGTCTTACAGCATATTTGGTTGGACGGAATTGGGGCGGAATGGAATTGTCATTCCGCCCTCGATTCTCATTCCGTTGTTTGATGCTCCAAGGAAATCACTTTTATAATTTCATTGAAATGAAAACTAAAAGAATAAGATTCCATTTCAAATAAGCTGGAATCCAGTCTAGCCCAATATAATTAAAATTAAAATTACAAAAAAGTTCATCACTGATCTAGCCAAATCCAAAAATTAGAGAACAGAAACTGAAAATTTAGAATAAAAACTAAAATTTGAGAACAAAAACAGAAAATTAGATAACAGAAACTGAAAAATTGAGAGCAGAAACTGAAAATTGATAACAGAAACTGAAATTAGAGAATAGAAACTGAAATTAGAGAACAAAAATAGAAATTAGAAAACAAAAACAAAAAATTGAATGGAATAGTGAAATATAATAAAATGAGGGAAGGAATGTAATAATGAAATATAATAAAATTTTATTATAGGGGCATAATAGAAATTTTATTATATTTTACTATTTCATTTCTTCCCTCATTTCATACCAACCTAACAAGTGAATGGAATAATGATTTTATTGACAATTCTATTCTATTCCTTCTCTCATTTTATTACTTCTTCCATACCATTCTATTTCGTCCAACCAAATGAGTCGTTAGAGCCTAAAGGCTTGAAGGTTAGTAGAAGCAAGATGGAATACATGCATTGCAATTTTAGTAATACTCAAAGAGATGATAGTGCGGTCAAAATTAGAGATGAGGAGGTTCCAAAGGTTGATCATTTTAGATATTTAAGTTCGATGATTCAGAGTAAATGCAAAATCGATGAGGATATTATTCATAGAGTCAGGACATAATGGTTGAAGTAAGTATAGTTGGGATGTTATGCGATTGTAAGATACCGTTGAAACTCAAAGGAAAATTCTACAAAATTGCAATAAGACTGACACTTCTGTATGGTTTACAATGTTGGACAGTAAAAACAAAATATGTCCACAAAATTGGTATGACAGAAATGAAGATGCTACGGTAGATGAGTAGGAAGACGAGAATTGATAAAATTAATAATGAAACTATTAGAGAGAATTTAGGAATAGCACTCATCCAAGAGATATAAGATTAAATCGTTAACGGTGGTTTGGACATGTGCATAAAAGACCCATAGAAGTACCAGTGAGAAATATGATTTAGTTCAAGTGCGGAGGACTACTAAAGGGAGATATAGACCTAAAAAGAGTTGGGACAAGACTATTACAATTAATTTGATGGCACAGAACCTGACTGAAGGAATGGCCATTAATCGTTCATTATGGCGTAAACGGATTCACGTAGCCGACCCTACTTAAATAGGACAAAGGCTTAGTTGTTGTTGTTTATATTATTTTTAAAATTTTTGTATATTATATTTTCTCTTTTATATTATTTCTTTAATTTAATTTTTATAAATTTAATATTTCAATATTATTAATAAATTTAATGGGCATATGATTTCATATATTTAATGTCCAATTTTTTCGTGTATTATATTTCTTCTGTTATATTATTTCTTTAATTTAATTTTCGTAAATTTAATATTTCAGTATTATTACTAAATTTCATGTCCATATATACTATTTCTATAATTTTTATAAATTTAAAATTCATAATTTTTTAATATTATATTTCCTCTTTTATGTTACTTCTTTAATTTAATTTCCATAAATTCCATATTTTTATATTATTACTAAATTTGATGTCCATATATTATTTTTATAAATATTATATTTTCTTAATTTTGATAAATTTTAATATTTATAATTTTTTTTAATATTCTTTTATGCTATTTATTTAATTTATTTTTCATAAATTTAATATTTTGTTATTATTACTAAATTTGATATTCATATATTATTTATAGATTTTTTTTTCCAAAAAAAATTATATTTTCTCTTTTATATTTTTTTTAGGAAAAATTACTAAGTAATCCCAAAAAAAGAAATTATTTACCACATACTCTCATCGACTTTTCTTTGCACCGATTAGTCTCGCCAACAACTTTTTCTTGCACCAATTAGTCCCGCTTTTAAAAATGACGAGGAATGAATTTACTGAAATTTCCTCCTGTGAGCTTCACATCGATAAGGAAGGTCGTCAAATTAGTGCACCATCGCCGTCAGCAGTCGCCGCTGATCTCCAGTCACCGGTCGCCGCCGATCTCCAGTCACCGGTCGCCGCCGCCACCATAAATTACAGCTTTCACCCCAAACTTTATGACTTTTTATCACTTTCTATATATTCCCAAAACAAAACAAAAAAAATTAAAAAATCTTGATTTTAAGATAAAATCGTTACCAAACGTAACGTAAAACAAGAGAACAATTGATGTTATATTCAATATTTGCAGGTGTTGAATGTAACATCCACATTCAATGCAATATCATATGAATTTTACTCTGCATACAAAAATAAGAGAATAATGGATGTTACATTCAACATCCACAGGTGTTGAATGTTACATTCAACATTCACATGAGTTGTATTTTGGTCAGAAAAATATAATATCATTTAAAAAAAAAATTGATGTTACATTCAATATCCACATAAGAGGTATATTGATCAAAAAAATATAACATCATAATAATAATAAATAAATAAAAAATTGATGTTACATTCAACACTCACAGGTTTTGAATGTTACATTCAACATTCACATGGAATGGTATTTTGGTCAGAAAAAGATAGTATAAAAAAAAATGATGTTACATTCAACACCCACAGGTGTTGAATGTTATATTCAATATCCACATGAAAGGTATTTTAGTTAGAAAAAAAATAACACAAAAAAAAATAAAAAAAATTGATGTTACATTCAACATCCATATGAGGGGTATTTTGGTTAGAAAAAAGGCAAAAGGATTTATTGGTACAAAAAAAAAAAAAAAAAAAAAAAAGTGATGGAAGTAATTGGTAATTTCTTTTGTATTTTGGGACTAAATGGTGCATGCCACTTTTTTTTAATTGAATTTTTATAAATTTAATGTTTCACTATTTTTACTAACTTTAACGTACATATATTATTTCTATAATTTTTATAAATTTAATGGCCATAAGTTTTCTGTATTATATTTTTTCTTTTATATTATTTTTAATTTAATTTTTTTAAATTTAATGTATTAGTATTATTACTAAATTTATTGTACATATATTTTTTCTATAATTTTCGTATATTATATATTTTTTAAATTTATTTTTTATAAATTTAAAGTTTTAGTGTTATTATTAAATTTAATATCCATATATTATTTATGTAGATTTGTATATATGGAAAAAAAAATATATTATCTCTTCTCAATTATAAAATATATATATATATATATATATATATATATATATATATATATATATATATATATATATATAATCTATCTCCTCAATTATGTATAAGTTATATAAGGTGAGATATAAATATAGATTATTTATTTATGTTAATCTAGATAATTAATCTAAACCACTCTTTATGTGAGAGATAGAAACGATTGTGATTTACCTAGGGGATTTATGTACATATTGTTCGAAATTTTAATTTTTACTGTTTTAATACTAATAGTGTTTTGTTAAAAAAAAAAAAAAAAAAAAGCTTTATGCCCAATGGTGCTAGCTTTATTTTTATTTACTTACTAGTTTTAACCCCGCACTAAGTGCGGGTCTTAAAATAATTTTTTCGTTTATTTTTTTATTATTATTTAAATATAATTTATATTTGTTATTTTTGAAAAAATATTTTGTATTAGTTAGTAGGGTTTGTATTTTTTTTATTTCAGTGGGTGAACTGTATATTATTTTGCAGTGTTCGAAATATTTATTTTTTCTATTTTGTAATATTTGTTTTCAATTAGTATTGTGAATATTTTATTTTTGGGTGTTGAAGTTAAAAGTATTATTTAATGTTTGATAAATGATAAAACTTTAGTTCAACATAAATTTTAATTTTAAAGAAATATGCGTGTTCAAATTATTTAAAATGAAAATAATTAACAAATACTCTTAATAATTTAAATATACTCAAAATGTTGAGAAAGAAGGAATATAGTGTTGTTAAGCTTTCAAAAAGCTAGGATGTTATAGAAAGAAGAGGAAGAGACAGTATGAGTCCCTAAAAATTGCACCAAAATAATATCAAACAAACGTCATCATTTCGGATTTCATTACTAAGTTACTAATACGTGAAAATCCCAAGAAATATAGCTTACTTCATAATTTATGTATTTTAATAAGGTGTCTTAATTTCAAATGTACAGTTACTTATAAAAGATGAATTATTCTATTTGATGCTATGATATTCAATAATATCATTTATGCATCCCCTAAAACAAAATAAAATGACAATATTAATAAAATGTTCAAACCACCAAATGAAACACGTACAGAGAAAACCCAACACTTCACACACAAATCGGATCTGAATTTCATGCAAAAAAATAAATAAAGAAAGAATACATTTCTCACTTTTAGCTTGACATATCAACTAATGATCCGGCTCTTTTAGTTAACGTCGATCTCAATCTCAAAGCCCTTGTATAAAGAATTGCACATAACCCGAACTAATTATTTTACAATTGAATGGCAAAATATTGGCAAGTTCTTGGCATATACATTGGCAATGTATTGATAATAGCAAAAGTTTAAAGAATAAACAAAATAATATATAAAAATTTAGACAATTTTAAAGTATGTCCAATTATGAGGTGAAAAGAAAAAATCCTTATACAGAGAGTATTTTGGAGTCCTCTTAAATTATAACCATTAGTGGCATTATATACTTTTGATGAAATTATGACAATAAAATTATTGAAAACTTTTGACATATTCACACATTAAAAATATTAAATTGGTAGAATTATGATAATAAAATCAAGTGAAAAATACTTCTAGTAATTAGAATATACTCAAATTTATGAGAAATAAATAAAATAAAATTGGTGAACTCCCATTTATTTAAAAAATTACTCTTATAACCCTTTTAAAAGAATTACAATTTTGGTTTTTAAATTTTGTTTATGTAAATATATTTATAAAAAATAAAAATAAAATAATACTTTTGGCATCAAATGATGATTGCTACATTTTTTTTAGTATTTAAAAAGTAATTCGTGCTAATTTTTATTAAAAGAATTAAAAATTATTGATTTATGTAATACATTTTCAATTCTAACCTTTTTTTTTTTTTTTTTTTTTTTTTTTTTTTTTTAGTTTTGGGATCAAACGATAGTTTTTTGTGTTTTTTGAGTACTTAAAGAGTATTTATTGTTGAAATTTTTAAATTTAAAATTACTCTAAAAATTAAATATTTTTTATCTATGAAATTTAATTAGACTTCATATATAAGTTGTTTAATTTAATTTTTTTTTTTTTTTGAATTATTTGGTGAAATTTTCATATGAAATTTTATTTAGGAGCGCTGACTGAACGGTCCCAAATTGGGACCAAAACTACCAAATAAACCCACTAATATTTATGTGCACCCAGCAGTCCTTTTGCTATTTTTGTGACGGAAATAGCCTTTACATTATATGCGGCAATATAGACTCCTTATATAGCGGAGTTAAATTTGGTAAACAATACTAATATTCATGTGTACAATTTGTTTCGTTTTTTCCTCAAATTTCCATGTAAAAAAAAAAAATTACAAAACAAAAATATTCATTTTATTCTCTTTCAAATGAGATATTAATCACATTTTTTGGACATATTTAACATGATGCATACGAATGCTACATGTAACATTCAAAAAGGTTATGATGAATTTCGTATCATTAATGTTACATGTAACATCAATGTTGCATGTAACATTAAAACCAACCCAACATCAAACCCCCCAAAAGAAGTTGATACTTACACCTTGTTACATGTAACATTCAAAAATTCTGAAAATATCATATTACATGTAACATGAATGAGAAAACTGAAACTAATTATTCACATTTTTTAGACATATTTAACATGATGCGCACGAATGTTACATGCAACATTAAAAAAAGTTATGATGCATTTTATATCATTAATGTTAATGTTACATGTAACATCAATGTTGCATGTAACATTAGATCCAACCCAACATCAAATCCCCCCAAAAAAGGTGGTAATTACACTTTGTTACATGTAAACATTCAAAAATTCTGGAAATATCATGTTACATGTAACATGAATATGAAAACTGAAACTAGTTAATCATATTTTTTAGACATATTTAACATGATGCACACAAATGTTACATGTAACATTAAAAAAGGTTATGATGAATTGCGTATCATTAATGTTATATGTAACATCAATGTTGCATGTAACATTAAAATCAACTCAAACATCAAACCCCCCAAAAAAGTTGATAACTACACCTTATTGCATATAACGTTCAAAATTCTAGAAATATCATATTACATGTAATATGAATGTGAAAACTAAAACTAATAAAAAAAAATAGTGAATTGAATATTGTTTTAAAGATCTTGTTTAGACGAATCTGAATATATAATTAAATTGTAAAAAAAAAAAAATTGTGTACAATAATAGTTAAATAAAATGATTTTGTTAAATATAGAAACTCTCAATTCTTATTAAAGAAATTTTATTACCGTATATACTGAAAATAACATGTTGCATGTAACATGAATATAAAAATTGAAACTAGTTAATCACATTTTTTAGACATATTTAACATGATGCACACGACTGTTACATGTAACATTCGAAAAGGTAATGATGAATTTCGTATCATTAATGTTACATGTAACATCAATATTGCATGTTACATTAAAACCAACCCAATATCAATCCTCCCCAAAAATAGTTGATAACTACACATTGTTACATGTAACATTCAAAAATTCTTGAAATATCATATTACATGTAATATGAATGTGAAAGTTAAAAACTAATGAAAAAAAATAGTGAATTGGATATTATTTTGAAGATTTTGTTTAGACGAATCTAAATATATAATTAAATTATAAAAAAAAATATGTACAATAATAGTTATTTTCATTTTAATAAAATAATTTTGTTAAATATGAAAACTCTCAATTCTTATTAAAGAAACATTATTGCCGCATATATTGTAAAGGCAAATCTATCAATAGAAAGTGTACAGATCAGATTTTTGGGACTGCGTTGTGCAAATAATATGTAACTTAGGATTTCTTAGTTTGTTATCTAATTAGTGGGTTTAACCGGTAATTTGATGGTATTTTTGGGTCCTCCCAGTATTTTTTCCTTTTATTTATTAATACTTTCTATCGGTTAAAAAATATTAAGTTTGCGGATTTTCTATTTGTAATTATAATATTTTTTTTTTAAATTAAAAATAATTATATATTTTAATTTTTTTAATTTTTTTTGTGAAGTTTTCAACCGGCTTGGGGGAGGCTTATTGATGAAAAAAGAAAAAAAAATAAGAAATTAGGAAAAAGTGATAATAATTAATAAAAAATTAAAAAAATAAATAAAAATTCACCAAAAAACTTGAAAGAGTTATTCTCAAATCTCATTGAAAGTTTCTGTCTCCTTAGTATTAGATTTGGGGGGGGGGTTGTTTCTCTCTTATTGTATTCCATACTAGCGTATAACCCGTGCCTGAAGGCACGGGCATAAAACATACATCATCTATTTAAACAATTATATCAATTTATTTTATTATTCAACTTTAAAATGTTGCATCAACAGAAACAATTACAGTCACAATAATACTTCAGGATAAACAATATTTGTCGTGGATAGAGATTCATATTCAGGAAGAAGTACACTTAATCGATCAAATGATGTACACCTTGATAAGGCCACATATAGTTGACCGTGACTAAAAACCGGTGTAGTCAAATCAACTCCAACAAATTTCACTGATTGTCCTTGTGATTTATTTATCGTCATAGCATACGCCAAACGAATTGAAAACTGGCGCCTTGTCATTTGAAAAGGAAATTCAGAAGACGATGGCGTCAAGGATATTCTCGGAATGAACGCCAAATTTCCTGCTTTATCCCCTGTCAATATTCGAGCTTCTATTACACGTAAAGAACACCTGACAACCATTAATCGTGTGCCATTACAAAGTCCATCACTTGGTGCGATATTTCTCAACAACATAACTGGACATCCAATTTTCAAATCTAATTTGAACGGAGGTAATTCTAGAGGATCTAAGGAATTCAAGTACTCGTTAGGATAACGATTTGTAATTTGACGATCGGCTCCATCATCTTCAGACATTTTATCTGCGGCTAGATATGTGATCATTTCTCCGGAAAAAATATTTAAAGCAGCTGAATTAATAGCACTAACATCGTCATTTCTTGCAGAAAGAATAGAACGTTCAGTTAGAAATGTAGGGGTAACAACACTGGGTATACCTAGATGTGGATAAACTGAAGATATTAGTTCAACCACATTACGACACTTGTGTATGGTTGACGGCAACTATACGATTTCATGCGGATCACTGCCAACCTATTTAAAGAAAAAATAAATGTAAATGAATAATTTAGTATCAAAGCATATATAAGTAATCTATTACAAAATGCTAAAATATATTTAAATGAAATATTGCCTGAAGAAAATATCTTGAAAACTCTGCATTTTCAACGTTCCTACTATTTAGGCGCATGTTTAAATTCAAAGTTAAGACATGTATATCATTCCAAAGGTACGAACGTCTCAACGATGCTGCCACAATTTGTTGACGGACACCTTTAGGTATAACAGGTAGAATTTGTCGAAAGTCTCCTCCAAGAACGACCGTGATACCCCCGAATGGATTTAGATTACTGCAAATATCTCGTAGCGTGCGATCCACAGACTCAACGCAGTACTTATGTTGCATCGGAACTTCATCCCAAATGATTAACTTTGTCTCTCTAAACAATTCGGCATGCAACGATTGTTTACTGAAATGACAAATTGAATTATCAAGAATATCTAAAGGGATGCGAAATGTGGAATGTGCAGTTCAACCTCCTTCAAGTAGTAGCGATGCAATACCGGACGATGCAACAGTAATGACAATATGACTGTTACTACGACATTTTGCTGCTATGGTATTATATAGAAACGTTTTTCCCGTACCAGCACCACCATTCAAAAAAAACATTTTTCCTAAATTTTCGAACACTGATGAAGTGATTGATTCGTATGCAGCACGTTGGTCTTCATTGAGACGATCAATATTACACTGCACATTCCTTTGTTGTGCTTCACTTTGCATTTGACGATGTTCCCATATCAATCTATTTCCAACTACCATATTCCAATTCTGGACAGGTTGTGGAATTGAAGGAAAATCTACTAAGCTCTTGCCCGATTCTTGAAGTAATTGATTCAAAAGGTACAAACCGTAGTCTTTAATCTGTGCCTCGCTTGGGACGGGTATCGAAAACAACGTGCGAACTTTATGTGAGAGATCATCACATATATGCATCCAAAATTGATCCCACAATTCACACGGATTTAAAGGGGAGCATTGTGTAAGAATGACGCAAAATAATCTTCTCAGTTGATATCCAGTACTCATAATAGACGCCTCTTGAAGATATTGTATCCATTCACTATCATCTTCCAATAGCCCTCTTGCTACACATGCGGCTTTGAACGTCGCATGTTCAATATTGTTTACAATGCGTAGACACCTAAACGATTGTGGCCCTTTAACTACAGTCAATAGTAGACGCAGATAAAATCGTTCACCCGAATTGGGAGGCGCAAAATACATTCTGCCGATGGCAAATCCCCTCTGTCGTGGCTTCCAAAATTTTTCAGTTTTATTCCAAACAAAATGCTGGGGAAACTCTTGATAAGTATACACACGTGCAGAAGCATGTGCATCACAATATGAAAAAAATTCTGTTAGAGTCGACTTCTGTGACTGAGCTCGAGAAATGATAGACTCTATTGTTTCAGTAGGATTGAAGACAACCTAATGCATTCCAGGCAAATGGAGCGCCAATCGAACAACTGTTGGATTCTCATCGTGCAAAGGAAAACTCAACAATCGCCAGGCTGCCTCAGAGGGTCCAATGTATCTTGCATCAAGATATTGCTTGATCTCATCCATCATTCCCAAAATCAATGTCGTCATATCACCTCCTTTATAAATATACTTGTGGATATATTTGACGCAGCTAATCCCAGCGCATACTTCAACATTAATATGACAGTCGAACATCTTGGAAAGGTACGGATTGTATGGGACGACGTCTCTATTATCAACTTGTTGCCCCCTCACGGTATAAACTTTGCCATTATCACGACGACGGTAAATGAGATATCCATCTGAATCCATCGTTGTATACTCCACAAAATCTCGTGGATACCTCTTAGTGCATCTGTCGTTCTCCATGCACGGGGCTTAACAATTTCGAGCACCACATGGTCCGTGAACCATGCATTTTTTTATTGTCTCGAATAGTTCTGGCTCTTCATTTGGATCTGGAAATTCAGCACAAACTATTCTGTCTACTTGGTCGCACGTTCGAATTTTATCTTGATTATCAAGAAATATCAATAAGTGCATGTGCGGCAGACCTCTTTTCTGGTACTCAATTGTAAAAACATGGGCAACTTTTTTTCCAAATACTCGAGTGTTTTCAATCTCTTTCATTAGAGCAATTCTTTTTAACTCGAAAACGCGAGCAATTAAGTCTGGACGGTCAATTGGTTGTTGATGAGGCAATAAAGCTTCAGTGATTTCTGTCCAAGTTGGATTTGCAGTCATGGTAAGAAACACATCAGGGTGATGGTGGTACCGGGTTATGGCCATTGAATCTTGGAAGATTTCAAACATATGTCTTGGACTACCAATAAAAGATGATGGCAAAATCATTCGTTGACCTATTTGATTAGGTTCCATCCCATCTAATGCCACATCAGTAAGACTTTGATAGAGTTCACTACGAAGATTTGGTTGATGTTGCCTAAAGTAATTCAACCTATTTTGCTCGGTCGCAGCCCAAGCATCTACCAAGAACTCTTGAAATAATTTTCCTCCCCTTAAAATTGTCGAATACTCTGTCGGCCTTTCAAAAATACGGTAGCTATAAAATTGCATTTGAGTTAGTCGAGCATTTGTGTGTCGACCATGACTCACATCCCACTGTCTAAATTCAGGCTCCCATCCAAGCTCACCAAAAGGGAACAACAAAACGTAATGCAATGGTAGATAAGCAGGATGGCATTCATTGATTTTCATTAGTTCATTTCCCCCCCTTAAATGTATAACAATATCTCTCATCGCGCTAGTTTCGGTTCCATCCCCCGGTAATATGACGGTCACGTCATCAGTTGTCGGCAAATTATATCGCCGACGATCGGTAGATGCTGTGTAGTGAAGAAAAGCAGGCAACGTTTGTTGTTCCAAATCCAATTGATTTAAAATCGCAAACGCTTGACGAAATTTATCTACGAATGCATTATGTTGCAACAATGTATCTTGAATAGTTTGCAAAACATCTGTTCTCAAATGAGGATTTCTACGGCTTCTCACGCCAAAAGCGAAATCAGGATCGTAGATGTACAACTGAGAATAAATGGCATCTTGTCCCGGTTCTGGGATTAATGCTCCTGTCCGATGACGCAACTCTCCATGTATAGTAAACATTGTTGGGCCTCTTCCGGAAAGCAGCCTTGTATCCAAGTTGGCACCGAGGCTTGTAAAAGCATTGCTTGCATTGTACTCTCTAGCATAACGTCGGAATGATTTTGATCTATCATCATTACCATCATATAACGCTTTAATTTGCGGAGAAGGTGTGAGAAGTAATGGAAGCCTAACTTTCCCTTGTAAGCAACATGTACCGAAGAGAGGACGTCGTTCGGATGATCTTGCTAATCTCTCATCCATCCAGTGTAACGCAGAACAATGAGGGCACATGACATTCATTCTACCAAGCGAGTGTTGATTTTCACTTGTATGAACATCACGGTCGGCAGTTGGATTGTTGAACTCGTCAATATCTTGATTATCGTAAAACTCATCATTGGTAGTATTTGGCGGCCTACATTTGATAAATAACAAAATTATTATGTAGATTCTAACAACATATTTGTGAATGCCGTATTTAATTAGATGAATAAGATAAAAAAAAGAAACTCACCATCTACTCCCAGAAGGTAGATTTGTTTCTTCAACTGCTACGGTCGAGCTTTCATTAAGGTTCGTGGAAACAAAAGCTTCTTGGTTACTGCACGCAGAAGGGCATGCATCGTCAATTATACCAAGAGAATGAGGAATCAAATTTGTAACCATCCCATCGTCAACAGATGAATTTCCTGCATGTTCAGTATCTTGATTCTGGGTAAGGTGTTGATTTGTTGAAGCTGACCTATAGTTGGCAAATATTAAATTTTACACATCAAACACTTTTAAACATTTAATACTTAATAACATGAATAATGGATTAGTATAATACCTTATACCAGGCAATACAATTGGTTTCTCAACTTCAGGCGTTGAGCATTCATTCGGAGTTACGGTAACAAATGTTTCAGTAAGATTACGTGGAAAAGGCAAATTTGGTTCAACAATAGAATTCATTTGATTAGCCATGGACGATGGAGTAGTGCGATTCCTAAGGAGGTCCACAGTTCCAGGGGTACATGGACTCGTAATCACTTATGGCCCACATGATTGTACAATCATTCTCTGTTGTAGTAGAGGTTGAGATGATTCTTCAAGTAGTCTTCTATTCATTTCTAAATGTTGACTATTCTGAAGATGTTGTTGACCGGATCTCTCTCGTTCTCTTCGTGCTCGTTGAGCTAGAACACGTTTCGATATGCCGTTGTTGTTGGGTGCTATACATTTAGGAAGTGTAATTGTTTGCTCAACGTCCAACGTTGAACGACTGTTGGGTATTGTGGATACAAACATTTCAGTAAGATTTGGTGGAGACGTCAAATTGGCCTCAAAAGTAGAATCCCTTTCGTTTTCCATTACTGGAGAAGAAACTTGATCACTGAGAATTATAGGGGTATATCGACTTGTGCTTGATGATGACACAGAAACTGTTGTAACCATTCTTCGCTTCGGCGTAGGCTCTGATGATTCTCCCAAAAATGGCTGACCTCCTTCCAGGCATTCACGATTATCTTTATTGAAGCGATCACACCGCTCCCGATCAACTCTTTCCCGTTCTCTTCGTTCTCGTTCAGCTAGAGCCCGTTTCGATACATCGTTCTTGTTAGATGCTATATATTCAGAAGGTATAATTGTTTGCTCAATCCCCGTTGAGCGACTGTTAGGTGTTGTGGACACAAACGACTGACCTCCTTCCATAGGGCCATCACATATCTCCCGATCAGCTCTCTCCCGTTCTCTTCGTTTTAGTTGAGCCACAGAACGTCTTGACACATCGTTTGTTCTAGATGTTCTGGCAATGTTACCTGTGCGGGATCTTCTACCTTCTTGACATTCTAGAATCGAACGACTAAACCTCTCTCGTTCTCTTTGCATTCGTTGGGATATAGCAGATTTTGATATGACGTTATCATTGAATACCTAGAGAGAATATGAGGTTGAATCTTCAATTTTCTAGATCGAATAAATGAAAAAGAACAATGGAGGACAGTGTGACAAAGTACGAACTAAAATTGGTACTAAATGATAAAACAGTGATAATTAAAACTAAAAAATAATTAACCTTACTAATTAGATACATACCACATTACTACTGATGTTTCCCTTTTCACTTTTCTCTTTCCCTCTACTATTTGAAGTAGAATTTTTATTTGACTTGTCATCCATTGCCTAATTTTTTTCCTTGAAAAAATAAAAAAAAAAATTCAATGCAAAATAAATGATAAACTAAAATTATATTATGAGCTTAAAAAATAAATTGTAAGATTTACATATTAATTAACAATTAACAAAAGCAAGAGAACAATAAAGACAAAAACATATATAATATTAAATCCATCACATTAAGACAATTTTTGTTGAATATAACAAAGTAAAACAATCAATCACATTACAAAATACAAAATGTATATCATGAATACAAAATACATTAAAAATATATTTTCAACAACCGAAGAGAAAAAATAGATTTGACGCGGTAACCCTACAAAAGGAAAAGAAAGAAAAAAATATATTAGACATAAAATATACAAAATGTATATCAAGAATACAAATTATATTAAAAATTATTTATACCTTAAAAAACAGTTTACGGCACAACTTCATTACTTTGGTTTCCAATTTGTAGTTGAATCTCGTATTCCTCCAGTGCCTTTAAGCCAATCTGGTCGTCCTCGATGCTCTCTAACAAAGTTCCTAAGGCTCTTAGGTCTAGGAGTTATTTCTTTAAGGCTCTATGAACTCTAACTCTAGGCCAAGATTTCGGTAGAGTACGCACTATTACATACACCAACACTGCCCAGTTTGGTTGAAACCCCTTACGTTTTAGGTGGTAGTACAGGCGCTATTTTCTAAGTACATGCATTCTAACACTCTCTTTTTCATTCATTTTTTCTCTTTCAAATTCTCTCCATAATGGATGTACATCTCGTTCAGCCTCTTCTAAAAATTGTACAAATTCAAAGGCAGTAAGAGGCCGATGATTTTCAAATATATTCTTTGTCGCCACATCCCAATTTGATGGTAAACCATCAACGATTTGGTTCATTATGTCTCTCTCACTAATTTTGTACCTATAATTCTGCAAAATTCTAGCACTTGCTATTTTATTCATTCCATATTCTCTAACGGGACAACTTTGTAAATAAAGTTTCTCGTAAAAGAATTGTTTTTCCTTACGCAACTTTAATCTGGTACTCGTTCTCAATACAATAGCGGGTCGTACCATATTGCCTGAGATTGAAGGATATAAATAACACATAAGGCAAACACTAAACTAAAACACTTAACAAATGTTAAACAGAAAAAAAATAGAATAAATTTCAAAAACCCAAAAATAACATGTCTCGATAGTGTTCCCTATTTCTTTTTAAGCGTTTCTATTGTAAGAAAAAACCTAAGCAAATAGAACATGAACAGAAACACTAAATTGAAACATAAATTAATAACACAATTAACACAGTTTACTAATTCTCTTCATAGAGTGTTTATGTTCTAAGAAGAAACTAAACTAAAACACTTAACAAATGCTAAACAGGAAAAAAAAAATAGAACAAATTTCAAGAACCAAAAAATAATATGTTTCGATAGTGTTCCCTATTTCTTTTAAGCGTTTCTGTTCTAACGCACTTTGCGAATTGAATGTTATAGGCCCCATTTGTGTTATAGGAGTATGAGAATTGGATGTATATATATATATATATATATATATATATATATATATATATATATTCATTCAACCCACAGTTCAATAATTTTTTGCGAGTCCAATAAGTCTGTCGAGTGTTCAAAGTTACTGTATATCGTAAAACTTACAACAATTTTGATAAATTATAGGGTTTTCTGTTATAATCCTTCCTAAATTTTGCAATTCACTTATTCATCGAACCTCACTCAGTACAAATTTTTTTTAGAAGTTCAATAATATTGTCAAATGTCCAAAATCACTGTACGTCATAAAATTTACTACAATTGCATTTTAGGATTTTTTTTGCCATAACCCTAATTTTTTCAATTTACTATTCATTCATCCCATTTGGTTAGTGTTAACTGTTTCTGCTCCCAAAAAACTTTGTTTCTGTTATTTCTGTTTCTGTTTCTGTTTTTTATTTTTTATTTTCCAATTTTCACCACTACCATCACCATCCGCTGACCACCGTCATCCCGTTGGCCACCACCACCCACCGACCACCATACATTTAAAGGAAAAAAAAAAAAGAACAAATGCCGCAACCAAACAAGTTTTTTGTTTTTGTTCTTATAAATGAAAAGAAACAATGGTCATTATCAAACATGAACAGAAACAAAAAACAAGAACAAAAACAGGAAACAGAAACAGAAACAATTCATAAACAGAAACAGAAACAGAAACCGAAACCAAATGCTACCTTGCGAGGAGCGGGAAGAAAAAAGCAAAACACTGGGAACAGTAAAGAACTGTTCCTAGATTTCCATTTCAAGTTTTCTGGGAACAAAACCATATAGGAAAGTGAAAAAATAGAATAAATTTCCATTTCAAGTTTTCAAGAACAAACGTTAAACAGGAAAAAAATTCATAAACAGAACAGAAACAGAAATCGAAACAAAAAATAGAAACATTTGGTTAGTGTTAACTGTTTCTGTTCTGATTTAGTGTTTCTGTTTTAGTGTTTCTGGGAACAAAACCATTTCAAGTTTTCAAGAACAAACATTAAACAGAACATAAACAATGAACACAAACCTAAACTAATCTATACAATGAAGAACGATTGAGAATTTCAAATGAAAAAAAAATCATGTAAACCGAAAGCTGTAATTATTAGACTGAAACAGAAACCGAAACCATGTTTTAGTGTTTCTGTTTTAGTGTTTCTGGGAACAAAACCATTTCAAGTTTTCAAGAACAAACGTTAAACAGAACATAAACAATGAACATAAACAATGAACAAAAACCTTATTCCAAATCCCTCAAGCTCTCTCTCTATCAAGCGAGTTATAGGCTTTATTGCATCCAGGACAATCAGAATACAATTGCACGTCCTCGCTGTACTGATAACCTGTATTGCAAAAGGCGCAATAGAAAACTAAGAATTAGGGAAGAAACCGAAACCAAAACCAAAACCGTCTAAGCCCTAATCCCTGTTTCTGTTTCTGTTATAGGCCCCCAATTCAAATGAAAAAAAAAATGAACAGAACATGAACAATCAGAAGCTGTAACTGAAACAGAAACCGAAACCAAAACCACAGAACATGAACAGAGCATGAACAATCACTCGGATTAGGGCTACCTTCACCGTATTTAGAATTTCAAATGAAAAAAAAATGAACAGAAAACAGAAACCACGTTGCAAAAGGCGCAATTCAAAACTAAGAATCAGGGAACAGATAATCATTCTGTTTCTGTTTCTGTTTTCTGTTACATGAAAAAAAAATTCATGTAAACCGAAAAATCATGTAAACAGAAACCGAAATAGAAACCACAAAACTAAATCACCGATATAGGAAGTGTGCCCTTGAAATCGCCAATAATCGTGATTTAACAGTACTTGTTGAATTAAACGCCACCTTAAGAACAGAAATTTTAAACATAGGAATGAAACAGAAACCGAAACCATAGGAATGAAACAGAAACAGAACACTGAAACAGAAACAGAAACCGAAACCATAGGAATGAAACAGAAACAGAACACTGAAACAGAAACAAAAATCGTGATTTACATGTTTAAACATAACGCCACCTTAAGAACAGAAATTTTAAACATAACGCCACCTTAAGAACAGAAATTTTAAACATGGGAATGAAACAGAAACAGAAACCGAAACCATAGGAATGAAACAGAAACAGAACACTGAAACAGAAAAAGAAACCGAAACCAAAACCGGTGAGAAAAAAATCATGTAAACCAAAAAAAAAAACCACAGAACATGAACAAAGAATCATTCTGTTTCTGTTTCTGTTTCTGTTTCTGTTTCTGTTTCTGTTTTCTATTACATGAAAAAAATATTCATGTAAACAGAAACCGAAACAGAAACCGAAACAGAAACCACAAAACTAAATCACCGATATAGGAAGTGTGCCCTTAAAATTGCCAATAATCGTGATTTAATCCGGACAAATCTTACCGTACATATGTTCCTAATGCATGTATACAAATCATGTAAACCGAAAAAAAAAACCACAAAACACTGAAACAGAAACAGAAACCAAAACCAAAACCGTTGAGAAAAAAATCATGTAAACTGAAAAAACAAACCACAGAACATGAGGAAGCTTCGAGCTCTGGAAGCCAAGTAAGACATTCCTAATATTTTTTTACCATGCAGATCTTCCTTTGTTTTTTGCATCATTAGAGAGTTTGCAAAACTCATATTATACTTGTTATTGTTAATATTGCATTCTTGTTGTCCATTGAGTACTGAATGTCTGCTAATTCATTTTTATCTTCAATCCAATATCATACCTGATCATTTTTCAACCCAGAGTACTATACTATTGTTTATTCTCATACAATTTATCAGGTTAAACCTGGAACAAAAGAGCCTGTTACTAAGCCCATAGGAGGTCAATCTTCAGGTAAGCTTTTGAATCTTCACTTCATTGTTTGTTAGTCTGCTGCATTTTTTTAAGGGAAGAAATGTGTGTGCTATTATCAAATATACATATATTTAATTAACGATATCACAAATCGAGATTATTATGGACTCTGCATTCAACTTATACAACTCCACCTAAATTTGTAATGAGAGACCTCTATAAGTCTGGCTTTGAACCTTTTCCTCTTCTCTTTTTGGTCAGGCCATTGTTATCCGAATCTCTCATCATTTATCTCTGTGAATTGAAGTCTAATTTGGGTGCTGTTTTTTTTTTGGGGTATGCAGGAGGTTCCGGTGGCAATTTACATGTTTAAGAACAGAAATTTTAAACATAACGCCACCTTAACAGAACACTGAAACAGAAACAAAAATCGTGATTTACATGTTTAACAGTACTTGTTGAATTAAACGCCACCTTAAGAACAGAAATTTTAAACATAACGCCACCTTAAGAACAGAAATTTTAAACATAGGAATGAAACAGAAACAGAAACCGAAACCATAGGAATGAAACAGAAACAGAACACTGAAACAAAAACAGAAACCGAAACCAAAACCGTTGAGAAAAAAATCATGTAAACCGAAAAAAAAAAACCACAGAACATGAAGAAGAGCACTCGGATTAGGGATACCTTCACCGTCCAAGCTTGACTGAAACAGAAACCCTTGCTTGACCAAAACAGAAACCGTTTTCAGTGACCTCAGTCTGCAACTCTTGCTGCATCTACGCAACCCTGTAAGCGAAACCCATATCAATAAACGCCACCTTAAGAACAGAAATTTTAAACATAGGAATAGGAATGAAACCGAAACAGAACACTGAAACAGAAACCGAACACTGAAACAGAAACAGAAACAGAAACCGAAACCTTGTTTCTGAAACAGAAACAGAACACTGAAACAGAAACAAAAATTGTGATTTAAACAGAAATTTTAAACATAGGAATGAAACAGAAACAGAAACCGAAACCGAAACCATAGGAATGAAACAGAAACAGAACACTGAAACAGAAACAGAAACCGAAACCAAAACCGTTGAGAACATGAAGAAGAGCACTCGGATTAGGGATACCTTCACCGTCCAAGCTTGACTAAAACAGAAACCGAAACCAAAACCAAATGCTACCTTGCGAGGGTTTTATAGATGCGAGGGGCGATTCCATTAGGGCACGGCAAATAGAAATCCGATTAGGGCATGGAGAAGCGGAGAAGCGGCGAACGACGGCTACAGGTCTATCAGAGTAGGGAGGCGACGACGACGGCAACTGCTTGACGGTAAGGGTCTCTCTGCTTAGGCTCTGTGGCTCTCCAAATTGACGGTAAGGTAAGAAGGTAAGGGTCTCTCTCTCTTTGCTTTTGACGGTAAGGTATTAGGCTTTGTTTTTTCTCTTTTTTTTTTTTTTTTTTTTTTTTTGATAAATTGATGGTCTCACAGTGTAGGGTGGCGACGGGATGGGAGGTCTCAGATTAGGTATTAGGCTCTGTTTTTTCTCACAGTGTAGGGTGGCGACGGGATGGGAGGTCTTCTCTTATATTAGATATTATAGATAATAGAATCGCTGAAACATTTCAGCATCTATTAATCTATTATAGATTATATTATATTAATAGATTATAGTAGATTATATATAATATATAAATAGATTATAATAATATATATACATTTCAGCATCTATTAATCTATTATAGATTATATATATTAATAGATTATAGTAGATTATATATAATATATAAATAGATTATAATATATATAGATGTTGTATATATCAAAAGACATCCAACGGTTACGAATATCTAGAGACATCGGACGGCTGTGAATGTAAATGAGCTGATTTATTATATAGATAATAGAGCAAAAATTATAGCCACCAATTAAGCCCTGTATTTCTATGGGTCAAAGGGTATTTCAAAAATCATCATGCCTATTTATGGTTTGTGTTTAAGAATTTGGCAAGTGAATTATTAGGGTCGGTTGGGAGATTTTGTTCGTATGTTTGAAGACATTAATTAGTATTAAATACGTTTATGTCGGTTCTAACAACTTAACAAATTTGTTCTCTTATTCATTAATCATCCACGGTCATAAGCAACCACTCGGCCCGCGGTGGCCGGTGGCTTTATCCGGTGGTTATGATGGTCATGCTTAATCATAATTACAAACCTTTAAAACCTCCTAAATTGTATACTAAGATATCCCATTTGCATATTCTAGTAAACTTTTCTTCCAAAAAAAGAGAAAAACTAATTCCATTAAATTCTTATCCTATAATTCTCTAATTTGTAGTTTCTAAATCTTTTGTATGCTTTTATAGCGAAATTTATTTTCAAGTTTTTAATAAATTATTATTTTTGGCCGCATATGTTAAATACAACGTTTGTCTTTTTTTTTTTTTTAATTCACACGTTTTAAAATAAATTATTATGTCAAATATAAATTTAATATCTATTTGATATTAATTTTGAAAAATATTTTTTTTATCATGTACACAAAATTAATAATTAAATCCCATCAAAATTATCATGTACACAATAATTTTCTTCTCATACAAAGTAATTTTTTCCCCTAATCATACAAATGAGTACTAAAAGCTTACTATAAACACGAAAAAATGGAAAAAATAAATATTCAAAACTCCTAAGTAAATACTCTATTCTATTGTTAATGTTATTTTAGATTTTAATTGAGATTTAATTCCACCATTTTCTTTAAAAATATATTTTAGTCTCATGTGTTTTTCTAAAAATATGCTTTAATCCCACTAATTTTTTAAGATTCTGTGTTGAAGGAAAAATGGTAGAACTAAAATTCAAGTTATTTTCAATTCGATTTTTTTTATAAATTATGCGAATGTTATAAGAGCTCCGAACAATAAAGAACTAGAAAATCAATTAGCAATTAGTAGTAGTTTTTTTTCAAGTTTATTTCTCTTTTTCGTTCTTAAAAATTTGAGAATAAGAATAAGAAAACAAACAAAAAAATAAATATATGCTCCAATCCCTGGAATTTGAATATAAACATTTTTTTCTATTTATTTTAAAATTTTCTTAAAACATAAGTATGCATTTTTCCCAAAAAAAAAAAAGCACATTGAACAAACTTTTAGGTAACCTTTGGTTAATGTTTCTATTTTTTGTTTTTACTCCCAAAAATTAAGATGAAAATTATATTTTTATTCTCAATAATTTTGGAAACATAATGTATTTGATAACGAAAATAAAATCCTTGTACATTGCAAGTATTTAATGTATAGAAAATTGTGTTTTCAATCAATTAATACATTCGTACAATGATTTTACGCATTTGGTCTCGAAATTTGGGATACTTAGCATTTTCCATTGTTCGTTAATTTTTTCACAATTTATGAGAACAAAATAAAATAAACATATATAGTTACAATACTAATTTTCAAATTTTTTTTTGTTAACGTTAAATCTAACTATTTTTTATCCCTCCAGTGGGAGACCCTATATTATACCAACATCTTAAGAGCATTACCAAGGAACTAATTCGTAATGATAGATTTATATATTTCTTTCAGTCAATCAATTTTCATAAATTATAACAAAATAAAAACACATCTATAAAATTAATTACAACAAATAAAATAATTTTAGTAAATTTTTGTGTTTCTCTTGATCTAAATTGATGATGATGATGATGCTAAAATTGGTCATGGGCTGTTCAGATGGTATTTTCATTGAGCTAAGCCTAAAACATGGTCATAGTGAGAGCGTTGCAAAAAAGCCTGTGCAACCCTGAAAAGGCATAGGCCCTGCACATCTTAAGAAGGTCGGAAATCTCTACAATGATGGATCAGAACCTTTTAAGTGAGCAGTACACCCGAGTTAAGCCCATGAACAATCAGTACCCTAATCTACACATGGGTTGGGTCTTGGAAACAAGTCGAGTAGAATGTTCGTTAGAGGAATCACATTGATCTCACCAAAAAATCTAAACACGCCATTGGTGTGCTCTCAAAACAGATTCATAATTGCGTGCTTTCTTTATCTTTTTTATTTCTCCGCCAGATGAACAACTATAAATACCCTAGGTCAATGCGCGAAAGAGGGAGGTTGAATTTTCATTTTACATTCAGTCTAAGCATTACATTCTCGATAAATATTTACTCTTACGATGGAGGTTTTTTACCAGAATACATTCTCCTGGTGTTTGGATTTGTGCAAGCGTAACCAAAGCAAGGAGCGAAAAGATTGTGAGGACCTTTTTATGATATGATACCAATTCTTGGTAACATCAGATGATATGTAGGAGAAAAAGAAAAAAGAAATATCAAATTTCTATATGAAGAATTTTAAGAATATAGACTTTATCTTTTGAATGAGCATAAGTAAGAATCTATTTTTGGAAGAAAATAAAATAAATCGCATGAATTTAGGATTAATCCAAAAAAAATTGTAAATATTTGCGAATATAAATATATTAACTAAGTACATTTTTATTTTTTTTATAGAAACGTACAAACATTGAGGAGGAGAATTTGAACACTAGTTTTTTTTATAAAACAAATACATTAGATAACCGTTAGACTAAATAGAAACACTAAAGAAAACAGTTTTAGGTTACGTGTTGGAGTGAATTTTGTCTTGCCCAAAATAGGAAAATGTGACTGACTTTTAAAATAATATTTTATATGACTGACTTTGGAGTATGATAGAGAGAAGGAGATATATATAGTGGGTAAAGTTATTTAAAACTTGTTTTCAAACCTAAATGGATGGTTAAGCATAAACGGGGTTCCAATTTCAATGGTTTGGACGAAACCCAAAAGGCACAAACATGAGCACAATGAGAGGTGCAAAACCCTTGTAATCATTTGTTACCAAACCTATTTATTAATTTGCATATTCCCCCCCCCCCCCCCCTCCCTCCCTCTCCCCCATTGCCTATGCTTTCAACACTTGTTATTTCACTACCAATATACCATCATTGTTCTTGCCTCGTCTTTCTCTAAAACTACTCTTATATTAACGGACAATATTGATTGCTATCCTTTTGTCTCCGTCAATCTTCTTGGAACATAAATATATAAACATATGTTTTTTTCCAAAAATTTCAATTAATGGTTCGGGAACATAATCGGAAATTCGATAGCAAAAAAGTTGTTCTTGTTTCGAAAAAAGAAACAATTTTTTAGAAAAAAAAAAATCCCTCGGAATAGAAACATATTTTTCTCACAAATTCCTTTTTTTTAGGAGCGAAAACTGAAATTTGAAAGGAAAAAAAATATTTCTGTTCCCAGAACATAAACAATTGTTTAGAAGAAAAAAATATTTGTTCTGAGAAAATATAATTTTTTTTTTGTTCTCATATTTATGTTTGTGTTCTAGGAACAAAATGTTTTTTTGGTTCTAATAAATTATTTCCCTTCCAGGAAAAGCAAAAATAAATTTTCATTATCATATTTCAGTTTTTGTTCCGGGAAGAAAAACATATATTTTTTTAGAACAACTTTTAAGAACAATACGTCTTAGTTTTGTTCTTTTTTCTTTTAAATTATTTTTCTTATTATTTTCATTGCGTACCGTATCCAATATTTAGTAGGTAACTTACTTAATTGGGTGTCTAATAGGTATCTATTTTTTATCCATATTTATAACTGGATAATTTTTTAAAAATTGATCGTCCAACTCGAAAACATAGATATTGGCAGATAATTAAAAAACGGATATCGATTACCACCTCTAGTAAATATCATTAATATGAAAACGAATTTAAAAGATTAGAGATTCAAAATTAAAAACTAGAAATTCAAAATTAATAGTATAATGATAAGATTGAAAATTAAATGTGTTCCTAATATTTTCAAAATAATAAAGGAGAAGGGGATGTGCAACATACAAAATTTTCTGGTGTGAATGGGATTTCACAAAGCATCATTTATTTGCCTAGATTCCTAGTATTGATCAGAGAAGTTAGAGATCAATGATGGTTACTTATTAGAAAAGTTGAAGTTATTACAAGTAGTTTCACAATCAATAATTTGTTAGTGGTTTTTTTCCTCTAAAATCGAAGTGTTTATGTGAATATCAAGATTTGTCAAATTACGCATTTGATTGTTCGAGTTTCACATTTGTTTTAATATCACAAAATTGAAAATATTATTAATAATTTTTTACGAAAAATGGATTCTGCTCGGTCTATGGTCTTCTAATGACGATATTTTCATCGTTTTATCACTCCACTAAATTTAGGATTTTTTTTTCTTCTTAACAACGATTCAAGTTTTTCTCTCTCATTTTTCAAACGAATCGTTGTTATTCAAATGTTAAGAAAAAACATCTTATATTTAATGGAGTGATTAAATGACAAAATAACATCATTAAAAAAGTAACGTGTGTTGAGTACCAATCATTGTTTATCCAAAATCATTACCGTTTTTAATTTTACCATATTCAAACAAATATAAAAGTTGAGAGACTAAATGGATAATTTAATAAATTTTAGATTCCACATAAATCCCCTTATGGACGAAAAATATAATTTTCCCAGTTTCTTCTAGGCCAACAACATAGAGAGACACAAACATACTGCTACACCAAAAATCAACATTTATCATTTTAAGTTTGAAAGATGGTTATTTTACTAAGTCAACAATCACAAGAAAATACAACCAAATAAAATATCAAGTATAATTATAGATGCATACATATTTTTTATTGAATGAAACGATCTTATAAATAACAAACTAAAAATTATTATAAAAATTAATGAGGAATTTTTCTGAGTATCTCCAAAAACTGCCACGTGAAAGAACAATCCCACATGACTTACACGAGAGCCAAAGCTACGTGTCAAACACGTGGCTCCCAAACTACTAATGATAACCAAGGAGTCTATCTGAGACTGAGGAAACCATCGAAGACCTGACGAATCGAGCACGACACATCCCGACCAATATCCAAAATATTTGGTTAAGATATGCAAGATTCCATGGGCACTGGGCATGGTTGAATCCTCTGCGATGGGGGAGCTAGAGGAATAGGAATTCTTTCCATCGCTACACAGACGTTCTTCTATTTCATCGCATCCCTTTATTTATTAAGTAAGATGTGTGGCTAATATTAATCTAAGTTGTGAAGTAGTAGTCGTTTGACCAATCGGCTCAGACACTAGACCGCTTGTGCTCACCCATTCTATCTCTCTCAATTTACTTACGACCCCATCCTCAAGGAATTGAGGATGGCATAAAGGCATATCGGGTCGCAACAAGAGCTCGGGAGGCTTAATAGGGATTGACCATAGAAAATTTTTCTAATAAGTTTTTCATCTCCTATAAATACTACAAGGCGGATCTAGCTAAAGTACATCTTTTTTCCTAGCTAATATTTTGTCAAAAATCCTTGAACTCTTTATTGATTCTCACGTCAGAGGTACAATGTCGATAGGCTCGCCCATCATGCATTATTTTATAGGAATTCTAACCGTAAGAAGATCGTATTTCGTATTCCAATGACCATATCTGACGATCAAGTTACTGATTCCGTCAAAAACAAAAATAGGTAGATGTATAGTTTATCTATAAAAATGTACCACCTAACTATAGGTTAGTATAAGTGTATCAAAAAATAAATAAATTCAAATTCAATCAATTTATATACAATTTGTTTGGGTAAATATATTTTTTTAGACTAAATTCATTAAAAATATAAATTTTTAGACTATATTCATTAAGCTTCTAATTATATTAAACTAATATTTGCGGTTCTGCAAAGTCAAAGATTTGAACCTAGAAAAAAATATTTGTTGAAAGGGGAAATTTCGGAACTTCAAACGAGATTAGTCTCATACTCTGTGTCTGTGTAAGTGTGAGGACTCCGGGATTAAAAAAATAATAATTAAAAATATGTGTAGAGACCAAAGGAGTCTTGTGGCCCCCAGTAAACCGTTTTTAAATTTAATTCCGATATAAATAAATAAATAAAAATGAAACACAGAATCTACACTCATGTTTTCTCTATTTATACCCAAAAAACTTGTTCTTTGACTTCATTACACCACCCCCCATTTCTTTAATCTCCCTTTTCCCCATTCCACCTCTCCATTGACCCCTCCCTCTTCCTCTTTTTCACACCATAAAACCTTCTTCCATAGCCACACTCTCAACACTCTCCAGAGAGTAGAGAGAGAGATGCAGAAGGCCATGTACATAGAGCAATCGCCGCCGTCGCTTGAAGGCGGCGATATCCGCAAAAACTTCGACGACGATGGCCGTTTCAAACGAACCGGTACCGTAAAATTTATGCAATAACTTTTTTATTTTGTTTACGTTCTGGTATAAATAATTGGTTTTTGTTCTTCTTGATGTGTTTTGAAGGGACTCTGCTAACTGCAAGTGCGCATATCATAACCGCCGTGATTGGCTCCGGCGTTCTTTCTCTGGCGTGGGCTATTGCCCAGTTGGGTTGGGTGGCCGGACCGGCGGTTCTCATGGCGTTCTCCTTCATTACCTACTTCACCTCCACCTTGCTCGCCGATTGCTACCGCTCTCCCGACCCCGTCACCGGCCAGAGAAACTACACATACATGGACGTCGTCAGAGCTCATTTGGGTATTTCATCAAACACCAAGTCTCAGACATGATTATATATCTTTCATACCCAACCCATTTCGATTTTTGATTGAAACTCATTTCAGAATGAGGATTCTTGAATCAAATCCGAATGGGCTTTTTTTTCTAAAGATTCAAAAAAAGGGGAAAAAAAAAAAGATTGATAATTCTTTTTTTCTTTTAAACAGGAGGTGTGAAGGTCCAGCTCTGTGGAATAGCTCAGTATGGGAATCTCATTGGGGTGACGATCGGATACACAATTACCGCATCTATAAGCATGGTGTGAGTACTCAAAAAGATCAATTAAAAAAGGGCTTCTTTTTTTTTTTTTCTTTCTTTTTTAAATCAAGATTTCATTGATGGACTTAAAAGTGTTTGTGAAAATGACTGTTAGAACCAAGAGGTATTAGTCCCATTGGCAAGGGAGATGTTTTTTTTCTTGTCAACCAGAGTTCGACTCTCTTGGGAAGTACTACGGGAATTAAATCTTGAATTTAATCCTGAATATATTAGACCGATATGAAAAAATGCGTCTTTAAGATCGTCCGCTGAGGTGATTAGTCGAGATGAGTGTAAGTTGGCCCCAAAAATGACTGTTATTTATTTATTTTGGTTGCAGGGCAGTGAAAAGGTCAAACTGCTTCCATAAACACGGGCACGATGACAAATGCTCGATATCGAATTACCCATTTATGATAATATTCGCAATAATTCAGATAATTTTGAGCCAAATTCCCAATTTTCACAAGCTGTCTTGGCTCTCCATTTTGGCTGCTATCATGTCTTTTGCCTACTCTTCCATTGGCCTTGGCCTCTCCATTGCCAAAGTTGCAGGTAAAAAATTACTCATGCACCCGCATACTAATATTAATATACACTTGTGGAAATTGAAATTAGAGAAATTCCTAAGAGTTGACTGAAATATTACTTACTTTTAATTCTTGGATTTTTCCTACCAAGCTCTTAAGTTGTTTTTTAGTGTATTATGCAACGGATAACTATCAATAATTGAAAAAAAAAAAAAAAAACTCTAATTAAAAAAATTGCGAAAATTAATAGATTATCCTTGAAATAGAGTCGTGTTTGTGTGTATATATATATATATATAAGTTATTCGAATAAATTTTTATTCTTTCAATTATTATCAATTAGCTTGAATTTATTGAATTAATGTTAACTATATGTGAATTGTATTTGATATCATAATTAATATTGATTAATATTGACAAGGACTAAAAAATGGATGGAACATAATTTGGCAAGTATTGAAAAATAAGTTGTTCTATAAATAAAATAAAAAAGAAAAATAGTGGATTATAGAATAAAAATCCCTTTAAAAAATTATTGCTTTATAACTTGAGCATTCATATCATATATTTTTAATAATAATAATAATAATAATAATAATAATAATAAAATAGTTTTTGATAAAATAGAGAATACTGTTGGAGCAGTTTACTTTATAAATCCTTATTAGTTTTATTCTCTATTATACAAAAATATAGAGATTGTTTTCGGAGATGTTGATAATTAACTAATTTTTTTAACTGAAGATATAATTCTTTTTGTGTATTAAAAAGAAAATTTTGGATTAATTTAGATGATATGAGTGAATTTGTTGATGGGAATGAGTAATTTGTTGGTTAAACACTTCTGTTGTGAACAGGCGGTCAACGACCTCATTTTTTTTTAATATTAATTAGTAATATATAAGGACCTCTTGACTTGATTAGCGATCAAATACCAAATTTAATCACATATAGATATTGAATGTTTAGTCCCATTATGGACTGACTTTTTTTTTTTTACACGTTGGGATTCGTTTACAAGTACTTTAACTAATCATTTTTCCAGATGATCTTAAGGCACTCCCTCGCATTGACATGGTGCATTGTGGATTAAATTCTAATGGGTGTTTTTGTTTTTTGTTTTTTCAACATTAAGTTTTAAGTTTTTTGGTGCTTTGTAGGTTTGAAGTTTGATTAAAATTTCACTTTGGCCCTTGTGATTTCAATTTGAATAGATAACACCTTCAAGTTTTTTAATCATGTCACTACAATCCAAATCATTATCTCAACTATGAGTTTGGACGAAAAACAGTCACTTATTATACACCTAACTGTTTTCAAGACATTTGATGGGCAATCACAATTTTCTCTTTCATTTCTATTCTTCTTCTCATTACTAAAAAGTATACATACATATATATATATATATATATATAGGCTTTTGTACAAAGTTTTTAAGGGAAAAGGAGAATTAGAAATGCCCATAAAGTCCTTTAAAAAATGTGGATTTGAACTTAAGTGTGATACTTATGAAAGTTCAGGGTGTTATGCGTTCAAATTGTAACTATAGAGATAAAATTGAAATAATAGTCAAACTTAAAGGGTATAGAGTGTCAAAACCTCATATTAGGGATTCTCTTGTATTAATTTTCCAATTTATAAATATAGAAAGATAGTTAATAAAAATAAATGATAAGGTGAACTCACTTATAAAATTTAAAAGAGAGAAAATATTATTTAATTAATTTCCTAGAATTTATCTATCAAAGAATTTGTAAAAATAATTTTATCTGTTAATAGGTGGTGGGGAGCCTGTAAGAACAAGCTTGACAGGGGTGACGGTAGGGGTGGACGTGTCAGGATCAGAGAAGGTCTGGAAAACCTTCCAAGCCATTGGAGACATAGCCTTTGCTTATGCCTATTCCACCGTCCTCATCGAGATACAGGTATATATATATATATATATAATATCCTTAATTATTTTCCTTTTTTTTATTAATATATAAGAAGTCTATATATAGATATATTACATGATTGACTCATGCATGCAAATAAACTCTAAATATAGCTAGGCTTGATTCATATGTGCTTGAAATGTGTGCCCTATTTATTGAGCCGTGCATGCCCTTCTCTCTCTATATGTATATGTAGACAGAGAGTATGTTAATATTGTCTGAATAATTAAACCAATTTTATTTAGGACAACATGTGACAATATATGGGATGAGATCTGTAATATGAAAAATAACATGTTATCCGACTCTATCCTTTGTCACTTTTTTTTGAACGTGTCTTTCTATGAAGCTTTATGATGATATATATATATATATATATATATATATATATATATAGAGAGAGAGAGAGAGAGAGAGAGGGCGTCCATAAAGATAGATATGAATGCATGTGTTACGGGCTAAATTATTACACATTACACTCGGGAACATTTAATACACTTGACACTATTTGTGTAACATGACGTGTTTTAAGGTTCCCAATTTGGCCCCATATAGAGTCATTATTATTATTATTATTATTATTATTATTGATGAATCAGAAATTGAGCTCGTGAAATATGAAATTTTGGGATTAAGAATAATGTGATTTTTTTTTAGTTCAGATTCTTACAAAACAATGTGTTACAAGTGAATTTGTCGGCATTACATTTTCAGTGTAAGGATTAATAGATTATTCTCGAGTAAATTTGACATAGTATTGATTAGCAAAACATGGTGCATATTTGGCTAGACCCCTTCTTCTGGTATTTGTAAACGAGGGATGACTTGTTTGACAAATCTTTTCCAAATCTCAGTCCATTATCATTAATGTAGCAGATTTGATGAGGTATGGAGTAATGGGTCATTATTCAGAGAGTAATAATTATTTTTTTCTTAATGAGTGGAAGAAGTTACAACTGCCCTCGGGATGAGAAGGCGATGATAGTATCCCGGGCTGGTTAACCTTGTTTGGGACAAGGTGTTGAGGCTTCAAAGTTCGCCTTCCCTACTCGAGGTAATATCGGGAGCAGATTCACTCGAGGAGTGATGTTGCCCAAGACGATGGTCATCTCAGGAGTAGTTTTCTTAGTCGGTGTAGTATGTTTTGTAGCTACTTGTTCATGGCACATGCTTAGTAGACACGTGACAACGATCAAGGTCTTATTCCAATTTCTCCTCGTCAATTATATATTTAAATAAATTAGGAGAACTTAAATTTTAAATAATTAGGAGAGTTTTAATGAATTCTTTTTAAAAACATAGATATAAAAGTGCTAATTTTGAAATATTCAAGCGGGGTTGGAGTCCCCTGGATTGGACCACTCTCCTAATTCATTGAAAGAATACAAATATTGTTCTGTCATGTCCAGAGTAAGGACCGTAATGTAAATACCGTAATGTAAATAAAATTAATACACAAGTAGCCAATCATCAGTGGTACCATATATAGATTCGAAGAGGACCGTGGTCCATCTTATGTGTGGGAAAAAAAAAATGTTATCAAAAATTGATGGTTATGTTACTTTATTACATCAAATTTCATTATATAATTATATTTTTGGATTATAATATATTATGTAACAAATATTGATTATGGACCATTGAATTTAATCAATGGCCCACTAAAAATCATCTTTTGTGAGAATCCATTTTTTGAAGGATCATCATGGCGTCAACTTTGTGTGTGTGTGTGTGTGTGTGAAATGTCACATATCATAGGATATGCATGTCCTTGTAATAAAATGGGGGTGATTTTGGTATTGTATGGAAATAGGTGGACTCAAAATGTTTTAGTCCAGTTAGTAAAAAAAGTTGTCACGACTTTTTTGGGAAACACTTTAAGATTTAAATTTTGCATGTAATTCTAAATGCATCAAAAGTTGTCACGACTTTTCTGGGAAACACTTTAAGATTTAAATTTTACATATAATTCTAAATGCATCAAAAGTTGTCACGACTTTTCTGGGAAATACTTTAAGATTTAAATTTTGCATGTAATTCTAAATGCATCAAGTTAGATATAGAAAAATGCATATTTATGTGTGTAAAAATTGATCCGGACAGAGATGCGATATGAAAATAGGTGGGGTCCATTATATATTTATTTATTTTTGGTAGCTAGTGTTTGGCGATAAACTCGAAAATCTTTTTACAAGACAAAGTTTTGGAAATATTCGAAATGGGGCACAAAAGAACATGCAACAAGTGAACCAAGATAAAAGCATCAAGGAGATAGGTGGGGCTGTTTTTGGTTGGGATTGTGGGGGTGCATGCAATATGTTTTTTGAAAAACCCAATTTAATTTGATAATTTTTTTAGGGTAATTTTATAAATCTCCTTTTAAAATTAGTTTTTTTATTCAAATGTTTTTTTTTTAAATGTTGATATTGATTTTAGATGAATCAACGATTGAGAAAGAAAAATCAATTTAAAAATTTCATACCTTCATTTTCAAAGTGGTTAACTTAAATTATATTTTATTCACTTTCAAAGCGATTAATTTAAATTATATTTTATACCCAAATTTATATATGTACTTCATTCTTTTGTCCTTAATTTTCCCTTGCTGTCTTATTTCTCTTTATGTTCCCCTTCTATTGATGCCTCAAACTAAAAACAACTCTAACCCACGCAGTAACTATCTCAAAAACTAAATTGTATAACTATTATTTTGGCTAACCAAACATAAAAATTTAACTATCTCAAAAACTAAACTGTATAATCATTTTACGTAATAATTATCTCCAAAATCCATTTTTATCTATGGTGGAGAAGTTAGTTAAAAATTAATGAAAACTTTTAACTACTAATTCATTTATGATTAATATATTAATGTTATTTATTCCAACTCACTAAGTAAATGTTTACTTAGTCAAAAATTAAAATTAAAATATTAATAACTAATTTATGTGGCGAGTATAGTTAGAGTACATCCTCAAATTTTTATTAGGTAAAACACTATTATAACTCAAAATAATATTTAACTAATAAAAATATTTATTTGGGTTGAAATTGCTCTAACAAGTTGGTAATCCGATGTAGAATAAGTATCAAAACTGCCGGTTACTCGGAATGTAGAAATCGCAATTTGAAATCCTTCAAATTATTCAAAATATCCATTCAACGAGCTTCAATAATAATCAATAATTTTATTTTTTTTGGTTGTTTTTTTCTTCTTGGGGGGGCCCAGGACACACTGAGATCTGAGCCGGCGGAGAACAGAGTGATGAAGAAGGCTTCACTCGTCGGAGTATCGACGACGACGATGTTCTATGTCCTATGTGGTTGTCTTGGTTATGCCGCTTTCGGAAACAACGCCCCCGGTAATTTCCTCACCGGTTTTGGCTTCTTCGAACCCTTTTGGCTCATCGACTTCGCCAACGTTTGCATCGCCATCCATCTCATCGGAGCTTACCAGGTATTTTGCCAGCCGATATTCGGATTCGTGGAGAGCCGTTGCCGGCGACGATGGCCGGAGAACAAGTTCATAACAGGCGAGCACGCCGTCGGCATCCCCTGCGTGGGCGAATACAGCATAAACTTCTTCAGATTGGTGTGGCGAACGTCGTACGTGATCGTGACGGCGTTATTCGCGATGATATTTCCGTTCTTCAACGACTTCCTGGGCCTGATCGGAGCGGCGTCATTCTACCCACTCACCGTCTACTTTCCAATCGAGATGTACATTTCTCAGGCGAAAATACCCAAATTTTCTCTGACATGGGTGTGGCTCAAAATTCTGAGTTGGGCCTGCTTGATCGTCTCTCTCGTTGCAGCTGCTGGTTCCATACAAGGCCTGGCCCATGATTTAAAGACATACAAGCCCTTCAAAACTCAATAATTATAATTATTTTTAAAATAATTATAGTTTTATGTAATCTGTTTTTTTTTTTTTTTTTTTGGGATAATTATTTTTTTTTTCCAAGAACACTTGACGTTTATGCACTGATTTGTTCGAGAATAGTGTTCTGAATTAGTGCAGTAGTTTCAAGTGTTAGCCTTGTGTCTGTTTTGGATTTTCAATTGTAATTTCGAAGCAACTGCGTGCATAGGTTATAATTATGAAAAACTTGTGTGATTGTGTATTTTATTCTACTATAAATGTTGGGGTGATAAATGTTGTTATCGGTAGCAGAAGAGAAACTTGCTTAGCCCCCCTGAGTAGATTAACTTGTGTTGATATCATCAAATTTGTTTAACACCTACAATTGATCAAGTCATATATCGTGTAGTTTGGATGGTCCAAGCAGGAGACCTACTTTGAGCTGGTGGAGTCTAACTTTGAGCTTTGACTTGCACAAGAATTTGTTGGCGGTTGCTCAATCATGTTTCTCTGGTGTAAGAGAGCATACTCTAGAGAAAATATAAGAGAGTTTACTTGTCTCAAATAAAAACTCAATACTTCGAAGAATTAATGCAATGCTATTTATAAGCATGGTGATCATATTAGCCCTAGGATTTAAGGAGATTGATCCACAGATTGAGTGTATAATCCGGCGAGTGGCGAATTACATGATGTGTGACCAACTTAGCCAATCAGACTTGAGGTCATGGCCATTGTGGATTGGCCCATAGCCCTCAAATAGGGGGAAGGCTTCTCGACAACGCGACAGAGGTCCACTCAAACCCAAGTAAGATTAAGGTGAGGTCTGTAAGTGGCCCTCAGCGACGGTGTAATCCCCTAGTTGGTCGAAGGAAGGTTGTAGGTGGGAGCTTCTCAGAGGGAGTTGTTCCATGTCTCTCCATTCTTTTCTACGATAATCAATAAATTGTTTTCAAACATGTAAGGAATTGGTTTATAGTGAGCTACCCAAGAGGGAGAAGTGAATTAGGTAGTATTAAAAAAGTATCAAAATTTATAATACTTGAAAAATCAAATAATTAATTTTATTCTAAAATTAATTATTATCTTCATAGCAGCGGATATATGTTATCAACTAAATGCACACCCAAACAATAAAATATAAATAATTCAGCACACAGAAATTTATATTGGTTCACCAAACTATTCTTGGCTAATATAGTCCTCCTTAATTTATTTTCATTTAATTTCTTCGACGTTTTCGCCCCTTTAACGTATTTCTTTTCTCAGTTAACTTCATTAAATTCTTAAATTCAATTTTAATCAATTATCTTTCTTCAATTACACGTATGAGCAAATAATTTAACTAATTAAGATCCCTATAAAAAATACACATAATTAAAAAATATATATATATATATTTTGTATCGTGTGTGATCCTAATCGGGATACATTAAGAGTAAAAATTTAAACTGAATTGTTTTCCCTAGGTTCTTCAATTTCTTTGGTCTTTTAACGTTCATTATCTTTATTAGTCTCTTCAGCATTTATTTTTTTCATGATAATATCTTCACTGGAGCTTATAAACTAAAACACTCAATAAATCCATTAGTTTCACCAAAAACATCAACATTTAATTGTTCATCAAAATTTTATGATCAACAGTAAGGAATTGGTTTATTGTGAGAGAAAGTTTTTAAAATATACTACGAACGTTGTTGTTTTCCTCCTTTATATGATATATTAAGCTACAATGGTAAAATCAACAATTTATATCGTTTAACATTTCGCAGGGTTAATCCTAGTTATTTTAGGCCACGCTTCAATTAGGAGGCACCAATTTTTACAAGGGTTAATTGGTCAATAATCCCATTTAGACAACGTAATTCATAATTTATCGTATTTTTAATTAGAAGTTGAGTATAAATCCCTTAATTGTGTTTTACCTTATGTTTTAATCTCATGATCAGTGTTGTCTTATATCTCCAATCAAATACTTCCAATTAAGGTTTATATTGTCGGTTGTCATTGTCTCCATCCTTCACCATCCCCAACCACCCACTGTCGCTCACATTCAGACCTCAGGCCTTCAATTGTCGAAATCCAGCACTTGGTGATTGAGATTTTTTTTAACTACATGTAACTATTTTGTACATTATTTTTAGTTGCATGCAACTATTTTTAGCTATATTTTAAGTGTATTTTTAGTTATATTTTAGCATATTCTTTAGTTATATTTTTTAGTGTATCTTTTAGTTAATTCATGTTATTTTCTAGCGTTCGACAACCAAAAATTAGTTGAATGTAACTAAAAATTATATTAAAAAATTAGTAGAATGTGACCAAAAAAATCCATCGACCAATGACCGGAATTCAATGGCAGATGACAAAACAACCCTAATTGAAACATCTTTGTTTCCATGAAGTCTAATATATGGGACTAAAGCTGAAATACATATTTGGTTTGAGAGTTTTTATTAATTAGTTGTTATTGGTGTTGAAAACTGACTAACACATTTAGATGGTCCAGTCAGGTTTCACATGGAGATTTGTCTTGTTGAGTTGTCGATTCTGAGTACGGGGTTCTCTATCTAGTGAATGATTATTGGTCAAGTCCTTGTAATTTGAGCTAGTACTTGCAGAAAGACTCGTTAGGGTGTGCTCAGCAAAGTTCCTCATGTATGAGAGTAAGAGCTTGGAAGGGAAAGAGAGTTCGATATTGCTTAAGTGGAACTTCTTGTCATAGTTGGCGCACTTAATACCTGCTATTTATAGGAGAAAGGTCACAATAGTTCCAAAAATTATGGCTCTGAGCGTAGTCAATTAGTGTAACCCGGCACGTAGCCAATAAGAAAGCACATGACATGGTTTAAGCCACTGACCCTTTCATTTAGGCTCACCAAAGGAGAGCCCATGGGCTGCCCCAAAAGAACAGGAGACAAAGCTTAGGCTATGGAGGTACAAGAGCCTACTTGACGGTTTGGAGGGTTTGTCCAGTGATCATTGGTCGATGACGGGCCTGGATAAAGAACCTGACGGTGGCCCAAAACTTGGTCGATGAGTAGCGAATGACCAATATAGTCAACTTAACTACTATGGTCGATCGTTGGTAAATGATTTAAGGAGACTGATAGGACTCCACTTCGACATGATATGTATTATGTTTTGTCCGGGATGTTCAGTGGAAATATCAATCATCAATTAGCAACTCCCGAGCACCGAAATCCGAGGTGCTTGGATGTAATGGTTGTTGTGCTTCATGTCGAACTGCGACGAACATGGAAAGACAGGGTGGCTATCTATGAGAGCAAAATTTTTGATGCCTGCATAAGGGAATGGCCTTTGCAATGCTGACACATGTCCAGTTGTCACTTTTGGCACACAAATTGAGGACTCTTGAACTATCGAATCTTAACCTTTCACATCTCCTTCAGAGCCTTATATAAAAGGGGGTTCTTTGGTTTCATTCTTCATATGTCTTCCTGAGATGTCGAGAACCCTTAAGAGCCCGGTGCTCGATGAGCAATATTTTTCTTTCCCTTCTCTAGTCTTCCTATTTTCAAGGCGCCCAGATCAGCCGCTTCCTTTTTTCATCTTCTTTTGGATCTAACACGGGATCATCATCATCAGAGTCCATGCCATCAATTGGATATAAGTCTTATAGTCAATAAAATGTATTGACTATAGAACATTTAAGGCTTGTATCATTAAACATTTGAATCTCAATTATTAATAAAAGGTATTTCTTAATATTAATCTTGCAATTATATATTTATCACTGTAGAATTTGAATATTGAGTAGAATATACGATTATTTAATAGGATTAAATAGGAGGTAACAAAAGGCCTTTGATATCTCGATATTCTAAATTGTTTCTAGTCAGTATTGAATTGTTGAAAATAATCTTCAACAATTTAGGCTACTTTGATATGATGTTCCGTCTTTAAGAATGATGAGTCTCAATCTATTAATATGAGATACTGAAACATCTGTAAGTAGTTTTACTAAGCGATAATAAAAGACCAAATATGATCATCATTGATATCCTACATACTAATTGTGCTCGAGTCGAAATAGGATATCTAATATGTGATGTATCCTGTGAACTTTTGTAATTGAGGTACTGTATATTACATTTATGGGTTTTTATACTTTTTTTAATATTGAGTGTTGTTATCTAACCATCGATCTTCAAAAATACTCATTGTGTATAGTAAAATTAACATAGAAATATACGAAAAAATGATCTATCATTCTTAATAAAAATTGCGTGATTCATATGATTCGATTTGATATACTTCATCTGAACTTTTGGCCACGAAGTCTAATCCACGATACCCAAACTCATTCTTATGGAGTCCACTCATTAAGATATGGGTCTGTATGAGGTGTAATCCATTAAAAGTTTGTGAGAAATAAAAAAAAAAAAATAAATAAGAGAAAAAGTGAGGGGGAAAAGGGTAAAAGCCAAGGAAACCGACAAGTGTAATGAATCAAAAGTAGGGTGTAATAAATCGTTGTTTTTGTGTTGGACCTCCACCCCCCACTACTTGGTGTCTCAAAAAATGTGTCGTCTTATGCACGTTTTACATGTATTTTGTGCACAACAGTACCATGATTTATGAGTCTTCGGTCATAAAAAAAAATTTAGGGAGAAATTACATTTTTAGTGTTATAATTTGGCGTAAGTGTTCTATTTAACACTTCAAAGTTTAAAATATAATTTTATAAATAGACTCAATTTGATACTTCTTGGCCCAAATTCTTCGATATTAGGTAAAAGATGTATCTTCTTTGCATTTACTACGATTTTATCTCTATCAGTCTCATAATTAGAATAGTTTTATTACTTCAAAGAAATCCAATTTTGCTTTTGTTGTGCCAAAAGGGGGGAGGGGGGGAATTGAAGAGTTACAGATGAATCTACAAAAAGGAATTTCATTTAGTGAATCGAAAATTGAACCTTCCTATCACAAAAATTACAAAACCTTATAAGGTGTCGTTTCTTGTTTACTCGGGTCTGGCCGGGTTCGCTTTCTACTATTAACTTTAACTAGACGAAATAAGAAATCGGTACTAAAACTAGCAAAATATCAATCTCACAAATTTAGACTGACATCTATCTTCACAATTAATTTTAACTACCATAACAATGCCTAAATTAAACAATATTATTAGAATATCTACCTCAATGATATAACCAAAAAGAGCATAGAGTATCATGCATAAATTATGTGATATTTTTTCATCTGCTTCAATATTTTTTTTATTTTTTATTTTTTAAATTAAGGGATAAAGATTGTTTCATTTTTAAGCCGTGGGAACTATGGAGAACACTTTTTCCAATGCTTTCCAACTATTTTTTTTATTTTTTTATTTTACGATAAGATGTATTTGGATCATTGGACGCATTTTTCGATTAATTATCTTATTGAGCGATTTTAAAGATGTACTCTTCCACCTCAATTTTGTGCATTCAAAATTTAATTTTTAAAAAATCTTAATTGAAAAACAATAAGACAACTTTGTAACACGAGTACTTTCCAACAGTACCACAAGAGCAAATATCCCAAGTCAACCATCACAATTTATTTGGTACATTAAATTAGAAAAAGAAAGAAAGAAAAGACCTCTATTCTTGGACATATAGTACGTCTAATTGATTTGTTTTTGTGCACCAAAATTAGAGGTGTGGGTGCCTATGGGCACATTGAAAGCGACTTTACCAATTGTGGTAAATGTACCCATTGATAATGCTTTTATCGTTCATTATTACACCACATAAGTTGGAGAAATGTCTTCACCTAATTGGGAAATACAAAATTGCTTTTATTTTTTTTCAAAATTTTTATAGTGACCACACATATATATATTATATAGGGTTACTTAAGTAAATTAGTAAATTATACTAGTACAAAAAGAGAGTTTTTGAAATTTAGGGTGTTGGTTGCCCCCAAACTCTGAGTATCAAGGGCAAATTGAGAGAGGCCAAGACTTTGTGCATGTATCTCTATTTTTTTAATTTTTTTTTTTTTTTTTTAGAATTTCGTATCTTTTTTAATATATGTATAATTTGTTACTTAGATTATCATATTTATTAATTGTGGAATTCAATATCATATTTGTGAAAAATTCGAGTTTGGTATCTCTATAATCCAAAAGTATATTTAAGATAGAATGGTTAAGATCTATTAGAGAAAATATCAAGTAAATTTCAACCATTTAATTAAAAATATATTTTCATCCATTTGATTATATATTTGGAGAGATCTTAATTATCATGTGAAATTCACACTATTTATAATATGGATTAAAAAATTTAAGATTACCAATTAATTAAATTTGAATTCATAATTTTATTGTAGTTATAATAAGTTGTCTTTAATCACAAATAATTACTAGTTTTATTATTTTGTAATTGTATTTTTTTAGGTTTAATGTTGGTGATGATAATATGAAATTAGAGTAAATGGAACTAACTTCACTTCTAATTAGTTAATAGAGATGAATTATGTAGCCCAAAAATTTTCGGAAAATTCTATTTTCATTTTGAGTATTCCAAAGTTACCAAAAAAAACAAAACATTTTTCCCTCTAAATCCTAACCGTCACAATAAAAATTACTCTCTCTCCTTCTAATCCCGTGTTGTCATTTTCTCTCTCTATCTCCATCTCTTTATCACATGACACCACATAAGCCGATGCAAGTAAATCAACCGAATCTACGACAACACCATCACTAAATCGGCTGCAAGTGTCCTTGCGGCCCAGTAGTGACCACCACCACCATGGGCTTCTCGTCACACCGCCACCACCGCACTGAAGATACCCACTACCATCGGAAGCTCTCTCTCTCTCTCTCTCTCTCTCTCTCTTTGAAAAAATTCAAGTTTATTTGTTTTTTTTTCAAATTTTGATTGAAAGAAAAAACAACAAATCTAAACCTTCTAGAGATTTGTTGCAAATTTATATAATTTTTGGTAAAAATTTGTCATATATATATAAATATGATGTTGTTTAACATCTCCGCCCCCGGTTGTATTTCAAATCTAGAAAAATCTTTATTTATTTATTTTTGCAAATTCCACATTGGGGTTTTTCTTGTACCGTGATGAATTTTTAGTGTGGTGGTCGACAATAATTGCAATGGTGATGAATATTTGTGATGTTGTTGATTTTTTGTTGTAGTGATGAATGTTTGTTACATGAGTCGCAGTGATTGTGTTATTGTAAATGTTCATGGTGGTGGTGAATATTTTCCGTTGTGGTAGATGTTTATTGTGACAATGATGATAGTAAGTCGTGATCGCAGTGGTAATGACTGTTATTAAGGTGCCGGTGATTTTCAGTGGTTGTGGTGAATGTTTAATGTGTTAGTCGGCGGTAATTATGATGATTGCAAATGATTGCTGTGACAAGAACAAATTGAAGATAATTTTGTCAAAGAAATATTATTTATTTATTAAATAGAATTTTTGTGAAAAAAAAAATAGGGATAAGAAAATCTTTGGACTTTGGGACAAAATAATACTGTTACAATGCTTTTTTTATGTGTACTATATTTCGAGTTGTGTGCTAAAAAAAAGAACACACAAGAACTATGCTATTGTGTGCTTTCGTATAAATAAAACAAAAGGATGAGTTGTTGGATAAGTTTAAAAAAAAGGCTTGTGTGTAAGATAAGCCTCCACATACCAAAATTTTCAATTGAAATTTAAACTCCGTAACAGACAATTTGATGAGGAACCGAATCAGCAAAGGTAGGATGGCCTATTTCCTCATTATTTTATTGATCATGTTCCTTTTTGCTTTATATATTTAGGGTGCTTGTAAACATACATCCTTAGATAGCCCTACATCTTCTTCTTCTTCTTCTCTCTTTTTTTTTTTTTTTTTTTTTTTAATTAAATTATTATTTTACTATTAAAAATTTTAACATGTATGTCCCTCAATATTTTTATTTTTTCCACTTCCCTCCCTCTTCTACTTTCTCCCTACTTTTTTTTTCTCTGGCGAGAAACTGCCGCCGGTGTCGGCATCGGCACCGAAACCGAATTTTCTCTATTTTGTCTCTCAATCTCATCTTCTAAGCCCCCTTCCCCGCAACCCCTTGTCCACCGCCTCCATCCCTTCCCCTCATTTTTTTTTCTTCTTCTCTAGAAAGAAGAAGAAGAAGAATGATGGACTAAAGGGAGACAATGGACAGTGGGGTTTTAGGTGAGTTGGGGGGACCAACGGGGAGTAGGGGGTGGGGTGGGGGTGCCAACGGGTCGAGGGTTGGGAGGAGAGTTTATGAATATTTTTTTATTTATTTTTTAAAAAAAAAGGGGTAAAAACAAAAGTAAAGTTATTTTAAGGGTAAAATAGTCATTCAAAATCATTTAAGTTTTCATATAGGAGTGACATTTAGGTAAAATGGGTATATATATAGAATTACCCGTATACTTATGCAATTCCACATCCATCGTTCTTTATGTTAGAATAATTGAGATGTAACAAATTAGAAGTGAATATGAGACAATTGTATTGATATGTGTGAAGACTATACTTACAAAGATGTACAGAGAGGGTGTTTATATATAGACAATTATTAGCGTTTAACTTAATAGGTCTAGGGTTTAATCTAGTGGTCAAGGGTGATATACATATATTAATACTCCCCTTGAAACTCAAGGTAGTCAAGTAGACGTGAACTTGAGTTTGAAAATCAAAGTGTAAAAACGTCCGGGTGAATCCTTGGTGAAAGTATATATTGTCTGATTGACAGAGCTGACAGGGTAGAGATGAATAGTATTATGGAAAATACGATGACAGATTAACTAACAATCAATCTCGACATATTTGGTGCTTTCGTGAAAAACGTTATTGTGGGTGATCTGAATGACACTCCTATTGGTACAATATTAAATATTATCAGTAGGGGACGAGATTGCCATGTCAGTGAAGAGCCAGCGAAATCAAAGTAGTTCTTGTGTTGCGTCAGCGATGACATGATATTAACTTCAGTACTGATGGGGGCAACTACAGTTTGTTTCTTACTATGCCAAGAAATGAAGGAGTTACCCAAGAAAAAACAGTAACCAGTGGTAGAACTTCTGTCGGTGGGATCCCCCACCCAGTCGATGTTAGAATAAGCCTATAAGGTGGGACTGGACTAGGATCAGAAATGAAACCTGTAAAACAAAGTGACTTTGAAATACCAAAGAATATGAAGAACAGTAGCATAGCGAGTGCTACGAGGAGTGGACAAGTACTGTCTAACTTGATGGACAACATGGGTAATGTGTAGGCGAGTAACTCTAAGGTATATTAAACTTCCAACTAATTGGTAATAGAGAGTAACGTCTGGAAAATGGGAGCTATCTAGTGGAGTGAGTTCGATATTCAGCTCCAGACGAGTATTGACAATGGTAGAGTTAGTGATGCTAGTCTTAAAAAAAAAAAAAATAGAAGCATATTTTCTCTAAAAGAAAAAATATCCATCTGAACCAGACGAAACTTCGAGGCCAAAGAATAGGTAAGCATGCCAAGTTCTTTCATCTCAAATTAACTACTAATTTTTATTTTTTTATTTTAGGAAATTGTATAGATCATTCCATATCATGATCATGCCATCTACATACGATAAAAGAAGGAAAATGTCGTTTTAAGTTTGACTAAGAAACATGATAGAATCATGAACGCTGAATGCAAACCCCAATTGGTGGATGGTAGTGCTAAATTTTGCGAACCAAATACTTGAAGCTTATTTGAGACTATATAAGGCACGGCAAAGGCGACAAACTTTGTGTTGAGGAGCAGTTAGACCAGGAAGGGTATGCATATAAACTTTCACAAGGAGGTCGTCGTTGAGAAAGACATTCTTAACATCCATTTGAAAATGGCAGCAACGACAATAACAGTACAGATAGATGTTAGTCTAACTACTGGAGCAAATGTATCGTTGTAATCAATGTTATATTCCTGAGTGAATCCTTTTGCAACAAGTGAGGCTTTATAGCGTTCAACGGAGCTATCAGAAAGTGTTTTGATTTTGAAAATTCATTTGCATTCAATATGAGTTTTTCTAGAAAGAAGATCAACAAAATCCCAAGTATTAGTTTTGGTTAGGGCATGAAGTTTCTAATCCATTACTTTCTGCCAAAAAGGGTTAGTATTAGCCTCTTTATAGAATTGAGGCTAATGTAAATTATAGTAAAAAAACAATAAAAATCATGAACATAAGGGAGGTTGTACTACCGTGCTAGAACGACGGAAAATTTCTTAGACAGGCTCAGTTGGTGCAACAACTGATGTCATTAGGACAGGCTCGAGGGCGTCGTGCTCAGGATCCGTAAACGGAGCAAAAACGTCAGTGGGGGTCAGTATGGTAGCTTAAGGATCTATTTTAGGCTCACTGACACTTGTGCTTAGATGATTAGAAAAGAAGTTTATGGATGGATTAGTAAAATATAAATTATTGGTGGCAGATGTCGAATGAAACTTGGATATGGAGGAAAACATGTTTTGTTCCCAAAAGGTGACATGACGAGAAATGCGAAGACGATTAGAAATGGTATCCCAAAATTGGTATCCTTTGTGTTCAACACAATATCCTAGGAAATAACATACTCGAGTCCAAGGTTTTAGTTTGGTATGTTCATGAAATTTAAGAGGACAAAGTAGACACACCCAATACTTTTTAAGAGACTGTAATTAGGAGGGACTCCATACAACTTCTCATGAGGCAAAAGATTACCAATGGTAGAAAAAATTACCTGATTGATGGTATGGGCGACAGTGAGAGTAGTTTCTCCCTATAAGTGCTACGTATAAGAGAAATAAAAGAGTAGTGCACGAATAATGTCTAGGATATGTTGATATATACGTTCAGCTTGACCATTTTGGGCAAAGTGCCAAACCAAGATCTGTGGGGAAGTGTGCCATATTTTTGGAGGGTGACAATGAAAGGTTGGTCTTTATATTCCATAACATTGTTAGATCTGAATATTTTAATATTGCGAGAAAACTGAATTGGAACCATGGTAGCAAAATCTGAGTAGATTTAAGGTAATTCAAAACGCTTATGCATGAGATATAACTACGTGTACTAACAATAGTCATCAACAAATATGACAGAATATTTGGATCCTCTATTGTGGTAGAAGGTACGGGTCGCCAAACATCAAAGTTGACTAGGTCAAATGGTACGACAAAGACGTAGTACTAATGAGAAAGTGTAGTGCATTTTGTTTAGCTGGTTGACATAGAAGGTAGTCGAGGTGCTTGGTAGAGACTAGTTCTAATTTCCCTCTAGGTGATCGTGTACGTTTGATAGACGTATGAGCTAACTGAGAATGCCAAAAGTCAAGAGAAGATGAATTAGGTAGCAATAGTGGTGGTGACAATGATGATAGTTGTGATGGTGATTGTTGAATCAAAAATTTTGATGAACAATTAAGTATTGATATTTTTTATGGAACTAATAATTTTATCTAGTATTTTCGATTTAGAGTTCTATGCATTCGATTAAGACGAAGGTTTAATGAAGAAAATATAAAGGGTGCAAAATAGATATAATAAAGATATGAAGAGTTTTGAAAACGTTAAAGAAAAATAGGTAAAAACAACTCTTTACTTATATACTCTTAATGCAACCTGAATTAAGATTACGCATGACACTTAAAATAAGTTAATTCTAAATGTGTCATGATAAGATATGATAAGTTTAAGATCCTAAAATGAAATATTGTATGTGCTCCTTATGTGAAATGAGTTTGATAATTGACCTAATTAAAAAATGTGTTTTAAAGTATAAAAAGTTGCATTTTCGGGTCAATTCGGTTAACCGAGAAAAGCAATCGGTCGATTAATTAAAACAATGAGTTTTTATGTTAAAACGAAGTGCTACTGATCCATTCAGTTAACCGAATGAAGAGGATCAATCAACCATTTGAAATAGTAGCTGAAATGGGTAAGAAAATGAGTATACTAATCCAATCGGTCAATTGAATGAAGAGGGTTGGTCAATCGTTTGAGTCAGTCGATGTAATAGACAAAATTGGGAATGTACTAGACGAGTCGGTCAACCGATTGTTAGCAGTGACAACGGCTATTTCAACCTTGGCACAGATCAATCAATCGAATGGTATGGCTTAGTCAACCGACTGCTTCAGTTGGAAATTCGATTAATTTGGTCTCTTGGTAAAAAACTATCCGTTTTTTATGATTCCAAGAGAAGGATTTTGGATATTTGAATATATTTTAAATATGAACAACCTATTATGTGATCCCTATTGATACGGTCCATATATTTTAAGATTCTCTTAATTTAAATGATTTAATATTTCTTATTTCTATGGTTTTAAATTGAGAATAGTTTTATAGACTTAAATGAGAGATTTGAAAGATATTTTTAAGTAAAATATATCTGATATAAAAGGTAATGATATATGGTCTTAGAGTGTCATTTTATGGCATATCTTTAAAAAAGTAGCCATTGGAGGACTAGTTATTGGTATATTAATTAAGACTTGCGAGAATTGAGTTACATACATTAAGAACACCAGTTTGAGCTTTTATAAGAGGACGATTTACACTGAAATTTTTACGAGAGATTTGTTGTAAGTTCTTGATCTAAAGTACTTGTTGTTTGACATCACCGATTTGAGTTCTACTTGCTATATTGTCATTGTCTTTAGTATTTACCTAGTGAAATTTATCCAAAATTTATTAATTTGCTCTGAAGTTTTATTTATCTTGAATAATTTTTACATGATTGTTAGAAAAATAGTTTTGAACTTAAAAGCTTGAAAATATTTTTAAACGATTTTTGCCTGATTATCTGATTACGTGTTAAATTTATGTTACCCACTTTATTTATTAATCAAATTTGAATTGTCTTACATTGTATTTATCATGTAATAATTATTCGGAACATTAATTGAGTATATTCGTATTGAGATGGTAGAAGTTCTTTATGGGAAGAAACTCATATTTTTTGTATTTGTGAGTTTGAGAGAATTAGACATGTTTGGGACGGTGTTTAGTCAGGGTAGCAGGTTTCAATTTTTTTCCTATGAAAAAAATTAAGATTTGATCGTTGTCCTAGTAAAAATGTTAGGTTATTTTTTTCTCTTGAAAAGAATTTAGTTTTGATTCATCTTACAATTGAATTGTTTTTTGAGTGATTTATAAAAATGCATCATTCTCTTTGAAAATAATAAGTAAGAGAGTGTTAGATTTATCTTTAACTTGATAAAAAGATAGGGTTCATCATTGACCCGTGAAAAGAGTAAATTGTAAAAGTTGATTCTCTGCCTGTAAAAGAATTGTGAATTATAAAGATTTGATTTTTACCTGGTAAAGGAATCAAGAGATTTAGTGGATTACGAATTTTCTTAGAGCTTAGGGGGTTGGATGTAGGTAATATTAGTTTAACCAAACCATGATAAATTCTTATGTGTTGCATTGATTAATTTTCTATCTTGTATTTGAGCGTGCACTTAGTATTAAACACATATCCGCTGCAAATAATAATAATAATTGATTTAGAAAAATTAATTATTTGTGTTTGATTGTTAAATTTTTATAATTACTCAATTCACATATTTCTTGAGTAACTCTTTGGGTCAACAGTGATAATGGTAGTAATAATGATTATGGCGATAATAGTAGTGGGGTTCCACAGGTGAATGAGAGGACATGGGGGGATTGGTTAGGAAAGTGGAGGTTAGTGAGCTCAAAAAAACAATATTATCGCTCATTAGTGGTTACATGTTAAGACTTGAATATTTCTGTCCATATTCTAATGGAGTTTACGTTTTGGGCTAAAGTGATACAATTAGAAAATTTTAGGGTTTTATATGTCGAAATTGAAACCATAGGGACCATCAAACATCAAGGGTGCAAAGTGTAAAAAGCTCAATTATTATTATTATAATAATGACAACGTCTCTCACAAATTAGACGACAAAAATTGTAATCTGTCCTAATTTATAGTTTATTTATTGAATGCCAAGTTGATAAAATCATGCAAAATATGTGGCACTAAAATATTTAAACAAATCAACTCTCAAGTTTCAAATTAAAATTAAAACAAATCATAAAAACAGAACAAAAATAATCACGGGAATCCGGTCAACGAGGTCCGACTGTGAGAAGATATGATCTGATACATGGAGGACCATATGAACAAATCTGATCCATGCATAAGTAATGGGTGACATTCATAAATATTTCCTACCATATAATAAATGATTAAATACAACTTTATTATCTTATTATAATATTAAAAATGAAAAATAAACCTTTAAAATAAAATATAATTAATCAAACCAATTTTTTTATTCTTATTAAATCAATGATCAAAATCTTCTTTTCCCATTACAAATAACATCAAATGAATAAAAAATTACTTTCAATTCCAATTCTATATTTGTATAATAAAATAAATTATTTTTTAAATTAATAATTATCTATTTATTACTTATTTTTGTGTTTTTTTATTAACAATTCAAAATTTTCATTCGTTTTAAAAAAAATTATATTCATAATATTGTATTTTAAAAATAAATAAATTAATTTCATTCAAATAAAAGTATTTTTAATTGATAATTCTATTTATTTATTATTATTATTATTATCAATTCGAACTTTTATTATTTTTTCACAAAAAGAAAAAAAGAAATATTCATAATATTAGATTTTTTTAAAAAATAATTAAATTAAATTTTATTCAAAAAATGATTGAATCATGTGGGCTGCAAATGATCATCCCTCAAAGACATTTTTTTCTCAATAATCTATTTTAACATTAATCTTATCATAAATAAATGTATTTTTCTCATAATTGAAAAAACAATGGGTTCTTGATGAGCATTTAATAAATTAAAAATGATTTTTTTAAAAAAAAATTAAATTTTACGATTTACTATTTATCTAATCTACTTTGTAGAGTGTTTTTTAAGAAAAATCAATAATTCTCTCAAAAGTTAAAACTCATTGTACGCCACAAAAAAATATTGTAATTTTTTATATGAAAAATGAAGTTATTTTAAAGCTGTATAATAATTTTGTATTCATAAAAAATTTATTGTACCAATGTGGAATACAAAGACTAAAATTTTAAGTTCATATGTTATTCACACAAAAAAACTACAAAATTTGTGTTCATACAATCTACTTGCTAATAGAAATTTTACAAATCTTGAAAAACACGCAATATATTGATATTTTTGTGATTTTTTGCTCCGAGGTCAAAAATTAATTTTGATATTCCATAATTTTGTGATTTTTTTTTTTTGTTTATTTATATTTTTTGGTTTCTAACTTTTGTTATGTTTTTTTCGAAATGGTCTTGCTATAAAAAATTTGGGTATTCGATCAATTTTATTAAGAGTATCAAATGCAAATATCATGAGAAAAAAAAATACAATTTCTATTGGTTTAACATTCAAATAGTAAACAACTATTCTGTATTATTATAAACAAACCTAATATGATTTATTTAGTTTAGTTTAAACCAGCGCATTGCGTTAGCTAAAATTAGTTTATGATTAAATTTAAATACAATTTATGATAAAATAGAACGACCAATGAATCTAATTAATATTAAACACAAGACTTGTAGCCTAACAAATGTAGTGTGTCTCCTTAGTGGGAAGTCTAGAGTTCAAAATCCATTTCCCAAATCCTTTGTTAAAAAAAAAAACACATTATGAATACTTATTATTTTTTCGTGTTTTATTTATCCATTTTTTGGGGTACAATATATTAGGGTGTCGGGGGATAGGGCTTTTGAGCACTTAGAACTCTTATTATAAAGACACACTAGATAACTAGTAAGCTATATAAGTGTTTGAGTAATAACTTATATTTTGCCAATATTTTGAATTAAATACAACAGATTGAATAAACTCATATAGTATTAGTTTTCAGTGTTTTAGTTGAGTATAATTAAAAGTAATAACTAAATGGTGCTCTTTAAAAAAACTGAGGTGGACTAAAATATACTTTTTGATGAATCAAACTAGATTAAAAGCGTAAAAAAACTAAAAAAAAACAAGGTGTTTTGTGTAAAATTTAAAATGAATAGTTAGTGTTAGTGGAATGGATGATGGAGTTAACAAATTTGTTTTGTCAACCTCCATTAAGAAATCAAGTTCAAGTTGAACACTCCAACCTATTTGTGGTTGGCTAGTAAAAAACCAAGTTCAAGTTGAACACTCCAGCCTATTTTTGTTGACCACCAAGAATATAAGTTCAAATTGGTTTCTTCTAGCCATCTTTGTTGACTAAGAAGTGGCAAAGTTCAAATTGAATTGTTCCTCTCCACCTCCTTCATTGCCTATATATATGGGGATATGGTGTTCATTTTAGGTGCATTGAGATCAAGTGTAGAGATCAAGATGTAAATGGAAAATACCCTTTTAGAGAGATCCCATTTGAGAGTTAATTTTATATCCATTTTTGTATTTTATCTGTGAGGATTATTGGGTGTATTTGGGTTTTGGGTTTTAAGTGTTGAGTTGTTACCACTTGTACTCATATTTTTCTTTTAGTAATACTATTGATCCGTTTTCGCCCATAGAGTAGGCATCCTGCCGAACCACGTTAAATTCTTGTCTTCATTTATTTGTGTGTTTGCCATACTATTTTATTTCTCGTAATCATATTTTAACTTCATCTTTGATCCTGAGTAGTACAAGTTACTATTTATGTGAATAGTAACATACGCGTGAATAGTGATTTTGTACCTATTTCATAACAAACTGGTATTAGAGCTATTTTAGCTCTGTTACTTTTGGAGTTTCTAGAAAATGACGGCTAAGTATGAGATCGAGAAATATGATGGCAAAATTAGCCTCAATTTATGACGTGTTAAAATGCACGCTTTGCTAGTCCAACAAGGCTTGCAGAAGGCGCTCTGGTGCAAAGAAAAATTGCCCATTAAAAAGGACTTAGATAAAAGTTCCGACCAAGGCACAGATAGTGGTGTCGGAGCGAAAACTTCTGTCAAATCTGCAACTGTTACCAAGGTTCCAGTTCTTACCATGTCCGATGCCGAATTTGCAAAAATTGACGAAAAAGCTCGCAGTGCAATTATTCTCAACATAGCAGACAAGGTGTTGTGTGAAGTCGTGGAAAAAGACGCCGCGGTAAAATTGTGGTAAAGCTCGAAAGACTTTATATAACAAAGTCTCTCACCAATAAACTGTATTTGAAACAAAATCTCTATACACTTCGGATGAAGAAAGGTGGAATATTGGGAGTTTTGGAAGGTGTTCTAACAGTGATGAAACGAAGCAAAAGGAATGGTCTTTATTTTTTTTAGGGTGAAAATGTTCTGGGCTCTATATCAGTATTTTCATCGGTTGACTCAAATTCAGATACAACTTGTTTATGGCATATGCGCCTGGGGCATATGAGCGAGAGAAAGTGGAAGGCAATGATTGAAAATCAGACCGGTAAGAAAGTGAAGCATCTCCGGACTGATAATGTTTTGGATTTTTGTTCAGAGGAAATTAATGAGTTCTGCAAGAACGAATGCATCGTTAGACATCGTACGGTCAAGGGTACTCCACAACAAAATAGAGTTGCAGAGTACATGAACAGAACTCTTTTGGAAAGAGCACGTTGTATGCTCTTTAATATAGGTTTGTCTAAGAAATTTTAGGCTGATGCAGTTATCACTACATGTTACTTGGTGAATAGGTTTCCATCGACTGCTATTGAAAGTAAAACACCTAAAGAGGTTTGATCTGGTTCTTCTGCTGATTATTCTTCTTTAAGAATTTTTGAATGTCCAGTTTATGCTCACATCAACGAAGGAAAATTAGAGCCAAGAGCTAAGAAATGTATTTTCCTTGGGTATGGACAAGGGGTGAAAGGATACACGTTGTGGTGTCCTGATGCTAAATCTCCTAAATTTATTATCAGTAGATATGTTATATTTTATGAATCCTGTACGCTTCATTCTAGGAAAGAAAATGTTGACACATGTGATTCTCAAAGTGACAAACAATAAGTGGAGTTAGAATTTGAAACTTCAAAATCGATGCTAGAAGTTTCTATAGAATAGCCCAACGAAGAGGAGGTGCAACATGACGTCGCATAAGAAGCGTAACAGTACAATATTGCTACAGGGAGACAACACTGACAGACTAAGCCACCTCAAAGGTATGATTATGCAGATGTAATTGCTTATACTTTGTCTATGGCAGAAATTATTGAAGAAGCATATGAACCTTCCACTTATTATGATGCCATTATAAGCACTGAAATTGCAAAATGGATTGTTGCTACGACAGAAGAGATTGAGTCTCATCACAAGAATTATCTTGATGATGTGTTCATTGCTGCTAAAAGTATGTCAGAAATCAGGAAATTGAAATCTCAACTCAATGCCGAGTTTGAGATGAAAGATTAGGATGGAACTCGGAGGATTTTAGGAATGGAAATTTGCAAGGATCGTCAAGCTAGCAAACTTTGTTTGTCTCAGAAAAGTTATATTGAGAAGGTACTTGATCGATTTGGTATGCAAAATTCTAAATCCATTTGTACACCACTTGCTACTCACTTTCGCTATTTGCAAAGACTTCCCCATGGACAGACGAATAATAGAAACACATGTCAGGGGTTTCATGTGCGAGTGTTGTTGGCAGCCTTATGGTATGTACTCATCTTGATATTTCACATGCAATAAAATGGATTCTTCGTTATTTGAAAGATTCCGCAGATGTCGGTTTGGTATATGAGAGGAGTAGAGACACTTGTGAAAGTGTCGTTAGCTACGTGGATTCTAATTATGCAGGGGATATTTTATTTGAAGGATTGATCAGCATCCAGAAGATTGGTGCAACATATAATCCAACAGATATGATGACAAAGCCTATCCCCACTTACAAGTTCAGGCATTACTTGAGCTTGTTTCATGTTCAGAAGACGTATTGAACCCTTTAGGGTTTCTTGGAGAAGAATGGATCAAGGTTATGTGGTTTTCCATTTAATGGAAATTGTCTTATAGCTTTTTGTCCCCATACCTACTGGAAGGAAAAATTCGTTAGTAGAATGGATGATGGAGTTAACAAATTTGTTTTGTCCACCTCTATTAAGAAACCAAGTTCAAGTAGAACACTCTAGCTTACTTTTGTTGACTAGTACGAAACCAAGTTCAAGTTGAACACTCCAGCCAACTTTTGTTGACCACCAATAATACAAGTTCAAATTGGTTTCTTTTAGCCATCTTTGTTGACTAAGAAGTGACAAAGTTCAAATTGAATTGTTCATCTCCACCTCCTTCATCGCCTATATATATGGGGATATGGTGTTCATTTTAGGTGTGTTGAGATCCAGTGTAGAGATCAAGATGTAAAGAGAAAATACCCTTTTAGAGAGATCTCATTTGAGAGTTAATTTTATATCCAATTTTGTATTTTATCCATGAGGATTATTGGGTGTATTTGGGATTTGGGTTTTGGGTATTGAGTGTTGAGCTGTTACCACTTGTATTCATATTTTTCTTTTAGTGAATACTATTGATCCGTCTTCGCCTGTGAAGTAGGCATTCGGCCAAACCACGTTAAATTCTTGTCTCCATTTATTTGTGTGTTTGTCATACTATTTTATTTCTCGTAATCATATTTTAACTTTATCTTTGATTCTGAACAGTACGAGTTACTATTTACGTAAATAGTAACATACATGTGAATAGTGATTTCGTACCTTTTTGATAATAGTTAGGAAGAGTTCCTAAAAATAGTATTAAATTAATAAAAGTTCCTAAACCAAATAAGTACTTTAATTTTAATCTCATTATTAAATTTCATGTACACTAATGCTCCAACTAGGGTTGTGTTGCTAACTGTCTTCTCATTGCCACCGGCCGTCGGATTTCCGCCACCACCGATCACTGAACCTTTGGTTGGTGGATTTTTTTTTTTGGTTTGCATTACTAATTTTTTAGTGTTTTGTTTTCAACTAATTTTAGGGTTGTCGTCAGAAAATCACATTAATCTAACTAAAAAATATATTAAAAATATACTAAAAATATAACTAAAAAATAATTACATGTTATATGTAATTACAATAAAAAAATAGTTACATGTTACGTGTAATTACAAGTTACATATACTTTACAATAAAAAAAATAGTTATATGTAATTTAAAAAACATAGTAAAAAAATAATTACGTGGAACTAAAAAAAATCTGATAGCCGGTGACCAGACTTCATAAACAGAAGCTTGAGGTCTGGCGATAGACTGGCAATAGGTGGCAACAGAGAGTGGTGTTGGTGGCCAACAATGTTCTCTTTAATTGAAAAGTATTTGAATAGAAATATAATGGAGCATTTACCATGTGACTAAAATATAAAGTAAAAAATAATGAAGAGATTTATACTGAACTTAAATTAAAATAAGATAAGTTATAAATTACACCATCTAATTGGAACTACCTGACCAACAACAACAATAACTAAGCCTTTATCTCACTTATATGGGGTCAGTTATATGAATCCATTTATGCCATAATGATTGATCAAGGGTCATCCCCTTCATCAGGTTTAATATCATCAAATCATTTCTAATAGTCTAGTCTAATGTCTTCTTAGGTTTGCCTCTCCCTCCAGTAGCCCTCTGTACTTGAATTAAATCACATTTTCTAACTGATACTTCTATGGGTTTTCTATGCACATGCCACATGTCCAAACCATCATAAACAATTTTTTTTCTTTTAATTTTCTCTTGAGTACTATTCCTAAATTTGCTCTAATCATAAAGTGAAATAATATTTCTATAAACTATTTTTTGCTAATATACTATGAAATAACAAACAACTAACTTCATAAATTAAGATTAATTTTAACTTTATAAATTAGAATTAATTTATTAATTTTTGCAAGTTAACAAATTCTAATTTAATTAAAATTTATATCGTATCTATTTTATTTTTTTTGTGAGAATATTTTTTGAATCACATTTTTTTTAAGTAATTAAAATATGAATCAGGAAAATTATCATATATTTTGTGTATTTATTAAAAAAAATTAACTAAAACAAAAAAGAGACAACTCATTTTTTATATATCCATGAGTGCCCCATACTCACTCTCAATAAGTGCTTTTTTGCAGGTTCGAACTCCTGACCTTGTAAAGGCTGCTCAACAAATTTAATTTAAATTTTAAAAAATAAAAATTAAAAAAAATATAAAAATTCAACAAAAAGTTTGAAAGAGGCCTTCTCTCTCGTTCAAGTATTATATTAGATTTAACAAATAGATTAAAATGGTTGATTAAGAGTTTTGGACAATTATAACAAAAAAAAAAAAAATTGATTTTAATTTAGATTTTGGTTTTAATCCAAGTATCCAAACAGTTTGGCAGTGGGCACCTCTACAGTACAGGTACTTCCAATTACCAAACTTCAAAATGTGTTATGTCAACAATACCGTCCAACAGTAGCGTTCCTCGAAAGAGTGAGTACATTTGCACTTCACCTCTTCACGAGTGTCGCATTGACCCAATTATACATTTTATTATAGTAGCCATTGTACAGTTCAATAATCCAATACCAAAATAAGAGGTATTAGTCCAGTTAACATGATGAGGTATTTTTATTTATTTATTATTTTTTTTAATCTATCAAGATTTGACTTTCTTGTAGAATATTTTGAGAATTAAATCTTGAATTTAATTTTAAATGCACCAGGTTGATATGGGAGAATGCGTCTTTAAAATTATTCGGGAAGATGATTAATCGAGGTGCGCATAAACGAACTCCGATAACGCCTCACTAGGGTTGACAAAATGGGAATTTATACGATAACATGATACGAGACCAACACAAAATTATTGAGTATGAGTTTAGCTTATTGGGTAACGGGTCTAACCCGATAAGCACGATAAGAAACAGATCATGTTATCGGATTTACCTAATCACCCGATAGGCGACACGAGTAACACGATAATAATTATCAGATATCCAGGTTATACGATAACCTGAGATCTAATAGGTCACATGATGATTTAATAAATTCTTATAAAATAAAAATATACTAAACTATATTTACACATATTACCTCAATTGTATCCAGAACTTTCTTCCATGGCTCGTGATATATTGAGCATACCTATGTCCACTATTACTTCCGAATCTGCATTTAGTATAAGTCGACGAGTAATTAACCAATATAGAAGTGCACTCAAACTTGAAACAATCGAAACTTTACTTTGCTCAAAAGATTGGTTGTTTGTGGTTATCGTTAATCTTTTGTATTTTTTCATTTCTTTTTCATTATATTTAAATTGAGTTTATATTTGTCTTTCGGTTATAAATTTATCACTAATGTCTTTTATATGAGAATTTAAATGCAGAAACTGTAAGAGTTCGATTAGAAGAATTTACTGAAGACATCTTGAATTTGAATATTAATAAAGGAGAGACGTCTACTCAATGCTATACCATTATTCAGGTTCACTAAATTTTTTTTCTTGCATTTCGTTATGTATAATTGAATAATGATATTATAAATTGTTTTTCTAATTTTTTTTGTTGTACAGGAGTAAAGTGCTTGAAAAGTTGTTTATGATTTGTATTATGGATTTATTGACAATTTATATTTGTTTGTGTTCATATGAATGATATTTGCATTGACGAATATTTTTGTTTTGTTTTGTTTTGATCTATTGAAATGATGATTTTTTTTGTATTGTTTGGTTTGTTTTTGTTGATCTTGTATAATTATTTTTATTTTTTTAAATGTGTAATAGGTAAAACATGTGTTGATTGTGACATGTTATCGTGTCGTATCATGTTGTGTTTACCTGATAGATTTTGTGTTATCGTGTGACACGAAAAATTGTCGTGTCACGTTGACATGATAATTTTTGTGTTGTGTTTGTGTTTAGGTGATTTGACACAATATTTTATCATGTCGTGTTCATATTTTGTGTTATCGTATTCGTGTCAGACTATGACATAACACGAAACACCACATGTTTACACGGCACCCCCTACATCTCACCATTAAAAAAATAATAATAAAAAATAAAATAAAAAAATAAAAATAAAAATCAATCCCATACCACCCCCTCCCTATCCCCCTCTCTCTACGAATATAAATATTCACGCGCTTGCACGGGCACGCGTGCCTCGCGTTTCATCATCATCATCATCATCATCACCATCACCATCACCATCACCGTCTCTCTCTCTCTCTCTCCCCGCAACAGACTCACTAATAAATCTCCGAATTTCTGCGTTGAAAGCTTCGAATTCCAGATTTGCGGTTTTGCTTCCGTTTTCGCGTTCGATTTCTATTTCTCGATCTGTTGCTCTGCGTTGTTTGCAGGATCGATTAATTTGGAAGTAGAATCGTTTTCTTTTGGGTTCGTTTTAACAGGATTAGTCACTTGTATTGTTCTAACAGGATTACACACATAGATATCGGAGTGATTTGGAAATGAGATTGAGGGAGGAAATGGAGTATAATAAGGAAGAGGAGGGTGTAGAGGAGGTAGGTGTGGTGTCTGCCTGCAATTATTCGATTGGTGGAGGTTTTCCACAGCCGAAGTTAGTGGTGGTTGGCTATGCTCTTACGTCCAAGAAGACGAAGAGCTTTTTGCAGCCCAAGCTTGAAGGTCTTGCTAGGTAAGTCTGTAATTCCGAATATCCCTAATCACAAACATCTCTCCCTCATAAATCGGTGGTTGTATTCATTCTATTACACAAAAATTAAGTAAAATAGTGCCTATAGATCTTCTGGTTAAACATTTGTGGTTGGATTTGAAAAAGGCATTTACCTTCCAATTTCTTTGGATTTTCACCTGAGAATTTGTTATAATGGCTTAATCGTTTAGTTTGAACTGATTTTATTTATTTATTTTCAGAGTTTAACAGTGCCTATCAGATTTGTATCCGATGTTTAGGATGCTTTATTCAGCAAATTCATTTTGAAGATTTTTGGGTGACCAATTTCGCTTACTGATTCTTATCTTTTGAGCCTTTGTTGCGAATATTCTATCTCGAATATTGGTTGTGGCTTCTGGCTAACATGGTAGAATAATATTTTGGACGTTTTCAACCTTTAGCCGAGCCATTTAAGATATTTTCGGGACAATTTGGCTGTATTATTTATTATAATTATAAAACTTAGCTACCAATAGTCTTTTCTGGTCCCGGTTGAATACTACTTAATTTGCTTGCGTGTATTCATTGGAAATATTTAGAGAGTAGTTCAGGTTGTTTCTTGCTCGGTGTTTATACTTTTGACCACTTCGTCCTCATCGTTTACAAAACTATAGAGGATGCTCTTTTCATGTTCAGATGCTTTGTGGAACTGGAAGCATCCCTTTTTGTTTGGTCGATATTTTAGTGCTAATGGTACTTTAGTTTTTCTACATATGCTTGTCCGTTCCAAGGTAATGGAATTGGGTTTGAGCTAGGGTAATAGTTGAAACTGATTCATTTTGTCGCATGCCGGTGGTGACTGTTCTGTATGCATATTTCATCTTTAAAATCTCTACTTGGTCACTTTTTTGGGATGGACTTCTGTATTACATGTCAAAGAGTAATTGTGCCTTTTCCTCATTCTAGAGATCCCCCACCCCCCCCCCCCCCCACCCCCAAACAATGTCTGTTGGTCTGTTTAGCATCTTCAATGGCTCCTTCTCCTGGTTCTCTTAGCAACTGCATATTTGGTTGTTGCAGGAATAAAGGCATATTGTTTGTTGCTATCGACCATAACAGGCCCCTTTCAGATCAAGGTCCTTTTGACATTGTGTTGCATAAGGTTAGTTGAAGCTTTGTGTTTTTTCCCTTCTTTTACAGTTTTTCTTTGTGGGTCGGTTGCTGTTATTGGTTCTTTGCTTTATATGTTGTATTCTTAGCTCATTTACTTGCCTGGAATCTGACGAATGCCATTTTTCTGTTTAAATATTAATGCAGTTATCGGGAAAAGAGTGGCGGCGAATTCTTGAGGTTGGTTCCTCTTAGCTTCAGTGCCTGCATGTTGGCTTATCGTATCATTTATGCTAACATATGATAGTTGTGTAATGCTGCCGATTCATGCACGGAATGATTGGTGGGTGACCGACTGGATGAGTCATTGCTATGAACTCATTCCCATCTGACATAACCTGCTGATTGGTTGCTCTTTCCTCCGTCATGAATCATGACTTGATAATAGAGGTTGAAGCCTCAAGCTTCCAGCCTGCGAGGATTTTTCTCCTTTCGTGGCAATCTAGCTGATTTACACAGGTTTCCATAAACATATTTCACAAAGGATTCCTGGTTTCTTTATTCTGATCTTTGTTTTCAGGCCACACTTTGCCAATTCCTTAGTCAATGCAGACTAGAGATCCGACCTTATCCTTGTTTTCTTTAGGATTTACTATTTTCCTTTTGCATTGTTTGTTTCACCTTGTGTTGGACGTAGTTTTCTTTCTTTTCTTCCATATATTTGTCTGATCGGTCAACTATTTCGTAGACCAAGGGCCCTTTGATAAAACTTAAATTTAAGTGTTAAACTTTTAAGTGCTGAACTTTTAAGTGCTGAATGTATTATGTAATAACCAGAATAAAATTATCTATACAAATTTTTGGTCTAAAATAATCTTTACGACTTTCTCTTTTTTAATATTCTCTCTACAACTTTTTTTTTTCTATTTTTTCTCAATTTGGTACTTTTTCCCTCTACAATTGTTTGTATATAACTTTTTTCCCCTCAAAAGTTTAGAGTAATTACTAATTATGTTTAGTGGTGGTTGTGGTAGGTAGATGGTTGATGATTTTGTAATAAAAAATACTTAATGCATTTATTTTTAAGTGCTTAATTACATTATTAAATGGGCCCCAAGTCATTCGTAAGTCTCTACTTATTGAATCTCAAAGATGAACTTCGAAAACTCTTTGAATATCAGTCTGTGCATCACTATTGGTTGTAAGATGGTTAGATTAGTTGTGCAGAATCCTTATGTAGGTGAATACCAACAACAGTGGCGAGGTCCAAAAGTTTAAGTTGGTCCTCCTTTGTTAACACCCTCAATGGGGATGAATCCTTTAGGCTTCCTCTGGTTAGTCCTGAAGCCTCCTACTGATTGGGGTGCCATCTCCTCATTTGTTCTTTTGCTAATTGAAAAGGGAACTGTTCAATTATTATTTTTAAGGTGATAGTTTCTCTGAGGTTCTGCCATCTCTAATCCATTTTTGTTTCCTGGGTTACGGGTTTTGGTTGATTAGCATGAAAGTGTGGTTCACACTTGATTGCTGTCATGCTACATTTTTTCTCCTCAAATTTAGTCAATTTTCAAAGTGTATGCACCTAGGCTACCTCCTCTCTTATGCTGCTCTCTTTGCCTTCTGCTTGTAGGATTACAGGCTAACACATCCAGAAGTAACTGTTCTTGATCCTCCAGATGCTATACAACACGTGCACAATCGCCAATACATGCTTCAAGATGTTGCTGATCTAAATCTGTCTGATGTCTATGGTAATCGGTTCACTGATTTCATATGATATGTGGGGAAATTTTTCTCGAGTGATATCTTGACAAGCTTATAGCCATGTTCAGAACCAGACTGAACACGCCGATTTGACCGATTGAACCATCTACCGGTTCAATTCCCGGTCCTGTCAACCCCCAAAACTGGAAAATTTGGCTGGTCTAGCCCCTGACAACGACCAAACCGGGCAGTTTTTTAAGTTCTGCTTTAGTATTTAATAAAAACTAACTCAAACTCAATCTCCAATCCTCCTGCATGAGCATTGCTCGTTTTTAAAGTAATTTTGTCATTGTATTTTGATGAATGCTGATGTGGGATAAGAAAACTAGTTAATTCTTGTCATTGTTTTGTTCTTCACTTTGGCTTCTTACTATTTAGTATACATACATACTAATAAAGAATTGTTTTTATTTTATTTTATTTTATTTTTTATTTAATTGATTATTTTAAACTCTTTTAGACATTTGTTTGTCTAATCCCCTCTAATTATATACAAAAATCATTATAATCCAATCAAGATAAATTATCAAAGTATCAATAACATTTATTATTATTATTATTATTATTATTATTATTATTATTATTATTATTATTTTATTTTATTTTATTTTATTTCTTTATTTTTTTTTATTTCATTGGTCGGCTATTCATTTGTTATTATTTTTTCTCAAATAAAATTAATAATTAATATGTTTATGATATAATTACGATGTCACAGTGTAACTTTTACGGTAGTTTGCAGTTTTGTTTGGAATTGAATTGACCCAAATTAATGGTGTTTGTTTTACAAACTCGATAGGTAAAGTGGGCGTTCCTAGGCAATTGGTTATCAAGAAAGACCCATCATCCATACCTGATGCAGTGGACAAGGCCGGGCTGAGGCTACCTCTTGGTATGTTTGTATCTTTGACAGGCGTTCTATATATAGCACTATGAACCCCAGTTCTAGATAACGATGATCAAGATGAACTTTACATACAATTTATGAATAGCATATGCAATTTGTAGGGGTTATTGCAAATTTTCTCATAATGAGGAGTGCTATCTGTTTCAGTTGCAAAGCCATTGGTTGCAAAATCGCATGAGCTATCGCTGGCGTATGACCAATACTCCCTCCAGAAGCTAGAACCGCCACTTGTTTTACAGGAGTTTATCAATCATGGTATTCTATTCGTGCCTTTGTTGCTTTTTGACATGGATTTATGAATATATTGTTAAGGTGTCCATTGCTTTGGTGATGATTGCAGGGGGTGTTCTTTTTAAGGTCTATATAGTTGGAGATGCAATTAAAGTTGTCAGGCGTTTCTCTTTACCTGATGTTAGCAAACGTGAGCTTTCTAAAAACGCAGGTGTCTTCCGCTTTCCTAGGGTTTCTTGTGCTGCTGCATCTGCTGATAATGCAGATCTGGACCCATATGTTGCTGGTGAGACTTCCACTTAAAGTAGTTTTTCACCTTTTTTGGCCCTCTTTTTGTTGTTTTGCTTTCTCTCTGCAGAAAAAAGGAAACTTACCTGGGGTCTCCTTCCTTGTAGACGAGTTTTTTTTTTTTTCCTGCTCATGCGTGCATATTTCTTTAAGCACTGTTTGGTCACGTTGACTCAAGTGGCTTTATAATTAAAGAAAAGATAATTGACAAAAATTATTTTTCTATAAGAGCAAAAGCAAAAATCAAGTGGTTTTGATAATGTAGAGATGATACTAATACCATTATATTTCCACTTCAGAGCTTCCTCCAAGACCATTACTTGAGAGACTAGCAAAGGAGCTTCGTCGCCGACTGGTACTTTCCTGCTTCCCTTCCAAATTAATAAAGCATTTAGCCTCGAATGTCAGCTCTTATAAAATATTTGTTAATTTTTCGTGATTCATATATTGCTACGTCATTGTGTTATCTTAGGGTCTTCGGCTGTTCAACTTGGACATCATTCGGGAGCTTGGGACTTCTGACCGTTATTATGTCATTGATATAAACTATTTCCCTGGTAAGATAATCACTCTCTTCTAAGGGCACCGTTTTAACCTTTTGTTAAGTACTTTTCTTACTTAAAAGCAAAAAACTAATTAAAAGTAACATTTATTTTTCATTGATAAAAAGTATTTAAAAAAAAAATTTATAAATATTATTCGAAACATTTTCTTCGAAAAGCCAAGAATAGTTATTATTATTATTATTTTTACGGGTTTTTATTTTTTTATTTTTTTATTTTTTGGGTTATTTATATTTTAAGAGAGTAATGGACTAGGATTTCCCAACTGACATTTTCAATTATTTTATGAACTTCTTTGGGATTAAGATCATTTATGGGGATAACGATGAGATATGCTCTCTACAAGCCCACTTGATTTTTTGGACCTTTTTTTTTTGGGTTAAAAGTATTTAAGTGCCCCAGTTTTGTTTCAATTTTGGTATGTCCACCCTAAATTTTGAAGTCATTTTGGCCCTGTTTGGTTACTATTTCTGTTCCCACTCTCTAAATTTTGGGATTAATGTACCGAAACTCGTTGAGTAAACATGTTTTTGTTCCTAAAATTTTGGGAGTAATTCTTGAATTCCTTAAGAATCTGATAAAAAAAAAATGTTGATTCCTATTTAATCCCACAAAACTATTCCTGCTACCACTCGGCCAACGACGCTGATCACCATACATTTAAAGAAAGAAAAAAAAAGAACAAATATTGCAATCAAACGTGTTTCTTATTTCTAATCTCATAAATTAAAAGAAACAATTTCAGGACAATGATTGTTACTGAACATGGTTCTATTTCCGGAAGACTTCAAAATGGAGACATAATTCTCATCCCATCCCAGTTTATTGGAATTAGAAACAGAAAAACAAAAATACGAACCAAATGCCTCCTTTATGTTTTTGGTTTTGTTCTTTTTTACAAGCATATATAAACTGTATGGTTTTGAACGTTGTTGTGCAGGGTATGGGAAGATGCCAGAATACGAGCACATCTTCACGGACTTCCTCTTGAACCTTGCACAAAGTAAGCATAAGAAACTTAATGCTTCTACTTGCTGAAACAAAAACCCTCTTCGTAAATGCAAGAAAAGTAGAGGACTTCAAGGGCAAAGCAGCTTGCGGTTTGAATGTTAGGAAGTTGAAGAATTTCTAACCCATCACATCCTCTTATGGGTGGCCTCTGGAAAGAATTTCCGACCATCCAATTCTCTCATTGTTGGGATGCAACTTTTAGTTTTGAACTTACATATTTTTTAGTTGTCTATAAAAATGTCTCCTATTACTTTAAGAAGAATATGTCTGTTAGATTTGATGTTTGAGAATGTTTTTGTGGCTTGCCAACATGTATATTCTTTGTAATGGATATGGAGAATCTGTACATTTCTTTGCTGATCTCACTGTTGTCATATTCATGGCTTGTTTCCCACAAGGCAGTGCTTGGTTGAGCAAATTTGGAGTCTTGGAATCATGTCATGGGATTGTGTTTCATATTTGATACAAACACGTTGCACAACATGAAAGTCAGATAATAATATACCGTGTCAAAATATTGAAACATGAATATGATATTTTTTTGCATGGACATGACATGTTACTTTATTGTATTGACTAGACATACAATTAACCGTGTCACAAAATAACACAATATAATGACATAATAATTAATTGTTATTTGAAAGCTATTTAACTCTTGAACCACTTTTATCTATATAGATATATATGTATGTATAATAAATTGACCAATTAATTGTATATCAGTTATTACGTGTAACCAGTAGGGCAATAAACGTATAACCAAAAATGCAATTGAAAATTATCAAGTCATTTCATATAAATTATTGAGTTGGCCGGTAAATACAAAATATGACCTATTTATTTTGTATTTATCGTGTCTAACACGATAACGATCGAAAACTTGTTAAGCTTAAATCTGTTAAATTCCACATTGCTTGTGCTACATGATCCTGAGTTATATATAAATAGGGCAATCTTCATCTTACAAGACATTTTTTTTACAATGAGTTTGACCCAATGGATTTCTACACGGTATTGAAGCCCACATTGATGTTGGGTCCCATCATATTCATTCGCACTGGTTTGGCAAAAATTCCACGTTACGCATGATGGGGTTTGTTGAATCCCACATCGATATTGGGCTCATCCCTCAATATCCTAGTAACTTTTCAAAAAGTCCAACCTGAGCATGAGGGGGTGTGTTGAATCCCACATCACTTGTGTTACCTAATCCTGAGTTATATATAAAGTTTAGGGTAATCCTTATCTTATAAGGCATTTTTTGAGAGTGAGTTAGACCCAATAGATTTTTACTTGGTATTAGAGTCTACATCGATATTGAGCCTCCCGATATCCGTTCACAGTGGTTTGATAAAAAGTTTACACTAAGCATGGGGGGGGGGTGTTGAATCCCACATCGATGTTGGGCTCTTATCTCGATATCCGTTCGCAGTGATTTGTCATAAAGTCCAACTTGCGCGTTGACGCGCCCCAATTTTTTCAAAAAGTAAAGATATGAAATAATAATTAGCTTAAAAAGAGAATGAATTTTTTAAAGCGCCGATTTTCTCACAAAAGTACTTAGGCCATTTTAAAACAAAAAGTCGCCACTTACTATTGGGTTTAAATGATGTGCTAGCCGTCGAACTTTTTTTTTTTAAAAAAAAAAAAAAAAAAAAAACAATTTGAAAAATGACTTAAGTAAAACTTTGACTCCAAAAACACGGTTCAGCCAGAGATTCGTTTTAAGAGCTCGGAGATCAATTACGCTTAAGGAATGTGTGAGACACCCAAAGATGCCCTTCTAAAGACAGTACCTTATCCAATTAAGTCCAATCAAAATTTAAATCCGAATGTTTTACTTAATTTTGAAATTTCTTCTTATAAAATATTTTTTGTTTATTTATTTATTTTTTGTTTTTTAAATTTCGTTTTTTTAAATAAGAAGAAAACCTTTTTTTTTTTTTTTTTTTTTTTTTTTTTTAAATTTTCATGAAATAAAATGAAAAAACTAATTTTTGTTTGTTTTAATTTTTTGAAATATTCTCCTAGTATAACTGCTTATACAATATCGATAATTTAATAAGGATAACTCCTAGGGGGGTTTAATGTCTCGGATTTGAAATTTGGGTTATTTTGACAAAAAAAAAAAAAGATTTATATATGCATGTCAAAATTTATATTTTTCTTAGAGAAATGCAAAACTTTTTTTATTTTACATTTTTATGTTTAGAAAACTAAAAAAAGATATTTTTTTAAGAAAAGGATATGAGAACAAATTATTTTGGAAAAACATAGTAAAACACATTTTTAGAAAATTTGATCTTTGAAACGACATATTTTTTGATGAAAAGTCATTTAGAACAATTCTCATTTTTGTGATTTTAAAAATACTCCTTTTTTGAAAAATGTTTTTTTTATTATTCACAATTATTTTTTTATTTTTTTTATACATATTTAAGAAACAAAAATGATTTTTTTTTTTTAGAAAATTCATTTTTTTTTAACAAAATAAGTTTATATATTTTTGTGATAAGAATATTGACATGAGGAAAATTATTCTTCTCCTTTATCAACTTATCCCAAACTTAAAACCTGACTTAGGAAAATGTCTTGCTAAACCTACCGTTTAAAAATTTCACATTGGTCGGGAAATCTGAAACAGTGGTATGGAAAACTCTCCCTTTCTTAGATTTCAAATTAAGGGTTTTTATTTTTGATTTTTTTAAATTATTTTTTCTTATTTTGTTTGTGATTTTTTTTTTTTTTAATGTTTAGAACAAAACGATCAATACATTTTTTATTTTTTTTCTTATGCGAGAAAGTGAGCAAAACCTGGCTTAGAGAAATGTCTTCCTAAACCCACCGTTTGAAAATTTTACACTAGTCGGGAAATCTGAAATGGTGATATTGAAAACTCTCACTTTCTCAAATTTCAAATTAAGGGTTTTCGTTTTTATTTTATTTTTTATTATTTTTTTTTATATTATTTGTGATTTTATTTATTTATTTATTATTATTTTTTTTAATGTTTAGAACAAAACGATCAATTCATTTTTTTTCTTCCTTATGCGAAAAAGTGAATATTTACAATAGTACATAAGATGCACAAAATAAAATTATAGAAATAAAAAGCGCATAAAGGCGCAAAACAAGAAAATAAAAGCGCAGAAATGAGCAAAATAAATAAATAAATACAACAAAACAAAAACGCGGAAATGCGCAGAACAGAAGTTAAATACAAAAAATAAAAAAAAAACCCGTGAAAATGTGCAGAACAGAAAAATAAATACAGGGAAAAAAAAGCGCAAAAAGACTCAGAACAGAAAAATAAATACTAGAAAGTAAACCGAAGTGTCCCAGTGGAACGTCCTTTTAAGTTTTGTCTAATTTTAGGTCATTTCTTTCAAGCGGTTTAAGCAAAAAATAAAAGTATAGTCAGAGTATGAAAAATTTACCTGGGCGTGATGTGTTTCTTTCCCTTTTTCCCTTTTCTTCTTCTTTTCCTACTTTCCCCCCTTATTTTTTTTTAACTCTCAAACCCACCCCGTTAATATCTAACTCTAAATTGCATCTCTCCCCCCTTTGTTGTTGGTCAAAACCCACAAACGCCACCCAATTTTTTTTTCTCACTCTCTCTCTCTCTCCCCCATTTAACTTCTTTCACAAAACATCCCCCCTAAAAATGGGAAGAGTTGTTGCCTTTTGTAGGCAACCACTATCCTCAATTTTTTAAATTATTTTTAATTGGTTTTTTTAGGGGAGGCTGCCCCTCCCCCTCCTTGTTCACTTTGTAGGGCTGCGATTGCAGCTCATTAAAGGGCTGCTATTGTAGCCTTACGTTGTGTGCAACCTTTATATATATATATATATATATATATATATATATATATATATATATATATATATATATATATATATATATATATATAATTATTATAAAAAATAAAATAAAATTATTTAAAATTTAATCGAATTATTTGTTTGTCAATTTCATGAATTTTCGAAAACACCCAAATGTTGGGGCCAAAAGGAAAAATTCAAAGAAAATTTAATTCACTTGAATTAATTTTTGAAGACTGAAATTGACCAAATAAAACATAATAATTTTTCAAAATTCATTTCTATTTTACAAATTTTCATTTTGACCCAAAAACTCTCCTTAACTCCCCGAATCTCAATTGGAGTTTCGACTTGAGTTTTCAAGAGTTAATCGTTTCCAAAGATTTAGAAAAAAAAAAGAAAGAATAAAAATTGATCCCTTGTAGACGTCGATTTTAAATTTTCTCAAAATTTCAATTAAGTCCCCCCTAAATTTTCAATTCGACAAATTGTCTCGATTGGCTTATTTGGGGGACCAATTGGAATTATAAGACTTCTATTTAACTTGTTTTGAGGATAATTGAACATTCCAAAGATTAATTTCAAAATTCAAGTCTAAATATCAATCTTTCAAATTTTCAATTTAGTCCCAAAACTTTTTCAAAATGAACACTTTTGATTCAAAACCCTCAATTGGATAACCTTTTGTCTTAATTGGATTTTTGAGATATTAATTTAAATCTTAGAGACTTAATTTATTATTTCAAACCTCCAATTAAACCAATAAGATTTCCAATTGCAAATTTCAAATTTGAATTGATTCTTAAAACCATCGAATGGACCTCCATCTTCATTTGGACATTTTTCGAAATTCATGAATAATTGACGTGGCAAAATTTTCTTATTTATTTATTTATTTTTCTTAAAATGTCATGCATGGGCGAGATAAAATGCGGTATCTACAAATGTTGGGCCCTTCCTTTAATATTCGTTGACAGTGGTTTGTCAAAAATTCCACCTTACGTGTGATGGGCGTGTTGAATCCCACATCGCTTGTGTTATCTGATCCTGAGCTATATATAAAGCCTAGGGCAATCCTCATCTTACAAGGTGTTTTTGGAGACTGAGTTAGGCCCAATAGATTCTACATGGTATCAGAACTACATTTATGTTGGGTCCCCCGATATTTATTTGCAGTAGTTTGTCAAAAAAGTCTACCCTACGCATGAGGGGGTGTGTTGAATCTCACATCGGTTTTAGACCCTTCTCTCGATATCCGTTTGCCCTGATTTGTCAAAAAGTCCACCATGCGTGTAAGAGGCGTGTTGAATCCCACATCGTTTGTGTTACCTGACCTTGAGCTATAAATCCTAAGGCAATCTTCATGTTACAAAGCGTTTTTTGAGGGTGAGTTACTTAATGTTGGACCTTTCCCTCGATATCCGTTTGTACTAATTTGTCAAAAAGCCTACCCCGCGCGTGAAGGGCGTGTTGAATCCCACATCGCTTGTGTTACCTAATCCTGAGCTATATATAAATCCTAAGGCGATCTTCATCTTACATAGCGTTTTTGAGAGTGAGTTAAGCCGAATGAATTTCTACATGGTATTCGATCCCACATCGATTTTGGGCCCTTCGATATCTATTGGTAGTGGTTTGTCAAAAAATCAACCCTACGCATGAGGGAATGTGTTGAATCCCATATCGATGTCGGGCCCTTCGCTCGATATCCATTCCCAGTGATTTGTCAAAAAATTTACTCTGTCTGTGAGGGAACATATTGAATTCCATATCGCTTGTGTTACCTGATCCTGAGCTAGATATAAAGCCTAACGCAATCATCGTCTTACAAGGCGTATTTTCAGAGTGAGTTAAGCCCATTGAGTTTCTACATAATCACAATAATTTTGTGCCTGTTTCGGTTCGTGCTTTCGTATCAATATCCATATTGGCTGCCCTAAACGCAAATCATGTTCAGTTTGGGTGCCAATGACATATGTTAAAGAGGATAAAATCAAGAACATAGTAGGGAGAGAGGGAGGGTTCTCTCTCTTCCAAAAGTGCTTCCTTTGATTCCCTACGTTCACCTCTTTGTTTTTTTGGTGTAATTGCTGTTTGTTCTATGTTGAATTCCATTAGGCCGTTTTTTTCTTTGACAACTTATATCAAACACTTTGGGGGCAATGTAAAACACCAACAAAAAGACCACCTCAATTCATACAACTTCATGGTCTCATTCAAAACACAACATAAACAATAGATATCAAGTTCTGCAAAACGAATTATGGTAAATTAGATAGGGAATTACGATTCTCTACTCGGTATCGGGAGTTTCTTGTGGAGGAGGAGAAGCAGCTTCAGCAACCGCGTCTTCTTCGGTGGCGAAAGACCATTCCGGAGGTAGAGGGGGGAGAGGAGGATAGACGGTGGGGCCACGGCGCTTGATGTCCCATGCCTGTGTCTTGCGGGGCCGCGTCTTCCGGTGGTGCGCCGTCCCCTTCTTCTTCGGCCGCGACGAGCACACTATCAACAGGCCCCCGACGCTGCCGCCCAGTCTCGGCGGAGCTAACTGCGTGGACACCCCGCCGAAAACGGAGGACGACGGGAAAGAAAGTGATGGAGGCGCGACCGCCATTCTCGAAGAGAATACCGCTGAAACTGACATTTTTCGTCGGAGAAACTCTGAGAGTGCAGCGCAAAGTGGTGATGATATAGAGAAGGGGTTTCTTTGGACCTCACATCCGGTTGCGAATGCTATCCATTTTACAAACAACGTGCGAAGGAATTTCCCATCGTTTGTCAAACGTCGTCGTTTATTCGCACTCAATTGGCAATTCTATTTTTTTTTTTTTCAACTCTCTAGTTATACCATAATTTATAAATTTAGGCATTTTATTTTAAATTATGTAACTTTAGGTACAATTTTAATTAGTCATTTAGACTAATTTAACTATTAAATTAGATGAAAATGAAAGTAATATTATCAATTCTTATTGTTTACTATTTTTTTTTTTCTTTCTTATTTCCTCTATCTTATTCTTTTGTAAAGAGCTTCATCTCTAGCTACCACCATCATCTCCTGCCACCCATATCCACCCCACCCTACCACCATCACCGCCATCACAATGTCCACCCCACCTCCATCACCGTGCCACCGTCCTCTTGTTGCCCATCTGCAAAAATTCGAAATCATATATTACCCATTATCAGAATAAAACAAATCCACTAAAACAGTAAAAAATTCCATAAAAAAAAACAAATAAATAGCTAATAAAGATCAAAATAAGAATAATATTTTCATAATTTTCTACAAATATGAACTCATAAACACAAAGATTAACCATGAAAGTTGAAAGGACTTTACATTTAGCTCTTACCATTGGGAAGAATTTACCCAGTGTAAGAGCATCTCCAACGCAATAGTCAAACGAATAGACAAAAATATTAACTGTTATTTTGGCTAACCAAAATCTAAAGTTTTGTAGCACCGGACTGTCCTTTTTAACTTGTTTAAACCAGACAATTGTATGCTGAATTAATAAAAATGCACTTCTGATTTGAGCATTGTTGAAAAGTATTAAGGAACGAATGGAAATGGAATGAAACTACTACTTTCACAAAAAAGTAAAAAGAAATATTCAGATTTGAGTCTTGCAAACCAAAATAGGCTATTTGGTATAAATGCATAAAATACAAGTCAAAGATAACAAAGGTAAATAGACTTTGATGCGACGACTATAACAGGTGCGTTAAATCAATATAGGAAAGATAGACAAGAATCGGATCGTGAAAAGGCTGAATGACTTGAAAGAGAAATAGAGAAACAAGAGAGACGACTACAACTCGATACACAAAGAATTCAATTAGACAAAAGCCCTTACGAGGATCGGACAATGCAAATGGACATGAGTAAAATAGATCATGTTTCAACACAATACTATAACGGTCTTAAGATGGAGCTTCTTAAGGGAATACTAATTTATTAATTGTATTTCTATTTGGTTCTATTTATTAATTACATTTAAGTAGTATTGCAATATAATTAAATGTTCAAACAAACCAAAGATTTCTTATTTTATAAAATTCAAACTACAAAGCAGAAACAATACGAATTCAAACAAAAAAAAGAACACAATAATTGAAGAAGAGATTTGACTGAAGTTCAAACAAACAATAACAAATAATTCAAGAAGAGATCTAATTGAAGTTCAAACAAACAAGAACATAAATCATTGTTGGTCATGCATTTGCTATAAATGCTCATTGAGATTTGACTGAGGTTGAGAATGGGCTTGCTTATCCCTGATCCTATATTAGGTTTGAATATAATTTTATAACTCAGGTATAGGAGCATGCGGGACATGTACAAAAAACTTTCCATCATTTCCCTCAAAATCAATATTTGTGGTTCATCTCTCATCCTCAATCAACACATTGGGTATTATAATGCACGTTTTCATAATGTTTGCTAGCACTTCCTCATTCCAAAAATATTTCGGTCCACGTATAATTGCAAAACGTGCCTAGAGCACTCCAATTGCGCGTTCAACATCTTTTCTCGCTAACTCTTGAATTGTGAAAAAAAAAACTTTTTTCAAGCCTTGGGGGCACAAAACTGCCTTCACAAAAATGGGTTAATTTGAGTATATATGCCATCAGATAAGTAGTAACTCATTGTATACGTATTTTCATTAACATTATACGTAACATGAGGAACATTCCCAATATCTAGTGCATCAAATACTGAATATCAATCCAAGACATTGATATAATTAAGTGATTTTGGTATACCAAAGAAATCATGTCATATCCATATATCTTATGAAGCAACAGCTTCCAAAATAATTGTTGGCTCGTGACAATAACTAGTGTACATCCCCTGCCAACCGGTAGCGCAATTTTTTTCATCTCTAGTGCACACAGTCAATACTTCCCTATATTCCAAAAAAACCTCATTGCTTACCAAACGCTAACAATTGAGAAGTATCATTGTTGTTTGGTGCTCTTAAATACTTAGTATCGAACACCTAGACAACTGCTTTTACAAAAAAAAAATTGAACTCTCTATAGTAGTACTTTTTCCAATTCACACATATTCATCCATAGAATCAGTAGAATTTCCATAAGCTAGCATTTTGAATCCAATTGTTATATTTTGAAGTGAAGAAAGACCAAGAACTCCAAGGACATCTCTTCTATGGACAAAATAGAAAACGTGTTGTTCCACATCTTGAACATTTCAATAAACAAGAGAACAACTTATTCAGAATAACCTCTTATATAAATTTTCATTGTAAACTAGAGTTTTGGAGAAACAATTGCGATAAAGTCATTGATGTCCATCAACTCTACCATAATCAATAACATTGTGGCTTGGAATGGAACCACGACGACCTATTAAGTTTCTACGACTTGCTGATAGATGACTTTCTATGACCACAATTGCTAATTGATGATCCTAAGATTTTGATGAACAATTAAATATTGATGTTTTGGTGGAACTAATGTTTTAATTGAGTGTTTCAGTAATTTAAAGTTCCAGTGATGAAGATGACAAATTAAATGGATGCTAAATGATGAAATTGAAGATATTGAAGATTTAAGAGTTTGAAGGAATTAGGGAAAACAACCCAAATAAATTTTAACTCTTAATATCCCAATTAGGAACACACACATTACACAAAAAGTTTTTTTTTATTATTTATGTGTGTTTTGATTAAGTGAAATTATTTGCTCCAATATGTGATTTGAAAAGAAATATTTATAAATGGTTAAAATAAAATTTGAGAAAGTGAGTGGAGCTTATTGAGAAAAGAAATTAGTTAAAGGGGCAAAATGGTAAAAGAAAATGTGTTAAAAAACGAGATCAGAGAATAGATGCAGAAGATAGCAGTCGACTGAGGAGTCGACCGAAGAAAGAAGCTAAAACATCCTGAATTGATAAGTCGATTGACAGGTCGACCGGCCAATGGTGGTTGAACTCTCTGAATCGAAGAGTCGACTGACAAGTTGACCGATGAAAGATAAACAAACTCTCTGAATCGAAGAGTCGATCGATGAACTGCATAGGCTACTCCCTGAATCGTCCAGTCGACTGAGTGCTCTGTTTCAGGATATTGTTCGATTCGAAATCATATCTAAAAGTAGCCATTTTTTGTTAGGATTTGAGAGAGATTTAAGGGATTTGGTGATATTTAAGATATGGTTCATCTATTGTTTAATTCCTATAAATTTGGTACTTGGAATTAAAGTATTTTTCAAATTGGTCTTTTTAATGCTTCCTATATTTTGGAATTAAGTTTGAAAATTCTTTTGTGGGACTAAATTAAATATTTTGAAAGTTATTATTAAGTAAAATATACCTTAAAAGAAAGACATTAATATATGAGGTCTTTAAGTAATTTTAGAAAACATATCTTGTGGAAACTAGCCGTTATAGGGCTTGTTTCATATATATATAAAAAGACCTGCGGATTTCATAATGAAGTAACACCATATCAAGAACTATTCAATTCATAAGATTTTATAAGAGTCATCATTCTGATATTTATTTTGAGAGATCATATTGTGATATCTATTATTGAGGTGTTCTTGAGTTAAAGCGCTGATTGTGTAAGCGTCATCGATTTGAGCTGTTCAACGTTTCAATCTGTTATTCTTCGGTGTTATCCGGGTGAGATCTTTCCAATTATATTCTTTTATTATATTATTTATTTATTGTTTGGAAATTGATCTTATAAATTGTTTATGATTTTTGAAGAAATTTGTATTACAAATAATTTCTTAAATCTGATTACGTGCTCCAATTTGCTACCCATATCTTGTTAAAATCAAATTTTTGTATCTCACATATTTCTATCACTAGTTGGGATTTTAATTGAGTTATTATTTATCTGGGGTGGTAGAAGTTCCGAGTGAGATTTACTTCTTATCAAATTTTTTATTGGTGAGCTGTGATAGGTTAAATACTATTGGGGGCATTTAATCAAAGGTAGCCGGGTTTCAGTCTCTTCCTGTAAAGAGATTGAGGTATTAATTCTTCCTGAATAGAATTAGTGTGAGTGATTTATAAAGGTTCCATCCTTACCTAGGAAAATGATACTTGGAGTGTTTTGAAAGATTTTGATTCTTGAGCCTAAGGTATAACAAAAGTTAGGTTAATCTTTAACTTGTAAAAAAGATAGGTTATTCTTGAGCCTGTAAAAAGTAGAGGTTATTCTTGAGTCTTGAAAAATGATATTGTAAAGGTTGATTATGATCTTATAAAAGAATCGATGTGCATGTTTGGTTCTTACCTTTAAAGGGATCTTAGTTTTAGTGGGTGCGACCTCCGTGGAGCTTGGGGGACTAGATTACCTAAGAGTAGCTTGGTGAACCAGTATAAATCTTTTGTGTGCTGTATTACTACTTTGTTATTTTTATTGTTTGGGTGTGCACTTAGATTTATTATAATTCCGCTGTGGTATAAAGATAATAATTAATTTAGGCATAAAATTAATTATTTGATTTATTCAAGTTTTATTCTGATATAATTTTAATTATCCAATTCATCCCCCTCTCTCTTGGGTATTCTACTGGACCAACACTAACGACTCGAAATCATCATAAGCCAACATTCTGAATGCAATTGTTATCTTTTGAAGTGAAGAAATACCAAGAACTCCAAGGACATCTATTTTATGGACAAAATAGGAAACAAGTTGTTCCACCTCTTGAACATTTCGATAAACAAGAGAATGACTAATTCAGAATAACCTTTGATATAAATTTTCATTGTAAACTGGAGTTTTGGAGAAATAATTGCGATAGAGTTATTGATGTTCATCAACTCTACCACGATTAATAACATTGTGGCCTGGAATGGAACCGCAACAACTTGTTAAGTTTCTACTACTTGCTGATAACTGACTTTTTATAACCATAGTTGCTAATGAGTCTAGAGGTGGCAAATTGTGTAAACATGTCGTGTTTCGTGTCTTGTTATGGTCTAACACAAACACGAAACACGAATATGACATAAAAATTATCATGTCGACACGACACGACACGATAATTTTTTGTGTCACACGATAATACAAAACCTATCATATAAACACGACACAATACGACATAATAACATGTCACAATAAACACCTATTCTACCTATTACACATTAAAGACCTATTAACACATTTAAAAATAAAATAAAAAAATCATCATTTCAATAGATCAAAACAAAACAAAACAAAAATATTCTCCAATGCAAACATCATTTATATGAACACAAACAAATATAAATTGTCAATAAATTCATAATACGAATCATAAATGGCTTTTCAAGCACTTTACTCTTGTACAACAAAAAAAAATTAGAAAGACAATTTGTAATATCATTATTCAATTATACATAACAAAATGCAAGAAAAAAAATTAATGAATTTGAATAATGGTAGAGCATTGAGTGGACACCTCTCATTTGTTAATATCCAAATTCAAGATATCTTCAGTAAGTTCCTTTAATTGAACCCTTGCAGTTTCTAGATTTAAATTCTCATAAAAAAAACATTAGTAACAAATTTATAACTGTAAGACAAACATAAACTCAATTTAAATATAATGAAAAAGAAATGAAAAAAATACAAAAGATTACTGATAACCTCAAAAAACTAATCTTTTGAGCAAAATAAAGCTTCGACTGTTTCAAATTTGAGTGCACTTGTATATTGGTTAATTACTCTTCCACTTATATTAAATGCAGATTCAGAAGTAACAGTGGACACAGGTATGCTCAACGCATCACGAGCCATGGAAGAAAGTTATGGATACAATTAGGGTAATATGTGTAAATATATTTTAGTATATTTTTATTTTATAATAATTTATTAAATTATCGTATGACCTATTAGATCTTAGGTTATCGTGTAACCTAAACACCCGATAATTATTATCGTGTCACTCGTGTGGCCTATCGAGTTATCAAGTAAATCCGATAACCTGATCTGTTTCTTATCGTGCTTATCGGGTCAGACTCGATAACGACCTATTACCCAAAAAGTTAAACCCATACCCAATAATTTCGTGTCGGTCTCGTGTCATGCTATCATGTAAATACCCATTTTTTCAGCCCTACTAATGACTCAAAGTCATCATCAGAATAGTAAAAAATGAGAAAATCTCTAACAATGTTACGAGATATATAATGATATTAAAAGAAACAACAAATGAGTTGGGAATAAAATGAAGTGAAAATTGATACTTTTTTAGAATAATGAGTTATATTTATAGATGAGTTTTGGCGGGTCAATGCTAAATTTTGAAAGTAATAATTGGCGGTAAATTTTAAATTTCAAAATTCATGTTTGGCGGTAAAATTTAAATTAGGGGGTAAAATTTAAATTTCAAAATTAATTTTTGGCATAAAAGTTAAATTTTGAAATGTGAACTTTAAAATTAAATAAAAAAAAAATTCAATTTAGTAGTTGAAAAATTCAAATAAAAACTAATAAATAAAGAAATGACTAATATAAATGCCTATTTGGGTTGAAGTGAAAATATAGTTTTGAGTAGGCTAATTGCTATTCAAAGAGCTATTTGGTTGATTTGCCTAATCCAAATACCTAAGTGGGTTGGAGTTGCTCTAACTCTTTTAAGAGTGAGAAAGCACTAAGGCAACTAGAACATTAAAAAAAAACAAATATTTTGGGCAATTTGAGGTAAAAAGTTTGAACAAACTAGCAGTGTAAGTTTTAAAAACATTAATTCGAGTTCTTTACATAAAAAAATATTAAAAAAAAATATCTGATGTGGATTTACACTTATTAACCAAAACCAAGTAAATTGGTCGCGTTAGACCAATTTAAGAAAATCAGCTTCGGCCCAATCGATTTCTTTTTCAATTTAATATTACAAGAAAATCGTTTTCAATGGAACCAATTTTTTTTAAGGGGAACATCGGTTCCCCAGGAGCCGATGCTCCCTAACCTGGTGGTGGCGGAATATTATGTCGTCACTTTCATCGTAAGTATACGAGTCAAGTTTTAGTATAATTTAGGAGAGTTGGGGTTATCGTGTCCACAAGGATTGGTTGAGATTGTTCTCGAGTACTGTAATTATCATAACCTAATTTTATCTAGGCGACAAAAAAATATGTTTAAAATTAATAAATAATAATACTAAAATACTAATTATACTAAATTGAGATGTTTTTAGGAGAATGGATTATCAAAGGATTAACTTCGTTTACAAATATGTGTTTGATCTCGTTTGACTTACGTTAACGGTGTTCGACTTATTTGACAATCTCTGTATCGTAAACTCGCTCACTCCCTCTCCTGAGTGTAAAGCGAGCGAATATATGACTTCGCGTTAAAGCCAAAGTCCCCCTCTAGCGTTTTTTAGAGCACATAGTCACATGAGTCTTGCACCAATGTCATTGATTGCACACTTTCTAACGCCCTCACGGGTCGTTAGATCGTCATGTTGTGTTTAAACCCTAGTCCGAATCCGGGGTTACCTCTCCCAAGTGTCAAACTCCGTATTCTCAATATATCTAAATAAGCATATATACATAGAATAACGGTCAACACAATCAAATATTGAAGAACAACCATTTAACGAAACATCGATTTCACACAAACAACATATTCATAAATTTATATTAATCTTATCGATAATCCATGTGTAGCCAATGGCCATAACCATATATACAATGAAATATGAGCTAAACATGCTAAAAAAACTACCGAAGTTAAGAAATGAAGAAAAGAAATGAAAGATTTAGCCGTTGTCCAAAGATTTGGCACTAAAACCATTCAACGATCGCTTCTCCTTCTTTGCAACGTGTTCTTCTTCTTCGGGTTGTGAAATCTCCCTCAAAAACCTCTCAAAACTATCATCCCTAAGTGTATAGAGGGTTGGTTGCTTGAAAATGAGGAAGAGGAAGAAGATAAAGAAAAAAAATATCAAAAAATATCTAAATAACACTTTACAACTGTAGGGGTCACCGCTGCGACGGTGGTCATGTCGACAAGGTCATCGTTGTAGCGGTGACCTATCGCTGTGACGGTAGGCACAGTAGGCAACTTCTCTGCATTTTCACCACTGCGGCCGTGGGTTTTCTACATTCTCAGTATTCTCACCACCGCGGCGGTGGGTTGCAGCTTTGAAACAATTGCCTTTTTGTTCGTTTTCTCACCGTTCTTCCATCGACTTGCTCCTATTAGCTTGATATTCAATCGTTTTAGCTCATTTTCACCCTAAACACTTGTTTCATACAAAAACACATAAAAACATAATAAACATACTCGAAAATTAACAAATTCGGTTTGAAAATAGATAGGTAAATTACACCTATCACCTAGTCTATCGAGTAGGCTACAAGCCTACTCAGTTAGCTTGCTTCCTGTAAGAAGTAAACCCTCCTACCACAACCCCCCTCCCCCATTAACTTCATTCTTCTACAAGTTCATATTTTTCCTAAAATAAATTTTAATCCAAAAAAATCACAAAGACATTGGATAAAATCATTACTTTTTAAGTGAATTTTATTTTTTAAGAATTAATATATTTGATCTTTAATATTATTTTTACTTAATCTATTTCAATTCAGAGACTAAATGTGTTATCTCTTAAATTTCAAAGTTCACTTACACACACCTTAAATATAGAGGACTAAAAATATAATTTTTAAATAAATATAAAACAAGTCCATCTATGAAATATAATTAATTTTATTTAGTTTAAATCTTATACTATATCTTACTTCAATAATATTAAAAAATTTAAATTAAAATTACAACAAAACCTACTCATTTTAACCCTATTTGTCTATTTTTTGTCATTTTCTTAATCACTATTAATCTATATATTGTTTAATATATTAATTAATATTTATTTTAGAAATTATATAAAAGATTATTTTTTAATTTTTTTTTTATATTCAATATAAAAAAAAATTGTTATTTTTATAATATATTTAAAGATTTTAGTTTTTTAAAAAATAGTAAAAAAAAAAAAAAAAAAAATCATTGCTGTAACAACTTTTAAGCAAAAAGGTATATTGAAATTAAAGGCAATAACAACTAAAAGTAATCATAAAAAGAAAAAAAATCAATCAATAAATAAGAAAATACATAGCCCAATATTGAACTTTTCTAGCAAGATAACTAAATATTTTTATCAGACCATTCGTAATTAATAACTTCATCTTCATAGTCGGACAGTCTTGTGTCATTTGTGTATCGTGGATCGATACAATACATCCACATCTGCTCATTTGCATTGGTAACATTGTTCTTCTGAATCTTGTGAAGTTGTTGTTTCACATGAATCCGTTTCTCAATTTATTTTATTTCTTTTTTCAATGCGCAACAAATTTTATCAATATTATGTGCTTCGTTTTTCAAATTTTTGAGAGTGTAATTTTGGAATCTTGAGGTAGTATAGGTGACACCTTGCCTCTTATAGGTTTCTTTTTTTCCATTAGAGTTGGCCATTGTAATTTCTTTACCTCTTCACTATCATTGCCCCATGAGGGGTAGTTGTAAATCTCATGGTAACGATGATTGACCAAACAAACAATATGTTTGAAAGGATCACTGAGAACGAAAAAAATTCATTTTCAACTGATAGGATTTAACCATGCGCTAGAGACATCAAGTTGTCATTGAACACCTTGTTTTAAGGTAACATTCCACTGATCGTGCAATGCACTAAGGTTATATAGCTTATCTCGTGCGTCGTACTATACTAGTAGGCGGCGTGGTTCGTCTTGGCTCCAAAACACGACCTGTGCCCAAGGTATCTGAATTCCATACCATATACCCATCTCATTTTGGTACTTAGCATAGTCTCTTGTCCCTAAACGCTCCCTGGTACAATTAATCTTCATAAGTTCCTTACCTTTACCCTTATCCTTACTCTTATCATTTCGTGACCTGCTTGTCACTTGAATTGATTTTTGTAATGGTTTTGAGAATGGAAAAGAGAAATAATTGTGATGTGAATAGGAGTTTTGCATGGTTTGATGTATATATAGGTAAATTTTGGCACCAAACCACTTTTTTGTAGCCACTTTCCCTGAGAAATGTTTTCCGTCCAATTGTTGTCCTCTTCTCTCGCCAACCAATATCTTGCAATTTGTTTTCTCTCTAATTTTGTTCTTATTTTCCACCAACCTTTGTTCCTTCATTTTTCCTCACCATTTTCCACCAATACGTTTCCCATTTTCTGCCCTAATTTTTCTATAGATAGCAAGAGTCTAAATTCTCATTTAGTCACTCGATTTCATAGTTAGCAGCATGTATTATTAACATCAAGCATTCTTTAGTAGTACACACGTTCTATCACTTTGTACCCAAAGAGAATGAAAAAAAAATTACGAAGAAAACTACTGTGAATATATATTTTTTTTATTTTCATTCCTAATTTGATTGTTGTTTGTTTTTTAGGCAGCTACTTGGTGAATGTTAGTGGTAAAATAACTATTAAGTGTGTCGACATATTGAGGGGACTTATTAGAACGAGATCAGGTAATTGGTATGGCAGTTTTGCAAGGACACAATTGTGTAGTAACGACACTTTAACGGAGCGTCAAACAAACCCTAGCATAGGAAACATTCATGAAGCCCTTTTCAAGCTGCAGGAAATTCTCAAAATTCGTAATTTATTTTAATTGTAAGTATTCTATAGAGGAATGATAAAATTTGGTATATATGCAGATTTGCTAAATGCAATACACAGTAGTGTGAAATACTTCTTGAAATCAATGAAGAACTGACAGTTTTGATGGCGTCAAAGGCTAGGGACTACTTATTTGAAATTAACGAGTTTGTAGAATATTTCAGTGTCCTTGAAGATATCAGAGCACAAAGGTTTGCTGATCCATCAGTTTAGCCAACATTATTTTAAATTTTTAATTTATGCTAATTGTGTTTGTTTTGACATAGCCCTAGCCTTGTAAGTCTTTGTTATTGTATGTTTATTATTGAAATTTAAATAAAGATATTGTTACAATTTTGGCTTCTTTAATTAATTAATTAAAGTGAGACCCATTAATTAAATTAATCAGGTTATTATTCTGTTGCGTTCCTCGTTGTTTGAGGATCAAAGTAGTATATTTATATGCCAAAAATAATTAAGTTTTGAATGAGATTTTAATTATCAAAGAAACCCATTTGAGATTGATTGAAGATATAAATGAATGTATTATCCCGTATTGCTTGGAAGGGGATGAGTTATCCCACATTACTTGGAAAGGGAAAACTTGAGTTGTAAGGTGTAGTTATCCCACATTGGTTGTGAAAAAGAGACTCAAGCTTGTATCAACTTATAAATTGAGAATAAAGGTAAGCCACTAACAATCAAACCTTCAAACTTGAATTGGGTCGGGTCGAGTTTGGGTTGGGACAAATCGACCCATAGATTTGGTTTGGAGCGGATCCAAATCGGGTCGGGTCGGGTCTTGACCCGCCAGAATACTTTAAAATTTAATTAGTGACAGTTAAGCTGTTAATTAATTACTTAATCGTCAATTTTGAATTGGCACCAGTGAACAGACATGAAGGTTCATTAGGTGACTGTTCACATTAACGTTAACGCGAACATGTGTCTTTTCAAAGTTGGTGACGGTTCGCGTTAACGTTAATGCAAACAGATGTATTTTCAAAGTTACTTCCATTCAATGGTGGATTGTGGTCTTCTATAAATAGGAGACTTGTCATGTCACAACCCGTCCCGGACACCCGTCATCCCAGGGCCGGCGTGACGACAACATGACATCACCTACTACATATATTACTTCTTATACATCAAAAAGTGCATACATTACTATACAATTCAAATTACAAGACATACATAATCTTTTACTTTTATATGGTTCACCTTTAAACAGCTCAACTCAAATTATTCCCAGATGACTCCACCTAATGCCAGTAGGGGACCGTCTCTTATAATATTCACCTGTGAGTGTACTGCCTTCTTAGTAAAAACCATTTTTAACATAATAATAATACATTCTAAAAAATACAACATTTAAATGGATCAAGAGTAAATATATATATATATATATATATATCCACCACGTAGTTGGTGAAATCTCCAGTATCAAATAAGCAATGAAAGTAAAACAATATAAATAAGTTTCCAAATACCATAATGAATCACTCAATATATATAAACCACCCCAACTCAAACACACATCTCAATCCCATACCCACCGGCTAAGCCATAGTGATCGTTTTAACCTCACGATCGGGAGTTGCAATAGTACCGTAACCATCCATAGGATATGCCTTCCTAGCGGATCTAACTGCGCGGATCACCGCCTACCGGACGTCTTCGGAGGCCAATAATATAATCACCACATAATAAATATCCATTTGTTGGACCATCCTCCGGACAGATCATAATATAAATCACCACCTACCGAACAGGACATCATAAACTATGGCATAGTCAAATCAATAATATTATCACCAAATCACAAATAATTATCCATCTGCCGGACCACCCTCCGGATAGACCATAATATAAATCACCACTTCATCAATATTGTCAAAATCACCAACGTCCACCTCTTTTTAACAAAAACCAACTTTTACATCCGAAAATCATATTTTTAACTTTTGATTGAAAATCGTCTAATTTTAACACAACTATTTTTCCCTCTCTATTTTTATGAAAACCAAATATTTTCTGTTATCTTTTAAAACCACCAAATTCAACAAAAACTCATTTTTCAACTTTCTTTTAAAGCCACCATATTTTAACGAAAAACCATTTCCGCCAACTCACCCCAATATCCCACGAAAATTATTAAATATCCTTCTTTTCCATAGACCAATACAATTCCTCAAAAACTCGTTTCATCAACTCACTCCAACAAAACTCGCTTGATCTATTATCATTTTAAAATCATACAGTGGAAGCAAACACAGATTTCATCATTTGTATATATAAAAATAAGTTGGCAAGAAGACAGTACACTCACTTGATATCCACTTTCGTAAACTTTAACCGACTATCCCCTATCCGAACTCCGGTGCCTGCGAACCTAACGGTGACAGAGCCTAAATTAATATTTTTGTATAAAACAAACTAATCACGCCATGAAATCCTAATTTCCTTAATTTTCTATTTCCCATCTTTTATTATGAAATATAACTATTCAACTAGTATCGTTTCGTTACGGTTTACTATATATAACTTTGTTCTTATAAACAAATCTCATTATTTGTTTTCCATCATTTCGACAACTTCGACTCTAGTAATTAAATTTACAAATCACGAAATTTTAATGAGAAACGTTACCCGCTCTGAATCGGTTGTCGACCTCAACACAAATTTCTTGATTTTTGCTTACTGCTACGTACCGCCTAAGCGGACGATCCACCGCCTAGGCGAATGAGCTCCTTTACAGTTCTGAGTTACACACTAACGACCCACCGCCTAGGCGAGAAACTTCCGCCTAGGCGAACTTTCTCTCATTCTGCACACTGATTTACCACCGCCTAGGCGAACTTTCCACGCCTAAATGGGCGCTCCTCCTCCCTTCTGCTCTGTTTTGTTAATTTTCCAGCAGACCACTCTCTCTCTCCTCACTAACTCTGGCAGTCACCACCACCAATTGCTCGCACACAACCAACACCCACCAACCAAACAACCAGCCAACAATCGACCACCACCCACATCTGGAACAAAAATAAAATAAAAATAGACATGGAACAGGAGCAGAAACAGAACGAAAACAGTAACAAGGAACACACACACACACCCACTTACCGGCGATAAGGTATACACACCGCAAGCCCACACACACCGATGGAACGTGCAAACCCACCGCCGGTGACCCTTCTCTCTCTCCTTTCTCTTCCTTTCTCTCTCTTCAGTTCCGGACCCTTCTTCCCATTTTTCTCTTCGTATATATATACGCGTGAGCTCATCTAGCTGGACAAAAGCCATACCTCCTCCCGTCAATTCATCCACTCCCATTCTCTCTCTCTATATATATATTAAGATATTTTTATAATATTACACAAAACTCCCCTTATTATATTGTGGTAGCAGTTAAACCCAAATCTATATTTTAATGTTTATAAAAATTTCAATACAACCCCTTAAAATTTTAATTCACATAATTAATATCGTAGTCCCCCCGATATTTTCAAAATATTTTTAAAACGCAACTTAAATTATTCATATATAATAAATCGGGGTCTTACATGTCATTCATTTTATTTCGTCTCATACACAATATTATCACTTCATATCACCACAAAAGCACAGAACATTTAGAGTTTTGTGAGAGTTCAAGCGTTAATCTAGTTTATCGAAATTTTTGGTTTCAAGTGCTTGTACCAAAACTTGAAGATCGTTGTACCCTGGGAGACAGACGTCCACTCAAGTATTATTACCAGTGTGAGGGCGTGAATCTGCTTTAAGGGCATAGAGTCAAACTCTAGCATCGATCTACTTCAATTCAATTCGTCGTTTGAACATCCGAGTAAGTTTTTATATAATATTTAAAACATCGTTTCTGTTACGTTAACGTTAACATACTCTGTCACTATTCTTTTTTATTTCTGTTACGTTAACGTTAATACATTCTGTCACTGATCTTCTTTATTTATGTTATGTTAACGTTAATATATTTTGTCACTACTACTTTTTACATTCTTTTACGTTAATGTTAATGTCACATTTCTGGTTTACTATATACTTAATTTGCTTTACATAATTTTTATAATTTGTTTTTAATGCCCTTTCATGAATAATTAATATTCACATTAATATTATTTAGTAATTATTAATTTTATTTCCTAGTTATTTAAATATTTATCTTGAAATTTCAACATTCATACCAACAATTTTAAAGCAGATTCATTTTTTATTCTAAAAATTTAAGATAAATAAGTAAATGTTTATGCTTTAAATTTGTCTTGTAAACATTTACGTACAAAATCTGTTGTGTGAATATTAACGTTCTGAATTGATTTTTGATTCTTGTGTGAAGGTTAACTTCTAGTTTCTAGTTAGTGAAACTTTTGATTTCTTAGCTTGTGCTTTCGTTGTAAAATTTTCTAAATATTTATTGTACATTTGTTAAAATTGAAGACATACTACTCTATGATGGCAAGTGAAAACACAACGCCAATTGAGACATTTAAATTGACGTCTCCTATGACTCAGACCATTGTCACTACGGTGCCTACTCCATTGCCTAAGGCTAAAATGCCTGACAAGTTTGATTAGAGCAACTTTAAGAGGTGGCAACAAAAGATGATGTTCTACCTTACGACTTTGAGATTGATTCGTTTTCTCAAAGAAGATGCTCCAGTTATGATTGAGAATGTTGATGATTAGACAAAGGCTGTGGTAGAAGCATGGAAAGATTCTAACTATCTGTGTCAGAACTACATCTTCAATGCTCTCAACAACTCTCTGTATAAAGTATATGGAGGGATTTCAACCGCTAAAGAACTATGAGAATCCTTGCATAAAAAATATAAAACAGAAGACGCCGGCTCAAAGAAATTTGTAGTTGGAAAATTCCTTGATTATGTAATGGTGGATTCTAAATCTATTGTCAATCAAGCCGATCTTCAAGTCATTATATATGACATTCTCACTGAGGGAATGTCATTGAGTGAATCATTTCAAGTAATTTCTATTATTGAGAAGTTACCACTGACTTGGAGTGATTTCAAAAATTATCTCAAGCATACGCAAAGAGATGAACGTTGAAGATTTGATTGTGAGGCTTAGAATTGAATAAGAACATTGGTTTGTTGAGAATCCTGATAGTCATAATTCCATGAACTCAAAGGCAAATGTTGTGGAGGTTCACAAAACCAATAAGAAACTAAAGTTTCATAACCTTGGAATGAGTCAAAGCTTTGGTCCCAAAAGAAAGAAAATGAAGAAATTCAAGGTGAACTGCTTCTCGTGTGGAAATACTGGACACCATGCAAGTGAATGGTGAGTGAAACGTAATGCAAAGAGGCCTACACATCAAGATAATGTAACTGAAGTCGAGCATCTTACTTTGGATGTTTCCAAAATGAATCTTTCAGCAGTGGTGTCTAAAGTCAACCTAGTTGGCAACCCGAAAGAATGGTACATGGAAACTGGGGCTACACGCCATATCTGTTCAGATAAGAGAATGTTCACTACCTATCAACCGATGGATCAAAATGAATAACTCCATATAGGAAACTTCGACTTCTAAAGCTGAAAGACATGGAATGATTATGCTGAAAATGACTTCTGGAAAAGAACTTACTCTCAATGATGTGCTTTATGTGTCGGACATTCGCAAGAATCTAGTTTCCGGATCTTTCATAAGTAAGAAGGGCTTTGGAATGGTTTTTGAGTCTAAAAAGGTTGTAATAACCAAAAGTGGAGTGTATGTGGGAATTGGTTACATGAATGAAGGTATCTTCAAATTGAATGTAATGATTGTGATTCCAAAAGCTAATAAAACTACATCTTCTGTTTATATGATTGAGTCAATTGATGTTTTGCATGCTAGATTAGGACATATTAATTATGATTCTTTACGTAAATTGATTAGTTTAGATTTATTGCCAAAATGCAAAATTGGTTCAAATCATAAATGTAAGACTTGTGTGGAGTCCAAGTTGACTCGAACATCTTTTCAATCCATCGAAAGAAGTACTAAACCTCTAGAGTTAATTCACATTAATATTTGTGATTTAAAATTTGTACAAACTAGAGGTGGTAAAAAATATTTTATTACTTTTATTGATGATTGCACAAAATACTGTTATGTTTATCTTCTAAGGAGTAAAGATGACGTCTTGGAAAAGTTTATGCAGTATCAGAATGAAGTTGAGAATCAAATTAGCAAAAAGATTAAAGTTCTTCGAAGTGATAGAGGTGGTGAATATGAATCACTATTTATAGAATTATGTGCTCAACATGGAATAATTCATCAAACAACTGCACCTTGTTCACCTTAGCAAAATGGAGTAGTTGAGAGGAAGAGTAGAACTTTAAAAGAAATAATGAACGCTATGTTGATAAGTTCTGGACTAACCCAGAACATGTGGGGGGAAGCATTGCTTACCGCCAATTACGTTCTTAATAAGTTGCCACATAAGAAATTGGATAAAACTCCATATGAAATATGGAGATGTAAGACTCCTACTTATAAATTCTTGAAAGTGTGGGGGTGTCTTTCTAAGGTGGCGATTCCTATTCGTAAAAGGACTAAAATAGGACCTAAAACAATTGAGTGCATATTCATTGAATACGCCCAAAATAGTAGTGCATATCGATTTTTAGTTCACAAGTCTGAGATTGAAGATGTACATGAGAATACAATAATGGAATCCAGAAATGCTGTAAGACCCTGATGTTTTTATTTTAGACGTATTTTAGCACATTTAGAAATAATAGGATAGATGGTATTATTTATTATTTAAATTCAAAATTTTAGGGGGTTAATTTGAGATTTGCAAAAGATTAAAATGAGAATTTGGGGCTAACTAAGAATCCAAAGAAAATTAAGGGATGGATAGTATAATTAGGAGAAAAAAATTTATTAAGATTAATATATATATATATACACACACACACACGCATGTGCAAGCTGAGACCATTCCCCAAAGCATGAACGGAGGCTGAGATCATCCCTAACGCACAATCGGAGAGACGAGACGGAAGTGGCAGGGCAAGAATCAAGCTCACACCACTTCGTGCATGCATATATATAGGTAAGAGCTGACAAAAAAAAAACACAAAAAAAAAAAGAAGAAGAAGAAAAGAGAAAACAGAGCAGAGAAGTGAGGCAGGGGATCGGAGGTGGTGTCGTCGGCCGACGGAGGGTGATCGTTAGCAGGGGACATGGGTTTGTGTGTGAGGGTGTTCGGAGTGGGTGTGTGCGTGCCCAATTGATCCGATTATGTGGGTAGGTTGCTCCGGCCACGGCTGAGCCGCCGAAGTGGGTAGAGAGAGAAAGAAAAGTCCGGTTTGGCAGTAGGGGCTGTCCGTCGACAGGTGATCGTCGCCGGGTATTGGTCGGCTGTGCAGGTGGTGGTTGGTGAGTATGGTGGTATGAGTGGGTGTTCCGAGCAGTGGGGGTGGTGTGTGTCTTGATTGTCGCCGGAGTGGAGAGAGGGAGAGGGCCTGTCGTTGCCCTGTTGTCAGTGGCTGTGGCGTCATGTTTTATTGAGTAGGGAGGTTTGCAGTGTGTGTTTCAAAGTGTGTGTGTGTTTCGGAGGTCGCCGGATGATCACCGGCGATAAGTTTAGAGAGAGAGCATCATGTGTGTGTGTGTTACTGTGTGTGTCGTGTGGGTGGATGGTGGGGGTGCATGGGAGGTGGACGTGGTGGTGTATGGGGTCGGTTGTCCGGCGAAGCATGTGTCCGGTTAACGAGACGGCAAGGCGTGATCGACGGCGAGACCCTGTCGTCGGCAGCGTGACGGAGGAAAAACAGAAAACAGTAACTCAAACCAGAAAAAGGAAAAAAAAAAAAAAAAAAAAAAAAAAAGAAGGAAAAAAAAAAAGGGGAAAATTAAAGAAACCACCCCAGGAAAACCCAAAATCCATCTCGTGGTTGCCAAACGTTTCGGAAACAGGTGAAATTTCAATCGATTATTAATTCTCGTTAAATTAAATTTTAGTTCGTATTATAAATCTTAAAATCATAATAATTTCGTGACGATTGATTAATTTTACGTACGTAGTACATAAAATTAGTAATGATTCGGAATGTAGGGTCTGCATTGCATGATTATGATATTTTAGATAAGATATTAATTTAGACCCTGCCACTATTAGGTTCGCAGGCATCCAGATAGAGTGCAGTCAGTGTCAGTTTTGCAAAATGGATATCGAGGTGAGTGTACTATCTTCTTACCAAACTATTTTTCTACGTATATATGATAAAATATGTGTTTACTTAAATTGTATGAATTTGTAAATGATATGGATCAAGCAGGATTTAGTTGAGCTGGTAAACTAAGTTTTTGGAAGATTTCGATGGTTTCCAAAATGAAACTGAAAATGAATTTTTATTGAATTTGGTAAAATCAGACGGTATTTTTAAAAGGAAATAGAAAACATCTATTCTCCTAAGAATGTTCGGTTTTCAAAAAGAAAAATAAAGGGTGGAAAAGTTGTTTTGAAAGAATCAGATGTTTTCTCTAAAAAGAAAAGTGGGAAATGTGCTTTTGGACTTAAAAGTTGGTTTTAAGGAAAAGAGATAGACGTGGTGATTTGACAATGTTGACAATATTTATTGAGTTGTGATTCGATGATGCTGTAGTTGATTTGACAATGCCCTAATATTTATCTGTTTCGGTAGAGTGAGATTATCCGCTTCGGTGGAGTGATGTTATCTGCTACGGCGGAGTAATGTTTATCTGCCTCGGCAGAGTGATGTTAGACGTTTATACTGCACAGTGATTATCCGCTTCGGCGGAGTGAAGGGTGTTCGTAGGAAGGCATATCCTACGGATGGTACGGTACCGTTGCAAACTCCCGATCGTGAGGTTAAAACGATCACTAGGGTTGGCCAGTGTGTGTGTGTTGGAGGTGTGTGTTTGAGATTGGTGTTTGAGATGTGGTGTTTTACGTATATTGGTTGATATGATGTTATTTATCATGATGTTCGGTAGGATCTTGTACTAGATGGATTTGGGTGGAAGTTATCTATATCGCTTTATTTTCATTACTTATTTACTTATGCTTGATCCATACTAAATTGTGTATATATTTAGAGCGTATTAATATTTTAAAAAATATTTTACTAAGAAGACAGTACACTCGCAGGTACAACAGCTAGGAATCGATCCCCTACTGGCACTAGGTAGAGCTACGTGATGAAGTCATATAGGCGATTGAGAGAAGCTGTCAAAGACAAACCTATAAAAGATTCATGGATAAATACTTTTAGTTAATCGAAATTTGGGACAGGTGTGTCCCCTATAGGGGGTGTTTGTATTATACAATAGGTGTATATTATCATTGATAAGAATAGAATTTGGGTATTGGTGATGTCATGTTGTAGTCACGCCCGCCTCGGGATGACGGGTGTCCGGGACGGGTTGTGACAAATGCATTCTTTTATGAGGATATATTTCCTGGTAAGACTTCTTGAGAGTCTGGTTCTTTAAAAATAACGCTTGATACTACGATAGGTGAGGTCCAAAATGAAATATCTTTGGAAAATAATGAACCTTGATGTAGTAAGAGGGCTAAGACAACAAAGTCATTTGGTCCTGACTTTTTTACCTATATGGTAGAAGGTGATCCTAAGAGTTTTAAGGAGGCGATGTCAACTCCTGAAGCACAATTTTGGAAAGAAGCTGTAAATAGTAAAATAGAATCTATCTTGCAAAACCATTCATGGGAACTAGTGGAACTTCTATTCAGTTCCAAACCTCTTGGGTGTAAATAGATCTTCAAAAATAAGATGAAAGCAGATGGATCAATTGATAAATATAAAGCTAGACTTGTAACTAAAAGTTACAGGCAAAGTCAAGGTGTTGATTACTTTGACACGTACTCACCGGTTGCTAGAATAACATCCATTAGAATGTTGATAGCCATAGAAGCTAAACATAATTTTGAAATACATCAAATGGATGTTACGACAGCTTTCCTAAATAGTGAACTAGATGAAGAAATCTACATGAAATAACCAGAAGGGTTTGTTGTTTCTGGCAAAGAAAACAAAGTTTGTTGATTTGTTAAGTCTTTATATAGACTTAAACAAGCACCAAAACATTGACATGAGAAATTTGACAAAGTTATGATGTCAAATGAATTTAAAATCAACAAATGCGACAAATGTGTCTACATTAAACATAATGAATTTCGAATATGTCATTGTATGCCTTTATGTAGATGTTATGCTAATTATTGGTAGCAATAATGACATCATTAAGTCTACCAAAAGGATGCTAACCAGTAAGTTCGATATGAAAGATTTAGGTGTTACTGATGTAATTCTAAGAATTAAAATTTCTAGATCTACTGAAGGACTAGTATTATCGCAATCTCATTATATTGAGAAGATACTTGAGAAATTCAACAAGTATGATACTAGTTTAGCTAAAATATCTATTGATGTGAATTGTCATCTGACTAAGAATACAGGTGAACGTATCTCTCAGTCAGAGTATGCTCGTATAATAGGCAGTCTAATGTACTTAATGAATTGTACTAGACCTGATATTGCCTACACGGTGAGCAGACTGAGCAGATATACTAGCAACCCAGGACACAGACACTGGAATGCGATAGTTAGGGTACTTAGATATTTAAGGTATACCTTAAACTATGTATTGCATTACACCAAATATCCAGCTGTACTTGAAGGTTATAGTGATGCTAATTAGATAACGGATTGTAAAGATACTAAATCCACAAGTGGATACATCTTTACACTTGGAGGATGAGCTGTCTCATGGAAATCCTCTAAACAAACGTGTATTACAAGGTCTACAATAGAATCTGAGTTTATTGCTTTAGACAAAGCAAGTGAAGAAGCAGAATGACTTCGTCAATTTTTAGAAGATATTCCAATGTGAACGAAACCTGTGCCAACTATTTGTAAACATTGGGATAGCCAATTTGCAATTAGTAGGGTACAAAGTAGTATGTATAATGGTAAGTCTCGACACATACGACATAGACATAATACCGTTAGATAGTTCCTCTCAAATTGAGTTATCACAATTGACTACGTGAAGTCAAAAGATAATATTGCGGATCTGCTAACCAAAGGGATAACTAAAGAAAGAGTATACTATTCATCGAGGGGAATGAGTTTAAAGCCTATAACTAAATAGTCACTTTAATGGAAACCCAACCTAACTGACTGGAGATCCCAAGATCTAGGTTCAAATGGACAATCTAATTATGTGTAGTCTAAGTAATCACTAAAAGATTTTAAGTCTTATACTCATTCTTGTGGTGAACCAGTGATAAATATAAGTATTGAGGATAAGCTTTGCTTTTAATGATTCCTATAGTTTGAAAAATTCAAGTAGGGTATACGGGATACTCTTGATAGATTAATCACCTAGATGAGTGAACAACAAGGTCGGTTCTATGAAAATGAGAAGGCTAAATTCTCTAAAGTAGTAATTGAAACACCAGGATGTTCAAGGCCAAAATGAACACAACCAGAGAACGGACTGTGTCAGGAAGTATCTGTATGAATTCTATTGCCTTGGTTTACACAAACGGCTGCAGTTCAAGACATCGCATTCACTGGTTAGCCAAATAAATCCAATAGTCTTTCACGAGAGAAGGTTCAAGGCCAAAAGCTACTTATCTCGATGCAATTACTTTCTATTTGAACTCCCTATAGTGTGTCAACATTACATATTCATGTATATCTAGTCAATCTCATTCATGTGGGGGATTGTTAGAATTTTTGGCTACTTTAATTGATTAATTAAAGTGAGACCCGATTAATTAAATTAATCGGGTTATTATTCCGTTGCGTTCCTCGCCATTTGAGAATCAACGTAGTATATTTATATGCAAAAAATAATTAAGTTTTGAATGAGATTTTAATTATCAAATAAACTCATTTGAGATTGATTGAAGACATAAATGAATTAATTATCCCACATTGCTTGGAAGGGGATGAGTTATCCTACATTACTTAAAAATGAAGAACTTGAGTTGTAAGGTGTAGTTATCTCACATTGGTTGTGAAAAAGAAACTCAAACTTGTATCAACTTATAAATTGAGAACAAAGACAAGCCACTAATAATCAAGCCTTCAAACTCGAATTGGGTTGGGTTGAGTTTGGGTTGGGACAAATCGATCTACATTTGGATTTGGTTTGAACTAGATCCGAGTCAGGTTTGGATCGGGTCGGATCTTGATTTTCCAGAATAGTTTAAAATTTAATTAGTGACAGTTAAGCAGTTAATTAATTGCTTAATCATTAATTTTGAATTAGAACCAATGAACAAACATGAAAGTTCATTAGGTGACTGCTCGCATTAACGTTGACGCGAATAGGTGCTTTTTCAAAGTTGGTGACGGTTCGTGTTAATGTTAATGCGAACATATGTTTTTCCAAAGTTGCATTCATTCAATGGTGACTTTTGATCTTCTATAAATAGGAGACTTGTCATTCTTTTTATTTCGTCTCATACACAACATTATCACTTCATATCACCACAAAAGCACATAACATTTAGAGTTTTGTGAGAGTTCAAGCACAAGTCTAGTTCGCCGAAGTTTTTGGTTTCAAGTGCTTGTACCAAAAACTTGAAAATCGTTGTACCCTGAGAGACAGACATTCATTCAACCATTAGCACCAGTGTGGGGGCGTGAATCTGCTTTAAGGGCATTGAGTCAAACTCTAGTCTCGATTTACTTCAATTCAATTTGTCGTTTGAACATCCAGGTAAGTTTTTATATAATATTTAAAACATTGTTTTTGTTAAGTTAATGTTGACACATTCTGACACTGTTTTCTTTATTTCTGTTACGTTAACGTTAACACATTCTGTCACTATTCTTTTTTATTTCTGTTACGTTAACGTTAATATATTTTGTCACTGCTATTTTTTACTTTTTGTTACATTAATGTTAACGTCATATTTATGATTTAGTATACACTTAATTTGTTTCAAAGAATTTTTTTAATTTGTTTTTAATGGCTTTTCATGAATAATTAATATTCACATTAATATTGTTTAATAATTATTAATTTTATTCTATAGTTATTTAAATATTTATCTTGAAAATTCGGTATTTATACCAACAATAAAGTATGTTGAGTTTGTAGACATAGTTTTATTATAATTTAATGTGAAAATGATATATTACATTTAAAAAGAAATACTAATTAAAACCGCAATGCATTAACGAAGAGTATTATAGTGTGTTTTGGTTGACCAAAGAAGACTTTGATATGGATAAGATTTGTGTGAAAAAAAAAAAAAAAAAAAAAAAAAAAAAAAAAACATTAAATTGTTATTACTAGGTCTAGTATATACATTGTTTATTCACGTTGCATTGGTTTGGGTGGTGATGACAGGTACATGTCATGTCTTGCCTTTTATGTGGGCCTAAGGTGGGGTGTGACACTCTTCATCGTCTTTTTGCTTCTTCAATGCAGAATGTCTTGTATTGGTTCTACTACTAGAGTTGATCCTTCACTTTTCTTCTTCTCTGACCTAATGGTCACCATTTTTGTTCTTGTAACGACTCAAAAACAGTGTATTCACGAGCTGTAGTGAGAGGGCACGTCTTCAACGGTTACTGCTCAAACATCATTCAAGATACAAATATCCTATGGAATCAATTCACTATATATCTATTTAACGCACGTATTCGATGTTCTTTGCTAAAAAAAATCGTATGACCTCCTCGACATTCCATTAAATGAGTCCACGATGTAATCATATGGCCTCCTCGACATTCTTTTAAACAAGTTCATGATGTAATTGTTTAAGACATATTTTTTAATGATTTTTGTTAAAACCAGAACAAAAACCTCCAATTGAAGCCTAATTTCTCAAAAAAATGAGGGAATCCTCTCAATTGACACTGATTTTGTTCAAAACACTAGCGAATAAAAGCATATTTCCTTTAGAATTGAAAAAAAAAATTGAAATAGATATGTTCGAATTGGTACTTGAATTGTTGACGAGGTTTAGGACAACGGCATTGCTTTTGGTTTCTGATGTGGGGGAATCTCGTCACATATATCAAACGGACAATATATTTCCAAGTATGGAGAGACGGCTGGGTTGGAGGCTGGAGTCCCCTCCAAGCTTCTAGCCGAGCTGGAGTGCCTTTCTAGTTGAGCTGAGAATCGCCTTACCTGGTTGAGGAAGTCCGAGCCGGCAGACTCCGGGCCGAGTTGACGAACTCGAGCGGCCTCTGCTCGTCATCTCCGCGCTCGAGGTCTCTCTAGGTCGTCTTGAGGCTCCAGCCCATAGACCTCACGGGTGGGCCCAAAGGCCCAATCCAAATGATCAGAGCACTAATCTACCTACTCATTGGCTGCTCAGCAGATTATGTTAAATTAAACCGAGCTTAGCTCCCTAAATTCGCGGCGCTAATCAAGTCCAAAGACTATAAATACCTCATGGCATCCACTGCCCAATGGTACATCTTCTCTACTAACACTAGAACATTTTTTAGCTCTTCTCCCCTGGATACTTACTTTCACACATGAGGGACTTTACCGGGCACAACCCCGGTGAGTCTGTGTGCAGGTGCTTGGAGTGAAAGAGTGGAGCCTAGCTCGAAGATATCAGGATCTCTGAATTCTTCAGTACCACACGTCACTAACAATCTTGTGAGTGTATTACCTTTCTAGACCATAATGTTGATCGCTCACCACTTTTGGACATCAACAGTTTGGCGCCGTCTGTGGGAATGCACTAAAAGCCTCCCCTGATCATCAGCTCCCCACGAGGTTAAAATTTGATGATCACAAGGTTGGGAAAGGAAATTCGCCAAGCTAACCAAGCGTTCGCCACGAACAATAATCCACTCCCCTTGTCCATACAAGATATGTCAAAGGCTCCTAGGTCTAATCCCTAGGCTCAACCTGTGGAATATCTCCACCAGCTCGCCATTCCGCCATCTGAGGCTACCGGCTAGGCGGGTCCTATCTTACCCACTGGGCCATTTGTTGGGCAGACTTCCAGGGCCCCTGAGGCGGCCCGCGTCGATATCTTGGAACGCTAGCTTGGTGAGTTCCAAACCTTCTTCCAAATTATCCTGGCCTGCCTACCGTCGGCCTCTCCAATGGGTCTCCCGAACAATCCAGGTCGCGGATCGGGAGGAACAAGCAATCGAAATTGAAGAGCACATCATCTATTCTAGCGTACACGTCCCGAGGCCTCGAGCCCATAACGGTGGTCCAAGGAAAGTTGATTTAGCACCTCCTGAGGCCTCAGGATCTCCATCGCCACCTCCACCAAGACGAAGGAGAGACAACTGTACTGAGTCTCCTCCGGCCCGAGCTCACAACCATATCGTATAGTCTAACCACCATCCCCGACACATTCAGGAGGTGGACTCACATTCCCCACCAAGACAACAAGCTCCCCGCTCTACTTTCAACCAAGCCCGAGTCCCGCTAGGGGTCGAGGTGGTAGTGGAGAGGCGTTTAGCTGACATGGAGGCGACCTTACATCAGATCCAAGGAACAAGGGGCCCATCTGGGCTTCCTTCTAAGATAAGATTTCCTTTCATCAATGAAATATTGTAAAAAACCCGCGCGATACACTCACCCCCAGATCCTCTACAACGGGATCACTGATCCGGCGGACCACTTATCCATCTTTAGGTCCTATATGGACTTGCACACAGATTCAATAGCAATGAGATACAAAGCTTTTCCTCTTACCCTTACGGGGGCTGCCGGTGCATGGTTCAGGACTTTGGCCCCAACATCCATCTCCAACTTTTATGAGCTCAAGCAGCTCTTCCTCTCACAATTCGGGGGATCCTTGCGTAGGCTGAAGACCACGGCACACATTCTCGCACTCCAACAACTACTTGACAAATCCCTAGGAGTTTATGTTGAGAGGTTTTACAAAGAAGTCATTGGTTACGATGAGCTCAGCGACGTGATCACGATGAACGCATTCATCAATGGCCAGAAGCACCGACGGCTCACATACGACCGCTAATTTAACCCAATTTCTAGTCTGAACACTACTCTAGAGAGGGGCACGAGGTTCCATAATGTCGACGAAAGAGAAGCAGCCTGAAAGGATCGCAAAAGAGGCCAGAAGAAAAAAGGGAAGGCTGACAAAGGGCCGAGTAGGCATCATGGATCCAAGAGACTGCAAGCGGGTGGGAAATTGGTCCCGTTGCCCAGGGATATGAGACCATTCCCACCTCTAGGGCAACCGCCAGCAGAACTTCACAATACTCACAGTCTCGATGGCCACCATTTTCGCCTAGAATTCAGGAAAGGACTTATTTCTCCTTCCTCCCCTCCCCCAATAGAAAGCCAATATGGAGGTCGATGGATAAATATTGTGAATTCCATCTGGACCGAGGACATTCCTCCGAGAATTATTTCTGACTCTGGGAAAAAATCGAGGCCCTCATCAGTGGGAGGTATCTTGGTCGCTACATTTGAAGGGACGATCGGGCTCCCAGAACAAAATACAATGATCTGCGTGAAGAACATAGGGGTCAGAGAAGAAGGAGGAATAGAAGTCGCTCCCCTCTCAGACCGGAAGGGGATAGGAAAAATAACGAACAGAGGATGGATGGCGAGATCAACGTCATCCACAACGGACTGAGCCTGGGAGGAGAGACCCTATCCTCCAAGAAAAGTATGAGCACAAAGCCAAGAGAAAAACAGACGATGACATCTTTGAGATAAGCACGATCGATGCTGTGGAGCACAAAGTTATTTCCTTCAGCGAGGCAGACCTTAAGGATATGCATGTCCCTCATGATGATGCCCTCGTCATAATCACTCTTATCAACCACTTCAAAATGGGGAGGATCTTGGTGGACGGTGGTACCTCCACCAATATCATCTTCAAATGGGTATTCGAGAGGATGTATGTGGATCCCAGTATCGTAAAACTGTCAAAAGTCCCTAGTCGATTTCGGGGGAGACGTTGTCAACGCTACTGGGTGGGTCTCATTTCCTGTTACCGTTGGAGCCCATCCAATGACCTCAACTGTTTGGACCAAATTTTTTATCGTGGACAGATCGTCGCCTTATAACGCGATCATGGGCCGACCCACGGTGGCGACTCTCAAGGTAGTCTATTCCCCATACCACCAGTCAATGAAGTTCCCCACAAAGGGGGGTATAGGAGTGGTGAGAGAATACTAGGATTCCTCTCGGGCTTATACTCGGAAGGCGCTGTAAAAAAAAAATAGCAATCAAAGGTAGAGCCGAAGCTCGGAGAGCCCGAACTCATGGCTCTAGACTGGGGACCAGGGCTGGTACCCATCGATAATCCCCGAGAGAAGAAGGCCAGTCCCCGACCGCAGAAAGAACTGGTGAAGATTCCTATCCACCCAAAAATTAAAAAAAGACTGTAAGGATCGGAGCCAGCCTTGCATCCAATCAAAGAACTGAACTCATTGAGTTGCTCCGAAAAAATTATGACATTTTTACATGGTCCTATGATGAGCTGCCGGGGATTGATCTGGGTGTGGCAATGCACCATATGCACGCTAACCCACACCATCCTCCCATGAAACAGAAGCGGCAAAAGTTTCATCCAGAGCGCCAAAAGATTATCAAATAAGAAATGGACAAACTGATCAAGTCTGACTTCGTCGAATAAGTCAAGTTCCCCAATTGGCTAGCAAATGTGGTCTTGGCCCCCAAGGCCAGCAACAAGTGGCACCTCTGCGTTAACTTCAAGGACTTGAATAAAGCATGCCCAAAGGACTTCTTTCCCCTGGCCAGAATTGACATCATCATAGACGCCACGACAAGGTATGAGTGCCTGAGTTTCCTAAATGCTTATGCTAGGTACAACCAAATCCCTATCCCCCCCTCCCCGATAAGAGCAAAACATCCTTTATCATGAACAAGGATACATACTGCTATAAGGTCATACCATTTGGCTTGCACAACGACGGAGTGACTTATCAACGACTGGTGAACAAAATGTTCAAAGAGAAGATCAGGCGGACAATGAAAGTTTACATCAACGACATGTTGGTCAGGAGCTCGAGGGACCTGACCATACGTAACATCTCCAGAACTACTTCAATAAGCTCAGGGCTCATCGCATGAAACTCAACCCTAATAAATGCATTTTTAAAGTTTCTGCAGGAAAGTTCCTCAGGTACATGGTCTCCTAGTGCGGCATCGATGCTAATCCTGATCAAATACACGTGGTCCTCAGAATGACCTCTCCTCAGAATAAGAAAAAAGTATAGATGCTGACAGGGAGGCTCGCTGCTATCAATCGGTTCATCTCGCGAGCATCGGAGAAGTGTTTGCCTTTCTTCAAGGTGCTGAGAGGCAACAACAACTTTGGATAGATAGAGGAGTACAAAATAGCTTTCCAAGAGCTCAAAAATTATCTCTTATCTGCTCCCCTGCTCAGCACCCCGAAGGTAGAAGAAACTCTACACTTGTATATTTCCGTCTTTCCAATGGCAATTAGCGCAGGTCTTGTAAGGGAAGACACCGATGTTTAGCACCCCATCTTTTACTCCAGCAAAGTCTTCTCGGATACCGAGACCAGGTACACCAAATTTGAAAAACTAGCTTACGCCTTGCTGATGGCTTCCCAGAAGCTAAAACAGTACTTCCAAGCCAACATGATCATCGTCCTAACTGACTAGCTGATAAGGAAAATTCTACATTCACTGGACGTCTCGGGATAATTAATGAAGTGTATCCTCGAGCTGGGTCAGTTCCATATTGAATACCGCCTTAGGATCGCTATTAAAGACCAGGTCCTGACAGATTTCATTACCGAGCTCACATTCCTTGAAGATCCAGAACCACCTGTTATCGATCTGGAAGCTAAAACCGTGGAAGCAAAGTGAGTGCTAAGGAACTCAAATCTAGATTCCGATCTGATAACGTAGAGGCTTTTTACCGATGGATCATCCAACACCAACGGTTGTAGGGTGGGAATAGTGCTCGTTTCCCCTAACAATGAAAATATTGAATATACCCTAAGGCTGGGGTTCAAAGAAACTAACAACGAGGCTGAATATGAGGCTCTACTTGTCGGCCTCCACTTAGCCCGGGAATTTAATATGAATACGCTGACCGTTTTCTGTGACTCTCAGCTAGTTGTCAACCGGGTCAACGAAGATTATTTAGCAAAGGATCCTAGTATGACTGCATATCTCGAAAAAGTCAAGGCCTTGATGGAGAAATTTAAAAAAAATTATATAACCTAAATACTCCGAGGAGAGATCCGACATGGTGATGCCTTGGCAAACCTAGCCTCGGCGGTAGAATTGACCTTGAAGAGAAGCGTGGCCGTTGAGTACTTGGATGCTCCAAGCACGGTGGTATCTGGTCCAGGGGGCACCAATCTATGAGATCAGTGACCAACCCACCTGGATGGAGGCAATACGAAAATACTTGGAGGACGAAACACTACCCGACGACCGCAATGAGGTAAAGAGGATGCAGTATAGATTTGCCAGATACTGCATCATAGACGGGATCCTTTACTGATGTTCCTTATCTGGATCATATTCTCGATGCCTCCGGCAAGAAGAGGCCGACTATGTTATGAAAAAAGTCCATGAGGGGATATGTGGCAATCACTCGGAAGGCAGAGCTCTGGCTGACAAACTGCTCCGTCAAGGGTATTTCTGGCCCAAAATGCTCGAGGACGCAACCAAATTTGTGAAAACATATGACAAGTGCCAACGCTTCATCCCCCACTCTCATTTACCTCTAACGACCATGGTACCGATGTCGAGCCCACGGCCATTCGCCTAGTGGGGAATAGATCTGTTAGGCCCTTTTCCTCAGGGAACTAGCCAGAAAAGTTCCTAGTCATCTTTATTGATTACTTCATCAAGTGAGTTGAGGCTGAACCCCTAGCGCGTATCACCAAAGAAAAAATTTGAGACTTCGTCTTGAAATCAATGGTGTGCCGGTTCGGAATCCCAAAGGCAATCGTATCCGACAACAGTACTTTGTTCGATAATGATTTGTTTGCTGTATTTTATTCTGGCCTTGGTATCCGAACTTATTTTGCATCACCAGGTCACCCACAGGCTAATGGCCAGGTTGAGGTCATGAACCGAATAATCTTACACGGTTTGAAGACTAGGCTCGACAAGGCCAAGGGGAGGGGGGTGGAAGACCTTTACCCCGTTCTTTAGGCATATCACACCACTTCTCAAACCCCGACAGGAGAGATATCGTTCGCAATGACGTTCAGATCTAAGTCCGTAATCCCTGTAAAGATAGGAATGCCGACCCTTTGAACGTCGGTCAGGGGTTAGGATAAAGAAGCAAATGACGTCATGTTAGCCCTCAACCTAGACCTACTAGAAAAGCGTGGAGAGAATGCTCGAATACGCCAAACAGCTTACCAACAACGGGCAGCTCGATACTACAATAAAAGGGTACACCTGCGTCGTTGAAGTTGGAGACCTTGTCTTCATGAAGGTAACCCTAACAACTAAAGAACAAAATGCGGGAAAGTTAGCCCCCAATTGGGAGGGACCTTACCGCATCATCAGAATTGCAAGGTCGGACACATACAAGGTCGAGACCGAAGAGAACGTCCCACTACGACACCCATAGAATGCCGACTATCTCAAGTAGTACCACTGTAGGGCTGAGGTCATTTTGTAATCATTCCATTTTCATGCCAAGTATAATGTATTTTCATATCAATGCAATGGATTTTCAAGAAACAATATGCTACTAAACCAATACTCCAGAACACCTAGATACATCGAGGATTGTCCCGAAGAGCCATGTTATAGCCAATAGCACGAGCAGTGAAACTACTCCCACTACAGGCTGAGGGGGACAGGATGAATACAACCTTGGTAAAAGTAAGTGTAAAACGTTGACCAAAAGGATTCCAAAACCAAATGGCGTCAAAATACGCAAGTATAAATTTTTGGCCGAGCTATGCTCTCGGGGAAACACTAACCCGGATCCATAAATTTGAAACTCTACCAAAAGAATGTCGGGCTGAGATTTACGAGAGCTCAGCACGGGTACTAAATTTTGAAAGTTAAACAAGTCTACCAAAGTAGCCGACCATATTATCAAGCAGCCGACAACATTATCCGGAGCACATTAGTGGGGTTCATGCCCATTCACAGAGTCTCAGGCTGAATGTCAAAATGAACCACTTCCTATATCATAAAGAGAATAGAGGAGCGAGTAGAGAGTTGGGACAAGTAATTGCTCAAAAAATATCCTGTGTATTATATTCAAAAAATAAGGGCTTACATCAGTGGGGTTTATGCCTATTTGTACAGTCATAAGAAAAAAAAAAAAAAAAAAAGCAAAAAGTTCTTAAGTCTTCAAAATTAACCAGGTCGAAGATCTGGCTCCACACACGTGACCACTAAGGGGCCTATTCTTCTCCGAATACACTTTCAACATCCACAACATCGACAATGATGTCCTTATCCCTGTCCTCCTCTTCCCCTCGACCTCCTCGTCACCTACTTCTTTGGCCCCCACCCCCTGAGGGGCCACCTTGGTTGCACGTTCTACCGCCAACTCTCCTTATTTGGGAAACTCCATCTCGATACCCGAGCAATCGAATTCGGGGTAGTGGTTCTGAAGAAAGTGAATCGTGGCCTTATGACCATCATCCATACACTCTGCAGCCAGCTCGTATTTTAGGTTCTTGAATTCTGTGCTTGATTTGTAGTCTTGGATGGCCTTCTTCTTGGCTTTACAGATCGCCTTCACTCTTAGGAGCTCTTCTTTCTTCAGCCTCCTCTCTAGTTCGTCCACCTTCTTCTCCAGGTCAGACTTTTGTCTTTAGAAATCATCCCGTTCTTTGGTGACGAGGAGGTGCCTGGCCTGAAGGTTATGATAAGCTTGGGTGGCGAAATGGAGGTCATCATTTAGTCTATTTACCATTGCCTCCGCCACATTCTTTTTCGATCGGAGGATTGACTCCTCCATGGCACTCTCGGAGATCCGATCGAACACTACCGACATCCGGAGCATGCACTGTATCAGGACGACAAATTTATTACACTTGAAAAAATTTAATAAATTGATGAAAGCAAAACGGAAACATGAATTGATGGGATCCTTACCGATATGGTCGCAGACAACCTGACGAATGAGGTTGTTGGTGTTCTCCTTCTCCATCAAGGTTTTGTCGTTGGGAGGGGTGACACGGTGGAGATAACCAGGCATCACCTCTGGGCTCCTTAGCAGGGCCCAGTCGGCTGGGGGCCCTGTGTTTGGGATCCCAAAAAAGAAACCGTCGACTGTCAACTCGGAGGAAGCCCTGACCATGAGCTTGGCCCTCTTGAAGGACTTGTGTTTCTTTTGTTTTCCCTCATGGGCCTTTCTCTTCCCCTTGTCGGAAGTGTGGGGGGATGAGTCTCCACTCAAAGTACGCGTGGATTGACAGGAACCCAACTTTAATTGCGGGGTGTCTCTTATCACGACCCCAGGAAGAGCGGGGGAGCGGCTCCGGGCCAGCATTGGGGGAAGCTTTGATGTTTGGACAACTTGGGATCCCCCAATGTGCTCCAAGCCGGTGGCCTTTGCTGCCTCGACAACCTCTTTGGTTTTTTTTCTCCAACAGCTTCTGAACAGCCATCACCTTGTCCATAGCTGCAATATTTAACAAGATATTTAAAAATTCCTTTGTTCAGGCTGACAGCATTCAATTCTACACAAGAGTATCTACGCGGATTGAGCATAGTACGTATGAAAATTCAAAGTATGAAGGATTGACAAGGCCGAGATTGCTTATTATTGTCTGAATCGTCGGGAATGTCGAATACGAGCGAAGAGTCAGGTGGTAGGTACCAGTAGATGGTGAAGAGGTGATAATCGAACAGGGTGTTCACGTCCTTGAAGACCGTCCTCAGAACCTTGTCCCTCTGCTCGACAATCTCTTTGCTCAGCTCGGGCCTTTTCTTCTTGGGTATTTCTTTTGTTGCCCAAAATTACGATGGCCAATTATTAGTGAAAGTGTAAAGATAAATCCGAGAACAAAAATCCACCCCTAAGGGACTACAGTCTTATTGACTTTTCTCCATTCTATTTGAAGGGGCTACTTTCTTTCGTCTTCTTGGCTGGATTGCCAACCGCTCCCTCCGAGATAGAAAAACTGGGGCTTCCAGTTGTGAATGGAAAAGTTCAGGTTCTTCAAAGAAAGTTAACCTAGATGAGATGTAGTACCACACAAAGTCTCGGGGAATTGGCTTAGGAAAAAATAGAGCCTTAAAGAGCTCAACACTTGGCTCGAGTCCCTCGGCCCGGAAGATGATGTACGACGCCACCAGGGCCCTTATACCGTTCGGAGCAATTTGTGACGGACACAAACGATACTTCACACAGAGGGCCCGGATCCACCAATGAAAAAGGAATCGAAGACTCGTTACTAGGTGTTGTTTGTAAACGGTCATAAAATTGGTCGGTGACATACAGACCCGATCGTCAGGCCCGGGAACAATAGTCTTGACCCTCTCTGGGAAGAAGTATTCACTTCAACAATGGAGGACGGATTCTTCTGTCATATTTGTTTTTGTGTTCCACACCGGGTGTACGATGAGGTTTTACACACTCGCGTATTGACTACTCACAAGTGCACGGGGTCAAGTTTTAATATAGATAATCGTGAGATCGGATATCGTTCTATTGGGGAAGTGTAAATTAGTTGAATACCATGATTTTAATAGTCTCATATTATCTAGACTTTTCAAGAATTGTTTGTATTTTAATTAACAACTAAGATAAATTACAACTATTGGGTTAGTTCTAACAATACTGATTACCTATGTATTGATTTATTTCATTTAATACATATTTGATTTCATTTAGTTAGCTATAACGGTGTTTATTCTATCCGACAATCTCTATATCTATAACTTGCTCACTCCCTCTTCCGAGTGTAAAGCGAATGAATATATGACTTCGCGTTGACGCCGAAGTCCCCTTCGAACGTCTTTTCGAACACATAGTCACATGAGTCGTGAACCAACATCATGGATTGCACACCTTCTAATGCCTTCCCGGGTCGTTAGAACGTCGTGTTGTGTTTACCCTAGTTCGAATTCAAGGTTACCTCTCTCGAGTATCAAACTCCGTATTCTCGGTTTATCGTAACAAGCATAATATCAAGAATAACGGTAAACACAATTGGATTTAGACAAACAACTATTAAAGTAATGTATATTTAATCAAACTAGCATTTACATGACTTACAACAACACCTAGATAATATTTATCTAAACTACATGATCCTAACCATATAACATACAAGACAAGAGTGATTCAACATCATTAGATATGGAAAAGCAATTACAAAGATAAAAACAAAGGAAGAATGATCAAAACATTTACAAAACCCTTGCAAACTGGCAAATTCAGCTTAGAAGTAGATAGGTATTTTCAACCTATCACGGGGCTCGAGATCGGGACCTTTATATGAAGTTTCTCTGGCCCAGTGTTGTGCACCTCATTTTTATGAAGTAGGTTGGGCATGGAGACGCCGGAGGGGATCTATACCACGATGACGGTGTCAGGAGGGACCCCTACTTCAACATTATGTGATGCAGACACACCACTGCTCTCATTGGCATGGCTCACCACGATTGCGCGATCGACTAGGAATGACTGGATCACACCGCTTGTTTCGTGGATCCTGGCCATAGCAATCGACAAGGTGTCTCCTAGAGTAGGACGATGCTTGACCCTGAATGACAGAGAGCTGGCGGACGTCCGTTCTGAGGAATTGGACCCTAAGCTGGAGATCGAACGAGAAGACCAAAAAAAAAAAAGAGGACGCCAACATTTTGTTCGGACAAAGGAGAAAAAAGATACCAATGCCGAGGCGAAGGGAGAGCTCTAGAAATTTTGCAAGTGTTAAATGAATGTAGAGACCCCCATTTATAAAAAAAAGATGTGCTCATACGAAGAGTCGCTTAGACCAACGGTTGAGAATGTGTTGATTAAAGTGCCTACAGCCACGTGGCGCCCATCCAAAGGTTGTGATATTAGCTTCCCCTGCAAGCCATGATAGGGGGCACGTGTGACCCACGCACCACGTGTGAACCAATGAGCCTCAACCTTCCACCCTTCCAAGAAGTTCAAGTTTGAAGACATGTCTAAACTGACAAGCCTACGTACACCCAGCTCGGACATATTAAAAAATGAGGGAGCCTCAAACCTTCCACTCTTCCAAGAAGTTCAAGTCAGAAGAAATGTTTAAGTTGACGAGCCTACGTACTCCCAGCTTGAAAAATAGAGGAGTCTCAAATCTTCTACCCTTCCAAGAAGACCAAGGCAGAAGAGATGTCCGAGCTGACGAGCCTACGTACTCCCAGCTCAGACATGATCAAAAAGAGGGGAGTTCCAAACCGTTCACATCTCTTCCAAGAAGACCAAGGTAGAAGAAATGTCTGAGTTAACGAGCCCACGTATTCCCAGCTCGAATATGATAAAAATGAGGAAGTCTCAAACCTTCCACCCTTCCAAGAAGACCAAGGCAGAAGAAATGTCCGAGTTTACGAGCCTACGTACTCCCAGCTCAGATATGATCAAAAAAAGGGGAGTCTCAAACCTTCCACCCTTCCAAGAAAGCCAAGGCAGTAGAAATATCCGAGCTGACGAGCCTACGTACTCCCAGCTCGGACATGATAAAAAATGGGGGAGTCTCAAATCTTCCACCCTTTCAAGAAGATCAAGGCAGAAAAAATATCCGAGCTGACAAGCCTACGTACTCCCAGCTCAAACATGATAAAAAATGGGGGAGCCTCAAACCTTCCACCCTACCAAAAAGACCAAGTCAGAAGAAATGTCCGAGCTGACGAGCTTACGTACTCCCAGCTTGGACATGATCAAAAAAAGGGGAGCTTTAAACCTTCCACCCTTCCAAGAAGACTAAGTCAGAAGAAATGTTCGACCTGATGAGCCTACATACTCCCAACTCGGACATGATCAAAAAAAGAGGAGCCTCAAACCTTCCACCCTTCCAAGAAGACCAAGTCAAAAGAAATGTCCGACTTGATGAGCCTACGTACTCCCAGCTTGGACATGATCAAAAAATGGGGGGAGCCTCAAATCTTCTACCCTTCCAAGAAGACTAAGTCATAAGAAATGTCCGAGCTGACGAGCCTACATACTCCTGGCTTGGACATGATAAAAAAGAGGAGGCCTCAAACCTTTCACCCTTCTAAGAAGACCAAAGCAAAAGAAATGTCCGAGCTGACGAGCCTACGTACTCCCAGATCAAACATAATAAAAAAATGGGGGAGTCTCAAACCTTCCACCCTTCCAAGAAGACCAAGGCAGAAGAAATGTTCGAGTTGACAAGCCTATGTACTCCCAACTCAGACATGATCAAAAAGGGGGGAGTCTCAAACCTTCTACCCTTCCAAAAAGACTAAGGCAGAAGAAATGTCCGAGCTGACGAGCCTACGTACTCCCAGCTTAGACATGATTAAAAAAGGGGGGAGTCTCAAACATTCCACCCTTCGAAGATGACCAAGGTAGAATAAATGTCCGAGCTGACTAGCCTACGTACTCCCATATCAGACATGATCAAAAAGGGGGGAGCCTTAAACCTTACACCCTTCTAAGAAGACCAAGTTAGAAGAAATGTTTAAGCTGACGAGTCTACATACTCCTAGCTCGGACATGATCAAAAAAGGGAAAGCCTCAAACCTTCCATCCTTCCAAGAAGACCAAGTCAGAAGAAATGTCTGAGCTGACGAGCCTACGTACTCCCAGCTCGGACATGATAAAAAATGGAGAAGCCTCAAACCTTCCACCCTTCCAAGAAGACCAAGTTAGAAGAAATGTCTGAATTGATGAGCCTACATATTCCCAGCTCAGACATGATAAAAAATGAGGGAGCCTTAAACCTTCATCCCTTCCAAGAAGTTCAAGTCTGAAGAAATGTCTGAGTTGACGAGTTGCCGTACTCTTAGCTCAGATATGATTAAAAAAAGGGGGAGCCTCAAACTTTCCTCCCTTTCAAGAATTTCAAGTTCGAAAAAATGTCTGAGGTGATGAGCTACCGTGATCTCAGCTTGGACATGCCCAAAACATAAGGCATCTTCTGAAAAGTGCAAGTTTATCCGATCTAACAATATGCTAAGCTGACAAACTACCAATCCCTCAGCCCAGATTCCACTCATGTAAGATTTCTTGAAGCCATTTTTCGCTCATGGAGTCATTTTTTTCCGCCCTCTCTGCCTTTCGATCGCCCCAAACTGCTAAAAATGGACCGCTATCATCTATTTTATGCGGTCATTATGTAAATCAAGCTTTGGCGCATTAGAAGATGTACTTTTCCTTTACGGGTTCAGTTATTCTAGCTCCCGGCTTCGATTTAGCCTCCATGGGACGACCTCGACACATTCTAAATGCACCGAAACCTAAACATTTATGGTCAAGATGACCATTGATCAGCGTCCACAGCAGCGACATCCAATAAAACGAACAACAAACAAATGCCAAGTCTTTATGGAATTGCTTCATGGAAATCCCGAGCCCGTTACGTTCCATTCTCGCCCTCGGGACTTGGAGGGCAACTGATGTGGAGGAATCTCGTCGCATATACCATGTAAGACCCTGCTTTTTGATAGACGTATAATTTAAGTCATATTTTGGAACATTTAGAAATAACGGGGTGGATGGTGTTATTTATTATTTGATTTAAATTTTGAAGGTTTAATTAGCAATTTTCAAAATGCATATTGTAAACTTTTGGACTTAAATGAATTCAAAATTTTAATTAGGGGTGAAATTACAATTTAATAAAATCATAAATGTTGAAATGGATTAAAATGAAGAGTTAAAGAAATTAGGGGGAGAAACGAGTAATTAAAACAAAGATATTATACACACACACACACACACACACACACACACACACACACACACACACACAGAGTTATACATCCACACACCCACGGGAGAGAAGAAGAATCTAGAAACGAAGAAAGAGAAAGAGAGAAGGAGAGAAAAAAAAAAAAAAAGAATCGACGATGGAGCTTCGACGAAGAAGCAGGTGTTGTCCGTCGAGGATGGGTTCTGTTCGTCATATGTGGGCATGTGGGTGTGTACCGGCAGTGTATATGTGTTTGTTGCTTGTCGTGTGTACTGTTGTGTGTGTATTGTTTGTGGGTGTCGCAGCTCCGGTGGTCAGTGGTTGTCCGTTTAATGGTGCTCTAGCGTATATGATTTGTGTTTGCGAGGTTTGTGAGCTGTGTGTGAGGGGTTGTATGTCACACCCTACCCTGGACTCCCGTCACCATGGGGCCGACGTGACGTCGACATAACATCACCTAACTGACTAGACAACCACAATATGACAATATACAAACAAATGATCTATACAACATATACATAATTCCAACTGATAGGGACACACCGTCCCAAATATAAGAACAACCAAACGAATCCCATGAATCTCACTTAGATTCATCTCTGATACCTCGCCTCAAAATTTCTCTCAAATGACTCTATCTCATGACCCGCATAACTCTATTTAGCACCAGTAAGGGACTGACCGACTTCTAGCTATTTCACCTGCGAGTATACTGCCTTCTTAGTAAAAATATTTTGTAATAATAAATCATTCTACAACATCTAAATAGATCAAGCGTAAGTATATAAACAACACGTAACTAGTAAAATTCTCTATAATATAAGCAGTGAAAATAAACCAATAAGTATAAGTTCCATTCAACCCATCTAATATAAAATAATACCATTCACCATAATAAAAAATAAATCACCCAATATAAGTAAAACACCACATCTCAAAACACCACTCAATTAAAGTAAAACACCATATCATAACCACCACTTTACCACAACACACACTGGCTAGCCATAGTGATCGTTTAACCTCACGATCGGGAGTTGCAACGGTACCGTAACATCTGTAGGAATGTCTTCCTACGAAATATCCACACCCTTTTTGGGGAGAAATATAATTCACACCCCTTACGGGGAGAACTATCCACATCCCATGAGAAGAATCCACACCCCTTACGAGGAGAAATATAATCCACACCTCTTTCGGGGAGAACAACTATGGCATCGTCAAAATCATCAATATAGTTAAAAATTCACATTCTATACGGGAAGAAATACATTTTTACACCACATCGTTAAAAATCCACACCCCTTATAGGGAGAATATAAACCACACCCCTTTTCGGGAAGAATTTCCAAAATCACTTTTTTTCACTCTCCTTTTTATAAGTACCACCAATTTAAGTAAAAAAAAAAACAAACAGTTTTCCACCTTTGTACCACCGATTTCAGTCAAAACTATTTTTCCACCTTTGTTTTTAGAAAACCAGGCATTTTTAGAAAACCATATATTTTTCATTCTCTTTTCAAAACCACTCATATCCAATGAAAATTATTTTTAATCCTTCTTTTTAGAAACCAACACAATTCCCCGGAAATTCATTTTACCAACTCACCCAAAAAACCTGTTTGATCCATATCATTTATGAAATCATACAGTATAAGTAAACACATATGTCATCATATATATATATAGAAAATAGTTTGATAAGAAGATAGTACACTCACCGGATGCTCCGCTCCCAAAAGCCTTTACCGACTATTCTCTACCGCGCTCCAGTGTCTACGAATCTATTAGTGACATGGCCTAAGTTAATATTTTAGGTAAAAAAACCTAATCATGCTGTACAGACCCTAGGTTCCGTAATTTCCTATTCCCCAATTATTTTATTATGAAGGATATTTATTTTGTCCATCTCGCCTCATTTATATTTATTGTACCAATTTATTCAGATTTGCGATTATTAACATATTATTACGATTACGGGGATTACTATTACGATTGCGAAACCGTTAATACTAATAATTTAATTTAACGAAAATAATAATCGATTTAGGTTTTCTCTGCTCCGAATCGTTACTATTTTATGTATACGTTATTAAAATTAATTAATTGTTATGAAATTATTATGATTTCAGGAATTGTAATGCTAAATAAAATTTAATTTAACAAAAATTAATAATCAATTGAAATTTCACCTGTTTCTGAATCGTTTGGCGGCCACGAGATGGGTTTTGGATTTTCCTGAGGTGGTTTCTGCAAATCCCCTCCTTTTTTCCTTTTCTTCTTCCTTTTTCTTTCTCTTCTCTTTATTGTTTCTATTTGAGATCTCGTTGCTGCCAACCCTGCTCCGATCACGCCTATTCCTACTTACTTCCTCTACCGGTCGGCCAAACGACACCTCGCACACCCAAGCACAAGCGGAACAACGGCCATTCACAAACCACTGCCGGAGCGAATAACAACCATATCGAACAAACACCTCCACGCTAAATCGCTCACACCACCGGAGAACGGAATACACCTGACCGAGCTGATCAGATCAACGGACGCACAAACCTCCCCTACCGATCGTAAACACCCACAACGGACGACGGCCACACCGCCAACCTGAAATGAGAAACACACACATACCCTGCACAGCACCGCCGACACACACTCTCAGGCCATTATCACCCATACACAACAGCAGCTCGAAACAGAACATACCCTCTAGGCTAAACCCACTTTCTCCCTCTATAACTCACCGCCGGTGATCAAAACCCACACCACCGGATCACCGAACAATCGACGAACAAGCTGAACACACACACAATCATAAATACATACTGTCTGCACCGCCACCGTTGGACGAACAGGAAACACACACATGCACGCTGACGAACACACACAACAGTACCCACGTTCCAAAACACACATTCCCCACATAACAGTTGAATAGAACAGCGACCACATACACCCAAACGTCACATGCAACCTACCACCGGCGAACCCCATACGATCGGCGCTAGAACAATCACCGGCGAGTCTCTCTTTCTCTTCCTTTCTCTCTCTTTCTATGGATTTCTCTCTTCGGTTCTGGACTTTTCTTGGGGGGATTTTTTATCATTAATCTATGCATTACATATATTTATGCATAAAACTAGTGGATTGAGGCTTGATCGTTCGATTGCCACGTCTCCCGTATCGCTCTGCTTCGTCTCCGGCTTCCCACTGTGCACACACTCACTGTTATATATATATATATATATATATATATATATATATTAAAATAAACTTTAGTTAAATTTCACTTTCCTCCTCCCTAACTTCTTTCAATCCTTATTTTAATCAATTTCAACTTTTAAAAGTTTCTAAAATCATAATTTCATCCTTAATATTTTCAAATTTTGATTTTAATTATCAACTTGAATCTCAAGTTTAAATTTATTGTTTCTAAATTTGCCAATTTGACCCCTAAATGTTTAATTTGAATTTTAATTAATCCAATTTCACCCTGAATTTTCCCATGCTCTAAAATGCAATTATTAATGACATACTTGCTTAGTCGGGGTCTTACATTGTATGTGTTCAACGTTGTGTGCGAGTGTGTTTAGCAGTATATGTATGCGTGGATGCCGTTCGTCGGTTTTGTCGCCGGTGATCGTGTGGGTATGTGTATGGGTTGCCGGTGTGGGTTTTGTCATGCATTTGTGTGTGTGTCTACTGTGTGTGTATGTGTTCTGTACGTGATCGTGTGTGTGTATTTTGGTCCGGTGGTGTGAGTTTGTTGGTGTCTGGCAACCGTCATGAGTGTATGGGCATGATTGGAGTTGGTGAGAAGAGAGAGAGTGGTTGGTTGAAAATGGAAAAAAACAGAGCAGGTCAGACAATGGTGACTTCGCCTAGGCGGTGACAAGTTTCACCTAGGCGGTGGAGCATCATAACGCAAATAGAAAAAATAGGGGGTGTTCGCCTAGGCGGTGAAGACAACGGCTTAGGCGGTGGCGCATTAGTAAGTAGATCAGGGAAAAGAAGAAGCGTGTTCACTACGGCGGTGGATCCTTCGCCGAGGCGGTGAGTACTGGAGCATAAACTAATTTTTTTTAAGGAAAAATGAAATCGACAACTGTTTCGAAACGGGTTACGTTTCTCATTAAATTTTATGATTGTTAAATTAAATTACTAGCCTTAAAATGTCGAAATGGCGATAATAAACATTAAGACCGTTCACATGAAAAAAGTTTATATAATAAACTTTAACGGAGTAATACTAGTCGAATAACAATATTTCATAATAAAATGTGGGAAATGAGAACTTACGAAACGTAGAGCTTGCATTGCATGATTAGGTTATTTTTACCTAAAATATTAATTTAGACCCTGTCACTAATAGGCTCGCAGGCACTGGAGTAACGGTAGAGGGTAGTCAGTAAAAGTTGTTCGGAGCAGATAGCCAGGTGAGTGTACTGTCTTCTAGTAAATTTCAAAATCTATTTTTGTTATATATGATGAAAAATGTGTGTAATTAAAATGGACAAATTTTCATCTTATTTGGATCAAGCGGTTTTGGGTATTTGTGGTGAAACGATTTTTGGAACAAGTTGGTTTTAAAGGTGTTGAAAGAATTTTAGACGGAGTCGTTTGTTTTGAGGTGAAAATTGATGTTTGGTTCGACTAGGCCATGGTATTTATCTGTTTGGCATAGTTTGGCAGAGTGATAATTATTTGCTTGGCATAGTCCGGCAGATTGATGATTATCTGCTTGGCATAGTCCGATAGAGTGACGATTATCTGCTTGGCATAGTCCGGCAAAGTGACGATTATCTGTTTAGCATAGTCCAACAGAGTGATAATTATCTGCTTGAAATAGTTCGGTAGAGTGATGATTATCTGCTTGGCATAGTCCGGCAGAGTGTTGTGACCTGTTAGGAAGGCAAATTCTACGGGTGGTACAGTACCGTTGTAACTCCCGATCGTGAGGTTAAAACGATCATATGGTTAGTTGGAGGGTGTTGTGGTGTTTCGTCGTATACGAGGAACTATATATATTGATTTAATTGGATTGATTCAGTTTGAATACATATTACTTTAAAATGATTGACGTATAAATATATATTATTTTGGTTGACAGGTGAGATATTTTATCATGTGTTGAGATGTTGGACTAGTGGGTCTAAAATACTTGGACGAGTCGATTTAAAATATTTGGATTGTTTGATCTAAAATAATCGGGTGGTTGATTTTCAATTGTTCGGATCGGATATTGGTTATATATATATAGGTATTGGTTTATATCAATTGTGACAGGGGAAATTGAAATTCGGTATGGTATGTGGGTATATTATATTTTTATTTGATGTTTTTATATACATTATTTCTTTACAATGTGGACAGAGAAGAGTTGTTTCCATATGTGGAGTGCGGTATATATTATTAGTATATCATTTTATTTCATTGGTGGAAATAGAACCATGTATGTGATATTTTATATTTCGAAGCATGATGTTTATTATTTATACTTGATCCATGTAATGTTTTTATTATGAAGATAGTACACCGATAAGAATTTTAGGGTGCAGGTACCGCGGTTAAGAGTTAGTCCACTACTGGCACTAGGTAGAGTCCGGAGGTAGTGTCGTTTTGGAGGTGAGCCGGTCGGATGTAAACCATGGAAGGTTTAGGTATTTTTGTGTTTTCGGTTGTGAATATTTGGATCGGTATATTCCCTAATTTTGGAACAAGTAATTATATATATAGTTTTGGAAGGAAAGAAGAAAATTTTACTGTAGCGTGAGTAGGTACATATGGACGTATGGATAGATATGCGGCGATGGGTCAGGTGACGTCAAGTTGACGTCACACCTGGCCTCGGGTGCCGGGTGCCGGGGTGGGGTGTGACATTTGTGGTATCAGAACCTAGGTTATAGGTTCTATAGACATGTCAGTCGTCGAGCCGGTGGTGGATCATGAGATAAGTTGTCGATAGGTGGTGTCGAGCCAATGGTGGACCATGAGATAGGGTTTCGATAGGTGAGTTTGGCATGCGAGTGGTAGTTATTTCATTACATTAGATAGTGCATTGGCATCGTGCATTATTATTGATCTTGTTGGCAATTAGTAGGTGCGACGAAGTTGTGATATTGCTAGTTTGTAGTTGGGTGGTGTTGTTGGTAGTGGTAATGGATGGACCATGATTGTGGGGATGCTAGTGGTTTTAACTAGTAAATTATAACTGATATGTAATCAGTTATAACTGATAAATTATAACTGATATGTAATCATATTCGTATCACTTGACGTTGAGATTCACTATCGGTAGCACCTAATATTTTAGTTATTAAAACAATAGGTAGTGTGAGAGAGCAAACTTAAGTTTGATTATTAAACAATATCCAAGATGTGTATAAAAATTGCCTTTTAGGCAATACTAAGGGAACTTTGTATCTTTATTGAAGGGGGTGTATGTATTATTGGAATAAGAGAAAATGATTGTTTGTAGACTAATCTAGAAAAGATGAAATTGACAATATGTTTTAGGTTGACGAGCAATATGAAATGGGAAAAATTAATAAAGAATGATGTGTAGAAGACAGCCGAGAACAATGAACCGTGTTGATAGTTAGTGCACATAAATATAGTTCATTTCGTATGGGTAATATGGAATTGTCGATGGATTGTTCCAAAAAGAAGTTACTTTCCCAATCTTAGATAAATCAAAGTTTGTATTTTTGGGAGATGTAATCATTACCCTAGTCAATTAGATTTTTAGTCCAGGAGGTAAGGAAGTTGTTAAAGAATGGATATCAGGAATACCTCGTGCAGGTGAGGGGCATCAGTCAGCACGAAGTTTAGATAACGGTTCGTAATAAATACTCGTCATCTAAGATTGATGATTGGTTCGACCAATCGCAGAAGACCAGGGTGTTTTTCCAAAATAGATTTTCGATTAGGGTATCACTAGTTGGAGGTCAGAGACCGTGACATGGTGAAAACGGCGATCCAGTCGAAAGTGGAAAGGAGCATGTAAAGCATTTCTAGATTGTGTTGCAGACGTTGCGAGAGCAACAATTGTATGCTAAATTCAATAAATGTGAGTTTTGGTTGGATCAAGTTGTAATTTTGGGACATGTGATCTTGAGAGATAGTATTCAAGTAAATCCAAAGAAAGTCGAAGTTGTGGTTCAATGGGAAAGGCTGAAAAGTGTAATCTAATTTCAAAACTTTTTGGGGATTGGCGGGTTATTATCGTCGATTGGTGCAGGGATTCTATGTTATAGTTGTTCCGTTAACCCGATTGACCGGCAAGAAATCTAAATTTGAGAAGACTGATAAATATGAGCGTCATTACCCGATGCATGAATTGGAGTAGCAACGATTGTGGTTGCCTTGAAGTTTTGGAGAAATTACCTGTATAGCGAGACTTGTGGGATATACACCGACCACCAACGTTTGAAATATTTATTTATTCAAAAAGAGCTAAATCAGGGGCAGAGGTGTTGGATAGAATTGATCAAAGACTACAATCATACCATCTATTATTATCTAGGAAAGGCTAAATATTGTAGCGGATGCTTTGAGTCGGAAATTGGCAGGTTGAGTTGCGCACATTTAGGTTGTTCATATTAATTTATGTGTTGAGTTGAGACTCTTGTGAGTTTAGTAGGCGGTTGGTCAGATGGCAACGTTGTTTGAGATTTTGACTTTGAAACCAACGTTGATCGACCGTGTTGTAGAAACGCAGAAGTCGGATGTCCAGTTGGGAAAAGATTAGAGATGAAGTAAAAAATTATCACAGAGCTGACTATCGTGTCAGAAATAATGATGAAGTCTTTATGATTGAAAAATGGATTGTATATTCCTAATAATGCCCATTTGACAAAAGATACCTTAAAAGAAGTGCATAATTCAATATACGTAATGCACCTCGGTAGTACCAAAATGTATCAAAATTTGCGTGCGCATTATTGGTAAATCGAAATGGAATAGGAAATTTCAGAATTTGTTATTAGATGTCTTATTTGTTAGAAAGTTAAGATTGAGCAGCAACGTCGTGGGTTATTACAGCCTTTACCTATTCCGGAATAGAAAAAAGAGCGTAGCATGATAAATTTTGTTTCGGGATTACCTCGCATTCGAAAGGGACATAATTCCACTTAAGTAATTATATATAGGTTTACTAAGTTTATTTATTTTCTGGTCATAAGACGACGTATTCTCTTGATAAGTATGCCCAAATTATATATTGACGAGATAGTTAGGTTGCATGGTGCACCGGTTTTCATAGTGTCGGATAGAAATCTGAGATTTATTTCAAAATTTTGGCCAAGTTTCCAAACTGCTTTGGGTGCCAAGTTGAAATTCAATACCGCTTTTTATTTGCAGACTAATGATCAATCGGGAAGTGCGGTTCAGACGTTGGAAGATATGTTAAGAAGTTGTGTTTTAGAATTTTCTGGTAACTGGGATGATCATGTGACGCTGATGGAATTTGTTTAAAATAACGGATACCTTATCGGCGATCAAAGTGGCACCGTATAAAGCGTTGTATGAAAAGGATACAGAACTCCAGTCAAATAGACTGAACTGAGATAGAAGAACGGAAATTGTTGAGATTTAAATACAACCCGGTATGGCTACATTTTTAGTGGAAAGTGGATTTTGATAAAAAATAATTCAACTAGATATATTGGATCACTACTAACATTAGGCAGAGTCGGAATATTGGGGTCATTGAGTTTTCATGGGAAAATGATAATTTGAGTTATCTCTCAGTTGATGAGTATTATTGATATAATATTTTACCTACAGTGACTATTGACTTTTGTAACATATTGAATTTTGTAGTTGGGATGTATTCATGTATTTCGATCCATATTTATACATGGTTAAATGTTTGAAGCATTTTTATGTGGATTGAGACGTAATCGAAGTGCATGGCCTTGTCAGGGACTTGATTAAATGTGGAGGCATGAAGGAAATTCTTATAGATAACCTGTTTAACGTAAGTTGATACGTAATTATATGGTTGATACGTATTTGAGTGGTTTGGGATATATTTATGTGGTCCGGTGATATTTATGTGTCTCGAGGAATATTCATATGATTTCGACGTGTTTAGGTGTTTTGCGAAATATTTATGTGAGTTTGACGTATTGCGGAAAGATTGTTATTTGAAGTTGGATGGTAGTAATATTATAAAACATTTACGGAATTATTGAAATTTTGATATGGATATTGCATTAATGATTTTAAGTATCACGGGCTAGTTCACGTGAGGTTTGGGCTATCTGTTGTGTATGAGATTGGTTGCAAGAATTGTTGGTTTAAAGGTTGAATGGAGATGTTGTTCTAAAATCAAGTGTGATTAACATGACCATGCGGTGCGAATCTAAAATATTATTATTTTGACCAAAATTTTAATTCCTACTGTTTTAAACGAAAATTTTGAAACAAAATTTCTTTTAGGGGGAAAGGGTTGTAAGACCCTAATTTTTTATATACGCATAATTTAAGTCGTATTTTGGAACATTTAGAAATAACGGGGTGGATGGTGTTATTTATTATTTGATTTAAATTTTGAGGGGTTAATTAGTAATTTTCAAAATGCAAATTGTAAACTTTTGGACTTAAATGATTTCAACTTTTTAATTAGGGGTGAAATTACAATTTAGTAAAATCATAAATGTTGAAATGGATTAAAATGAAGAGTTAAAGAAATTAGGGAGAGAAATAAGTAATTAAAACAAAGATATTATATATATATATATATATATATATATATATATATATATATATATATATACAGTTAAACATCCACACACACACGAGAGAGAAGAAGAATCCAGAAACAAAGAGAAAGAGGGAGAGAGAGAGTCGGCGATGGAGCTTCGACGAGGAAGGAGGTGTTGTCCGTCGGGGATGGGTTCGGTTCGTTATATGCATACATGTGGGTGTGTACCGACAGTGTATGTGTGCTTGTTGCTCGTTGTGTGTGTATTGTTCGTGGGTGTCGCAGCTCCGGCAGTCAGTGGTTGTCCATTCGGTGGTGCTCCGGCTTGTATGATGTGTGTGTTTGTGAGGTTTGTGGGCTATGTGTGAGGGGTTATATGTGTTCAACGTTGTGTGTGAGTGTGTTTAGCAGTATATGTATGCATGGATGTCGTTCGTCGGTTTCATCGCCGGTGATCGTGTGGGTATGTGTATGGGTTGCCGGCGTGGGTTTTGTCATGCATTTGTGTGTGTGTGTGTCTGTTGTGTATGTGTGTTCTATACGTGATCGTATGTGTGTATTTGGTCCGGTGGTGTGAGTTTGTTGGTGTTTGGCAGCCGTCGTGAGTATATGGGCATGATCAGAGTTGGTGAGAAGAGAGAGAGAGTGGTCGGCTGAAAATTGGAAAAACAGAGCAGGTCAGACGATGGCGACTTTGCCTAGGCAATGATAAGTTTATCCTAGGCGATGGAGCATCAAAACGCAAATAGAAAAATAGGGGGGGTGTTCGCCTAGGCAGTGAAGACGATGGCCTAGGCAGTGATGCATTAGTAAGTAGATCAGGGAAAAGAAGAAGCGTGTTTGCCGCGGTGGTGGATCCTTCGCCGAGGCGATGAGTACTGGAGCAAAAACTAAATTTTTTTTAAGGAAAAAAAAAATCGACAACCGTTTCGGAACGAGTAACATTTCTCATTAAATTTTATGATTGTTAAATTAAATTACTAGCCTTAAAATGTCGAAATGGAGATAATAAACATTGAGACCGTTCACATGAATAAAGTTTATATAGTAAACTTTAACGGAGCCATACTAGTCGAATAACAATATTTCATAATAAAATGTGAAAAATGAGAAATTACGGAACATAGAGCCTTCATTGCATGATTAGGTTATTTTTACCTAAAATATTAATTTAGACGCTGTCACTAATTGGTTTGCAAGCACTGGAGTAATGGTATAGGGTAGTCAGTAAAAGTTGTTCAGAGCAGATAACCAGGTGAGTGTACTGTCTTCTAGTAAATTACAAAATCTATTTTTTTGTATATATGATGAAAAATGTGTTTTATTAAAATGGACGAATTTGTATCATATATGGATCAAGAGGTTTTGGGTATTTGTGGTGAAATGATTTATGGAACAAGTTGGTTTTAAAGGTGTTGAAAGAATTTTAGACAGAGTCATTTGTTTTGAGGAGAAAATTGATGTTTGGTCTGACTAGGCCATGGTATTTATCTGCTTGGCATAGTTTGGTAGAGTGGTAATTATCTACTTGGCATAGTCCGGCAGAGTGACGATTATTTGCTTAAGCATAGTCCGGCAGAGTGACGATTATCTGCTTGGCATAGTCCGGCAGAGTGACGATTATCTGTTTGGCATAGGTCAGCAGAGTGATAATTATCTGCTTGACATAGTCCGATAGAGTGGTGATTATCTGCTTGGCATAGTCCGACAGAGTGTTGTGACCCGTTAGGAAGACAAATCTTACGACTAGTCGGAGGGTGTTATGGTGTTTCGTCGTATACGAGGAATTGGTTGGATATATATTGATTTAATTGGATTGATTCAGTTTGAATACATATTACTTTAAAATGATTGGTGTATAAATATATATTATTTTGGTTGACTGGTGAGATATTTTATCATGTGTTGAGGTGTTGGACTAATGGATCTAAAATACTTGGACAAGTCGATTAAAAATATTTGGATTGTTTGATCTAAAATAATCGGGTGGTTGATTTTCAATTGTTCGGATTGAATATTGGTTATATATATATAAGTATTGGTTTATATCAATTATGACAGGAGAAACTGGAATTCCGTATGGTATGTGGGTATATTATATTTTTATTTGATGCTTTTATATATATTATTTCTTTACAATTTGGACAGAAGGGAGTTGTTTCCGTATGTGGAGTGCGGTATATATTATTAGTATATCATTTCATTAGTAGAAATAGAATCGGGTCTGTGATTTCATATTTTATATTTTGAAGCATGATGTTTATTATTTAGGGGAACTTTTTGAGAGGTCCCAAAATTTTAAAAATTACTTTTTAGGCCCCATTTTATGTGTAAAAAAATTATTGTTACAGGACCCCATAAAGTGATGTTTTTATGGGACGGGACCTTTGAAGGAATTTTCCTATTATTTATACTTGATCCATGTAATGTTTCTATTATGAAAACAGTACACCGATAAGAATTTTGGGGTGCAGGTACCGTGGCTAGGATTTGGTCCACTACTGGCACTAGGTAGAGTCCGGAGGTAGTGTCGTTCTGGAGGTAAGTCGGTCGGATGTAAACCATGGAAAGTTCAGGTATTTTCGTGTTTTCGGTTGTGAATATTTGGGATCAGTATATTCCTTAATTTTGAAACGAGTAATTATATATATAGTTTTGGAAGGAAAGAAGAAAATTTTACTGCAGCGCGAGTAGGTATGTATGGACGTATGGATGGATATGCGGCGATGGGTCAGGTGACGTCAGGTTGACGTCACGCCCGGCCTCAAGTGACGGGTGTCGGGGTGGGGTGTGACATACCATGTGGACAATATCTTTCTAAGTATGAAAATATGAGCGAACTGGGGGCTGGAGTCCCCTTCGAGCCGAGCTAGATTACCCTTCTAGCTGAGTTGAATTCCCTTCTAGCTAAGCTAAGAATCGCCTTACCTGGTTGAGGAAGTCCCAGCCAGCAGACTCCGGGCCAAGCTGACAAACTCGAGGGCCATCTGCTTGTTATCTCTGCGCTCGAGGACTCTTCGGGCCATCTTGAGGCTCCGGTCCATGGGCTTCTATAGGTGGGCCCAAAGGCCCAACCCAGATAATTAGAGCACTAATCTACGGCCCAACCCAAATAGTCAGAGTACTAATCTACCTTCTCATTGACGGCTCAACGGATTAGGTTAAATTAAACCGAGCTTAGCTCTTTAAATTCGCGGCGCTAATCGAGTCTAGAGCCTATAAATACCTCATGGTATCCACTGCCCAGTGATACATCTTCTCTACTAACATCAGAGCATTTCTTAGCCATTCTCCTCTGGATATTTACTCTCACACCGGAGGGACTTCACCGAGCACAACCCCAATGAGTCTGTGTGTAGGTGCTCGAAGTGAAAGAGTGGAGCCCAGTTCGGAGATCATCAGGACCTCTGAATTCTTTAGTACCACACGCCACTAACAATCTTGTGAGTATATTACCTTTCTGGATCATACTGTTAGTCACTCACTACTTTTAGACATCAACAGTTTCTCCATAGCAAATCGGGTAGAAATGAGCTAGAATTCGAGTTTGTGATTTACATGTGCACCCGAAAACTGGGATGTATTTTGGAGGTAGAGTTTTTCAAAAATGACATGATTTGTAAATACCACAACTATAGGAGAACAATATAGATATACCATATTTTGGTATTTTTTTTTGCTAAGCTAACATGATCTAGTCCTTAAAAATATATTTTCTAAAGTATAGGACCTCAAGCGCAACCACTCATCCTAAAACCAATTAGTGTTAGGAAATACATATATCTTAACCTTATAATGCATTCAGTACACACAAGCGTCCATGACATTCGACTGTGACTTGACCCACACCCAAGCCTCCGCTACAGGACAATTGCTGCCAAGACCCTAGCCAACAATCTTTCCCTCAACAATTGCTCCTGCTGGGAATCGAACTCGTGACCTTGACTTTGATACCACTTGTAGAACCTCAGGTGCCACCACTCATCCTAAAATCAATTGGTGTTAGAAAAGGTATATACACTAGCCTTATAGTGCATTCAGCACACACAAGCGCACCACGACATTTGACTGTGACTTGACCCACACTCAGGTCTCTGCCACGGGACAATTGTTGCCAACATAAAGTATTCTTTACATTTTTCCACGGAAACAAACACTTAGGGTTGGTCATGGGTCGTGCTCGGGGCCGGGTTCTACGTAGTAAAGTATGAAAATTATTAGGTCCAAGCTTGGGCCATCCCTATCATAAGGCCCTATTCCTTTTTTCAAGCCAAGCCAATTGTAAAATATCTCAAACCCAAGCCTGGCCTTAGGGCCAACTCGAACCTATATTTTTTTATATAATTTAAAAAATAATACACAAAATAGAAAATAAAAATTATAAAATATATTCATCCATAGTACTTACCAATATTAATTATAGTTTTTCGAAAATAAATAAACAAAAAACATTCATCCATATTCTACACTAAAATAAAATGCATTCATTCATATCAAAATAAAATACATACATCAATGAGTCTATATTAATTATAGCTCAACAAAAAATACATCCAACTACTAGTTAACCTTTGTAGACACGAGGCAGGGAGCAACTGTAATTCGAGACTGAGGGGGACTGAAATGAAAGTAAGACATTAGGGTTAATTTCTTACATATATTTATGTATGTATATGTATGTATTAGTTTTTTTAATAAATGGTCGAGCTGGACTGAGCCGACCCAAAACATAAATGGGCAATGTCGTATCACAATTTTAAAAAAAACGGCCCTAAATCTTGGGCCATGAATAACATCAAACTCAAACCCTAAAGAATAATTAGTGGATTGAGCGGATTGGGCCAGGCCCATAGTCAACCCCCCCCCCCAAAAAAAAAGAGGCTCATACGTGTCCTATATTTTTAATGTTTTTATTAATAATTATCGCGTTTCATTTATACCATCATAATGACGTCTGTAGGTAACCAACCCCTACTTGATGTCCATCCACCACACGACGCCGACGAACAATCCCGAAGAGCCACGTGTCACCATCTCTTAAGCCACAAAATCACCCATCACCCTCGGTATCTTTAGCTACGTCCAATCACGCACATAACAGTTACAAATCCGACGGCCTCCATGTACCCCGAAGATCCGACGGTTCCAAATTAATTACACTTGGCCCCACTCAGACACAGCTGAAAAGATGAAGATAGACAAAATTTGGATGACGAGAGAGAAAAACGTGGACGCAAGAGGTGTTTGTCTGCTAATTAAAGAGAGGTAGTCTTTTTTTGATCGATCAGAATTATATTCTCTTGAAAAAGATTTCAGACATTAAATTTTTTAAATTTAATCATAAATATATCAAATTGATATAGACGTGAAGAATGAGTCCTTAAAATGAAAAGATAATTAATCAAAGTGCACGTAAATTGGTTCGAACAATATCTTAAGAGTATATTTGGTTAGATTGTGGAAAAGGAAAAAAAATAAAAATTATCCTTTGTAGAGAGATTTTTTTTTTCTTTAATGTGTTTGGTTGGAGGGATATAAAAGGAAGAAAAATAATATTATGTGTGTATTAAAAAAAATAATATATTTTTTACTTAATTTACTATTTTATCTTTACAAATGAAATGAGTATTTATTATATAAAATAAAGAAACAAAATGGTAATTTTGACTTTTTTTTTTACCTTATTTTCATTTTCAATCCAAATTTGGAGAGAAAAAAATGAATAATTTTATCTCTATTTTTTTTTTTCCCTCTAACTAAACACACGCAAGAGTAAAATAGTAGGTCATTTCACTTCTATTTTTATTTTTATTTTCCTTTTCATTACCAATTAAACATATCCTTAGAAAAAAAAAAAAAAAAACAGAGTGGACCCACCTCAACGTCGGAGTTGGTGGGGACTCCGGCTACCGTCGAAGTGGGTCCCACCTGTAGCTTATTCATGACAGCCTGTAAACAGCTGTAATCCAACTATATTTAGCAGTTGCAGTAGACCAGTTAGAGAGAGAGTAAGGTTTTAAGAGAGAGAAACCCTCGTTCCGTACGCAGAAATATTTATATACCGCTAATATATAGAGAGAGAAACCCTCATCAACTGCTGCTGCGGAAGAGTCACTGAGAAGCGAAGAGAGAGAAGATGGGGCTGTTGGGTGGAGCCAAGTGCGCAATACGCACCAGCTCATCATCCTTCTTCCTCGGCGCACGCATCCCAATCGCCTCTTCTTCTGTTATTACAGCCTGTTCCCTTCAAACTCAAGCTCCATTAGCTGCTTAATCATCCCTTCGACGCTCTTCGTGTACCCCACTTCTCCCCGGTCTACTTAAATTCAACTCATTCATTCTCGCGACGATTATACTCGCCGGAAGGGCGGACGGTGGTTATGGAGCCGTGTCCTTTTGTTCGACTGACTATAGGCAATCTCGCCTTGAAGTTCCCGGTGGCGTCGAAACCGGCCCGCTCCGTCGTTCATCCTTCATCGTCACCTTGTTTCTGTAAAATCAAGCTGAACAAGTTCCCTCTCCAGACAGCTACCGTCCCGTACATTCCGCCGGAGAACAATTTCCCCGACGGACAAGGCCAGACCCTGGCTGCTAGCTTTCACCTGAGCAAATCGGATCTCGACAAACTCGTCGGCAAATCGTTGTTCGCTGGGAAGAGTTTTCTTAAAGTCTCGATATACACTGGACGGAGAGGAACTAATTGCGGTGTGAACTCCGATAGGTTGTTGGGGAAGGTTTCGATACCGTTGGACATTGCGGGATCGGAAGCTAGGACTATTGTGCTTCACAATGGATGGATTAATGTGGGGAAAGACGCGAAGAAATCGACCGCGCAGGTTCACTTGAACGTGAAGGCGGAACCGGACCCGAGATTCGTGTTTCAGTTCGACGGCGAACCGGAATGTAGCCCGCAGGTGTTCCAGATCCAAGGCAACATTCGTCAACCGGTTTTCACTTGCAAGTTCAGTTTCCGAGCCAATGCCGACCGTAATCAGAGATCCAGGTCTGTAATTTTTCAATCCCCAAATTTTAGGGTTTCAATTTCCTTCTATCTTGATTATGGACTCCAATTGCCTGTATATCGAAATTCATACTCGTTTTTTAAAATTCGAACCGCCGTAACAACGAAGAACGATCAATATGTGAGGATTAAAGATTAGAGTTGGTCAATTGCATCATCATCATCATCATTGAGAGCCTAAATTTAGAACTGAATTCATGTATGGCAGAGGGAATCGTAATTATCAAGACTTCTAAAATCTTCAGTATCACTATATTCAAATCTTTTCTGCTGCTTACTGTGTTCTACTTTCCGCTGAACCCGCTTTATATTTTATTTAATTATACTTTCGATTCGATTCAGAGATTCTCCGTTTCGATTCGATTTTAACTTTTACTTTTGGTGCAGATCGTTGCAATCAGAGTCGAGTAGTTCAAGAGGATGGTTGAGTTCTTTTGGAAGCGAAAGAGAGCGGCCGGGAAAGGAGCGGAAGGGATGGTCGATCACCGTCCACGACTTATCAGGTTCACCCGTCGCCGTTGCGTCGATGGTCACCCCGTTCGTACCGTCACCCGGCTCAGACCGTGTCAGCCGCTCCAACCCCGGCTCGTGGCTCATCCTCCGCCGCGGCGACGGCACTTGGAAGCCCTGGGGCCGCCTCGAGGCCTGGCGCGAACGTGGCTCAACCGACGGACTCGGATACCGGTTCGAGGTGATCCCCGACTCCGCCGCCGGCACCGGCATTGTGCTGGCGGAGTCGACACTTAGCTGCAACAGAGGCGGGAAATTCGCCATCGATTTGACCGCCGCAAACAACACCAATGGAGGGAGAGCCACACCTAAAAAATCAACGTCACCGGCGTGCAGCCCGAGGGGAAGCGGCGATTACGGGTACGGACTGTGGCCTTACTGCATGTACAGGGGGTTCGTGATGTCGGCGAACGTGGAAGGGGAAGGCTGCAAAAGCAGTAAACCAACGGTGGAGGTGAGCGTGCAGCACGTGAGCTGCACGGAGGATGCTGCGGCATTTGTGGCACTGTCAGCCGCCGTCGATCTGAGCATGGATGCCTGCAGGCTTTTCTCTCAAAAGTTGAGGAAGGAGCTATGCCAGCCACATGATCTACTATCCTGAAATTCATAATTTCTACAGTTCTTTAATTTTGATTTTGTTTTGGGGTAGTAGCGTAGCTGGTTAAGGGGGTCGATGTTTTTCTTTTCTATTCCGTTCGTCGTCGCCGGTGAGAGAATCAGCGGGGGGGTAAGTAATTGCTACTAACAAAAGTAGTATAGGACTTTTTCTGTACATAAGAGGGGGTTTTGGGGGGTTTAGACAAGGCACGTTTTTGTGCCTTTTTTTAATGGTGCATGCGTGTTGCTTTTTTTTTTTTTTTTTTTTTTTAGAACTGACTCTTGTTAATCAGAAGTTTGAATGGCTTATTGGGCATGATTATCTCTGTTTTTCAATTGGCAAATTGTATTATCTTTAAGCAATCAATTTATGATTTGTTTTGTAGTGTTTGGTTGTAAGAATTAAAAATCGGATGTATTTAATTTATAAGTTATCCCTTTTTTAATTGGTTAATTTAGGAATGGATGTAGACTTGTATTGTAAAAAAATAAAAATACTTAAACTGGTTAGCTAACTACATTTGTTCTAATTTAGATTGTATTGTTGTGTAATTGAAGTGTAATATACTTGTGATTTAGGCAAATTTAAAATCAATGTTTTAAAAATTGGACTTAGACCTACTAGTTCGATTGGTTGAAATGCCGACTATCCTAGATTTCAATCCGGTCAACTATTGAAATCCGTTTTGGGTTGAAAATCAACGAACTGGTTAGTTCAGACCGGTTCAACTAGTGTTTGGTGAATCAGAAAGGTTTGGCTTGAACTGAATGGTTTTAAGGAAATTTCAATAAGTGCATAAATTCTATCCGACAACTAAAAACCCTAATTTTTCACTCTTCCCCCTCGCCCTCGCGGTGGAGATGTGTGTATGAGGACTGAGGCCACCATCCACTCTTCCAGTCGACAATCGCCTGTTGTCGTCCTCCTTCATTTGGGTTTTGTTCAAGTTTTTTTTTTTTTTTTTAATAATCTGTTTAATTGTTGTAGTTTGTTCTTGATTTAATTTGTTTAATATAATTGTTTAATAATCTGTTTAAGTTTTGTATAATAATTTCTTGATTTAAATTGTTTAATTTTTATTTATAGAATTGTTGTAAGTATTTTGTTTAATAATTCGTTTGTATAAAAACTAAAAGCAATTAATTTTTGTTTACACCATTGAAATTGAGATCATTTTACAAGATGTTCTCCTTTGGGCAAAATTCAACTAACCATCAATCTAATGCTCAATCTACTATAGAAAAAATAGAAATTTACATTATTATTTTTTTTTAATACTTTTTATTTTTAAAAAATTATTTTATTCTTTAGTGAGGTAATTATAACATCATGGTTTAATTGTGATTCACCTATTGGCGAAACTAGTGATCCGTAACCCGGTGAATTTTCTGGTCCGATGTCCAGTCTGACTTTAAAACATTGATTAGGAAATAGGGCTCTCCATCATATCTATGGTCAGCGTAGATGAACTTTTGGACTTCTTTAGTGGCGAGATGGCGAAACCCGATACTTAAGGCCATGGTTCAACAATGGTGAGATAGGCGTATTGGTTTTCTCGGCAACGACGACAATGGTGATTCTAGCTACAACAATGATGGTGGCACCTCAGCTTGCACGGAGAAGAAGACATCACAAGAAGAAAAAAGGAAAAAAGAAAAGAAAAAAAGAAAAAAGAAAAAAATGAAAAAATAAGAAATAAAAAAAAATGTAAAATAATATTTTGTCCTAATTCCGTCCAATTTGGATGGAAAATGTAACAGTTTTTTGAAACTAGTTTCATATCTGGAGAGTTTAAACTGAACCATAACAAATTTATCGGTCAACATATAAATGTGTTAATATTTAGAAGGTTTAAAATAAAAGAAAATAGTTAAAAAAAAAAAAAGTTAACGATAAAAAAATAAATTTTAAAAGAGAGGGGGTGCTGGTGAATTTTTATAAAAATAAAAGAATAAAAGAAATTATTTTTTAATTTTATAAGAAAAAGTTGGTGGGATTGACCGGTATTTATAAAATAACAGAGAAAGTACATGGTTAATAGAAAAAAAAAACTGCTAAGCAGTATAAACTCTTAGGGTATGTTTGGTTCGAATGATGGAAAAAGAAAAGGAAAAAGAAAATGAGAGGATAATATTTTTAACTATTGTGAAAAGAAAATTATTTTCTCTAGTATTGTTTGGTTGAGAAAGAAAATGAAAGGAGGGAAAATAATTAACTTTAATGTAATTTACTATTTTGCCTTCCTATATTTAAAAATAAATTAAAAAATCTATTATTAAGGGTATAATTGTAATTTTGATACTTTTTAACCATTTTCTTTCCAAATTTGTGAAGAAATAAATCGTCTCAAAAAGTTTATTTTATTCATCCTATTTTCTTATTCTTTCTATTTTCCATCTAACCAAACACACACACACACACATATATATATATATATATATATATATTATTTATTTTTATTTTTCATTTATTTTCCTTCCAACCAAACATATTAGTAGGTCATGCGTTTGGTTGGATGAAAAATAGATGGAAAAGAAAATAGGATAGAAAATGAAAATAAAAAGTTGTTTGGTAAGGGCGAAAAATAGAAGGGAAAAGAAAATAGTAAGAAAAATGCACAATTTTCGAATCAATTTTTTTCTTCACAAATTTGGGAAGAAAATAAAGAAAAGTGGTGAAAAATGAATAAAAATACAATTATAGACTTAATAATATAATTTTTAATTTATTTTTTATAATATACGAGGATAAAATAATAAATTATATTAAAATGAATTATTTTTTTTCTTCTTATTTTTATTCCTAACCGAACATCATTAGGAAAATAAATTTCTTTCATAAGAGATAAATATATTATCCTCTTATTTTTTTTTATTTTTTTATATCCTTTCAACGAGAGGTACCCTTAATTAATTAAATATACGAATCAATTCATAAAAATAAAATAATTATAAAATAAAATAAATTAAACAATGAATGTTTTTATATTGGTGTGATTAGCTGTAATGAACTTTATGTGGTGAGGTGGTTGCACTTTTCATTGCATTGTCCTCTAGTCAAGTATAGGATACCTGGTGTTGGATCCAAATATATAATTAATTAGTCAAATCAAATAGTAATACATCTTTTTTAATTTTCAATTAAGAAATGAGGCGTGCGTTTCGGAGGATTAATTTAAGGGCGAGTTGCCGCCAAAGTCAAAAAATTACTCTCTACTTATTTTATTTTTAAACAAAATAAAAAAATATTTTTTTCAATTTAAATTAACCGAATATGTTTAAAAATAGATGAAATTTAATAGTAATACATCATTTTTAATTCTTAATTATGAAATGAAGCATGCGTTTCGGAAATTAATTTATGGGAAAGTTGCCACCAGTCAAAAAATTATACTTTAAAATAAAAATTATTTTTTTTAGTTTAAATTTACATAATATGCTTAAAAACAGATGAAATTAAAATTTTCATCCAATTTATAGATGAAATAGATAAAATTGTCGTTTTATTTTATATTTTTAAGATAAAATTAAATTAAAATTAAAATAAAAAAACAATTTCGTCTATTTTATCCATAAATTGTATAAACAATTTAATTTCATTCATTTTAAATATATTTTGTTAATTTAAACGAAAAAAAAAATAAAATTCATTTTCGAAATAGATAAAGTGTAGTTTTTTGAAGAGTAGAGGAGTAAAAGAATAATTAAGCAAAGTAGAGGGACTAAAAAGCAATTTGTCCTTAATTTAATTAGACTTGACTTGACTTGACGGATAAAAAACATATAGAAGATGTAATAAACAATGAGGTAGAGGAGGTAGGTGATAGTGGTTAATGACCACAAAGCAAACCTTTCTTTACTCTTTTTGATTGAAAAAAACTTGTTGATTAAAATTTCTAATTTTAAGAGGAATTGATTTTAATAACTCAATGATGATGAATAGATAAATGATTATGTGAAAAGGGAAGACTTTTTTGAATCAAGAAGAGTGGTTACAAGGTAGTATCATAGTTGGGATGGTGGTGGTGTGGTTACCAACATTTTAGGGGCCAAAATCTCACTTTTTGCATTTCCTTATGTGACATTTAATAAGAGGTTGGAATCATCATAAAAATGATCATTCTATTCTTATGTTTGATATATGATATATGAAAATTAAATTTTATTATCATTACAAATGATTTTTCAATCTCATAAAATATGAGATTAATTAATTTCAAGATAAACTTGATATTAGTTAATCATAATTATATGTTTGCAAGTTCGACTTATGCCTAAACATTAGAATAAAAATAAAATGGAAGTAAATTACAATTTTACATTTTGAAAATTAATTGAATTATTAATTTGAATTTCTAAATTACAATTTTACTTTTTGAAAAATTAATTGAATAACTACTTTACGTTTTGAATTTCTAACACATATCTTTTTTTCTTTTTTTTTTTATTAAACTTTTTCATCCTTTCTCCTTCTTCTTTACAGCATCTTCTCAGCGAGAATCTGGCATCGACATTGATTGCCCGTGTCAAATTTTCTCCATTCCCTCTCTCACACAATTTTAAGAGGAATTGAATTTGAAAACTCAATCATGGTGAATGGGGTAAATGATGATGTGAAAAGAGTCAACTTTTTTGAATCAAGCAGGGTGGTTACAAGGTTGTATCATAGTTGGGATAGTGGTGTGGTGAAACCAACATTTTAGGGGCCAAAACTTCAGTTTTTGGACATAAAATTGACATTTTCTTTAGCTTTTTTTAACCTTTTCTTCTTATAATTTTTCCCTTGCAGTTTAAATAAGGCATCAATTGATCCCATGGTGTTGGGAACTAATTTTTTGGAGGACATATAAAATATAAGATTGATTTACAGTCTCATCAGGTTTTGTTTCGTCCTACACATGATGAAAATGAGCTGTTAAAAAAATAATAAAAATGATCAATTGAAAAAGAGTTGTCTTGTGTATTCGGCTAAAATCTCTTGTGTGCAACTAGGAATTCTCTTGTCTATCTATTAGCTTCTAACAGTGCTGGAAGAACTAGATGACACATATGTGGCACGCTTTCCAACCGAACATGGTGCGTGCGGCACAAATGAAGATGTTGGTACAAAAAGGCACTGACTTGGTGCATATTTTTAACCGAATGTGGTGCATGCAAAACCAAACAACGACGTTGGTAAGAAATAGGCATGGGAGTTAACTAAAGTCAAAGGTAGATGAATGTTGGGCGAGGACAAGTATCGGTTGGCAAAATATCGGCATGGTGGTATCAAACTAGGGTAATTTGGCACAAAACGCAAGTACGCGGCTAAGCCAATGAGTCAATCGTAGGCAGGAATCCACTGTTGATTTCATTATAAATTCTTAGACATTTTGATGCGTACTACTGGTACATAAATTATTTTGTTTAATGTACAATATAGGGGTGTCCTTCCCTCCAGATCCTTGCAAAAGCCGGACCTTAAGCACATTATAGGGTGTCAGCACGACAAGACAAGTTGTAAGGTATGTCTTACACATTGTGAGAAACTTGGGGGGTAAGAGTTACCCAACAATATTAGTTTGAGGCGTGAACCAAGAAACAACATGTCGACAGACAAGGGTGTCGTGGGACAACATCACCTGGTCCCGTGAAAGCCCTGCAATGCAACGGAAATACACTGACATAGTATGTAAAATGCACCCACGCATATAGGAACAACAACGATTATGGGAAAACCCAACCTTTTATTATAACTCAGGAAACAAGGAACCAAATTTACACTTTTGATTATCCGTATGGACACTTCCACTACCTAAAAACAGACTACACCATTATTACATATAGAGAATTACAACAGTTGACAACCCCAACTGCCTAGGCAAACTTCTGACCTCTGTCCAACACGTGTCCAAATTTCTGACCTCTGTCCGACATATGTCCAACAAGAGGCAGTTTTTATGTTAAAAATTGCCCAGAACTTCCCAAAACCCTCTTGAAACTGTCCAGAAACTGCATGAACATGCCTAGCATATGGCTGTAACTTCCAGTCCTCCAACTCATCATGAGCTAGACCTTATTTTCAATTTTTCTGCACCATGCCAACGTTCTGTCGGTTTGCCATTTCGTTCCTTTAGTCATGCCGACGTTCTCCAATGCCTTACCATGCCGCTAGCATGGTCAGAACGTATCTTGTGCCCACGTTCTACTTGTTTCATCGTTGCGCCCATCGACTTCCCAACGCCGTATATATTTTTCGCACCAAAATACACCGTTGTGCCCAACATTGTGTCATGCCGCACACATGACACTGTCCACAACGTAGCGTTGCGCTTGCGTTGTGTCGCCTTGCCTCGCTGTCGTACCAAGGTCTTTCCTTCTGCCCAACACTTGTTGATGTTGTGCCACAATGCCACTGTCCACTAATGTGTACCATGTTGATAACTTTGTTACCAACGCCTCATTTGTGCCACATGCACAGTGTCCGGTAGTAAATTGCACCAAGTTTACGCTAAGTGGTCCTCTAAAGTTGCTAGAGGCTAACAAACTACCCCCACCAAAAGAATTCGACATCCTCGTCAGATCGATCCCTGTTTGACCTAATGTTTTTGGCATACACTAATGCCAACAAAACTACCACAGTCTTCTCAATCTGCTCACGGCCTTGTTTTCGGAATATTGCAACACATTGCAACGAATTTGTCACAGATCGTCTCTGTAACCGGATTTACCACTAATTCATTGCTCCTACAACAATCTTGTTTGGAAACCCACGATAACCAGTCGCCTCTGCTATTTTTCAGCATGGAACATATGACAGTTTTGAGTACCCTATATCCCAAGTCATGTTCATTACTTTCTCGAATTCAGACCGTGCTTGGTCTGTCTATTGTCCGCCAACAATATCATGTTGACATGCGCCATTTTATGTTCAGAGTCTTCATTGTCTGATTCCTCCCGAACCAGCACCGTCAACTTTTCCTTCTTTGGATAGTTTTTTGCTCGGTGAGGACCGTCGCATATAAAACAACCCCAGTTTTTACCCGCAACTATCGTGGGTTGTGATTTTGAATAGAAACCTCTAGCAACATTAGTCTCCCCCGCCTTTGTTATTCCGTTCTTTCGGTCCCTCGTTCATATTCTCTTTGTCTTTCCTCCATGTCTTCTGGTCTGTACCACTACCGTCCCTCGTCAGGTTGTAATTAGTCAGGCTGTTTGCCGCCACCACGGTAGTTTGCAAGTCTCGCATACCCTACCGCCTCAGTTCAGCTTATGCCTATGCTTACAAGCCCGAGGTAAAATTGAACAGCTTGTTGTCCTCTGACAGGTTCTTCATATCCAACATCAAGGATGTCAATTCTTTCACATACTTACGCATCGAGGCCATGTGCTTGAATCTCTGCAACTGATCCCGAGCCACCCAACTCGAGTTCATAGGTTGGAACTGCTCCCTCAGTTCCTTCTTTAAATCAACCCACGTCGTTATCGTTGGACGTGCACTGTCTTTCACAGCTTCGCGTATCGGCCATGTACATACTTGACATAGACATTTGCTCATCGTCAAGAACATGAACAATCCAATAATCTTGCTCTATGTCCTATAGGAAATTCTCTAAATCCTTGGTACTCCGCGTGCATAAAAATGCCTTCGGGTTCGACACTTTCAACCACGTTGGTCCGTCCCTCGACGTGTTCTGCCTAGCAATGACCTTCTTCAAAACAACAACTTATTCCTTAACGTCTTTGAGGTTAGTTTTCAAGACATCGGTCATCACGATCATATCCTCCACCATGGACTTGATTCTAGCCATTGTGTCACTATAAAATTCATCAAAAGAGACTCGAAGATTTACAATGTCGACCTAGATCTCAACATTCAGAACCAATAGATTTACCTCGTTCCCAGACTTTGGCACACCGACGTAATCTTCTAGTGTTTCAAGTTTGCTGCTCATACTCGATGCAGGAGCCATCTCGTAGCCCTGCTCTGTTACACACTATTAGAAGGTCAAATTTTCACCGCAAAAATTATAATCAAGTGATGACCTAGTTGTGCATTAACTAATCAGCCTCGTGAAAGCCCTGCAATGCAATAAAAATACACCGACACAGTATGTAAAACGCACCCACACAATATGACCTAGAAAATTACAACAGTTGACAACCCCAACTGCCTAGGTAAACTTCTGACATCTGTCTGACACATGTCCAGTCTATAGGAGACAATTTTCTAGCCTGAAAATTGCCCATAAACTACCCAAAAGTGTCTTGAAATTGTCCAGAAACTACATGCACATGCCTAGCACATGGATGTAACTTCCAGTCCTTCAGCTTACCAAGAGCTAGACCTCATTTTCAGGGTTTTTGCATCGTGCCAACGCTCTATTCGTTTGCTGTCTCGTTCCCCTAATTATGCCGATGTTTGCCAATGCCTAGCCATGCTGCCCGCATGGTCAGAATGTGTCTTGCACCCACGTTTTACTTGTTCCGTCATTGCGCCCAACAACTTCCTAACGCCGTATTCATTTTTCTCACCAAAATACACCACCATGCCCAACATTGTGTCATGCCACGGATATGACACTGTCCACAGTGTAGCGTTGCGCCGACTTGCCTCGGTACCGCACCAAGATCTTTCCCCCTGCCCAATACCCGACGGTGATGTGCCACAATGCCACTGTCTACTAACGTGTACTATGTTGGTGCCTTTGTTTCCAATGCCTCATTTGTGCCGCATGCGCCGTGTTCGGAAGAAAAGTGCACCAAATCCGTGCCAAGTGGTCTTCCAACGTTGTTAGGGGCTAACAACAAGGGTTAAGGTAATAAATGTCAACATGCATTGGAAAAATGAGGGGTTGTTGGATAATGCTGGTGGGAGTTAGGTGAGTTTGGAAGAAGGTCTTGGGCATACATTGACAAATTGGTGTGTCGTTGGTCAATGTTGGTACACATTGATGACATTGACATATGGTGCAAGCAATCTTAGGAGCAATGCTCGGACTGGGTTTCATGGGCGCGACATGAAACCATGGAAGATCTTGGTGCGACACCAAGACAAGGCAGACAGAACGTGGGCACAACATCACGTTGTGATCATCATCATGCGGGTGGCATGACAAACCGTTGGGCGCAACGACATAATGAGACACAACAGAACAAGCAAAGTTAGTTGGGTAGCTAGTGCTTAGCTAATCTGCAAAAATTGGCTAAGTGTGGATAGCTTAAGGGACATGTGTTGGGCATGTGGAGCAGTTGTGGATGCTGGCCAGAAAAATAGTTAAGTAACTGCCCTGTAGACATGTTCAACCACCTGTCTAGCTATTTCACATCCCTAGCAATTAGGGTTGTCAACTACATTCTGCTTGTAAATATGTGCATTTCGGATTTATATGGGTAAGTGATGAGTTTGATTGCTCCGGTAACCCCTTGACCAAAATTATGTTATATGTTTCCTTGTTTTCGATGAGTAATAAAACAAGGTTGGTTTGGACTATAAATCGTTGTGTTTTCATATTGTTTCTAGTGTGTATGTGCATCGGGTTAGTTTGATATTGTGTTGGCCAGGAATACTTGAACAACAGACTGGTCAGTGGACAACCAGACTTTCACAGGTGCAAAAAATTTTAGGCAAAAATTAAACTTGTGCCAATGTCAACGTTGGTTTTGAGTTGTTCTTGATTTGGGACAATATTGCATATTTTGTTAATTTAAAAAGAAAAAAATTAATTTCAAGTATGCCGGAAAAATAACATATAGAGATGTATACAGTGAGGTGAGCAGGTAGGTGACAGTGGTTAAGACCACATTGACACAAAGCAAACCTTTCTTCACTTTTTGATTAAAAAATTTGTTGATTATTATTGATTAAAATTTCTAATTTTAAGAAGAATTGAATTTATTATCTCAATCATGGTGAATATATAAATGATTATGAGAAAAGAGTCTACTTTTCTGAATCAAGAAGGGTGGTGACAACATAACATCATAGTTGGGAAAGTGGTGGCATGGTACCAACATTTTAGGGGCCAAAACTTTAGTTTTGGGACATAAAATTGACATTTTCTTTACATTTTTTAACATTTTCTTATAATTTTTCCAGGTATCCATTGATCCCATGACGTTGGGAAAACCCTAATTTTTTGGTGTAAGTGGAGTACATATACAATATAACACTGATTTGTAGTCTCGTTAATTTTTGTCTCGTCCCTACCCAGAATGAAAATCAACGGTTAAAAATTGATCAAATAAAAAAGAGAGAAATTATCAAATGGATCCAAATTGAGTGTATAATTAGAAATTGATTCGAACTATTTAAGTTTGAACCAAGCAATCCCGCTGTACATATATTCTGAACCATTTAGTCCCAATTTTAAAAAACACAGAAATTGACATGACTTATTTGTTCATGCGTGATTCCCATGATTGAAAATTTTCATATTTAAATTTCACAAAATACCATTTAATTAAAATCAAAATAATATCACGATCTAATTATATATTCAAATTCTTTTGAATAAGATTTTCAAAACGATATCAGATTTACTATTTTTTTTTCATTAGTTTTAGATTCTTGTTTCATTCAACGTGGTACTTCCAAAATTTTCAGTTTTCACATTCATGTTAAAATTAATACAGTCTTCTACATTATCAAAATACAGTTGAGTGTTAAATTCAATATCCAAACCACCTTTATCAACAAGTAATGTTACATTCAACAGGTCATATAATTTATGCTATTATTAATATTAATCGATGTTATTTCTATTAGTTTTGATGTTATATTCAACATTATATTCATAAATTATAATGATATTATATATAATATTAATGTCATAATTAATGTTATATATAATATCCTAATTAAGAACTCGAAAAAAATTAATATCTCATTTTGAAAATCATGATTTATAAATAATTGTGGTGTAAAAAAATCATTGAACAATAATAATAATTGAAAAAAAAATGTAGATTTCGTTTTCAATTTCATTAGTAGTTTATTATCATATTTTATTTCGTATTTTAAGAGTGACAATACGTATGGAAGGTACAAATTCATTAATACAGACAAATTTATTTATAAATTTTCATCAGGATCGGTCGATACAAACAAAATCTCTTAGGTTCATACAATAATTTCTACACTCAAATAAGATTGCTCCCTAATTGCCCCAAAAAGAGTTGTCTTGTGAATCCGGCTAAAATCTCGTGTGTGCAACTAGGAACTCTCTTGTCCGTCCATGTTTGTTCTGAGCTGGTGTACAGCATAAGTTATGGCTTAAAATAGGTAAATTTGAGCCCCAAAATCATGAGTGTCTATTGGCCCAAAATCATGGCCTAAAATAGCTAAATTTGAGGCCCAAAATCATGAAAGTGTGTATTGACAGTTTTATTCCCTTTTCTTTTTTCTGCGTTTTTCCAATCCAGATACAAGCACAGGGGCATACTCCAACATCCAGTAAAAAGGAATAGTGAAATGAAGCCGTTGGGATGGTGGTTGATGGTGGTGGGTTCCCTCCGATTGGCTTCGGTATGGTTCGGATTCTTCGACATTTGGGCTCTCCGACTCGCCGTTTTCTCCAAGACCACCAGTAAGTTCATTCGTGATTTTGAACTTTCCGATACAATGTATGATATGTTCTATTATATTCGTTTAACATTCCGATTAGATTTGCTGTTTTCATCGGGATCTTCATCGCAAATTTGGTAGATCCCCAAATATTTATCAAATCCCCTCAATTGCGCCTAATGTTGGAAACATTGTTACGGGAAATGGCGTCGCTGGATCTTTTGAACCTAAATCTGGAAAAAAAATGCTTGACTCTTTACTTTAATTTTCAAATTAGATTTGTGTTTTGCTTTTGCAGAAGTTTCCTCCAACTTTTTGAGGGGTACATCCTGTGTATATTAATTTATAGAGACATGTTGATTCATTGAATATAGAGAATAGCTTAAATCCGCCATGAAAACTGATTAGTGTTTTGTTTTATATTCAGCTGAGATTGTGATTTGATTTTGTTAGGTGAAGCTTTTGTTTGAAGTAAAGGATGCAAATCCTGGACCACTTTACTTCAAATTCACTTTCGCGGATACTATATTCAGAGGGTTGAATTTGCTATTAATGAACCATAATTACTTCAGTTCTTATTCATATATTTACTTTCAATGTATCAAAGACAAACATCTTTGCCTTATTTCTTGGGTAAAAAAAAGGAGGGGAGGGAGGGGTTGTTCTTGTTCGGATGTCGTATAACGAACGCATAATTAATAAAAACTCCCAAACTCAAAATAATTTGACTTCAGTCTCGCTTTTTCCCTTTCGAAATTACCTTTATGCACACAACCGATGCTGAATATAACTAATATTCTGCATGACAATAGCATTAGCACACGAATTATTACTTTTTATTTTCTTCGTGTTTTTAGTTAAACTTTTAGTTGCTTATTAATTTTGTACTAAATGTAACTGATATTGAATATAATCATGGTATTATATTGTTTTTGAATGTTAACTGAAAATGACAATGAAAACATGCTCTTCGAAGAAGACATGACACTAAAACACATTTTTAAACAAACCCGCAGAATTAAAGCACATTTTTTTAAAAAAAGCGCGGGATTATGTCTCAGCGTAACTAGAAGTTTCAAACAACACCCCCCCGCCCAAAAAAAAAAAAGGCAATAAGCATGACTGCCACTGTTCCAGCAAAGTGTCCGCTCTATCGGATAGACAAGTCACTGCCGGTTATGCGACAGACAAGTCACCTTCTCACCCTTGGCCTTGAATTTCCATAATTCCAATTACTTAGACAAAAATGTCATATCCTGTTGAATCATTCATTTGGAAACAACAGACAATTGTGATAACCTTGAGCAGATACTGTTTTTTTCCCCCTGAAATTAACTTTATTGCTTATCTAAATTTAAAGTAAAAATGGGTGTTCCTTTTTTTTATTTTTTTTATTTTTTATATTTATTTATTTTTTCTCCTGTTTGTAGTGACTGAAGTTCATGGAAGAACATTTGGGGTATGGACATTGTTGACCTGCACTCTTTGCTTTCTCTGTGCATTTAACCTGGAGAACCGGCCACTTTATCTAGCGACTTTCTTATCATTTATCTACGCATTCGGACATTTCTTGTCTGAATACCTGATATATCAAACCATGGCGATCGGAAATCTGACAACTGTAGCCATCTTTGCAGGTACCTACTACTTCTCCTATATTTCATGATAATCACATTAATAATCTCTCTCTAAATATGGTTTTGATTAAGTAAATGATGGTGATTTCCCTCAGGCACATCAATAATATGGATGCTATTGCAATGGAACACTTATCAATGGCCCAACACTAAGGATTTGTGGAAGCAAAGATGAAGATAATGCCCGTTGTTGATTCTCTTCCTAGTTTTTTTGTTTTTGGTTACAAATGCTGGGAAGGGGTTTTGAACGCTAGACTTTTCACTAGGAAGGCATACTAGATAAGTGTTAGGTTACAAGTCTTGGGTTATCTCTTCTTAGTTTTATGAGCAGGATTTTAATTGAACATTATTATATGAACTAGGATTTATGGGAAATTTGTTTGAATGGTAATCTGCAATTTATAATTGCAAATGGACCCTCTTATTGTTTGTATAATCCAATTGGTTATATGAACTAGGATTTATGGGAAATTTGTTTGAATGGTAATCTGCAATTTATAATTGCAAAATGGACCCTCTTATTGTTTGTATAATCCAATTGGTCATGAACATCATAAGGTGCTGATCTTTGCGAATCTCAACTCAACATACCTTTGGTTGGGATGGGTAGACCCATCAATTCACTTTCACTTGGGCCGGCCAAGTCAGTGGGGGGACCTTGTTGGGCTCCTTGCCCCCCAAAAAACCAATTCTATGTGAGAGTTTCCCTTCAAACAGCTCGAATCATTTTCAGATGTCCCAAGGGACATTTCACTAGCTTAGTCTTGCTTTTAGAGCATAACATTTTTGCTGTGCTGATATAACTTTAGAACACAGCCCCTAGCGCACAATCTAAGAGTTGTGCTCGTTCTTCTGCCGCATAACTTTCGGTTACTTGTCTGTGTAATACACAGGCGCAAAAGTGAGTAGTTTTTTTTTTTTTTTTTTTGGGTGTTGGGTGGGTGTGTTAAGCCCATTACTGTTGTTAGGTATTAGTTTTAATTAGTATTGTCCTCTCTTGGGCATTTTATAGGCTTTACTCTTTGTAGTTTTGGGCCTACACTTTTCATTATAGGCTTTACTCTTTGTAGTGAATGCTAAGTACATTCACTTTGTTTTAGATAATTAACATAACAACTTGAACAATGGAAGAAAATTACTTGCACATAATGATATATGTAACTTCTTCTTCTTCTTCTTCTTCTTCTTTTTTTTTTTTTTTTTTTTTTTTTTTTTTTTAATTATTATTATTATTTTTATTTAAAAAAAAATTAGATTTTTTTTTCTTCCATGAATCTCAGATTTTGAGGTCACGATTCACCCAACCCACTCGCAATAACAATTATGTGAGAAATCTAGGTGGTGTTTGATTAGTTTTTTTTTTTGTTTTACTTCTAATAAACTGGGATGGGATGAGATGAGAATTTTGTTTCCGTTCTGTAGTATTCCGGAAATAGAAACATGTTTTGGTAATGACCATTATCCTTAAATTGTTTCTTTTAATTTATGAGAATAGAAAGAAGAAGCACATTTGATTGCAACATTTGTTCCTTTTTTTTTTTTTAAATGTATGGTGGCTGGCGGGTGGTGGTGGCCGGAGTGGTGGAAACGCATTTCATAAATACGTTTTTGTTCCCAAAATTATGATGGTGGTGGTGGCCGGAGAGATGGTGGTGGGAATAATTTTGTGAGAGTGAATAAAAATCAATATTTTTTTCTCAGATTTTTAAGGAATTCAGGTAATACTCCGAAATTATTCCCATAATTTTGGGAACAAAAATGTATTTACAAAATGTGTTTCTGTGCATTAATCTCAAAATTTTGGAAGCGGGAACAGGAATTAGGGAACAGAACAGTAACCAAAAAGAGCCCAGTAATTCTATAAAAAATCCATAGTCATAAATTAAATGAAACTCATTTAATATTTTACACGAAGAATTTGCATATAGTATAGTGACTCTAGAGTTTTAAATTTGTGAACTGTTAAACGAAAATACATTTTTCTTATGTTAAATTACCAAATTTTCTAGTAGTATATAATTTGTCTCTATTAACATGGAAATAAATGTTTGTTTGCCGAAATTGAAAAAAATAAATAAATCAAATATATTCAAAGAGGAAATAGTGGTTTAATTGCAGTACTGTCTGATCCAAACCAGGCTTCTTCACCATCTAAAAAAAAAGAAAATTACTTGGACATAATCATATATTTGAACTTTATTTTTTTTTATTTTTTTTAATATACCATGAATCCCAAATTTTGTGGTCCCGATTCACCCAACCCACTCGCTATTACAGTTATGTGAGAAATTTGGGTGGTGTTTGGTTAGTGTTTTTTTTTTTTTTTCAACAAAGCGGGATGGGATGAGATTTTTGTTTCCATTATGTAGTATTCCGGAAATAGAAACATGTTTGGTAATGACCATTATCATTGAATTGTTTCTTTTTAATTTATGAGAACAGAAACAAGAAGCATGTTTGGTTGCAACATTTGTTCTTTTCTTTTTTTCCCCTTTAATGAATGGTGGACGGCGGATGGTGGTTGTCTGTGGGTCGGTGCTAGCTAGAGTGGTGGTGGTTAGTGGGATGGTGGTGGGAATAATTTTGTGGGGGTGAATAAGAATAAACATTTTTTTTCCGTCAGATTCTTAAGGAATTCAGGAAATAGCCACAAATTACTACCTGGATTTTTGGAACAGAAACATGTTTACCAAATGCATTTTTGTGCATTAATTCCAAAATTTTAGGAGCGGAAACAAGAATCAGGGAACAAAAACAGTAACTAAATAGGGCTCCATTAATTATGTCGAAAATCCATAGTCATAAATCAAATGAAACTCATTTTTGATATTTTACACGAAGAATTTGTAACAAGTTAACTGCATGAAAATAAATTTTAAATTTGTGATTTGTTAAACAAACTCATTTTTTTTTATATATTAAAGTACCAAATTTTCTAGTAGTCTATAATTTGTCTCTATTAACATGGAAATAAATGATTGTTTGCCGAAATTGAAAAAAAAATCGAACATATTCAAAGAGGAAATAGTGGTTTAATTGCAGTACTGTCTCATCCAAACCAGTAGGCGTCTTCACCATCTAAATACAGTAGTAGAATCCTGGAAAACAGAAACCCCTTCATAGAGTGGCAATTGACGATTTAAACATAGATACAAAGCAAAGGGAAGGTCGAATTATATCTACAAATATCTATATCTATATCTATATATATATACTTAAAAAAAATCACAACTCCACAGCCTATAGCACCCTTTTCATGGTGCTGAAAGAGAATTCAAGGTTTTACAAAAAAATTAGGGTTTTTGGCTGCACCAGTTTTTTCACAAGAAGGGCAAATGGTGAGGGTGGGAGCTGAATCCGAATGAGGCATTTGAATGCACAGTGGTGGCCCAAGCTTTAATGCTTTGAGCTCCTGAACCTCCTTCTCTAGCCTTCTCTTCTCTTCAGTTAATGTCTCACAACACTTCTTCAGCAATACGCACTCGATTTCGGTTTGCTTCAGCTTAGTCCTAGGTATATATAGTTCATAACAGACTTCCATATCTATATATATATATATATATATATATATATTGTATAAATCCATATGAAGATGTTATAGTTATTAATTGATTACCTGGCTCTCCTGTTTTGAAACCATACTTCTACTTGGCGTGGCCTCAGATTCAGCTCCATGGCTAAGGCCTGCTTTTGCTTCTGGTTATATATATGAATCAAACAAAAGGGATATCAAAATCAAACCCAGGAAAAAAAAAACTTATATATATATATATATATATATAGAGAGAGAGAGAGAGAGAGAGAGAGAGAGGCTTACAGGATTGAGAGTGGTGTGTTCTTTGAAGCTGTCTTCTAGTACTGCGGACTGCTCTTTGGTTAGTCTAAGTTTCTTCCTTGGACTGCTCTCATCTTCATCTTGATAATCAAGACTACTAATCTTTGTAGTTGCTTTCTCTACCTCCCCTTCGACTTCACCACCAACCTCTTTCTTTCTCTTGAAACCCAAGTAATGATCGGAATACGATGAAACTACAGTAACAGAAGACGTTTGTCGGTGTAATTCGGCGTTTTTTTCATCATCTTTGGGTTCCGATGATGATAAACACAAACTGAGGGAGGGAAATAAATTATGGGTAGTCTGTGACGATTCCTTGCTGTTCTTTTGATCGAACTGAATCTGATCTATGGCGTTTTCGACAGGATTTAGGGCAAGGCTTAGGCTTATATTACAAGCATCATCAAAACCCATGATGCAAGAAAAGATATCTGCATCTACCATAAAAAGCGAAGAAATAAATAGAAACAAATCTTTCTGGATGAGAATAATAAAGGGGATGCGATGAGAATATATATTATTTATGGAGGAAGAAAAGAAAAGGGAAAACGAACCTGTCTAGACCAGTACTGGAATTGTGAAAACCCTATTTTTCTCTGTCTTCTTAGGTTGACCAAGGTCCAACATCATCATTATCTCATCTCTCTCTCTCTCTCTCTCTCTATATATATATATATATGACATTATATATCTAGGTACGATGAAGATGGAATACAGAATATATAACATGTATATATTAATACATATAAAGTGGATGAATGTGGACAAGAACACAATAGTATGGAGGAATGATTCGCCGCTTTTACCTTTTCTTTCCGCACTCTATTATTAATTTTAATTTTATTTTACATGCGCAATAATAAACATTTACATAGATTGGTTTTATTAATCTTTTCATTAATCATTTATCTTGTTTTATATGAACACAAAAAGATAATTATTTTCATGTATCTTTTAATTTTTTTTAATGAGTACACAAACCCTAATAAGAAAGATAACAACTATTTTTTTCCTTTTCAAAACCTCCAAATAAACCCGACATATTACAACATATATTTAAGAGAATCTAAACTATACATGTGATGATCTCGTCCACAAATATATATATATATATATATATATAGAGAGAGAGAGAGAGAGAGAGAGAGAGAGACTAGGATAGCATGTGCTAGAGGAAGGACGTGTTGATAAACTCTTGAAAATTATAATTTGACCTAGACATTTTCGAATTAATAGTTTTCTCAATTTTACTCCCTTGCAATTTTGACTATTCCCACTATTTTTCTTATCGGCATATTAATTAAATATATTTTTTTTTGCTCCATTTTATAAAATTAATAGTTATAACGAATAGTTAATTTGATGGACAAATGAATTTGTTTCTTTGAAACAGTACAGAATTTGATTGATGAAACAGTTGAATTATTAACAGGCTTTTTGTTGATGCATGAAGGAGACAACAATGGAGTGGATGAGAGTGGAAGCCCATCTACCTATTAGATATCTACGTTATGCTCCAAATTTTGACCTACGTAATACCTCCAACATGTCTCCCACTATATTCATAGTGGGTTCTTCTAATTGTAAGTTCATGTATGTATGTTTACCCTCATAATTTTCCCATTTTATTTTTAAGCTACAACTAGTTTTAAACCCGTGAGCGAGTTTGGAAAAAAATTAAATTTATATTAATAAATTATAAATATTTATACATGAAACACTTTAGGACTATTTTGTTACTGTGGTAGCAATAACATGACTTTCAAGATAAAAATAAAATCATAAATGAATGCATGCATTTTTTGGGTTTTCAAAATATACGAAGTTTTTAAACCATTTATGTTCCTTATTTAATGCATGAACTTGAGATTTTAATTATATTTATTGACTGTAAGGCATTAATATTAGTAAAATTTGAAAAAAGACTTAAATAAACTCCAACCTTGTAAGCTCCCCAAAACTTAACCTTCCGCTATTAGTTTTTTAGATGTAAATAGAGATAAGGATATAGATACTAAAAAATTATCCTATTTGATTGTGCACAGAGAATATTAGTTAATAGTTAAATATATTTTATTTTATTACGTTATAGAAAAATGTGCACAAATACTAAATCAATGATGAAGAAGAACGTTAATTTTTTTTTAAAAAAAGGATAAATATATTTATTATATAATAAATACTATTTTTTTTTTTAAATTTTGAACATTGTAAAAAAGAAAAATGATAGGAATATCCTTTAAAAAAAAGTAGAACGATGATTTAGAATGAAAAAGAGTAATTTTTTTTTTTTTTATAATCTTCATGTTTTTTTACCTAACACGATGAGACAAACAAATTATACCACTTTTGTCAGAGAGAATAAAATAACCATCAAAGTTAGCTCTTACGAACATAATTTTTTAGGGCACCTACTTCAAGATAGGCCAGACACACCCAACAATAATTCCATGATTTGATTTGTCAAATAGAATGTACAAATTATTTAACAAATAATTAATTACAATTTAGTTTAATTGATGATAATGGTATATGTATTATTTTTTTCCTTGATGAAATGCAAAAACCGCTTTTTATTTAGTATTATTCGGTAAGGTGTATGCAGATCAATTTATGCACTTCTCAATTAATCATATTCTCAAGTAATTTTAAAGATGTATTCTTTTAAATCGATTTGATACATTTAGAATTTTATTTTTAAAATATTTTAAAAAAATCAAAAAATATTTTTTTACCAATTGGACTAATTTTTTGGAGTCTTAGATGCAAACGGCTTTCTAAACTAGTTAATTAATTTATATAAATGTTGATATTGAGAGTGGTATTTCGACACATGAATCTCACGTTCACATGAAGAGGGAAAAACACTAGTTATTTATCGTTGTGTGAAACATCATTATCTTGTAAAATCATTGATGTGAAGTGATGAGTCATAGGTACGGCAAATCAACCGACAAATCAATCCTATCCAATCATTAACTTCATCTTTAATAGTAATAATAGTAATAAAGAAGAGCATGTAATTATATAGTAATTTTGTTTTTTGAGATAGAAATCAATTAGGATTCAATTTCTCAATATACATAATGATTAGTAACTAGTGATGGGTGTAAAAATGGTTACTTTAACGTAACTAATTAAAGACCATCACGTGTCTATAATTTTCCATAAAAATCAAGACCATTCGAAGACTAAGTATGAAAATTGCGTTGAACAAAAGAATATATCTATTATTTCCTGTCGTCCCAAAGGTTTCAATACCTTCCAAGAAGAGCCGGCAAGCCATCACCGGGATGGGGAACCCTTCCCCATCTTGGCATCCTCCGCTGCAGCATTACTCATCTCGTAAATCATTCCTTATGGCTCCTCGAGCAATGCCTCCTTCTTGTCTCCGGCTATCTAAGAAGAGAGGGGCATAAAGCTCTGTATAACTTCACCTTCCTGTTTTCGATTACTCGGGAAGGGCAGGAATCAGACTCCTTATCTTGGTTACAGTAGGATAGTATCTCCCTCGGTTTATGAGATGGTTAGATTTTCCATCCACAAATATCTTCTTAATGTCTTCTAAATATCTCAAAATATCCTAAAATATCTATAAATATCTCCATGACTCACTTCTCCAACTAAAACTATCACTAAGTATCCTTTAATATGGTCAAGATAAGAGCCCCTTGGCATCCTCCCATTGGCTACATGCCAAGTTGAAACTTTGATGTGATTTAGAGGAGACATTAATTCATGCTTAAGCTCCTAATCTAATCTACTCCTTGCCTATAAATAAGAGGGCATACAATTGCCCAAAGGTAGACGAATTTTGCCCACTTTTCTCAACAATTTCTCTATAAACGTTTCCCTACGTACGCTGCTTTTCACCCTGGAGGGGATACACCGAGATCATCCCAACAAGTCATTTGTGCAGGTTTTCAGGTGCTCCCCATCTCGGAACCACTCCATTCCAAGCTCTGATTCACTTTTCCAAGGATCACAAGATGTTTTTAACCTCCCTTTCTTGTCCTAGAAGACTTTGGGCTCCTCTCAATACATGACTCTCTCTTCTCGGTTAGGGACCTCTCCACTGATCAGAAGCTCCACGGATTGAAGATCTCCATTCAGGATTCCTCCAACTTATCCAAAGCTGATCAGACTATACTGTTAGAGTCAACCAAAATTTGACATCAACAGTTTGATGCCGTCTGTGAGAAGCGCTACTGAAAGTCTTCCTTCGATTATTTGCTCCCGTCTCGGCTAAAAGTTAGATGATTACAAGGTCTGGTCAGTCTTTGCAACCAAGAGACCTGAATAGCACGGTGGATAGCGACTCGGCTAGAGAAATGTCAAGAATTCCTAGATCGAATACGAGGACTACCGTCCCTATCCCGGAAGAAGAAGAAAATGCACTCCCCATTAACCAAGCAGGCCCGTCGGCTCCACCTACAAGAGCCCACGTTGGGCCAGCTACCGGAGTTGCGGATACGGTGCGACTTGATAACTTTGAACATTAGTTATGTCAGTTTCAAACCTGTCTCGACACCATTTTCTCCCGCCTGTCACCGGCCCCGGATCAGAAGAGACCGGTTCTCCAGAACACAGTAAGATAGGAACGCCACCTGCCACCGATTCCTGATCTGAGGGAATTAGTTCTATGGCATGTAGGGTGTGAGGATCATCATCAAGAATCGGACGATGTCATCTACTCCGAAGGACACGTCTCAATGGAACAACCTCGTTCGAGTGATCGATCAGTTAGGGAATGAAATCTGGCCCCACTAGGCATTTTGGATTTTGCATCTTTGCCTTTACGGTTTCATCGGATAGAGGGTCACCGCGATCAGCAACCGGGGAGAACTCACAGCCCCGTCACCTGTGTTGATCGCAAAGGTCGCCGTGCTTAGGAGGTTGACTTCCATTCCCCTCCCGCTGAAAGGCAAGGGTTAAGATTTGCTGCAAGTCATGTGGTAGCACCGCCCAACAGAGAAACAACATTAGAAAGGTGCGTCGCTGAGATGGAGGCAATGATTGTGCAAATACGAGGCCCTGGAGGGGCTTCTAGACTCCCTTCAGGTATAAGGTCTCCTTTCGTTGACGATATAGTGTTTGAGGTGGTCCCCTACAGATTTCCTAGCCCACAAATAACCCCCTATGATGGAACTACCGACCCCGATGATCATCTCTCCATTGTCGTTGCGTTCATGGACATGCATACCACCTAATTGGAACAGCTTTTCTTGGCCCGATTCGACTATTCCCGGAGAAAGCCCAAAATGGCGACTCACCTTCTCACCCTCCAGCAGGAAATAACAGAAACTTTGGGTGATTTCGTTACTCGATTCCACCGGGAAAGTTTGAGCTGTGGTAGTATTTCGGATGCTGTGGCCTTAAATGTTTTCATTGACGAACTAAGGCACCAGAGATTATCGTATTACTTGTGCTTGTACCGTGTGCCAAATTTGGCTGCTGCTTTGGCTTGGGGTACAAGGTTTTATGAAGTTGACCTTAGAGATGCCGTGAAGTGAGAAGGAGAAGGGGCTTAAAAGCTAAAGGGCCGAGCAGAGGAAAGACCAAGCCGGGCACAAGGGTTGCGAAGGCTGCAGGCAGATGGACGGTTAGGACCTTTTCCCATGGATCAAAGACATCCTCCACCCCCAGGGAATCGCCCAGGGCTAATGCCCCTAACTGCATCCATAGCGATGATTTTTGCTGAAAATTCGGGAAGAAGATTCTTCCCGCTAGCTCCTCCCCCTAAAGGAAGACCCATAGGAAAATTCATTTCTAAATATTGCGAGTTCCATCGTGACCATGGTCACTCAACGGATGAATGCTTCCAGCTTTGAGAAGAGATCGAGGTCATCATAAAAAGAGAGTACCTTGGTCATTATGCCCACAAAGAGAACATAGGCTCCGACTAGAGTAGTCATCGAGATGAGTGTAGGGGTCAACTGAGAAGGAAAAACCATGGCCGACCCCCATTGAGAAGAGAAACTGAAGAATTTGATGATGAGATGTGTATAGATGGTAAAATCAATATGATAGATGGTAGCCTCGGTCTCGGAGGGGAGACTACCTCTTTCCAAAAGAGGCATGAGGGTAAAACGAAGAGAAAAATTGATGAGGACGTGTACGAGGTGAGCACAATTGTTGCTGCCTCGCACAACATCAGCTCCTTCAGTGAAGCTGACCTTTGAGAGATTCATACCACTCATGATGATACCGTGGTAATTTCTGCCCTAATCAACCACTACAAAGTGGGACGAATTCTGATCAACGGAGGAAGCTCCATGGATATCGTTTTAAAATATGCTTTCTACAAAATGGATGTGATATCAAGCTCCATAAGACCCACTACTTCCCCCTTGTTGAATTTGGCGAGGGATTCAATGTTGGCGCTGTGCCCACCTTGGCCACAGTTTGGGTCAAATTTCTCATCGTGGACCGACCTTCTCTTTACAATGCAATCATTGGGCGACCTACCTTGGTGACGTTAAAAGTCGTATTTTCCCCTACCACCAATCAATGAAGTTCCCTACAGAAAGGGGGGTGGGAGAGGTGAGGGGAGACTAAGAATCTGCTAGGTCTTATGCCAGCAGGGCACTCGAGAAAAAGAAATAACATTTAACGATCGGGATCGGGAACAACGAGGTTGAACTCATGGCCCTGTCTGATCTCGAAACTATGCCTATCGACGATTCCCGAGATGAGAAACCCCATCTAAGGCCTCGTGAAGACTTGATAGAGGTACCTATTCACCCCACCATTGAGTGGAGAACTGTCCGAATTGGTGCCAAACTCAACATGGCACAACAAGAAGACTTAACCAAACTCCTTAGAAGAAATTATGATGTGTTTGTTTGGACCCACAACGACATTCCTGGGATTGATTGGAGTATTTCCAGGCATTGTCTCCATGCTAATCCTCATTATCCCCCTGCGAGGCAAAAAAATAAGAAAATTCCACCCGGAGCTTTAAAATCTCATTGAACAAGAAATTAATAAGTTAGTGAAATCTGTCGTGGTGGAAGAAGTGGAATTCCTCGATTGGCTCTCCAATATCCTCCTTGCGCCTAAAGCAGGAAACAAATGGAGTATTTGCGTAGACTTCAAAGACCTCAATAAAGTGTGCCCCAAAGATTTTTTTCCCTTTGTCGAGAATAGACTTGGTTATAAATGCTAAGGAGGGGCACGAACTCTTGAGTTTCTTATATGCTTACGCTGGATACAACCAAATTCCCATGATTCCTCCTGACAAGGAAAAGACCTCGTTTATCACAAACAAATGCACCTACTGTTATAAGGTCATGCCCTTCAACCTTCGCAATGCCAGGGCTACCTCCCAAAAGCTCGTCAACAAGATGTTTAAGGAAGAGATTGGCTCAACGATGGAAGTTTACATCGACGATATGCTCGTAAAAATCACCAAAGCATGTGATCATATCAGCCATCTCCAAAATGGTTTCGACAAGCTCCGAACTTATCGCATAAAGCTGAACCCCACCAAGTGTATTTTTGGGGTTTCAGTAGGAAAGTTTTTAGGCTACATGGTGTCCCAGAGAGGTATTGATGCCAATTCAGATCAAATCAGCGCCATTCTCGGAATGGGCTCTCCACGGACGAAGAAGAAAATTCAAATGCTTACGGGAAACCTGGCCACCTTGAACCGTTTTATTTCACAATCTTTAGAAAAGTGCCTTCCGTTCTTCAAAGTTTTGCGGGGTAATAAGGCATTCGAGTGAACAACGGAATGTGAGGCCGCCTTCTAAGAGCTTAAAACCTATTTCTCCTCAATACCGCTGCTGAGTACCCCCAAGGACGAAGAAGAGTTATTCATGTATATCACTGCCTCAAATACCGCAGTCAGTACGACGCTGATCCGAGAAGAGGACGGGATTTAAATGCCTGTGTATTATGCGAGTCGAGTGTTGATTGATGCCGAGACAATATATCAACGATTTGAGAAGTTGGTTTATGCCCTTCTCATCGCATCAAGAAAATTGAGGCAATATTTCCTAGCCCACATGATCATCGTACTTACTGATCAACCCTTACGGAAAGTTCTTTACTCACCCGATGTCTCTGGTCGACTCATGAAGTACAACCTTGAGTTTGGCTAATTCCACATTAGGTACTGGCCTACGACGGCCATCAAAGGGTAGGTCCTGGTCGACTTTATTGCCGAGATAACTTTCTCGAAAAAGCTCATCCCGGAAGACCATGACCCTACCCGACAAGAGGCCATCTCGGCCAGGTAGAGGTGTCGGTCCTGGAAGGGGCACCTTCCCATCCCAAAACAAGTGACAATATCAATTCTAAAAATGGAAACTGTTCGCGGATGGTTCCTGCAATGTGGGAGGATGTGGGGCCGAAATGGTCCTAGTATCCCTGGATCGATAAGAAATTGAACATGCACTTCGATTGGGATTCAGAGCCACCAACAACGAAGTAGAATATGAAGCTCTTCACGCCGAACTCAGATTAGCAAGAGAACTCAACTCCAAGAACCTACAAGTCTTTTGTGATTCATAGCTAGTTGTAAACCAAGTAAACGGTGAATATGCAGCTAAAGATTCGAGTATGACTGCATACCTCGGGAGAGCAAAGGCGCTTATGGAAAATTTTAAAAAAATCCAAGTACATCAAATACCCCGAGAAGAGAATCGGCATGCCGATGCCTTAGCGAACTTGGCTTCCGCCGTGGAATTCACCCTGAAGAAGAGCATTCCCGTTGAATATTTGGAGGAGCCAAGAACAACAGTTTCTGATCAAGTGACCACCATGTGCGCTCTCTCCAATACACTAACTTGGATGGATCCGATAAGGGAATACCTCTTAAATGAAACACTCCCCTCAGACCGAGTAGAGGCCAGGCGAATGTGGTATAAGGCATCCAAGTACACCATCATTAATGGGGTGCTCTATCGATGATCTTTCTCGGGCTTGTACTCTCGTTTCCTGAGATCGGAAGAATCTAACTACGTGATAAGAGAAATCCACGAAGGGATGTGTGGAAACTACTCGGGAGGAAGGTCCATGGTTCACAAACTTATTAGACAATGACACTTCTGGCCGAACATGCACGAGAACCCCATGGAGTTTGTCAAAAATGTGATAAATGTCATTCCCAGCTACCTCTAACTGTTCTTGTCCCTATGATGAGTCCTTGGCCTTTTGCCCAGTGGGGCATTGATATTCTCGGACCATTTCCACAAGGGATTGGGCAGATAAGATTTCTTGTTGTCACAATTGACTATTTCATAAAATGGGTAGAAGCCAAGCCACTTGCGCGGATCACTAAAGAAAGAATCAGAGATTTCGTATGGGAAAGTTTTGTGTGCCGCTTCAAAATACCCAGGGCCATCGTCTTCAACAATGGGAAACAATTCGACAAGGATCTCTTCGTGTAATTCTGTGCCGGGTTAGGGATTCAGACCCACTTCGCATCTCCAGGATATCCTCAAGCCAACGGATAAGTGGAAGTTACCCACCGCACAATTCTCTATGTACTCAAGACCAGATTAGATAAATCAAATGGAAGATGGGTTGAAGACGTGTGCCCCGTTCTCTAGGCATACCATACTACAACCAGGTCCTCCACAGGGGAAACCCCTTTCGCAATGACTTTCAAGTCAGAGGCAGTGATCCTTGCCGAGATTGGCGTGCCCTTTTCTTGGACAGTAATGATCTTCAGCCCAGATGAAAATAATGCCTCCTTGGCCCTTAATCTCGATCTTCTTGAAGAAAAAAAAAATGTGCCCGTGTTCGACAAACAGCTTACCAACAAACGGTGAGAATATCGTCGAGTATCGCGATTATCATAACTCGACTTTATCTAGGCGATAAAAATGGTGTTTAATTAATAAATATTAATACTACAATACTAATTTATCTAATTATACTAATATATTGGTAGGACGTTTATGAGAATTATTGCCTAGGGATCAATATCGTTCACTTAAACGTGTTCGTTTCAATCTATTTTCATTAATGACATTCATTCTATCCGACAATTTCTGTATCTATAACTCGCTTACTCTCTTTTTCTAGTGTAAAATGAACGAATATATAACTTTGCGTTGACGCCGAGGTCTCTCTCGAACGTCTTTTTGAACACATAGTTATATGAGTCGTGAACGAACGTCATTGATTGCACACTCTCCAACTTCTTCCCAGGTTATTGGATTGTTGCATTGTGTTTACCCTAGTCCAAATCCGAGGTTACCTCTCCCGAGTGTCAAACCCCGTATTCTCAGTATATCGTAACAAGCATAATAAATAATACAACAGGGCAAACACAATCAGATAAACATGAACAACCACTAACAAAACATCAATTTTATATAAACAACGTTTTCATGAATTCAACCAAGCCCTAGAAAATATATGTTTAGCTAAACATGGTCGTGGCCCTATATACAACTAGAAACGAGCTAAACATATACAAACATTCAACCAAACCTAAGAGAGAAAGAGAGAAATGAGGAAACTAGCCATTTATCTGAAGATTCGACACTAAAACCTTTCCGAGAACACTTCCTCCTTCTTCGCAACGTGATCTTCCTTTGGTCGAATAGCCTCAGAGCTCTCAAGACTTCCTAAAACGTCTAACATTTTGTTTGGAGGAGAAGGGAGGACATACATACGCTCAAAAATATCCCAAAATATCCTAAATATCTTAAACTGTCTGCAGAGGGACCACTGCGGAGGCAGTGAGTATGTCGGTTCAGAGATTGCCGCAGCGGTAGAGGAGGTGGTAGAATTAGAAAACATTTTGCCATTTCACCGCCTAGGCGGTGAGCTTTCAGCAAGAATTTGTCTTCTCTGCATTTTCACCGCCGTGGCATTGGTCTGGATGCCGCGGTGATGGGCTTTTTTTAAGAATCTTGCCTCCTTATTTGTTTTTCTACTGTTCTTCCACCGTTCTTGATCCGATTTGACCGCACAATGACTATTTTTGTCCTTTTTTTTTTTATTTTTTTATTTTTTTTTTGTCCCAAATACCTGTTTTATAGCAAAAAGAATATAAACGAATTAAAACGTAATAAAATGTACTAAACATACTCGAAAACTAACAAATTCGGTTTGGAAATAGATAGGTAATTTACACCTATCAAATACCCCCAAACTTAGAATTTTGCTAGTTCTGAGCAAAATACTTATACTAAAATAAAAACACAACGAAATGACTAACACAAACAACCTAAATATAAACAACCTAAACATAACTCTATGCGAGTTTTACATTCTTCTATCGACCAACACATTTTTCCCTCAACAACCCCCAACTATTGCCAAGTTCAGGAGTAACACGCATCATGTGGTGTTCTAGAATTTTGATACTCAATATCAGTAGAAATCATTCTAGATCATTATCAAGTGTGTGTGTGAGATATCAAACATATAACTATCCAAACACCGGATTGGATTATTCAATAATTAAGCTCATGACTTACACCGATAAGGATTAGGAAAACCATATGCTTGACCGGGCTCGATTATCCACTAATGTAAGTTCAGAAATTCATAGAGATCAATAGGGCTTGGTTCGATTTTTTGGACATTGGCCAAGGGTATCTCAGGATTAGAAAATAGGTGATCGTTATTATTCAATGATACCCAAGGCATAAACGTTTGTCGCTATCTCACTCTCGTAACCCCAAACATTTAAAACACAATCCTGAACAATAATTTAAGAACTTTGCACTCACTTGTCAAAAGAAACGAAAATAAAACTTTATTCACATAGTTTTTTTTTTTTTTTTTTAACAAAACATCGCACCCCCAAAAGAAGAAGGAGTTATCTGCTGGGAAGGGTGGTGCTCCAAAAGATGCGAAAGTGTTAAAATGAACTTGGGGGGCCTCTTTTATGTAGGATAGAACTCGTCCACTCCACCAATCGTGCTTGATGATGCCTTGAAAGCATTTGGGAACAGTGCGCTGTTCAGAAGCCGTGCAGCCACGTGTCCTATTCCCGACAGTTGGGCAGGTGACACGTCTAGGCACATTGAAGAGGCACTACTGAAGGGGCTCAAACACGATGGGATGCGTATGTGACGTCCATAGTTTTCTTGTCGATCTAGGGCTAGCTGTTCATTGCCATTCTTAGGTCGCCCATTTGTACTCTTAGGCCTTCCTCTCCATTCTCAGGCAGACTGCTCCCATCCTAGAATCACCCATCTCCTTCTCGGAAAGGAAGCCTGACTTCCATGCAACACCCCTCAAAGATAAAAAAAGGTCACTAACACCCCAAGAGGCTCACAATAGAGTCCCCAGTCTTTTAAATTTCTTCTCAACACTAGGGACTAGGGTGCTGCTGATGAGTGTAAAAATGGTCGCTCCAACGCAACCAATTGAAGACTGCCACATGTCTATAATTCTCCTTAAATATTAAGACCATCCGAAGACTAAGTACGAAAATTGCGCTGAACAGAGGAATATCTCCATTCATTCCAGTTGTCCCAAAGGCTTCAACACTTTCCAGAAAGAGTCAGCAAGCCATCACCGGGATGGAGAACTCTTCCCCATCTCAGCATCCTCCACTGTAGCATCACTTATCCTGTAAATCAACTCCTCATGGCTCCTCACGAAGTGCCCCCTTTCTTGTCTCCAGCTATCCGAGAAGGGAATGGCAGAAAGCTCTGTATAACTTTCCCTTCCTGTCTCTAGTTACTCAGGAAGGGCAGGAATTAGACTCCTCATCTTGGCTACAGCAGGATAGTGTCTCCATCGGTTTATGAGCTGGTTCAATTTTCCATCCACAAATATCTCCAAATGTCCTTAAATATCCCAAAGTATCTACAAATATCTCCATGGCTCACTTCCCCAACTAAAAATATTACCAAGTATCCCCCAATATCATCAAGATAAGAGCCCCTTAGCATCTTCCCATTAGCTAGATGCTAAGTTGAAACTTTGATGTGATTTAGAGGAGACACTAATCTATGCTTGAGCCCCTAATCTAATCCACTCCTTGCCTATAAATAGAAGGGCATACAATTGCCCAAAGGTAGACAAATTTTATCGACTCTTCTCGGTAATTTCTCTATAAACTCTTCCCCCCCATACGCTGATTCTCACGCCTGGATCATCTCGATAAGTCCTTTGTGTAGGTTTTCAGGTGATCCCCATCTCAGAATCGCTCTATTCCAAGCTTTGATTCACTTTTCCATGGATCACAAGGCGTTTTGAACCTCCCAATCTCGGCCCAAAAGGCTTTGGGCTCCTCTCAATATGGGCCTCTCCCTTTTCGGCCAGGGACCTCTCCAACTTATCCAAGGCTAACCGGACCACACCGTTGAAGTCAACCAAAATTTGACATCAATAATTAGTATTGGCAAGTTTTTGTTAACTCATAAGTTCTCTGATTTATCACACTAGCATAATGGGTCAAAACAGTATCGCATAGTTAAAAATTAAGATTAAAAAGAATAGAAATTGATACGAAATATTTACGTAGTAAAATTCTCAATTAATTTGAGTAAAACAAAGATAATTTTCTCTTATAATAGGAGAGTACAAATCTCTCAATACAAAATAGGAGAAACTAAGAGATGATAATAAGGAAAGATAAGGAAGGAGAAATAATATATTTTGTTTTCTCTTCGTTGAGATATATTTCTTTTGCTGCATCTCCCCTTATTTATAGGAGGAGAGTGTAGCCTCTGCTTCAATAAAGGCCGCACATGTGGAAGAAAAATCTTCCACCGAAATTTGATCCCCTCAATTTTTGAAAAAAGTGAGCAAAGCCAAAATGATTTTACTTACTTTCTCACCAACCCACTTTTACATTCTCCCACTTAAAGCCATTTTTGTTTTCCTTAGATCCTTTATGAACTTACCAGTTTCATGCCGCTCACATTTCCAATAGGCCATATGAAGATCTACACTATCTAAACTTATCAACGTTGGTTGGCTTTGTCATAACATCTGCTAGGTTGCCTTTTATGTGAATCCTTTGAATATTACACTTCATTCTTCTACTATGTCTTAAAAAAAGTGATATTGAATGCCTATGTGCTTTGTCTTGGAATAAAGGGTTGGATTCATTGCGATATGCAAAACACTCTGAATTTCACAAAATAATATAATCGTCTCCTACTTGTGCCCGAGTTCTTCCATTAACCTTTGTATCTATACTGATTCCTTGCAAGTTTGTGTAGCTTCCATGTATTATGACTCTGTTGTAGATTAAGGCCACAACAGTTTGTAATTTGGATATCCAGCTTACTGCTCCTTCTATAAGTGTGAACACATAACCTGTAGTGGATTTTCTTTTGTCAAGATCACCTGCAAAATATGAATTGACATAGCCTATGATAATGAATTTTGATTCTTCATAACATAATGCAACATCTGAGGTTTCTTTGATGTATCTTAGTATCCTCTTGACAACATTCTAATGCTATATACCATGATTCTCCATAAATCGATTGACCGTGACAACTACTTGAGCAATATCTAGTCTAGTACATACCATAACAAACATAAGGTTTCCCATTGTTGATGCATATGGTACTTGAGATATTTCCACCATCTCTGTTTCATTGCATAATTGAGGATAATTTATAATTGGCAAGAAGTGAGGATAGAAATTGGCCTATAGTCATGCATGTTGAATTACCACAAGATTTTCTTGAAGTGGTTTTTCTAAGAAAGCCAAATCTTCCTATATTTTCTGTCTCGAAGAATTTGCATCCCTAAAAAGTTGTGTATTGGTCCCAATTCTTTCATATCGAACTCCTTATCTCACGATACCTTCAATACTTGGACACGATCTTTGTTGGGGCCTACGACCAATATGTCGTCCACGTACAACAAAAGAATAATGAAGTAATTTTCTCCAAACCTCTTGTAATACATACAATGGTTTGAACTTAGTCTATTGTAACTAAGGCTAATTATGAATGAATTAAATCTCTTGTACCAACATCTTGGCGACTACTTTAGATCGTATAAATATTTGGTTAACTTGCAAACCAAGTTTTGTTTTTCTTCAAATCCTTCTAGTTGGACCATGAATATCTATTCTTCAAGTTCTCCATGAACAAAAGTCGTTTTCACATCTAAATGTTTTAGATGCAAATCAAGCGCATCACACATAGCTAGGACTACTCTGATAGTTGTAAGTCTATTACTAGAGAAAATATCTCGTTGAAATCAATATTGTTTTCTGAATAAATCCTTTCACCACCAGTCTTGCACAATACCGCTCTTGTTAACCCAGAGATTGATCCAAGAGGGGGGTGAATTGGATTTATAAAAAAAATTCAATATCTTTCTACTAAAATCTCAAATCAAACTCGTTAGTTCTTGTGATTGCTCGTGCAACGGAATAATCAATCAAATTAAAATAATAAAAGTAAAGAGTAAGAGATAGAGATAATCAAACCACAAGATACAATAGATTTATAGTAGTTCGACATAACCTTTTTGCCTACTCTACTCCTCAATACTTCCAATGGAGAGTTCTAATTCACTAATCTTTAATCTTCTTACGGGTGAAGATTAAACATTTTACAATCTTCTTCCAGGTAAAGAACAACCTTTTACAATCTTTCAATCTTCTTATGAGTGAAGATCAAACCTTTCACAATCTTCTTACGGGTAAAGATTAAACATTTCACAATCTTCTTACGAGTAAAGATCAAACTGTTCACAGTATTCTTTCCCGAAAGATCGGTCCGTCATTGTAAGACCCTAATTTTATCACGTACATAATTTTAGTTGCATTTTAGAAACATTTAGAAAATAACGGGATGGTATGTGTTATTTTCAATTTGAAATAAAAAAATTTAGGGGTGAATTTATAATTTTAAGAAATCTTAAATTTTGAATTGGGTTAAAATAAAAAATTAAAGAAAATTTAGGGGAGGTTAATGTAATTTGAGAAAATATTATATATATATATATATATATATATATATATATGTATGTATGTATGTATGTATGTATGTATATGCTGTTGAGATCAACCAAAATCGAAAATAGGGAGAGGGAGGAACGACGTGGCAATGGGAGGGATTGAGGAAGATCTACTATGATCATGTATATAAATTATCCATGCAAAATTGTGATCTAAAACTTGAAAAGAAGGAATCAGGAAATCAAAGAAGAGAGAGAGAGAAGTTGGGTGTGGATTTGGTCGGCAGTGTGCTCATTCGGCTTGTGTGCGTGGTCTGTTTAGTGCCGGTGTGTATATGAGTGTGTGTTTTGATCGTCGTCGGCGTGTGTGGGTGTGGGTGATTGATGGTGTGTGAGGGTGTGCGATCGTCATTGTTCAGTCGTCGGTGTGGGGGTGAGCAACTGTACGTGTGTGTGTCTGTTCATCCGTGTGTGCGACGGTGTGTGTGTGTGTGTATGCGCTGTCCCTTTTGTCCGTAGGCGGTGTGTGTATGTGTGCGACTATGTGTATGTGTGTGTGTGTGTGCGCTGTGCAGACGTGTGTGTGTGTGTGTTCTGCTCAGTTTAGCCGATGTAGGTATGTGACCGTGAGTGTGTGTGTGTTCTTCGATGTTTTGCTGTGTGGATGAGTGGGTTGTTTGGTTGTTAGTTGGCAGGTGAGGGTGTGTGGGGGGGGTGTGTGCACAGGTTGTAGTCGCCGGAGCTGGTGAGAGTTAAAGAGAGAAAGGGGTCGCCGTAGCTGGTAGCGCATAAACACGCAGTTACTTTCACTCTCAAGTATATGAGATCAAGTTTTAATATAGATCGGGAGAGTTAGGGTTATTGAGTCCACAGGGATTGGTTGTGACTATTATTGAGTACCGCATTTATCATGACCTAACTTTATTTAGGCGAAAATAAATGTGTTTAAAATTAATAATACTAATACTAAGTTAATTAATCTAATTAAACTAACTATACTAATACTATTATGAGATGTTTAAGGGAAGTAGATTGCTTAGAGATTAACTTTCATTTACAAAAACGTGTTTGGTCTCGTTTTATTTTATGTTAACGGCGTTCAGGTATCCGACAATCTCGGTTCGAAAACTCACTCGCCACCTCTCCCAAGTGTTAGACGAGTGAATACGTGAATTCGTGTCAACGAATAAGTCTCCTTCAACGTCTTAACGACGCTAGGTCACGTGAGTCTCGCCCCAACGTCATTGATTGCACACTTTCTAACGCCCTCTTAGGTCGTTAGATTGTCACGTTGTGTTTAACCTAGTCCGAATCCGGGATTACCTCTCCCGAGTATCAAATCTCATATTCTCTAATTATCTAAACAAGCATAATATCATTACAACACGGCAAACACAATCAAAATTATTATAAAACAACCATAAACGAAACACAAACTCAAACAAATCACATTTTCATAAATATATGTTAATCCTTTAGACAATCCATATTTAGCTAACGGCCATAACCATATATACAATGTAAAACGAGCTAAACATGCTCAAACAATAATCCTAAGTTAAGATATGAAGAGAAAAACGAGAGAAACTAGCCGTAGTCTGAAGATTTCTCGTTAAGAACGTTCCAAGATCGCTTCTCCTTCGTTGCTTTGTGTTCTTCTCCTTAGGAATTAATTGAGCTCCCCCAAAACACTCTCTTCTATCCTCCTAAGGTCTATGGAGGTGTCATGGCCGAATGGAGAGGAGAGGAAGAGAAAATGGGATCAAAATATCCTAAAATATCTAAAAGAATATCTAATCTGGTGTAGAGGTTTCCGCCTAGACGGTGGAATTTCTGCCTAGGCGGCTGAACAGCAGTGAGTTTAGGTTTGATTCTGCACAATTTTCGCCTAGACGGTGATACACTTTCTTGTTTTAGCTGTAACTTCTTTGTCCGAACTTCGATTGAGGTAATTCAAAAACCAATGGAAAGCTAAGAGAACGATATACAACTTCCACGTTTTGAGTTGGTCCAAAATCGAATTGTATCATAGTAAAAAATAGCCTTGAAGTTACAGTACATGTACCAGCTTTGCACATTTTCACCATTTTTCTACCGTTCTTGATCCGATTCGATCGTTTTTTATCTGTTTACATACTTTTTCACCTCAAACACCTGATTTAGATAAAAACACATAAAAATATATTAAAACGTACTAAACATACTTGAAAACTAACAATGTTCAGATTGAAAATATATAAGTAATTTACACCTATCAAATACCCCCAAACTCGAAATTTTGCTAGTTCTCAAGCAAACACCCATACAATAAAAGAAAATATAACAACTAAACACTAAAAATAAAAAACACGATAAACAAATATGTGCAAGTTTTGAGTATCATCTACCGGCCAAACGAAATATCCCTCATCGGTCCCCAATCCTATCGAGTTTAGGCATAAAACACACCATGTAGTGTTCTAGAATTTCAACATCTCGAGAATAGTAAGCGTCATTATAGATCCTACTGAAGTGTGTGTGTGTGTATTTAAAACTCAAATATATAATTGTCCGTTAATCGGATTGGATTATCCACCATATAAGTGCATAACAGAAAAAACCCGAAGGTATAAGGAATCCATAGGATTGACCCGGGATCTATTCTCCACTAATGTAGGCTTGGAAGTTCAAAAAGATCAAGAGGGCTTGGTTCGGTTTAGGACAAATGGCCAAGGGTAAATTTGAATGAAAAAACGAGTTAACATCATTAACTTGATGTTACCCAAGGCACATTGCTTGGCACTCTCACACTCGAAACCCCATCGATAATTTGAAACAACCGTGAACATATATTAAGAATGACGTACTCACTTGTAGAAAAGAAATTTAAAAAACAAAACTATATGTACATAGTTTTTTTGTTTTTGTTTTGTGTTTTTTTTCTTCAAACAAACACACCCCCAAACTTATTTTATTTGTACAATTTAAGGGGTGTGTAAAATATGAACGAAAAATGACAAGTGAATACTTGAATACCGAACCAATTAATAGTTCGTCCAAAACCCAACCACTCACATCAAGTAGCATAATGACTGCTAACTAGATTCACTCTCTTTGTGCCTCCGGTTAAGCGACAAAGGTTTGAAAAAAAGTTTAATTGGCTATGGTGTTAGTGAAGTGTTTAGAATTGAAACGGCTATTAGGCTTTGACAGGGTAACGAGGGGTAATGATTTAACAAGGTTGGCTTACTAGGCTCAAGCGAGAAAATGAATGCCTAAATCATATTTTCCGAACTACCTTGCCTAGGATTTCGCCTCAAATTTCCCCCAGATCAAGTTCTAGAAACCCTAATGTTATGAATTTAGGTGACAAATAATTTTTTTCAAATCAATTAGATGGTTATATAATGAGTTTTCGTGCTCGTGCATGTAGGATCTATAATAACTATTACTAAAACATAACGTTGAGCACACAGAACAAACATGCATGAGTTTTACGCTCGACCTCAATAAACAACCAGAGGACAGACTCATCATCGGGTAATGGCCCAGATGACGTCAAAACTCAACACATAACACAAAAACTATCCTAAACAGACATGCACACGTAGAAACAATAAAACATACTAAAAACATACTACACATCACATCCGACTCAAACAAGAAATGCCCATAATCACCTAGTCAGCGATCCCAATGACATGATAAAGCATTATAATGAAGACTAGGGTTTAGAACACGTACCTGGGAGGCGAGAGAATCTCGCCTCCGAATCAAATCGGCTATGACGGATCTAACTTATTCTTTTCCTTGGGTTGCTGGTAGGGGCATAAAATACACCGCTACTTACTATCGCAAGTATACGAGATCTAAGTTTTAATATAGTGGATCTTGAAGATCGGATATCGTTCCCACAGAGAAAAGTGTGAATAATTGAAAATTGCAATTTACGTAGTCTCATGATCCTGACGATGAAAGACATGATTTAAAATTAAACTACGCTAAACTACAATTAGTGGGTTAATCCTAAATAAGTTGATTAATTAGGGATTAATTTTGTTCACTTAATACATGTTTGATTTCGTTTAGTTATCAATAACGGAGTTTAGGTATCTGACAATCTCGGTTCGTAAACTCCTCCGCCACCTCTTCTGAGTGTAAGACGAGGGAATACGCGACTTCATGTCGACGAAGAGGTCCCCCTTAATGTATTAACGACTCTAGGCTGCGTGAGTCTTACCCCATTCGATTGCACACTAACTAACGCCCTCCCCAGTCGTTAGGTCGTAACGATGTGTTTACCCTAGTCCGAATTCAGGGTTACCTCTCTCGAGTGTTAAACCCTAGATTCTCAAATACAACCCTAATACCATTACAAGCATACTAAGATCGTCATCAAATGATAAACACAATCAGACTTAAAAGCAATAACCGTTCAAGAAACATATATTAAACCAAACGAGTATTTACACAACTACATCTTTTCTTAACTAATCTTTAATTAAACTAACATGTTCTTAGCCAATAAAACAGTAAATCAAGAGTAGATAATCAATATCAACAATAAACATTAAATTCAAAGATGAAAATAAGGGAAAGAAGATCAAATCTCAAAGTGGAATAGTCCACTTTCACCAAAAGAACAATCCTCCCGAGCTTCCTCTTCTCCATTGATGAAGTTCCACTTCTAGCTCTTCAAGAAATGGCCAAGAACACTCTCTAAACTAATCTAATCTGCTTCCTAAATTATCTAAACCTAACTAAGGTAGAAGGAGCTATCTCTCTAACGTCTAAGGGTTCTTGAGGTTTTGTAGAGAAATGGGTTAAAAAGAGGGATTTGGAAAATATCTTCAAAATATCTAAAAATAGATATTTCTGTGCAGAGTGTCACCGCCTAAGTGGTAGTTCACCGCTTAGGCGGTGGCTTAAGTCGGTTTAAGTTTCTATCGGATCTTCGCCTAGGCGGTAGTTGCTGACACAACATACTGACATTTTCTCGCCTAGGCGGTGGTTCAACCCTTTAGCACTCCAACATTCTGCCTCTTTTCATCCTAGGCGGTGGTCTTTATTCACCGAAATCCTGTTTTTCATATTTTATTCACTGTTTCTCCACCGTTTTCACTTGTTTATTGCCCTTTAACGTCCCTTCACCTTTTTTACACTAAAACAATCTAAAACGCAATTAAATATAACTAATACGCTTGAAAACTAACAAATTCGATTTAAAAATAGATAGGGTTTTCACACCTATCAGTTGCCTCCCAAGAAGCGCTTGGTTTATGGTCATCAACCTGACACGCTGAAGTGCTCGTCAAAGAGCGGCTTTTGCCCATAGTACGTGTCGTACAACACTACGTACGGTTCTTGATTGTCAAAGCCCTCAAGCTTGGTGAGATTTGGCATTCGATGGCTTAAGCTTTCAACGGCATGCCTCACCGACTCATGTACTTGGTAGGCATGAAAGAACGTTGTTAATGGTGGTGAGGGACAAGTGAGCCACATCGGATCCTCGTAGATGTGATCGTTTGGAATCGATGATGGCATCACAATTTGGATCTCCAATGGTGACAAATCACAATTGTTAATCCAAGTTTGGGTTCCCAGTTTATTCGGATAAGCATAGTTGAACGTTCCCAAGCTCCTCCCGCTTATCTCTAGCTCCTCACGCTGGCTTTCAATGAACGTGGCTTTTAAACCTCCGGGTGCCACCGTGTCTGACTCGGCCTTAATCAAGCAGATTAGCTGACCAATTTACATTTGAATAGACATTACGTTCGCATCCATTTCAGTGCAAATCGTCTCAATGTTGTCGAGATGATCCTCATGCTCATTTAACCGGTCATTCGTCTCCCTCCAAAAATGTCTGAGTTTCCCCAATAAAATTAGCGTGTATTTCCTCCAGGCTAGGGGAAAACTCAATGTATTGGTCCGGGGTGTCAATCCATGGCACCGCAGAATTGCAACTCTAATAATCAAAAGCCGCCATGTCTTCCAACATCTAATGGGCTTCGTCCGAGGTTAGTTGGTCAAAAGAGGTGGTACCGTTTTCTCTTTCAACCCACATTCTGGTTGCAGCTTGTAACCCGTCGAGGAAGTTTAGTAGTTGACACTCCCTCGGGAATCCATGATTCAGAAACCGAAGTAGCAAATCCTTGTAACGATCCCAAGCACAATAAAATGACTCAGAATCCTGTTGAAAGAACTACAAGAGTACCTGTTGATCTACCATCTTCAAGCACCCTGCGGGAAAACAAAAACAAAAACTACAAAGAAAAAATTATACACAAAATAAATGCCTAAAGTAAAATTTAGTCGTTTACTTACAATATCAATAATAACCAAAAAACACAATCCCCAGTAACGGCGCCAAAAACTTGGTAGGGTGTAAAATACACTGCTACTTACTCTCGCAAGTATACGAGGTCTAAGTTTTAATATAGTAGATCTTTGAAGATCGGATATCGTTCCTACAGGAAAAGTATGAATAATTGAATACCACAATTTACGTAGTCTCATATTATCCTGACGATTCAATTAATTATTTAAATTAAACTAATTAAAACTACTTCTAAGGATTAATTCTAATTACACTAATTAACTAGAGATCGATTTCATTCACTCAGTACCTATTTGGCTTAGTTTAGTTATTAATAACGGTTATTATCACATCCAACAATTTCAGTATCTATAACTCACTCGTTTTTTCTTCCGAGTGAAAAGCAAGCGAATACATGACTTCGCATTGACGCCGAAGTTTCTCTCGAATGCCTTTCCGAACACATAGCCACGTGAGTCTTGACCCAACCTCATGGATTACACACAATCCAACTCTCTCCCGGGTTATTGGATCGTCGCGTTGTGTTTAACCCTAATCCGAATCCGGGGTTATCTCTCCCGAGTGTCAAACCCCGTATTGTTGGTTTATCGTAATAAGCATAATAAACGTGAAATAATGGTAAGCATAATTGGAATTGGATAACAAACCATTAGAATAACTTATATTCAACCAAAGAGATATTTACATGAATTACATCTAACCCTAACTAATCTCTAATTAAACTAACATGATCTTAGCCATTACAATATTAAATCAAGAAGAGATCATTATCATCAATAATAAACATTAAGTACAAAGATGGAAATAAGGAAAGAAAAGCCAAATCTTAAAGTGGAGTAGTCCACTTTCGCCAAAGAACGATCCTCCCGAGCTTCCTTTTCTCTATTGATGAACTTTATCTTTTAGCTCTTCAAGAATTGGCCAAAATCACTTTCTAAAACTAATCTAATCTACTTCCTAAATTATCTAATCCTATCTAAGGTGAAAGGGGCTCTCCAAATATAATAGGGCATAAGACAAAAATGGGGAAGAAAGGGATTAAAGTAAAGGTTTGGAAAATATATTCAAAATATCTAAAATTAGATATTTCTCGCAGAGTGTCACCGCCTAGGCGGTGGTTCACTTCCTAGGCGGTAGTTAAGTCGGTTTAGGTTCTGACGGATCTTTGCCTAGGCGGAGGAATTTTCGGCTAGGCGGTGGTTGCTGGCACAAATATTCTGACGGATTTCTGCTTAGGCGGTGGTTTATCAACCCAACTTCCTGCCTCTTCTTTGCCTAGGCAGTGGTCTTTATGCACCGAAACCTTGTTTTCACGTTTTGTTCACCATTTATCTACCGTTTTCACTTGGTTATCGCTTCTTTTCGTTCATTTACCTATTTTACACTATACGAGGTCACTACTTTCACTGGCAAGTATATGAGGTTAAGTTTTAGTATAGATCGGGAGAGTTAGGGTTATCGGGTCCACAGAGATTGGTTGTGATTATTATTGAGTATCGCGTTTATTATGACCTAACTTTATCTAGATGAAAATAAATGTGTTTAAAATTAATAATACCAATACTAAGTTAATTAATCTAATTAAACTAACTATACTAATACTATTATGAGATGTTTAAGGGAAGTAGATTGCCTAGGGATTAACTTTCATTTACAAAAATGTGTTTGGTCTCATTTTAGTTTATATTAACGGCGTTCAGGTATCCGACAATCTCGGTTCGAAAACTCATTCATCACCTCTCACGAGTGTTAGACGAGTGAATACGTGAATTCGCGTCAACGAAGAAATCCCCCTCAATGTCTTAACGACGCTAGGTCACGTGAGTCTCGCCCCAACGTCATTGATTGCATACTTTCTAACGCCCTCCTGGGTCGTTAGATTGTCACGTTGTGTTTAACCTAGTCCGAATCCGGGGTTACCTCTCCCAAATGTCAAATCTCATATTCTCTAATTATCTAAACAAGCATAATATCATTACAACATGGAAAACACAATCAAAATTATTATAAAACAACCATAAACGAAATACAAACTCAAACAAATCACATTTTCATAAATATATGTTAATCCCTAAGACAATCCATGTTTAGCTAACGACCATAACCATATATACAAGGTAAAACAAGTTAAACATGCTCAAACAATAATCCTAAGTTAAGAGATGAAGAGAAAAACAAGAGCAACTAGCCGTAGTCCAAAGATTTCTCGCTAAGAACATTCCAAGATTGCTTCTCTTTCGTTGCTTTGTGTTCTTCTCCTTAGGAATTGATTGAGCTCCCCAAAAACACTCTATTCTATTCTCCTAAGGTCTATGGAGGTGTCATGGCCGAATGGAGAGGAGAGGAGGAGAAAATGGGATCAAAATATCTCAAAATATCTAAAAGAATATCTAATCTGGTACTGAGGTTTCCACCTAGGCGGTGGAACAGTAGTGAGTTTAGGCTTGATTCTGCACTATTTTCGCCTAGGCGGTGATACACTTTCTTGTTTTAGCTGTAACTTCTTCGTCCAAACTTCGATTGGGGTGATTCAAAAAGATAATGGAAAGCTAAAAGAACGATCTACAACTTCTACGTTTTGAGTTGTTCCAAAATCGGATTGCATTGTAGTCAAAAATAGCCTTGAAGTTATAGCACATGTACCGGCTTTGCACATTTTCACAATTTTTCTATCGTTCTTGATCTGATTTGATCGTTTTTTTTATCTGTTTACATACCTTTTTTTACATCAAACACCTGATTTAGACAAAAACATATAAAAATATATTAAAACGTACTAAACATACTTGAAAACTAACAACGGTCGGATTGAAAATAGATAGGTAATTTACACCTATCAGCAGTGGAGAGGTTCGACGAGCAGAACCCAGAACAGACGAAGAAGACGACGGTCTCCGCAGCGGTGAGATTTGTCACCACGGCAGTGAGATACTGTGGGCAGAATTGTTGTAGCGTCGCCGCAGCGCTGATACTGCCGCCGCAACGATGGGGATCCGTGCAGAAAAACAGGGGATTTTAAACAATTTGAAAACGGGTAAAATTTCAATCAATTTTTAATTTTGTTAAATTAAATCCTTAGCGTTAAAATTTTCGTATTCGTAATAATTTTCGTAACGGTTAATTTTAATAAGGTTGTACATAAAGTATTAACCTAACAGAATGGGGTAAATAATAATTTTGCATAATTAAATTTGGAGAATGAGAAATTACGTAACTTAGGGTCATGCATTTCATATTAGGGTTGTTTTAAAGAAAATATTAATTTAGGCCCTATCGTTATTAGGTTCGCAAGTGCCAGCATCCCGGTAGGTTTTGGGCAGTGCTATTTTTATTATGCAAGAATCAGGGTGAGTGTACTGTCTTCTATGTTAATATGCAAATTTTATTTTCGTATAAATTGTGGGAAAAATGTGTTTATTAAAAATTGGACAATTTTACAACTCATATTAGTTAAGTAGATTTCTAAATGTAGAGTGTGGTTTTTGATCCAACTATACCATAGCTTTGATCCCGTCAAGAGGGTATGTCTTGCAGGATAATTTTGACCTGTCCGGAGGGTTAGTTCGGCAGATGGTTGATTATATTATGACCTGTCCGGAGGGTTAGTCCGGCAGGTGGTTGACTATATTATGACCTGTCCGGAGAGTTAGTCCAACAGAAGGTTGATTATATTATGACTTATCCGAAGGGTTAGTCCGACATGTGGTTAACTATATTATGACCTATCCGGAGGGTTAGTTCGGCAGGTGATTGATTATATTATGACATGTCCGAAGGATTAGTCTGGCAGGTGCTTGATTATATTGTTACCTGTCCAGATGATTAGTCCGACAGGAGGTTGATTGACCCGTCAATGGTGCAAATCCTGCGGGTGGTACGATAACGTTGCAACTCCCAATCGTGAGGTAAAAACAATCTTATGGCTAGTAGAAGAGTGGTGTTGGGTGTTTTATTATACGATGAACTGCTTGGATTGATTTGATTTAAATATATTACTTTAAAAAGGGATTGGCATATATACGTATACTATTTGGTGCACTGGTTGACTTAAAATATTTAGATTGAGTGTTTTGAATATATGAGTTATTTCAGTGGTAACAGAAAAACTAAATTTTCATACGGTATGTGATGATATAATATTATATTTTGAAATGTGGTGTTTAATATTTATTCTTGATCTATTCAAAGTGTTTTTATTATGAAGACAGTACACCGATAAATTTTTTTGGTTTCAGATACCGCAAATAGGAGTGGGTCCACTACTGGAACTAGGTAAAGTCCGGAGGTAGTGTCGTTTTGGGAGTGGGCCGGTTAGAGGCGAATCCATGGGAGGTTCAACCTTGTTTTTGGTGATTTTTGTTGTATATACATATATTCGGCATGGGTGTATCCCATATTTTTTGGACATGAGTATGCGATATTATTTTTGGGAAAAAAAAAAACAATAGTGGTAGCGGTATGCGTGCATCTGAATATGTTGTATTTATATATGTATGTATTTAGTTTAGTTGGTCAGGGGGTGTCATGCCGATGTCACGCCCGGTCTCAGGTGACGGGTACCCGGGGTAGGGTGTGACATTTGTGTTATCAGAGCCTAGGTTATAGGTTTTTTAGACGTGTCAGTTTGACGAGCCAGTGGTGGACCTTGAGTTAGGGTGTCGGTAGGTGGGTTCAGCACGCGAGTGGTGGTTTTGTTATTAAATTAAATACTGTTATTTTTTTGGTTGGTCAGTAGTTCATTGAATTTCATTGCAGATAGTGAAAATGGAGTATGAAAACGAGAGCTCTGGGAGTGTGGGACCCCAGAGGCAGGAAGATAGGATGAAAGGAAGTTTAGATACCGTCAAGAGGATTTTGCAGGTTGCTGCCCAATTGACAGAGCTGTAGGCAAAAATAATAGAATATCAAAAGGCCCAAACTGTTATTGCTACGTCCCAGGAAGTACTTCTGAAAAGATTCAAGGAGTTGGATCCTCTAGTTTTCACAGGAACAGCGGGTCCAGTTGATGCCAAGAACTGGTTGAGAGGCGTGGGGCATGTCTTTGAGGCTATGGGAATTATTGACGATAACCAAGTTCTTCTTGCCACTTTCTAGCTAAAAGAGGAAGCTGAACATTGGTGGGAGGAGATGAAGATGTTACTTTTGGAACCAGGCAAGGAGATCACTTGGGATTGTTTTGTTACGGTGTTTAATGAGAAATATTTCCCTAAGTCTTATCGGTTCCAGATGGAGGAAGAGTTCATAATATTGAAGCAAGAAAAAATGACCGTCCAGCAGTACGAGGTTAAATTCGATGCCTTATCCCATTTTGTTCCTGACCTGGTAAGAGTGAGAGAGGCGAAATACAGACGATTCCAAAAAGGGCTTAATTTAGAAATCTGTTCCAGGTTGACGAGTAGACAAATTAAGAGTTACGCTGAATTGGTGAATACTGCAAAGTTGGTGGAAATGGATGTTCAAGAAGCCGTCGAGAGCTGCGAACAGTACAAAAAGAGCAGATTTAAGTCGCCTAATAGATATCCAGGAGCCACTTCTTGAGGAACAGTATTTCGACCGCCAGTTGCTCGAGCCCCATCGATTAGACAATCTGCTAGAAGCCGTGGTCCACGACCGTCATACTCTGGGTGACAACAGAATGTATCTGGATCGAGTGTCGGCCAGCAAGAGCCGGGGAAGAATCAACCATTTAGTAGAGCCGGGGTATTTGTATTCTACCAGTGTGGATCACTAGATCACTTTATCAGAGAATGTCCTATGGCGAGTCCCGTATATTTCTGTTGTCATGAGCCGGGTCATATAGCTTCGAATTGTCCGAAATCAGCTGTCACATCTACACCTTCTGCGAGCAGTGTGGGTAGTGCTGGCCCTAGCATTTCCCAAGAACGTAGTAGGGGATTAGCTGGTAAACCTCTAACGCGAGGTCGTGTTTTTGCTACTACTCGACAGGATGCCTAAGCTACTCCAGATATGGTTACAAGTATCATGTCTTTATATGATAAAGATGAACGTGTACTTCTTGATCCCAGTTCTACTTATTCATTTGTTTCGGCAACCTTTATGATGCATATAGGAAAATTTCCTACTTCCCTACTATATAGTATCATTATCTCTACTCCGGTAAGTGAGTCTCTGTTGATAGATAGTACGTATAAAGACAGTCTACTTCGGATTGGTAATAGAGAGTTATTAGTAGATCTACTACTTCTGAGTATTCATGATTTTGATGTGATACTGGGTATGGATTTGCTATCCGGTTATCATACCACAGTGGATTACTTTAATAAACAAATTAACATCCAGGTCTCAGGCAAGTCAGAGCTGGTATTTTCGGGGGATAGAATCATTACCCCTGCTAGCTTGATTTCAGTCCTAGAGGCTAGGAAGCTACTAAAGAAGGGATGTCAAGCATACCTCGCGTATGTGATTGACACTAGTTAGAATAGAGTTCAGGTGGTGGATATTCCTGTGGTCAGGGATTTCCCCAATGTATTTCCAGAAGAATTGCTAGGGTTTCCAGTAGATAGGGAGATGGAATTCACTATCGAGTTACTTTCAGGAAGTGCTCTGATATCAATCCCACCCTATCGTATGGAGCCTACCGAACTGAAAGAATTAAAAATTCAGTTGCAATATCTGTTAGACTGTGGGTTTATTAGACCTAGTGTTTCTCTGTGGGGAGCCCCAGTGTTATTCGTAAAAAAGAAGGATGTCACGTTAAAGATGTGTATCGATTACCTGCAGTTAAATAAGGTGACGATTCGTAATAAATACTCGTTGCCTAGAATTGATGATCTATTTGACCAATTACAGAAGGCCAGGGTGTTTTCCAAAATAGATCTTCGATCGAGATATCACTAGCTAAAAGTTAGAGATAGTGACGTGGCGAAGACGGCGTTCTGTACGAGGTATAGGCATTATGAATTCTTGGTTATGCCATTCGGGTTGACGAATGCCCCTGCTGCCTTTATGAATTTGATGAATCGAATTTTCCAACCTTATCTAGATCAGTTTATTATCGTGTTCATTGATGATATACTGATATATTCCCAAAGTAAAGAAGAGAATGTAGAGCATCTCCAGATTGTGTTGCAGACATTGCGAGATAAACAATTGTATGCCAAATTCAGTAAATGTGAGTTTTAGTTGGATCGAGTGGTATTCTTGGGGCATGTTATCTCAGGAGATGGTATTCAGGTGAATCCAAAGAAAGTTGAAGCCGTGGTGCAATGGGAGAGGCCGAAAAATGTAACTGAAGTTCAAAACTTTTTGGGCTTGGCGGGTATTATTGACGGTTTGTGCAGGGATTTTCTGTTATAGCTGCCCCATTGACTCGTAAGGAATCTAAATTCGAGTGGACTGATTAATGTGAGCAGAGCTTTCAGGAGCTGAAGAATAGATTGATATCTACGCCAATACTTTCTCTTCTGACTGAAGGTGGTGGCTTTGTGATCTATACTGATGCATCACATCAAGGACTAGGGTGTGTACTGATACAACATGGACATGTGATTGCATACGCCTCCCGATAATTAAAGAATCATGAGCGTAATTACCCGACGCATGATTTAGAATTGGCAGCGATTGTTTTTGCCCTAAAGATTTGGAGATATTACCTGTATGGCAAAACTTGTGAGATATACTCTTACCACCAGAGTTTGAAATAATTGTTTACTCAGAAGGAACTAAATCTGAGGCAGAGACGCTGGATAAAATTGATTAAGGACTATGATTATACTATCCACTATCATCCTAGAAAGGCCAATGTTGTAGCGGATGCGTTGAGTTGGAAATCGGCGGGTTCGATTGCACACATTCAAGTTGTTCATACCAATCTGTATGTCGAGTTGAGATCTTTGCGAGTGCAGTTGGCGGTTAGTCAGACGATAATGTTGCTTGCGACTTTGACTTTGAGTCCGACATTGATCGATTGTATTATAGAAGCACAGAAGTCAGACGCCTATTTAGGAAAGATCAGAGGTGAAGTAAAGAGTGGTCATAGAGTTGACTATCGTTTCAGGGATAATGATGAGGTCTTGATGGTGGAAAATAGACTATGTGTGCCAGATGATGCCAACCTGAAGAGGGATATCTTGGAGAAAGCGCACAGTTCAGCATACGCTATGCACCCAGGCAGTACTAAAATGTATTGGAATTTGCGAGAACACTATTGGTAGAATGGAATGAAACAGGAAATTGCTGAATTTGTTGCTAGGTGTCTCGTTTGTCAGCAAGTTAAGATCGAGCATGTTGGCCCAGTAGAATACCCAAGAGGGGGTAAATTGGGTAATTAAAAAATTATCAGAATAAAATTCAATAAATCAAATAATTAATTTTAAGTCAAACTTAATTATTATCTTTATAACACAGCGAAAAAATATAATTAACTAAGTGCACACCCAAACAACAAAAATAACAAGTAAATATAGTAGCACACAAAAGATTTATACTGGTTCACCAAGTTATTCTTGGCTAATCCAGTCCCCCGAGCTCTATGGAAGTCGCACCCACTAAAACCAAGATCCCTTTAAAGGTAGGAACCAAATCACACACCGATTCTTTTACAGGCTCAGAATCAACATTTACAATATTCTTTTCTCAGGCTTAGGAAGAATCTCTATTTTTTTACAGGCTAAAGAATAACCTAATTCTTTTTAATGCTAAGGCACAAGAATAAAAACCTCTCAAAACACTCCAACTATCATTTTCACAGGTAAGAATGAAACCTTTACAAATTACTCAAAATGCAATTCTTATTCAGGAAGAATCACTATCTCAATCTTTATACAGGAAGAGATTGAACCCCGACTATCCTTGATTAACTACCCCTAATGATATTTAACCCGTCAAAACTCACCAATACAAAAATTGATAAGAAGTAAATCTCACTCGGAGCTTCTACCACCCCAGATAAACACTAACTCAATTAATATCTCAACTAATGATAGAAATATATGAGATATAAAAATCTGATTTCAACAAGATATGGGTAGCAAATTGGAGCACATAATCAGATTCAAGAAATTGTTTGTAAAAAATATTTTCTTCAAAAATCAGAAACAATTTCTAAGATCAATTTCCAAATATAGAATAATAAACAAATAATAAGCAATATGGAAAGATCTCACCCGGAATCCACAGATACAATGATTAGAACAATGTAGCTTCAAATCCGGTATTAGCAAAAATTGATCGCAATTAATTCTCAAAATCACTCTTAGAAAAGTTCACTATATTGTAGAATGATAACTCTTATAAAAACTCACAAATGATATAAACTCTTTTAGCTCTCTCTCAATGAATGATTAGTCCTAAATTGAAAATTTGCAGGTCTATTTAAAAGAATATGTAATCAACCTTCTAACAACTAGTTTACATGTGTTATGATAATTAAAAACTCTTATAGACCTCTTATATCATAAGAACTTCATTTAGGTTCAATTTTACTTAGAAACATCTTTCAAATCTCTCAATTAAACCCCAAAAGTATTTCTTAATAAGTATAAAATCTATTTCAAGTACCAAATTGAGAAACATTAATATTTAATGAACCATATTAGTAGGATTTAATTAGTATATGAACCATATCTTAAATATAGATAATATCCCACAAATCTCTCTCAAATCCCAACAAAAATGACTACTTTTGGATATTATCTCAAATCAACTTGTATCCTGAAACACGCGTTGGGTCGATTGCCCAGTCGACTGCCCAACTCAGGTTGCAGCCAAGCTATCGCCGCTGTGTGCATAGGTCGATCGCCCGGTCGACTCACAGATTTAAAGAGTTCAACACTACTTTACCGATCGACCTATTGGTCGACTTGTTGATTCAGAGAGTTCAGCTTTCTTGGCCAGTCGACCTGTCGGTCGACTTAGAGATATAGGATGTTACAATTTCTTTCTCCGGTCGACTCACCAATCGACTATTGTCACTGGATCTCTTTTCTGAATACGCTTTTAACTTATTTTCTTTTACGATTTCGCCCCTCTAACCATTTTCTTCTCTTGATTAGCTCCACTAATATTATTGTATTCCATTTTAGTCATTCAAAATTATTTCTTCTTATTTCACATAGGAGCAAATAATTTAACTTAATCAAAATACACATAAAAGACAAAATACATTTTGTGCTATGTGTGTGTTCCTAAATGGGATATTAAGAGTTAAGATTTACCTAGGTTATTTTTCCTAATTTCTTCAAACTCTTAATTCTTCTTCATCATCTTGACATCTTCATTTCTCATCCATTTAATTTGACGTCTTCATTACTGGAACTTTAAATCATTGAAACACTCAATTAAACATTAGTTCCATCAAAACGTAAATGCTTAATTGTTCCTCAAAATCTTAGGATCAATAATCTCCCCCTTTTTTATGATGACAATTAACTTTGATGTTTTCTTCAAAATAAAATATAACCACACTCCCCCTAAATCCGAGGACAAGTTCTTTAACTCATTGAAGCATCATAATGAAGATTTCAATAATGCACAAACTTAAAATACTCAATCAAAGTACTATTTTAAACATACTCCTCTTTAATCACACATAAAATAATTCTCCCCATTAATAAAACATCATTTAATTTCTCCCCATTTGTCATCTTCAAAAACAAATTTAGGGAGGGAGAAACCAATACAAGTAACTCAATCTAGGCAAACATCATTATGCCTAGTCATACTGAAACTGTGAATGATTTTCACAAACTGATCTTCTGCTAGTGGTTTGATAAAAACATCAGCAAACTGGTCAGATGTATCAATATACTCAATAATAATATCCATTTTATGAATGTGATCACGAATAAAATGATGTCTAATATCTATGCGTTTAGTTCGTGAGTGCTGTGTAGGATTCTTACTTAAACATATAACACTTTTATTATCACAAAAGATCGGGACCTCTTCCATATAAACTCCAAAATCATTTAACTATTGCTTAATATATAAAATTTGAGCACAACAGTTACCAATTGCCATACATTCAGCCTCAGTAGTGGATAAGGCTATCGAATTCTATTTCTTGCTTGACCAAGAAACCAAAGCATGTCCTAACAAATGACATGATCCACTTGTACTTTTTCGCTCAACTTTGCAACCAGCAAAGTCAGCGTCGGAGTAACTTACCAATTTAAAATCACTCTCCCTAAAATACCATAATCCTAGGTCAGTCGTCCCCTTTAAATAACGAAAAATTCGCTTAACTGCAGTCAAGTTAGATTCTTTAAGACAAGATTGAAATCTACCACAAAGACAAACATTATACATAATGTCAGGTCTACTAGCAGTTAAATACAACAGGCTACCAATCATGCCTCGATACATTTTTTCATTAACGCTTTTGCCCGTATCATCTTTTTCTATTTTTGTAATCGTTGCCATGGGAGTTTTGTACTCTTTAGCGCCTTCCAAGCCATATTTCTTTAGTAGCTCCTTGGTGTATTTAGATTAATTTATAAATATCCCTTCTTTGGTTTACTTAATTTGCAATTCAAGAAAAAAATTCAGCTCTCTCATCATGCTAATTTCAAATTCAACCTGCATTATCTTAGCAAACTCTTGGCAAAGATCCTCATTAGTAGATCCAAAAATGATATCATCAACATATACTTGTACTAATAGGATATTAGAATCAATTTGCTTTACAAATAGTGTAATATCACAAATACCCCTTCGAAAACCATTTTCAATCAAATATCAACTAAGTCTCTCATATCAAACTCTTGGAGCTTGTTTGAGCCCATACAAATCCTTGCGTAGTTTAAATACGTAATCAGAAAACTTATCACTTTCAAATCCCGAGGGTTATTCCACATAAACTTCTTCAGCTAGAAAGCTATTTAGAAATGCACTCTTTATATCCATTTGAAATAGTTTAAAATTACGTGAACATGCAAAGGCGAGTAGTATTCTAATTGCTTCTAGTCTTGCAACAAGAGCATATGTTTCATCATAATCAATTCCTTTCTCTTGATAATAGCCCTGTGCCACTAATCTTGCTTTGTTTCTAATTACCATACCAGATTCATCCTTTTTGTTTCTAAATACCCATTTAGTACCAATAACTGGATGAAAATCCGATCTTGGAACAAGACACCACATTTTGTTCCACTTAAATTGAACTAATTTATCTTGCATTGCGAAAATCTAAGATTCATCAATTAACGCCTCATTTATATTTTTAGGTTCAATTTGAGATAAGAAAGCAAGATTAATTATATCCCTAAGAGAAGATCGAGTACTTATACCTTTTTCAAAATTATCGATGATTTCTTTAATTGAATGCCCTGGTACTTTCTTTATAGCTCTTGGTAAAATTGAATCCTTCTCCTTAGGTTCCTCCTCTTGTTGAGACTCTTTTGGTAAATCATTACCTTGGTTTTGGTTATTTAAGATACATGCATCATCATCATCCAAAACCTTTGTCGACAAGAATAGATCAGCTTCCTAAAAAATAACATGCATTGTTTCTTCTACTACTAAAGTATGTTTATTATAAACTCTATAAACCTTACCGTTAGTAGCATATCTAAGAAAAATCCCATAATCAGATTTAGCATCAAATTTACCAAGATTATCCTTGTCATTCAAAATGAAACATTTACATCCAAAGACTTTAAAATAGAAAATATTAGGAGTCTTATCATTTCAGATTTCATATGGGATTTTGTTAAACCCTCTACGAATTGATACTCGATTTATCACGTGACAAGCGGTACTTATTACTTCGACCTAGAAGTAGGTTAGTAAGCGATTTTCATTTAGCATCGTTCTGGTCATCTCTTGAAGCTTTATGTTCTTCTTTTCTACTACACCATTTTGTTGTGGTGATCTTGGTGCAGAAAAATTATGAGCATAACCATGCTCATCACAATAACTTACCACTTCATCATTCTTAAATTCTCTTCATCTGTCACTACAAATGTTAATAATAGAGTATTGCTTCTCATTTTGAACACGTGTACAAAATTTAGCAAGAACCGAAGCAACATCACTTTTCTTAGCAAGAAAATATACCCATGTAAGTCCAGAATAATCATCAACTATGATAAATGCATAAAACTTACCACCAAAACTAGCAACAGAGTTAGGTCCAAATAAATCGAGATGCAATAATTTAAGACATCTAGACGTGGACATGTGCATCTTTTTCTTAAATGATGATCTAACTTGCTTTCCTAATTGACATGCATCACATACTTTATCCTTCATATATTTCAAATCAGGTAGGCCTTAGATAAGTTAGAAATTAACTCCATACTAGCATGCCCAAGTCTTCTATGTTAACCAACTATTTTTAGATAAAGCATCCAAACAAGATAAATTTTGAGAATTAAAATCATCAAAAGAGCAAGTATACACATTCTCAAAACGTGATGTAATTAGCAAGATACTACTATCATGACTATTCTTAATGATGCATCTATCATGATCAAATATAATATTATAGCCCTTATCACATAGTTGACTAATACTAAGCAAATTATGTTTAAGTCCATCAACTAATAACACATCTTTAATCATAAAAGTACCATTACCGACGTAAATTTTCTTTTATCTTCTGTCATGTGTCGAGAACAACCACTATCCAGGAACCATTTGTCCTTGCTTATTGATTTTTTTATAATAACCTGCAAAGAGCACCTCAAATAGTTCTTAAGTGGTACTTAGCCTACGTGAGTCCGATCTTGTTAGTCAAGACAATTTTAGTTCCTTTTAGAATCCAAATTTGTCTACAATTAGATATTTTTGTAAAACATTTATGAATAGTATGCCCCACAATGTTACATTTAAAATATTTCACAAGATCCTTGGTTTCAGAAAAGAATTTATGAAAGCGTTTTTGTTTAAGATTTTTCTGAAAACCAACACCAGCTCTATCAAAAACTCTACGTGAACTTCCCAAAAGTATTTTCAAATTATTTTCACCGCCAGTGAATTTGAGAACAATTGATTGTAAATCTATCAATTTAGATTTTAACCCATTGTTTTCAGACTCGTAGTCCACCACTTACTCATTTAATGTGTTAATTGTACTTTGAAGGACATTTATTTTAGAACATTTGTTTTTATAATCATGTGAAAGTTCTTGATAAACATCAAACAATTCATCAAAATTTAAAGGACAAGAACTTGAACAATCGGTTACTTCACCACCAGTAGCCATTAAGGCAAGTATGGACGTATCTTCACTATCAGATTCTTCCGAGCTACTTGAATCGGTATCATCCCAAGTAGCCTTCATTGATTTCTTCTTATTCTTCTTTGCTTTCTTCTTTTCTTTTTTCTCCTTATCCTTTTCTTTATCCTTCCTCGGTTTGGGACAATCATTTTGAAAATGACCAATTTTACGACAGTTGTAACATTTTACTTTAGACATGTTGAGATTTTTTTTTCCACGGAATGTGCGCCGAGTCATTCTTCTACAGTTGTTTGTAAGAAGTGATATATTCTTCTCTTGATTACTGTTAAGACTTTCATCATCATTGTCATCCTCTTCTTCAATTTGTTGAACTTTTAGCGCCAACGATTTCTTCCTGTCATTTTCGATATCATCCTCATAACCTTTAATTGTCGATTCATGAGTCATCAAATTTATAATGAGATCATCAATATCATATTTGCCAAGATTCTTGGCTTCCTCGATTGCCGTCACCTTTGACTCCCATATTTTTGTCAAGGACCTTAGGACCTTTCGTACTCTATCCTCCATAAAATATGGCTTTCCGAGTTAACTCATATTGTTGCATATATTGTTGAAGCGAGTGTACATCTCATGAATCGATTCATTCTCTTTCATCCTGAACAACTCAAATTGTCTCATAAGTACATTGATTTTTTACTACTTCACTTGACTTGTCTCTTCGTGGGTGACTTATAGATTATCCCACATCTCCTTTGCAGATTTGCAACCTGAAACTATCGAATACTCATTAGCATCTAAAGAGCAAAAGAGAATATTGATAGCTTGAGAATTAATAGAGAGTTTTCTGCTTATTGGAAGCAGTGAGTGGTTTCTTCTTCTTCTCAACTCCGTTTTCCATTGGAATGAATGGACCATCCTCGATTGATAGTCACATGTCATAATTTGTAGTCTGAAGAAAGACTATCATTCTATCTTTCCAAAACAAGTAACTTTTACCTGTAAATAAAGGTAGTCGGTGCATAGACTGTCCCTCAGCTAGTGTGCCTACTATGTGTGCCCTATGATTTTTATTAGCAAAATAATTCGAGCTAAATCAACTCTGATACCAATTATTGGCCTAGTAGAATACCCAAGAGGGGGGGTGAATTGGGTAATTAAAAAATTATCAGAATAAAATTCAATAAATCAAATAATTAATTTTAAGCCTAAATTAATTATTATCTTTATAATACAACGGAATAATATAATCAACTAAGTGTACACCCAAACAATAAAAATAAAAAAGTAAATATAGCTGCACACAAAAGATTTATACTAGTTCACCAAGTTATTCTTGGCTAATCCAGTCCCCCGAGCTCCATGGAGGTTGCACCTACTAAAACCAAGATCCCTTTAAAGGTAGGAACTAAACCCGCACATCGATTATTTTACAAGATCAGAATCAACCTTTACAATATCCTTTTCTTAGGCTCAGGAAGAACCTCTATTTTTTACAACTTAAAGAATAACCTAATTTTTTTTAACACTAAGGTACAAGAATCAAAACCTCTCAAAACACTCCAACTATCATTTTCATAGGTAAAGATGAAACCTTTAAAAATCACTCACAACGCAATTCTTACATAGAAAAAATCACTATCTTAATCTTTTTACAGGAAGAGATTGAAATTACCCCCAATGGTATTTAACCCGTCACAACTCACCAATACAAAAATTAATAAGAAGTTAATCTCACTTGGAGTTTCTACCACCCCAAATAAACATTAACTCAATTAATATCTCAATTAGTGATAGAAATATATGAGATACAAAAATTTGATTTCAACAAGATATGGGTAGCAAATTGGAGCACGTAATTAGATTCAAGAAATTGTTTATAAAAAATATTTTCTCCAAAAATCAGAAACAATTTCTAAGATCAATTTCCAAATATAGAATAATAAACAAATAATAAGCAATATGGAAATATCTCACCCGGAATCCACAGAAATAATGATTAGAACAATATAACTTCAAATCCCGTATCAGCAAAAATTGATCGTAATTGATTCTCAAAATCACTCTTAGAAAAGCTCACTATATCGTAAAATGATGACTCTTATAAAAGCTCACAAAATGATATAAAGTCTTTTAGCTCTCTCTCAATGAATGATTAGTCCTAAATTAAAAATTCGTAGGTCTATTTAAAAGAATATGTAATCAACCTTCTAACGGTTAGTTTACATGTGTTATGATAATTAAAAGCTCTTATAGACCCTTTATATCATAAGGATTTTATTTAGGTTTAATTTCACTTAGAAACATCTTTCAAATCTCTCAATTAAACCCCCAAAGTATTTCTTAATAAGTATAAAATTTATTTCAAGTACCAAATTGAGAAATATTAATATTTAATGAACCATATTAATATGATTTAATTATTATATGAACCATATCTTAAATATAGATAATATCCCACAAATCTCTCTCAAATCCCAACAAAAAACGACTACTTTTGGATATAATCTCAGATCAACCTGTATCCAGAAACAGCTGGTTCGGTCGACTGCCCAACTCAAGTTGCAGCCAAGCTATCGCCACTACGTGCATAGGTAGACCGCCAGGTCGACTCACAGATTCAGAGAGTTCAGCACTGCTTCACCGGTCGACCTATCGGTCGACTTGTTAATTCAGAGAGTTCAGCTTTCTTGGCCGGTCGACCTGTCGATCCACTTAGAGATACAGGATGTTACAACTTCTTTGTCCGGTCGACTCACCAGTCGACTACTATCACTGGATCTCTTTTTGGAATACGTTTTTAACTTATTTTCTTTTACGATTTCGCCTCTTTAACCATTTTCTTCTCCTGATTAGCTCCACTAATATTCTTATATTCCATTTTAGTCATTCAAAATTATTTCTTCTTATTTCACATAGGAGCAAATAATTTAACTTAATCAAAACACACATAAAGATAAAATACATTTTGTGCTATGTGTGTGTTCCTAAATGAGATATTAAGAGTTAAGATTCACCTGGGTTATTTTTCCTAATTTCTTCAAACTCTTAATTCTTGTTCATCATCTTGACATCTTCATTTCTCATCCATTTAATTTGACGTCTTCATTACTGAAATTTTAAATCACTGAAACACTCAATTAAACATTAGTTCCATCAAAACATCAATACTTAATTGTTCATCAAAATCTTAGGATCAATAGAGCACTAACGTCCAGGTGGGTTATTGTAACCTCTACTTATACCAGAGTGAAAATGAGAGCATATCACGATGGACTTTGTCTCGGGATTACCCCGTACTCAAAGGGGGCATAATTCCATCTGGATGATCGTTGATAGGCTTACTAAATCTGCTCATTTTTTGGCTATAAAGATGGCATACTCTCTTGATAAGTATGCCCAATTGTATATTGATGAGATTGTTCAGTTGCATGGTGCACCGATTTCTATAGTGTCGGACAGAGATTCGAGATTTACTTTGAAGTTTTGGCCGAGTCTTCAAACTGCTCTAGGTACCAAACTAAAATTCAGTACCGTTTTCCATCCACAAACTAACGGCCAATAAGAGCGTACGATCCAGGCGTTGGAAAATATGTTGAGGGGTTGTGTTCTGGAATTTTCTAGTAGCTGGGATGATCACTTGATATTGATGGAATTTGCCTACAATAACAACAATCATTCGGCGATCGAGATTACACTGTATGAAGCGTTGTATGACAGGAGATGCAGAAGTCCAGTTTGTTAAACTGAAGTGGGAAAAAGAAAATTGCTGATGTCGGATATCGCCCAAATGACAGCAGACAACGTAAAGGTGATTCAGAAAAAATTGAAGATTACTTAGAGTCGACAAAAGAGTTATGTTGACAAGCGTAGGCGGGAGTTGGAATTTGAAGTGGGCGATCATGTATTTTTGCGTATATCCCCGTTAAAGGGCATAATGAGGTTTAAGAAGAAATGAAAGCTAAGTCCGAGATATATCAGGCCATATAAAATCTTAGAATGGGTTGGTGCGACAGCTTACCGACTAAACTTACCACCACAATTGTCCAAACTACACGACGTATTCCACATGTCGATGCTTAGGAAATGTGTGTCAGATCCTTTACATGTATTGACTTCTCAGCCAATTGAGTTGGAAGAGGATTTGACATACGTTGAGGAGCCGGTCCAGATCTTAAGTCGTAAAGATCAAGTATTGTGGATGAAGACGATTCCATTAGTGAAAGTGTTGTAGCACAGTCATACGATAGAAGAGGCGATGTGGGAACGAAACAACGTGATGAGGGACAAATATCCGCATTTGTTCGATCAAGGTAACTAAAATTTCGGGACAAAATTTCTTTTAGGAGGGAAGGGTTGTAAGACCCTAATTTTAGCACGTACATAATTTTAGTTGCATTTTAGAAACATTTAGAAAATAACGGGGTGATATGTGTTATTTTCAATTTAAAATAAAAAAATTTAGGGGTGAATTTATAATTTTAAGAAATCTTAAAGTTTGAATTGGGTTAAAACAAAAATTTAAAGAAAATTTAGGGGAGGATAATGTAATTTGAGAAAGCGGTCGCCGCAGCGGAGAGGTTCAGTAAGCGGAACCCAGAACAGACAAAGAAGACGACCATGATTGCAGGGGTGAGATCTGTCGCCACGGCAGTGAGATACTGTAGGCAAAATTACTGTCGTGTCGCCACAACGGTGATACCGCGCCACGGCGGTGGGGATCAATGCAGAAAAATAGAAAATTTTAAAAAATTCGAAAACAGGTAAAATTTCAATCAATTATTAATTTCGTTAAATTAAATATTTAGCGTTAAAATTTGGATAATTGTAATAATTTTCATAACGGTTAATTTTAATAACGTTGTGCACAAAGTATTAACCTAATGGAATGGGATAAATAATAATTTAGCATAGTTAAATTTGGGGAATAGAAAATTACGTAACTTAGGGCCATGCATTGCATATTAGGGTTGTTTTAAATAAAATATTAATTTAGGCTCTATCGTTATTAGGTTTACAGGCGCCAATATTCCGATAGGTTTTGGGCAGTACTATTTTTGCTGTGTAGGAATCGGGATGAGTGTGTTGTCTTCTATGTTAATATACAAATTTTATTTTCGTATAAATTGTGAAAAAATGTGTTTATTAAAAATTGGACAATTTTACAACTCATATGTGTCAAGTAGATTTCTAAATGTAGAGGGTAGTTTTTGATCTGATTATGCCATAACTTTCCCGTCGGGAGGGTATGTTCTGCGGGATGGTTTTAACCTGTCCGGAGGGTTAGTCCTGCAGGTGGTTGACTATATTATAACCTGTCCAGAAGGTTAGTCTGGTAGGTGGTTAATTATATTATGACCTGTCCGGAGAGTCAGTCCGGCAGGTGGTTGACTATATTATGACCTATCCGGAGGGTTAGTCCGGCAGGAGATTGATTATATTATGACATGTCCGGAAGGTTAGTCCGGTAGGTGATTGACTATATTATGACATGTCTGGAGGGTTAGTCCGGCAGATGGTTGATTATATTATGACCTGTCCAGAGGGTTAGTCCGGCAGATGATTGACTATATTATGACATATCCGAAGGGTTAGTCCGGTAGGTGGTTGATTATATTATGACCTGTCTGAAGGGTTAGTCTGACAGGTGGTTGATTATATTGTGACCTATTTAGAGGATTAGTCCGGTAGGTGGTTGATTGACCCGTCAGAGGTATAAATCCTGCGAGTGGTACGGTACCGTTGCAACTCCCAATTGTGAGGTAAAAACGATCCTATAGCTAGTAGAAAAGTGGTGTGGGGTGTTTTATTATACGATGAACTGCTTGGATTGATTTGTTCTAAATATATTACTTTAAAAATGGATTGGCATATATACATATACTATTTGGTGTACTGGTTGACTTAAAATATTTGGATTGGGTGTTTTGAATATATGAGTTATTTCAGTGGTGACAGGAAAACTGAATTTTTGTACGGTATGTGATTATATAATATTATATTTTGAAACGTGGTGTTTAATATTTGTTCTTGATCCGTTCAAAATATTTTTATTATGAAGACAGTACACTGATCAAATTCTTTGGTTTCAAGTGCTGCAAATAGGATTGGGTCCACTACTGTCACTAGGTAGAGTCTGGAGGCAGTGTCATTTTGGGAGTGGGCCGGTCAGAGGCGAATTCGTGGGAGGCTCAACATTGTTTTTGGTAATTTTTGTTATATATACATATGTTCGGGATGAGTGTGTCTTATATTTTTTTGAAATAAGTATGAGGTATTATTTTTGAGAAAAAAAAATAATAGTGGTAGCGGTACGCGTGCATCTGAATATGTTGTGTGTGTATATATATATATATATGTATTTAGTTTGGTTGGTCATGGGGTATCATACCGACATCACGCCCGGCCTTGGGTGACGAGTGTCTGGGGTGGAGTGTGACAGTCATAACCGAAGACTATTCGTTTGCTCCTCTTCAACTTCTTCACGAGATGATCTTTGATATGGTGTTCCTTGAGTATCTTCTTGCTTTAGTATATCAATAAAGTACAATCTCTCAAAACAATACTCTAATGTTTCGTAATCTAACTTACAAAAATTGACATTGGAGCTCTAAACACTCTCAATAAATATTACAACACTTTGACTCACTAGTGTTTAGTGTTTCTTACAAATATCACCCAAGAAAAGATAGATGGACTTTAAGTACAAGAGTTATCACACAAGAAGTGTAAGAATAAAAATCAAAATGATATTGCTAAAGAATAGAGCATGAGAACTTGAAGATCTTTGGTATATAACCCTTGTAAACTCTTGTATGTGATTCTTTATTACCCCAGCTATTTGGCCTTTATTTATATAGCCAAAGATAGTATACATCAGCCAAGAATAGATTCAAAATCCCTTATGACCATTGAGATTTGTCCTCTAAAGAGTAGAAGCAAATAAGGCTCCTAGGCACAAGTGTACTCCGCAAATTGCAGAAATTTTGTAACTTTATTGTCACACCCCACCCCGGGCACCAGTCACCCATGGGGCCAGTGTGACGCAGAAACGACATCACCCGGGTAACATAAACAAACCAGAAGGCTGCAGGAAGCATTCAATTTTATACAATCACAAGATCATGTCATAAAACGGTTTCTTCTACTAGGGACACACCCGTCCCTGAGATTCTAAATACAACAAAAAGGGGAAAAAAAACGACAATGAACCTCTGTTAGGTTCGCCTCAGACTGCACCTCCCAAAATACCCCCAGTTCGCTAAACCGCCGACCGATTCTACCCAATGTCAGTAGGGGACCGACTCCTAACTATTTCGCCTGCGAGTGTACTGCCTTCTTTTAGTAAAACATTCTCATATACTAACAATATATCATATAAAAAAAAAAAAATCATCATTTAAGCACAAACATCTAGATGTCACATAACGTACAGCAGTCTTCCCAATATATACATGGTGGAAATAAAGCAATGTTTATAGGTTCCATTTCAAAACTACCCAACGTAAATATCCTACTGACCATTACCATAAAGTAGTAAATCATCCAGTACGAATAAATACCACATTTCAAACCACCACACACGCACACTGGCCAGCCATAGTGATCGTTTTAACCTCACGATCAAGAGTTGCAACGGTACCGTAACATTCATAGGAATGCCTTCCTACGAAATATCCACACTTCTTCCTGGGGAGAAATATAATCCACACCCCTTGCGGGGAGAAAATATAATCCACACCCCTTATGGGGAGAAACATAATCCACACCCCTTACGGGGAGAAACATAATTCACATTTTTTTGCGGAATCGTATAGCATCAGTAAACACATATGTCATTACATAAATACCAAGAACAGGTTGACAAGAAGACAGTACACTCACCTCCCTTCTTGTGTTACCGTAACTGCACCGTCCAAAGCCTACCGGGATGCCGGTGTTTGCGAACCTAGTAATGATAGGGTCTAAATTAATATTTTAAAATAACCTAACATACAATGCAGACTAGAATTTCCATATTTCTCATTTCCCGAGTTAATTATACAAAATTGTTATCTATACCCATTTTCTGTATCCATATTAACTGTACGATATTATTAAGATTAGTGGTTACGAAATTATCGTAACGAGTATAAAATTTAATGCTAACAATTTAACTAGATGAGAATAATAATTAATGATTTAAAATGTTAATCAACAAAGTCATTATTTATTCCGAATCACTCACCGGTCCCTAATTGGGTTTTTGATTTTTCTATTGGGGTTGTTAGTGTAATTAGTTTTTTTTTTCCCTTTTTTTTTTCTTTTTTTTTTTCCTTTTCTCTTCTTCTGCGTTCCTTTTGTTTCCTGTTCACGGTTCCTCCCGTTTCCGCCGCCGATGACACAGTCCCTTCCTCACCAGCCTCCTTCGTCGGCGACTCACCACCCACGAATGGTGGACGGCCCACACACCCGAAGCCCCTACACCAACGGCGAACGGCCAATACACCCGGCATGCACACACACACACACATAGAGTCCTGTCAACATGACGTCGCAGCAGCTCCGGCCACCGCTATCGCCTACAGCTGTCGCCGGCGATCTGAACAGACACGCACACACAGTCCCTACACGTACACACACACTCCGCCGACGACCCAACAGTACCGCCGACGACCCTCTACGCCTACCCACCTGATGACCCGTGCATCCCCTGCCCACTCAACCTCCGTCGGCCGGCGACCAAAAGCCGATCACCCACTTGAAAAAATAGGAACAGAATACTCATAAAGACTTACCAAACGATGGAACTGAACGGCGATCGGTCACGCCGTTGACGAACTCATCACTTCCCACGACCGCCGAGCAAACCACCAGGAATTCCACTCGATTGTTTTCACAGCAGTGGCCACAGGAACATACCCAGGTAGCCACAGGACACACGCTCTGCCTTCTCGCCGGCTGCACGTTGATTACGGAGGCCCGACGTTTTCCTCCTCTCTCTCTCTCTCTAGATTTTTTTCAAGTTTCCCTTCCCCTTCTTCCTTGATTTCTCATCTCAACTCACGAAGGAGGTGATTTAACGCATGCAACTAGTGGTTTTAAACCGATTTTGAGCCTGCCACGTTGCCCCTCGATCGTCGCTCCTTGGCCGGTGGTTTACCGTCGGTGTGCCGGGTGTTTATACGCACATGCATATATATAAAAAAATAAATAAATTACACTTTCCTCCCTTCATTTTCTTTAGGATTTCCGTTTTAGTATATTTCTATTTTTTTAAAGGTTTCAAAATTATAATCCTTGCCCCCGACATTTTTTTGTTTCATTTCATTTTTTTTTCCCGTAATTTAATAATTTATTTACCCTAAAATTCTCTAACGTCCTATAATGCAGTTATTTATGACGTATATTCTACAACTTGTGTTTTACATTTATTCTTGAGAAAATCGATCATACCTTCCAAATAATACAATTAGGACCCATATACATTTATTATGGTTTTAAATCCATTTGAATAAACTTTCCAACCATATATGGTGCATCTGATTTGGACAAGATTTGAGAGAGATATGCTATTTTGACTATACAAAGATCCAGCTCAGATTTTATATTGGCAGCTATTGGTTGTTTTAATTAATGAGAATTTTGAAAAGATATTTCAGTTTCAATACGTGCATATCAAGCACAGTTATAAAACGTATTGAATTATCTTTAAAATGGATTATGAATTAACTCATTTAGACATATATGGGTGAGATATGGTCATTTAAGTGAGAAAATATGCAGGCTATGTTTTTCAAACCAACTGCTGTTTTCTGAGAAAACGTTCAAATTTGGATAACCCAAACAAGCTGTACCAATATGAAATTAATTTGGTGTGACGGATATTTGAATTTGTTTTCCAACCATATAAAATTCATTAATTTTGGATAAGTATTGAGAGAGTTATGTCATTTTGAATACATAAGGGTCAAGATCTACATTTTCTGGTGGTAATTTGAATAAAAATTATAAAACTGATGAAAGTATTTTTGGGCACCTTTGAGTCAGCACTTGGGACTTGGCCACGTGTCAACCCTCGTAATAACAGAGACGAATTCTAGAATCCACAACGCCACGCTGAAGCATATACCGACTACGGATCCCCCCTGGAATCTCATTTGAACCCAGAGAAGAGTGAGGAGCCTTGCAGGGACGTGCCGCTTTGAGCTCTGCGCCATGCCATTGGCGATCAATTTCAGGGACTCAGCCGTTCATCTCGACCGACTCCCCTTTTCACCTTGTTTCTTCTCCAAGACTCCATGAATCTTCACTTTTCTCCACTAGCTTACTACCGCAGGCCTGATAAAGGTCCGCGGGCTTTGCCAAATGGGCCCAAAAGCCCAAGCCCAATGATTATCTCCTAAACACCCTGGATTATCGGCTAAACACCGGATTTCGACTAATTAATCGTGTTTAGGCCCGACTAATCATCTCCAATACCTATATATATCGGGGGCTATGTAAGCCCGAGTTATGCTTTAATGACTTACATTACACGCGAGTTCATTTGTTTGCTTACTATATTCTGTATATTTTCTCTCTGAGCACTGATTACCGCGTCGGAGGGGCTTTACCAGGACAAACTCCGGTTTGAGCCTTCTATAGGTACACTCCCTGAGGAGCAGGACTCTGGACATAGCAGGTCAGTCCTTCCTGGACCCAACACAGCTCATGCGAGGACATTTCAACCGACGACTCCACCTCAACAAGAGGACCCACCTATCATCCGACTGGACCATACTCGAGGTGTGTACCAGTTTTATGCACCAATGAAAATATTATAATGATCATAAATACAACTCATTATTTGTCTAAAGTCTAGACAAAAAGCAGATGGAATAATAAATATCATATATTGAAAATTTTTGACTCCATGCCATTAATGAGAATTATTATAAAAGTCAAATAAGGTTGCTAAAACAAGATTTATTTATACTCTCATGAAATCTTGTATATATGTATAATGTATATAGAAATTTCGTGTTTGAAATTTCAATACCATGTATAGGAAGTATATTATACATATATATCATCGCATAGATAATTTTGATGAGATAAAACATGATTAAACAAATAGTGTAGTAAATTTCATGTAAAAACATAATTTTTCATGTATTAGAGTGAAAATGTCAATTAATCATCAATCTAATGTTATAAACTTGATTATATAACTTATATATCATGAACATATCTTAATCAAACATATAATAACATATTATAAACAATGACAACAAGATTCGTCATGAAAACCAAGTTTTCTCATTTTAAAAATATTGATCGAAATATGAAAATTCCATATATGCATGTATTGATCAATTCAATCATATCTATTATGATATAAACTCATATTGGATATAGTGAACATATTATATCATGATGAAAATATATATTGAGCATTTTTAGCATGTTCGATCAAGTATTGCATGTAATGTATGTTATGATCATATTGAAAATAAGTTTTCTCAATTTAAGCATATTGTGATCAATATATGAATTTTTCAAATGATTATGTGTTGAACAATTCAATCACATGTATTATGATATAATCAAATAATGAATATGTTCAAATCATAATATCATGAATGTATACACTCTCGATGTGTGTGCATCCTAATGAGTCAAAGCATATAATTTTTTCAAGAGTAACATCATATAAACTTAATCTTATAGATTTAATTTTACCTGAGTCTTGTGCTGTTGATATCGAGATTATACATGCATTTCAAACTTAATATTCCGTAGTGGTTAATACGCGCAATGTATAAATGAATTTTAATACCTGCACTTAAAATAACACTTTGGTTAGTACACTCAAGGTATGATTCAATCAAAATTTATTGAAATATATAAATTGTGTCTAATAACATCAATGTGACATTATCATCATATCACTAATATTGATATCATCACAACACATATTGTGATATCATCAAAACACATATATTGACATCATCAAAACACATATAATAACAATCTCTCTATTTTTTTTATGATGACAGCCCTTCAATGGATTATCACACAAATTATATAAACAAACTCCCCCTAAATATATGCACTCTATATAGAATGTCAATTTAGGCATACATACATATTCAATCCATATTTCTATCCCCCTTTGACATCGTCAAAAAGATTATAAATATGTAAGCATGATAGGGTTTAGAGATAAGATTGGGAGCAAAACAAAATATATCAATTGTTGTTAAGAACAAGCCAATTGTTTGACAAAAATATATCAATTAAACATATCAATTGATGATATTTCGTTATTCAATAGAAAGATAAAATCAATTAAGTTTAAGAAAATCAGAGAATTTTCACATATAAAGCTTATCAAATTTTGGATTAAACTCATCCTAAATCTAGTACACTATAATTTAACCATGTAAAAAATCTCAAGTAATAATTGACATATTGATACCAATGAGATTTTGTGCTAAACCGATTTATTCCTTGAATAAATAATCATTGAAGAGTGAAAATGGAGTGAACAGAGTAATACCAAATTTTTAAATATCAATTTGTTAAAATTGATGGCGTTTAGACAAATAAATCTCATTTTCAAATTCGATGCCACTTTGAACAAAAGTACATAAATGATTAAGATAAATCATGTAAACAATTCATTAAACTCCCTTTAATTTTTTAACACATAAAAGTTAATCAGATCTTTTGATTTGAATTTATAATCATTTAAGAACAATGGGAGTATAAGTGCTAATAAATAACTTATCAATTTAAGATCAAGCACCAAGCAACTTAGAAACCAATTTTGTATTATAATAAAATATTTCATCAATTATAATGCATAGTACCAATTGGATATATATTATGTCATACTATTCTCAAATAAATCATGTGTGTTAAGTAATTAGCATTTCAATCGATTTTACACAATATATCATAGTCTAAGTATATATCAATTATATCATTTAAGTATGATGGACTAAATCACAAAAATATGTGTTTCTCAAATATCATAAAAATTTTAAGTATAGAAGAACATCCTTAATTAAATATGCAAAATTTGATTGCATAATAAATCAACTCATTGTATATGAACATAAAGCATTATTGATCCTAAGATTTTGATAGAGAATTAAATGTTGATATTTTTTGTGAAATTAATGGATTTATTGAGTGTTTCAGTTTATAAGTTCTAGTGAAGATATTATCATGAAGAAAATAAATGCTGAAGAGACTGACAAAGATGATGGACAATAAGAGATCGAAGAAATTGAAAAACCTAGAAAAAATAACTCAGGTTAAATTTTTACTTTTAATGTATACCGATTAAGATCACACACAACACAAGATATTTTTATAATTATGTGTGTGTTTTATAAGAATCCTACTTAGTTAAATTATTTACTTCTATGTGTAATTGAAGAAAGATAATTGATTAAAATTGAATTTAAGAATTTAGTGGAGCTAACCGAGAAAAGAAATTGGTTAAAGGGATGAAAATATTAAAGAAATTGAATGAAAAATAAATTGAGGAACAAGTTCCAGCAGGGCTCGGTCGACTTATGGAAGAGTAGCGGTCGACTTATGAAAATGAGCCAAAGTCCCTGAAAATGTTCGGTCGATAGGTAAGTCGACCTGTACTTAGAGGATAAACTCTCTGGATCTTCTAGTCTATAAGCAAGTCGACCTGTGAAACTTGTTGAATTGTCCGGTCGACTGGTGACAGATGGGCGGTCAATTGATGGGCAAAAATATTTTGGCTTGGGCTACTTCCTGAATAAGGCGGTTAACTGATGGGTGTTGGTCGATCAACCGATAGGTCAATTTCAGGATTTGTGGAATTTTGAGATTTATTCAAATACTAGTCATTTTATGATTAAGAAATGAGAGATATTTTAGTGATCTAAACTTAATTGAGATATGATCTATCTATTATATTTTTCCTATTAATTTGGTCTATTTAATTAAATGTTCTTTTAATTAAAGTGTTTTAATACTTTCTATTTTGATGAATTTCAATTTAAAAATATTTAAGGACCAAAATGAGATTTTTTAAGAATATTTTTAAATGAAAAAGATATATTTTGATTATATATGATGTATGGGGTCTTGTGGTGTCATTTGATGACATAATATTTGAAAAATAGTTATTATAAGATATATTTGAAATTCTTATATTTAAACCTACAAATTTTGAGTTTAAGTATTGCTATTTTGCTGGAGAATATTTTGAGCCTAAAATATGGGAGAGATTTAAGAGATTTTATTTTAATCTTACGATTTAATCCATATATTTAAATGTAATTCTTTCTATACTTTCATTGATTAAGATCAAATTATTTTGGGGGCTAAATTAAGAGCTTTAGAAGTTATATTATTAAATTAAATATACCAGGATTGAAAGGAATCAATATATGGGGTCTATAAGTGATTTTAAATGACATATTTTGTGGAAACTAGTCGTTATAAGGCTTATTTCAAGTGACTTTAAATGGACTTGCGGATTTCACATGTTAATACAATAATATCAAGAACTATTATGTTCTTGAGCTTTTTGAGAGTTATCATTTTGATATTATACTCAAAAATATTGTGAGATTATTTTGGAGTTAAAATTCTTGAGTTAAAATGCTAATTTATTTAGCGTCACCAATCCGAGCTGTCTAACGATCTGTTTTGCAATCCATTGGTGTTTTTCTAGTGAGATCATTCCAAGCTTATTCTTTAATTGAGTATTTTATTGTTATTACTTACTTGGTGAATTGATTTTTTTAAGAAATCGTTTTTGAACTTTAGAAGCATAAAAATATTTTAAAACGATTTATGTGATAATATGATTATGTGCTCAATTTTGTACTACCCGTATTATTTTTATAATCAGATTTTTGTTTCCTCACTTAATTCTATCACTAGTAATTATCGGGATATTAATTGAGTTTAAATTAATTTGAGGTGGTAAAAACTCCGAGTGGGAAGAACTTATCAATTTTATTGTAATTGGTGAGTTGTTTGTTGGTTTAGATACTATCGGGAGTGTGTAATCTTGGGTAACTGGTTTCAATATCTTCCGGAAAAGAGATTGAGATTTTGATTTTTGCCTAGAGTATAAAAAAATTAGGTTTTATGTAATACCCTAAAAATCTATATTTTTGAAAATATTATTTTATATAAAGTTTAATATTTTTGCAACTATTTTGCGATACACTTTAATTCTGCCTTTATAGAATTAATTTGAGTGATTTTGTAACGATTCAATTCTTACTGGGTAAAAGGATAGTTGGAGTATTTCTGTGAAGTTTAATTCTTAAGCCTAAGGTATAAAAAGAATTAGGTCGTGATTTTCCTTGTAATAGAATTAGGTTAATCTTTAATTTGTAAAAAGATAAGGTTATTCTTGAGCTTGGGAAAAAGAAAAGGTTATTCCTGAGCCTAGGAAAAGAAATTTGTAAAGGTTGATTTCGAGCTTGTGAAAAGAATCATTTTTGTAAAGATTTGGTTCCTACCTATATAAAGGAATCTTAGTGATTAGTGGGTGCGAATCTCAATGGAATTCAGAGGACTGGATTAGGCAAGATTAACTTGGTGAACTAGGATATATCGATGTATGCTGCATTATTTATTTTCTTTACTTTATTTTGTGTTGTTTGGGTGTACATCTAGAGATTATAACACTTATCCGTTGCTATGAAGAGATAATAATTAATTTAGAATAAATTAATTATTTGATTTTTGAAGTATTATTATTTGGATTAATTTTTAATACTACCCAATTCACCATCTCTCTTGGATATTTCACTAGGCCATCTAGCTAAACCGGTCACGTACACACACCATGGATGATGTGTTTTGTGTATCCTCTTTTGATAGTGGTAAATTCGTATATGAAAATATGGTTTATGATTTTTGTGATTGTTATGGTAGTGATGGAAATGATGATAATGAAAATATTCATATTGTTATAGAAAAATTACTTTCTTTCATACTACTTTTTATTAAAGAGAGTTTGAGTTTAAAGAGAAAAATTGATTCTTTTGAAAATGGTGAAAAAAGTGTCCGAAAATTTAAAGTGCATTTGGATGATTATTGTGGTACAAAAGAATTTTTAGATGTTGTTTTTGAAATTAATAATTTGCTCTCTAACGTGGATTCTCTTGAAAATGAAAACAAAATTTTAAAAAATAATTTTGATATGATTTCCAAGCAAATGTCAGATCTTATTTCTAAAATCGATTTACTTAAGAAAAAATTTGAAAAATAAAAATCGGACCTTAAGACTGTTTCAAGAGATTTTGAGAATGATTTTTCTAGACAAAGTGGATATGCTTCATCGTCTCATCCTTCATCATAAGCTAGTGATAATTATGTGACTATTGTTATAAATGATTCTTATTTTATTTCTCATGCTTTCTATAATAAATTGAATTTGATATGTTATAATTGTAATAGGGTTGGGCATTTTAAAATTTCATATTCGTTTCGGAATCCTAAGTTTATGTCTAACAAGAACGGATCCAAAATAAAATGGATACCAAAGAGAACTATTGAAATATCTTGTGCAGAATTATATAATGTCGGAAGTGAACCTAAGGAGAAAATAAAGAAATTATATCAAAGTTAAAACAGAAGTCACTAAAGATCCACAAACGACGCGTGTAAAGCGAAAAGATGTACTAAAAACAAAATGTCAAATTACAAAGAATCCACAAGCAAAATGTGCAATTAGAAAAGGATTATCAAAAGCCAAGATAGGATATCACCAGAAAACCACAGGTGATACGTGCAAATAGAATCATCAATATATCAAATGAAAATAATCAAAGGCATAGAGGATACGAACATGCCAAGAAGAATTGCGCACCCAAATCAATCATCAGTATAAATCAGGTAAAGAGCAAAGTTGTCCCAAATGATAGAAAATGTACTCATAACCCACCGCATTTTAAATTTATTAAATTTGTTAAAGAGAGAGAGTCCTGACTTGCCAAATAGGTAAGTTGGTAATTATTTCTAAAACTTATTTTAAATGATGCATTCACCTGTTGTCTTAGAAACATTGCATGATGATTCTGAGAATCACATTTAGTTAAGGGGTATTAACATGTCTTTATATGCTTATATCAAGTAGTGATCATGCGTTAATTTTAAAGCATGTTATGTGATTTAGAAGATTAATCGAGTGTTTATGATCTCACTAAATAATGCTAATTATTTGTTGTATATACATTTTTGTAAGATTATTTGTATAATGTGTTGTCATTCATACTATTTACTTTTATACAAATGAGTAGAATTAAGCTAATTTTTTTTTATGAATCTTGACCTATTAAAATGCATGATATTTTATATTGAGGTGTTTTAAAAAATAAAGAATGATTTGGTTGATGCATATTGTATTAAGTCTATTTTTTATATTATTTATATGCAATCATTTGAATATTCATAGCACATCAATCTGTGCTTAATATTTTAAGTTGATACTTTGTGCACATGAATATATTTATGGATATTAAGTATCTTGCTATATGCATGACAATATGTTCTTTTCATACGTCTCATGTCTATTGCTTTTTAAATGGTTATGATTATGAAGGGATCTCAAATGATATGAGATAACATAGTTATTCTTGAGATATGCTTCCTGTCCTAGTGCATTAACGATTACATGTTTCTAGATTCTATCTATAAGGAATATATTATTTTGTATAATGAGTACGGCATGTGGACTTAACTGAAACTATATAATTGCATACTATATTATTGAAATATTTTGATTGCCTCAGGATTATTCTCCTATGCATGAATTTGTTTGTTTACAATTATTTAGGGGAAGAAATTTTTATAATTGGAGCATTAATGTGTTATGCTTAAATTGAAAAAGATGATATTGAAGATTTTGATACTTTCGTTTAATTTGTTATACTCACTAAATCTCTAGCGAAAAATTAAAGTTCATGACATTTGCCTAGAGTAATGATGTTTTTGGTTCTCCTTTCTCATTTTTTTTTTTTTTTTGAGATGACAAAAGGGGAGAATTTGTGGATGTTTTATTGAATATCTTAAGGGGGAGTTTGAATTATTTTGATAAATATCTTAAGGGAGAGTTTATTATATTTTGAAATTTGTGCTTTATTGAATATTTTATGATTATCTTTATTAATATACTTTAATGAGTTATAAAATCCGTCTTTGAATTCAGGGGGAGTGTGATTACATATTGTTTTGAAGAAAACATCAAAGTTAATTGTCATTATAAAAAAGGGGGAGATTGTTGATTCTAAGATTTTGATGGACAATTAAATATTGATATTTTTTTGTGGAAGTAATGGATTTATTGAGTGTTTCAGTTTATAAGTTCCTGTGAAGATATTATCATGAAGAAAATGAATGCTGAAGAGATGGACAAAGATGATGGATGGTAAGAGACTAAAAAAATTGAAGAATTTAGGGAAAACAACTCAGGTTAAATTTTTACTCTTAATGTATCCCGATGAGGATCACACACGACACAAAATATTTTTTATAATTATGTGTGTTTTTTATAAGGATCTTAATTAATTAAATTATTTGCTCATATGTGTAATTAAAGAAAGATAGTTGATTAAAATTGAATTTAAGAATTTAGTAGAGCTAACCGAGAAAAGAAATCAGTTAAAGGGGCAAAAATGTCGAAGAAATTGAATGAAAAATAAATTGAGGAACAAGTTCCAGCAGGGCTCGATCGACTTAAGGAAAAGTAACGGTCGACTTATGAAAATGAGACAAAGTCCCTGAAAATGTTTGGTCGACAGGTAAGTCAACCTGTACTTAGAGGATGAACTCTCTGGATCTTCCGGTCGATAGGCAAGTCAACCTATAAAACTTGTTGAATCATCCGATCGACTGGTGATAGATGGGCGGTCAATCGATGGACGAAGAGATTTTGGCTTGAGCTACTTCCTGAATCGGGCGGTCGACCGATAGGTATTGGCCAGTCAACCAATGGTCAATTTAATAGTTGTTATAAGATATCTTTGAAATTCCTATATTTGAACTTGCGAATTTTTAGTTTAAATATTGCTATTTTGCTGTAGAATATTTTGAGTCTAAAATATGGGAGAGATTTAAGGGATTTTATTTTAATCTTACGATTTAATCCATATATTTAAATATAATTATTTATATACTTTCATTGATTAAGATCAAATTATTTTTGGGGCTAAATTGAGAGCTTTAGAAGTTATATTATTAAGTTAAATATGCTAGAATTAAAAGGACTCAATATATGGGGTCTACAGATAATTTTAAATGACATATTTTGTGAAAACTAGCTGTTGTAGGAATTTTTTCAAGTGATTTTAAATAGACTTGCGGATTTCACATGTTAATACAATAATATCAATAATTATTCTATTCTTGAACTTTCTGAGAGTTATCATTCTGATATTATACTCAAAAATATTGGGAGATTATTTTGGAGTTAAAGTTCTTAAGTTAAAGCACTAATTTATTTGACATCACCAATCCGAGCTGTCTAGTGATCTGTTTTACAATCCATTGGTGTTTTTTTTGTGAGATCATTTATGTGATAATCTGATTACGTACTCAATTTTATGCTACCCGTATTATTTTTATAATCAGATTTTTGTTTCCTCACTTAATTCTATCACTAGTAATTATCGGGACATTAATTGAGTTTAAATTAATTTGAGGTGGTAGAAGCTTCGAGTGGGAAGAACTTATCAATTTTATTGTAATTGGTGAGTTGTGTGTCGGATTAGATACTATTGGGAGTGTGTAATCTTGGTTAGTTGGTTTCAATCTTTTCCGGTAAAGAGATTGAGGTTTTGATCTTTTCGTAGAGTATAAAAAAATTAGGTCTTAATTCTGTCCTTATAGAATTAATTTGAGTAATTTTGTAACGGTTCAATCTTTACCGGGTAAAAGGATAGTTGAAGTGTTTCTATGAGGTTTAATTCTTAAGTCTAAGGTATAAAAAGAATTAGGTCGTGATTCTCCCTGTAATAAAATTAGGTTAATCTTTAGCCTGTAAAAATATAAGGTTATTCTATAGCTTGGGGGAAAAAAAGAGTTATTCCTGATCTTGGGAAAATGAATTTGTAAATGTTGATTCTGAGCCTGTAAAATTAATTATTTTTGTAAAGGTTTGGTTTCTACTTATTTAAAGGAATCTTAGTGATTAGTGGGTGCGAATCTCCGTAGGACTCGAAGGACTATATTAGCCAAAATTATCTTGGTGAATCAGGATATATCGGTGTGTATTTTATTATTTATTTCTTTTACTTTGTGCATCTAAAAATTATAACACTTATCCGTTGTTATAAAGAGATAATAATCCTAAATTAATTATTTAATTTTTGAAGTATTATTATTTGCATTAATTTTAATTATTACTCAATTCACCACCCCTCTTGGGTAGTTCATTGGGCCAACAAACACAATATTAGAACGGGCTTCAGATGAGTTTATGAACATGATGATACTATCGTTAAGAAATATATTTGTGCAACATAATTTATATATTGTTATATAAGTAATGAATTCAATGGATAATCCAACTTATATGATATTAATCAATTATAAACATCTAAACATGAGTTCATCACTTAAATTTCAAGGATATCATCTTATCAAGCTATATCATTCAAAATAAACATATATAGTGGGGAAAAATATATTTTAAACCCTCTAACTATTGACAGATTTCTAAATGGTCCCTCTCCGTTTAAACGTTTCATTTTAAACCCTCTATATATCAACATGTTTTTAAATGGTCATTCTGCAAAAAAATCCATCAAATCTATTGGAATAGAGGGGCAAAATAGTATTTTTACCTATTTTTAATTTTTTAATGATTTTTTTCTTTTTCCTTTATCTCTCTATTTATCTTTTTTCCTCCTCCCCTCTTTTTCACTCATTTTCTCTCTCTCCTATTCAACTCTCTCTTCCTCTCTCCCTATCGCAACAGGAACACCCCCTGTTATGGGGTGAAACGCCCCTGGTTGCAAGGGGTGTTTCACCCCCTTCAACAGGGGGTGTTTCGGTTGCGATAGGGAGGGAGAGAGAAAGTGTTGAGCGAGAGAGAGAGAGAGGAAGGGAGGAAGAAAGAGAGAAGTCAAATAAGAAAAAATAAAAGAAAAAAGAAAGAATAAAGAAAAAATAATTAAAAAATATAAAAATGACAATTTTGCCCTCAAAATTCTATTAGTTTAGACGGATTTTTTGACAGAATGACCAAATAAAAACGTGTTAATACATAGAGGGTTTAAAATGAAATGTTCAAACGGAGATGGATCACTTAGAAATGTGCCAATAGTTAGAGAGTTTTAAAATCTACTTTTCCTTATAGAGTGATACAAATGGCAAGATGAACTAAATATAATTAGTCAAACAAATCAATTTTACATGTGATGTATAAATATTTCACTACAAGGATTTTCAAAAGAATTTCATCAACTATAAGATAGTCATATTATATTCAAAAATATGTTGATGAATTAACAATTCATTTTCATTAGTCGCATATATGATAACATGATTTTAAGCATATTCAACAAATATTTCATGTCACAAAGAAAATCATTCAATCATATAACGATATTTTTAACATCACATTACTATTGTTAGTAAATAGGCAATCATAAATAAATATCATCGATAAAGATTAGGATGATTGTTCTATGAAGATGAACTTCGTTACCGTTGGATTGAATGTAGATTGAACTCCATCTAAATATCCTTTGAAGTTTTTGAGTGCTCCAACAAATCTATGAATCTTCATAGTCGTTGACAAATAGAAATAATTTTTTTATAACTTGAACTCTTGAAACATACTTGTTAAAAAGATAATCAATAATAGCTTATCCAAATATGAATTTAACAATAGTCACTAATGATAATATATTCCTTAATATTGAAAAATATCATGTATTCAATACATCACATATGTTTCATCCAATTAATAAAAAATTAATCAAATATCATATGCATGAATTCATAATTTTTCAGTTGTGACAATAGTGTAAAAGATAAATCTTTAAAATCAAATTCAAAGTCAACAAATATGAGTTATAAGTTAAATTTTGAATGCTACTAACTCAAATTGTCAAATTGAGATTCAAAATTCAATATGGAAAGACATATACATTCAAAATATAATTAATGAGATATGAAAGTCTTGACATATTAAACCAACTCATTTAATTATAGGCTGTAACATTTATCATGGTATAAAAGTCACTAAAATACACTACAACACAATACGAACTAGATTGATCCATAATTAGATTTTAGCAATTAAATGCATGATAAAAAAATCAAAATAGTTACAGAGTATTTTTAACATGTTTATACATTCCAAATAACTTATAGAAGTCATTGGTTGATCATTTGGAACAATACAATAAACTTTAAACATAATGCATTAATGTTGTCAAATTATTTCTTGGTTAGAAAATATTCCGGATGCATTATAATTAAACAAATCTGAATTTTAACAAAATAAACATTTAAATCTATTTTAGACACTCTTAATATTGTCCAAAACCACACAAGAAAATTTCAAATCATTCCGATAAGTAGAATGAAAGTTATAGCAAAAACAGTGCAAGGCTATCAGATTTTTTGTCAGAAAATTCTGGTCAAAATTTTTATATAACCTTTCAAAAACGGTTAATCAATTTCATCAAAAACTCATTTGTTTCGGTTCATTTTAAGGGTTTAAGCATATGTGAACATATAGATCATATAAAACATTTAATATAATTCAATATCATACAAACTTGAAGAACATAAACATAATATCAATTAGAATAATATAATTGCAAATAATAATGTCCAAGTCCAATGCATGCAAGTTGAGATATAGGCCAATGCAAGTAATGTAACTGTAAATGATTAATGCATATTTAGACATATAAGATTATTACTATATAAAACATATATCATATAATAGTAATAAACTATATCGTGAATCCTAAAGAATCATCATATCATATTTCTTAAGACAATAAAAATAACCATTAGGGAGCATATCTAAGAAACATATACCGACTTGTTTGATTAACAAGCCGAGCATCTAGTGCTTTCACAAATTTTAAAAATTTAGGAGTACGAGAGTAGAGTTAAATGTACACCTTTATTTTCCTTTGCAATGGATTTACCTTTGTGGACATAAGCATCGGTAATAATTCTTGGTTTGGATGCATTTTTCGGTTCAACATTTTTGGATCCTCCAAACCTCTTATTGTTGAAGTTTTTAGTTGATGTGAATTTTTGATATCCATTGTTGAACTTCTTTTTGCTATTAAGTTCATTCTTCACAACATGTGGAAACTTAGATTCCATTTTGGGTTGCTTTTTCAGTTTAGATGTCTTATCCTTGACTTCATTATGATTTCCACTCACAATAGTGTAATTTCCCGCAACATTACACTTTGCATCTCCTTTCGGTATCCATATTATTTTGGATCCATTTCGGTTTGTTTCAAAATTATATTTCTGATAAGGACATGAGACCTTATAAAAATCAATCTTATTACAATAATAACATTTATATTTTGAATGATCATTATTTCTTCTAATATGATGATTAGCATATGATATAGATAATTCTTGATTGTTCGAAAATACTAATATATCATTGACAATATGATAAGAATGATTAGAAGATGATGCACAACATTTATTGCAATCTATAATTCTCTTAGATTCAAAATCTTTATGTTTTTCAGCTATCGATTTAAGTTCCGATTTTAATTTCACGAGATTTTTCTTCAAATCTTCAAAATTTATTTCCAAACAAGATTTCTTTGAAGTAACATTTTCAAATCATTTTTCAAAGATTTATACTCACTTTCGAGAAATCATATTTTTTATGAAAAAATTTCTTTTTCAAGTTTAGATTTTTTAATATCTACATTTAATCTAGTTTTAAGATTTCTAAAACTTACAATATTATCCTTTAAGTTATTTATATCATTTTTCAAAAAATCATTTTCATTATCAAAATATTTAAATTTATCAATGAAGTTGTTTATTTTCATGGCAACATCACAAAACTCTTTTGTTTTCAAATAATTTTTCGTAATCTTGAATTTTTTAAATTATTTTCTTTATTTTCAAATGAATTTATTTTTCTTTTCAATTTAAAAATTTCTTTAACAAAATATTGAATAAAAAGTAATAATTTCCAATTACGGCATGTGTTGTTTCATCATCATCATCATTATCATTATCATTATCATCTCTACCACTAGTCCTATAACATCTATCATTTTCTATATCATTGATTATTGGTATTTCAAAATTAAAATTTCAATGAGTATAAAAGATGTAAAAGATTTTGACTCCGAACTAAAGTTGTTTGGTTCATTCTCCACCTTTGATTCATTCCGGTTGTAGTTGTCTATCGTCTCCATTTCTAGTGTACAAATGGGCAATAAAAGTTTTTGACCTTTTCTACGAAGCGGTTAAACTTGATTCGATAGACCGAGTTCTGAAATCAATTGTTAGCCTAGAGATTGATCCAAGAAATGGGTGAATTGGATTATATTTTTTTTTTCAATACCTTTCTATTAAAATTTTAAATCAAACTTATTAGTTCTTGTGATTGTATGTGCAACGAAATAATCAATCAAATCAAAATAATCAAAGTAAAGTGACAATCGGGTTTGGTCAAATGAATTTGGATTAAACCCATCATCTGACCTGCAAGGCTGGAAAATTAAAAACCCTAACCCGTCATCCGCCCTGATTGCCTTCTTACCTGGTATGTATGGGTGCGGGGCGGGCGATCTTCGGGGTCATACGGTTAATTGCACAACCCTACTTTTAATCCAACGATTGTGTTTTGTAAATTTCCAATCTTATGTAATTATTACATAGATATTACGATTGAAGTTTATAATAAAAAATATATATATATGACATGCTTGGCTTTGTAATTTGGACAGAAACTATGAAAATGATTGTTTTGTTGCTTGGAGGAAGGGTGATTAGATAGGAGGGGCGGTTAGGAGTTGGCAAATGATGGGTGGGGAGTGATGTTGGAGATAAGGTTTCAGATATGTTCCAAAACCTTTTACGCCGACCGACGCCACACCACCAATCTTAAGTTTTGCTTATTAGTTTTTTCTGCTATTTTTTGCCTTTTTTTAAAACAAAAATATGCCTGTATTTAATATATTTGCCGTCCATTTCAAGTAAGCCAAGACTTTTGTCTCGGTTCCTACTGCACCGATAGTTCTTTGGATTTTAGATATGATATCTTTTATAATATATGGTTTCACTAATTCGATCTCATTGCCTGTCGTATTATTATCGCTAATCCAATGATTAGATAAATATGATTTCCTTTATGAAAAAAGTACTTTTGGTTCCCCTGTGTTAGGGGTTGGTGTTCAAATGGATCCTAAGATTTTATAAGTTGCAGTACGTTTGGTTCTTCGAGTTTTGATTTGGTTTCAATTTGCTCCAATCACAAACTCTGTTACAGAAATTGGATGAAAACGGTTAAATTAGATTTTTTTTTTTTTTTAATTCCTCATATGTTCTCTTTTAATGTCAATGTATTAAAATAAAAGAGCAATAAATGTAATTTTTACTTCCTTTTCAATTTCTATCACAACTCTATCCCACTCTTTCTATTCTTGCGAAGCTATGTCTCAATCTTCTATTCTTTTTAGGCGGCGTTTACCCAATTTCTTTTATTATGGATATAAAATTATATATTGAGATTCATCTGCATAACATCTTCAAAATAATATTATATTTATAATATTTTTCATTATTTTTCATATTCGTATGGAATTCACCATGATACTTTTGAATTTTTATAGTTTTCATATTCATATTGAATCAAACACAGTACTTCAACAAAATTATATAAATTTACTATGTTATTATTGTAAAAAATATTAAATGTAATTAAATAAAAAAAAATAACAAAAATAATAGATTGAACAACAATGCGTGTTATTGAATTCAGCGTGGAATTCAATATCTTCTTGAATTCAACGAATATTAAATTACACAACAAACTATATACAAAAGGATGTTGTTATGAAACTATATATATGACAAATCTAACTATATGTTGGAATAAGAAAAACAATCATTGTGGCACGGTTTACTGCTGTTTTCTCGAGTTACAATTTCACACTTAAAATCCCTAAAAATATAGTCATTAATTGACTAATAGTCCAACTATATTTCCATTTATATTAGAATCATTCATATATTTTTTATTAAAAAAAATATAAAAACAATCATAGTTCATATTTTACTTTAATTAAATTTTTTACGCAATTATATTGATCAATGAATTTATTAATATTCTAACTTATCTTTTCATTATTATTCAAACCAATCATTTGTTTTCAGATTCCAAATCATGAAAACAATCAGAGTTTATAATTTTACTTTAATTCATCTTTTCTCATAATTAGATTGACAATTAACGTATGTTGTTGAATTCAACATTGAATTCAATATTATTTTATATTAAAAAAATCTTAAATTCTGTAACAAAAATAAATACAGGTATTTTTTTTTATAAAAATAAAGATTAAATATAAACACAAAATCATAAAGATGCATCATTGATAATGCATATGTAGTTAATAATGTTAATGTAACACAATATTTTAATATTGAATTCCACTTGCATTCAATTATTCTTCAAGGAAAATGATTTTGATATGACGTGAAACAAAGATAATGTGATAGTTTATAATTTTGAATTCTGAATTGAAGCTATATCGTGAATTTATTGAATGAAATCCTTGTGTTAAAAATAAATTATTCTTTATTGATCTGAATTCAACTCCATATAGAAATATAATTTGTCAAAGATACAATTCCGAACTTTTAGGGAGATAGTTTCAGATTTTTAGTAGGCATTATTGTCACTGATTTATGTCCAGATATAAAAATAGAATTTAACAGTGTAGTTAACGTGTCTTTGAGATTTCTTTGGTTCAGTTATAACTGTGCGGGATAAATGGGTAAATTGAACATCTTAATGGGTCCAGTCCATCATTTTCCCATTTTTTTCTTACTTTAATAATCCTATTTTTAATGAATAAATATCGACAAATAAAATAGAATTTTAAAAAAATACATAAAAAAAGAAGAAGAAGAAAATCCAATCTAATTTATTTACTTATATTTTAATCGAAAAGTAAATAAATATAAAAATTAAAAAGTCAATATATACATTATATTCAACAATCTATCTATCAGTCTATATATTATTATTTTATTTATTTATTTTAGTTATTATTCTTTATTTGTTAAAAAATAAAAAATTGGGGATTATTAAAAAGAATATAAAAAAGAGAGTGGGTAGATAGACACGAAGATTGAGAAAAGAGAAAGAGACAGAATGGTGCGTTATGAGAGAAAAGAAAAAGAAATTAAAAATTACATTTAATTTTCTCTTATTTTAACATTTGATTATATGATAAATAATCAAAATATCCTTAGTTTAAGGAATTTTCATTGACTTCTCTAAAAGGAAATTGGACTTGAACCATAACGAAACAAAACCGGAGGTTGAGATCTCGTTTTCGTTCTTAAAATTTTAGGATTAATGTATGAAAACATGTTTGATAAACGTATTTCTATTTTTGAGATTATTTTAAAAATATTTTCTAAATTTCTTAAAATCTGAGAAACAAAAACATATTGTTTTCTATTCACTCCCATAAAATTATTCCCACCACAACCTTGCTGGCCGCCGCTGTCACCACCACCACAGTGCCACCACCACAATACTAGCCACCATACATTTAAAGAAAGAAAAAGAATAAATGTAACTAAATGTAATTCTTGTTTTTGTCCTCATAAAGTGAAAAAAATAATTTCAAAACAACGATCGTTATCAAATATATTTCTACTCACAGTACACTCTAAAAACAGAAACAAAATTAATTTATTTGAAGTAGAAACAGAAAAGCAGAAACGCTAAGGTGGCGTTTGGTAACCGTTTCTGTTTCCATTCCAACAGTGGGATGGGAATGGGATATGAATTTTGTTTCCTTCTTGATAGTAGAATCGTATTTGGTAACGATAATTTTTTTTTATTTTTATTTTTGGGAAGAGAATCGCGTTTGGTAACGATTTTATCCTAAAATCAAATTTATTTTTTTGAGATTTTTTTTTTTTGTTTTGGCCGGACGCGATGGCAGTAGGCGGCATCGGAAGTTGTAAGGTGGCTGGCGGCGGCGGTGACCGGCTGGTGATACCGGAGGTGACCGGCGACGGTCGCCGGAGATGGCGCTAGTGGCGGCCGGCGGTCGGCCAGTGGATGAACAGTGAAATTGATTTTGGGAATAGAATGAGAATTATGAGAAATAATTTTTTTTTGTTTCTCATTTCTTAAGAAAAAAATTACCACAATTCTCAAATGGAAATGGAATGGAAACGAAAATAAAAATTACCAAACGCTATTTCCAAACAGAATTCCCAAAAATCTAGAAATGAAATGGAATGAAAAATTCTAGAATGGAAACGGTTACCGAACGGGACCTAACTAAATGCCACCGGAATGACCTATGTGCCATTTTTGAAACCCCATGATTCATTTAAGCATAGACCCTTAACGGCCAACCAAAAGTGCACTTTTTCCTTTCATTTAGTTGTTCGGGAAAATTTGCACTGTTAACCCTTACGGCTCGTTTGGTTGGACGGAATGGAATGAGGGTGGAATAGAATTAAAGAAGTAATGGAATGAGAGAAGGAATGGAATGGAATTGTCAATGAAATCGCTATTCCATTCTCTTGTTTGGTTGGTATGGAATGAGGGAAGGAATGAAATAGTGAAATATAGTAAAATTTCCATTATACCCTTATAAAATTATTATTCTATTTTCTTGTTTGATTGGTATGAAATGAGTGAATGAATGAAATAAAATATAATAAAATTCTCATTATGCACTTATTACAAAATTTTATTATATTTCACTATTCTATTCTTTCCCTCATTTTATTATATTTCACTATTTCATTCAATTTTAAGTTTCTATTATCTAATTTTTGTTTTTGTTCTCAATTTTCAGTTTCTATTCTCCAATTTCTGTTTCTATTTGCAATTTTCAGTTTTCGTTCTTTAATTTTCTGTTTTTGTTTTCAATTTTCAGTTTCCGTTCTTAAATTTCTGTTATTTAAATTTCTATTTTTGTTCTTAATTTTTAGTTTATGTTCTCAATTTTCTGTTATCAATTTTCAATTTTTGTTCTAATTTTCATTTTTTGTTCTCAATTTTCAGTTTCTATTCTCAATTTTATGTTCTCTAATTTTATGTTTATGTTCTCAATTTTCTATTTCTGTTCTTAATTTTTTGTTCTCAATTTCTGTTTCTATTCCCAATTTTCTATTCTCTAATTTCTATTTATGTTCTCTAATTTTTGTTTCTGTTCTTAATTTTTAATTTTTGTTCTCAATTTTTAAGGCTTAAATACAAGGGTTATTATGTAATTTAGGATGTTGATTCTATTGGGTTGGAATCACATTCCACCTTATCTCAAATGGAATCTCATTCCACTATAGTTCATTCCAATGGAATCACAAAAGTGATTCCATTGGAGAACCAAACAACGGAATAGGAATCGAGGGTTGAATGCGATTCCATTCCGCCCCTGATTCCATCCAACCAAACATGCCGTTAAAGTTTAGAATGTGTCTACTTATCCCCTATGATTTGAAAAATAACATATTTGTTTGAATTGGTGCCTGTTTTTAACGATCAGTTTATGAACGAAAATATGCACGTGAAAAGTACTTAATATTAATTTTTTTGATAATTTTTGTTACTTCAAGTATAACTAATCTCACATGAACAATTTAGACATTTATAATAAATTTAATGGTACAAAATATAATTTTTTCCTAAACTTTAACGGCATGTTTGGTTGGCGGAATCGGAGGCGGAATGAAATCGCATTCCACCCTTGATTCCTATTCCGTTGTTTGGTTCTTCAATAGAATCACTTTTGTGATTCCATTAAAATGAAATATGGTGGAATGAGATTTTATTTGAGATGGGGTGGAATGAGATTCCAACTCAATGGAATCAATATTCTAAATTACATAATAGCCCTTGAAAATTGAGAACAAAAATTAGAGAACATGAATAGAAATTAGATAACAGAAAATTGGAAATAGAAACAGAAATTGAGATCAAAAAATTAAGAACAGAAATAGAAAATTGATAACATAAACATAAAATTAGAGAACATAAAATTGAGAACGGAAACTAAAAATTGAGAACAAAAAATGAAAATTAAGAACAAAAATAGAAAATTGATAACATAAACTAAAAATTGAGAACAAAAACAGAAATTTAGAGAATAGAAAATTGAGAACGAAAACTGAAAATTGAGAACAAAAACTGAAAATTAAAAACAAAAATAGAAAATTGAGAATAGAAATAAAAAATTGAGAACATAAACTGAAAATTGAGAACAAAAACAGAAAATTAGATAACGAAAAATTGAGAACGGAAACTGAAAATTGAGAATAAAAACAAAAATTAAATGATAGAAATTTAAAATTAAATGGTATAATGAAATATAATAAATTTTTTTAATAAGGATATAATGAGAATTTTATTATATTTCATTCCATTCATTCACTCATTTCATATCAACCAAATAAGATAATGGAATAATAATTTCATAAGGGCATAATGAGAATTTTACTATATTTCACTATTCTATTCTTTCCCTCGTTCCATACCAATCAAACAAGAGAATGGAATAACGATTCCATTGACAATTTCATTCCATTCCTTCTCTCATTCTATTATTTCTTCCATTCCATTTCACCCTCATTCCATTCCGTCCAACCAAACGAGCCGTAAAGGGTTAAAAGTACATTTAAATCTTGTGTTTTTTGGATTGTTCGGGTCGTGTCTTTTGTGTAACTGGGTTTTGAAAACTAAACCGACCAATTCCCTAACCCATGATCAGCAGGGCCTGTGGCCTTTCATTAATAGTTATTTAGCCCAATTGTTTGAATTAGTCTTCCTTCCAATTTTGGCCCACTTTTTAAATTCTGGGTTACAACTCACAGCCGAAGGCCCAGTTGTATTAATTAGGGTCATCTGCATTCATATATATATATATATATATATGTATGTATGTATGTATATTTTTTAACACAAATCTTCGTTAATGACCACTTCTCCGGGTGATCTTAAGAGTGTACTCTCCAATCGGCCTTGTGCATTTAAGATTTTACTCCTAAAGTGTTTTGTAGGAGAATCCAATCATGATTGACAAGAGAAAGAGTATTTCTTCTTACCAATCGGACTAATCCTTTTGGGTATCAGCAAGTTTAATATTGAGAGAGTGAAAGTGTATATATTTTACATTGGGACCAATATAAAATATAGGGGAACTTCTAAGATCTTTATGGATTCGAGCGGACAATTATGTACCATATATTTTGTATATACTTATACGTAATATAAATTAAAAATAGGGGTTTATTAAAATGTTGGAAGGTGAAGGTTGCATATAACGGAACATTTTAGAAAAAATTATATATATTATTTGCACATTCTTATTCATATCGCAAATATATATGGTATATTTATTAACTAACTTATATATAACCCGTGTTTAAAAAAGGGACTAAAAAAATTAACTTTCATTTCAAAAAGAAAAAAAAAAAAAAAAACATCTTTATTATTTATATAATAAAACGAATAAATTAAATTTCATATTCAACATATCATGTTACATAAAAATATCTTTTAAGAATATAGTTTGAGTTTATATTATTTCATATTCTATAATATAAACTAGTTTGTTTGAAAAAAATAGTTTCATTTTACACCCTTTCATATTGTATTATATAGACACTTAAAAGGTACTATTTTAAATTAAATAAATTGTAAAATACAACAAAATTACTATAAACCATAAAATGAAGTTTGAAATTTATATCATATAGCCAATTGCTAAGGTCACTTTTCTAGTAAATTGTGATTTTTCAGTAAAAATTTAAATACAATAATTTGAAACGATCAAAATAATATTTCTCTCGAATAATTAATATTTGTTGTGGATAGAGATCCATCTTCGTAGAGAAGTACACATAATCGATTAAATGATATACATCTTAATAAGGTCATATATAGTTGACCACGATTAAAACTGGTGTAGTCAAATATATTCAATAGATTTCACTGATCGTCTTTATGATTTATTTATCATCAAAACATATGGCAACTGGCTGAGAATTGATACCTTGTCATTTGGAAAGAGAATTTATGAGTCGTGATGTCAAAGATATTCTCAATGAATATTAATTTTTTTAATTTATCCTGATTAAAATTCGAGTCTCGATTATACGTGAAGAACATCTGACAAAAATTAATCGTGTGGCATTACAAAGTTCATCATTAGGTATAATTTTTCTCTATAACATAACTAGACAAACAAGTTTTAAATCTGATATGGGATATCTTGGTTGGCCTTCTCTACCTACTCAGAACGTCAGACATGGATCATACATGGATCACTTGCATAGTCAGCCGACCTGAGCTCTCCAAGTTGCCCTTGGTCAGATTCAACCAAAGGGTAAGACCCTTGGAACCTGTCCGAGCTTAGCTCTCCGAGCTAACTCTGTTCCGGCATCTCCAAAATAGGAGACCCGTTGACCTATCTGAGCTCAACTCTCCGAGCTGGTTTTGTTCGAGCATCTCCTAAATATGAGACCCTTCGAACCCATCCAAGCTTAACTTTCTAAGTTGGCTCTGTTCGGACATTTCCAAAAGAGGAACCATCGGACCTCATCCGAGTTCAACTTCCTAAGCAGCCTTTGATCGGTTTCTCAAAAAAATGAGACCCTTGCAGCTTGGCTGAGCTGCATCCTCTGTGGAACCTCTGGTCGGTCATCACAAAAGAGGAGATCCTTGCGGTTTGGCCGATCTCAACTCCTTATCTTGCCTATGGTCTGATTCATCAAAGGGGGAACACTTAAATCTTGACCAAGCTCAAAAGGTGTTAAAAAGAAACCACTGCCCGATGAGGGTTCTTCGAGCTGATGCTTTCTGAAACGGTGTCCATGGAGGCCTTGGAAGGCGAGGTCCAAGTTCGGGGATCCGAGCTTCGTTTTCTGTACACCCCCTACTCGGATTCTTCACCATTGTCATAGGCCATGCCCATTCTCCTTAATCATGTTGGGTCAGTCCATGGGCTCTTCTTGATGGGCTTGAAGGTTAAGCTCAGTAGATTATTCTTCTCACACGCCCGCTCATTGGCCACACACCAAGTTATGGTAATTAACTAAGCTCAGGCCCCTAATCTTGCGACACTAATCAAACTCTTCGCCTATAAATACTCAGACGTTTAATGTCCCAAGTAATTCTCAACTACCATCTTGAAGCATAAAATAACATTTCTCCTTCGAGCTTTTACTCTCACGCTGGAGGGATTTCACCAGGCACAATCTCGGTATGTCTTTGTGCAAGTACAAGCTCAGAGCTCCAGTTCAAATTGTACAGAAGTGACTCTAGACCACGAAGCATTGAAAGAATACTAATCTCTGATATTACTGCTTAGGATATATTGTCTCCACCTCAATAAGAAAAATCCACATGGATTGTGATTGGTACAACTCGAGGTGTTTACCATTTTTACACACCAATAAAATCTAACTTGAACAAGGTTGATCTTGGAAGATCTAAAGAACTCAAGTACTCATTAGAATAATGATTCATAATTTAATGATCTCTTCATACATTTTGCCTGCAGCCAAATATGTGATAATTTCTCATAGAAAGATATTTAAAGAGATTGAATTTATAGCACCAATATCTTCTTTTATTGCATAAATAATATAACATTCATCTAGAAATGCAGGGTAGCGACACATGATGTATCCAAATGAGGATAAACTAAATATATTAGTTCGCATACATTATGACACTTGTGTATGGTTAATTGACGATAGTTCCACGATTTCACATGAATCACATCTAATATAAAATTTTAAATATATATATATATATATATATATATATATATATATATATATATATATATATTTGTTAGAATATAATTAAGGGATGATTGGCCATTAGTCCTAAATAGTAAATCTAATTTAAAAAAAAATCCTGCTTAATACACGAGTTTTGATTTAGTCCCTTAAGTTGAGTTTTACTTGAATTTTAGTCCTGCATGTGCAAATATTGCAGGGATTGTAAAGAGAACTTTGGTGAATAAATTCGTATTATAATGAATATTAGTTACATGTAACTAATATTAGTTATAATTTAATAATTATTATATATTACATATATTTGTGTATTTTTTGTTACATGTACTTATGTAATATTAATTACACGTTATTAATTATATGTATGTGTGTAATATTTGTGATATTTAACAAATATTATATACATAAATTAGTTTAATATTAATTACATATATTTGTATGCATTTAGTTACATGTAACTAATTACATGTATTTTGTGTAATTTTTGTTACATGTATTTTGTGTAATTTTTATTACATTTAACAAATTTTTACACGCAAATTAGTTACATGTTACAAAATACATTAATATTTGTTATATCTAATAAAACTTTATACACAAAATAGTTATATGTAACTGCGGATATACAAGTGCGTATATTGGATTTCCACCTTTTTGAAATAGGTGAGACTAAAACACTTATTTCCACCTCTGGGATTTTTTTAAAATTAAGGGTGAAATAATGGGCTTGCTACCGAATGTCCCTATAATTAAATAATCTATGACAAGGAATTAATGTGTCATAATGACTAAATCCAATATTACCTGAAGTAAATGTCTTGAAAATTTGCATTTTCAATATTTGGATGAGAGTTTAATGAGGGTTAGGCTTAATTAGGGTTGGTTAACCTTTGATTTGTTTAGGATTTTAAATTTAAATGTAAATTTAAATTATTATTATAATTTAATTTAAGTTTAAAAAAAAAAATCAAAATACATAAAAAAAAATACATAATATTAAATATTTTTTAAGTTAATTTTTATTTTTAATATAAAAAATATTTTTAAAAAAATAATACACTGATTTTGTTATATCTGTTATAACACTCACTCTATTCTATATAAGTTTGGTGATATTTAGCAGATAACACTCACTCACTCTATTCTATATAAGTTAGGTGACATTTAGCAGATAACACTAACTCACTCTATATAAGTTAGGTGACATTTAGCAGATAACACTCACTCACTAGCCTTCTTGATGTGTGCGCACTAAATTTTGTCTAACACTCTAATAATTGAAAAAGAGAGAGACTTCAGCAATGCTTAGGGAAATAGTTAGCAATTAGAAAGCAATGATCCACCTAGATGACAAAAATGATTCTCGAGATGCGGGAAAGAAAAGAAAAGGATTGAAAAGGAGATGACAAATCAAGTGTAAATATCACTGAATGGATGTTTTTGGCGTTCCACTTTGAAATTATTGACGGCTAGCATTCCATTTCGAGAACGAGGCCATAAGGTGCCGTTTAATTTTTTGTTTTTTCAATTTATACTCCTAAAAAAATTGGACGAAAATTATGGTTTCACTCTTAGTAATTTTGCAAATAAAAATAAATTTGATAACCATAATTATTATTCAGTCGTTTCTTAATATAAGATAATTAAATAAATAAAAATAAATACGTTTGATTACAATATTAGTTACCGCGTATTTTTTTTAGTTTTACTTAAAATATAAAAAATAGACATATATTTAGGTAATTAATTTTTTCAAATCATAACAAAATAAAAACACATCAACAAGATTAATTACAACTAAATAAAGTAATTATAACAAAAGACTTTATTATATTTTTTTGACCTAAATTGATGAATGAAAGGACAAAAATATCATTTCTCTATATTTAAAGTTAATAAACTTTGAAGGGGAGATTTGGTTAAAAATTTAAAGAATACTTACCTTGTCTTCTTAACGGTATGTTTGGTGGAACGGAATCAGGGTTGAATGAAATCGTCATTCCACCCTCAATTCCCATTCCCATATTTGGCTGTCCAATAAAATCAAAAAATTAATTCTATTGGAATGAAAAAATATGGAATTGAATTCCATAGTAGATGAGGTGGAATCAAATCCAAACCACTGGAATCAAATATTAAATTACACAAAAGCCCTTCTACCATTCCATTTCAAGCCAATCTATTTTTCAAATATCAACCCGATATATATATATATATATATATATATATATATATATATATATATATATATATATATATAAGAGAAAAACCCATTTGTAATCAATTTTTTAAAATAATCTATTATTATATAGATATTCAAAATAGATATTTGAGAATTTTGTTATGTTTCATTATTTCATTCATTCTCTCATTCCATAACTACCAAACAAGAGAATAAAATTGTGATTCCATTGACAAATTCATTCCATTCATTCGTTCATTTTATTCTTTCTCACATTCTATTCTACCTTGATTCTATTCCATCCAACCAAACGTGCCGTAAGTGAGAACAAGTTGAGAATATATTTTCTTTAAAAAGAATGAAATTATTTTTACTTCTCAAAATCTCAAAATTTTGGGAATATTTGAGAACAAAAACATGTTAACTAAATATTATTGATCTTCTTAAATTTTAAGATTTTGAAAAGAGAAACTTGAATTTGAGAACAAACACAAACAAATGGGCTCAATTATTTCTGCAGTTAGATCAACATCTCAAGAAGACATGTATTAGATATTGTATCGATTGGCTATACTGCTAGCAGGAGATTGTTGGATATAAGCCCTATTTAAATCTTGTTTTTATTATTTAGTAGTTCATTTTTGTGTAAAACTACAATTTCAAGTATTATTTAATGAAAGGTATTTTGATATTACTTTTCATTATATCATTTAGTTTTAAAATCTTGGATATTGAGTTGAAATTATCTTAGCTTTTAACGATGACTAAAAAGAATAAAATTATAGATATTTTGGTAACTTATATCCTAAATATTCTTAGTCAGGTAGAACTATTAAAACGAGTTTTTATCAATTCAGAGTAGCTTATGGGGTGCTTTTTCTTTGAGAATGGTACGTCTTATAACTATCAGAGTGAGACATTAGAACAACCACAATGGGACCTACTAATTTATTGTAAGGGCCTTGAATGTGATCATCTTAGGTATTCCACATGATTGTTTCGCTCGATGTCAAAATGGACTATTGGGATTGTGATGGTGCTTGTAACCTTCAAACTTGGTGAATTGGGTAATCACATACATTTGATCCTATATTTTAATAATACTAAGTGTTGTCTTTAGGTGATGAATCTTTGAAAATATTCATTGGGTGTAGTGAAATATGTATGTGACTATTCGAGTATGCAGGAAAATATCTATCACTCTCAGCAAAAGGGACGTTGTGATATATATGATTGGTTTTCATGTAATTCAATTAAATACTCTGGCCAGGGCAATGTGATAATTGGAATGAGGTGTAAGTTGGTGTCACAAGTTGAATTATATTACCAATTAAATACATATGATTGGACTTGAGATTTTTTACTTTAGTTTATATACTATTGGTCCTTTCAAGAATACAAAGATACAAAGATTGAATGGCATGGAAATTACAAGTGAAGAGGTTCTCTTCATCAAATTCCTATCATCTGGATACAATTGTGATCTATAGGTAGACATCACTCATAGTTAGTGAAAAACTCATAAATCAATTGTTTCTTTATAAGGAAAAAAGTAGAATTATACTAATTTTAAATAATTAATTGGTTAATTATTTTTATTGTCAATCTTTTGATATGAATTCAATGAGTCACGTACAACTGAAGAATGAAAGTTTAAATAGATCTTTAAAAGGAATTGGTTGTAATGTCGAACAATTTAGAAATTCGGGGGTCAAAGTGTAACATAGTAAAAAGAGAGTCTAGGGTTTTAACCGTACATAGTCTATAAAAGGGACCACAAACACTATGGTTGCCCACCCTAGCCAATTCAGTCGTCCCCTTATTCCTGATTGCTCTTTCAATTTTGATTTTTACTACCACCTAAAATCAAACACTGAGCTACCCTAGTTCAACAGATTTAGACTCAGATTTGTTAACCCCCAAGGTCCTAAAAGCCAAATTGGGTAATTTTTATTATAACCAATTATTTGAGGTTTAAGGAATCTAATGTGATATTTGTGTATGAAAAGCAAGTTAAGCAGAAAGAATGAGATCCAGATGGGTAGAACAACAACACAATGAAAATAATCATGAATTCAAATGAGCTAAAAGAATGTTTGTGAAGAAGCAGTTTAGGAGATTAAAGAACTCACTTGTATATTGAAACATAAGGTAAAGTGCAAAATAGCTTTTAAAACCTCTAACTATTAACACGTTTCTAGTTAGTCCTTTTAACTTTATTCGTTTCAGCTTAAACCCTCTACATATAAAGGTGATTTTAAAATGTTATTCTATTAGATATTTCATCAAACTAATAGAATTAGAAGGCAAAATTGTCATTTTCTATTTTTTTTTTAATTAATTTTCTCTTTTTTTTTTTTTTTCCTTTTCTTTTTTCTTCCTCTTTCTTCTTTTTCACCAAACCTTTTTTTTTTTTTTTTTCTCTCTCTCTCCCCTTTTCACCGAACCTTTCTCTCTCTCTTTCCACCACCATCTTCTACCGCCATTACAGACGTCGCCAGAACCCGCTGTAACAGAGTGACGTGCCCCAATTTTCCAAAAGGATTAAGGATATAAAATAATTAAGCGTAAAATAGGGGTTTTTAAAAGCCTCGGTTTTCTCAAAAAAGTATTTAAGCCGTTTTAAAAATAAGAATCTCCACCTAACATTGGATTTAAATGGTGTGCTAGGTCACCGAATTTAAAAAAAAAATAAAAAAAAATTTAAAGGCCTAAGTAAAATTTGACTCCAAAAATCATGGTCAAACCAAAGATTTATTCAAAGAGTTCGGGGGTCGGTTACGCTCGGAGAATGTATTAGGCACTCTAAGACGCCTGTCCGAAAACGGAACCTTATGTCCAATTAAATTCAATTAATTTAAGTCCGAACATTTTATTTTATTTTGAAATCATTTTATTTTTATGAAATCTTTTTGGTATTTGTTTCAAAAATAAGATGAGACAAATTTTTGTATTTTTGGGATTATTCTCTCAGTATAACCTCTTATCAAATATTAAGGATTCGATAAATATGGTCCCCGGGGGATGATTTTATATATGTTTCTGTGGGATTTCATTGATTTAAATGAGAAAACAAAAATAAGTGAAAAAGTATGGAAATATGAAGGCAAAAAATAGCATGATATGAATTTTATTTTATTTATGCAAAAGTGACCTAAAAAACTACTTATATGATTTTTATAAAAGAATGGTTTTAATTTAAACGTAACAATGCAAAATGGTATGAATACAGGAATAAATCAGGAAAAACTACATAAATTAATGTGATTATGTGTGACAATTATTTATTTATCAAATATATATGAAAAGTGCAAGTAGTGTACGTGTCGTAATAAAATGAGAAAAAATGACATAGATTATGAAATCTAAAAGAATCTATATGAATGAAATATATATATATATATATATATATATATATATATATATATATATATATATATATATATATATATATATATATATATATATATATATATATATATATATATAATATAAGTAGTGAAAGTGTCCTAAACATGAACTCCCAATTCCTCTTTATAGATGCTGACATGCCATTCTGGGGGATTAGTATCGTCATATTTCGTGAACTCCAGGATAATGAAATTTTCCAGATACACCACCCAGGGCGGTGCTAACAACTCCTTGTATGTCACTTTTTTGGAATGCTTTTATATTTTCAACTCTTCTATGGTTCTCTCCAATTTTTCCCTTTTCATAACCAGGCCGAAGGGGGTCCATTCTTTTCTTTCTTGTTTTCAATTTCAATGGACAAGGCTGGTTGATTGGCATTAAGATTGTTGAGTGTAGCAATGACTCTTTTCGGGTGAACGAGGATCTGCAGTGCAAAGGAGGCCGGGCCTTCGAGTGAGGCCTAATAGACGTGCCCCTAGTTGGGATATGCCCGTGCACCATAAGTGAAAGGATGAGGGTCCATTTGAGGTCCATAGTAGAACGGCATCGAGAAATTTGGGACAACATGGTTCAAATTCGACACTGAGTTTTATATCCCAGAATTTGCCTTGTTTTTTATTTAGCGATTCATAAGTAGGCAGAGTCCCGGGTGTTCCACCAGATAGATGAATAGTTACTGTCTGAGGTCGTTAGCTTAGTTCATTGATCTTTTTCATTAGCAGGTCGATGGTTTCTTGCATCCGACCCAGCTGGGGAGATTCGAGATTGTCTTCCGATATCATTTTTGAATGATTTTGAGCCTGACTGCGAGTGAAGACTAGACTTTTTGCAACCAAGTTTTCTGTCTTGTCTTATATGTTCTTAAAACAAATCACGTTTATTAGTTCACACGGATCTTATGTAGCCTTAAAACACATTCAAGTTCGAAGTTTTCAATTTTGATGATAACCGATCAAACAAATAATATTTTTAATATAATTAGAAAAATATTTCGTTACTAAATTTCATCGGTTTTAGAAATTTTGAACTCGTTTGGTTTTTAAGACTCCGTAAGATATCATCAATCCATCATATCACAACCTCTTTAAAAACTAGAAGGAAAAGATAACAAAATAAAATATAACATTTGAACTTGGATTAATTAGACTTATTTGGACATATTAAGTTTGACCCTCTAACTATCCCCAGTGGAGTCGCTAGTTGACGCGCCCTGATTTTTCGAAAGGATTAAGGATATGAAATAATAAAGCATAAAAGAGGGGTTCTTAAAAGTGTCAGTTTTCTAAAAAACTTACTTAGGCCGTTTTAAAAATAAGGAGTCATCACCTAACATTGTATTTAAATGGTGTGCTAGGTCATAGAATTTTAAAAAATAAAATAAATAAATAAATAAATATATATAGTTTAAAGGCCTAAGTAAAAATTGACTCCAAAAATCATGGTCAAACCAAATATTCATGTAAAAAGTTCGGGGGTCAGTTACTCTCGGGAAAGGCACTCCAAGGTGTCTGTCTGAAAAACGGTACCTTATGTCCAATTAAATCCAATTAATTTAAATCCAAACGTTTTATTTTAATTTGAAATCCTTTTCTTCTTATGAAATCTTTTTGGTATTTTTTTTCAAAAATAAAAGGGAACAAGGTTTTGTATTTTTTGGAATGTTCTCCCCGGTATGACCTCTTATCAAATATTAAAGATTTGCTAAGTATGTCCCGCGAAGGATGATTTTATATATGTTTCTGAGGGATTGCTTTGATTTAAATGGGCAAATTAAAATAAGTGAAAAAAGTATAAAAGTATGAATGCAAAAACTTACATGATATGAATTTTATTTTATTTATGTCAAAGTAATCTAAAAAACTACTTATATGATTTTTGTGAAAGAATGGTTTTAATTTAAATGTGTCAATGCAAAATGGTATGAATATGGGAATAAATCAGGAAAAACTACATTAATTAATGTGATTATGCGTGGAAATAATTTAATTATCTAATATATATGAAAAGTGCAAGTGATGTACGTGACGTATCTAAATGAGAAAAAATGAAATGGATTATGAAATCTAAAAGAACCTATATGAATGAAATATAAAAAAAAATAAAAAAAATAAAAAAAATAAAAATAAAAAAATGTAAGTGGTGAAAGTATCCTAAACATGTCATCTAAATGATACAAGAAATAAATATGGATTATGAAGTCTAAAAGAAACTATATGTAATGAAATATAAAAAAGTGTAAGTGGTGAAAAGGTTCTAAACATGTCGTCTAAATGATGCAAATGGTGTCTATTTTAAGTTTGTCCAATTAATTCAAAAAAATTCCGATTTGAAATTTTCTCAAATGTTATGGAGATGAGAATAAAGGGAAGATTGCGGAAACAAAGTTTGTTAAAATCAATCTTTCCAAAACTTGGACGGAATCCCACGAAAAGGTTTACTAAGAGAAGAGATTTCTTAAAACCGAACATTTCTAAATTCCACTCTACTTGGGGAATTGAAACGAGATTATAAAAAACTCTTCTACGATTTATCGAATCGTCAAATTCATCCTAAGGTTTGTAACAAGTAATTCTTACAAATTAAGGTTTTATTATTTTCTTGGTTTTTCGGATTTTTTTAGTGTTTTTGTAAGAAATAAAAGAAAAAAAAAAGGAAAAAAAAAAAAGAATTAAATATCCTTAACTTGACACTCGGGGACAAAGTTTAAGCACGAGAAATCTGGCCTGGCGTTTTCATTGGATCATAGGACAACTTATTTTTAATTTTTTTTATATGAATTGCAACAAGTGAAAAAGAATTCAAAAAAAAAAAAAAGCAACGAGATATGAGTGTTCTCGTTTAACGCTCAAAGGTTCAAATTGAGAATGGAGAACCTGTTCTTGGCGTTTTCATCAAGTCATCGAATAATTAAAAAAAAAAAAAAAAAACTTGTTGGAATTTAAATTGTGAGAAACAAAAAAAATAATGAAAGATAATAATAAATAAATAAATATATATATATATACACACACCTATTCTGGCAAAGATTCCCGATGTTCGGGTTTTTCTTCTCTCGTAGATGGCTTCCTGAAAAGGCTCTCGCTAAAAATCACTCTCTAAGAGGTTTTTGCTATCAATTTCTGAATCTTATCTAAGAGTTTTTCTCTGAATCTTTGTATCTAAACCAGGAGGAGAATGATCCTATTTACAAGGAAGGATGTGCAGTGAAAAATCTTAGAAACCCTAATCCTAATTCGGCGAGGAAAAGGAAACCAAAACCTAAAAGAAAAGGGAAATGGAAATAAGGGAAAAAAAGGAAACCTAATCCCATTTGGACAAAGAAAAATAAATATTTTTTTTTTTCCTGCTTTTTTCTTTTTTTTCTGAAAATAAAATAAAATAAAAAATAAATTCAATTATAAAATAAAGTAAAAAAGATTTGCGAGACAGTCAAAATGTCGTGTCTACAGTTATCTCTCTTTGTCATGCGAGTGTCACTTGTTTGATAAAGATCGGAAACCACGTCATTTTGATTGTCTCATTTTTTAGATTTTTTCAAAGCATATTTTTCGACAATAGAACAAATTAAACATCAAAATGACTCATGACAAAAAAATATTTGTTTAGATGATTGCTGAGAATAATGAAGAATGACCCATGATGATACTCATGACGAACACGTGTCTATTTAGAGGATCATTTAGAGTAATGAAAAATGACTCACGATAGTACTTATGGCGAACACGTGTCTATTTAGAGGATCTTTTAGAGTGATAGAAAATGACTCATGATGATAGTTATGACGAACGCATATTCATTTAGAGGATCGGTGAGAGTAATAAAAAAATGATTCATAACGATACTCATGACGAACACATGTCTGTTTAAAGGATCGTTTAGAGTAATGAAAAATTGCTCATGACGAAAGCGTGTTCATTTAGAGGATCATTTAGAGTAATAAAAAATGACTCACAATGGTACTCAAGGCGAACACGTGTCCATTTAGAGGATCTTTTAGAGTGATAAAAAATTACTCATGACGATACTTATGATAAACGCATGTTTGTTTAGAAGATTGGTGAGAGTAATAAAAAAATGACTCATGACGATACTTATGATGAACGCGTGTTCATTTAGATTATCGTTTAGAGTAATGAAAAATGACTCATGACGATTATCATGACGAACACGTGTCCGTTTAAAGGATCGTTTAGAGTGATAGAAATTGACACATGATGATACTCATGACGAACATGTGTCTGTTTAGAGTAATGAAAATGATACTAAAGCCTTAGCCTTCTTGGCGGGGGAGGGAGAGGGACAAAAGAAAGTAAAGAGGTATAAAATATGCCACAACCTGTGGCTGAGCAAAAATGAGAGAAAATGTGCTCCAGCCTACGGTTAGGGTTGACTCTCAGATGACTGGGCCTTGACAGGTTACCTATGTAGCTTAGCATTACGCCGATGATCAAGTTTAACGTAGTTCACTATATACCCCAGGCGAGGAGAGAAATGAATACAAAATAAAGTGGCACTCTCGGAGAGGCAATGCAAAATATAAAAAGTCATCACGGAAAGACAGAATGCAAATGAAAACTATCATGGAGAGGCAAAATGCAACATGCGGAGGCAAAATGCAATATGAAATGCCATCACAGAGGAAAAATGCAAATAAAAAATCATCACGGAGAGACTTAATGCAAAATAAAAAGCCATTATGGAGAAGCAGAATACAAATAAAAAGCTATCACGGAGAGGCAAAATGAAAAAATGAAAAGCTATTATGGAGAGGCATAATGCAAAAAATAAAAAATCATCACAGAGAGACATTATGCAAAAATAAAAAATCCATCACGGAGAGGTAAAATGAAACATGAAATTCTATCACGGAGAAGTAGAATAAAAATGAAAAGCCATTAAAGAAAGGTAAAATGCAACATGAAATGCCATCACAGAGAGGCGGAATACAAATAAAAAGCCATCACGGAGAGGTAGAATGCAAAAATGAAAAGCTATCATGGAAAGACAAAATGCAAAATAAAAAGCCATCACAGAGAAATATAATACAAAAATGAAAATCCATCATAGAGAAACATAATGCAAAAATGAAAAGCCATCACAAAGAGATATAATGTAAAAAGGAATGCCATCACGGAGGGGTAAAAAATAAAAGCCATCATGAAGAGACTGAATACAACATGAAATGCCATCACGGAGAAGCAAAAAATAAAAGACCATCACGGAGAAACTGAATGCAACATGGAATGCCACCATGGAGAGGAGAAAAATAAAAAGCAATCACAGAGATGCTAAGTGCAAAATAAGAAGTCGTCACGAGGAGGTAAGTGTAAAATAATAACAAGATATAAATTATGCCCCAACCTGCGACTGGGGTTGTCAAGCTCAAAAACTCCCTAGATGCAGAAATGGACAAATTCCATATATTATGCGCCAACTTGGGGCAAGGGCGAAATAAGAGACAAAAGATATAAAATGTGCCCCAGCCCGTGGCTGGGGCTGACACTGGAATGACCTAAATTTTACAGGTTACCTACGTACCTTAGTATTACTCCGAAGATCAGGTTTAGCGTAGTTCATTGGATGCTCTTTTCAGGATAAAAAACATACCTGGATGCTCATTTAGAGCTTCTGAATTTTCAACAACGAGAGTTTTCGATTTGAGTCGATAGGAAGCTAGGAGGAACCAATGATAAAGGAATCCATGCTTTCGGCCTTTTTGAGATCCCTGCAAGTGGACAAGATAACACTTCCAAAACAAAATTTTAGTCTTAAAATTTAGTCACCTTTGATGACTCACAATTTTGTTCCCCCTTCTTCCGTTGTAGTCATTTGACTAACGACACTTTACTCGGGGTGATTCGATGAGATTCTTTTATTTGAATTTAGCAACTTTGCTTTCTAACCTAGGGGCAGGACCCATCATGCCTCATCAAGGTCTCTTTGGCTTACCCGACTGAATTCATGTCTTTCTAAATTTCTAGGTGTGTTGATGCTTAGGGTTCTAATACTTCTGCGTGTTATGTGTTTTCTCAAGTCTTGCAAAATCGATTTAGTCTAAAAAATGGGCAAAATGTCAAAAATTACTAAAATGAGTACCTTCAATACCCGTTATTTTTTTTTTTATGAGATTTTGAGTCGCATTATAAAGGAATATGGTTCCAATACATTTCAAGACCACAACCAATGCTTCTTTTCACAAATTATGATTCCATTCAAATCCATCAAGTTTTGATCCGGAGAAACATCGTTTGTCCACCAAACTAGCCTGAAGCGGAAACCTCGAGCAAACCAATCTGTCATCTTTCTCTTCAAATCTTTTCTACATTTGCACCAATGTTTTTTGCTCGGTTAGTGGTTTGACTATTTTACCCCTTTTTTTTTTTTTTTTTGCCATTTTTCATTTTTTTTTTCTATTTTTATTCTTTTTCTTTTTCTTTTGAGAAATAGATGATGGAACTTACAATGGTTCTGGGGGCAGTCGAGCTTAGAAATCAACCTGGTCTTCTTTGTGAATCGAGACTTTCTTGCAACCCGAGAACCCATCAATGAAGGAGTATATCTGGTGTTCAACAATGTTGGTTGATGGTTGACAAATCCTCATTTGTTCAGCTTTGATCTTCATTGAATGATTGGATATCGGTATTACATTTGAGAGCTTTTTCATTGGGATTATTTAATTGGGATGATTGTGTTCCCTTTTCTCTATTGGGTTCGACAATAGGTGATTCAGGATATTTACACCTGATTTTATCAGATCACTAAAGGACTAGTTGAGACAGCTTGATCAACTTCCAGCGATATATCAAAATATTTTCAGGGCAATGGTTGTCAATCACGACTTTTGAATCCTCCAATACCCTTGAATTGCTATCAAATTTGGTTAAAGGCCTTTTGGATCTCACCATCATTTGGCAGAACAAAATATTCCTTTATTTCTATTCCCATTAGATCATGGTTTAACTCTGTATTGAAATTATATCTTCGTTTCCTCACCCAGTCACATCACATACAACATATGCATGCAATTTTTGGTACCTAAAAGAGTAAGATTCAAACATTAAAACATATTTTGGATAAAACAATGTTGCATTTATTAAAATTTAAAAAGCTATTAGACAATAAATCATTTTCTATCTAAAATACCAACGAGATGGAAATATGAATATACGAAAACGTCCCAATTTTATCAAAACACCTAGCAAATTGAAAGTAAACAAGTACCCTAGTTTTGCAGCCTTTAGATTTTTCAACTCTAGTCTAGGGCACATGACTCGCCCTCATCTCTACCAACGTTTTTGGTAAAGATCAACTTCACCACTCCCTGAAGGTGCGTGTTCAAGTAGCGGATTCAATTGGCAATTTGGTATAGCGGCCTTAATCTTTTTGCTGGGGAACGTGAGGGCCCCTATTCCTATGAACTTTCGGATCTTATCTTTCAAGTGATAGCAATACGCGGTTGTATGTCCTCTGGCTCCCAAATGGTACTCACAAAAAGAATTTGAAGAAACGGATTTACTTTCAGGCTTAGGCTCCTAGGATGGAAGTGACGTCAGCATCCCTTACTTCAAACAATTTCGGTACAACTCAGTGAAAGATACCGGAAGATCTAGTAATTTGTTTTCATCGTTCCAAAAGTTTTCCCCAGCGCGAGATGGATAACCATGGAGGTGAGTTCCTTACTTTAGGGTGTGGTTAGGAACTTGAGGTAGAGGGTTTTGGTTTGGCTAATGTGTGTGGTAGGCGGGTGTTTGGTAGACTTTGGGATAGTATTTGGGAGTAAGGTTTTGGTAAGTGGGAAATACGTCTGATATTGGTAGTAGCGGGGACGACTTTGGGAATATGGCTAGTTCCGGTGGTAATTTTGGTTTTGAGGGAGATGGTTACGGTTTTGGTTGTTTTGGTTTAGGTAATTTTAGGGATATGAATCTTGGGGGTTATTTTAGTGAGGGGTTTTATGGGGGGAAACAACAACGAGTAGCTCATCCTCTTTCCTCTTTGGTGGAGCTGACCTTTTTGTCAGATCGGGCGAGGCCCCTTTAATTTTTCCACTCCTTATTCATTCTTCTATCACATTGACTTGCTTTATCGCATTGCTAAAGGAGGCCACTACTATGCTCGATAAACCCTGATAAAACAATAATGTCTGAATCAATTTGAAAATCTCTAACTGAGCCTCCTCGCTCAGTCTGGGGATGACTTTGGTAGCCTCTTCCCTCCTGCGGGCAGTATACTTCCGAAAGCTCTCATTTTTTTCTTTTCAGTATTTGGTAAAGGGTGTTAAGGTATGGTGCGACATCCTTATTGTACACGTACTACTCACAGAGGCCCTCGACTAGATTCTCAAAGGTCTTAATCTATGATAGTTCTAGAGTCATGTACCAGCTAAATATCGATCATTTCAGCGATCAACGGAACATCTTTAGGCAAATATCTTTGTTCTGAGCATAAACTCCTAATTCCTCCTTGTAGATGCTGACATGCCATTCTAGGGGACTAGTATCGTCATATTTTGTGAACTCCAGGATAATGAAAATTTCCAGATACACCACCCAGGGCGGTGTTGACAATTATTTATATATCGCTTCTTTGGAATGCTTTTATCTTGTTAACTCTTCTATTGTTCTCTCCAATTTCTCCGTTTTTATAACCCAAGTTGGAAGGGGTCCATTATCTTCTTTCTTGTTTTTGATTTTAATGGACAAGGCTGGTTGAATTGCATTCAGATTGTTGAGTGTAGCAACGACTCTCTCCGGGTGAATGGGATATGCCAGCGCACCATAAGTGAAGGGATGGGGGTCCATCTAAGGTCCATAGTAGACCGATATCGAGAAGTTTGGGATGGCAGGGTTCGAATTCGGTACCGAGTTTTCTATCTCGGAATTTGGTTGGTTTTCATTTAGTGATTCAAAAGTGGGCAGAGTCCCGGGGGTTCCACCAGACAGACGTATAGTCACAGCCTGAGATCGTTAGCTTAGTTCATTTATCTTTTCCATTAGCATGTCGATGGTTTCTTGCATCCGAGCCATCTGGGCCTTGTGGGGAGATTCGGGATTGTCTTCCGATACCATCTTTGAATGATTTGAGCCTGACTAGGAGTGAAAACCGGACTTTAGATGGGGAGAACTGGAATCACTTTTTTGCGACCAAGTTTCTTGTCTTATCTGTTCTTAAAAAAAAATCACGTTTATTAGTTCACATGGATCTTAGGTAGCCTTAAAACACATTCAAATTCAAAGTTTTCAATTTCAATGATAACCGATCAAACAAATAATATTTTTGATATTCATGGAAATTATTTTGTTACTCAATTTCATCGGTATTGGAAATTTTGAACTCATTTGGTTTTTAAGACTCCCCAAGATATCATCAATCCATCATATCACAACCTATTTACAAAATAGAAGGAAAATATAACAAAATAAAATATAACATTTGAACTTGGATTAATTAGACTTATTTGGACATATTAAGCTTAACCTTCTAACTATCCCTAGTAGAGTCGCCAGTTGATGTGTCCCAATTTTTTGAAAGGATTAAGGATATGAAATAATAAAGCGTAAAATAGGGGTTCTTAAAAGTGTCAGTTTTCTAAAAAAATTACTTAGTCTATTTTAAAAATAAGGAGTCACCACCTAGTATTGGATTTAAATGGTGTGCTAAGTCACAGAATTTTAAAAATATATATAGTTTAAAGGCCTAAGTAAAAATTGACTCCAAAAATTATAGTTAAACCAAATATTCATGTAAAAGGTTCGGGGGGCGGTTACTCTCGGGAAAGGTGTTAGGCAACCCAAGATGTCCATCTGAAAACGGTGCCTTATGTCCAATTAAATCCATTTAATTTAAATCCGAATGTTTTATTTTATTTTGAAATCCTTTCCTTCTTATGAAATCTTTTTGGTATTTTTTTTTCAAAAATAAGATGGGACATGTTTTTGTATTTTTTGGAATGTTCCCCCCGGTATGACCTCTTATTAAATATTAAGGATTCGATAAGTATGGCCCCCGAGTGGTGATTTTATATATGTTTCTGAAGGATTGCTTTGATTTAAATGGGAAAACTAAATAAGTGAAAAAAATATAAAAGTATGAATGCAAAAACTAGCATGATATGAATTTTATTTTATTTATATCAAAGTAACCTAAAAAAACTACTTATATGATTTTTGTGAAAGAATGGTTTTAATTTAAACGTGCCAATGCAAAATGGTATGAATACGGGAATAAATCAGGGAAAACTACATGAATTAATGTGATTATGCATGGAAATGATTTAATTATCTAATATATATATATATATATATATATATATATATGTGTGTGTGTGTGTGTGTGTGTGTGTGTGAAAAGTACAAGTGGTATACGTAATGTATCTAAATGAGAAAAAATGAAATAGATTATGAAATCTAAAAGAACCTATATGAATAAAATATAGAAAAAGTATAAGTGGTAAAAGTGTCATAAACATGTCATCTAAATGATACAAGAAATAAATATGGATTATGAAGTCTAAAAGAAACTATATGTAATGAAATATAAAAAAGTGTAAGTGGTGAAAATATTCTAAACATACAGTCTAAATGATGCAAATGATGTCTATTTTATGTTTGTCCAATTAATTCAAAAAAAAATCTCGATTTGAAATTTTCTCAAATTTTATGGAGATGAGAATCGAGGGAAGATCGCGGCAACAAAGTTTGTTAATCAATCTTTCCAAAATTTAGACGGAATCCCACGAAAATGTTTACTGAGGGAAGAGATTTCTTAAAACCGAATATTTCTAAATTCCATTCTACTTGGAGAATTGAAATGAGATTATAGAAAATTCTCCTACGATTTATTGAATCGTCAAATTCATCTTAAGGTTTGTAACAATTAATTCTTACAAACTATGATTTTATTATTTTTCTTCGTTTTTTGGATTTTTTAGGGTTTTGGTAAGAAATGAAAGAAAATAAAAGGAAAGAAAAAAAAAGGAATTAAACATCCTTTACCTAAAGTTTGGGAACTAGGTTTAAGCACGAGAAACCCGTCCCGATGTTTTCATCGGATTATCGGATGACTTATTTTTTAATTTTTTTATATGAATTGCAACAAGTAAAAAAAATCAAATAAAAGAAACAGCAAGATGTGGTGTCCTCGTATAACGCTCAAAGGTCTAGATTGGGAAGGGGGAACCTCATCCCAACGTTTTCATCGAATCATCGGACAATTACAAAAGAAAATAAACTTAAAGGAATTTAAATTGCGAGAAGCAAAAGAAATATTGAAAAAAAAATTAAAAATAAGAAAACACACTATTTCTGCCCAAGATTCCCAATGTTCGGGCTTTTCTTTCTCGTAGATGGTTTCCCGAAAGAATTTCACTAAGAATCACTCTCCAAGATATTTTTTCTCTCAATTTCTGAATCTTTCTAAAGGGTTTCTCTCTGAATATTTGTGTCTAAACTAGGAGGGGGAGGGGTCCTATTTATAGGGAAGGATGAGGAGTGAAAAATCCTAAAAACCCTATTCCTAATTCGGCGAGAAAAAGGAAATCAAAACCCCAAAGGAAAGGGAAAAAGAAACAAGAAAAAAAGGAAACCTACTCCCATTTCGACAAGGAAAAAGATTTTTTTTTTTCTTTTATTTATTTATTTTTTCGTTTTCTCAAATTTTTTCTTTTCTTTTTTTTCCTGCTTCTTCTATTTTCGTTATTTTTTCTTTTCTTTTTTGTTTTCTCTATCTTTTTTGTGTTTTCTAAAAATAAAACAAAATAAAAAATAAAGTAAATTATAAAATAAAACCTAAAATTTTGCGGGACGATCAAAATGTCGTGTCTACACAATGGGTGGTACCCTCTGTTACAGAGGGTGGCAGCGATGGTGGTGGTAACAGCGATGTTCGTGGTGGCGGTGGAAGAAGGTGGTGGAGAGAGAGAGATAATGGTTCTGTGAAGAGGGAGAGAGAGAGAGAGAGAGAGTGAGTGAGAAAGGTTCGGTGAAGATGAAGGATGATGAAGAAAAAAGAAAAAGAAAAAAAAAAAAAAAGAGAGAGAGAGAAATTTGATTAAAGAATGAAAAGAAAAATGGAAAATAATAATTTTGATTTTTTGCCCTATAATTGTGTTAGTTTGAATGAAAAATCTAACAAAAGGGTCTTTTAAAATTATTTTCATACTTAGAAGGTTTAAATTAAATCGAATAAATTTATGAGGAATACATAGAAACGTATTAATAGTTAGAGGGTTCAAAAGGTATTTTTTTCATAAGGCAAATAACCACATATACCCTATTTATACCTTGAGTCAACTAGCAAGTGCACACACGCATACATTGAATTCTTACGTGGTATTTTTATTATGTTTATATTGCGCTTCAATCATTTGAATCACGCTGAGAAAGGTTGTATAAGAATAGAGGGTCAAATTGGTGTAGAACTGCACGAAGAAAAAAACTAAGTAACAAAATCTTTGCAAAGTTCAATTGACCGAACCCCTGAGTCTGGTCAATTGAACTCAAGAGAGAGTTAAAGAATTTCAACTCTACTTAATTCGCTCAACTAATTTCCTAATTTGGTCAGCCGATTAGGCATGGACTTTAAGATAATAGAACTGACACATGTTTTCTCCACCAACTGTGACATTCGATCAACCTTCTAGACCAAGAAATCTAAGTTCCCAGGTTGAGTCCACAAACCAGTCAACCATGTTTTCCCAAAGAACTAACTAAGAGGGGATAATTGGGTAGATTAAAAAATGAATCTAAGTTTGGTGACTTTTTAAAATTATTATCTGATTTAAAAATACTTAGATTATTAGCGAAATTATTTAGATGAAGACACAAAAATAAGCAATCACGCAAAATTTATAGTAGCTCTGAAAGAGACTCTTGCCTATGTCAATTCTCCCGAGCTCATACAGAGAATTCAATCCACTAAATTATGATCTTTCCAAGTGAGAATTAAACTCTTTATGCTTTGTTTGAGTGAATTATCCTTACACTCAAATCAAAGACTCTCACTTGAATGTTATACACGCTCGTTCAAGTTACAATACAGTTCCTTACAAATTAATTCATTTCTCACAAAAGTTTCTACCAGTACTAATAATATTAGATAATCTCAACTACAGGAAGTGTGACAGAAGTGATTTAACACGATATAAAGATAAATAAATTTTAGGCACATGTTAATTTATCTGAAATTATACAAAATATGAGCATGTAATGAAGAGATCCAGATAATACCAAATAAAACATTTAACTTGATTGAATTAGATAATCAAATGTTGAAGTATTTGAGTTTAGTTAATAATTTATGCATCAATGTAATCAAACAAGAAATAATTTCCAATTTAATTACGTGTAATTGATTATCATCAATTCAAACTCAAATAATGATAGGCAAAATCAAATCGTGAGTTTTTCGGGCAAGTGATCAAATTAGAGATAATCGCATATGATTTCAATAGATCTTACTCAGATAAATAGTTTCAGATATAAATGATAGTAATTAAGAACAATCTCACCAGAATATATATGAATATTTAAATCAAATCGAATAGCAACACGGAAATAAGATGGATTTGATCGACTTGAATTTTTAGCAAGATCGACACACAATTTTCTTCAAAAAAATCTCTCATTTTCTCACAAGAATTAATCTCAAAAAAATTTATTTGAGCAAGTATTTTTTCAAACCGTTCTTTTATTTTTTTCAATTAATTTTTTTATAATTAATAGGGTGAATTTCAGATGTTACCAATAGTCATCGAATCTTCTTCAAATCCCACTAAATCAACTCTATAACTTGCCCCATGAAGATTTTGATCATGACTATTCAAATTCAAACAAATTTGTGTATTTTGACACATTTAACTCTTAGATACATTTAATTAATCCAAAAACGTGGCCCTATTTAGGAGCAAGTCAATGTTGTAAAAAGAATTTAAATCAAATAGAAACAAATTTGAAAATTTGGTGGCCTCTTTTAAATAGAGGAAAAATCATTTTAAATAATTTTTCTCTTGAAAAACATCCTTATAAGAAATTATAATAAATAATAAATTATTTAGTAATATTTAAAAATAATTTAAAATAATTAATTGATATGAACGATGCAAGAAAGAGATTGAAAACGTTCAAATATCTAACCAGTTTCAACCATACCAGTCGACATCCTTAGCATGTCGATCGTTTCCATTATAATTTTTCAATAATCAGGACCCTTTTATCTATTCCAGTTGATTGTCTATGGGAGATTGATGACTGAAAATGTACAAAATTCAAGTTTTGATCCTTTATGTCCTTGATGATCGATCGAACTTAGCATATGGTTGACCAACACTTTTTTTTTATTTTTAAAACCCTTCTGTCCTATCTAGTCGACCATCCCATGACCCTGGTCTATTGGTATAACCAGAATTTCAACTTTTTTAACACTCGTTGATTGTTTTGTCATTCTGGTTGACCATTTTAAACAATATATGAATATTTAAGAAATATAATTTATTTTAGAGTAGTAAAATTCATATATCATGTAAAGATTATATGCTGCACACATAAGATCATGTAATTTGATCGATTAATGTCTTGTGTGCAGACCTAATCAAGTTCAAGACTAAATGATAAAGTATAAGTGTTGTTTTTACCTACCCATTATAAAAAATTAGTTTTCCAAATGCTTCTTCATCATCCATTCCTTTTGCACAACATGTTGATCCAAATTTATCATCTTTACATTATTGCTTACATCATCATTATCGCTTTCTATATCTAACATGTTTCTCAATAAACAGATTAAACTAAAAAATGATCAAATTATTGTTATCATCAAAATTAAACCTTTTAAGTCTAATAGACCGATTAGACCATAGTCCAAAAAAACTAACAAAACTTTGAAGACCGGTCAACCAATCCACTTGTTTGGTTAACCGATTGATGCAGAGCTGTAAAAAATATTATTTTTTTGTTTCAAAATTGAACCAATTTTATTGGATAAATTATTTCAAAATATTTTCGATCCTAAATTACATATAATAACATATGTTGTGAAACAATTATCACGACTTATAGATCAAAATCTAGGGGTTAATTGTGCAAAATTGAGTTTCAATTTTCAAGACCCCTTGATTTTAGCCTAAATTTTAGGATCTTGTATTCTATCCTGATTAGGCATGAACTAGTCTGATTGTTGACATGTAATTACTAATTAAGGGATTTGAGTATGAATTCATGCCTGCAAGGTTCACTTGGGTTGTGTTTGGATAAAAGATTTATTGGGGGACTTCATTTAGTTAAAAGATTTCAAAATCCTCTTTTAATTAGTTCCTTGTTTGGATGGGTTTGGAATTTAGAAAAGAAGGATTTGTCAAATCTCTTGGAGAGTGAATGGAAGGATTTGGAAATGATTTTGGGAGAGGTTGAATTTGTGAAATCCGTCGCTACTTCGTTCTTCCTTCTTCTACCTCTTCTTCGTTCTTCTTTTTCTTCTTCGTCGATTTCGTTCGTCGATCGTCTTTTGGTTCGTGTTCTTCGTCGTCGTCGTCTTCTGATTCATCGTCGTCGTCGTCAGCTTTGTCGTTGTAACTTCTGGTTCGTGGTTCGATCGACGGTTCGTGTTCTTCGTCGTCATCGTCTTCTGATTCGTCATCGTCGTCAGCTTCGTCGTTGTAACTTCTGGTTCGTGGTTCGTCATCGATCGTCATCTCAGCTTCTGGTTCGTCGTCGCATTTGTCGTCATCTCAGCTTCTGGTTCGTCGTCACATTTGTCGTCGTCTTCAGCTTCGTCTTCTTCATTCGTCGTCTTCAGCTTCGTTTTCATCGTCGTTCTGCAAATCGAACCCTATTTAGCTTCGTCGTCGATCGTCGATTGTTGTTTTAGGGTTTGAAATCGATTTCAATTTAGAAATCGAACCCTATTTAGGTTTCGAAATCGATTTCATCTTCGGACAAACGATTTTGGAAATCGAAATACTTGTTCGTAATCGAACAAACGATTTCGATTTCAAACGATTTTGAAATCGTCTTCTTCGGTGTTCATCTGTTCGTCGCCTGTTTTCAGTTTTTTTTTTTTTTAGAAGGTGGATAAAAAATAGAAAAAAAAATTATTCAAATAGTTCAAATAATTATCCAAACAATGGATTTGTGAAATGAAGGGATTTCAAAATTCAGAATTTGGAAATCCCTTCATTTCACAAATTCCTTGAATTTATCAAATCCCTTACCCAAACGTAACTTCATTTCACAAATCTCTTGAATTTATCAAATCCTTTACCCAAAGGCAACCTTATGTCATATCAAACATAATTCTCTCAAATCAACCTTGAAAGCTACTACAATCCAATTTTTATGTATCTTTAAATACCTAATGTTCTTACATGTTTTCATCAGTAAAAATCAAAGGAAAACACATAAAAACACAAGAGAATCAAATAGGAAACACATTTCACGAAATCAAGCGAAATAGCGCTTCATTAAACACTACAAATCAAAGTGTGCGCGCACAAAATTGTGAGAACCTAAGATATTATACCTAAAAGTTTGAGATCTAGAATTCTCATCCGTTTTACATATCATTGAGGCATTGATCCATATCATCCGATAGTGTTAACGTATTTATATCAATTTATAAATCTGTTGAGTTTGTTTCAACATTCATAGCCCTAAACTCATTTATATTTTTGTGGAATCTAGAACTTGTTTATGTGCTCCATTTTTCAATTCTCTAGATCTATTGATTCATCTAATATCTATATAATCTAAATATTATTGATTGGTTTTATTGTGATTTCACTTGTGCTACAAATTTTTTAATTACTTTCAAAATTAATTATTTGTAAGAACCTTATTGAAATTTTGTCTAAAATAATACTAAAATTAAAAATCACAACTTAATTCGTTACTTTTGGTATATTAAGAAAAAAAGATGAAGAACTAGCACTGTCGACGTGATTCAGTTCGCTAAGATGATGTTGCCAAAAATCTCTAGTATATGCAAAAGATCTCTCACATGCCAAAGGTCTCCACAACTTGCAAAATCGATTAGGTTAAAGGTGTCATCAGTGTGGTGTCGGCCAAAAAACCTCCGGTGTGAGAATAAGTCAGTCTGCTTTAGGATATTAGGTAAAAGACTGAATTTAATCATTAATGTGATACCTTTTCTTATTTATAGACTTCATGGATCACAGTCGTTTGGTATATATGACTGATAAGAAAGTTATTTACCAACAAATCAAGTACATTTGAGTTCAAATATTTGTGAGTTTTCAAGTATTTTTTGTTAGTTTAATGTATTTTTTTGTTGTTTTTGTAGAAATCATAAATAATTGGGAGAAAAGTGAAAATATGGTAAAATGAGGTGAATTGGGTTGTAATATTTCGTCAGTAGTGCAGGTGCAGTAACTTCAAGCCCAATTTTGGCCATAATGCAATCCGATTCTAGAAAAAACTCAAAACATAAAAGTTGTAGACCTCTTTCTTAGCTTTCCATATAATTTGGAATCACCTCAATCGAAGTTCGGACGAGAAAGTTATGCCCAAATACGAACAAGAGTCAAAACTGCCCGAACTATTGCCAAAAGTGCACTCCAACGCGCTTTCATCAGTATTCCACGGTAAAAGGCACGCTCCAACACCCCTAAAGCCTGATCCAACGCCTTTCTGTAGCTTGTAACTCTACTTTGAGCCCTATTTATACCACTTTATGCCTCAAACACCAAGGGTGGCGAAATTGGGAGGAAAACACCATTGGTGACTAGATTTTGGGGAAAAAAACACCATTGGAGGCCTAAAAATTTTGAGAGAGAGAGCTTGGAGTTGAAGATTATTGAAGATTTGAAGCCTTGAAGCTCATCTCCACAAAGAGTTTTCTATTCCTTTTTCTCACCCTAATCTTTCTTGAGTTTATATTTGTTATTTTGTATTTATGGATTTCTTGAAAGTATTAGCCATGGATTTTCTTATGTTAAGATAAAATTTATATCTAGGGTTTGATGTAATCTCGTTTGAACCATGTTTTGAAAATTTTGTTAATTGTTAGTTTTAATTCCATTTTATGCCTCTCCATGTTTAATGCTTTTGATTCATGTGGCCAATGAATTAGATGATTTTAGGTGATGAATTTTATGATCGAGAGATATTGAGTTTGTGACCGGAATTGAGAGTGCATAGTTTAGATTGTTGTGAGACCGAGATGATATCAACACCTAGAATCTCTATTCAATTGTGTTTGTCTTATTAATGCTTCCAATTTATACTCACATATGATATCTTGGTTGATTTGAGAACTTGGTATTTGAGACTCGGGAGAGGTAATTTCGGGTTCGGACTTAGGTTAAGCATAACATAAGTTTTAATAGATCTGAAGATTTTTAAAGCTTGGGTAATCTATAAGATCAGGACATAACGAATGTTCTCACCTAAATACTAGATAGGAATATCAATTTTGAAGTGTTTGCATATTCTCTCATTTGACACTCGAGAGAGGTAGTGAGGGAGCACAAGTGACCTTGATTATTGAATGGAATTGACTAATAATTGCTTAATAGGATGACATGGGAATAAGGAGATTAAATCAATCCCCTAGAACGTTTGTGCATGGGAAGTCCATATTTTATTTTGCTTTTAATTTTATTTTTATAAACACTAAATTTGGTCGCCTAAATAAAGTTGGGTGACGATAATTGCAGTAGTTAGCAACGATTTAAGACAATCCCTGTGGATATGATACTCTATTCTTCCTATACTTTTAAAACTTGACTCGTACACTTGCGGTGTGTAGAAAAATAAATTAGCTACCAATGACCTAGTCTCTGGTGACTTGGTCTTCTCCCACTATATGATGATGTTTCACTTCCTCTTATCTAGGTGGAATCATGAGTTAGTGGATTGAATTGATCTTTAATCACTTAGTCTTCTTCCACTTTCTTACTATTTAGTTGGGAGTGTATTTTTTACTAAGTTATGTTCTTTGGCTTCCTACTTGATGGATCCATGCATGAATCACCAGCTTGGACCAACATCCACGGCCCGACTCTCTTTGAGCATTGGGTCTCTTTATTGTGCTTGTCTAGGATGACCTGTGGGCTTATTGAGATGTGTTTCTTTCGAGCTATGTGCTGGGCCACCCATAATGGACTTTTTCTTAGCTCGGTTTTATTAGGTTGGGTTGAGTCGCGGACTAGGTCGCTCTCTTTAAGACGTTTCGTGGCTCTGCCCACGAAGCGTGCAAGCAGAATATTAGTCCCGTCGTCCCCAGGATAAAACAACCTAGAATTCTTCTCTGTCTAGGACGTTCTTTGCACTGTAGAAGTCCCGAAAACCAAACACCCCCACACACTGTTCGCAAAATGAACAAACTGCTCGGAAATCAAAATCGAACTGAAGAAATAGTATCGGAACAAATCAGAACAATTCCAGAAGAACAAAACAGTAGAAACCGAAACTGTTTTAGAACAGTTCGGAACAGAAAACAGAACAGATCAGAAACAGAAATAGAACACTGTTTCAGAACAATATGATGCAATGTACTGTTTCGGAACAATAGCAGAAAAACGAAGAACAATTTCTGTTTCGGAACAATTGCAGAAAAAACGAAGAACAATTTCTGTTTCGGAACAATTGCAGAAAAACGAAGAACAACAGTTTCGGAACAAATCTGAAGAAGAAGAAACTGATTTTTAAGGGAACGAACCTCCTCTTCTTTGATATGAAAATCGTCTGTATATATAGAAGAGTTTCAGATCTAAAACCGTTTAGAAATGGTGGAGAGATTTAGGGGATATGGGAGAGCAAATCGTGGAACAATTTTTTACCAAGTCAAAGAAAAAAAAACGTTCTGAAAAAATCGTTCTGAATTTAATTTAAATAAAATATAATTATTTAAATAAATTTTGTCCAAAAAATTAAGTGTCACCTCACCACACGCGCAGCTCGGCTCGGCACGGCACGGCCGGCCAAACGGACGGCGGCGGCGGCGCACACGCGCGTGTGTTAAACTAGTAGGGATATAACTTCTCTCCCCTTCACAAAATGTGGGTACCCCTTGGGGCACACCCCAAGTGTCTCACATACCACTAGTTATACACCTCAATTCAACCTCTCCCAACTGATGTGGGATATAAGGTTTTGAGGGAAAAAACCATTTGACATAAAACATTGTTTTCAAAATTAATTTGCTCCAACAATCCCCCACTTGAATTTTTAAAAAACAATTTTTCCTCGAGCAGTATTAACAATATAAGATTGAGCATAAGCAAAGGTGTCTATTGACTTAAACCTTTACATAGTGAAGATGTTTTAGATTATACTAGAGTAACTCGTAGTTTTGAACTGTATCTCTAACAACATCACACGCACAACCTTATCAGGGTGTAGTCCAAAAGCCCGTGCTTTGCCCAAAATTCCATAGGAAGCGGCCACACTTCCACATTCACATAGGTGAGTCTATCAAGAGTACTCCTGTAACTAGGTACTCCACTCCAAATAGAGTATAGATCTCATTAAGAGTTAACAAAAGAAAACTCAACCTTCTATCGCTTCAGGATGTCATACTACAAACAACACATATTTGGAATAAAACTCAAAATTATTATTATAGTATGTTTTTCTTCATATCACTTCATAAGTTGTTATTATCCTTTGAACCTATTTCTTCGGATCTCCAGTCTATAGGTTGGGTTTCCCTCACAAGTGACTCGTCAATCCATGGGCTTGAGTCCCATTCCTTTCGAGGTTTTGCAAACCTTTTCTCGTGCTAATCCTTTCGTCAAAGGATCGGCTAAGTTATCATCAGACCGTACATGATCCACTCTTACAGCCCCTGTAGAGATATATTCCCTAATAGTACTGTGTTTGCGACGTATTTGTCGCCTTTTTCCGTTATAGTAACGGTTCTAAATTTTTGCAATAGCCGCGGTACTATCGCAATAGATCAAGACAGCTGGAATCAGTCTCTCCCATAAAGGGGTATCAGAAAGCAGGCTCCTTAACCACCCTGCTTCCTCACTAGCCGAAACTAGTGCAATCATCTCAGACTCCATAGTAGATTGAGCCAAAATAGTTTGTTTCTTAGACTTCCAAGAAACAGTTCCACCAGCTATACTAAATATATAGCCGCTAGTTGTCTTGGAGTCATCTAAAAGGGTATTCCAATCAGCATCGCTATATCCTTCCAGAACAGCGAGAAACTTCTGATAATGTAAACCAAGGTTCATAGTTCTTTTTAGGTATCTCATGATCCTATCAATAGTATGCCAATGCTAAATACTAGGTCTACTTGTAAACTTGCATAGTAAACCCATAGCATACGCTATGTCGGGCCTAGTGCAGTCAGTGGCATATCGGAGACTGCCTATGATGCTCGCATACTCAGATTGTCTAACACCGTCATCGGTGTTCTTGAACAACTTCACACTAGGGTCATAAGGAGTACATGCTGGTTTACAATCAAAATAATTATATTTCTTTAGAATCTTCTCTATATAATGAGATTGATCCAAAGAAATTCCATGTTTAGACCTAGTTATTTTAATACCAAAAATTACATTTGCTTCACCAAGATCTTTCATGTCAAAATTAGCACATAGCATGGTTTTCACATTATTCACAACATGAATATTAGAACAAAAAATCAGCAAGTCATCCACATAAAGACATATAATAGTGCAAACATCATTTTCAGATTTATAATAAATGCATTTGTCACTTTCATTAACTTTAAAATCATGTGAAATGACTAGATTATCAAATTTCTCATGCCATTGCTTAGGTGCTTGTTTCAAACCATAAAGAGATTTATCTAATTTGCAAACTTTGTATTCTTGACCAAGAATAACAAAACCTTCAGGTTGGTCTATATAAATCTTTTCTTCTAATTCACCATTTAAAAAAGCAGTTTTAACATTCATTTGGTGCACTACGAGATCATGAATAGAAGCAAGTGATAAAAGCACACGAATAGAAGTAATTCTAGAGACAGGTGAGAATGTATCAAAGAAATCTACATTCTCTCTTTGTCTAAACCCTTTGGCTACAAGACGAGTCTTATATTTTTCAATGGTTCCATCGGGTTTTAATTTTTTCTTTAGAGTCCATTTACATCCTATTGTTTTATAACCAGGAGGTAAATCTACTAAATGCCAAGTTCTATTTGACTCGAGAGAGTCCATTTCATCATCTATGGTCTCTTGCCACAAATTGGCATCTATAGAGGACAATGCCTCTTGGAGGGTGTGCGGATCCTCCTCTAAAGTGTATGCAAAGAAATCTGAATCATAATCCTTAGCAGTACGAGTCCGTTTACTTTTCCTAGGTTCAAATTCTAATTCATTAACAGGCTCATAAATTCTAATGATAGGCATATTACTAGATGTCGAGCCCCCACTATTCTTCAATTTAAACGGAAATCTATGTTCATAAAAATTAGCATCATTAGATTCAATAATAACATGATCATGGAAGTCGTAAAATCTATAAGCTTTACTATTCACAGCATAACCAACAAAAACACATTCATATGCTCTACTAGCAAGTTTTCTCTTTTTTGGATCAGGAATCCGAACATATGCCAAACAACCCCAAGTTTTAAAATAAGACAAATTTGGTTTCTTACTTTTGAAAACTTCATATGGTGAAATTTTACTATGCGATTTGGGAACTCTATTAAGCACGTAATAAACAGTCAACAAAATCTCACCCCACCAGTGAGAAGCAGCACCAGAGTTAAGTAAAATAGCAACTACAGATTCAGTAAAAGTTCTATTTTTTCTTTCAGCCTTACCATTCATTTCAGGAGAATATGGTGTAGTTTTTTCATGAATTATCCCATGAGAATTATAAAATTCAATAAACATATCAGAATCATATTCGGTACCTCTATCACTACGCAGCCTTTTAATTTTCTTATTGCACTGATTTTCAATCTCAGTCACATACAATTTAAACATATCAAGTGCTTCACTTTTATTTTTCATGAGATAAACATAAGTAAAATCAGAACAATCATCCATGAATGTAATAAAATAGCGTTTACCATTCCTAGTCAAGACACCATCAAGTTCACAAATATCAAAATGTATCAAGTCAAGAGATTCAGATTCTCTAATTACTGATTTATGAGGGGTTTTGGTAATTTTAGCTTGACTACAAAATTCACATTTTTCAAAATCATTTAAAGACAATTTAGGAATTAGTTCTAAGTTGCTTAAGTTTTTAATGACGCCTTTATTAACGTGACAAAGTCTAGCATGCCAAATATTAAAAGAACACAACATATAAGCAGAAGAAGAAATTTTACCTGCATCAACATTCAGTTTGAACATTCCATCAATTACATAACCCTTCCCAACAAAAACATTATTTTTGGTTAAGGTGTACAAATCAGCCCCGATAGTTTGAGTGAACCCCGCCTTGTTAAGAAGATAACCCAAAACCAAATTCTTTCTCATCTTTGGGGTATGCAGAACATCCTTAAGAATGACCGTCTTTCCAGAGGTAAACTTCAATTCCACGTCAGCAGAACCAGCGACAATAGTGGAGTGGGAATCACCTAGCAATACTTTCTTATCTTCACTTTCAGAATAAGTTTTGAACATAGCACGATCAAAGCAGACATGGCGTGAAGCACCCGTGTCTACCCACCACCCTTCGGATCCACCAACTATGTTGATTTCAGAAATCATAGCAATTAGTTGGTCATCGGTAAGATTCGCCTGCGGAGTAGGACGACGTCTTTGCCAGCAGTTTTGAGCCATATGGCCCTCATTTCCACAGTTGAAGCAAGTAAACTGTTCAAAAGTATTTCTTGAAGGGGGTTTAAACTTATTCTGATTTTGATGTGCATTTCTGTTCTAATTGTTGTGGTGGCGATTCTGATTCTGATTCTTCATATTTTTTCTTTTGGGTTTCAGAATTGCAGAGGATGATTTTCTATGAGCGTTGCTGGACACAACAAGCACTTCATCTTTTTGATCTTGTTTTCGGGCTTCCTCCTCAATCCAAACACGAGTGATCAAACTTTCTAACGAAAATTCTTTTGTTTTGTGCCTGAGAGTATTCTTAAAATCTTTCCAAGAAGGGGGTAATTTGTCAATTAAAACAGCAACTTGAAATTGTTCATCAAGGGATATACCTTCAACAATTATTTCATGAGCAATTTTCTGAAGTTCATGAGACTGAGCTTCCACAGATTTGTCATCGGTCATTTGATATTTCAGATATCGACTTACAGCATATTTCTTCGTTCCAGCCTCCTCAGTGTCGTATTTCTTTGAAAGAGCATCCCATATTTCCTTGGCAGTTTGGTTAGAACAATAATAATCATACAGGTCATCAGACACACCATTAAGAATAAAATTTTTACAACGAAAATCATTTTCAGCCCATGTCTTATCTTCCTGAATCTGGGCATCGGTAGGATCTTTCGGTAAAACAGATTTTTCAGTGGTACAGACATGTGCTACTTTTTCGATAGTTAGAAAAAATAACATCTTCTGTCTCCATCTTTTAAAATGAAACCCTTCGAAACGAAAGGGCTTGTTGAGATCGACAGCAGACATTGTAGTAGATAATTAGCAGAAATAAACGTCTTAAAATTGTTGTTGCAGAAAATAATAAAGAACGAGTTTACCGAATTAGGTTAGGTTGAGTCGCGGACTAAGTCGTTCTCTTTAAGACGTTTCGCGGCTTTGCCCAAGAAGCGTACAAGCAGAATATTAGCCCCGTCGTCCCCAGGATAAAACAACCCAGAATTTTTCTCTGTCTAGGACGTTCTTTGCACTGTAGAAGTCCCGAAAACCAAACACCCCCACACACTGTTCGCAAAATGAACAAACTGCTCGGAAATCAAAATCGAACTGAAGAAATAGTACCGGAACAAATCTAAATAATTCCAGAAGAACAAAACAGTGGAAACCAAAACTGTTTCAAAATAGTTCAGAACAGAAAACAGAACAGATCAGAAACAGAAACAGAACACAGTTTCGGAACAATATAATGCAATGTACTGTTTCAGAATAATAGCAGAAAAACGAAGAACAGTTTCTGTTTCGGAACAATTGCAGAAAAAACGAAGAACAGTTTCTGTTTCGGAACAATTGCAGAAAAACGAAGAACAGCAGTTTCGGAACAAATCTGAAGAAGAAGAAACTGTTTTTTAAGGGAACGAACCTCCTCTTCTCTGATATGAAAATCGTCTATATATATAGAAGAGTTTCAGATCTAAACCATTTAGAAATGGTGGAGAGATTTAGGGGATATGGGAAAGCAAATCGCGGAACAGTTTTTTACCAAGTTAAAGAAAAACAAAACGTTCTGAAAAAATCGTTCTGAATTTAATTTAAATAAAATATAATTATTTAAATAAATTTTGTCCAAAAAATTAAGTGCCACCTCACCACACGCGCGACTCGGCTCGGCTAGGCACAGCACGGCCGGACGGATGGACGGCGGCGGCGGCGCGCGTGAGTGTTAAACTAATAGGGATGTAACTCCTCTCTCCTCCACAAAATATGGGTACCCCTTGGGGCACACCCCAAGTGTCTCACATACCACTAGTTATACACCTCAATTCAACATCGCCCAACCGATGTGGGATATAAGATTTTGAGGAAAAAAACCATTTGACATAAAACATTTTTTTCAAAATTAATTTGCTCCAACAGATAGGAATATCAATTTTGAAGTGTTTGCATATTCTCTCATTTGACACTCGGGAGAGGTAGTGAGGGAGCACAAGTGACCTTGATTATTGAATGGAATTGACTAATAATTGCTTAATAGGATGACATGGGAATAAGGAGATTAAATCAATCCCCTAGAACGTTTGTGCATAGGAAGTCCATATTTTATTTTGCTTTTAATTTTATTTTTATAAACACTAAATTTGGTCGCCTAGATAAAGTTGGGTTACGATAATTGCAGTAGTTAGCAACGATTTAAGACAATCCCTGTGGATATGATACTCTATTCTTCCTATACTTTTAAAACTTGACTCGTACACTTGCAGTGTGCAGCAAAATAAATTAGCTACCAATGACCTAGTCTCTGGTGACTTAGTCTTCTCCCACTATATGATGATGTTTCACTTCCTCTTATCTAGATGGAATCATGAGTTAGTGGATTGAATTGATCTTTAATCACTTAGTCTTCTCCCACTTTCTTACTATTTAGTTGGGAGTGTATTTTTGACTAAGTTATGTTCTTTGACTTCCTACTTGATGGATCCATGCATGAATCACCAGCTTGGACCAATATCCACGGCCCGACTCTCTTTGAGCATTGGGTCTCTTTATTGTGCTTGCCTAGGATGACTTGTGGGCTTATTGAGATGTGTTTCTTTCGAGCTATGTGCTGGGCTGCCCATAATGGACTTTTTCTTAGCTCGGTTTTATTAGCCAAATCTTTTTCGTTTTAGGGCCTAAAATATTGGCCCAATTTTTATTTTATTTTTATCATGCTCCTCTTAGAAAGCTGAATATAGAAACGTGAATTTATCCCGCATCATTTGCCCCCCTAACTTAAGTGTTGATTCGAAAAAGTGAGACGAGAGGTCATCTTCTCGTTTTAAACTTAGTTATTGCTCCAAACTGATTTCTCAGTTCGTTCTTACACTTACACTTGGTGCTTTTTATCACTACAAGTGTTTCCTTTCTGAACAGACTTGTCAATTCGTTCCTATACTTATACTTGGTGATTTTTATCACTAAGTGTTTCTTTGTCGAACTAATCTCTGCAGTTTGTTTTACTACTTACAATTGGTGATTTTTATCACTAAGTGTTTCTTTGATGAAATTATCTCTGCAGTTTATTTTACACTTTACACTTGGTGATATTTATCACCAAGTGTTTCTTTGATGAACTAAACTCCCAGTTCCTTTTACAATTTATACTTGGTGATTTTTATTTTTGAGTGTTTCTTTGACAAATTGATTTTCTTTGATGAACTAAACTCTGTGGTTCCTTTTATACTTTATACTTGGTGATTTTTATCTCTGAGTGTTTTTTTGACGAACTAATTTCTACAGTTCGTTTTACACTTGGTGACTTTTATCACTGAGTGTTTCTTTAACGAATTGATTTATCAGTTCGTTCTTATACTTACACATAGTGATTTTTATGATCACAAATGTTTTCTTTCCGAACTGATTTGTCAATTTGTTCATATGCTTACACGTGGTGATTTTTATCACTGAGTGTTTCTTTAACAAACTGATCTCCTCAGTCCATTTTCCACCTTACACTTAGTGATTTTTACCACTGAGTTTTTCTTCGACGAACTAATATGTGCAGTTCATTTATTACTTTACACTTGGTGATTTTTATCACTAAGTTTTTCTTCGATCAACTGATCTGTGCAGTTCATTTATTACTTTACACTTGGTGATTTTTATCACTAAATATTTCTTTGACGAGCTAATCTGTGAAGCTCATTCCATACTTTTACACTTGGTGATTTTTATCACTAAGTTTTTCTTCGACGAACTGATTTGTGCAGTTCGTTTATTACTTTACACTTGGTGACTTTTATCACGAAGTTTGTTTTCGATGAGCTGATCTTCTCAGCTCGTTTATTATATTACACTTGGCGAATTTTATCACGAAGTATTTCTTTGATGAGCTCATCTGTGCAGCTTGTTTATTACTTTACACTTGGTGATTTTTATCACTAATTGTTTTTTTGACGAGTTGATCTGTGCAGCTCATTCTGTTAAACCCTAGGTTTTGATGGACAATTGAGTATTGATGTTTTTAGTGGAATTAATGTGTTTGTTAAGTGTTTTAGAAAAAGAGTTCCATATAGTTGTTTAAGAAGAAGACCTCATGAAGAAAACATAAAGGGTGGAAAGATGGAAGCAATAAAGAAATTAAGAGTGTTAAAGACCTTGAAGAAAATTGGGTGAAAAAAACTCTCTACTCATATACACTTTATTGCAACCCGAATTAGGTTCACACACGACACTTTAAATGGGTTATCTATATATGTGTTTTGATATTGAAATGATAGAATTTAAGATCCTAATTAAAGATTTTATATGTGCTATGTATGTGAAATGAAATTGATAATTGACCTAATTGAAAAACATGGTTTAGAGTATAAAACGTTGTATTTTTGGGTCTGGTAGCACGTGAATACGTCGCTACTTTGACCGCAAGTGTACGGGTCAAGTTTTAGTATAGATGGGGAAGAATAAGGTTGTCGTATTCACAGGGATTGGTGTAGATTATCATTGAGTACCGTAATTATCGTAACCTAGCTTTATTTAGGCGATACAAATTGTAGTTTTTATAATTAATATACTAAACTAATTATCTAATTAATCTAATATACTAATATAATGGTATGACGTTTATGAAAAATGATTGCCTAGGGATTAACTTCGTTCACTTAAACGTGTTCGTTTCAATCTAGTTTATATTAACGACGTTCATTCTATCTGACAATCTCAGTATCGTAAACTCATTCACTACCTATCCCGAGTGTAAAGTGAATGAATATGTGACTTCGCGTCAACGCCAAAGTCCCCCTCGAGCGTTTATATGACCCTTGGTCACATAAGTCTTGCCTCAACGTCACAGATTGCACACTTTCTAACTCTCTCCTGGGTTATTAGATCGTCGCATAGTGTTTAAACCCTAGTCCGAATCTGGGTTACCTCTCCTGAGTGTCAAACCCATATTCTCAATATATCTAAACAAACATATAAACATGGAATAACGGCAAACACAATCGAATAAACATGAATAACCATTAACAAAATCTCGATTTATTCAAACATCATTTTCGTGAAGTTCAATCAATCCCTAAACAATATATATTTAGCTACACATGGCCTAAATACAACTAAATACAAGCTAAACATATACAAATATTCAACCAATCCAAGAGAGAAATGAGGAGACTAGCCATTATCTGAAGATTCGCCGCTAAAATCGCTCCGAGAACGCTTCCTCCTTCTTTGCGTGTTGATCTTCTAGTGATCGAATGGCCTTAGAGCTCTCAAGACTCCCGAAAACGTCAACCTCTTGTTTAAAGAGAATAGAGACGATATTTATAGGATTCAAAATATCTCAAAATATCCTAAAATAGCTTAAAAATCTGCAGAGTGACCGCTGCAGCGGTGGATAGGTCGGTTGGATTTTGGCGGTTGACCGCTGCAGCAGTGATAGACCGTTTTAGTCCATTTTCACCCCCAAATACCTAATTTAAGATAAAATAAATAAAAACATATTAAAACATAATAAAACGCTATAAAAATACTCGAAAACTACCAAAACCGGCTTGAGAATAAATAAATAAATAACACCTATTAAATACCTTCAAATTTGGAATTTTGCTAGTCCTCGAGCAAAATACTCACACTAAAATAAAAAACACAACGAAATAACCAACACAAACAATCTAAACATAACGATATGCGAGTTTTGAATTCAGCTATCGACCAAAATATTTTTTCCTCAACAACCCCCAATCATATCGAGTTCAAGTGGTAAAACGCACCATGTGATGTTCTAGAATTTTGACATTCAATAATGGTAAACTCCATTCTAGATCCTTTCAACCTGTGTGTGCGAAAACTCAATTATACAACCATCCAATAACCGAATTTGATTATCCACCAACGAAGCTCACGCATTTAATCATAAATGATTAGGATATCCACATGCCTGATTGGGTTTTGCTCTCCACTAATGTAGGCTTGAAAGTTCAAAAAGATCAATAAGACTTAGTGAGGTTAGGAACATGTCCAAGGGTATATCGGAAATATAAAATGGGTTAACGTCATTAATTCAACGATACCCAAGGTATACCGCATAGATAAATTAGAAACAACTCCGAACAATCATTTAAGACCGACGTACTCACCTGTCAAAAGAAACGGAATTTAACTATATTTACATATGTTTTTTTTAACATACCACACCCCCAAACTTATTCGATCATTTCAATTTCACGGGTGTGGTTAAAATGAAAGAAAAATGACAAGTGAGTACTTGAATACCGAACCAATCAAAAGTTCTCCCTAAACCCAACTGCTCACTTCAAGTAGCATATACAAATGCTAATTTGATTCACTCAAATTGAGCCTTCAGTTTAGCGATTTAGGTTTGGAAAATGTTTTATTGGCCAGGGTATTTGTTATGTGTTCAGAATTGAAACGGCATTATAGGCTTCAACAGGGTAATGAGGGATAAACATATAACAAGGTAAGCTTCAAAGGCTCAAGCAAATTAAATGAATGCCTAAATCATGTCTTCTGAACTACCTCGCCTAGGATTTCGCCTCAAGTTTCCCCTCAATTAGGTTCTAGAATCCTTAAAATTGTCATGAATTTGGCTAATGAATAATTGTCCTCAATCAATTGAATAACCATACATTGAGTCTATGTGCTAATGCAAATTAGGATCCATAATAACTTTCACCAAAACGCATTGTCAAGCACACAAAACACACATGAATGGGAATTACCCTTGACCTCGAAAAACAACCAGGGGATAATTTCATCATCGGGTAATGGCCCAGATGAACGCAAAACTCAGCATGCAACAACAACAACACACAAACACATTCTACACTAAACAAACGTGCAAACAATTTAACTAAACATACTAACATACTAAAATACTATACATCACCTCCAAACTTAAAATGGACAGTGTCCTCAATGACTCATCAGCGATCCCAATAAAAGCATAAAGCATTATAATGAATACGGGGGTTAGAACACGTACCCGGGAGGTGAAAGAATATCGCCTCCGAATCAAGTTGGTGGTAATGGATTTAACTTATTTTTGGACTTGGGTTGCCTCCCAAGAAGCGCGTGGTTTATTATCCTCGGCCCGACATAGAGAAGTGCTCGTCAAACAGCGGTTTCCGCTCATAGTAAGTGTCGTACAACACTATGTATGGATCTTGGTTTAGAACGTCCTCAAGACTGGTAAGATTTGGCATTGATCGGCTTAAACTTTCAACAAGATTCTCTACCGGCTCATGTGCTTGGTAGGCATGAAAGAGCATTGCTTTTGGCGGCGAAAGACAAGTGAGCTACATCGGATCCTCGTAGATGTGATCGTCTGGGATCGATGGTGGCATCACAATGTGGATCTCCAATGGTGAAAAATCACAATCGTTGATCCATGCTCGAGTTTCTGTCTCATTCGATTCATCATAGTTAAACTCACCCAAACTCATTTCGCTCGTATCCGGCTCTTCCCGGTGGCTTTCACAATTGGATATGATTTGTGTATCTCTCAGTTCCACCGCTTTGAACTCGGTCTCAATGAAGCAAACAAATTGACCGATTTGAATCTGAAGAGACTTTACGGTCATATCAATGTCGGTGCAAATCGTCTCAATTTTGTCAAGAAGATCCTCATACTTGTTGAGTCAGTCCTGCGTTTTCCTCAAGAATATCTGAATCTCCCCAATAATAGTAGTGAGCATTTCTTCCAAGGCGATGGAAGACTCCACATCTTGAATCGGAGTGTCAATCTATGGCACCGTGGTGTTGGAAAAATCCCCCAAACTTTGGTGACTTGTTGAATAATTCCAACTCTGATAATCAAAGGTCGTCAATTCCTCCAACGACCAAAAAGCTTTATCCGCAGTTTGGTCGTAGAAAGAGATGGTATCATTTTCTCCTTCCACTCACGTTCTGGTTGCAACTTGTAAGCGGTCGAGAAAATTCAAAAGTTGACACTCCCTCGAGAAACCATGATTAGGGAACCGAAATAGCAGCTCCTTGTATTGATTCAAAGCGCAATAAAACAGCTCGAAATCTCGTTGCAAGAAATGCATCAATACTTGTTGATTTAGCATCTTCAAGTACCCTGCATGAGAAACAAAAACAAAACTACAAAATAAAAATCATATAAAAAAAAATGCTTAAATTAAAATCAAATTATTTACTCTCAATATTAATAACAATCTAATCACAATCCCCGGCAATGGTGCCAAAAATTTGGTAGCGCGTGAATACGTCGCTACTTTCACCGCAAGTGTACGAGTCAAGTTTTAGTATATATGAGAAAGAGTAAGGGTTATCATATCCATAGGAATTGGTGTAGATTGTCGTTGAGTAACGTAATTGTCATAACCTAACTTTATTTAGGCGATAAAAATTGTAGTTTTTACAATTAATATACTAAACTAATTATCTAATTAAGCTAATTAATCTAATATACTAATATAATGGTATGACGTTTATGGGAAATTATTGCCTAGGGATTAACTCCATTCACTTAAACGTGTTCGTTTCAATCCAGTTTACATTAACGGCGTTCTTCCTATCCGAGAATCTCAGTATCGTAAACTCATTCACTACCTCTCTCGAGTGTAAAGTGAATGAATATGTGACTTTGTGTCAATGCCTAAATCCTCATTGAGCGTCTATATGACACTTGGTCACATGAGTTTTTCCCCAATGTTACGGATTACACACTTTCTAACTCCCTCCCAGGTTATTAGATCGTCGCGTTGTGTTTAAACCCTAGTCCAAATCTGGGATTATCTCTCCCGAATGTCAAACCCCGTATTCTCAATATATCTAAACAAGCATATAAATATAGAATAACGGCAAACACAATCGGATAAACATGAATAACCATTAACAAAACATCGATTTATTCAAACACCATTTTCGTGAAGTACAATCAATTCCTAGACAATATATATTTAGCTACACATGGCCGTAACCCTAAATACAACTAAATACAAGCTAAACATATACAAACATTCAACTAATCTAAGAGACAAAAAGAGAAATGAGAAAATTAGCCATTATTCAAAGATTCGCCGCTAAAACCGCTCTGAGAATGCTTCCTTCTTCTTTGCGTGTTGATCTTCTATTGGTCAAATGGCATTGGAGTTCTCAAGACTCCCAAAAATATCAACCTCTTGTTTGGAAAAAATAGGGACGATATTTATAGGATTCAAATATCTCAAAATATCCTAAAATATCTTAAAAATCTGCAGAGTGAGCACTACAACGGTAGGATCACCGCTACAGCTGTGGATAGGTCAGTTGAATTTTTGGCGGTTGACCGCTGCAGCGGTGGTGGACCATTTTAGTCCATTTTCACCCCAAATACCTAATTTAAGACAAAATAAATAAAAACGTATTAAAACATAATAAAATATTATAAAAATACTCAAAAATTAACAAAATCGGTTTGAGAATAAATAGATAAATAACATCTATCAGGGTCAATTCGATCAACTGAGAAAAGCAATCGGTTAACTGAATGAAACAGTGTGTTCTGTAACATAATTGAGGTGTTACGGATCCAATCGGTCAACCGAATTAAAAAGGTCGGACAACCATTTAAAATAATGGCTGAATTGGTGAAGGAAGTGGACATCCTGAAGCAGTTGGTCAACCGATTGGAAGAAATCAGTCAACCGTTTGAGTCAATGTGTTTTTTGAAGTAGAATTGGACCATCCTATACTAATCGATCAACCGATTGGTGGAATTCGATCAATCGGCTAGCCTAAAGGTTTAGGTTGTGTTTCGGCTCTGTATTGATTAGTCAACTGAATTCTGGGGTTCGATCAACTGACAGTATCGATTGTGATTTCAAGAAACTTGGTCTCTTGGTAAAAAACTATCCGTTTTTTAGCATTTCAAGAGAGAGATTTGGGGGATTTGAACTGAATTGAGATATGGCACATCTATTCCAATATCCCTATTGGTTTGGTCCACATAATTTATGATTCTCTTAATTTAAGTGGATTAATACATCCTATCTTTATGTTTTAAATTGAGAATTATTTTATGAACTTATTTGAGAGATTTAAAAGATATTTTAAAGTGAAATAAACCTGAAATAGAAGATATTGTTATATGGGGTCTAAGAGTGTCTTTTAGAGGCACGTCTTTTAAAAATTAGTCATTGGAGGGCTTGGTATCTATCTATAAAAATAGACCTAAGGGAATCTATAAAAAGACATCAAGAACAATCAGTTTGTGCTATTCTAAGAGTGATTTTTACGCTGAGATTTTGTGAGTGATTTTGTTCTAAGTTCTTGCTCTAAAGTGCTATTGATTTGGCGTCACCGATTTGTGCTCTATTGCGATTCTATTTCTATCTTCGGTGTTTCTCGGTGAGATCTTTATAAACTTTTGTTATTTATTTTGAATTCATATATTTACTGATTGCTTGGTTATAAGATTGTTAGAAAATTATTTTTTAAACTTAAAAGCTTGAAAATCTTTTTAAAATGATTTTGTTTGATTATCTGATTACGTGCTCTAAATTGTGCTACCCACTTATTTATTTAATAAGATATTATTTTCCTTACATTGTATCTATCACATAGTAATTTTTGGGATATTAATCGAGTATATATGTATTGAGGTGGTAGAAGCTCCTTATAGAAAGAAACTCATATTTTTTGTATTTGTGAGTTTGAGTGAATTAGACACATTTGGAATGGTGTCTAGTTAGGGTGGTTAGGTTTCGATATTTTTCCTGTAAAAAGGATTAGAGTTTAATCTTTGTCCTGGAAAAATATTAGGTTATTCTTTTTCCTTAAAAATGATTAGGTTTTTATTGTCCCACCAATTGAATTGTTATTTTGAGTGATTTGTAAAGGTCTTTCTTAAACCTATGAAAAGGATAAGTGAGAGAGTGGTTAGGTTTGATCTTTAGTTTGTTAAAAGGATTAGGTTTTGTTTCTTCCTGTAATAGAATTAGGTTAGTCTTAAGTCTCGTAAAAGATAAGGTTCTTCTTGAGCTTGAAAAAATTATATTTGTAAAGGTTCTTTCTGAGCTTGGAAAAATAATCGTGAGTTTTAAGAGTTTGGTTCCTACCTGGTAAAGGAATCAGGGATTTAGTGGTTGCAAATCTCCATGAAGCTCGAGGGACTAGATTAAGTAAGGCTAGCTTATTGAACCAGTCTATATTTTGGTGTGTTGCATTGTTTATGTTCTTTATATTGTGTTTAGGTGTGTACTTAGTATTAAACAATTATCCCCTGCGTAACTAAAATAATAATTAATTTAGAGAAATTGGTTACTTGATATTAAGTGTTTTAAGAACTAATTGTTTAAATTTTATAACTATCTTAGTCAACCCCCCCTCTTGGGTAGCTCTTTGGGCCAACACGTTCCATACTTTACACTTGGTGATTTTTATCACTAAGTTTTTCTTCAATGAACTGATTTGTGCAATTCGTTTATTACTTTATACTTGGTGATTTTTATCACTAAGTGTTTCTTTAACGAGCTAATCTGTGCAGCTCGTTCCATACTTTACACTTGGTGATTTTTATCACTAAGTTTTTCTTCGACGAACTTATTTGTGCAATTCGTTTATTACTTTACACTTGGAGATTTTTATCACTAAGTGTTTCTTTGATGAGATGATCTATGCAGCTCATTCCATACTTTTACACTTGCTGATTTTTATCACTAAGTTTTTCTTCGATGAACTGATCTGTGTAGTTCATTTATTACTTTTACACTTGGTGATTTTTATCACTAAGTTTTTCATAGACGAACTGATATGTGCAGTTCGTTTATTACTTTATTACACTTGATGATTTTTATCACTAAGTGTTTTTTTTTTTTTACGAGTTGATCTGTGCAGCTCGTTCCATACTTTGAACTTGGTAATTTTTATCACTAAGTTTTTCTTTAACGAACTGATCTGTGCAGTTCGTTTATTACTTTACACTTGGTTATTTTTATCATGAAATTTTTCTTCGACAAACTGATCTCCTCAGCTCGTTTATTACTTTACACCTCGTGATTTTTATCATGAAGTGTTTCTTTGATGAGTTGATCTGTACAACTCATTTATTACTTTACACTTGGTGATTTTTATCACTAAATGTTTCTTCGATGAACTGATTTGTGCAATTTGTTTATTACTTTACACTTCGTGAGTTTTATCGTTAAGTGTTTCTTTAGCGAGCTGCTCTATACAGCTTGTTACATACTTTACACTTGATGATTTTTATCACTGAGTTTTTCTTCGACTAACTGATCTATGCATTTTGTTTATTACTTTACACTTCGTGATTTTTATCACTAAACGTTTCTCTGACTAGTTGATATGTGCAGCTCGTTCCATACTTTACACTTGGTGATTTTTATCACTAAGTTTTTCTTCGACGAGCTATCTCCTCAGCTCGTTTATTACTTTACACCTAGCGATTTTTGTCACAAAGTGTTTCTTTGATGAGTTGATCTATGCTACTTGTTTATTACTTTACACTTGGTTATTTTTATCACTAAGTGTTTCTTCGACGATCTGATCTGTGTAGTTCGTTTATTACTTGACATTTGATGATTTTTAACTAAATGTTTCTTTGATGAACTTATCTATATAGTTTGGTTTACAATTTACACTTGGTGATTTGTGTCACTACAATTGTTTCATTTTGAACTGATATCTGCAATTCGTGTTGTACTTCACTAGGTGATTTTTATTACTACAAGTGTTTTCTTTCCGAACAGATTTGTCAATTCGTTCTACTAGTGATTTGTTCTTAACTGATGTGTTAGATCGCCATCTTTTTTTATGATTTTTATCACCTCACTTGGTAATTTCTACCACCATTTATGATTTATCACCTCACTTGGTGATTTGCAGTCTCGGCTCCTATTTTCGCTATAGCAAGTATGGGAGGCATCCTCTAACTAATTTTTTCTTTGGCATTAGTAGCGGGGAGGTATCCTCTAACCCGTCGTTTGCCACTAGGGAGGAATCCTCTAACCTGGGGAATTTGCAAGCAGGGAAGTATCCTTAGACCCGTCTTTTGCCACTAGGGAGACATCTTCTTACCTGAGGAATTTGTAACCAGGGAGACATTCTCTTACCCTGGGAATTTGTAAGCAAGGAGGCATCCTCAGACTCATCTTTTGCCGCTGGGGAGAAATGCACTTACCTTAGGAATTTGTAAGCAAGGAGGCGTTCTCAGACCTGTCTTTGTTATGTTTTTATCTTCCTATTTTCCCTCCTTCATAACTTGTTTATTTGTTGAACGAGTTATGAATGTGTAATTGGTTTTAAAGAGACGATAGATTGATTACTCATTCTGTGATTGTTCCTGCGATTTCTTTAAAGATGATCCTGACCCCATGCTAATTCCTCAGGCATTAAGTTCATCACGAAACTTAGCCTTCATCGCAGATTCTCATTTGATTTAATTTCTTCATAATTGATTCCTTTAGGAGGGATGAACTCTTTTCCCCTTTCTATGTCTTTCCGATTTCCCCTTTGTTCATGGGATTTGACAGGTATATGTAGCTTTTTAACCTACCTTATAAGAGTTGTAGTTTCTTGTATACCACATAATAATCGTTAGCGAACAAATAGTTGCATTCTTCAGGATGTAATATAAATTCATATTTTTCTGAATAATCGAGTTACAAGTCAAATTGAGTTTAAACCATCAAAATTATCGTTCATCAGTGAGAAAAATTTTCAAAACGAGTATTTGATTTTATTCATGCAATTTCAACTTCTAAGATAAGTTGTAATGATGTAATTCACCAAAGCATTTCCTGAGACAAGCTGCGTTTTGTGATCTGAAGAATTTATTCTAAGACCTTTAACGCTTGAATTTGTAGTCTACCTAATCAATAATAATGAGGGTGAACTGTATATTCGTCAAATCATCTAGTTATGCTAAGTGACAATTTTATCATTCGTTGCACAACAAGTATCTTCTAATATTTATTATGGATAAACCATAAGATTAACTTCGAATCGATCTTGGATAACTCCTTCAAGCGCTTCCTCCCTCTTTAGTATTTTTATAAAGATCTTATCCAAATAATAAAAATTAGAGGGTAAAAATTGCAATTAAAGAGTTATTGTAATGACCCGTTTTCCCAAGGCCGCCATTAGGTTTCTCCTGTAGAGAATTCTGCCCCAAATATTTCACCATTTATAAATAAATTAGAATTATTAATAATTTCGCTCCGATACCACTTTGTTACGGTCCGGTTTTCTAGGTCTGTCACGCGATTTCTCCCTAAAGAAAATTCACATCTAAAATCGAATAGCCAGTATTTTATTTTATATAAATCCGAGAAATTTAAAAAAAAAAAAAAAAAACACATTTTTGCACTTAAAAAAAAAAATCTAATTCCAAAGCTTCAATTTCTAAATGCTACCTAAAGTAATTCCCAATTTCAAATGCAACGGATGTTGTATGTATCAAATGCTAAGCCATTTGGAATTATGGAAAACGACTACTTTATTTATCAAATGCTACATAAAGTAATCAAATGGCTTATCAAATGTTAAGCCATTTCAAACGCTACCTATAGTAATCAAATGGTTTATCCGTTGCTGTAAAATTTGCAATCGCTTGTAAAATAAAAATCATATAATTATAAATTTGACAAATATATATTCAATATTTCATTCTATAAAAATCTGAGAATTTTTACAATGCGACGGAGACAATCATAATTTCTCTATTTATTGCGTCGATTTTGCAACGGTAAATAATAAATACAACTATTACAAATTAAATAGAAATTCGAATAAAATTCTTGTCACCGTTTCACTCTCATCGGTTGTGCAATCCAATGGGGTTGTAGCCAACGCTCAGTAGAATTCCAACCCCCCTAATACGTGTATCTAATTAATACAATAAATAAAACACATAGGCATGATTTTCACATAATTTTCACATAATCACAATTATTTAATGAAAATTAACAACTATATTCCGACAACAATAACAACATAAATCTCTCAATAAAGAAATTAAATACATATATTAGAAGAGTTAGAAATTCTATCTGAAATTCGAAGACGAAATCCAAATCCGATTTTTTTTTTTCACTTGAAACATTTTTAAAATCTAATCCTGAAACTTATTTTAATTAATCATACATACACACACACACACACACATGTTCACTCCTTTCTAATTCAAGTCCAGTGGCTCCAATGCTTCCTTATCTGATAACCTTAAGAACCTTTCCCCTTTCTTATTGATCAATTAGTGTATGAATTATAATTATTATATTTACTAACATGGACCTCTCCACGTGTTCACTTTTGTGCCCATATATATACATGGTTATTATTAGTTTCCTTCTCTTGGAAGGAAATTAATTTAACCTTTTATTTATTTATTTATTTACATAATATCCTCTTTAAGAATAAAAAAATATTGATTACATCCTAAAATTCTTAAAAGTAAATTTTAAATAATACAATAGTCTCAAAATAGTTAAAAGTCAATTTAAAATTAACATTTAACCCCAAAAATTATCAAATAATATTTATACCATAAATTTACAAAACAATCTCAAAAATATTAAACTTATATAAAATAATATTTTCAAAAATAAAATTTTCGGAATATTACAATCTACCCTCCTTAAATAAATTTTGTCCTCAAAATTTTACTCAAAACAATAATAATTCAGAATTACACCGTACTAGTCACTCTCGGTTAACCAATAATAACTAAAAGTCACCACCAAACTCTCGCTATGCTATTCTGATAAAAATATTAATAAATAACAATATATCTTTAAAATATCACGGTAGTCTCACTGGATTGGGTCTATCTCACTTCCAACAGGTCTACGACTTCAATAATTTTTGTACAGTTAATATTAACTTAAGAAATTAGGCGTTAAATAATTTTGTATAATCAAAAAAATTTGAAAATGGGAAATAGTGCATTTTAGGGTCACGCATTGCATATTAGATTTATTTTAAATAAATTCTTAATTTAGACCCTTTGGTTGTTAGGTTCACAAGTGACACCGACCACGTAGCATTTTGATGATAGTATTTTTAGTAGCGTAAAAATCGAGGTGAGTGTATTGTCTTCTGTGTAAATTGTCAAATTATATTTTCGTACTAAAATGTAAAAAAAAAAAGTTTATTAAAATGGATTATTTTGTGATATCATGCGGATCAAGTAAATTTTTAAATGTGGAAAATAATTTTTATTATCTGACTATGCCATAGTGTGATTCCGACAGAAAGACATGTCCTACGGGATGTTGTTGGTCCTAACAGAAGAGCATGTCCTGTATGACGTTGTATTGTGACCTAACAGGAGGGCAAGTCCTGCAGGTGATTGATATCTGTTGTTGTTGTTGTGGTTGACGATGATTATCATCATGATATAATAGTTTATACCACGTGTTGGCTCCTACCATTGGAGATATTAAATGGCCCTGATACTGATAGAAATCTTAGATTGCACAATTGTACAAGTTACGGTACTGTCATAACTCCCGATCGTAAGGTGAAACGATCATATGGCTAGTAGGAAAATATGTGTGCGGTATTTATTATATATCAAAATTATTTGATTGGTTGATTTAAATGTATTATTTTATTACAATAATGATTGTGGAATTTTATTTCGTCTCAGTATGCGGTTATCTGTTATATTTTGAAAAGTGGTATGTGATAATTGTGCTTAATCCATTTAAATTGTTTTTATATTACGAAAACAGTATACTAATAAAATATTCGGTCTCAAGTACCGCAGCTAGAGATGGGTCTACTATTAACACTAGGTAGAGTCAGAGGGTGATGTCGTTTTTGGAGTATTTGCGGGACTGGTGTCAATCATGAAAGGTTCAGTTTCGTTTTTTGTAGTTAAGGTAGTGAATATATGAGACATGTATATGCCTGAATTTTGAAGTTGGTAAATATTTTTTGAAAAAAAAAAAAGAATTTTATTAGTACATGTTTGTATAATTGTTGGATGGTCGGGTAATATCAAGTCAACATCACGCCCAGCCCCGGGCGTTGGGGGCCCTGGGTGGGGGTATGACAGCTATTGTTGTATTATCTTTGAGGCAAAGTAAAGTTTACTTCTAACCACTAAATTTACATTTCACATGCAAAGTTTGAGGGTACAATTTGTACTTTTTCAAAACCACACGGGTCTTAAAGGATTTAACTCATTGGACACTAATTCCGTAGTATAACCGAGTTTATCTAATCTTGTACACCTTTGGGCATACTTGAATATTTTGAAGTGTCAATAGTGATCTCATAATATGTAATTTGTCGGAATAAAAGTTATAGGAGCCAAAGTGTAATTATTACTAAGCCCTGGGATTTTAATAATCCTTATCAAGTTATGGGACATAGTTTGCAATTATAATACACTTCTTATACTTATCTTTTCAGCAAATGCTAAATTTTCTCTAATTATCATATGCCGCACCATAATTTCATGAATTGAATTAAATAGATACAAATTTCAATTTCAATATTTCTTCTAGGCACCTTAAGTTTTTAATCAGAAAATATAATTTTATGCGATTCTTGACTTATCAAGACTTCAACAATAATTTATAAGTTTATTTTCAAAAAAAAACTTTAGGAGGTAAACCATAAACCCTAAATATACATGTTACCTCAAGGGCCTTAGAGTAATTAGCCCTGGGTTATATCATTTGCCCTTTACGCAGTTGCCTCCAACTTTTTGCTTGCTTATTGACTTCATTATCCAATTTTTCTTATACTTCTGTTAGCAATTGTTATCAGCGTCTCACGCACTTCTCCAAACTTCATCAATAGCTCGACGATGGAAATGGAGCGCTCGGCGGAGACGACACGTACCTCACCGTCGTGATGCTAAAGTTTGTCATCAGGATAGCGAATGGGGATCTTTTCTCTGTAGTTGAAGAGAAACTTGACCAGCAGTGCAATCAGGGTCGCCGAAGGTGACCAGAATATGTTGATGGCAGTGGCAGCGATAGATTCAGATGAAGGCATCGTTACCAGTTATCAGAGGTGACCTAAGACTAGAGATCTGAAGTCGGCAAGAGTAGAGGCTTCGGATCTGGGCGCTATTAGCGCTAGAGGCATCAAAGGAACGGTGAGACGTCGATGTCATAGCGTGTCAACATTGGAATAAAGACAATGTTGTCGACAATGTCACAACGTGCTAACGTTGGTGGAGGAAATACTGAAGCTGCCAATGATACCGTTCAGGTTCTAATTAGAGATTGATGTTGCGATTCAAGTCAAATCGGTTCAGGTTCTGATCAAAATGGTTCAGGTCAGATCAGAGGTACGATGATTGTGATTCCTTCATCACCTCTTCCATCTTCGTCGCCGATATCAATCCCAACGAGTTCATGTCTCGATCGGTAATGTCCCCAATGGCGATATTTGGCTTATTTACATAGAGGCCCGACACCATGGCTTCTGTCGTTCCAATAACGCTCTGCTCCGTTCCCTGATGAAAGATAGTGGCTATCCCGAGATCTTGGATTTTGACCTCATGGTTCCCATCCTTGGTCATGGTTGCAAATGGTACTGTCGCTCATGGTGGGTGGCCATATTTGGGTGTGCCATTGAAGTATCGGGCCAAGAGAACAAAGTTTTGAATAAAATGTGAAATCGAGCATGTAAATCTTTTTGCTCAATTCCCACAAATGGCACCAAATGATGTTTCCAAAAATCTTTAGCACGTGCAAAAGATCTCCCATATGCCAAAGACCTCCACAACCTACAAAAGTTTCCATCGCAGTCGAAGATTGATCTTCTCTCTCTCTCTCTCTCTCTCTCTCTATGTGTGTGTGTGTATGTGTGTATTTCGATCGATTTGTGAGAATTAGGGCAAAAGAATTAGGTCGACCTTCTTTTATGCGTTGTGAAGGGGTTGTGTGATAAGTATGAAAAACCTATCTATTTCCAATCCGAATTGGTTAGTTTTCGAATATGTTTATAGTTATTTTTATTATGTTCTAATTAGTTTTCATACTTTTTGTATAACTCAGGTGTGTGGGTTGAAAAGATAGGAAACTGGAGTTAAATCGATGAGGTCGAACCAAAGCGGTTCGAAGTTACGGTGGATAAACAAGCCCGGAGGCTAAAAGACGAAACAGGCCCACCGCTTAGGCGTCCAGACCACCGCCTAAGCGGTGAAAATGCAGAGAAGAACAAAATGTTACTGACGAACGACCGCCTAAGCGAAAATTCTACCGCTTAGGCGAAAATCCAGCAGAGGACGAAGAAGGGCTACTGACAGCCGCTCGCCTAGGCGAAGTTTTATTCGCTTAGGCGGAATTTCAACAGAATGTTCTCCAGTCCACCGCCTACTTCACCGCCCAGGCGATCAGACTTAACCGACCTAACTCCGCCTAGGCGCAATTTCCACCGCCTAGGCGGATTTGCCCTGCACAGCCTTTAGATATTTTTAGGATATTTTTGTTATAAATATCCCCTCTCCCCTCTCCTCCCCCTTTGGCCGGATCTCTCTCATCTCTCTTGTATTTTTGAGCCCCTTAGGCTATAGTTAAGCCAAGGGTTAGGAATTTTAGTGGTGGAGCTCGCATCCCGAAGTGGAAAAGACAGTGAATCAATCGTGGAACGTTCTTAGCGGTTTATCTTCGGACGTAGCTAAGTTCTTCGATCGTTTTTCCTTATTTCTTTATCTTAGGAGTATGTGAGCATGTTTAGCTCGTTATTTTCTTGTATATGCGGCTATGGCCCCGAGTTAAATATGGATTGTAGTAGGGATTAACCTAATATTTATAAATACGTTGTTTGGATGATTTCGGTGTTTCGTTTGTGATTGTTCTTCGTAGTTTGATTGTATTTATTGTATTGTTTGTTTATTATGCTTGGATTGATAAATGGAGAATACGGGATTTTGACAAAACTCCGGATTCAGATTAGGGTAAACAAACGTCACAATTCTATAACCCGGTCGGGGTTTGAATCGTGGACAATTGATGACGTGGGGCTAGACACACGCTACTTAGGGTCGTAAAGACGTTGAGGGGGACCTCTTCGTTGGCTAGAAGTTGTGTTATATTCCTCGTCTTACACTCGGAAGAGGTGGCGAGGGAGTTTTAGAACGGAGATTGTCGATAGGGTAAATACAACGCAACGATCCAATAACCCGGGAGGGAGCTGGATTGTGTGCAATCAATTATGCTAGGCTAGACTCACGTGACCTAGGGTCGTTAAGACGTTGAGGGGGACTTCTCCATTGACTCGAAGTCATGTATTTCCCCGTCTTACACTTGGAAGAGGTGGCGGCGGAGTTTACGTACCGAGGTTGTCAAATAGGATGAACAACATAAACACGAGTAAATCGGAATCGAACACGTATTTGTAAACACGTTAATCCCTATACAATTCTTCACCCTAAAACATATTAACATAATAGTGTAGTTAATTTAGGATATATTAGTATTAGTTTAATTAATTAATTACATTTATTTTTTGCCTAGAAAAAATTAGGTCACGACAAATGCGGTATTCGATAGTAATGACAACAATTTCTGTAGATACGATAACCCGATCTTAACGATCACACTATACTAAAACTTAGACCTTGTATACTTGTGAGTGTAAGTAGCGGCGTATTTTCGCCCTACTAAGTTTTTTGCGCCGTTGCCGGGGATTGTTTTGATGTTATTGTCGGAGAAACGAGGTAACGGCTCCGGACTTGAGTTTTAGATAGGAGAAGCAAGTGTTTCATATTCCCGGGATTGGCGAAGTTGTTATTATTGATATTGTGTAAAAATGACCTAATTTTACTTTAAGCATTTCTTTGTATATAATTTTTGTTTGTAGTTTTATTTTTATTTCTTATGCAGGGTACTTGGCGATGTTAGATCGACGGGTATTGATGCATCCCTTTCGACGGGATTACAATCCATTTTATTGTGCTTGGCCAAGCACAATAAGCCGGTGAGGTGTTTCGTTGAAAGATTGAGCCATCCAAAGTAAAATCTCGCCAATCTTGAGGGCATTCTGAAAATGTCAGGCCGAGGACATTAAACCACGCGTTTCTTGGGAGGCAACCCAACCAATTCTTTTTGTTCCATCCCATCCGACTTGAATCGGAGGCGAGACCCTTTCGCCTCCCAGGTAAGTGTTCTAAACACCCTTCGTCAGCATGCTTTAATTTCATATATGTTGAGAATGATGATTGGGTTCGCTGAGGACACTGTCCACTTTGAGTTTGGGGGTGATGTGTAGTAGCAGTATGTTAGTTTATGTGTTATCGTTTTCCGTATTGCATGTGTGTTTAGGTTAGAATGTGTTTATGTTTTTGTGTTGTTGTTTATATGTTGAGTTTTGCATTCATCTGGGCCGTCACCCGATGATGAAAATTACCCCTGGTTGTTTTCGAAGTCAAGGGTAATACACATGCATGTGTGATTCTGTGTGCTTAACTATGCTTTTTGGTAAAAATTATTGTAGATCCTAATTTGCACGGGCACATAGACTCAATGTATAGTTATTCAATTGATTTGAGGACGATTATCGATTAACCAAATTCATGACACATTAAGGGTTCTAGAACTTGATTGAGGGGAAGCTTGAGGCGAAATTCTAGGCGAGGTAGTTCAGGAGACGTGATTTAGGCAGTCGTTTTGTCGCTTGAGCCTTTTTAAGCCTACCTTGATATATGTTTATCCCTTGTTACCCTGTCGAAGCCTAAATGCATATTCAATTCTGAACACATGAACCAATACCATGGCCAATTGAATTCCTTCCAGTCCTTAATCGCTGAATTTAAAATCACATTTGAGTGAATCAAGTTAACCATTGCAAAGGCTTTTTGATGTGAGCGGTTGGGATTAGGGCGAACTTCAATTTGGTTCGGTATTTGAGTACTCACTTGTCATTTTTCATTTGTACTTCACACACCCCTTCAATTGTAACAATCAAATAAGTTTGGGGGTGTGTTCGTTGAAAAAAAAAAAAAGAGAATCAAATGTAAATACGGTTTTTATTTCCGTTTCTTTTGACAAGTGAGTACGTCGGTTTTAAATGCATGTTTGGGATTGTCTCAAATCTTTTTATGGGGATTCGAGAGAGAATGTGCCAAGCGTTGAGCCTTGGGTAACGTTAAGTTAACAACGTTAACCCGTTTTCTATTTCGAAATACCCTTGGCCAAATTAACCTTAACCGAACCAAGCCCTAATCATCTTCATGAACTACTAAACCTACATTAGTGGAGAGTGGACCCCAATCAAGCTTATGGTAATCCTTAACTCATGAATTTCGTTGGTGGATAATCGAATCCGATCGTTGTATAGTTATATTATTGGGTCTCACACTAACACATTTAAAGGATCTAAAATAGCGCTTACCATTATTGCATGTCAAAAATCTAGAACCTCATGATGTGTGTTACCGCCTGAACTCTATATAACTCGCGTATTGTTATGTTTAGATTATTTTTAGGTTGTTTGTTATTTAATTCAGTTTGTTAGTTTGTGTATTTTTTTTTTCATTTTAGTGTGTGTGTTTGGCTCGAGGACTAGCCAAATTTTGAGTTTGGGGGTATTGTGCATTGTGGGTTGGATTAACACTTGGGTTAGGTTAATTTAGATTATGGGCTGGGCTAATCACATTTGATTAAATTAGGGAATGGGCTATGTTAATTTAATTTGGAGAATGGGCTGTGGGCTGGGCTAATAAAAAAAAAAAAAAATCATTCATTTGTTTATGTTAATTTAATTTATGTTGAACTGATTAATTTGTTTAATTATTTTTTCTATGTTTAATTGATTAATGTTTGTGTTTTTTTCCATGTTTAGCTGTTATTTATCCGATTTATTTACTTTAATTTAATATATGCAGATGGGTTCTAAACCAAATCATTATTACACTAGTTTTCTTTTAGATGATTTTTCTGAAGATCAACCTGAAACTGAACCAATCCTCCACAATGAAAATACAGCGAGATCAACGACTAGGAAGGCACAAAGAGCAAAAAAAAATCAATCCTATCGAGGATATTCTTATTAGTTTTAGTTGGCTGAACACAAGCAAAGATCCGATCACCAGTAGTGGTAAACAACACAATGCGTTTTGGAAGATAATACATGAATACTTCAACATGAATGGAGGAGCTGAATTTGGGCGCAGTCAAGCATCTATTATGAGCCGATGGCAAGATATTAATAAACAATGTGCTAAATTTATTGGATATCATAGCTTGATTCAAAGAACTCATCAAAGCGGTCATACTGACAAAAGCGAGATAATACATTTTGGATAGAAATAATAAATTTCGATATTATGTTTTAAAATTTTAATGTTATTTTTGTGTTTTTGCAACTTCTTAAAGTAAAAAAGTTGTATATTTCAGAATTCAACAAAAAATTGATGTACGAGCATTGTTGGGAAATACTCAAAAGTGAACGCAAATGGGTTGATCTCCTATCAAGCGGTAGCAAAAAGCAAAAAAATTACTCAAGTTCAAGTCCTGCTACATCTCTTGTTACAAGTCCAGATTGTGTTAATTTAGTAGATGATCATGAAATTAGAATAACCCAAGAAATGCCTCTAGACAGAAAAGCCTCCAAGAAACAAGTCGAAAGTAAAAAAAAATCAATGGACGCTGTAGAAGTAAGAGACGCTACGGATGTTTTAAATAAATTTCGAGAAGATAAGTTGAAAATGGAAAATAGTATAGTTGAACAAGCTCATGAGACACTAGATCTACATGCCCATCAGTTACGACAACATGTCGTTCAGTTAGAACTTGAAAAAGAAAAAATAAAAATGAAGAAAAGAGCTGAACGCAATCATATAATACAAATCGATACTCATAACTTAAATCTCGTCTCTACTCAATATTATGATAGTCTAAAAATGGAAATCATTAGTGAGATGGGTTTAAATTTGTAAGGTATTTTTTATTTTGAAGAATGTAGTTATGCAGTCTATATGCTAGTCGTGCATTTTTCATATAGTCAATCAATGCATTCGTCAAATTCAATTAAAATCGAAAATTATAATTTTTGTATTTTAGTTAATTATACCTTTTGACGAATTAATTAAAAATTAAAATTTTAATTAATTTTAATTTTAACGCTTTAATTTGAAACTAAAAACTAATATTTAACGGTTAAATTGAAATCTCAAAATTAAATTAAATTAATATGTTAATTTTAGTTTTTAATTAAAAAAATGGCACACCCAAATAGCACATTTATTGAAGTATTTTTTTTATTTTTATTTTTATTTTTATTTTTATTTTGTGTGTCATTTGTGCTTTTGATGTGTTATTTTGATAAATGATATCTTAAATTTTAGCACATCTCTTGGAGATATTCTAAGAGAGGGAAAGCGTGGACGGGTAAGCTTTAGTATTTGATTTTAACCAGACGACATTATTGTTTCAAAGTTAATCGGAAGCAGTGAAATAACATATGGAACCCGGAATCAGAGAATCATAACATTCACCGAGGCCGCAGAGATTCTGGGCATCACCGCATGGTATTTAATTTTGGCGACAAAAGATTACTACAAATTTGGATTGCGGGATTTCCAAGACTTGAGTGGAAGGTGGACAGCTGACGTGGAAATGCAAGCTTCGACTTGCCGACATGGATGCATACCCGCAATTCATTCCTATCCCCTCAAAAGCTAGTTCAGTATTATCATTTATATAGCTTATAAAATAAAATAAAAAATTAATATTGTTATGACTGCCCTGCCTATTTATATCATTCCCACATTTAGTACCATTCATATACATTTGATTTTGTCTGAATAGAAAACAATCTCTGCACTGTCTAAACAAAGAACTCCGACCAGCCAGCCATGATCCAGAACTCCAATTTCCTACGACGTTGTTTGAAGGTTGGAGCTCACCAATTCACGTCGCGGGCTGCATTTTCTCTGCAACAAGCCTTTGAGCCATCAATTTACGGGTAAAAATCACTACCCATGTCATAATTTATGTGTTTTAACTGTGTTGCCAAACAGATCCTTAAATTTTTGCAGTAATGAAAATGAGCAAGAGTATGCTGATGTTGACTGGAACAATCTGGGATTTGGTCTTACGCCGACCGATTACATGTACACCATGAAAACCACTGGAGATGGGAGTTTCAGACATGGCCAACTCAGTCGCTACGGCAACGTTGAGTTAAGTCCGGCTGCCGGGGTCTTAAATTATGGACAGGTATATTGTGTGTGTGTGTGTGTATACTTGTTTGGCTGACAATTAATCAGACATTGATTTCGTTATATTTTGAAATCTGGATTTTGAACAGGGATTATTTGAAGGTACGAAGGCGTATCGGAGAGATGACGGCGGTATCTTCTTATTCAGGCCGGAACAGAACGCAGTCCGCATGCAGATCGGTGCCGAAAGAATGTGCATGAACTCCCCCACCGTCAATCAATTTGTAGACGCCGTCAAGCAGACCGCCGTGGCGAATCGGCGCTGGGTAATATTCATTGAAATTGGAATTAAAATATATACACACACGCAAACATAAACCCAAGTAATTTTTTTGGGTTGGGTGTTGGAATAGAGCAGATTCCGCCGCCGGGAAAAGGGTCGCTTTATATCAGGCCTCTGCTGATGGGGAGTGGTCCGATTCTTGGTTTGGCTCCGGCACCGGAGTACACATTTCTTGTCTTTGCTTCGCCCGTCGGCAATTATTTCAAGGTCTGTTTCTTTGCATATTTTTTTTTTAATTTTTAATTTATTAAAAAAAACCATTAAAACGGCCTTCGATTTTTCGAAATTACAGGAGGGTAAAAACCCATTGAAATTATACGTTGAGGATGAAATTCATCGTGCCTACCACGGTGGTGTCGGAGGTGTCAAAAGCATCACAAATTATGCACCGGTAAAATCGAATTCTTACCAAATTGGTTTTTTGTTTTTGCCAAACAGTTCCCTAAATCCAATCCATTTATTTTGTTTTGAGTAGGTTCTGAAAGCAATAAGGAGAGCCAGAGACAGAGGATTCTCCGATGTTCTGTACTTAGATTCAGTAATTAAGAAAAATCTGGAGGAGGTCTCCTCCTGTAATATTTTTCTTGGCAAGGTAAAAAACAGAGAGCTAGCTAATTAATTAAGAAATTCTCAGTTTCATGACGGTGAATTATACATAATTTATAAAATTGACAGGGAAATTGTCTATCAACTCCGGCAACCAACGGGACAATTCTTGAAGGTGTAACAAGAAAAACCATAATCGAAATTGCTCTTGACCTCGGCTACACTGTAATTACTTCTCAGTACCTGTTTGGCAATTCCAATTCGAAACCAAATCTTTTTGTTTTTTGAATTTCGGATTTAGAGTAAATGGGTTTCTTGAATTTGTTTCTGTTAGGTGGAGGAACGTTCGATTCCGGTGGAGGAGTTGATGGAAGCGGATGAAGTTTTCTGTACTGGAACTGCTGTCGGAGTTGCTCCAGTGGGAACAATTACATATGGAACCCAAACGTAAGTTGATACCGGAAAAAAAAGATTGGAAGTTTGTGTGATTCGAAACAGAGGACAATGGAATAGATTTGTTAATGAGATGTTATTTTGGGAATAATGATGCTCTGTTTCAATTGCAGGGTTAGATACAAAACGGGTGATGATCTTGTGTGTTGGAGGCTGTACTCAAGGCTCAATTCGATTCAAAGAGGAGAGATTGAGGATAACAGGGGATGGGCAGTTGAGATTCATTGACACCCCCACCCCTCTCTCTCTCTCTAAGGTTGGGAAAAAAGGTAGTTACACAATAATACACGAAACCGATACGAAATTATTAGATATGAATTTAACTTATTAGGTAACAGGTTGTTATCGGGTGGAACACAATAAGAAACAAATTTAATTTTGGATTTACCGGACAACCCGATGAGTGACACTAATAGCACGCTAATAATTAATTGGATTTTTAGGTTACACGATAAAAAAAAAACATAATTGGTCCCACGATAATTTTTTAAATTATTTTAAAATAAAAAATAATGATATATATATATATATTTGTAAACATTATGGAAATTTGTCTAATATTACAATTTAATCCACATTATATTTATATATATATATATATATATATATATATATTAGTGTAACTAATATTTTCTCCAACCTAGTTTACGATATAGATTATGGAAGTGTTGACAAATGTTTTAAGACTTTTCACATATGGTGGTTGTTCATGTGAGTGTTATTTAGGAAGTCCCATTGTATTAGTAGATTTTTTTATTTATTGTTTGTTCCATTGTATTGGTAGGAATATTTTTTATTTTTTTATTTTTTTTTCTTTTCTTTTATGTTTTGTTCTTTTAAAATTGTGTTAATAGTTCTTTAATGTAATGAGTTAAAGAAATGTTTGTGATATGATATTTTATTGTGTCGTGTCAATATTTTTTATTATTGTGTAATATCATAAATTATCGTGTTATGTCGTGTCAATTCGATAAATTTCGTATTATTGTGTAATACGATAAATTATCAATGTCATGTCGTGTTGTATCTACCTAATAAGTTTTGTGTCGTGTGTGTGTTTAGGTTTTATCATATGATACTATCAAATTATACAATTTATCCATTCAATTCTATTTTTGTTTCGATTCTGCATACTCAAAAATGTTGCTGATAATTTTGAATAAAAAAATGAGTTATATCCAGCATGTGACTTTTTAATGAGAATGTTTTTGTCATTTCATCCAAAATCATTAACAAGGTTTTTAGTTTTATGAGGTTGAAACAAATATAAAACTTGAGGAACTAAGGGTGCGATTTGATAAAACTTAGGGTTCACAAAGACAATTATCCATAATAGCCCATCCTAGCACTAAACTTATTGCTTAACAATATATAAACAGTTATGAGAAATTTAATAATTATGTGTGAAATTCAAGGCGTCGTTTGGTTAGTGTTTCTACTTTTCTATTTTTACTTTTAGTAAACTGAGACGAGAATTCTGTTTCCATTCTGAAATATTTCGGATAGACAATTATCCACAATAATCCATCTTAAGGTCCACATAGACGTATCTACAATAGTCCATCTTAGCGTTGAATTTTTTGGTTAACAATATATAAATAGTTATGTGAAATTTAATGATTATGTATGAAATTCAAGCTACCTTTTGGTTAGTGTTTCTACTTTTTTTTTTTTTACTTCCAATAAACTAGAATAAAAATCTTGTTTTCATTCTGGGGTATTCGAAGAAGATAAACATGTTTAATTTACGAGAATAGAAACAAGAAACATGTTTAGTTCTAACATTTGTTCTTTTTTTTTTTTTTTTTTTCTTATTTAAATGTATGGTGACCGATATGGTAGTGGTGGTCAGATGTGGTGGTTGCGGGTGTGGTGGTGCTTGTGATCAATAGGTGGTGGTGGCATGTGAGATGGCAGTGGGAATAGAAACAACCACCAAAGGAGGGCTATATATATCATTACCTTTTGTGACAACCAACCGCACCCTTAGCTTTGTGCTTAGAACAACAATGGGCTATTGACAATCAGCATATGGGGAATTGGGGATTGGGAATGTCAAAAGAGATCTGAACCCACAAGCCCAATCAATGATCATTTTATGGATCAGTCAATTTCCTATTAGGATTACAAGGCTGCTGTTACTGGGCCAATGTTGGATTTCTGAAAATGGCCATTGTCACTTTATCCTAATACTTGGTGGCCTTCTTACACCATTTGAATAATATTTTTCTGGATACCAAAATATTATTTATATGCACACTCCTTTTTCTCTCAATCATACACTCCTATTTAAAATAAAATAAAAAATGAAATTATTACTTTAATTTTATAATACTATTTTTTGGAAAATTTATTATTTAGTTTTCTAAAGATATAGAAACTAAAAAAAAAAAAAGAAAAAAAAAGAAAACCTAACTATTATAATTAAGCTTTTAGTCCCTAGAGATTTTTCAGAAAACAGTCCCTAAACTTTCACCACCTTTTTCCACTTAATTTATGAACCTGTGCTACTCTGACCTTCAACTACTTTAATTAAATTTTCGGTTTCCAAATATTTTTTTAGAAAAAAAAAAAAAATCATCATTCTTTGACCACCGTTTTTTCCTAATTTACAAAAAACGTCATTCTGTAAAATATATGTGAACATTCACATTTTACTTCGCTATTTTTAAATATTTAATACATGTTAACAGGGATTGATTGAACTGTTATGAACATTCATGTCTCCTTGTTATATTGTACTGCAAGATAACTAATTGAATTATTGTGAATGTTCACAAAAAAATGAAACAAAATCTCGCAATGCACCATATTTATAGGGTTATCAATGTGTGCATTCACATTCTGTGACTGATGTGGATACTCATAATATTTCAAACCAAAATAAAAAGGGCAAAATTTAATAATGATCACTGGTATGAACATTCACACTACTATAAAAAGGGCCAAATTTAATAACAATTACTAGTATGAACATTTACACTACTATTTAAATAATTGTGAATGTTCGGAGGGAAAAGTGTGGAAAAAAATTAAAATAAAACCAAGGGATAAAAAATCTAATTAATCACCTATTACAAGAGAACGTTCAGTACAAGGGGTGAACATGGACGAAATCTAGTATGTACAATCATGAACCATCAATACGGTAATGGCAATGGTGAATGACAAACGGCAGTATCTGATGGAGGTGGTGGAGAACGATATCGCCTTCATTGCTTTTTCAAAATCTAATCTAGATTTGAAATTTTTAACAGATCTGTAAATTTATTCCGCGTTTGGATTCGACTTCGGAGGTGGTGACAGTGAACGGCGGTGAATGAATGTTACTAACGATGAATGGCGATGGCGAATGGCGAACGGCGATTTATTTTAGTGGATGATCGGAGGAGTTTCAATGGAGCGACAACGGTTGAAGTAAGTTTCCAGATCTGGAATTTAGGGTTGCAATGGAGATGGATATGAATAGAGGCGGCGATGACGTTGGTTTGCTTGGATTCAACTTCAGCGGTGGTGATGGTGGGGGTTTACGGCTGGGAGAGAGAAAGAGAGACACACCAGTGGTGGAATTGGAGGCAAAGTGGTGGCAGAGACAAAAAAAGATGCGGCTAAAAAATAAACAGAGAAAGAGAGGCAACACATTAAGGTTTCGCTATATTTATCTCCCTTATAACTGTTGTGATTCAAATCTTGTAGTTCTATTTTTCAAACTTCTCCTTGTATTCAAGCAAATCAGATTGTCCAGATCAACTCTTTTGTATTTAAGCATATCAAATTGTATTTTTGTTGTATATATTTGGTTGATATCATTCAATAAAAGACATCAAAAATTTCTATCTTCTCATCTTATTATGGTATCGAGCTATTAGCCTATTTTTTCCCTTTTCTCTCATATTCTCCTTTCATTCCAATAACTACCAACAACAACAACACCATCTATAACACAAATAATTTTCATAACACATTGATTAGCATCAATATTGCAGCCCAAACAGCTTTAAAGCTTACCTCAAGCAACTATGTATCCTGGAAACTACAATTTCAGACTCTATTAATCGGGTGTGATCTTTTACGACTCGTTTGGTTGGATGAAATGGAATCATAGTGGAATAAAATGGGAGAAAAAAATAGAATAAGAGAAGAAATGAAATTGATTTATCAATGGAATCACTATTATATTCTCTTATTTGGTTGTTATGAAATAACATAAGGAATACAATAGTGAAACGTAACAAAATTCATATCAAGCCCATTTAGATATCAATTTTGACTATATATCTAATAATAGATTATTAGAAAACAGAAAATGATTGCAAAATATTAGTAATATCTAATAAAAAAATATTCAAAATCTACTACTTTTTAATGTACACCACTGCTACTTTTTAAAAGAAAAATCATCGAAATATGATTTTTCAACTAGAAAATATCATTCAAGTTATATTTGTCACACGATATTTATGTAATAAAATAATTCGAAAAAACTAAATATCAATATTTCAATAACCAAATGTTAAACCTACATAAAAACTTATAAATAATTTATTAGTTAATTTATAGTAAAGAAAACAATAAGATTTCAGTTAATTTATAAATTATTGATAATATAAATTAACTTAGTGATAAGTTTTTATAAATAACTTATAAGTTAATATATAAACTTACATTATTGTGGAAATTAATTATTTTTTATTATAAATTAATTGTTTTTTATTATAATAATTTATAGTAGATGAATTGAATGGGCTAATTGGGAGTTGGGATGAATATATGGGCTGAAGAGGGCTTTTGCGATTTTTTTTTATTCAAATAGATCAGTTTGATTCCAACCCATGAATTATGGAATAACATTCTATTGATTTTCATTCAAATGAAATCAAATTTTTTATTCCATTGGATAACCAAATAATATAATCAAAATCAATGGTGGAATAATGATTTCATTACACCCTTATTCTATTCAACCAAACGAGCGGTTAGGATACATCGGTGGATCAAACCCTTATCTAGAAGCAACTATCAACGGAACTACTACACCAAATTCGACGATTACAATTTGGATAAGGCAAGATCAACTCATTCTTAATGCATTTCTTGGTTCTCTATCCCCACAATAATTTCATTCATTGCTCGAGCAAAAACGTCACGAGAAGCTTGGGCAATAGTGACCAACACATATGCCAAATCATCTCGTGGAAGAATCAAGTATGTGAAAAATCAATTAAAGCAACTCACTAAGGGATCCATGGGTATTTCAGAGTTTCTCTAGACCATCAAAGGTAGAGCCGATGAATTTGTAATCCTTGGTGCACTGTAGAAAATGAAGACCTCTCAGACATAATTCTTGAGGCACTTGGTGACGACTACAAATAATTGGTCCGTGCAGTTCAAGCTCGAGATAATCCAACATCATTCGATGAACTACATGAAAAACTTCTAAACTTTGAAGCATCTGTCCATGGTATCAACAAAATCGAACTATCCTATTTTCCTACCTCTGCCAATCCGACGAGTCGCACCAACAATAGGTCTCGCAACTCGTCAAATTCTAGTTATAATTCAAGAAACAACAATGGTTGGCATCCATGGTAACAAAAAAATCGAACTATCCTATTTTCCTACCTCTGCCAATCCGACGAGTCGCACCAACAATAGGTCTCGCAACTCGTCAAATTCTGGTTATAATTCAAGAAACAACAATGGTTGGCATCCATCTTCACATTCTGGCAGCAATAATACGGGTTGGCGCTCGTCGCCCATCTCTGGTAATCGTTTTCCATCGTCTACTAATGTCGGTCCTAAGAATTTTTGTCCTGATCATAGTTCTTCAAAACCTTACCTTGGCTATTTCCAAATTTGCAAAATCCAAGGACATATTACTAAGCGCTGCCCCCTCTTTTCGATTGGTACCTGTTGATCCTAAGATTTTGATTGACAATTAAATGTTAATGTTTTTTGTGGAACTAATAATTTTATTGAGTGTTTCAGTTTATTAGTTCCAGTAAAGAGATTATCATGAAGATATTGAGAAAAATGCTAAATGGATGCTAAATACATTGACAAAGATAATGTATGTTAAGAGATCGAAGAATTTGAAGAACCTAGGAAAAACCACTCAGATTAAATTTTTACTTTTAATGTATCCCAATTAGGATTACACACGACACAAAATATTTTTACAATTATGTGTATTTTTTATAGGATCCTAATTAACTAACATATTTACTCCTATGTGTAATTAAAGAATAAACAATTGATTTAAGAAATATAATTAATTAAAATTGAATTTAAGGATTTAGTGGAGTTAACCGATAAAAGAAATCGGTTAAAGGAGCAAAAAACGTCGAAGAAATTTAGTGTAAAATTAATTAAGGAGAGGTTTTTCAGCTCAATCGGTCAACTTACACAAATGGATTGGTCAACCGATAGAATGGAGCTGGGAAGAAGATTCAGTCCCTGAATTGTTCAGTTGACAAATAAGTCAATTTATGAGAGTGAGACAAATTCTCTGAATCTCTTGGTCGACAGGTAAGTCGACTTATGGTTAAAAGATGAACTCTCTGAATCGTTAGGTCAACATGTAAGTCGACTTATGAAACTTTCTGAATCGATCGGTCGACAGATACAAAATGAGCGGTCGACTTCTGGCGAAGGAATTTTGGCTTGGGCTACGTCCTAAATTCAACAATCGACCGATGAGTGTTGGTCGGTTAACCGATGACCAGTTTCAGGATTTCAAATTTTTATGTTTTTTATCCAAAAAATAGCCATTTTATGGTTAATATGTGCGAGATATCTTAGGGATCTGATAGTTTTTGAGTTATTTAGATAATATTTTAATATCCCTATATATATTGTTCAAGTATTTTGGATATCTCTCAATTTGGTTCATGAAATTCTTTCTATCTTATTTAATTGAGATTGAGTATAAGTTTGAGGGACTAAATTGAATATTTTAAAAGATATAAATAAGTGAATTATACTAGGAATGAGTCTTAATGCTATGAAGGAGTTATTGGAGTAACTATTTGTCATGAAATGTGGGAACTAACCGTTAGAAGGCTTGTTCCAATCCCCTTTAAATAAACCAGCATTTTTTAGGTTTAAAAAATCCCAATTTGTCAATTCTGAAGAGCTATTAAGTTCTTGTGCTTTCTAAGAATTATCATACTGAGAGTATTGCGAGAAATTTCTTGAAAATCATTCTTGAGATATTTTGAAGTGGATTATTGTTGATTGCCGACTTGAAGTTTCATTGCTTATCATATTGATCGGTGGATTCCTGGTAAGATTATTCCAAATTGATTACTATTAATTGATTATTTACTATTATCATATTTTACTTAGAATTTGATTTTTGAAATTGTTTTCCTGTTTTTAAATTAAAAATTATTTTTGAAACAATTTCTTAAGAAAATATGATTACGTGCTAAATTGCTTGCTACCCAATTTTTTGTTTAAAATCATATTTTGAAATTCTCACTGTATTTCTATCACTAATATCGGGACATTAATCGAGTTCAAATTTATCTGGGGCGGTAGAAGCTCCGAGTGAGAAAATTACTTATCAATTTTGTAATTAGTGTGTTGAGTGTCAGATTAGATACTATTGGGAGTGTCTAATTAAGGATAGTTGGTTTCAATCTCTTCTGGTAAAGAGATTGAGGTTTTGATATTTGCCTAGAGTATAAAAAGATTGGGTATTAATTCTTCCTTGATAGAATTAATTTGAGTAATTTTATAATGGTTCAATCCTTATTGGATAAAAGGATATTTGGAGCGTTTTTGTGAGGTTTGATTCTTAACCTAAATATAAAATAATTAGGTTAATCTTTAGCCTGTGAAAAAAATAGGATTATTTTTGAGCCTGTGAAAAGGAATTGTAAATGTTGATTCTGAGCCTGTGAAAAGAATCATTTTGTATGGGTTTGGTTTTCCTACCTGGTTAAAGGGATCATAGTGATTAGTGGGTGCGACTCTCCGTGGAGCTCGGGGGACTGAATTAGCCAAGAATAGCTTAGTGAACCAGTATAAATTTCTGGTGTGCTGCATTCTTTTATTTATTTATTTTTGTGTTGTTTGGTTTGCACCTAGTTGATACTTAATTTCTATTGCTATATAAATAATAATTAATTTAGGAAAAAAAATTAATTATTTGATTTTTGAAATATTTTATTTGAATTAATTTTTATCTACTTCACTGGGCCAACAGTACCAATTGAGACATCCAATAATACCAAGAGAATACTTTGTTTCCAACACCTCCAATACTCCAATATGGCTCTTGGATAGCGGTGCTTCTTAGAGGGGTGCAAAAATTTGACATACCCAATCCACCTGCCTATACCCAATTGACCTGACTTGTTAAATGCGGGTTCGTGAAAAACTGGGTTGAAATGTGGTTCAACCTTCTGTAATTTTTATGTTTAGGGCCAAGCAACGGGGTTTTCAATACCAAAACCCGTTGCACCTGACCTCTCCGACCATCGACACATAAACAGGTTATTAGGGTTTTCTCTCGTTCATTTCTCGCTGATGGATCTCGCTCATCCGTCGCTCTTTACTTCTTCTGCTTTGATTCTTCATTTTCTGCTGATGCATCTCGCTCATCTGCTGTTCTTCACTTTCTCTGTTTCTACATGCCTCTCCACTGCTTATATTGTTTGTCGATGCATGATGTGTTCTTCATTCTGTAATTCGAATCAATCATTCATTCTTCTTTATTCAATAAATACCACTCTAGGCTCTTGAAATCATTTCGCCTTCTTCTATTCCATATCAACAATGGTAGGTCTGTGACGGTGAGAGACATCAACAACAAACAACAACGTATCAATGGTGAGTACTTGGATTTTAGGAATATTTATTTTTTTATGCTTAGTGTTTATTTATGCTTTGATTTTAGTATGAATCTGTATACAATTACTGCAAATTGATACATATGAATCTACAAATCTACAATTATGTTTAAAAATTCGAGATCCGACTGCATCTGACCGAAATTGACTAACCTGCAAAACAACTATTTTCTTTAACAGTTCGATCGATAGCAGGTGTAGAATTTCAAACCTGATATTAGTCGTTAGGCCACCCAACCTGTGCATAACTCTAGTGCTTCTCATCACGTCATCTCTAACCTGAGCAATCTATCTTTTCATGCAACATACAATAAATCCGACGACATTATGATTGGAGATGGCAGGGGTCTTCCCATAACACATACTGGTTCTGTATCTCTCAAAACATACAATGCTCAATTTTCCTTAAATAATGTTCTTCGTGTTCCATGCATAAAAAAGAAAAAAAAAAAAAAATTGATTTCAATTTCCAAATTCTGTATTTCCAACAATGTTTCCATTAAATTTTTATCGTATTCTTTTTTTGTAAAGGATCTTCGCACAAGAGCAACACTTTTGAAGGGTCAAACTAAGGATGGTGTGTATAAGTGGACAGTATCCTCACTTCTATTTTCCTTTTCCAATGTCAAGACCACTTCATCTGAGTGGCATCGGAGATTGAGACACACTGTTTTTCCTATTTTAAAGCATATTATTTCTAGCAATAATCTAGATTTATCATCTTACATTCCCCCTTGAATTTTTTGTGTAATACATGTCATTGCAATAAGAGTCACAAACTCTCATTTTTCAGTTCTACCATTGCTTCTAATCGACCTTTTCAAATAATTTTCTCTTATGTATGAACTTCACCAATTATCTCTTATAATGGCTTTAAATATTATGTAATTTTTGTTGATCATTTACCAAGTACATCTGGTTTTATCCTCTAAAACAAAAATCAAGAGTAAAAGACATATTTATTAGATTTAAAGCCATTGTAGAAAAATACTTCAATCTAGAAAATCAATATTGTTAGCCTAAGCAGTTTCAATTATAGGATCTTAAAAAAATGTGATTTGGATGATAACGCCTCATTTGACGTTTTAAATGAATTAACATTGTTTTTAAGTATAGATCATCTATACATTATGGAAATACTGTTAGAGTAAAATTAAATATATGAACTTATATATTAAATAAATATGAATTATAAGTTATCAAATAAAAATACTGAATTTGCGAAAGTGTACCTGAATTCATAATATGAAAGTTGAAATATCTTATTTTGAGTCTTTATGATCTTCCAGATCTATACTTATTTTCTATATAAATTTCTCTCTAACAATGAAGATCAGAAGAATAGAAAACGTTATGTGATCTGGGGACCACGACCCCTATTTATAAACATTCGTGTCTATTCGTAAACAATCGCGTCTATTCGTAAACAATCGTGTCTGTTCGTATTTTCATATTTTCTATTTTAACCCATCATAAAAATAGAAATTACACTTGTCTCTACACATTAATGCCCACATATTATAATATATTAATTAAGGCCCCAAAACTTAAATTGATCACTTTAATTTGTCTACTTTTATTTGATAGCTTATAATTCACATTTATTTAATATATAAGTCCATATATTTCATCATAAAGACTCAAAATCGGATATTTCAATTTTCATATTATGGATTCAGATACGCTTCCGCAAATTCAGTATTTTTATTCTTGATGATTCAATTTGAATGTTCCTGTTTGTGTGATGGTTTTTATATATCGAAATTAAGTTTTACATGTGGTATTAGAGCCATCTCATGTTGAATTATTTAGAATATGTTTGGAATAAATTTTTCTTATTAGGGCCAAAAATATTTTTTTCCGAAAAGTTTAATATTTATGAAAAAAAAAAAATTAATATAGAAAAATTCTACATTTCATTATGAATTCAATGATATAAATTTTATGAAATTTGGACTTGTGGTTGTTTTTATACGATTTTTTAAAGTTGAAAAGGAAATGTAGAACTCGCCTGTTCAGTGGAGAAAATGACCTAAACGATGTCGTTTCATTTTGTTTTCCCTGATTCATGCTACGCATATAGTTCATGCTACGCATATAGTTTTATATTTATTCAAAGGCGTCTCTTCGCATAAGCTGTGTTGGCTTTGTGGCGCCTTTTACTAAGGATTGCGCCCTTTAGTGCAATAGGTCTCTAGGTCGAATCTTGGCAGCGCACTTCGTTTTTTGTTTTGTTCTTTTTTTTTTTTTTTTTTTTTTTTTTTTTTTTTTTTTACCTTATGTTTTAAGTATATCTTAAAAAAAAAAAAAAAAATAAAAAAAAAAAAAAAAAAATTGTTTGCCTAATTAGATTCGACTACTGGACCTTTTGGTGAGGAGACTGCACATAACCACCATTAGGTCAAGATCAACAACCTGGTTACTTTGTCATCATATATATATATATATATATATATATATATATATATATATGTGTGTGTGTGTGTGTGTGTGTGTGTGTTGACGTTACAGTATGTTTATACAATTTTAAATTCAAATATTGGTGTTTAAATATATATTTTGAGATAAAATAATTGAAACAACATGTCACCAAAGTAACATCTCTTGTGGAAATTAATTTTATTTTGAAATATAAAAAGATTATGTGTATGCAATTTTTGTGAATATTAGTTGGCTCAAAGAAAAATTAATTTTTAACTGAATTGCATGCACACTTGTAGTAATAAACGCGTGATGATTATTTTGTTTTATATATGAAAAATAAATTGGGCCAAAGGAAAATTTATTATTCGATATGTTCTTATTATCAGTGTTTGATTATCACACTAAGATATCACTTAAAAGTTAATATTTTTATCTAAAGATAAAATATTAATAGAGTGTCCGATATCTTGAAATAGGGTTTGCCTTCATTTGAATTTATTTTTGTTTTAAAGACTTATGTGTGCTTGTTTTGTTTATTTATTATTCTCTAGATTCAGCTATTAGTTCTGCTTCTAACATTACTGTCAGCATTAATTATATTCCTATGCTAAATGACACAAACTTCAAAGCATGGTACGATAACCTCTAAATAGTTCTCGGTATCATGGATCTAGACCTTACGTTAAGGGTTCCTTCTCCTGCACCTTTTACTGATAAAAGTTCATCTGATGAAAATAGGGATATTGAAAGGTGGGAAAAGTTAAATCGCATATGTCTGATGATCATTAAGAAGGCCATTCCAGAAGCATTCAAGGGCACAATATCGAAAACGATAGAGACAGCTAAAGAGTTCCTGGAAGAAATTAAGAATAGATTTACCAAGAATGAAAAGGCTGAGACAAGTACACTTTTGGCAAATCTCATCTCAATGAGATATAAAGGTAATGGGAACATTAGAAAGTACATTATGGAAATGTCTCATCTTACTTCAAAGTTAAGAGCACATAAGCTTGGTCTCTCTGAGGATTTACTTGTGCATTTGGTTCTGATATATCTTCTCACACAATTCACTCAATTTAAGGTGAACTACAACTGTCAAAAGGAGACTTTATCTCTTAATGAACTCATCTCACATTGTGTGCAAGAAGAGGGCAGATTGAAGCAAGAAAAGATAGAGAATGCTTATTTGACTGGTACTTCCAAAGATAAAGGGAAGAAAAGAAAGAAGGATAAAGAAGTTGCAGAGGCTCCATATCAAAATAAACAACATAAAGAAAAGAATATTGATGGTTGTTTCTTCTGTGGAGCTGCGGGACATAAGAAGAAGCAATGTACCAATTATCATGCGTGCAAAGAAAAATACTCTTTTTAATCTGGTTTGTTCTGAGGTTAATTTAATTTCGGTACCTAAAGACACTTGGTGCATAGATTTTGGTGCAACCACTCACATCAATGTGTCTATGCAGGGCTGCCTGAGTTGCCTAAAGTCAAATGATGGTGAAAGATACATCTTTGTACGCGATGTCAAGAAAGTCGAAGTTGAGGCAATTGGGATGTTTAGGTTATTATTAAAGTCTGGTACTTATTTAGATTTGAATGAGACATTTGTTGTACCGTTATTTAAACGGAATTTGATTTCTATTTCTATATTGGACAAATTTGGTTATTCTTGTTCTTTCGAAAATAATAAATTTAATCTTTTTCAGAATTCAAATTTGGTTGGTACTGGTTCTTTATCTTATATAGATAACCTTTATACAGTTGATATGGTTACTTCATATCATAAAACCTTGTAATTAAGTACTCGGGGTATTAAAAGGAAATTAACCAATGAGAATTCCACATCTTTATGGCATAAGAGATTAGGTCATATCTCCAAAAGAAAAATTGAAAGACTTGTGTCAAATGAGATTTTAGATTCCCTTGATTTTGCAGATTTTGAAATTTGCACAAATTGCATAAAGGGAAAACAAACAAACATAAGGAGATTTGGTGCCAATAGGGCTACAGATGTCTTAGAACTGATACATACAGATATTTGTGGGCCATTTTCTACGGTTTCATGGAATGGTCAACAATATTTTATCACGTTCATAGATAATTTTTCACGTTATGGCTACCTTTATCTCATTCATGAAAAGTCCCAATCACTAGATGTGTTCACATCGTTCAAAACTGAAGTTGAAAATCAACTCAACAAAAGGATTAAAAACGTTAGATCTGACCGTGGTAGTCAATACTATGGTAGGTATGATGATTCAAGTGAATAACGTCCGAGCCCATTTGCTAAATTCCTAGAGGAGTACGGTGTCGTCCTACAGTATACCATGTCAGGTTCTCCTAGCATGAAAGGTGTTGCTGAAAGGCGAAATAGAACGCTGAAAGACATGGTAAAGAGTATAATTAGTCATTCTAACTTGTCAAAATCACTCTGGAGTGAAGCATTAAAGACTGCAACGTATATCCTTAATAGAGTACTAACTAAAACAACTGTCAAACCCCCTTATGAACTTTGGATAGGCAAGAAGCCTAGTCTGAAGCACTTGCACATTTGGGGATGTCCAGTTGAAGCAAGGCCTTACAGACCATATGAAAAGAAACTGGATTCAAGAACGGTTACTTGCTATTTTATTGGATACTCTGAAAGATCCAAGGTATACAAATTCTATGATCCTACTACTAGATCAATTTTTGAGACGAGAAATGCCCAGTTCTTTGAGGATGTTGAGTTTAAGGGGGAAGATAACGTTAGGGATTTTATTTTTGAAGAGGAATATGTTGATATTCCCACAGCTGTTATTGGCATTGATCAGCCTCTTATTCCTGACATTATTCAAGAAACAGATTCAAATTAAAAAAAAAATATCCAAGAATCTCTCATTCTAGAAAAATATACTCTACCACTTCTAGAACTTATGCCATTAAGGAGATCCACTAGAGAAAGGAGAAATGCAGTGCTAGATGATTACATTGTATTTCTCTAAGAACATGAGTTTGACATTGTGCGGTGGAAGATGATCCAATCAACTTCCGTCAAGCCATGGAAAGTTCTAAATCTCAAAAGTAGATTGATGCCATGAATGAGGAGATAAAGTCCATGAAAGACAATGACGTTTGGGATATTGTCCCATTACCTGAAGGTGTGAAACCCATTGGTTGTAAATGGATATTTAAAATCAAGAGGGATTCAAAAGGTGATGTGGAGAGATTCAAAGCCCGTCTTGTCGCTAAAGGCTTTACACAAAAATAAGGCATCAATTATAAAGAGACTTTTTCTCCGATTTCGTCGAAAAACTCTTTTAGGACAATAATGGCACTTGTGGTGCACTTTGACCTTCAACTTCATCAGATGGATGTTAAGACTGCGTTTCTCAATGGTGACATTGATGAAACAATCTATATGGTGCAACCAGAAAACTTTGTGTCGGGAGATGCAAATAAGATGGATTGCAAGTTAAAGAAATCCATTTATGGGCTTAAGCAAGCTTCTCGTCAATGGTATTACAAGTTTCATCAAGTTATTATCTCGTTTAGTTTTGAGATGAATTTAGTTGATGATTGTATATACCACAAGTTTAGTGGAAGTAAATATATTTACTTGATTTTATATGTTTATGACATATTGCTTGCCACCAACGATATAGGCATGTTGCACGAAACCAAGAGATTTATGTCAAAAAAATTTGAGATGAAAGATCTTGGTGATGCTTATTTTGTGTTGGGTATACAGATACACCGAGATCACTCTCGGGGTATGCTTGGTTTATCACAAAAGAGCTATATCGATAAAGTTTTTAAAATGTTTGACATACATGATTGTAAATCAAGTGACACCCATGTGGCTAAGGGAGACAAATTTAGTCTCAGTCAATGCCCCAATAATGATTTTGAGATTCAGAAGACGCAAAAGATTCCTTATGCGTCAGCAATAGGAAGTCTGATGTATGTTCAAGTGTGTACGCATCCGGATATTGCGTACATTGTTGGCATGTTGGGCAGATACTTAAGTAATCCTGGAAAGGATCACTGGATAGTAGCCAAGCGAGTAGTGAAGTACTTAGAAAAAAAAAACAACAAACTACATGCTCACTTATCGGAAGTCAGATCAGTTAGAGATCATCGGATATTTTGACTCTGATTTTGCTGGATGCCGAGATAGCATGAAATCTACTTCAGGCTATATCTACTTACTTGTTGGAGGTGTTATATCTTGGAAGAGTGTTAAACAGTCTATTATAGCCTCTTCCACCATGGCAGCTGAGTTTGTAGCTTGTTATGAGACGTCCAATCATGGAATATGGTTACGAAATTTTGTCACGGGGTTGCGTATTCTGGATGGCATTGAAAGACCACTTAAGTTATATTGTGATAATAAATCAGCATTACTATATTCCAACAATAACAGGAGTTCTACGAAATCAAAGTTTATAGACATCAAATTCCTAGTTGTAAAAGAAATAGTTCAGAGTGGACTTATATCTATAAAGCACATTGGGACAAACTCCATGATTGCGGATCCACTGACTAAGGGATTGCCACCCAAGGTCTTTCATGAGCACACTGCTCATATGGGTGTGATTTCTCTTCAGGATATGTCGTTTTCGTGGGAGTTTGTATTTTAGATACTTTTATCTATAGATATATTTGTTATGGATATTATGGATTTTATGGTTATTTTACTGTAGTAAAGTATTCAGTTTTCATTCACTTTGATTTTATATGGTTTGATCTCACTAAGGTTTAAGGAGGACCAGTTAAAAATTGACATGTTAAGATCACATTGCATGAAATTTCCATGCTACACATCCACACTTGATCTTTGTCATTAGTTGCATTGATATATGTAATCATTGATGAGTTTAGTTACGAAAAAAGATGTAACGACGATCGCTTTGGTTCTGTATTGGTGTGGTTAATGGACAAGATTGTTAAAAAAATGCATAAAGTTTTGATAGCAAATCTCATGAGCCCATTAAGTATAATTCGTGTTTATAAAGTTACATATATAGCCTAAGTGAGAGATTGTTAGAGTAAAATTAAATATATGGGTTTATATATTAAATAAATGTGAATTATAGGCTATCAAATAAAAGTAGGCCAATTAAAGTGATCAATTTAAGTTTTGGGACCTTAATTAATATATTATAAAGTGTGGATATTAATGTGTAGAGACAAACGTAATTTCTATTTTTATGATAGGTTAAAATAAAAAAAATAAAAATACGAACAAACGTGACTGTTTACGAACAAACGCGATTGTTTATGAACAGACGTGACTGTTTACGAATAGACACGAATGTTTATAAATAAGGGTCATGGTACCTAAATCACATTACATTTTCTATTCTTCTGATCCCCATTGTTAGAGAGAAATTTATACAGAAAATAAGTGTAGATTTGTAAGATCATAAAAACTCAAAATCGGATATTTCAACTTTCATATTATGGATTTAGATACACTTCCGCAAATTCAGTATTTTTATTCTTGATGATTCAATATGAATGTTACTATTTGTGTGATGATTTTCACATATCAAAATTAAGTTTTATAAATACATCATGGAGATGCATTCAAGTCGAAAGATATGATTTAAATAATATAATTTTTTATTTCGACAACATTATTCAAGATATTGAACTCATAACTCTATAGGTTATACACACACACCGAGGGTGCATAGATTTGTGATGTTTTGTTTCTAACATATCCAATATACCTAAATATCACAATGTATATTATATTTTTTTATCATGTCATGTAAATTTAGAAAATTCACATCTTGATCACAAATATAATTAATATGTTTAAACTTGGATTTAATGTGATCAAATAGTACATTGCATGATCTCAACGTGAAAACACTTTAAATATCATTGATATAATATTTTGAATATGTTCGTATTATTATTATATCATGATTCAGACAATAATATTGGTCATACCTTACTCAATTGGAAATTTCATATCTTGATAACAAAAACACTCAAATTGCTTAAACTCGATTTCTATGTGATCATAAGGTACATTGCACATTTTGATCATGAAAATTATTCAAATATATTTGAAACAATATTTTAAAGGTGTTTAGCTAAAAAATTATCATAAACATCGACCAAAACCAAGAATGGGTAAAGAAAAATCGAATTGTGTTAAAAACACTGTAGCAATCGATTGTTGCTGTCCAAAAAATCATAATAGACCTTCTGTAATAAATTGGCCACATCTCTCTAATTACTTTTTCAAATCTGATGAATCTTATATGGTTGGAAAGCTAATTTAAATTTATTTAAAACCATATAAATTTCATATTGATCCAAGTTGGTTTGATTGTTAAAATTTCAATATTTCGGCAGAAGTTAGTAGCTGAGTTTTGCACAAAATCCTGTCTAGACCTTTACTCACTCATTTGATCATATCTCACTCATTTGGAGTCAAAATGAGGTGATTCTTTTTTCTACGAACCCTTAACTCAACAAAATTTATTTTCGTGCATAGTAGACAAAATTTAGATATGTTGTTCCTATAAAACAGTAGCCATTTGTAAAAATGTCAAGAGTTTTTCTCTCTCTTGCCTTGTTTTCGCTCTGTTTTTGAATTGACGTTTTGGCGATATTTTCTTGTTCTAATTGTTATATGATGATTCCTGTATATTATATTGAATATTTAACATCTTAATAATCATTCAATTTGATCAAAACAACACTAAATTGAAGAGAATTTATCAAAATATTTTGAAACTTTTAAAAACTCATTTTGCAAATTTTTGTCATGAACCAAAAATTGGATCTACACATCAAATCTTGTTCGAAATGTTCAAATCATGTTATGATATGTTAGTTTAATATGTATATATTATATATGCATGATAAATTGATATGTTCAACTTTATATCTATATTTAATTGACAAATTGGTTGAACTATTCTGAAAATTTTATTTTTCATGCAAAAGGTGATTAAGTGTTGGAACATGTTTGGAATTCTTCTAAATGATCAAATTTGTTGTATTCATGTATAAGTGTGATTATACATCATGTATTTGAATATAAATTCATGGTCCTAGTATTATACACATGAAATACATTATCTTGACCAACATGTGCAAGTGGTTATAGTATTTAATGCATACCTACTTTAAGGTCGGATTGGCTAATTAATGCATATCATGCTTTGTCCCATGCTAGCTACACTCTTTATTATCTTGATCATATTTCAATTGGAGGAGTCATGCTTTAAATGTCCATCAACCACTTTTAAAGAACTTCACCAATATTTGTCAAGGTGTAATAATGATTTACACCATACTCCATTATATCCATTTTGAATATATAAAATATTTGTTGTATTTTTTCACTACCATCATGACAAAAATGAACAAAGGGTCATATGCATTTAATTAGATATGTCTAGCATTTATGGTGTTAGAAAAAGTGGTTTGAATCTTGACAAATCTGTAGAAAATGAAAGTAGAGAAGAGCCTATGTCTTGACACTTGAAGAAATCATACCCAAATGTCATATCCTCTCAACACTTTAATTGTGAAATCCTCCCAATACTTCTCAACATATATATAAGGAAGAACATTGTTGGAAGTATCACAACTCACCAATCAATCATGTATCATTCTTTCAATTGAGCTACAAAGACCAAAGAGATACTACCAAAGCTTTCAAGAAACTTTTTATGGAACAACAACACTTCATTTATTTCTTGATTCATTTCTTTTGAGTGATTGTTGTATTTGCTTCACGCACATAGATTCTTGAATTCTATATCTTGTGAGTATTAAAATTTCATTTTGTGAGACGGTGGGAATTTTGATTGTAAATCTTGAGTAAGAGTTTTGCTCAAGATGAGAGATTTGTGAGTGGAACATATTCACTCTAGATTGTAAAGTTTTGAGATACGAATTTCTCAAGCTATGACTTTAGACGATTTGGTCTTCACCTGTAAGAAGATAAAATATAGTAAAATCCTTGAAGGAGCACGAGGGAGTGGATTGGACAAATAGTGTTTGTCGAACTACTATAAAATACTAGTGTCAATATCTCTAACTCTACTCTTTACATTTTCCATTATATTTGTATTTGTGATTATTGTTTTGATTGAATATCCGTTGTGCACTTCACACAATCACATAAAACACATAAGTTTAAATTGAGTAAAATTTATTAACGAAAATTTATCAAACCCAATTCACTTCCCTTCTTGGATAATTCTTGGGCCATCAAATACATGTTATTCCGATAATGGTGGTGAATATATTTCTCTTTTTAATTTTCTTGCTCTTCATGGTATATCTCATCTCACTACTTCACCCCCACACACTTGAACACAATGGTTTCTCAAAGAGATGTCCTCTCCACATTGTCAAAACAAGTTGCACTCCTCTCTCATGCCTCTATTCTTTTGACTCATTGCTCTAATGCTTTTGCCACAACCCTTTATTTGATCAATCGAATGCCAACTCCAACATTAAATCTCTTTCTCTTTACGAAAAGATTTTTGGTGCTCCTCCTAATTACTCAAAACTCGAAGTATTTGATTGTTTGTGCTATCCTTGGCTTTGCCCGTATGCTTATCATAAGCTTGACTCTCGTTCCAAACCATGTGTTTTTCTCGAGTACTCTCTAACTCAAAGTGCATATTTATGTTATGATCTATCAACATCAAAAGTCTATATTTCTAGGCATGTTAGGTTTGTTAAGTTAATTTTTCCATTTGCATCCTTACCTACACAAGATCCACGTCCAGAGTCTACTACTATTTCAACTTGGATACCACCAGTAATTAAAATCGATAACACTATTTCAGTACTCATACCACTATCTGAAGTTAACACCCAAAGACAACTCCAATGTGAAGTTCCAGCACAATTAAATAGTACAACCCATCAATTCCAACCTTACCACAACCAATAACGAAACCCAACCACACCCGATGACCTCCACACATACCTTACCAACTACCACCCAACCAAACTAACTTACCACAAGATAAAATCATTCAATGCAAACCAGAGCCAAAAATAACATTCGCAAACCAATTCAAAAGCTAAATCTTCACACCCAACTATCCAAATCTCTCGACCTTGAACCCACAACACCAACCCAAGCCCTCAAATATCCAAAATAGCGTCGGGCCATATCTGAAGAATATGATGCTCTTGTTCGAAACGAGACTTGGGAGCTAGTACCCTCTAATCCTAATCAAAATGTTGTGGGTTGTAAATAAATTTTCCATGCTAAACATAATTCTGATGGCTCTATTGACAGGTTTAAGGTTCACTTCGTTGCAAAAGTTTTTTATCAACGTCTAGGAGTTAATTATTATGATACTTTTAGTCTAGTAGTCAAGTCTACCACAATTAGACTTGTTCTTAGTCTTGCAATACGTCGCGGATGCACCCTTCATCAGCTTGATATCAATAACGCCTTCTTACAAGGTAATCTTAGTGAGAACGTGTACATTAATAAACTACAGAGTTTCATTGATCAAGACTTCCCATCACATGTTTGTAAGCTATAGAAAGCTATTTATGGATTAAAGTAAGATCCACGAGCATAGTATCAAGAACTCTTCACTTTTCTTCTTAAGTCAGAATTCAAAAACTCATATGATGATACATATGTCTTTGTATTTAATTCTGGTGGACATCTTCTGTATTTATTGATTTATGTTGATGATCTCATTATTACTTGGGATGATGTACTATTGGTAAATCAATTTATTCATTTGCTAAACAAATGATTCTCTCTTAAGGATCTTGGCAAGTTCTCTTATTTTCTTGAAGTAGAAATTGTTCCCAATAAGCATGGCTTCCTATTTTCTCATCGTCAATATTTACTAGATCTACTTTCTCGTACTCACATATATGAGGCTAAACCCGTTTAAACACGTCTTCCAACAGATTCTTCCCTCTCACTATACTCGAGGGCTAATTTATCCGATCCTATAGAATTTTGAGCAGTTGTGGGTGGTATCCAATATCTTTTTCTCACTTGACTTGACATAGCCTTCATTGTTAATAAGTTATCTCAGTTTATGCACAAGCCCATAGCTGAGCACTGGACTCTTGTTAAGCATTTACTTCGTTATCTATGTGATACTCTTGATCATGGTCTCTAGCTTTACCATGAATTTCCTATTTTCTTACATGCATACTGATAGGTGTAAATTACCCCTATATTTCCAAATCGAATTTGTTAGTTTTAGAGTAGTTTTATAGTTATTTTTATATGTTTTAATATATTTTTATTATTTTTGTATTAAAACAGGTGCGTGGGGTGAAAAGGTATGAAATCAGAGTATAAATGATCAATTCGTATCGAGAACGGTCGAAGAATGGTGAAAAAATGAGTAAGGCGGCAAGATTCAGCAAAAAAGCCAACCGCCGCGACGGTGAAGATGCTGAGAAAGACTATAGGCCACTAACGGACCACCGTCGGGAGGGTGAAGAAGCAGAGAACAAAAATAGACTACTGACTACCCAACGCCGCAGCGGTGAACCAGCAGAAATTTTTTCCAAGACACCGTTGTCTCCATCGCCTCGGCGAACCTTAACCAACATACTCCATCGCCGCGGAGGTCAACCTCTACGCAGTGTTAGATATTTTTTTAAATATTTTGTCTATAAATACCCTTCTCTCCTCCTCTCTTCAGACCTCTTCGGCCCCTAAGGCCTTAGGTCATATTTTAGGAGTAGGATTAGAGATTTTTTAGGGAGAGCTCTCAACCCAAGGTGGAGGATGAAGAGGGAAGCGATCGTTCGATGGTTCTAGCGGCTATTCTTCGGATATTGGCTAAGTCACTCGTTTCTTCTCTTTATTTTCTTCATTTTGGTAGTTGTTGAGCATGTTTACGCTATTTTCCATTATATACGTGGTTATGGCCATTAGCTAAACATAGGTTGTATAGGGATTATTAATATAATTTATGAAAACGTTATTTAGTTGAGTTTGTATTTTGTTTGCGATTTTTCTTCGTTATTGTGATTGTGTGGGCCATATTGTTTGTTTATCATGTTCTTAGAATTATGTTATGAGAATATGGGGTTTGACAAATCCCAGATTCGGACTAGAATAAACAAACGCCACAATCCTATAACCCGGTCAGGGTTTGGATTGTGAATTTCCTATTTTCTTACATGCATACTATTATGCCGATTGGGTAAGGGACCCATATAACTTCTCATCAACCGTTGCTTATATTTTCTATATCAATCGCAATCCTATCTCTTGGAGTTCTAAAAAGCTAAAAACCATCGCTTGTTCCTCTACTGAGGTGGAATACCGGTCTGTTGCTAATACAACTCATGAAATCAATTGGGTGTGTTCCTTGCTAACTGATCTTAGCCTTCAGCTTCCTACTTGCCCAGTCATTTATTGTGATAATGTTGGGACAACTCAATTGTGCTCTAACTCTGTTTTTCGTTTCAGGATTAAACATGTTTCTATTGACTTCCACTTCATTCGTGATCAGGTCTAAAGTGGGATTCTACGTGTTGCTCATGTATCCTCCATTGATCAACTTGCTGATATTTTAACGAAATGACTTACCCGAGCTCACTTTCTATTTCTAAGAGATAGGATCAGACTCTCATGTTGAGCTCCATCTTGAGGGGGCATAACAGAAATGCTAAAATGTGGAAAATTTGATATGCGGTTGACTTATTCTTATAGCTGTTGTGTTGCAAATCTTGTAGTTCTACTTTTCAAACTTCTCTTTGTATTTAGGCAGATCAGATTGTGCAGATCAACTCCTTGTATTTAGGTAAATCAAATTGTATTTTTGCTATATATATATTTGGTTGATATCATTCAATAAAAAACACCAGAAATTTCCCTCTTCTCCTCTTGTTAGTTAGAAATAATTTGAACTCAATTTGAAAAACAGCTTTAATCATTATGAATTCAATCCCCATGATTGAAAAAGAAAGGTCTTTTGATTCCATATAGATCCAACTAAAGATTAAAATATTGGAGAGTATAAAAAAATAGCCTTCACTTCTTCTTCAATCCCTAATTGGAGATCAAAAAAGCAGAACAAGAACAAGAACTGCGTGTTCTATTCTCAGAACATGCAGATGAAACTTCAAGTTCTAAGCATGTTGAAAATATAGGATCTATACTGAAAGAAAGAGTATATGGTATTGGCTAGAGGTAATGGTAGCAGGGCAATCGATAGTGGTGGAGGCACTGGTGTTGGTGGCGGAACAATCAATGATAGTTCTAGAATTACGAATAGACCAAATCTTTCCATGTCAAGAAATAATTGAGATTTTTTTTGGTACAAATATTGGGAGAAAATAAGTTTTGAACACTAGACTTTTTGCTAGCGGGCACACTAGATAACCACTAGGTTACAAGCCTTGGGTTAAGCAATAATTGTGATTATTTACACATTTTCTTATATAAACAGAGAGCGATTTCATCTAATTTTATTCCGATACTTTTATTGATGTGTTTCCATTTAGGCCCTTAAAAAAATTGGAATTCAATATATATTAGAATATTTTCATTTGAAAATGATTGTTTTACAGGAAGAGAATTATTTTATCAGATAATATGTCTATCAATAAGCCTTTACACTCCAAGTTATATAGTTATAACAGTGGGCCAAATTATGATGAATATTTTCCTAATAAATGGGTTAATTAATCAAATCAAGGAAGGTATCAAATTGGTCAACATAACCTAAACAAAAAATACTAAATAATAAAATAACGTATTGATGGAAATATCAAATATTCCAACGCTCACCCTCAAGTTGGACCGGAGATGTCTAGGAATCCAGCTTCACAATAATAAAAAGCAAAAGAACAGTTGTTGTTGGGAACAACCATAAAGATAAACGTAAGTGTGGGGCTATCAATGATGATGATTAGAATGTCAAGCAACCAACCATGATAATTGGAACATCAAGTGACCAACGACAACAATTAAAATGTCGGGCGAACAACATCGACGATTGGTGGCATGTAATTAACGTATACCACTTTCACTACAAGTGTACGAGTCAAGTTTTAATATAGATGGGGAGAGTATGGGTATCGTGTCCACAGGGATTGGTTGAGATTATTATCGAGTACCGTGATTTTCATAACTTAATTTTATCTAGGCGGTAAAAATGTAGTTTATGATTAATTAATACTAATACTAAGTTAATAAATCTAACTATACTAATATTATATTGAGATGTTTAGGGAAAAGATTTCCTAAGGATTAACTTTATTTACAAAAACGTATATGGTATCGTTTAGTTTACAATAACGGCATTTGACCTATCCGACAATCTCTATATCGTAAACTCACTCGCTGCCTCTCCCGAGTGTAAGACGAGTGAATATGCGAATTCCTATCAATGAAGAAGTCCCCCTCAACATCTTAACGACACTACGTCACATGAGTCTCGCCCCAACGTCATTGATTGCACACTTTCCAACTCTCTCCCAGGTTATTGGATCGTCGTGTTGTGTTTAACCTAGTCCAAATTAGGAGTTATCTCTGCCAAGTGTCAAATCCCAATTTCTCACTATATCTAAACAAGCATATAATCATGACAACCCGATAAACACAATCAAAATAGCGAAGAACAACCATTAACGAAACATAAACTCAAACAAACAACAGTTTCATAAATTATATTAATCCCTAGATAAAAGTCGTTTAGCTCATGGCCATAACCGTTTATACAATGTAAAACAAGCTAAACATGCTCAACAACCTATCGAAGTTAAGAAAATAAAGAAGAAACGCAAGAAACTTAGTCTTAGTCCGAAGATTTGCCGCTAAAAACGCTTCGAGATCGCTTCTCCTTTTTTCACAACATGTTCTTCTCCTTTGAAATTGATGAGCACTCCCCAAAACCTCTCAACCTAATCTCTCTAATGTCTAAGAGGAGTTATGTCCGAATGAAGAGGAGAGAAGAAGAAATAGGAAACAAAAAAATATCTAAAAAATATCCTAAATTTGGTGCAGAGTGACTGCCGCCGCGGCAGTAGGCTTCCAGTAGTTTTAGGCGCCTCTCTGTATATTCACCGCCGTGGCGGTAGTCTAGACGCCGCGACAATGGGCTGCTTTTCAGAATATTGCCTTCATGCTTATTTTCCCACAGTTTTTCCACTATTTTTTATCCGATTTGATCGTTTATGATCCATTTACATCATTTTTCACCCTACACATCTGATTTAATACAAAAAGAATAAAAATATATTAAAACATATTAAAATACTACAATAACACTCGAAAACTAACAAGTTCGATTTGGAAATAGATAGGTAAATTACACCTATCAACGACTGGAATGTTAGGCAACATACAAAGACGATTGGAATGCCAAGCGAAATAGGACAACAACTGGAATATCAGGCAACAAATGACAACAATTGGAATATCGGGTAACATACGATGACAACTGGAATACTGGACGACATATATGACAACAACTTGAACTCCAAGCGACAAACGATGACAATTGGAACATCAGGTGACCAACGACGACAATTGGAACACCAGACGACTGTTGTGAGAGAGATGACCAAAAAAAGGGCCCAATGATGAGGTGAAGGAAAAGATAGTATTGTTGTGGGATAGAGGGTGTGATAACAACAGTGGTAGAAGAGGGTTCAATGCCATAGAAAGACGGTGGCCAGAAAGAAGTTTGATGCCACTGGAAGACGCCAGAAGGTGGTGAGGCATGGGGACTAGGGTTTTCCTCCTCCCCCGCTCCCATTATTTTTTTTCTCTTTTTAGGTTGTAATACCAAAACATATATAGCTCATGATCAGGTAACACAAGCGATATGGGATTCAATATACCCCTTTAAGCACAAGGTACACTTTGTTAAACCATTATGAATAGATATCGAGAGAACCCAACATTGATATGGGAATTAACATGCCTTCTCACACGCAAGATGGACTTTGCCAAACCACTATTAAAGGATTATGGAAGACCCAACATTGATGAGGGATGCAACATGCCCAACATTAGACCAAAAGCATGGCTCTAATATCACGTAGAAACCTAATGGGTCTAACTCACTCTCATAATTTGCCTTGAGAGATGAGGATTGCCTTGGGATTTATATATAACTCAAGTTCAGGTAGCCCAAGAGATGTGGTATTCAACAATGTCCCTTTACGCACATGATGGACTTTGCCAAACAACTGCGAACAAATATCAGGGGCCCAACGTCGATGTGGGATTCAACATGCCCCTTCACGCGCAAGGTGGACTTCGCCAAACCACTGGGAATGGATATCGATGGCCCCAACATTGATGTGGAATTCAACAGACCCAATATTAGACAAAAGGTTTGACTCCAATACCATTTAGAAATCCAATAGGGCCTAACTCACTCTAAAAAGGCGCCTTGAGAGATGAGGATTACCTAGGCTTTATATATAGCTCAGGATCAAGTAAAGCAAGTGATGTGGGATTCAACAATTTGTAGATACGACTTGTGTTTTTCCTTATATATTTAAACATTATTTTTTAAAAAAAAAATCATGTATTTCAATTTTAAATTCAAAACTCAAATTACTATTCATTTAAAAAATATATGTCCGGTGCGTGTTGAATTCATCATTCAAGTACTATGTATTAAACAATATAAATTATGTATACATGATCAATGTTGGTGTTACGTTCGATTCTTATTTAAACATAAATATAACTTCAAACAACATCTATTGTATCCATTTTATTATAAAATTTAGGATGTTGAATCAAGAATAACTTCAAATGAAAAGAAAAGTTCAAATATTAGTCAACTCATTCCTTCATATTTTTAGGGATTTAAAAATGCAAAATTCTAATGTGAGAATACTAACAATAGACTGTGATACAATAATTATTTTGATGATCTAAACAGATATTTATATTCGTCATAAATGTATCTTTAAAACGGCATTCATTTGTATATGTTTTCTTCCATAAGTTAATATTTATTGAATTTAACACATTTTTTTCATTTTGAATTCAATATGGAATTTTTAACTGATGATAAATAATTATTTTTGATATCATTTAAAGTTAATGATCCCACATTAATCATAAATCTGTTACTAAATAAGGCACACAATATATCAAAAAAATTATACTGTGTTTTGATAAAACCATTGTGGTTTAGTATTAATATGGTAATTGCCCATATTCGTAAGGAATTGTTTAATCCGTTAATTCATAAAATTATCAAATTTTTATAGTGAAATATAACATGTTGAATTCAATACGAATATAAATATTGATGGAAAGTGGTTGATTGTGGTATTGTTTTGAAGCTATATATAATTTAGACAAATCCAAATCTTTAGTCAAATCGTGTAAATGGTGTTAAACAAAAGTCATTGTTCTTTTAGTCACACAAAATTGATTTAGTTTTAATTTGATAACAATCCATAATTTTATGAAAGAGTAATTTAGGTTATTCCAGTCACTCATGATTTAAGAATATGCAATATCATTTACTAAGGGCAAATCTGACCGGATCAACACAAGGGATCGATCGGAATATAACCCAGAAAAAGTATAGATTTTTTCTTTAGTTTTTACCTTTTAATAGGAGTCCGGAAAATTGCCCCAAAATACTATACTTGAAATCTCTCAATCACACATACACATGACATGTGCATATGTATTTATCTTCCGTGCATCGATCAATCACAATCAGTTTGACAGCTACTTCTATCCATCAACCGAACTTTCACCAACCTTTATAAGAAAAAAGAATGAAGAAGAAGAAGAAGATATGAGAAGATTCAAACAGATGATTGATCCATAATTCATATGATCAAATCGCCAAGCAACCCCAAATTGTCTTAGACTTGTCTTGGATTTGCTACCTATATATCAAGCTAGATGCATGTATGTACTCCATTTCCCCATTTTGCATTAACTTTGACAACGAAATTTGATTGTTACAGCTTTCGTGGAAAAATGTGGCCATTACTAGGTGCTAACTGTTGAACCAACGTTACATTAAACTCCATATCTCCATCGGTACACGCGCATCTCTTATTTTTCTTTCTACATAGTATACTCACAACTGGACCACCGAAATTGCTAATGAAAACCCTTTTTTATCTTGTTAAAAACTACAGTTGTTCAAGTTATTCAAGATGACTTTTTGGGATATGAGAGTAAATGACCCTCAGGTAGTTCATGGTCATCGATAGGGAAGGACGAGTTGATACGCTATTGGAGGGGTTTCGACACTGTTCAACTTGGGCCTTATTTTTTGTTTTGGTAATGATTATAGTGGTGGTTATGTCATTTTTAGGTGTATGTAATGGTACATGTTTTGGTATTTGTTCTAGGACCCCCGGACTACCTAGGTGTTAGCTTGTTGGCTCTGGGTATGAGCTCTCCATTTATTAATCAGGGGCATCTGGTTTTTATTTTTGTATAATTGTAATGCTTGTTTTCGAGGGGAATCTTGCAGGCTACATGGTAAGTCTCTTACCGTGTAAGGGAGACCATATTCTCTTATTCTGCAAATATTTGCCTAAAAAAAAAAACTATATATTATATATCTACACGTGTGTGTGTGTGTGTGTATATATATATATATATATATATATACACAGTTTATACACACATATATATATTGTTTGTGTATATATGTGTATATATATATATATATATATATATATATATATATAATTTAAAATGTGAGTTTACCCGATTGATGAATATTGAGATGAGCTTTTAAGAAAGGCATTTGTGGAAAGTAACTTTTGATTCCATTGGTCCAAGTTGATTCCACCACATCAAGTATGGAATTCAATTCCATTATTTTTCATTCTAATGGAATTAATTTCTTGATTCTATTGAATAACTGTTGAAACAAATGAATTTTAATTTAATTTTTAGAATAGAAAGTGCCAAATGAGTAAAATTGGTTTTTTCCTCAAAACCTTTTGTCCCACATTGGTTGGGAGAGAAAAAATTAAAGTGGATATCTAGGGGTATGTGAGACACTTGGGGTGTGCCCCAAGGGGTACCCACATTTTGTGGAGGGGAGAGGAGTCACATCCCTACCGGTTTACCACACGCGCGCGCGCCGCCGCCGCCGTCCGTCTGGCCGAGTCGAGTCGAGTCGCGCGTGTGATGAGGTGGCACTTATTTTTTTATTTTTTTTTTTAAAAAAAAAAAACGAAAATGTTTGAACAACCGTTGGAAAAAAAAAAACGTTTTAAACTAAAAAAAAAAACGTTCAAGTGAACGTTTTAAACAATTTTATTTATTTTCGGTTTTAAACAAAGGGATTCAAACGTTTTTTTTTATTTTTTTTTTCTCCTATAAATAGTGTTCATTTTCAGCACAGAATATATAACAAAAAACAGTGTTCATTTTTTGTTTCTGCTCCGGTTTCGTTTCTGTTTCTGTTCCGGTTTCGTTTCTGTTTCCGTTCCAGATTCGTTTCTGTTTCTGTTCCGGTTTCAGATCTGTTTCTGTTCCGAAACAATTTTTGGTTTCATCTTCCGGAATTGTTCCGATTTGTTCCGGTACTGTTTTGTCAGTCCGATTTTGGTTTCCGAGCAGTTTGTTCGTTTTGCGAACAGTGTGTGGGGGTGTTTGGTATTCGGGACTTCTACAGTGCAAAGAACGTCCTAGACAGAGGAGAATTCTGGGCTGTTTTATCCTGGGGACGACGGGGCTAATACACTGCTTGCACGTTCTTGGGCAGAGCCGCGAAACGTCTTAAAGAGAGCGACCTAGTCCGCGACTCATCCCAAGAAATTTTGGTAAACTCGTTCTTTACTTATTTTCTGCAACAACAATAACCAAACAAGAGAATTGGAATCGATGATGGAATGTCGATTCCATTCCACCCCGATTCCGTTCAATCAAACACGCTTATAGGGTTTAATCAATGAAGGAAGTTGGATATTCATGGACCAAAAATATTGTATAATTAGTATATAATCAAATTTGATAGTGTTATGATCTTTCTGTATGGCTACTCCCTGGAGAAGGAAGTTGGCTTGAGCTGTATTTAAGGAGATTTTTATAATGGCAGATATTTCAACCATGTAGGTCCTTACCTTGGAAATGTGTGTGCGTGAGAGTGAGTGAGAGTGAGAGTGAATATTAATTAATATTATTATAATGAGGGCACATTGAATGATTTTTAGTTTTTCTTTCATACAGAAAATTAAATCTATATATGAGCTGTAAATTATTAAATTTAACATTCGTTCTAAAATATATTCATATTTTTATTTTTATTTTGGAAAAATGGCCGAATGGTTTTATTAGGAATATGAGTCTACCAAATTATCCCACAACATTCTAATTGAATCAAATAATCCTCAATTTCCGAAATTGTGTTACCAAGTAGTTCGAAATTCAAATCCAAAATTAGATACAAGCAATATTGTCATTCCGTAATTCACTCATATATAGGATTAGGAATAATTACCAAATTAAAATTAAACCATATTTATATTCTTAAAATAACAATTTTTTATTTATTTTTATATATCGTTCGCTTGATTTGATTATAGATTTATGATCGAGTAATTATTGGTTTCAAAATAACATTCATTTGTATATATTTTGTTATATGATTTATCACCATGTTGAATTTAACATGATGATGAATTTTGTGTTGAATATGACATAAACGTGAAATTTGTGTTGAATATAACACGATTGTGAAATTTTTATGAAAAATGATGAACGTGATATTATTTTGAATATCTTATTCGGATAAATATGAATATATAACTATATCATGTAAAATATAATGTTAAATTCAATACACTGTGAAAAACTACGAAAATTCTGAAGTAACATATTTAAATGTAGTATGAATGTGAAAATTAAAAATTTTGAAAGTATCATGTTGAATGTAATATAAGTATGAAATTTTAATAAAAAAATTATGAAAATAATATCATCTTGAAAATCTTATTTAGATGATTCTAAATATATAATTAAATCATGAAAAAAAAAATACATGTTAAATTCAACACAATATAAAAAATTATGAAGATTCCAAAATAACATGTTGAATATAACACGAATTTGAAAATTGAAAATTTTAGAAATATCACGTAACACAAATTAAAAAACTATTAAAAAAATGATGAATATGATATTATTTAGAAAATCTTATTTAGACGGATATGAATATATAATTAGATCGTAAAAAAATGTATAAAATAATAATTATTTTTTATTTTGATAAAATGATTTTGAATTTTTTTTTTAAGGAAGTAATATATTAAGTAGTTGTAGACCGAATAATTATAAAAGATTATTTAATAATTTACTTTTTAAAAAAAGGTTAATTTGATAGTTTTACACTCTTACGAGGACCTGCGGATAACTCTCCTAATTTTTTATATCCAATTAATGGCGGATAAAAAGTATTAACATGTGCCTTTTTTTTTTTTTTTTTGAACTAGTGGTTTGGAATTATTGGACTTACATTTCCAATGATGTCACCAGTCTTAATGGGGGAGTACAATACCATTATTCTGGAAGCAGAAAGACAAGAAGGAAAACACTGTTTTTCTTTTAATATTCTATACACACACTCTTCTTTATGCCTCACCCCTTTTTCCTCCCTCTCTCTTTGTCTCTCTCTCTAGCTCTCTCTCTAGGTTGTATATGTAAGGACTTCTGCAAATAAGCTCGAGGAAATTAGTGAGAGAGAGATCAACAACAAATCAGTTAAAATAGGAGAGAGAGTAAGAATGGGGAGAGCTCCTTGCTGCGACAAAGCCAATGTAAAGAGAGGACCATGGTCTCCTGAAGAAGATGCCAAGCTCAAGTCCTATATTGAGCTTCATGGAACTGCTGGTAACTGGATTGCTTTGCCTCAAAAAATTGGTAAATAGCTAATCAATTCTTTTATTTCCACCTTTTTTCTCTTCCATTTTATGTAAGTATAGTATGTTTATATAGATGGTATTTTTTCTTCTTTGAAATTAGGTTTAAGGAGATGCGGTAAGAGCTGTCGCCTCAGATGGTTAAACTATCTCCGTCCAAATATCAAGCATGGAGGGTTCTCTGAGGAAGAAGATAACCTAATTTGCAGCCTCTACATAAGTATTGGAAGCAGGTGATGAAGCCCCTTAATGAAATTAAGCTTTTCTTTTTATCTTCTTTTTTCCATATATTTAGAACTGATATATAGTGTTTTCCTTCTTTTAGACGAAAAGGGTTTGGTATAAACTGCGAGATCTAAACCTAATTTTCATGATCATGAGTAGGTGGTCAATTATTGCAGCGCAATTGCCTGGAAGAACAGACAACGACATAAAGAACTACTGGAACACAAGGTTGAAGAAGAAGCTTCTCGGCAAGCATCGGAAAGATCAGCAGTCTCGTAGGAACGCAAGCGCGAAAAAGCAAGAGATCATGACCAGGAAAGGAGCAGAAAACTCCACGAGTTCATATTATAACAATAATAATAATCAAAATCCATACTTTCCAGAGCTGCCTTTGGTACTGCCTCCTCCTCCTATGCCATGCTCGAACCAAGAATCACTTGAAGCCGATAATCACGATTCCTTAAGAAAATTACTTATGAAGCTCGGAGGGAGATTTTGTGATGGCGATATAAATCTTCAGTATCCAGATGATATTTCAACGTTCCAGCCACTGTACGAGCAGCAGCCCATGAATTGCCTACAGCCAAACAGCAAATATTGGAACACAGAAGAGGTGAATATGCCATTGTTGACTGGAGAAAGCAGTTCATTTGCGAGTGAATTCGAAGAAATCAGATATGATCATAATGTCGAAAGATCATTAGGTGGTCTTGAGTTCTTGTATTCAGACATGATCAGTACCAAGAATGGAAGTAGCTGCTCCTGGGATGAGATGATGATGAGCTCTCAGCTGGTGAACTCATACTATGGAGATCTTCAACAAGTAATTTCTTCTCAAGAATGTTCAGTCTCCGGTGAGTTGAGTACTTATCCGGGGCTTCAATAATGGACATTGTACTTTGAGTGGGGGGGGTGTAAATTTGTGCTATTTGCAAAGAGTTGGATTCGGATTTGAGGCAAAACCCTAATAATTTGTTTATCTGCTGTTTATGTTTTGTTGTTATCTTTTTAATAATTTTCCACTTGTTTGATCTATTGTGATTATATATGGTAATTTTCATTGTTTGTCTAGATATGCTTAATTATCTTTCATAATCTTTATATCGAATTAGGGTACAAAATCATCTTGAGTGAAGATTTTGTTAAAATTTATTTGATAAGGTCCCTTATGTTTAGTGTTTTTGTTAACATATTTCTTTTACTATTCCTAAAAAACATAGAACGGAAATAGAAATTTGAAAAAAATAAAATAAAAAAATCCTGCTCTCAAAAATTTATTCTAAAAATCAAGGAACGGAAGTGATATATATTTTTTTTGTTCCTAAAAAAATAGGAACAAAAATAGAAATCTAAGAAGAGGAACACTGAACAAAGGAGGCCTATGGTAAGTAGTTTAATTATTTAATATTATGGATCAGATAGATATTGTCAGAGAGTTCGTGGGAACCCTTAAGAAAAGGCACATAGTAGAATAGATTCCTTGTAACATTTTGGCTATAACCTGATGGGGTTTAGTAAGTTGGGTATTTTCCAGGGTTTCAGCATTATATAATATTATATACATTAAATTCATCCACATTCTTGCAGAATCATTTAGAACTTTGAAACGCATTTTTCAATACATGAAAGTATTAAACTCTTTTTGATAGAAAATGAAGAATTTAATTCAATTCAAACCTCATCATTTATGTGGAAAATTGATCAAACTGATATGTGAAATTTAACTGGTGAAGTTTAAATAATATTATATACGCAACTTTCATTTTCTTACTTTCTTTTTTTCCAGTTAGGTTTCATATTATCCAAGAGCACTAAAATCAAGAAGATCCTTTTTTTTTTTTCTTTTTTTTTTTTTTTCCCTTTTTTGAGATACCTCGGTGGAGCGAGATCTTTATTGATAAATACAAAGAATACAAAATTCAGAGAAGGATGAGGCATAACCTCTTAAACAAATCAAACAACAAAGAAAATAACGAAAATACAAAAAATTCAAGCATTTAAACATGACTTAAGAAATTCTCATTGATTTTCTGAATGTTAGAGAAATGAGGCATATCCAGTCTTAAGCATGCACGAATAGTTGCCGGATATTCTTATTCAGACCAAAAGGTTCGATTTTCTCAAGAACTTCTTAGCTTAACTAACAAGTCAGCAACTGTGTTAGCTTCCATGTAGCCGTGCGAAAAAAAAAAAAAAAGCATGAATCTTAGAAACTAAAACCTTTATATCTCTAATCAACAATGTTAATGTCCAAGGTACTATAGATTTTTCAGCAACCATCTCGACCAACAGAGCATTATCAGTGACTATATCTATGAAAATTCACTTAAGCTCAACACAGTAGTAAGCGCGATCCAAAAGTCAGCACAAGAAGATCCCTTTTCTACACTTTGACTCTTTTTGGCTTTTGTGGAAGGCCAAATGAGTTGGTTTACCAAACAATCAAAAGAGTTGATTACAGTTGTGTTACTTGAGACATAAAATTGATTTTTTGCGCTGACTTTTGCCAAAACGTTTGTGGGGTTAAGGCCTTTTATGGTCATGGTTTGTTAAGTTTTGTTGACATAATTTGAAACGTGTGACCCCTTTTTTCTTCTCCATCTCTTTAATCCAAACCAACTTCCAAATTCAAATCACTAAATACCCACCCCAAGGGGCAAACATCAAATCTCTAGAAAAATCTATATTTTTCGTGTGTCGATAAAAAAAATTATTAAAAGGATTGTAATCAGGTGATATCAGAAGTCTTTCATAAATTATATGATAATTTAAATAGTCTCTAAAAATTGTATGTATATAAAAAATTAATTTGGAAGTGAAACTAATAAATTATTAATTGGGTATATGACATTGACCTCCCCTGTCATTTTGCAATATACTAGATATTTCCCTTGTCATTTTGTAAATACCAGAGATTCCCCTCGTCTTTTTCTCAAATACCATTTACCTCCTTTATTGATTAAAAAATAATAAAATTTTTATTATAATACCAATTTTACCCTTAACTATTTAAAAAATAATTAAATAATAAAAAATTAAAATACATAAATAACCCTTTAATTTATATATATTCATCGCCACCTCCTACCACTGCACCTCCCACCGCCGCCGCCCACCACCACCCACCCAACACCACCACCCGCCGCCACCTCCTACCGCCACCCACCACCTCCCACCGCCACTACCCACCCTCATTAAAAAAAATATTTTTTTTAACCATTTCATTAAAAAAAAAAAAAAAAAAAAACCCTTTCATTAACCCTTTTCTCTCTCTCTCCGGTGGTGGTGGGCGTTGGTGGTGGCGGCGGTGGGATGGGTGGCGGGAGGTGACGGTGGGAGTTGGGCGGTGATGAGAGGTAAATATAATTATTTAAAAAGTTAAGAGTAAAAAAATAATTTTAAAAATATAGGGGTGCTAATGAATTTTGTTTTTTTTAAATAACCTAAGGGATTATTTTGTCCAAATAGAGGTAAGTGGTGTATGAGCAAAAAGACAGTGGAGGTCTTTGATATGTACAAAATAACAAGGGAGATATCTGGTATAGTGCAAAATGATAGGGGAGATCAATGACATATACCCATTATTAATTTCATCAAATTCATTTAATTTTCATAAAGTTTGTAAAACATTACTAGAGGTAGTTAGTGGAATTTAGTTGAATGTAACTTATTGGTATTTTAATTATTTTAAAAATTATAATTGAACTGTTAAAGATGGTTTTGGGTACCTATTTTCTTCTGTTTTTCAATTATTTGGATAATTTCAATGTTAGTAGGGGTATTTCAATAATTCAAATGAATGTAAATTCTAAGGTGTTTTAGGTTTTTTTTTTTTTTTTTTTTTAATAAACAAACTACTTTATTGATGATGAAATGGGAAAATTCTCCCTTACTATAAAATATCAAAGCATACTACGTAGGTCACAAGACTATATAGGTCACAAGACCCTACAACAAGCAAATACACCAGTATAATATTGACAGATATTGACAGGATGCCCCTAACCTTGATGGTAGAAGCCGCCCCCCCCCCAACACAAAAAAGAAAAAAAAGAAAAAAACCACTCTAATCTATACCTGGAAAAGGAAATCCATTGCTATAGAGGAACAATAGTTACCTCTGTAGCTTAAAAGACCTAATCACCACAAGGTCCCCAAATCTCAAAACACTCCAATACATTGACTCCGATCAACAACAAGGGTCTAAAAATACTCAACCCTAAACACAACACAAACACCACATACACTTTTTTACAAACTCAGAACTCTAATACATTAGTAAATTTTAAGAATAGGTGGTTAATCGGTCCTGTGCTTTCAACTTTAACTCGACTCCAAAATCAAACCCGAGTTCATTTTCAAAAATACAGATCAGAATTTGAATGTTAATCGAGGTTATCCTTTGTATTATATTTTTTGTTTTTTGGAATGCTATTCAGAGGTATTTTTAGTACGTTAAGGTTTATTTAAATTTGAAAATATAAATTATGTTACTAAGTTGATGTAGATTTAGTACCAAAAAATTACTAAAAACTCATATGGAGTAAAGGGGAAGCCACTTAAAATATTTAGACAGATCCTTAATATAATTTTAAGAGGTGTTTATTTTATTAAGTTGTGCCAAATTGTATTATAAAAAATTGTCAATTCAATTTTAAATATGGGATAATCAAACAACCCCTAAAACTACCGTTTTTCGTGGGAAATGCTATTGGCACTCTGCAAGTGTCCAATTGTATGTCATTTACATTATTTAATATCTGTGTAGAAAGGAAATAGTGATAGTGAAATGCGAGTGGAAGTTTATGGATTTTCTCTTATTTATTATGATTTTTAAACCCCAGACACCCATATTCAAACATTATTTTAGACTGTTTATTTGAAATAACCCTTATCGCATTTTCTTGACAATATACCCTAACAACTTCAAAAGATAATTTTTATTTCTAACTTTTATGTTTATTTTTGTTTTCTATTTTCTACTCTCTCCATCCCTCTCTTGTTTTCAATTTTTTATTTTTTGTTCTTTTAATTTGTAGTTTTCATTCTATTTGTTTTTTTTTTTTTTTTTTTTTTATTTCTCTTTTTATTTTTTTGTTATGGTTTTTGTAAAAAGAAAAACAAAAAACAAAAGCCGAAAATAGAAATAAAAAACAATTCAAAAACAATAAACAAAAGATAGAAATTAAAAAAATTAATAAATTTAAAACTAAAAAATAAATATTATTTTTATTTTTTGTTTTTAAATTAGTTTTTTTAAACTTTTCTTCAGATATTTTTCATTTTGTTTTCTAATTTTTTACATTTGATTTTTATTTTTTTAATTTTTATCAGTACCATACACAAAAAATAAAAAAAATAAGAAATAAAATCAAAAAATACAAATAAAAAACAATATATATATATAGAAAGAGAGAGAGTACAGAATAGGAAAAAAAAAAACTAAACAATATTTATGTCAAAACAGATTTTGATATGTCAAATATTTATTATATAAAATTACATGGACATAAAATTCTTAGACATTTTGCAGTTGTTTGATATCTTAGATAAAGAATAGTCCAAACTAAATTAAAATATAACGTAAATATAAAATGTATATTTATATATAATTAACCTTATATATCTTATACTTAATTGAGAAGAGAGAATATTATTTATTTATTTATTTATTTATGTTTGTATAAGTGAGAACAAATAATATGTTTTCTATTTTCACGAGTGAGTATTTTTTTTTCCTTATTTTTCTTTCTCTTTCTACATCTTTGGACTCTTATTTTACTGAGAGTCATTTTAAGAAATTAATTATTGTCGTAAGGAGTTCAATTGTGCATTTTGTGTTTTGTTTTGGTTAGATTTTTTTGAAGTATCTTTAAATGTTTGTATTTGTAATGAGATTGTTTCATACTGAAACATAATAGTCTTTTTACACGTGCTATACACTAGTAGTTTGGTACCATATTTTTTTTTTTTTACTATATAGTTCTATTATTGTTAATATTTTTTTTTTATTGGTTTGTACTTTGTAATCCGTTGTTAATATTAAATTAGAGACAAAATTATAGAATAACTGAACTTTTTTAATGAAAAATTATTGGACAGACCTATACTAAGAACCAAATTATCAATTAATACCAATTGTTTGCGGTTAAACCAACTAATCTCATTGACTTGATTTTTTGAAGTGTTTAATCCCAATTTTGAAAGGGCCAAAAAATTCATGACTAAAATACCCCCAAAAGATATGCGGAATTTAATAGTTTTCCTTGTTAAACGATATAACAAAAAACAGTTTTCCCAAATAACAAACATCCTAATTAACGAATGTTATATTCAACGTCCAAGCAAAGATGAGAGTTATGATTGTGTGATTAGCCGAAGACATATACCCTAATTTACAAATAATTCATGTTATATGTAACATCAACACACAATGTAACAATGTATTTTTTCGTCTTGTAACGCATACCATGTTGAATATAACATGAATTTCTATATATCTAATGCTAAAAAAATGACTGAGATCTTATTTTAAAGACAGTGAAACGGAGATTATTCTTATATAATTTGATTACAAAAAACAGTGAATATATTTTAGACAAACATCTAATAATTTAGAAATGTTTTTCTTGCAAATAGATAAGATAACTGCTCCTGTTGAAATATTATATTTATGCGTTAATTTATATTTTTGGTATCTTTATTGTAGGGCTTTATTATGCCCATTTATTTCAATAATATTCTTCATAATTTAGTCTGCTCCTGCGGCTATATAATTAGGAGAATAAGACTCATTCTGAATATATAAAATTATCAATATAATTTTCTTCTTTCCCTACATCCTTTATGGTATCTAGAGCCAATATTTTTTTCTCTAAACCCTAAAAGCCGTTGACTTCATTGTTTACCACCACCAAGCCGCCGCCGCCTCCAATCACGAAACCCTAGCCTGCAAAACCAGCCACCACCGCAACCCTAACCCTTCGAACTGATCGCAATCAACCCACCGAAACCCTAGCTTACCGTCGCTGGACAAACCCTCACCCTACGCATCTCAGCCTCACCACCGAAACCGCCATCGAAACCCTAGCCTACAAAACCAGCCACCACCGCAACCCTAACCCTTCAAACCGATCGCAACCCACTTCGCCCGAAGCCAAATCAGTCCTCCACCGACCTCGTCATCTTCGCGAACCACCAGCTGCGATTTCACGACCCCCATCTGCGATTTCGCGACCCACGATCTTCGCCTACGATTTTGCGACCCACGATCTTCGCGACCTCTGCTGCTAATTGTGGATTGTTCTCCAGTTGTTGGTATTCCGGCTGTTCTAAATACATGGCCGCCTCTTTGATTTCCTGAATGATTGGGTAACTCTGTCTCAAGTTCGCTTCTCAAATTGTGCCTTCTCTCTCCGGAGCCAGATCAGTCTTCCGTAGCATTTTGTTTGTGTATTTCATTGCTACGGACTCATCACATCTGTATTCATGGCATCCGGAAGAGAAGGTGACGTCCCATCTCGGACCGCTCATGCTCTACAGTTATCCGCCCGCTTGGATTCTACTCGTGCCCCTGAGGCCACGGTCCAACGTGTTACCACCGTATTACTCAATGGAGCGAATTTCCCTGCCTGGTCCCGCTCTCTCCGTCTCTACTTTGGTGGAAAACGTAAGACCGGATGGCTCAACGGCACTGAGCCAAAGCCAGATATCAACGATCCCAAGTTTGCTCAATGGGACGCTGATAATTGTACCATCCTCGGGTGGAGCTTCAACTTTATGGAGGAACGGATCTATAACATCTTCATGTTTCACGAGACGGTCAATGGATTATGGTCTACTCTTACGAAGATGTATGCTCATTCTCGCAATGAATCACGGATTTTTGAGCTCTACCGTGAGATTTCCCACGCCTCCCAGGCATCCTTGGGACTTTCAGTTGCAGATTACTTTGGTTATCTTCAATCTCGGTGGGAAAAACTTGCGCAGTATGAACCTCTGAGTGAATTCCCTGAAGATGCTGCTAAGATCGAAGTCAAGCGCTAGGATTGTCGACACACATGCCATTTCTTGATGGGTTTAAATCCAGAGTACGAAAATCTTCGCACTTAGATTTTGAACACATCACCGATGCCGGATCTATACAATGCATTCTCTATTGTTGACAATGATTCCAAACGTCGGCTCATTCTCCCACCTGAAGTCCCTCCCTCAGTCCCTGAGCAGATGGCTTTTTTCGGTTCCTTCTGGTTCGCAGATGGCCTTTCCGGCCCCTTCTGGTCCTCGCCCATCAGGCACGAGGCCATACTGTCAGTACTGCCGAAATCCTGGTCACACCATTGATCATTGTTACAATCTTCATCCTGAATTGAAACCCCAAAACCTAGGAGGGCGGAAAGGAAGAGGAGGACCACGTACTGGTGTTATTGCCGATATTGTCCCTGGTTCAGAAAATTCTCCATCAGCTTCGCTGGATATTTCCCACGTCCAGGCCCAACTTGCCCAACTTCAGGCTCAGTTAACCACTTTGGCATCGTCTTCCGGCCCTACGGCTGCTCTTGCCTCCGGTACTCCTACTGCGCTTCATGGTAAGTCTGGCCGCCCTACTTAGATTCTAGATTCCGGGGCTAACAATCACATGACTGGTGAGATTTCTACCATCACCTCCCCTGTGTCACCTATTAACAAGTCTGTATGCATTGCCGATGGTACCTCTATCCCTATTCGTTGTCAGGGAAATGCCTGTTTGTCCCCTGATATCACTATTCACTCTGTTTATTATGTTCCTAAATTTGCCTATAATCTTCTATCCGTTAGTTGTCTTGCAAAAGATCTTAACTGTGCCGTTGTGTTCTTACCTGATCGTTGCCTCTTGCAGGACCTGACTACGAGGAAGATTTTTGGCAGGAGATATGAACGCGATGGCCTCTACTACTTTGGCAGCCCTCCACCTCCACCTGTTCCACCTTTTAGTATGCAAGCTTCTGTACTACCTGTTTTTGATTCCTCTATGTGTTCTTTCAAAAGTTTAAACTTGTGGCATGCTCGTTTAGGACATGCAAACTTTCAGTATTTGTGTTGGTTGTTTCCATCTCTTAATAAAGCTTGCAAAGACTTTAAATTTCAATGTGTAGTTTGTGAATTGTCTAAACACACACGTACCTATTATATTCCTCGCATGCACCGTGCCCCCCAAGCATTTGATCTTATCCATTCTGATATTTGGGGACCCTCTCCTGTTACAGCCATTTCCAAACACCGCTACTATGTCACCTTCATAGATAATTATAGTCGGTGTACTTGAGTTTATTTTATGAAGCACAAATCCGAGGTTTACACTCACTTTACGCACTTCCTTCAAATGATAAAAACCCAATATAAAATCATTGTGTGCAATATCAGGTCTAATAATAGCCGAGAATACTTATCCGATGAATTTCGAGCTGAGCTTAATAAGCACGGTATCCTTCAGCAACTTACCTGCCCCTACACCCCTGAGCAGAATGGTGTGGCGGAACGTAAGAACCGTCATATCATGTCTGTCGTCCGTTGTCTTTTGCGTAGAATGAATGTTCCCAAATCTTTTTGGCACACAGCTGTTCTTACTGTTGCCTATCTCATTAATCGCACCCCGAGCCGTGTCCTTACTGGTAAAACCCCCTTTCATATATTGCAACCCACTAGCACCATTTTTCCTATCTTACCCCGTGTCTTTGGTTGTACGTGTTTTGTCCAGAATCGGAGCCCTACTCGCATTAAGTTAGATGATAAATCTATCCGGTGTGTTTTCCTCGGCTATTCTTCCATATCAAAGGATATAGATGCTACGATCCAGTTACCTACCGTACTTACCACTCTCTCGATGTTACGTTCCTCGAGACTGTACCCTATTTTTCTGGTATTGTATCTTTTCCACCTATTTAGGCACCCACTACTAGGGATTATACTCCACTTCCGCGTCCTATTCCTATCTTAGATATATCTTCCCCACCCACATCACATCCACCACCGGATACCTCACCCACCCCCCTACGAGTCTACTCTCGTCGTTCACGTGTCTCACATCCCCTGCCGACATCTTCTCCGGACTCAGGTATATCTTCCTCTCCCATTATCTTTGACCATGTTCCCCGCCGTTACCCGACTCGGGAATGTCACCCACCATTCTGCTACCTTCTTTCATGTTCTACTAATCATCCGATTTTCAAGTATTTGTCTTTTCAGGGTCTCTCAGATCAATATAAATCATTCCTTGGACAAATTGATTCGTTGTCATTCATCGCTCTGTTCATGAGGCCCTCCAGAATCCACAGTGGGTTGCCGCTATGCAAGCAGAGATGGATGCCCTACAGCGGAATCATACATGGGACTTGGTTGATTTGTCGGCTGGTGAACGGCCGGTTGGTTGTAAGTGGGTTTTCAGTGTGAAATATCTAGCTGATGGTTCAATTGATCAGTACAAAGCCCGACTTGTTGCTAAGGGCTACACACAAATCCCGGGTAAAGACTTCGGTGCCACCTTTGCCCCGGTTGCTAAATTGACTACTGTCCGATTTCTTATTTCACTGGTTACATCTCATTTTTGGCCTTTGTACCAGTTAGATGTCAAGAATGCATTCCTTAATGGTACCCTGACTGAGACTATCTATATGGAGCCTCCACCGGGATTTCGATATCAGGGGGAGTATTCAGGTAAAGTTTGTCAACTCCAAAAATCCCTCTATGGACTTAAGCAGTTTCCTCGTGTATGGTTCCGTCGATTCAGCGAAGCCATTCTCACTATGGGGTTTATCCAGTGTCACTCAGATCATATTTGCTTCATCCGTCACCAACACTAGGGATGGTGCATCATTATCTCAGTCTATGTGGATGATATTATTATCACAGGAGACGATGCACCTAGCATTCAACAGGTAAAGAAAGATCTCGGACAGATTTTTGACATCAAGGATTTGGGTCATCTCCACTACTTTCTCGGTATTGAGGTTGCTCGGTCTCGGAAAGGTATCTCTCTCTCCCAGCGAAAATACGCTCTTGATCTTCTTTAAGACACTGGGATGCTTGGATGTAGACCAGCCTCCACTCTCATGGATCCGAACCTTAAGTTAATAACAGACTCGGGAGAATTATTATCAGATCCATCAATATATCAGCGACTTGTGGGACGCCTCATCTATTTGACTAATACAAGGCCAGATCTTACGTATGATGTCAGTATTGTGAGCCAATTTATGCACTCACTACGTACATCACACATGGATGTTGTCTACCATATCCTTCGGTACCTCAAAACATGCCCCGGTCTGGGTCTCTTCTATATAACAGGGATACAGGAGGGACTCTCCTGCTTTACAGATGTTGACTATGCAGGATCGAAGGACGATAGACGTTCGACCTCTGGTCTGTGCACCTTTAACGAAAGACACCTAATCTCGTGGAAGAGTAAGAAGCAATCCTTCGTTTCCCGATCTTCTACCGAAGTTGAGTATCGCGCTATGGCTCAAGGAACATGTGAACTCCTTTGGCTTCGTTCCCTTTTGACCGAGTTAGGACTTCCCGTTGGAAACTCATCTAAGTTGTTATGTGACAACAAGTCTGCCATAATGTTATCCTCAGATTCAGTTCTTCATGAGAGAACGAAACATATTGAGGTGGATATCCACTTCATTCGTGAAAAAGTCCAATTAGGCATCATCACACCAGCCTTCGTCCCATCTTCAGAACAGGCTGCTGATATATTCACCAAATCTACAGGACCATCTCTCCTTCAGTCAGCTATTAGCAAGTTAGGGCTCATCAACATTTTTGCCCCAGCTTGAGGGGGAGTGTTGAAATACTATATTTATGCGTTAATTTATATTTTTGATATCTTTATTGTAGGGCTTTATTAAGTCCATTTATTTCAATAATATTCTTCCTAATTTAGTCTGCTCCTGCGGCTATATAATTAGGAGAATAAGACTCATTCTGAATGTACAAAATTATCAATATAATTTTCTTCTTTCCCTATATCCTTTAGCTCCGTAAATTAAGTTACGCGTATAAACGGAATTATTATTTGATTGAGAATGAAAAGTAATGACACTTTAATAAGGACAAATCATACCATATATTTTAAAAGGATCACTAGGTGCATTGAAAAACCTTTAGGTTCATTTGGTAGTTTTGATACTAAAATATGATTGTTGCGTAATCACCCTTCTTTTTAAAAGGGATAAAAATCAAACCAAATGATTATTCTTATGTGGTTTGATTTGTTTTTTAATTTCTCGTTAAACTTTTCAAACCATTTCTTTCAAACACACGTTATATGCTAGTTATCAATAAAACAAAAGATGTCCTTACTATTTCTTCAAATGAAAAGTGCTTAGGGTTTAAACCCTTAACCTAACTTTAATACACTGAGACAATTTCACCTGTATGTCAGCATTTACAGACAAATTCTTGCACTCGCAGTCAAGAGGAAACAAAGACATACAGATAAATAACACCACATGCACAACAAGAAAAACTTCAGTAATCCTGAGAGTGGTGTCCAAAAAACCACAAAAATAAAAATAAAAAATTAAATTAAATTAAATTAAATAAATAATAAAAAAATAAAATAAAAGGATTAAGACAGCAAGTTTAATCACGCCATTAATTTCTGTAAAAAGTGAGGAAGGAATATACGATAATAAGATGAAGCAAAGCAGAAGGAGCCCTAAACAAGAAACCAAAAATATTAAAGATTGGCACATTCTGTCAACTTGATGACGGTAGTAAGCACCCAAAAATTGTCCTGGATTAACAGCATGGTTGACCTAAGCCAAGACAATCACCAAACGACGACTCTTCTTGCTACTATTTTTATTTTTTTATATATTTATACATAAATTAGGATTTTTTAATTATTATTATTATAGTGATAATGACACTCACTAACATGATAAATTCCTCGACATTTGTCTTCTTCTAGACTTGAAGTAGATTGTTATTTTTTTTTTCCATATAAAATGGGTAAAAGATAAGAGAGAGAGAAATATGTTGATGATTTTCTTCAAAAGACGAGAAAATATTTGTCATAGAATTCAATTAATTGTCAAAAGAAGGGTACTGTGATTCAACGAAATTATTGGGTTTTTTACACTTTATGCCTTGAAGTTTGACCATTATCTCACTTTCGTCTCCATAGTTTCAATTTGATCACATGATGCACTAAATTTTCCTAAACCTTGTTACAGTTATGGACGTCAAGTAGTCAATTATGCACCTTGCTATTTTTAAGGGGATTTATGGATATTTTCAACCTCCCCCTCCCGTGTGAATATTTTACTAGGGATAGCAATGGTTCAATTTTGGTTCGGTTTGACTTCAAACCAAAACTAAAACCATTTAGGCATATACCAAACTTAAATCCAAAACCAAAACCGTCGATTTTTTATAAACAGTTTTAAAACCGAATCATTTAATTTTATACCAAATCAAAACCAAAACCGCGAAACCGTTTTTTAATTTTATAAAAAAACCAAAACCATAACCTTGAACCGTTATTTTTTACATATAAACAAAAACATAACTAAAATATAAAAAATAAATTCCAAAAAAATAAATTAAACCACAAAACTATTAATTATTATAATAAACGTTCCAACCATAATTAATATACAATACATAAAATTCATATGTACTACAAAAATAAAATGATAGATAATTGTCACAATACCAATCAAAGAGGGATGGTAATTGAAAGTCGATGAAAATCCTAACCCTATAACGTACACACACACTAGGGGTCAAGCTGTAAATAAATAAATAAAAATGAAGATAATATATATATATATAATAAAAATATATCTAAATTATCAGTTACAGTTTGATTTCATGATTATTATCCCAAAACTAAAACCAAAACCAAAATCATTTCGATTTCCAATTTCAAAACCATTTAATCAGTTTCAAAACCAAACCGTTTGGTTTTGTAGATTCGGGTTAAATTGTCATCCCTGTATGTATATATATATATCCTTTAGTGTTTGGGCAAGAGCAGAATGGGGAATGAGGAGGAGGAAACTAGAAATGACCCATGAAATCCCTTAAAAATATTCACGTGCAGCAGTTGATCATTTGTTGTCAGAAATTGCAACGGGAATAATAATTTGGACTATAATGCGATAATTAGGAAACTTTAAGGTGTGTGTGTTCAAATTAAAACTATAGGCGCCAATGTGAGATAATGGTCAAACTTTAGGGGTGCAAAATGTTAAAAATCTTAAATTAATCATTAAATATTAATTTTTAATAAAAGGGATAAGGACCCAAGAGATATTTGTCCATTCGGCAAGGAAAATTGTTCATTTCCTTGTCACGTGTGATTCGACTTTCTTAAAGAGCACTCAAAGAATTAAATTTTAAATTTAATTCTGAATGCATTAAACCGATGCAAGATTTCTTGGGAAAGTAATTAGTCAAGATGTGCGTAAATTGACCTAGACACATCACCGTATCAAACCAAAAAAAAAAAAAAAAACAATAGAGAGAGAGTCAATTCTGTACAGAACTAGAAAAATATTTCTACAAAAATTCTTTTCTTACAAGCAATTGTGTGCAGCAACCACCACCAACTTGCTATTCAAAAGATCCCTTCACACCATTTTTTCATGCAAAAAATTACACAAGCAAATCATTATAAAATATACTATTTTCCTCTTCTTTTTTCTTCTCTCTTTTTCTTTCCCCTCTGTTTCTTTCTACTGTGTGATGCGACCACTAATATAAAGAATAAATTGGATAAAACTGAAGTGAAGAAAATTTCAGCCTTTTACAGTCAACTGCTGATCAATTTTCTTCTCCCTTAGGGGCTTCAGAATTCAAATCAATAATCTCCTGATTCGGCTCTTTAATCTCCAGATGAGGAGGTTGAAGGGCAGGTGATTTTCCCGGTGTTATGTCTTCTGGATCTTTTATCGGTTTACCCCTCCCACTCTCCCCAATATTCAACAGTATATCAGTACAAGGCTTACTGGAAGTCGATATGAACTGAGAATATGCTGAATGTAACTGCAGATGAATATCTTCCATCCTGCCCGAAATTTCATCTTCCCGATCCATCTCGATAAAAACCTGTTCAAAATAATGATAAATCATGTTTAGGATTTTATTTTTTTTAATAATAACAGAAGTATTAAGTAAATTACCTGAGCAGGGTTGCTTTTGAACAGTGGGTAAAACCTTTGCCGGCAGTATTGGTTGAAAAGGAGCGTACAGATGATGAGGGGAATGGTGAGACTTGATGCAACCGTTGATTCTTTCAGTCCAAACACTCCCAAAGCTATCGTCTGTGTCAGCACCAAGGAGAAAATCGCGGTGTTGTGTACAACAGGCCAATACAGTCCCCCGCTATCATATTTCGTGATATACACATTGAGAAGCTGCAAATTTTATGTCCGTTAAATCACAGTTTTTTACGTTTATTTTGTAGTCATTTGATTAAGTTTTTAGTCCTGCAATTCACAACAGCCAGATTGAATCTATCTGCTTAATGTTAAGTAGTTGTTGCATTTGTATCTGATGTCGTAGTTAAAGTTAACTAAAAAGCAAGTTGCTCTATAAATAGGATAAAAAAACAATAAAAAATCAGAGATAGAACAATCCAAAAAAAACTAACTTGAAGGAGAGATGCTTACTTGATTACGGTATACGAGAAAAGCAAGGAAAAAGTAAACCAGCAAGAAGGGCAAGAGAAGAGGTGCTAATATGGAATAAGTGAATCCAAGAAGCATAAACAGAAGAACCCTAGGGACTTCCGTGTGGTATGGAAATGTCAAAGTTGCATAAGGATTGTCTTTGTTTCGGAGAATAAATCTCTCAAAGAAGTAGCAGAGAAGACCAAAAGGCTGTATCAGTTCACATGACAAACTCGCCCAACCCGATGTCAAAATATAAGTCATGAAGAAGGTAGCCTGCAAAACCCAAATAATCTTAAGAAGAAGTTACACAAAGAAAACATGGAAAAAGGGGTAGTTTAAGGCATAAAGAGGAAGAAATCACCATTGATGGTACTGCTGAAGAGAGTTGGTTTAATATGTCTTTTGGACTGATCTTGGCCAATTCATCGATAGCCAACTGGGCCAACTGATCAATAACACTCCCTGACATAATGTTAGCAAAGAACACATTCCAAATCAAAAAGTATAGGACTTTGATGCATGCACTCCTTTTCCTGCCACTTCTAGAGATCGAGCCTTCGACTGTTGAAAATAGCATCATCATGGGCGGAACAGTGTAGAGAAATAGCATCATAATCACACTAGGTAGATACCCAGTGACAAGCTGTGTCATGAACTTCCTGCATGCAAGTGACCAAAGGGTAAGTTGCAATCTCCAGGGCTTCCACTTGAAAAAACCATATTCTATTTCTATCTAGAAACCGAAACGGGGAGAGGGGAATAAGAAATCGAACTGATAAAGGGGAAAAGGAAAAGACTAATAAGCCAAAGGAATTAAAGCTGGTAATAAAACTCCTGGGTATAATGTTTTTCCCTGAAACTCGATTAATAAAATGGCCGCGTTTTACATATAACTAATGCTCTACATATGGATGCCTTGATTCTAGAGCAGCACTTGCAGCTGCAACAGCAATTTAGAAACTAAAATTTCCTCAAACTTTGATCTACTAGCAGCAAATGCTGATCCTGCTACATGACAATTCACCTGCAGTATCTAAGAAAGCTGAACAATATAAATTTACTATAACACCAATAGTTTAGGGTAAATTGTTAGCATGGGAAAAGTAAACACAGACGGTCTTCAAAAAATAATAAAAATACAAAGCCAACACTAAAAAAAGGCAGCCCAATGCATGAAGACTCCCCCCAATGCAAGGTCTAAGGAGGGTCAGACGTACGAAATCTTACCCCTGTAACAGAGAGGTTGTTTCCAAGATTTAAACCCGAGACCTCCAGTTCACAATAGAACAACCTTATCATTGTACCTAAGGCTCACCCTCTACAATGCCAACATTGGTGAGCATTAATGAACTTTAGGGTTTTGGAGACCGAAATGGAAAGGAATAGGCATAAAAAGTGCAGGAAAAAAAGTAGAAGTAGCACTTTTTACCCCTAAAGTGTCCACACTCAGTTTTAGCTTTGCTTCGCCCGACATGGAAAAACCAAAAAAGGCATAGTAAAGATCGGGGGAGAAAAAGAAAGTGAAACCCTCGACCTTCAAAATTGTATTCATAACAACAATCAACCTTTTAATTCTTGAAAACAAAAACATCTTGGAACTGATATGTTTAGTATCCCACTCAATATTGAGATTCACATTCAGGAATGATGAGCATTCATACTAGTTTCTGAATTTCCTCATGCTGCCATTCGGATAGTTTCTAAACATCTTTGATGATTATACTAAATCACATTATATCTTTATTTTTATTGGCCAACTGCACAGCAAATTTATAAGCTAAACATTCCCATTGAAGTACATCATAACAATTTTTTACAGATTTTCGTTTTTGCAATGATTTCTTCGCCTGCAGCCCTTTTTAATGTCAAAACCAACACATAAGCAATGTCAAAAGTTTGAGGATTGTGCAACACTAGAAGAGAGTACAAATAACGGAAAAATCATAGAAACAGGTGGCAATTACCTCCTTAGAATTCCTCGCAGGAACGGCAAGGTCCTCTGTAGTTTGTCTAAGCGTAGAAGACCATTTACGAATGCCACGGGAAGAAGAAAAGAAATCATGAAAAGAATAGAGGCAAGTAACGTTGCTACCCTCCGGATCCAAAGCAGTCTGTATGGTACACAGAGGTTTGCCCAATGTATATCATGAGGTTCTGGAGCCATGTCCGTGACCCATATCATTGGATTTGGGGATTGAAGTGCCTGAGAAGCAACCATGGCAGCATACCGAGTCCGGAAAAAAATAAACGCAGCAGCACACTCCTACAAGGAAAACATGAAATTATTTAGAATACCATTTAGTGGTAAACACTATATTAGCGACACAGGTGAAGATGCATGCCAAGGATTGAAGTATTGGCCTTTATGTAGCGTAACGGCCAATACGTAACGGATTTTCGGCCCTCCGTTTCCATTACAAGCCAATAAATCAATTGCAGACCAATTTACGCCCGTAACAGGACTAATGGCTGCTACACGGTGGTGTAACTGACGTTTCGGCCGCTACGGCCAATTATGCATTGTTGTGTCCAAACAATTCTTTTTGCACACTTTTCTCCTCACCCCCGGCCCTTTCCTATTCCTCCTCCAACCCAACCATCCAAGTTTCGGTCAGATCTAGGCCATCCAACCCTCCTCCACTCCATTTTCGGCCAGATTCAAGCATTTCTAGTGGGATTTTTTCATCAAAACAACGAGATTTCTCCGTTTTGGGGGAAATCTATAAGTTTTTAATAGATATATTTTAAATTTATGCCCATATTGGGTTTAATTTCAGCCCTACAAACAATTTTTGTCTATATTTGGCTTACTTTTTTATAGTTTTTATCATGCTTATATAACATATTTTCATAAAATGCTGTGCATCCTCTTATTGTTTTAAGATTGTTCAGTAAGATAATTCTTAATTTCTATGTTTCGTCTTTTTTTATATTTTAAATGTGTTGTATACATGGTTAAATGTCATAATATATATTAGAATGTACTTATTAAGGGTTAAATGATAGAACAATTACAACTAATGAATTTTTTAGGATTTTCTGGTGATTTTAAAAAATTCACACCGTTATGGCCAATTACCTTTACGGACAGACCGACACTCCCCATACTGTTACACCGCAACCATTACTGTTACATAACTAGTTACCGCAATTTAAAACCTTGAAGCACGCCCAAACACGCGCTAAAAGACAGATGCTTTTAGCAACATCTTGGAGAACAAAGAAAGATCTACAAAGTAACGAAGAATACAATCTATCTGAAATGCTTAGTCAGAGGAAGTCTCCTTATTTAAAGAAGAACAGATGAAATACCCACTATCACGATAAATGGTTAACAATTGTTAGTTGTCCGTTGTCAATATGACATGCAATAAGTAAATATCTTTTATTCATGATATGATAATCTTGGAAATATGTGACCTTTTCTCTCAAACCTGAGTCACTGGAGCTACTTCTTCCATCAACATCTTCCAGCTCACTGGGAAGGATATGAAAAGAGTTGGTGGCCGCTACTCCACAAAGTCCACATCTAGCCAAACTCGACCCACAGTGTTGCTGCATAGGAGTGGACTTGAGCATCCTGTACATTTTCTCTGCATCACCCTGTAAACAACACAATATAACATTGATCACTAGGAGAAGAAAAAACTACGGCAGAAAAGTCACCACTTGCAGCATTACAATTAACAGAAAAAATACATAGGTTAAAATCTTAATAATGAGTCGATATTCAATCCATTAATGTACGTTAAGAAACCTCAAATGATGAATCTGTCTATTCAAAGGATACTAGTTTTCGATTTCATAATTTATTATAAAAGATGTGCCTCATAAATCATGCTTTTGTGTCCGAAATAAAATCACTTATGGGACTTCTGCCTTAAATATCATGCCATAGAATAGGAAGAATCCTAGACATGCACCAAAAAGGTGCTATCCAACACTTACCCCCAAATTCAGATATAATATAGGTAGTCCTAAAGAAATGACTACTTGGAAAGTCACAAATTTGATTTGGAAAAGTCTAACAATCTGCAGAGACAGTCATATATGAACATGTATTTATATGACAAGTATACTCTATTTTTATTATTTTGTTTTGGTCAAGAAGTATACTATATTGAAATTAGCCTTCTCTCAGTCATAAAAGGAAAACCAACGATTATTTGCATTTATTTCCCTGAGCTTCTTCTTTATTGAATCTTCATTGGAGTAGATATCAACATCCCCCATATCCAGGCCTCCCCAGGCTTCTCCCAAGGGTGAGACAGTAGGGATTAAGACTACCACGCCGCCCTTCGACCTATTTTTGATTTTATTGCTTCTCAACTTTCTCCTAATTCTTCAGAGTTGGTGTCCTCCTAAAACTTCTTTTTCTGCAATCCATCTTCTTCCTCCGTTGCAGAATCCTTCTAATCCCGAAGCTTTACTAAAAAACAGTGATAGATGACGTTGGAAAACAGTGATCTATGACGTCTCATAGCCAAATTGCAATCAGCCTGATCTCAGAACGTATTCATTCAGATGGAAGCTTAAAGATGGATCTATTAATGTTTATTATATCAGCACCATATTTATCCTGCCATTTTTGCCTATGGATTTAACTATAGAATTCTTCCTCTCAATTTCTTTACTGATAAAGATCCCAGCTCTAACTTAGATGCATAATTGCATTTTGTGGAACAAAGGAAGTACAGGAATAAAAAACAAAATCACATTGATATAAAAATTGAAATTGTGGACAGTAACAAGAAGTCCACCAAAAAAAAAAAATAATAATAATTTAGATATGTTTATCTCATAATTGTATTTTATAGAATTTCAGAAGTATTGGATTAAAAATGAAAATCGTAGACAATAACAAACCTGTAGCTCATAAAACACATCATTTTCACTACTTTTATACTGTAATTGCATTTTGTAGACTTAAGAAAGCACTTGAATAAAAATCCAAATTGTGGACCATAATAAAGCCATTGTTCACTAAAAATTACCACTGGTGTTATTTTTAGGTGGGGATTCCTGAGGCATACAAACAACCTCTGACTTTTATTTTTTTCAAATTTGGAGTGTCTCGACTAACTAGTGAATTACAACTCTATTGTACCACAATTGGTGGAAGCAATCCCAAATTCACACTATTTTTACAATTGTATCCCAAAAAAATTTAGACTTAATTTATAATCCTATAGGCTATAATTGATTGTAACTAAAAAAATTAATAGTTATAGGGCCCATTATAAAAATATTTTAGAAGTTAAAACTGAATGCATTAAGCACTCATTAAATTAAGTGTTTTAGATAACAAAATGAAATAACCACTTAAAATATAAGTATCATGTAAAAAATGTTCAAAATTTTAAGTGATGTGTAACTCACTCATTTTTTTAGCACTTACCAAACATTTAAATACCACAACCATCATTCAACACCAATACTATAAAATCTTACAAAAGAATTATATACAAGCAATTACAAATAGGAAAAATACTAAATTGAGAAAAAATAGTGAGAGAAAGTTGTAGAAAATAAAAGTTGTAAAAATTATTTTAAGGACAAAACTTTGTATAGAACTATTTTTTTTTTTTTTTAAGTTAAAAGCACTAAAAAAATAAATACTTAATATATTAAGAATCAGCACTTCATAAATTCAACACTTAAAATTTAGCATTTATAGATTTTCAGCACTTATCTTTCAGTGTTATCAACAGACCCTTAGTTTTAAATATTTTAGTTACAAAGACAGTGGTGGTGGAAAATGGTAGAAGACGGCGCCGACAGCAGACGGAGGTGAGCAGCAACGACTGGTGGTAGACTACAATGTCTATGGTGGTCCAACTATGGTGCATCAATGGTCCACTTCATAAACTAAAGTATTTTTCAGTTACAATCAACTAAGACAGGAAAAATGAATTACACATTAAGTATAAGTAAACTGGGACATAGATTTTAAGTGGTGTAAAATGAAATTAGTTTACCCTTATTTTTATTCCATAATTGCATATTGTAGAAATTAGGACATACTTGATTAAAACAAGGCTATTTCTCATTAAAAATACAATTTTTCTCCTTTTATCTCATACTTATAATTTGTAGAGATAAGTACTTGAATAAAAAATGAAATCCTAGATAGTAACATGGCTATAACTCATTGAAAATACACTTTTCAAAATATTTATATCCCATTATTCATTTTTTTTTTTAAATTAATGAAGTACTTGATTAAAATTCGAACTCACTAGAAACACATCGATAGTTCATTCCATAATTGCATTTTATTTTCGAGTTAAGTGAAGTATTTGTTTAAAAGCGGAAATCGTGGACACCATTTTGGCAATTTATATCATATAATTACATTTTGTAGGGTTAAAGAAGCGTTTGAATGAAAATAGAGATATTTGACTATAACAAGATTAAACTTCACTAAAAACACGATTTTCACTAATTTTATCTCTCAGTAGTGCTTAAATAAAAGTCAAAATCATAGACTATAAGCTCATTAAAAACACCATTTTGCTATTTTTACCTCACAATTGCATTTTTGTAAAGTTAAAAAAAATACTCGACTAAAAAACAAAATCGTGAATGTTAACAAGGCTATAACTCACTAAATATACCATTTTCACTACTTTTATCCACTAAATGTATTTTCTATAAGTAAGAAAGTACGTGATCAAGAATCGAAGCCATCAACAATAAGAAGGCTATAACTCACTAAAAACATTGTTTGTCTATTTTTATCCCATAATAATACTTGCATTTTGTTGAGTCAAAGAAGTACCTAAATAAATATCAAAATCATGGACACACGGCTTTATCTCACTAAAATGCTATTTTTACTATTTTTTAAACCATAATTGCATTTTTTGTGGAGTTAAGGAAGTACATGCTTAAAAATCGAAATCACGGTCAATAGCAAGGCTATAGCATAAAATATCATTTGGGCTACTTTTATCACAAAATTGCATTTTTTTAGAATGAAAAGAATGAATTGGATAAAAATTAAAATCGTGGTCGATAACAAGACTATAGCTCACTAAGCCAAAATTTGGCTTTTATCCAAGATTGCATTCTAGAGTGAAGTAATTACAAATTAAAATCGCAATTGCATTTTGTTGAGTTAAAGAAGTACCTAAATAAAATTTGAAACTCGTGGAAAATAATAAGGATATATCTCACTAAAAACACCATTTTCACTAGTTTTTAAAACCACAAGTGCATTTTTTTGGGGGGTTAAGAAAGTACTCGATAAAAAAATCAAAATTGCGGTCAATAATGAGACTAGCACCTAAAAATACCATTTTGGCTCACAAAATTGCATTTTTTTGTAAAATTAAGGAAAGAATTGAATAAAAAATGAATTTTACCCAATTTTATCCCATAATTGTATTTTTGTAGAGTTCAGAAAGCACTTAATTTAAAAAATGTGGATAACAACAAGGCTATAGCTCACTAAAAACGCAATTTTCATTATTTCTATCTAATAGTTGCATTTTATTTAGTTAAGAGATACTTGAATAAAAATCAAAATCTTGGACAGATAACAAAACTATAGCTCACTCAAATACTATTTCAACAAATTTTATATTGTTAGGAGATTTTAACTCAAAACCATATGGAACCAAGTGGAGTTATTCCTTTGGTTTCAATGTTATTGAAGGCAGAACTAGCTCACGCTTAGGCCCAAAACTCACCAAGTCCTAGGTTTGGCACCTCACCTAGTGCAATAGCCGACTACTTCAATAAGGCATGCACCTCGTGGGCTTAGGCTTAAGGCCCAAGGCCAAGCGCGCCTTGTTAATATTACGTACAAATTGTGGTGCAAACATTAGTCTTTAGCAAATCGAGGATTAATTTTTCTATGTTTGTTCATTATAATTTCAACTTCTTTTTTTACAAACAATGTGCTATGTGTGCTAGTACAATAAGTAGTTTTTAAATTCAAATTAAATTTCAATTGATAAGAGATGATCTTGTATGCAACTATAATAGAGGTATTTGTTTACTTTATTATGCTAGATTCATTTGAATTCTGCATGGTTAATTGATTGATTTGTGCATTGCAAATCGGGATTATTTCATTTGCTTCATTGCTTTGTTCAATCTTTTTAATTGTTTAATTTAATATATTAATTTGAAATTGTTAATGTGGTGTAAGTTCTCGTGAATCGTAGATAATCAACATGTTGGGTGAAAATCTTATGTGAATAGAATATGTTATTGGTTATAATCCTTATAATAGATCTTATGATATTTAATATTCTGTAATATATTCATGAAATATTAGTCCTACGTATACGCATTAGTTCAATTTAGTTCAATGAAGCATGCCTCGCCTTGCGCCTCGCTCTTAGGCCCCTATGAGACATTGGTGCCTTAATGTGCATTGACCTTTAAATAACAATAGTTTATACGCTGGTTTGGGAGGTCTCAAGAAATCGAGGTGGGAAATGAAACCAATTTCCGTCGTTAAGTACAATCCCCAATTTGCATGAAATAATTAACTACGATGGAGAAAAGAGAAAAATGTGCAACTACAGGTGTGCACAGAAGATTTAACTACAAAGGAATGAAAGAAGAAATTTCCTTGAACCTTGTCTCTGATATCATGTTAGTAGGTCCCATCTCAAAACCATAGGTGCCAAGTAAAGTGACTCCTTTGGTTTATAAGATGGTTTAGGAATACTCAAGAAATCGATGTTGGATAGGAGTCTAACATATATTATAGTTGTACTTTGTAAGGTTAGAAAAGTACATGACTAAAAATTGTTATTGAGGATGGTAACAAGACTGCAACGCACCAAAAACACCATTTTTTTTGGCTATTTTTATCCATGATTGCATTTTGTAGAATCAAAGAAGTAGTTGATTAAAAATCAATACCATGGACATTAACAAGGTTAAGGCTCACTCACTATACATGCCACTTTTGCTACTTCCCATAATTGTATTTTGTAGAATTAAGCAAAATAATTAATTAATAATCAAAATCCTGAACAATAGCGAAGGCAATAGCTCACTAAAAACAACATTATGACTATCTTATCCCATTATTACATTTTTTGGTACAATTAAGGAAGTACTTGAATAAAAACGGAATCATGCACAATAACAAGGGTAACTCACTAAAACACATTTTTTGCTAATTTTATCCCGTAATTGCATCGTGTAAGTAAGGAATTACTTGATTAAACATTGAAATTGTGCGAAATCACAAGGCTATAGCTCAATAAAAACGTCATTTTCACAACTTTTATCTCATAATTATGTAATTTATTGCTTTTTCCTCTAACTCCATATTTCTATGTAGAGTATAAAAGAACCTAGTAAAGATCAAGGACAGTGCACGAGAATTTGACCCAACCATTTGACAAAAATACGCAAGGGATGCAAAATGAAGAACACCACGAGGTTGGAAATTGTACTCAAGAGTCCCCAGGTTCACAAACTCAAAATCTGATTGGAATTAAGACAAAGTATTCCAACAATGAAAATAATAATTTTTACTTTTGTTTGCGATATCTTCATTGCACTCCAAAGACTTTGGAAAAACTGAAGACAGAAAGGTCAAGCTTGTGGTATCAAGAGAAAAACAAATGGAGAAACAAACATGAGTGACTAGGTGGTAGCCCCTAACAATGCCGACAAAGGAGTTGACACAGATTTGGTGCAAAATTCTAACCGGACGTGGTGCACACGGCATCCAATAAAGGTGTTGGTTCAAATTCTTTAGGCATGGAGGTTGGCCAATGTAAACAAATATTGGGCGAGGACCAAGAGTTGGTAGCAAAACATTGGCGTGATGGTGATAAGTTGGGGTAACTTAGCACAGATGTAGGCATTTGGCTACCAAATGAGTCAATCGTGGGTTGGAGTCCACGGTTGACTTCATTATGGCTCTTCGGACATATTGATGTCTATTGGTACCACTTGAATTTTTTACATCAAGTATTATAAAGAGGTACCCCTCCCTCCAGACCTTTTGTGTGGCAAGGTACCTAGGCATGCTAAGGGGCGTCGGCACCCCAAGGTAAGGTGTAAGGCACAACTTACACATGGTGGGAAGCTTGGGGTAGCGCTTAGTCGAGAATATCTGTTTGGGGCAAATACCGAGGTACGGTGCATTGGCAGACAAGGACATCATGGGACAATGGCAGCGGGCAATGGGAGTCGCTTAAGCTAAATTTAAGGTGATCCTAGGAACAACACTAGGATCGGTACCATGGGCGTGGTATGACACCGGCAAGACCTTGACACGGGGTCAAGGCAACAAGCGTCAATATGCGTCGAAAAACGTTGGAAAAATGGGACACCATTGGACAATGCTAGTGGGTATTGGGTGGCGCTGGAACGAGATGTTGGGCAATGTTAGCAAAATGGGACGTTGTTGGACAATGTCGGTGAACATTGGCGATGTTGGCCATCAACATGAGTCAACACGCATTAGCTAAAAGAGACATCGTTGGGCAATGATAGCCGGTATTGGGCGACATTGGAACAAATTGTCGGGAAACATTAGCAAAATGGGGCATCTTTGGGCAATGTTGGCAAACACTGGTGGCATTGGCACGTGGTGCAAAGCAATCCTAGGTGCGGTGCTAGGATTGGGTTTCATGGGCACGGCATGAAACCAAGGGAAGGCCTTGGCACGGGATCAAGGCAAGACGGGCAAAATGTGACCACAACAACACGTTCTGATCAGAGTTATGCGGGTGACATGACAGATAGTTGAGGCACAACAATGCGTTCTAGTTAGAGACATACACGCGGCATGGCAAGTCTTTGAGGAGACAATGCAACGAAGATACAACAGGACGGTCAAAGTTAGCTTGATCATTGGTTGTTGCTTGCACTTAGCTAGTGTGTGAGAAATTTGGTTAAGTATGAGTAGCAGGGACATATGCCTGGCATGTGGGGACAGTTATTGATTCTCGCCACAAATTTGGCTAAGTAATTGCTTTGCATTCTTGGCCAGACACCTGTCCAAAGATTTCAGGCCATATCCCTAGCAATTGGGGGCGTCAACAGCCTTCTTCCTCTATATATTTCGGATTTGTGAACCAAGGTTCAGCATGAAGTATTGTTTCTACAACCCTTAAGAGGCATAGTGCGTGTTTTCCTTGTTTTGACTGAGTAATAAAACGAGGTTGACTTTGGCTATAGTTATGTGTGTTTCATATTGTTTTCTGATGCGTTTAAGTGCGTCGGGCTGCCTTGCCATAGGTGTTGTCTCAGAACAGTAGCGTGCTGACTGATTGGTGCGCAATCAGGCCATCACAGGTGCAAAAATTTCAAGTCTGAAATTTACATTGTGACACTAGAGATGGTGTTGGTGTTGGTGCTGGGGGGAAAATAGCTTATTCACATGAGAACTATGAACAAAAAAAGAACTATATATCACATGTATAAACATAACAGTGTAATACAACAAAACATAATCATCAAGAAATCGAGCATCACAAAATCAAGAAGATGCTTACCATCAGTTTCTGAACTGCACCTGAACGATAAACCATTTGATGTGACAAATAACTTGACGCATAGTAATTTGTGAAGAATCTTTTCACTGATACACTGTATGATACCTCTGGAGACCATGGAATAGCACGGACAAGAACTGTGAAGTAACTTGGTTTTCGAGGAGAGCCCGTAAAATAAACCAATCTCAGCTTTGTGATGCTTTTGTATTCCTGTAAGAAAATAGTGACAGCAATCTTGAGGAATGGAACAGACTCCGAAAGGGAGTTGGTGAAAGAATCTTTCTCTACGTCAAAACCAAGTGAGATTACAAAGTAAGTATTTGTTACTTGTCCTTACGAAGTATAGAAGAAGACAAGCACAGCATGATATGACGTATAATGTGAGGCAATGAGCCCAAAGCCTGAAAAAGAAATGTATAGGATAACTTGAGAAAAACTGGATGAAGATAAAACACAGAAAGTAACTGACAAGCACAAAAAAAATGAAATTTCACTACACTTGTACAGTTATTAGCAGAAATAGTCATGTTTGTAATAATTCCCATTCATTCGGTAATGAATAGAGAATATTTTCACTACTCCTTTTAACAAGAAAAACTGTTAGGAGACAGTGAAACCACAGAAATATCTTAAACTTCGTAGAGTGTCGGAAAATCTGTTGAGGGTATTTATAAATTTAATGGAGGCATTACACAAATATGGTCCCCAGTGAGTTTGAGTAAGAGAGGAAGACATGAATCAACTCAGTCAGAAAAGATAGGTGAGTCAGGTAGTGGTTTAGTGGATCGAACTGTTCCCCAGACCGAAAATGTTTCATGATTTAAGTTCCAAATGCTCGATAGTGCTGATTCAATGGTGATTGACTGTTTGTGAAGGGGAGATGAATAGCTATGAGAAATAATTAAGTTGCTGAAAATATGTATTTATACTTGTGTGAGGTGGGCTTGCTTGTTGTGGAGCAGGCAGATCGGGGTCCAAAGGTAACGCACTCTAAACGAAAACTCCGTGTCAACCTCCACTCAATAAAACTCAAAGAGACTAGGAAATGGCCTGATTGCGTTAAATTAAACAAAATAGATTAATCGAGAAACGGATCATCAGTGTGAATGAGTGTATAGAAGGCAGAGACTTTGTTGCTTTTTGTATTAATACGATGTGCACGCCTATATAAATGAGCATCTAAAAAAGAAAATGTACTAAAACTTGATGATAGTTACTGCTATCAATAGATATAACGTAGTCCATACCATCTTGATTTCAATTTCACGTTTGCAATGCTGAATACATCAAGTGATTCAGCAGGGATTCGCTTGTGCTGCATTTCTTGCCCAAAATAATTCAGCGGAAGCACAAGAAAAATGCACATAATAGCAGCGATGGAGAATATCCGGATGCTGTTGCAAGTAGTACATCACCAACTGTAAGTGTCCTAGTAAACCCAACAAAAGATAATTTTCTACATTTATGTAATGAAATTGAAAGTAGTTACATAAAACCCTTGGTCAGCATACTATTTAATCTCATTAATATAACTAAATGCATTCATGAAAATCTTATTTGAGAAAAATGCAAGAATTATATGATCCGGTATGTAGGAGGGAAAATAGAAAAACAAAACATATGTCAAGCAAGACAATAGTTGCTAACTGAAATAACTAGCATCACAATAAGGTGCAACACTGTAAAGATACATCAAACAATATCCTATCAAGTAAACTTGAAGGAATAACAATTGGACTTCTTCCATAAAGGTTACACCACGAGAGCATGGAAATGAGTAGTGAGTATGACTAAATATGTAGTTATTTACAAAGTGATTGGAAAATTCTAAAAAAAAAAAAGATGTGGATACAATCAGAGCAGGGAATGAATGCATAAACACAGACGCACACTGACATGGTTTTATACATAAAATTTTAGCTCAATGATTGTAGGTATTCAGAAGCACACACACCTCCCGCATACAAAATTGTTGGTGTCAAACAAAGGCACGCTAGAACATGTTAAGGACATACAAACATGACGTGTAAAATTAATTTCATCAAAGGGTGGGGGTAACAAATCTTAAACATCCATGAACCATCCAATTTATAGCATGCAATCAACAACTTCCAATTTAATCTTTAAGGCAACATATATTCACCTGAAGACAACCGTCCTTAGAAAGACGACTGCATCCAAACCCCCAGCATCAAATATTTCTTCTTCAGACGCTTCCCAGGCCTTCAGTATCCAACTAGCTGAAGGAACAAGTCTGTCAAATCTAAAATAATCGGGTTGTTTGGATTGTAGCTGAGCAAGCTTCTGCCCAAAATATACTCTCACAAGGCTTGGTTGCTTTCTTAGAATGGAATACAATGACAGAAGCACCACACATATGGATATATTGATACCAGCTGATGTTAAGAGGGCAGATATATTCATCTCCAGCAGCTATATGTGCAACCCCCTAGGTGTCAGTTATCCAAACACGATGTAAATGAACAGCAGTTGTTAAAACCAGAAGGCCTTCCGAAAGAGAAGTCCAGGAAGAAGGCGGCTCTTAGCACAGCAGGAAAAGCTACAGAAGTATTACATCAGTAAGTTTTTCAAGGTTTCGCGCATAAATTTAATACTAAATTTTCAAAATTCCACTTCCCTGACCATGAATAAAACAAATATATAGCCATTGCCCATAATTTACTTTATTTTCTTTAGTCTTTTTACATTAAGTTATTTTTCTCCTCTTTTCCAGGTGTAAGAAAAACAAGAAGATGTAGAGCCATAAACTAAATATATAGTGCGCACAAATCCTCCAATAATGGTAGATTTAGTCAGTATAAATTGTTTTTAATAGGCAAAATGTCAAAATAAATATTTGGTAAAAACATGCACTGAGGATCAATTTATGTCACATCCTTGCATCAAAACAAAAAACTTTTGCATGTTCATGAATAGATTTATGCAGAGGTTAGACAAAAAGGACTCCAAAGTTCATATTTGTTGCTTAGGCCCTTAGATCAAAGGGAAATGCATCCATTTATCAGCATTCAACATTATAGAACCCTAATTTTTTTTCTTTGGCAAGGGGAAGAAAATAAGAACAACCAAGCTAAGTCAGATGAATAAAGTAAAAAGAGGGCTAAGTGCATCAAGCCACGTTGAATTCTCCTATGGTACTATCCACCTAGGATTTAGTAGCTGACCCGTGTGGTTCAGGGGAAAAAGTTACAAGTGCCATGAAGAATTAATTAGCTACTCCAACAAGCCCAAATACATCCTTAAGTTATATCTAGAAACCAAACCACTAATCATCCTACAGAATAATATAATAGAACCAATTATGTCGACACTAGCCATAAACAGAGAGCACAAAGTTACTCCTCTTAGATTTCAACCCATATAACCTCCAAAGCATTAAGCAATGGTTTCTATATGAAAGAAACAAGATCACACAAACTACCAAGTCTCAGTATAAAATTCCAAAACCTGACCGAGGCGGAGGGCCCTTGATCAATCACTACGCATAAACAGATTCGTGTAGCCAGCGCTACTTAAGTGGAACAAAGAGTTAGTTAGACCCAATTATCATATATCAGTCACATCATACAAAATGTGAGAGAAGTTCCCCTATCAAGTAATAATTAAAAAAATAATGAAACGTCCAAATCAAAGAAATCAAGAATTCAGTTCACAGAATTAACTACCATAGAATTCACGTGTAATTCAACAGTGCAAATTGACAATCATAACTCAAATAAGACGATATATCATTATCCAAAAAGAAGAACGAAACAAAAATAATCTATAAAAGGACACACCTGCGCGGATCTCAGATTGACAAAATGCGAAGTGGCTAAACCCTTATTAGAAAGCATCAATAACAATCAATCCATTGATTTCCACACATAAACGATGATGATTGCTTAGAAGACTCATCGGACAACGATAAACTTCGCTTGGACTCCACAAGCACCGCGGCAAAAAGGGAAGAGCGGAGAAATGGGAATTGATTAGAAGGGAAAGAATCAGAGGAAAAAAAACCTAGAAATTTTCAAAATTCGTTTATGGTCGCGAGTACGCAAAATTCTACTGCTGCTATACACATACGAAGTTCGTGAAAAGCGTGAAGAATCGATTGAGAGGAGGGAATTTGGGGGCATTGTCGTTTGCGTATTTGTGGCCGGAGTTGATAGGCGTAATGGTTGATTTGCGGGCCCACCGGAGATGCCACGTGGTGTACTCGTGACTATTTTTCAAACCGCCCTTAACTGTCCCAATCAGATGTCCATGCTACTTGCATGGCTCCACGAAATATATATGTATAAATGATGGAGATTTTCTGTCCATTAAATTAAAATTTTAATTCAAAATACTATCTATCCGTTAACAGTAGTTCGTCAAAGTTAACCATACGCGTAAAAAGATGAGTTGAATCGCACATCACTTATATTACTTGATCCTGAATTATACGTTAGTTTAAGGAATCATCATCTTTCAACATGTCGTTTTAAAGCGACTTAGGACTTAGGACAATTAGATTTCTATATTATAGTATTTTAAATATATATATATATATATATATTGTAATTTTTAAATATGTAAAAAAATTCAGCAACATTTTTGGCTTATAATGATTTCTGAATTTTTTACATTAATTTTTAGATTAAAAAATTATTATAAAACGTGGATTCCATAAATTAAAATTTTAATTTCGTAAAATTATTAACTAAAAAAATTATGTAAAAAAACTGCCAAATCATTCAGTATTGTTTCTTTTTCAAATAGAAAACAACAATGGAGTTTGGTTTAGACAATTGAATATTTATATAATGGTATATTAGTCACACAAAATGCTCAAAAAATTATTGTATAAAATTGACGTTAGTGATTTTGATGATTGGCTTATAAGTTAAATTTAGGATAAATTGCATTTTACCTCTTTAATTATAATCATTATTTTATCTATTTCACATTAAAAAATTATACTTCACTTTACTTTACGTATTTCTACTTATCAACAAAGTGAAAATTTAACTTTTTGTCATTTAAAGTAACGGAATATACTTGCAGATGAATAAAATTAAATTTTTCATCCAATTCTTAAATGAAAAATAGACAAAATTGTCCATTTATTTTTATTTTAATTTATTTTTTAAAAACATTTATGATTAAAAAAATCAAAATTAAAATAAACGGATAATTTTATCTATTTCATTCAAAAATTGAATGAAAATTTAATTTCATCTATTTTTAAACTTATTCCATTAATTTACATAAAAAAATATTAGTTTTTCAATTTGTTCAAAAGTAAAAGTAAGTAAAGTATAACTTTTTGAAGTAGAGGGAGGTAAAGTGATAATTAATTAAAATGGAGAGAGTGAAAGACAATTTATCCTTAAATTTATAATTTACACTAACTAAATTAATAAATTTATGCATAACTAGAGATTCTTCAGCACTATAGTGATTATAAGCATGATAAGTAAAAAAAAATTGTCTAATTAAATATAAATATAAAATTTAAATGGTATAAAATATAATTTATTTAAAGGACCTCCGGTAGGAGGTCCTCCATTTGAGTTTTAATTGGTCAAAAGTCTTACTTGTGGTAAAACCTTTTGTTTAGTCCCATTTGTTTTAAAAATGAGGAAGTCTTACTCACATGATAGCCACGCGCTAGTTATATGTAATTACTTTGTGTGTAATATTACTGTAGTAGTTACAGGTAACTAATTATTATTATTTATTTATTCATTTATTTTTAATTACATGTTCCAATAATATGTAACTTTTTAATTACATGTTTTGATATATAACTAAAAAAATTAATATTTTTCAGATACATATTTCAATAATATGTAACTTCTTAATTACATGTCTCTGATATGTAACTGAAAAATTTGATATTTTTCCAGTTACGTCACAAAATATTATACATATATATGTAATTGTAACATGTAACTAATATTATATAAGTAAATGTAACTAAAATTAGCCAAATATGTGTGAAAAATGATAATTATGAAATTATAACTAACATTAGTTACATGTAACAGAATTCATTATAAAAATCGAATATACTCATTAAAAGGCTCCCCTACAATTCTTGCAAATATCCTTACAATTCGTGCAATGCGGGACTAAAATACAAGTGAAATCTAATTTAAAGAACTAAATTAAAACTTAATAACAAAAGGATTTTTTATCAATTAGACTTAAAAAAAATGGATTTTTCATCGATTTTCCTTTTATTTTAATTAGGGTGTGAAATTTTTGGGTGATTTTTTTTTTTTTTTTAAATATATATCAATCTTATCTATATATTTTTTATCAAATCAATCTTAAGTTTTAACCAAAAATATATATTAAAAAAAATCATTCAATCACAGTGCTATTATTTTGAACTATCAATTTCATACTGACTTAAAGAACATCACATCAAACTAACTTAAGAACATCCTACTAATATACCAGGTGGTGTTTATATATTTTTTCTAAATAAAAAGAGAATGATTCATTCAGAGAGGTCAACGAATCAATGTCAAATTCATTGTCATTCAGCACATTTAAAAATTTAATATAAGAGAGCTGAATGGCGTGAGAAGAATTAATATTTTTTCCGCAACAAGAGAATATTAGATTACACCATGAAGATGAAACTGGACAATACAAACATTATTAAGCAATTAACATAATGTAATAACAACCTTATCTTAGGCCCTACAACGGATTAAGTGACGTACCCTAGTTTAATATTTAAAAATACAAAATAGTAAAACGTGAAGAGAAGGAATTTTTAAGGCGTTGATTTTTTTTTCTTCATAAAATTACATAGGTCAATTTTCAAAAAAATGAGTCGTCGCCTTGCATTAAATTTAAATGATGTGTTAGTTCATCGGATTTTAAAAAAATAAATCATTTTGGGAAATGACTTAAGTAAAGTTTTGACTTTATAACATAGTCCAACCAGAGATTCATTTAAAATAGATTTAGGTGTTGATTACGCTTGAGAAAGGCATTAGGCACCCTAAGACGCCCGTCCGAAAACGCTTCCTTGTCCAATTAAGTCCAGTGCCGAATGTTTTATTTTATTTTGAACTCTTTAAATGCTTTATTTTATTTTAAACTCTTTTCCTCTTATAATGAAACTCTTTGGGGGTTTTGGTTTAAGGTAAGGCATTTTTTTGTGTTTTTTAAATGTTCTCCAGATATGACCTCTTATCAATTATGACAAAATTGACAAGGATAATCTCCGGGAGAAAGCTTTTGTCAAATGAACTTCTTAGATGTAAGTGGGCAAATTAAAATAAGCGGATCACAATAGTTTAATGCAAATATGAATACAAAAATGTCGAAGTCTAAGGTTAATGATGTTAAACTTGTTGATTATATCTTATAATCACAATAATTCAAAAATTAATTAAAAATGGTAAACATACATGATTATTAAGACACAACAATAAAAAATGGTAATCGAATACGTACCTATTTGGGTCATCGCATGAGATTGAATCTGTCGCAATGGATTACTGATTAGGTCTTCCTCCCTATGATCTTGATTATTGTGGTGACGGCTCTCAATGGGAAGAAACTCTTAATCTAAACTAGGGATAAGACCTAATTATTTATATTATGGTCTCTTGTTGGGTCCTCCCATAACGGGTTTCAACAAAATTCAAAACCTACACTTACCACTTAACTGGACTTTTACATAAAAGATGTCACAACCCAAATCAAAATATGATAAATGATTATTTGGGCTGCTTAAAAATAATAAACTATCCATTAACCCATTTTTGTAAAACAATTAATTCAATTAATGTTAACCCATAAAAATATTCCAACATTATCTCATTTGGGGTTAATTGAACAAATTTAATTTTGAAAATAAGACTCTCGAATTAATAACAGAAATTTTTTATTTTTGGTGTGCCCATACCTTTTATTTAAAGAAATGATAGTCTATAAGTAGCATCTTGATAAATTTATCCGGTCCAACATGATCTTACTATTGAATTATGATGGTCTATATGTTAATCTCAATAAATATAAGACCTTTCATACTCACAAATATTTATAACCATATCGACATAGATTGTAAGCCCAGTAGTGTAGTAAGAAGTCAATGCCAACATGTAGTCATTATCAATATACATTGTTTTTATCGGTCCGCATTACAATTTTTCAACAAAATAAAATTGTTAATTGTAGTTTCTTAACAAAATGAAACTATTGTAGTTTCTCAATAAAATAAAACTGTTGCAATTTCTCAATAAAATGAACTTGTTAATTGCAGTTTTTCAACAAAATGAAACTGCTGCAATTTCTCAACAATATAAAATTGGTTGATTTTAACAAGTCATCTGTCACTAACAATACATCACGAGATCTCAAAACAATGATTTATGACAACCAAAAGTATACAACTGTAATTCTTAAGGCACAATATCTTAAGATACCATGTTATATAATCAATTCAAATAATATGATATGCAATAATATTATACGCAATAATGATGATCATCAAATAGATTTTAATTTTACAAAACGTATAACAATAGTGGTCACAACGTAATCATCGAAATAAAGGAAAATACAAAAGTTCCTACTAAACCAGAGAATCAAAAGATTCAATGACACTCATATTTACAACATGTTCCTGAACGCTACGGGTCTTAAACATTAGTTTAGTATAATCAATTCAAATAATATGATATGCAACAATATAACATGCAATAATGATAATCATCAAATAGATTTCAATTTTTGCAAAATGCATAACAATAGCGGTCACAACATATCATAGAATTAAAGAAAAATACAAAAATTCTCACTAAACCAGATAATCAAAATGCTCAAATAAGTATTAGCGACCCGATATATAAGAATTAATTGTATCATTATAAACTCTCATTTGTATAGAGTTTACAATAAACAATTATTTTTTAAACATGAAGATCAGCAAGATAAGGAAAAATTTATAACAATAGTGATCAATTCTTACATGACACAATTATCGAAATAAAGAAGATTACAAAAACTCTCATTAAATCAAGGAATCAATTTAGAATTTTAATGTGACGTTATTGTTGTTCACAACAAAAGAAAATTATTTTCACAAAGAATTACAACTAGATCAAGTATAGGTAATAGGTAAAATGCTCAATTAAGCATAAGTAATACAATATAAGAATCAATTGTATTATCATCAACTCCCATTTGAGTAGAGTCTACAATAAACGATTGTTCTTTAATCATGAGGATTAACAAAATAAGAAAAATTTAAAAATTCATCCCATTTGGTCAGATTGACCTTCAAATCCATATATTTCCTTCAAAACATAATGAAACAAATAACTTTTCAAAATTCATTCCCGTTGGGTAAACAAATTTATTAAATTATTTATTTCACATAATATCCTCATGCAATTAAATTAATCTACACAATAATCCCATTTGGGTATGTGAATGTACAAATTAATCTAAAAAAATTTCATCAACAAAATAGGAACTCGAAAACTTGCAAACTATGTTGGTTAAATCACTTTGGTAAAATAACTTCAAGATTTCACAAACAAACGTTTCAAATTGAGAAAATTAAATTATATTGTCAAAAAATTAACTTAATCTGCACAATAACTTCCTTTGAGCAGGTGAATGTACAAATTAATCTAAAATTTTTTCATTAATAAAATAAGAACTCGAAAACTTGCAAACTATGTTGATTAAATCTATTTGGTAAAATAACCTTAACAATTCACAAACAGCCGTTCCAAATTGAGAAAATTAAACTATATTACTCAACAATTAAATTAATCTGCAAAATAATTCCCTTTGGGTAGGTGAATGTACAAATTAATTTAAAAAAATTTCATCAACAAAATAAGAATTCGAAAACTTGCAAACTATGTTGGTTAAATCACTTTGGTAAAATAACCTTAACAATTCACAAACAACCATTCTAAATTGAGAAAATTAAACTATATTACTCAACAATTAAATTAATCTGCAAAATAACCCCCTTTGGGCAGTTGAATGTACAAATTAATCTAAAATTTTTCCATCAACAAAATAAGAACTCGAAAACTTGCAAACTATGTTAGTTAAATCATTTTGGTAAAATAACCTCAACAATTCACAAACAACCATTCCAAATTGGAAAAATTAAACTATATTGTCCAACAATTAAATTAATCTGCACAATAACTCCCTTTGGGCAGGTAAATGTACAAATTAATTTAAAACATTTCCATCAACAAAATAGGAACTCGAAAACTTGCAAACTATGTTGGTTAAATAATTTTGGTAAAATAACCTCAACAATTCACAAGCAACCATTTTAAATTGAAAAAATTAAACAATATTGTCCAACCACAACAGTGCATATTAGCGACATATATGCATATGATCAAAATAAGATGAAGTACGTTACAAAATGTACTTTTAGTGATCAACGATCAATTATAGTTGCAAAAATTTGAGGAACAATTTTACTGCACTCTAAAACTAATTATTAAATTAGTCTTTATATAGAATAAAAAATTAAGAGCTTGAAAATTAGAAAACTATAATTAATCATAATTAGTGTTTTTATGGGCTCATTAATATAAATCTCAAAGACCAAAAGTTGTAATTAAGAAAGTCCAGTTGACTGAGATATTACATAGGCCCAAATACAAAATCAATATCTATATAATGAGCCTAAACTTGGATCTCTACCAATATATTCTAATCACAGTGATAGTGTTTTCGATTCAAGATCTTTTCATATGTTCATGAATAATTTATCCATATTAGTAATTCCACCAATCTTGTTAATTAATAAATAATTAATGGTCCAACAAGTCCATTAGAATATATGCATGGCCCATTAAACACTTTAAGATCCAGACAATACAATAAGAAATTCATGTAAAATTGTACAAAAATAACTCAGTATTTTTCTTCCATTCCAAAACGCAAATATATTACTCCAAACATAGCCCAAATTCAAAAAATGAAATATCTCATTTTCATAATAACCAAATTAGTTGTTAACATTATACTTAAACTACTAAAAATCCTGAATACATATCATACATAGGATTATCTACATCTATTTTTTAATACTGCTCTATTTAATTTAGTTTTTATTAGGTTACCAAAATAAAATAAGGATATAATCCTTTCAATCATGTAACTCATCATGTAAATATTTCACAAAGATAACAAATAGAAAGATAAGGAGTCGATCCACTTTAGGATTCCTAACCTTCAAATACATGAATAAAACAACCATATGGACAATAATCAAAACAACCAAATTTATACAACCTCTAAATTTTAGGAATTAATTGTATAATTAACCATTCTTACTAATTTCAGTTCATTGCACTTCAGAAAAGAACATATAAAGTTAATAAGACATCTTATACATTTAAATTGAAACTACTTAGAACAAGTGAGATTCTAGTTAAATTTTCGGGGTACTTAGTGTCAAAACCCCTAACCTTAATTTCAATCCCTTCTACCATACCACCTAAACGCCATCGCCCTTCGACTCTATCAAATGAACGTCGACGTTCTTATCAGGGGCAAGGTAAATTTTTGACAAACTACTACGAACGGATATCGGGTGAAGACCCAACATCGATGTGGAATTCAACACACCCAACATCAAACAAGAGTCCTAAAGTTGAAAACCCAATGGGCCCAACTCAGTTTCAAAAAAAACCTTAACTTAAGATTAGATAATACAAGTGATATGGGATTCAATAAAGAATAATATCTCCAAAAAGAAATAAACACACTCTTTATAGCTCATTTGGTGAGCAATATACAATTATCCAATCATCTAATCTGAACTAGGGCCATATCTTTATGATCAATTGAAAAGTATTTAGGATGTGAAGAAGACTTTTGGATGTTTCTTCATGAGTCAAGACAATAAAACTCAAAGCATGAGATGATTTCTTTGAGCTCTCATATTTGCTCTTTAAAATAATATAGACAAACCCTTTTTTTACTCAAATAATAACTTATCATAGTCTATTAATCATATAATCAATCGAAGAAAAAGAATGTACGCATTATCCCTCTAATGTTTACTTCATCTATGTACAATTTATAAACTTTGAACGATATCGTGAAACAAAATGTAAATGTTAGTTGTGGAAAATGTCATTAAGCTAAAAAAAAAAAAAAAAAAACAATAATAATGTTGGTCACATAATAAACCAATGCTCAGTATTATTGATTTTCTCAAAACGATTTTTTTGCTTAACGATTTTTTGCCTTTTTAGCTGAAACTACTAAACTTGCGAGTAAAAATAGGATTTTGAAATCATCTACAACTATTCATTCGATTAGGGGCTAATATCAACATGACCTCACAATTATCAGCCAAGCAAAAATTAATCCTAAATACCACCTATATCATCCTATACTCTTACGATTTTGAATGAGTACACCATAATTACTCATGAATGAATATTATCAAAACATTATAAACCAATTATAAGAAGTTAATATTTTATCTAAATGTGAATAATGAAAATCACATGTTTTAGGATGGATCAATATTTCACTCCACAAAAATATTTCACATAATTAATTTTAAAATATGTAATTTTCTCAAAATACAAAGAACAAATACGATAATGCAATGACAATTACAAACGCAATTTACAGAAAATCGGGATTTCCTCTTCACAAATGCAATTTCCTAGAGACGTAGTGATAACAAATAGCAATTAATGAGAAAATAGGATTTTCACATATTGCCAAGCAAAAGATTATAGAATGAAGACATATATCAATATCTAGGTTTTAATACTAAGGTTGAGTTTTTCTGAAATTTTTGTCAGAGAACTGCTATTGAGCTACTTGATTAAAGGTCTCAATGAAAATTATCAGTTTCTAGTAAATTTTTACATTGATATTCGTATCAATAAAAGACCATAATTGTCTCATTAAGTGCTTCTGCTTGATTGTTTACAAATTATTATGCAAACTCAACTATAGGAAAAAAGAGAACAATCGGAAGGCAAGGACCACAGCAACAAATCCAAGAAGAAAACGAACTAACTATTATCGTTTGATCGGGATCTCACCCACAAAAAATAATAAAAGACAAAACTTTTGAGAAACTGTAGTTTCGGCACACCGACGGTGCCACAATTGCAGAGAGAAAATTTTAAACTAATTATTAAATTAGTTTTATGTGACTTAAAACTAATTAGGAGATTCCACATTAATAAAAATTTAATATAGGGAGAGTGATTAGTGAAATCTTATTCCAGATTAACCAACATAATATTTGGTAAATTTTCAACAGAAAAATATGCTTAAAATTAATTCTAAACTAATTAAATCATATAATAAATAATAATTAATTAAAAAATATTTTTAATTCTAAAAAAATAAAATAAATTTTACAAAAAATTAGAGGATCAAAAACCAAGTACACAGGAAAAAACGGGACCTAAACCAGGTCCTAGAACATGTCTCACGTTCCCCCACGCGCTTGTTACATGCGTGGGGGGCCCGGAATAGCTGGAGGTTGTCTTCAACCTCCAATCGGGTCTGAACTGGGTCAACTCGACCCGGTTTCGACCCGATTGTGTAAAAACCCTAAAATCGCGCCGTTTTCTCTATTTTTTTTATGGGTTTATGTAGATTTATATTTTTCTAACACGTCTATAACAATTAATTAAAGAAAAATTAAGAGAAATATCACTAAAAATCAAGAACAAGTCGCGGTTTTGAGGTTTTCTCACTCCTCCATGGCCAAAAACCTAAAACTCGTTTTTAATCCTTATTTCTACCGAATTTTATATGGGTTTGTACTAAATATTAATTTAAAACATTTATAGGATGTTTAATTGTATCAAAATCGCGTCTATATCCATCGATTTTAAAAACGAATCTCGATTTCACTAGGATTTCGAAGCTGAAAATTAAATCACGAAATACTTCCTAATTACACAACCAAACAACATATATAATATATCAATTTAAAGATTGAATCAATAGGAATGAAAGGTCTAAATTTTTACATTCAATAGAAACAAAACAATATATGAAATCACGGCCCCAAGTTTTGGTTTCAGGAGTTTTCTAGGGTTCGTAGTCGAAACTTCAACCACGAAATACTCTCTGAATAAGCAACCAAATTGCATGTATCTTATATCAAATTAAAGATTAAAACAAGAGGAATAAAATCCCTAATGTTTCACAGCTAATCGAAATGAAAAATCACATAAAATTGTGCCCACAAGTTTCCGTTTTGTTTAAAAACAGAAAAAAAAAATTCTAACAAAAAACAATCGTCGATCCTACATCATGTTCGTAGGCTCTGATTATATCTCATAATCACAATAGTGCATAAATTAATTAAAGATCGTAAACATACATGATTATTAAGGTACAACAATAATTAATGGTAATCGAATACGTACTTGTTTGAGCCATCGCATGAGATTGAATCTGTCGTAGCGGATTACTGACTAGGTCTTCCTCTCTATGATCTAGATTATTGTGGTGGCGGATCTCAATAGGAAGAAACCCTTAATCTAGATTAGGTAGGGGACTTAGTTATTTATATTAGGGTTTCTCGTTGGGCCCTTCCATAACGGGTTTTAACAAAATTCAAAACCTGCACTTGTCACTTAATTGGGTTTCTACATAAAAGATGTCACAACCCAAATCAAAATATGATTACTGATTATTTGGACTGCTTAAAAATAATAGACTATCCATTAACCCGTTTTTGTAAGACAATTAATTCAATTAATGTTAGCCCATAAAAAATATTCCAACAAAGCTAGCATACTGTGAATTTACTTTGATTTCAATATTTGATAATCACAATGAATCTTTATGCCCTTACTTTTATTATGCAAAATGAGTATAATAATGGCCTATCATATCTTAAGTGATAATGACAGGCGTAATGAGACAAAACTATATTGCATGGTGCTTAAAGTAAAATTAAAAATAAGACAACTAAATGACATGTTAAAATTAGCGAATGTGCATGGAATGAGATGAAATTTGAATATGGTATTACCTAAAATCGTGATATATAATGTCCTAGTTTTACATATGCAAGGATATGCTCATTTGGTGATGACTTGACCTAAAGTAGTGTACGCCAAAATATGAGACAACTTTTACAGTTTTGACTCCCTCTTTAAACACTTATTTATAGTTTTGACTACCTCTTTAAGTGACTTTACTTTATACAAAAACAAACCGACTTAAGCATACAAATGTTATGGGAATGGATATGCAACAACTTATGGGCCTAGATAGATTATTAAACCATATCTTTCATTAAAAGATTCACACTAAACATGTCAAACTATATGTAGTATGTCAAACTATATGCATAGTGAGTGGTAAGATAGCAAAAACGTGATTTCTAATCCAAGTGTAGTGACATATTTAAACATATACTTATGATTTCTTCTTACATGAAAATGATCCTAATGCCTAATATGACATATTTAACTGACATACACAAGGATGAATATGAAAGTATGCCAATGATATTCATGTCCTAAACATATATATACTAAATGGAAAAAATGGATTCAACACTATAGGATAGTATGAATTTTCCAATATGGCCTAATCTATATCTATATCTAATATTAAAAGTGAAAACTTTTGCCTAGATTGAACAGAAATACTTCAAGCATGTAATACTTGCTTTTGGAGAGTGACGCGCCCTGATTTTTCCGAAAGGAAAAGAATATGAAATGATAAAGTTTAAAGAGAAAGGGTTTTTTAAAGCGTCGGTTTTCTCAAAAAAGTACTTAGGCCGTTTTAAAAATAAGAAGTCACCACTTAGTATTGGATTTAAATGATGTGTTAGGTCATTGAATTTTTAGAAAATAAATTTAAAAGGCCTAAGTAAAATTGACTCTAAAAATAAGGTCAAACCAAAAATTCATTTAAAGAGCTCGCGGGACGGTTATGCTCGGTAAAGGTTTTAGGCACCCCAAGACGCCCGTTCAAAAATGGTCGGTACCGTATTTCCAATTAATTTCAATTAGTTTACGTCCAAACGTTTTATTTTATTACAGAAATTTAGAGTACGATAACAAAATAATGAAGAAAATTGAAAAACATATTTGCTTCGGTCAAGATTCCCGATACACGGGTACGATAAGAAAATAATGAAGAAAATTGAAAGATCATAAAACATACCTACTCTGGCCAAGATTCCCGATGCATGAGTTTTTTTATCTCTCGCAGATGGATTCTCGAATGGGCTTTCATTAAGAATCACTCTCTAGGAGAGTTTCTCTCTGAATTTTTGAGTGAATAAATTAGGAGGAGAGTCCTACTTTTAGGAAAAGATGGAGAATGAAAAAACCCTAGGAAACCCTAGGTGGCCGTCTAAACCCAATCCAAATTTGGCAAGGCAAAAAAATCCAAAAAAAGGAAAAAAAATTCTAGAACCCGGGCACATGTAAACGCATGCCCTCTACCGCCTGTCGCAAACTCTGCCACGTGGCAATTGTCTGCGAGTGACAAATATCATGCAGCATCAGGGTTTACCTATGTTTTTTTATTTCTCTTTTGATTCTAACTGCGGGCCCCCTAACTTTTCTCTCTCTCACACATCTCATCGCCTCTCTCTCTCTCTCTCTCTTATTCCAACTTGTTTCTTTATTTCATTTTTTGTTTTTCCCTTTTATTTATTTATTATTTTTTTGTTCTCTTTACCTAATTCTTTTTTCTTTTCTACTTTTTTTTTTTAATTTTTCGATAATAAAATAAAAATTAAATAAATTATAAAATTAAATTAAAATAGAAAAAGTATATTTTAAACCCTCTAATTATTGACACGTTTCTAAGTAGTCCTTATAAGTTTGCGTGTTTCATTTTAAACCGTCTATGTATCAACACATTTGTAAATGGTCATTCTATCAAAAATTACGTCCAAAGTAACAGAATGAAGGGGTAAAACAGTAATTTTATATTTTTTAATCATTCTCTTTTTTTTTTTTTTTTTTTTCCTTCTTCACTTTTCTCTCTCTCTCCCACCCAACTCTTTCTCTTCCCCACTCTCTCCCTTTCTCCCTCCTCACCGCAAAGCAACATCCTCTGTTATGAGGGTGGTTCACCCCATAACAGGGGGTGTGTTTTACCCCCTTGTTAGACAGGGGTGAAACATACAGAGGATAAACAGTACAATAGTTTAATAGATTTAATAATTAATTTAGGTAATAATTTAGAATTTCAAATAAATAGACAAAATAAAATATATATAGCAATAGCTAAAGGATTTGGTAAGAAATGCCAAAATATAAAAAAGTATAGAAGAAAAGTTAGATTATATAAAAGATCAAAATAATTCTACAACAAAGAAAATTTCTAAGGCACAAAATATAGAAAAAATAATAAAACATTTAGAGTTAATTAATCCCAAGGTACTCGAAGTCGAAAACAATAATATATATAAAGAAATTAATATGATAAAAGAGCAAGTCAAAAAATTAGAACAAACACAAGATATATTGGATAAACAGTTAAAAGAAATATTAAAAATACTTAAAGATTAAAGAATAGTGAGTCATATTTAGAATATAAACAGGCTTTAAAGGAAACCAAAAGGTATTTAGCACTACTTGTAGAACTTAGTAAATGTACAGGAAGATCTACAAGAGATTCATATATTAAAACGAAATAACACCATAATATCTCTTTTAATTCATTTACATAAAAAGATAGATGATTTAGATACAAAACAAGACTTACTAAGAGAAGATCTAGAAGTTCTAAAAAAGGAAAAAACTACCAAACAAGAAATAGAATAACATAAACAGATTGAAGATTTAATAACATCATTCAAAGACTTTGACATTAAAGAAAAACCTAAACCTAAAAATAAAAAGAGTTATCTTTACGTGTAAAAAATGATCGATAAACAAATAATAGTTAGAAGCTTACCTAATCAAAATATAATTGGAAATCTCATAAGAAGGAATAGATCTGAACATAATTATGCGCAAAGAATTGAAACACTAATAAACTTAGATAAATAAATATAAACTTTTAAGAAAAATGTACTTAGAATAGTAAAATCAAATGTTTTATACCAAAACACAAACAATTTTTTTGATAAATCTGTTATATATAAATATTTTTCTGAAAGAACTATATCCTGCGCCCATGAAGATCAACAAATAATTTTAGATTTACTAGAATTAAAAAAATATAATGAAATAGGAAAATTTAATATGCCCTTAGTACATTTAGGACTAATAGTTTTAGGACTTAAAGGACTACATAGAATGGGATTAGGAACAAAACTATTAATATGCATATATGACAGTAGATTTACGGACATAAAACAAGCTTTATTAGAAAGTATTGAAATAGATATGAATAACAATGAAAAAATAGTATATTTCGCACCAGATTATCAAGTTACTAGTGACAAGTTATATAAAAATATAAAAATAGGAATTAAAATAAGAGGTTATAGTAGGAAAAGAGAATCAAATAATATCCTGCTATGCACATGATTTATAGCAAAATTTAGCCAAAGTAATAAAACTAAATATAAGCTAAACAATGAAAATTTAATAAAATATTAGGGACAAAGAGAATTAAGGCAATACCAGCCAAAAAAAAAAATTCATCAAAAATAAATGCAGGACTTGATTGAAAAATAAATAGTTTTATAAAATAAAAAATATTAGTACCAGGAAATAACATGACTTATAAAATAAAGATGGATCACTTAATATGAGATTTAATGAATATCATTATGAGGCAGGAGGATCGAGTAATAATATAAATGAAGAGGATTCAGAAAATAGCGAGGAAGAAACTAATTTTATGAACATAGAAGAACCTAAAGGATATACCCTAGATAATATAAAAGAAATTATAGATAATGATTATGACAACATGATAGCACAAGGAATGACAGAAAAAGAAGCACAAAAATTAGGATGTGAAAAATATGATATGGACTTATATTTTAGTATATTAATAGATGATTGTGAATTAGATCCAATCCTCATACTAAAAAACAATCATAAAAAACCAAAATCTTTTAAAGAAATTCCTAGAGAGGTAAAAAATAATATAAAAGAAATATGAATATGAATATGATGGAAGCAGATAGAGAAGCATCTAGAAGTAGTATAGATAATCAAAGAACAAATTCATACCAATATCAACCTAGACCACCAATACTATATAATTCAGGAGGAAAAAGACTTATTCAACCAGGAACATATCAAGAAGTAGAATCAAATAGAGTGTAGAAAGGAAAATGATTAAGAAGAATTCCTGAGATAGCAAAAGAGTTACCAGAGGTAAGTATATCTTGATCAATTTTAAACATAACAAGATGGAATTCCCAATAGAGTGTAGAAAGGAAAATGATTAAGAAGAATTTCTGAGATAGCAAAAGAGTTACCAGAGGTAAGTATATCTTGATCAATTTTAAACATAACAAGATGGAATTCTCAATTATAGTACGAAGTAATAGATAAATGGAAAAACGATGATGCAAGAGCATTGCAAAATAAAATGAATCAAGATATAAATATGTGAGAATTTATGGAAACCCTATTAGGAGAAACTGTAGTAAATTAGCATAACATAAATTTATATCAGGACTAAATTTTATTAGAAGCAAAAAATGATGTATAATAATAAATAATAATTTTGTTACAATAACAAAAAAATGTGTTACCACACCAACAGATTATTTTATTCGACAAAAACAAGATATACTTACAACAGAGTTTACGGTTGCGAAACGTGGTGGCCCGATAGATAATTTAGATAATAAAAACGAAAATTTATATATTACTATAGAAGAAAATCAAAAAGACACTAAGGAAATTAATAGAAATAATGTAAAAAATATAAACCACAAATATAAACCAGGAACTAATATAGAATATATACTAAAATCAGTAGAAAAATGCCTAAAACAATTAAAAAAAATAAAAATTAGATAAGATAATAAATTTAGCAAAAAAAACACAAGTGTTAGGGAGAAGATCCTATAAGATATTGGGACAGAAATAAAATATTAGTACATTTATAAATAAAAAAAAAAAAACTGAATTAAGTATAAAAATAACAAGTGACAAATATGTTCCTATAGACATAGAAGAATTTGATAAGCAAAAATAGGAGAATTGTTAAAATTAGGAGTAATAAGATATAGTGACAATAGACATAGAAGTAAAGTCTTTATGGTTAGAAATTATGCCGAGATAAAAAAGGGCAATGCTAGAATGATAATAAATTATAAAAGATTTAATGATAATACAATTGAAGATAATTATTTAATTCCAGGCAAGGATAGTTTAATAAATTGCATACAACACAAAAATATATTTAGTAAATTTGATTGTAAGTCAGGATTTTAGCAAATAAAAATGGATGAAAAATCAATACCATTGACAACTTTCACCTGCCCAAGAGGACATTATGAATGGATTGTCATGCCATTTGGACTTAAAAATGCACTTAGTATATTTTAAAGAAAAATGGATCACATATTTAAAAAATATTATAAATTTATTTTAGTATATATATATGACATATTAGTCTTTTTAGAAAATGAAGAAGAACATTATGATCATCTATTATTAATATTTAAAGAATTTATCAATAACGGATTAATAATAAGTAAAAATAAGATGGAATTATAAAAAAAAATACATAGGATTTTTAAGAACATAAATAGAAAATGGTAAAATAAAATTTCAACCACATATAGTAAAAAAGATATTAGCATACCCAGACAAGATTGAAAACAAAAAACAACTTCAGAGTTTCCAATGATTATTTAATTATGCAAGAATATACATCAAATATTTAAGAAAAATTGTGGGACCTTTATATAGTAAAACTAAACAAGGAGGACAAAAATTATTTAACTTAGAAGATATAAAGATAGTTAAGCACGTGAAGGAATTTTGTAAAAATTTATCAGAGTTACACCTTTCATTAGAAACAGACTATAAAATAGTAGAAACAGATACATCAGAAAAAGGATGGGGAGCAATCTTATATTGCAAACCTGACAAATATAAAGATAGGAATGATGAAAAGTTACGTAGATATGCTAGGGAAAAGTATATAGATAGGACCCAAATCTAACTAGCTTAGACTACGAAATATTTGGCGTTATAAATGCTTTAAATAATTTTATATTATTCTTAAGTAAAACTTTTACAGTAAGAACGGACTGTGAAAACATGCTAAATTTTATAGAAAAAGTAGTGAACAGAAAATACATTAAAAAAAATGCGTAAATTTCATAAATACTATAGCTTGAAAAGGATATAGAGTAGAATTTGAACACATAAAAGGAAAAATAATAGTTTAGCCGACTATTTACCTAGAGAAATTTATTCTAATATTTGTTTTGCAGATGGACAACAAGACCTCGACTTATGGCAACAAGATTGTCTTACCGACATATTTTAAGAATTCCCCTAAGTCCTAAATCTAAGATAGAAATAGATGACCACTTATAATGCGTAGTAGATAACTTATGAAACTTAGACAATGCACAACCCATTAAGATAAATACAATTTTAGCTATCATTCATCACTTTGCATCTCTTACGAATAATGGATTAAGAAAAGATTTGAATATTACTGTGTTTTCCAAGGACATGAAACAGGAGTGTTTGCAAAATGGGAGGAAGTTTTGGAAAGAATTTTTAAGTATCCATATCTACATTTTAAAGGTTTTTATACATATAGTGAAGTACTTACATCATCATTATCATTATCAGGATATAATTTTAAAATCCGCAACTCTACATATGAGAAAAATAAAAAAGAAAAAGGAATTGCATCCACATCAATAGATACATCTGGGGCATCATCATCAACATTTTTTAATTATGAAAATTGCAACATATTACAAAACCATTTTAAAGATATAAATGAAAAAAGAGATCAAGTTTTCAAAGAAAACATAGAATTGAAAAATAAGATATATTGTCTTGAAAAATCACTCTCAAACATAACTTGGGAAGCTGAAACTTCTAACCACATAATAAATTCCTTTTATATATCTAAGATAACATTTGACAAAAATGAGTTCATTGATGAACCCCAATACATAAAAGACCAACTTGAAAAGCAAAAATCTCGTGCCTTCTTCTTTTCACTTCAATTTCTTTGTCCACCACCCAGACATATTATTCAAGATATAATTCAAAAAGCCAACCAAAGATATCGTGATATCCAAACTCTTATTCAAGATCATCTCCAAAACATATGTCACTACTCAATATATGTTCCTGGACTTAAAGCCAAATATGACTCTTATTATAAAATCATCTTTTGTTGCAAAAATGGCACAATATGTTTATCGGATATGGATCCTTTCGGAACTTATGGTACCTACCACGTCACAAATAATATAATTCGAGTTTCCATAGACCTAAATGAATATCAGACTATTGCTCTCAGATTTGAAAATGAAGATATAATTCTCATGGCCCAAAAACTTATGGGCTATGGATTTTTAGCCCAATTTAATATTCATGACCTAGATCAAACTAATCAATTCGGACAAAGACTTGCGATATGCCTTCTTAACATATTTATACATTCACATATCCAAGGAATAGAAGTATATATAAAATCTATTGGCCCAATATTTAAAGGCCTTCATCCTATTCCAACCAAACATAAAATTGCCCTTGTTCGAAGACTTCAAACCACAACTAATAAAGAAAAAATTCTCAGGCCTCTTAGATTGGCAACCAATTCCGATCCGCCATGGTTTTGTGATAACCTTCCACTTAATGAGCAAATAGAACATTGGACTATCATAAACTTAGTCAGAAAAATTGATTTTTGACATATTGAATATCTCCATGGACCATTCAATCTTATTACAGAAGATTCAATCCAAAAGATATACTGCAACATTCATCTTCCACAGGTAAAATTTCGCAACGACATAAAGAAAAATGAGTTCTATGAATTCTATGAAGACGAATGGCATAAAGAGCTTGATGATGATCCAAAATAAAGATGATATCCCACCAGGATTCAGATATCACCTTGAGTATGAAAAATATTCCCTTGATGATATAATAAAAGACAACCTTGACAACCAGATGAAATATTAGATAAAAAAATTTGATCATGATCATGTGTTTATGCCCAAAGGCCACCGACTATTATGGTATGATCATATCAATTATTGATTTAATAAACGTCATTACTTACGTAGTGTTGTAAATTATTTGAGTACGTATGTCATTGCTTATGTCCATAAGCTCTGACAAAGGTTTGTTTGTCATTTTGTGGAGTCAGCACTCTCTTTAAGAAGTTCTTTTGAGTCATCGTTATCCTTTTATGAGGATAGATTCTTTTACCGATTCTTTCGGTTATCGATTTTGTCTCATGGTTTGCCCATAAATTGTAAGACCGACTATTATAGTAAGAGAGAAGAGAAAAAGAAAAACTAATTGAGAGCTTCCACAGAGCAATCAAGCATCCCTTCTCTATATTACTATATAGCCGAGCAACATCTAGTCAGAAATAAAAATTGTAAGTCTTGTAATACCCTTTTGTGTAAACATATTGAAGTTTGTTATATTTCCTCAAGGGCACTCCGGAAAAGGAAATCCTCTTTTTAGTATGAATTTCTTATGAATGATTTTATTATTTGAAATATTAGGAGATATTATTTCTTCTTTGAATTATGAAAAACAGTTAACAAACAGATTTCATGAAAACATTAAAATTGAGAAAATGTTTTGATAAAAGCCCCTAAGTTTTCACACTTGTTACTCGTTTTAGCCAATGGATAGACGATTTTAGGGTGGTTGTCAGTTAAAAACATGCTTTGAAACAAAACAGTTTTCAAAATTTATCGGAGATTAATGAAGTTTGGTTAACGGCAAATTGAACCGGCCCATCTGACGCAACTATTTTCTCTATATTCAGTTTAGAAATAATTTTGAAATAATATTTCAAATTATAAAAAAAATTTCATCCTAACATAAGGAGGTGAGTACTTATTAGAAAAACTACAATTATTGTAAACAAAACTTATATGAGATATTCTAACTCTCATAATCTATCTCTAATTTCTTAAAAAAAAAAAAAAAAAAGGATACCTAGGTAGACTAAGGCAGTAGACCTTTATTTATAAACAGAAAACATAAATTTCTACTAGATAGTATCTAGTGGTTTCAAATGATTTTTGAAATCACCTTATTATATAGATATCGAGGTAGACCTTTATTTACAAGCAAAACACATAAATTTCTACTGGATAGTATCTAGTGGTTTCAAACAGTAGTAGATCTTAGGAAATTAGGAAATATAAATTAGATATATATAATTTAGTTTATGATTAAAAAATTAGAATATTTAAACCTATAAATTCCAGAATATCAAAAAAACCTATAATACAGAAAACTCAATAATAACTTGTAATTTAAAAGGAGATTATAAACATATATTACATACAGAGGATAAACAGTACGATAGTTTAATAGATTTATTAATTAATTTAGGTAATAATTTAGAATTTCAAATAAAAAGACAAGATAAAATATATACAACAATAGTTGAAGGATTTGGTGAAACACCCGTTGTAACACGAGGTGAAACACCCCCTGTTATAGGGGTGTTTTCAGGTGGGGAGAGGGAAGGAGAGAATGGAGCGGGAGAGTTACAGAGAGAAAAAAGAAAGAAGAGAGAAAGAGAGAGAGAGTCGAGCGGGAGAGAAAGAAAGAAAAGTCAAGAAGTAAAAGAAAAATATAAAAATATAAAATGACAATTTTGCCCTCGAAATTTTGTTAGTTTGGACGGAATTTCTAATAGAAAGGCCTTTTAAAAATGTGTTGATATGTAGAAGATTTAAAATGAAACACGCAAACTTAAAAAGATTACTTAGAAATGTGTCAATAGTCAGATGATTTAAAATGTACTTTTACCAATTAAAATTGAGTGGGACGGTCAAAATGACATGTCTACAGCTATCCCTCTTTGTCATGCGAGTTTTACTCACTTGACAAAGACATGAGGACACGTCATTTTGATTGGCTCTTTTCTGGATTTTCAAAGCATTTTTTATTTTTTTGAAATTTTATAACAAAATGGCAAAATTCAAAAATATCATTTTCAAGGAGTGATGTGAAAGAATAGGAACGTAATATGGATGACTTACAACTGAACCCTAAAAAGGTTGCCTTTGTATCTCGATAGTGCCAAGAATCAGGTTACACGTAGTCTTAGGCGAGGCAAGAAATGAATGCAAAATAATGTGGCACTCACAGAGACACAATGCAAAACATAAAAAGTCGTCACGGAAAGGCAAATGCAAAAAAAAAAAAATAGAAAAATCATCACAGAAAGGCAAAATACGAATAAAATGTCATCACAAAGAGGCAAAATACAATATGAAATGCCATTACAGAAAGGTAAAATGCAACATAAAAAAAACATCACGGATAGGCAAAATGTAAAATAAAAAGATCATCACAGAGAGGCAAATGTAAAATGAAAAATCCATCACTGAGAGGCATAATACAAAATAGAAAGTCATTACGGAAAAGCAGAATGCAACATGAAAAGCCATCACAGAGAGGCATAATGCAAAATGAAAATATATCACGGAGAGACAGAATACAACATAAAAAATCACAACGGAAAAACAAAATGCAACATAAAAACTCATCACAGAGAGGCATAATACAAATAAAAAACCATCACGGAAAGACAAAATGTAAAATGAAAAAGGTCATCATGGAGAAGCAAATGTAAAATGAAAAAATCATTAAGAAAAGGCAAAATACAAATGAAAAGCCATCACGAGAAGGCAAGTGTAGGATGAAAGCCATCATGGAGAGGCAAAATGCAATATGAAATGACCATTACGTAGAGACAAAGTGCAACATAAAAAGCCATCATGGAGATAAAAAAAAATGCAAAATGTAAAGGCCATCACAGCAAGACAAGTGCAGAATGAAAATCATCACGGAGAGGCAGAATGCAAAATAAAAAGTTATCACGGAGAGGCAAAGTGCAACATAAAAAGTCATCATGGAGTGGCCAAATGCAAAATAAAAAATCCATCATTGGGAGGCAAATGCAAAATGAAAGTTATCATGGAAAGACAAAATGCAACATGAAATACCATCACAGAGAGTCAAATGCAAAATAATGACAAGATATAAAATGTGTCCCAACTTACAGCTGGGGCTACCAAGCTCAAAACTCCCTAAATGCAAAAATGGGCGAACTCCATATAATGTGCCTCAGTTTGGGGCTGGAGTGAAATAAAGGATAAAGATATAAAACACACCCCAGCCCGCCGCTGGGGTTAATACTGGAGAGCGAACCTTGATAGGTTGTTTACGTACCTTGGCTTTATGCCAAGAACCAAGCTTAGCGTAGTCTCCTAAGCACCATTTTCAGGGCAAGAAAGACATCAAGACGTTAATTTTGGGATTTTTAGCAGTAAGGACTTTAAGTCTGAGCCGACGAGAAAAAAAGAGGTCCATGTTTTCGGCCGTTAGAGATCCATGTAAGTAAACAAGAAGACATTTCCAAAATATAATCTTAGTATGAGGAAAAATAGGTCACCTTTAATGACTTGCAATTCTGTCTCACCCTTTTTCATTGTAATCGCTCAGTTGATAACACTTAGATCGAAGCAATATCTGGAGATTATTTCATCTTGTCCTTTTTACAAATCTAGAAGCACACCTTGCAGTGGTCCTTTCATAGGTTATTGGCGGGGTCCGGCATTAAACACTGTCTCTATCCACTTTTACTCTCTTCTTAAGCCTGATGATTCTCATTTCCTCTTTTTCGCTGGGCACCTTTAGTATTAGGGGATCGTGTACTCCTGCTTACCTCGTATTTATTAAATCCAACAAAACTAGTTTAGTCAAAATATGAAAAAATGTATAAGACCTTACTAAAAAAAATACATTTTTCACCAGATATGATTGTTGCGAGATTTGACGCTTGATTGTTTGACAAGTATAACTTTAATGCAAATCCTGGCCATTCCTAATGTTTATTTCCACATATTCGAACTTCTTCTAGATCCATCAAGTTTCAAACATGGAAATCTTTATAGTCAATGAAAATCATCCTTAGTGGCATTCGAAAAGGGACCCTTGGGCAATCTACTTTTTTTTTTTTACCACTTTTTTACACCAACGCTTTTTGTATGGTCGGTGGTTTTGTGTCTTACTATGGTCTCTACATTTTTTCACGGCACTCTTTTGAGTTTTCACGACATTTGGGTAGCACTTATTTTATTTTTCATCTTTTTCCCTCGTTGCCTAGCGACTTAGAGTCTGAGACTTTTTCTTTCTTAAGGAGACAAGTAATCACGCTCAAGACAACTTACTTGGGAAATAAAAAACTTTATTAGGTAAAGTATTTCTTTACAGAATCCAAGTTCAATGGCTTGGGAAATATATTGCCATCTATTTCCTAGAGAATCAGCACTCCGTCGCTCAAGGCTCGTGAACAACCAAAAGACCTTCCCAGTTTGGGGCGAACTTGCCTTTGGCTTCTTCTTGAAAGGGAAATATTTTCTTCGACATCAACTCACCTGCCTTGAAGATTCCAAGGCGAACCTACTTATCATGAGCTTTGGATATTCTTTGTCTGCAACATTGTCCATGGCATATCGTTGTAAATTGTTTTTCATCGATTAGGCAAAGTTGTTCCAACCTCTACTGTACCTATTCATTTTCATCGAGCTCGACCCCCATGAGTACCCTTAGAGATGGGATTTCCACCTCGGCACATATCACCGCTTCCGTGTTGTAGACCAGAGAGTAGGGGGTTGCCCCTATTGAGGTTCAGACCAAAGTCTGGTAAGCCATCAAAGCATATGACAGTATGTCATCCCACTCTGTATAGTTGTCGATCATCTTCTAGAGGATTTTCTTTATATTTTTATTAGCGGCTTTCACTGCTCCATTCATCTTTGGAGGATAAGGCACCTAGTTTTTGTGCTCGAACTTGAACTGCTGACAGATCTCTTGTATTTTCAATCCCTTCAGATTTTTGGCATTATCGGTTATCAGTGCTTGCGACAAACCGTATCTCGATACAATGTTTTTTTGGATTATTCAGGTTACTATCTTTTGAGTCACTTAGGCCAGGGAGACAGTCTCTACCCACTTAGTAAAGTAATCGATTGCCACTAGGATGTAGCAATGACCACTCGGTTTCTTAGGGTAATTTCTCCTATAACATCCATACCGCACATTGAGAATGGCCATGGGACAACCAAGGAATGAAGTTTCGAATAAGGGACATGGATTTGGTCACCGTGAATGTGGTACTTATGGAATCTTCGAACAAACTACACACAATCGTTTTCCATCGTTAGCTAGAAGTGCTCGGTCCTTAGGATTTTCTTTGCGAGCATGAAACCGCTCATGTGTGGTTCACATAAGCCAACATGGACTTCTTTCATCAATTGGATGGCTTTTTCCACTCCAACACACCTCAACAATCCCATGTCAGGGGAATGCTTGTACAAAGTCTCCCCACTCAAGAAGAATTGGCATGCTAATCTTCGAAAGGTCCTCCGATCAACACTCGATGCTCCCTCTGGGTACTCCTTATTTTAAAAAAAAGCTATTTATATCATAGAACCAAGGGTCCTTGGCAGATTTGACTTCAAACTAGCAACCATGGGTCGGTTAATGCAAAACTCATATTGCCACTGGAATGATATTATCCTCTTCTCGGGTGATGGAGATAATAAATGCCAAGGTAGCTAAGGCATCGACAAAGTCATTTTTTAGCCTCGGTATGCTTTCAAATTCAATCATTGTAAACTACTCACATAACTCTAGGAGGTGATTATTGTATGCTACAGAGGTCGGATCTCTCGTGGCATACTTATCAGTCACCTGGTTGATTATCAACTTTGAATCTCCAAACACTAGCAACTCTTTGACTTTCATGTCGATGGCTAACTAGATCCCTAAAATACATGTTTCATACTTGGCTTGGTTATTGGTTCTTTGAAATTTTAACTTGGAATCCACTAAGTAATGCTGCTTACTCGAAAAAAATAGAACGACCCCAATTCCAACTCCTCAAGAGTTCACGACTCCATTGAAATACATTTTTCAAATTGTCTCATCCTCTTCTTTCTCCACCACATGAATTAAATCATAAAGAAATAGAATCTTAGGAGGCCGGTAATCTATTTCGGTTCGACAACTAGCTAATTGATCTGATATCGCTTGACCCTTTACCGATTTTTGCGTTTTGTAGACAATGTCGAACTCTGTTAACACCATCTGCCACTTCACAACTTTTCCTGATAGAACTGGCTTCTTGAAAATATACTTTAGAGAATACATCCTGGCTATCAAATAAGTAGTCAATGGGAGCATATAATAACGCAATCTTTGAGCGGATCTACCCAAAGCACAACAACTTCTCTCCAGCAAAGCGTAGTTTTCCTTGTATTTCGTGAAACACTTGTTGAGGTAGTAGATGGATTGTTCTTTATTTTTAGATTCATTAAATTATTCAAGAATGACTTCTATGGAGGAGTTGAGAATTGACAGATACAACAACAAAGGAACTCTTTCTCGAGGTGGCACCAAAACAGGAGGGTTGGTTAAGTTGGCTTTGATCTTCTCCAAGACATTCAGACATCGGCATTTGATGATCCATCACTCTCGTTTCGAAACAGTTTAAAGATTGGTTCACTAGTGGCAGTGAGCTGAAAGATGAACCAGGCTATAAAATTTAATCGGTCTAGAAAACCTCAAATCTCTTTCTCATTTTTCAATGGTGGTATCTCAAGAATGACCTTCGTCTTTGCATGATCAATCTCGATTTGATGGAGGTTTACCATAAAACCAAGAAACTTTCAGAAATCACCCCGAAAGCACATTTTTCTAGGTTAAACTTAAGCTTATACTTACGAAGTCTATTGAACATCATTTTTAAATGGTAGAAATGGTCCTTGTTCTCCTGAGACTTAACAATCATGTGATCAACATGCTCATCCATCTCCTTGTACATCATATCATGAAATAGGGTCATCATCACTCTTTTGTACATTGCCCCGGAATTTTTGAGATCGAAAGGCATTGTCCTATAGCAGAAGACTCCCCACAGGGTGGTGAAGGCTATTTTTTTTTTTTTTTCTAATCTTCTTTCTCCATTAGAACCTGGTTATAGCCGGATAATCCATCGACAAAGGAATATAGATTTCGCCTCGCTGTATTGTCGACAATGATATGAATGTTTGGCAGTGGAAAATCATCTTTTGGACTTACCCGATTGAGATTATGATAATCCACGCAGACTCTAATTTTTCTTGAGGACTTTGGAACTAGAACGACATTAGAGAGCCACTCACTGTAGTTACAGACTTCAATGATTTGGACATTAAACTGCTTTATTATTTTCTCCTTGACCTTGAGATTGATAGTAGGCCTCAGCTTTCTCAATGTTTTCTAGACCAGTACACTCTCACGTTTTAACTGTAGCTTATGGGTCACGATTCTTTTGTCTAACCCCACCAGGTCATCGTAAGACCAGGCAAAGATATATTGGTAGGCAAACAAGAACGTTGTTAATACCTTTTTCTCCAAAGCAATGAGGGTTGATCCAATCTTTAATTCTCTCAACTCTTCTTGGGTCCCCAAGTTTATCAACTTAGTCTCATCAACTTCCTTTTTATATTTTTCATTTTTTAATTATATATATATATATATATATATATATATATATATATATATATATATATATATATATATATATGTTTTAAGTAAAATGTCGAGACTATATGCTGAAAACGGGGTCGAGTAGCGAGACAAAATGCGGTATCTACACTAAGTTTGGAAAGACAGTCGCCTAAGACCCCTAAGTTTTTGGTGAAAAATAAACCCCTAATTGTTTTGGATAAGCCCTATAAACAATCCTAGGCGGGCTTATTTATGAAAATAATCTCGAGTAATTAAATAATTAAAAAGAGCAATTTTTGTGTTTCATATACCAACCTGGTAATTTACATATTACCTATTACATATCATGTAGTTGTCAAATTCTATAGATATTCGATTGATATGTCTTAACTTTTTAATGAGATTAAAAATGAGTGAGTTCGTAAACATTTTGTAATTGAATATCCTAAAATATTCCAGTGGTAGAATTATTAATTCGTACTTAATAATCATGATAGATTGACTTGTGGAGTGTTTTCTCTATTGAGAATGGTGAATCTAAAATTCATTGGTATGAGATATTAGAACACTCACAAGGGGATTGTTAAGTGTTGGCCTATAGATCTACCCAAGAGGGGGTGAATTGGGTAGTTATAAAAATTTAAACAAATAAATTATTAAACAAGTAATTACCAATTTTCCTAACCGGTTGTTATGTTGAGTTTTAGCGAAAATGTGTTTGTTTAAATGCACAACCAAATAGATAGGGATAGAGAAATTGAACACAAATTTATCCTGGTTCGGTAAGTTAATCTTGCCTACAACCAATCCCCTGAGCTCTCGCAAGGATTTCACAATCCACTAACTCTGATTCATTTTCTAAGTCAGAACCGAATCCTTACAATCCTTTTCACAAGTTCAAGGCTAACATAATTATTTTCCCAGACTTATAATCAAACCTTTACAATTTTCCTTTTACTAGGCTCAAGAAGAACATAATTCTTTTGTAGGTTAAGAATTGAACCTAACTATCTTTTTATTAGACTAGAGATTAACCTAATCCTTTTACGGGCTAAGAATCAAACCTAAATCCTAGTTAGACACCAACCCAATATGTTTAATCCTCTCATACTCACAAATACAAAAAATGTTATGTTTCTTCATACAAGAGCTTCTACCATCTCAATACAATATAAGCTCAATTAATATCTCGATATACTATATTTAATCATCTTATACTCACAAATACAAAAAATATTGTGTTTCTTCCTACAAGAATTTCTACCACCGCAATACAATATATGCTCAATTAATATCTCGATATATTATGTGATAGAATTATGTGAGAATACAAATTTGGTTTTACTCAATTAAAGCACAAAGATAATATAATCAGATTTCGCAGGCAAAAATAGTTTTATAAGACTTTTAGGATATTCAAAACAGAAAATGATTTTCCACACAAAAATTATTAAATGCTCAATCAAAATATATTAATCAATTAAAGCATAATTAATTTGACCAAGTAAACAAGAACAATCTCATCGGAATTTCTTTAAGAAGATCGGACGCAAGACTCAAACCCGATATAGCAAGAACAATGCTTTCTTTGATTAAAAAAAAACTTTTCGCAAAACTTTTCTCTCAAAAATATTTTCACTAAAATGATATTTTTTAATGAATAAACTGATTTAAAACTCTTGTTGTTGATAACCTTTTATTCAAATTCGCAGGTCCATATATATATAGATTTCAAACTATACTTGTAACAGCTATTTTTTAAAAACATAAGGCCATAAATGTTATTTATAGACCCCAAATAACATATACCTTTAAATTTAAAATGTTTGGCCCAAAAATACTCTTTAAAAAAGCTCAATTTAGTTCCTAATTTTTTTTTATTCAAACCTCTTAATTATAGAAAGTAGTTTTCCTAGTAAATCTTATATAAAGAAGTAATATAAGAATTAAATAATAAGATCTTTAAAATATATGATAGATATATGAAATATATTCAAAACCCCTTAAAATAGGATTTTATAGCGTTCAAAACCATAGGATTTGGGTTAAAGGTCTCCAAAAATGACTTGGTCAAACATTCTAAAAAATTGCACGATCAGTCGACCGGCCATCCTTGTGGTCGATTGGTTGCCCCTTCAATAGTTCATTTTTCAACTGTTGACAACCAGTCGATTGACCGGATGTCAATCGCCAAAAATACCATCTTGAAACTCCAAGTTGACCAGCCTCTCATTTGTCAACCGTTTAGGCCTAAAACTATATTTTCCTATCCTGAATCTCCCAGTCGATTTGGCCATTGCATCGATCGCCCGTCCAGGCCAAAAAATCACAATTTTTCTATTTTTAAAATGTTTTCTTTGATCAACACTTTTTGGAAAATATTTAGACTCTTGAATTTATCACTTCTGACCATAACACACATAATTCAATTAATTTAATAAGTGTTGTGCATGATCTTAATCAGGTTGCATTAAGAGCAAAAAAGGTATTGAGCTATTTTTCCTATAAATAAAAAAAATCTTTTTTGCTCCAAAAAAAAAATAAAAAAATCTTCATTGCTTTCTAATGAACCTAATATTTTGATGAACAATTAAACATTGATGTTTTATGGAACTAATAGTTTTATTAAGTTGTTTCAGATTAAAAGTTCCATAGGTTGAAATAAAAAAAAGAATGGGTCGAAAAAAATTAATCATTGAGGAATTCATTAGATGATAATTGAAAAATCAATAGAATTCAAGACGAATGTAACATGAAGACAATGAAGATTTTTAGAGCATTGAAGAAGTCGAAGACAATTAGGTGAAAACAATCCATTACCTTTATGCTCTTAATGCAACCCGAATTAGGATCAAACATGCCACTTTAAAATGAATAAATCTATTTATGTTATAGTAAGAAGTGATAGGTTGAAGATCCTAAAATGGTTTTTATAAAGTGATAAAGCATAAAAATATTTTTGATTAAGGGTCTCATTGAGAAAATAGTTTTATCACTTAAATGATAGGTTTTCGGATCAATTCGGTTTTAACCGACGAAAGGGGTTATCTGTCACAACCCGTCCCGGACACCCATCATCCCGGGGCTGGCGTGACTACAACATGTCATCACCAAAATCCCAAATAACCTAATATAAATGACAATATACACCTACTGTATAATACATACATTTATTATGGGGGGCATACCTGGCCCGAAGTTTTTCTAACTAAAAGTATTCCTCCCTGAACCTTCTTAGGTTCGCCTTTGACAGCTTTTCTCAGTCGTCCATATGACTCCATCACATAGCTCTACCTAGTGCCAGTAGGGGACCGACTCCTAGTTGTTGTAGCTGCAAGTGTACTGCCTTCTTAGTAAAATATTTTTTTTAAATATTAATACGTTCTAAATATTTTCACAATTTAGTATGGATCAAGCACAAGTATATAAGCAATGAAAATAAAGTAATATAGATAAGTTCCATCCAAATCCATCTAGTATAAAATCATACCAATCATCATAATAAATAATATCAAATCAACCAATATACGTAAAACACCACATCTCATGCACCAATCTCAAACACACACCTCCAACACACACACTATGGCCAGCCCTAGTGATCGTTTTAATCTCACGATCGGGAGTTGCAACGGTACCGTAACATCCGTAGGAATGCCTTCCTACGAAATATCCACACCCCTTTTTGGGGAGAAATATAATCCACACCCCTTACGGGGAGAAACAGAATCCACACTTCTTATGGGGAGAAATGATATCCACAATCCTTACGGGGAGAAACAGAATCCACACCCCTAACGGGGAGATCAACTATGGCATCGTCAAAATCAAATACAGCATCATCGAATCACAACTCAATAAATATCGTCTACTTAACATCATCAAATTACCACGTCCATCTCTTTTCCTCAACACCAACATTTAAATCCAAAAATCATATTTCATACATTCTTTTAAAGAAAACGTCTAATTTTATCACAATTACTTTTTCCCCCTTTTATTTATAGAAAACCTGGCATTTTTAGAAAAATAGATATTTTCTATTCTCCGTTAGAAAAACACCGTCTGATTTCATCGAAACCAACAAAAATTTATTTTCAACTTCTTTCCGAAAATCATCGAAATCTTCCGAAAAATTCAGTTTACCAACTCACTCAAATACTACTTGATCCATATCATTTATAAATTCATACAGTTTAAATAATCACATATTTCATCGTGTATATTCATAGAAAATAGTTTGGTAAGAAGACAGTACACTCACCTCGATATCCGTTTTGCAAAACTGACACTGACCGCACTCTATCTGGACGCTAGTGCCTGCGAACCTAATAGTGGCAGAGTCTAAATTAATATCTTATCTAAAACATCCTAATCATGCCATATAGACCCTATATACCAAATCGTTACTAATTTTATGTACCACGTATTTAAAATTAATTAATCGTCACGAAATTATTATGATTTTAGGATTTGTAATACTAACTAAAATTTAATTTAACGAGAATTAATAATCGATTGAACTTTCACCTGTTTCCGAAACATTTGGCGACCATGAGATGGGTTTTGGATTTTCCTGGGGTGGTTTCTGCAATTTCTCCTCTTTTTTTTTTTTTTCGTCCTGGTTGCGCCTACTATTTCTGTTCTTCTTCCTTCTTCCGACCGCGTCTGCCGCCGACCACTCTCTCACTCCTCCTTCACCGATCGCCGGCGACCACCTCCTGTCCACCTACGCCCTCACACATACCCACGTCAGTTGAACAATATACACACACACACACAGTTGGATCACAAACACACACACCCAGAACACATAAACGCACAGCCACCGCTGGCCAACCTACACCAACGATCACCCCCACCCATGCACACACGTCGTTCCTGTTTCTGTTTTGCTGGGTTCTCACCGACACAACACACACAACATCGCCGACGATCGACAACCCACATACGCCGGTGACGACGGAACAGCACCGACCGAAGGGACACCCACTGCCGAACGACCTCACTCACCGACCGCTCCTCGCCGACTGCCGAACTTTCTCCCCTCTCTCTTCTTTCTTTGTTTCTTTTTTTTTTCTCTGTTTTCTGGTTTTGGTTCAGCCGACACACTCACACACACACACGGTCACTGTCGACGACGAGCACACTGCCGACGATACACTGACCAACGAACAAAACACATACCCATGCTCGCCCAACGCACACAAACACACACAAAATAGACCGAACAGACCGCCACCACCCATGCTGGACTGCACCCCACCGCCGGCAGACTTCTCTTTCTCTTTCTTCGCTTTCTCTCTCTTCCTTCTCCGGTTTACGGTTCCTGTTTTGAGATTTGTTTTTTCGTGATCATTACATGCATAAATCAGCATTTATATGCATGTAGCTAGTGGACTAAGCGTTAACCTCCTCATGCCACGTCACTGTTCATGCACTGCTTCCGGCCGGTGGCTCCCGATCACATATATATAATTTTTTTGTGAAATTACCCTTTTCTCCCCTTAACTTCTTAAAATCTTCATTTTAGTTTAAGTCCACTTTTAAGATTTTTCTTAAATTGTAATTGCACCCCTAAAAGTTTTAATTTTAAGTTAAATGTCAATTTACCTTTCTAAATTGGGATTTACTGTTTCTATATTTTCAATTTGACCCCTAGACTTTTTATTTGAATTTTTAATTGTCCTAGTTTCACCCTGAATTTTCACAATTACTCTAAAATACCACTGAAATGACGTACATGCTACGATTGAGGTCTTACTTTATCGACTAACCAAAACAGGAGTTTTAGGAAGTGAAATGGGTGACCTACTAGCTAGTTTGGTCGACTTCCATTATGGTCAGTCGACTAACACAGGGGGTCAGTCAACCGACAAGGTCAGCAGTCAAATTTGGCTCTTTTGATTTTTTATTCAAATCTCCTTATTTTTACCTATTTTAAATGAGTTTTTTAAGGGATTTGAATTTTTTACTTATATATATCATATATTATTTATTTCCTATTTATTTGGTCCATATATTTAATTATTCTCTTAATTGAATTGGTAAAACTACTTCATATCTTTAAGAGTTTTGAATCAAAAAAGTTTTAGAAAACAAATCGAGTTTTTCTAATAGTATTTTTAAATAAAACATAATTGTTGATTCTAAGATTTTAATGAACAATTAAATGTTGATATTTTGGTGGAACTAATATTTTAATTGAGTGTTTCTGTGATCTAAGTTCCCGTGATGAAGATGACAAGTTAAATGAATGCTAAATGATGAAATTGAAGATATTGAAGATTTAAGAGTTTGAAGAAATTAGAAAAAATAACCCAGGTAAATGTTAACTCTTAATATCCCATTTAGGAACACACATGGCACAAAATATATTTTATCTTTTATGTGTGTTTTGATTAAGTTAAATTATTTTCTCATATGTGAAGTAAGAAGAAATAATTTTGAATGATTAAAATGGTATTTGAGAAAGTTAGTGGAGCTAATTGAGATGAATTTATTTGCTCCTATATGATTTTAAAAGAAATAGTTTTGAATAACTGAAATGAAATATAAGAATATTGGTGGAGCTTATTTAAGAGAGAAAATGGATAAAGGGGTAAAATCGTAAAAGAAAGTGAGTAAAAAATGAGATCAGATAAAATATAGATAAAGGAGAAGTCGACTGAGGAGTCGACCGGCCAATGGTGGCTGAACTCTCTGAATCTGCGAGTCGACCGAGCGGTCGACCGGTGAAAGCATGACAAACTCTCTAAATTTACGAGTCGACCGAGTGGTCGACCGATGAATTCGACCGATGAATTATATAGGCTACTCCCTAAATCGTCCAATCGACTGGGCAGTCGACTAAGTGCTTTGTTTCAGGATAATGTTTGATCCGAAATCATATCTAAAGGTAGCCATTTTTTATTAAGATTTGAGAGATATTTAAGGGATTTGATGATATTTAAGATATGGTTCATATATTAATTAAATCCTATTGATTTGGTACATTAAATATTATTGTTTCTCAATTTGGTACTTGAAATAGTTTCTATTCTTATTAATTGAGATTGAGAAATACTTTGAGGATTTAATTGAAAGATTTGAAAGTTGTTTTTAAGTGAAATTGAACCTAAATGAAGTCTATATGATATAAGGGGTCTATAGGAGCATTTAATTGTCATGACACTTGTAAATTAGCCGTTAGAAGGCTGATTACATATGCCTTTAAATAAACCTGCGAATTTCATTAGCAAATTTAAGCAGTAAAGAAGAGAAATTATATCATATCATAAGAGTGAGCTTTTCTAAGAGTTATCTTTCTAAGAGTTTGTGGGTTATTCTAAGAGTGATCTTGAAGATTAATTGTGATTAATATTTGCTGCTACTGGATCTAAAGTTACATTGCTTTATCTGATTATTCTGTGGATTCCAGGTGAGATCTTTCCAATTATATTCTTTCATTGCATTACATGTTTATATTTTGGAAATTGATTTTAGAAATTGTTTCTGATTTGTTAAAGAAAATATTTTTACAAATAATTTCTTAAATCTGATTACGTACTCCAATTTGCTACTCATATCTTATTAAAATCAGATTTTATATCTCACGTTTTCTATCACTAGTTGGGATATTAATTGAGTTATTATTTATCTGGGGTGGTAGAAGTTCCGAGTGAGATTTCCTACTTATCATTTTATATTGGTGAGTAGTGTGACGGGTTAAATATCGTTGGGATATTTAATCAAGGGTAGCCGAGTTTCGGTCTCTTCCTGTAAAGAGATTGAGGTAGTGATTCTTCATGGATAAGAATTGCGTTGTGAGTGAGTTGTAAAGGTTCCATCCTTACCTGTGAAAAGAATACTTGGAGTGTTGTGTGAGGTTTTGATTCTTGAGCCGTAGTGATAAAAAGAATTAAGTTAATCGTTAGCCTGTGAAAAGATAGGTTATTCTTAAGCCTGTAAAAAGTAGAGGTTATTCCTGAGCCCAGAAAAAGAAAATTGTAAAGGTTGATTATGAGCCTGTAAAAGAATCGGTGTGTGGATTTGGTTTCTACCTGTAAAGGGATCTTGAGAATTAGTGGGTACGAATCTCCGTGCGGCTCGGAAGACTGGACTAACTAAGAGTAACTTAGTGAACTAGGATATATCTTGGTGTGCTGTATTATTACTTTGTTATTTTTGTTGTTTGGGTGTGCACCTAGTTAATTGATTTATTCCGCTGTGATATAAAGATAATAATTAATTTAAGAATAAAATTAATTATTTGATTTATCAAGTTTTATTTTGATATATTTTTAATTACCCAATTCACTGCCCTCTTGGATATTCTACTGGACCAACAATTGGTAGCAGAGCTTGTTTTAGCTTGTTAGGCTTAACATTCTAACTAAACTGGTCACGTGCACATGCTATAGATGATGTATTTTGTGTATCATCTTTTGATTGTGGTAATTGCATATATGATAATGTGGTTTATGATTTTTGTAATTTTAGTGATAGTAATAGAGATGATGATAATGAAAATGTCCATATTGTTATGAAAAAATTACTTTCCTTCACACTACTTTTTGCTAAAGAGAGTGTGAGTTTAAAAAGAAAAATTGCTTCTTTTGAAAATGGTGGAAAAAGTGTTCAAAAATCTAAAATACATTTGGATGATTATTGTGGTTCAAAAGAGTTTTTGGAAGTTGTTTTTGAAATTAATAATTTGCTCTCTAAAGTGGATTATCTTGAAAATGAAAATAGAGTTTTAAAAAATAAATTTGATATGAGTTCAAACGCTACGGTCAGATTTTGTTTCTAAAATTGATATACTTAAGAAAAAGTTTGAAAAATCAAAATTCGACCTTAAGTCTATTTCGAGAGATTCTGAAAATGATTTTTCTAGGCAAAGTGGATATGTTTCATCGTCTCATCTTTCATCACAGGCCAGTAATAGTTATGCTTCTATTGCTAAAAATTATTTATATTTTACATCTTGTGCTTTCTATGATAAATCATATTTGAGATGTTATTATTGCAATAGGGTTGGGCATTTTAAAGTATCATGTCAATTTCGTAACCCTAAGTTTATATTTAATAAGGACGGATTCAAAATGAAATAGATACCGAAGAAAATTGTTGAAATATCTTGTGCAGAATTACATAATGTCGAAAGTGAACCTGAAAGAGCAAACAAAAAAGTTATATCAAAGCCAAGACAAGACGTCACCAAGAATCCACAAGCGACTCATACAAAGCGAAAAGATGCATCAAAAACAAAATGTGAAGTTGCAAAGAAACCACAAGAGAAATGTGCTAAGAGAAAAGTTGTACTAAAACCAAGATGGGATAGCACAAGAAAAATTAAATTTGTTAAAAATGGAGAGTCCCGATGTACCAAATAGGTAAGTTGTGATGGTTTCAAAGACTTATTTTCAATGATGTGTTTAGTTGTTGTTTTAGAAACATTATTTGGTGATTATGACAATCAAATTTAGTTAAGGGGTATTAACATGTCTTTATATGCTTATATTGAATAGTGATCATATGTTTATTATAAAACATGTTATGTGATTTAGATGATTAATCGAGTATTTGTGATCTTACTAAATAATACTAATTATTTGTTGAATATGATTTTTAGTAGGATTATTTGTATAATGAGTTATCATTCATGTTATTTACTTTTATACAAATAAGTTGGATTAAGCTTAGTTTTTATGCTTCCTAATGCATGATAATATGTTCTTATGTTGCATGTCTATTGATTTATAAACGAGTATTAATTTTAAAAGAGAAATGAGATTTTATGAGAGAAATATGCATTTATCCATATTTATGCATGCACTATTATGATTGATAAAATGCTTGAGAAATTCATCCTATCTTAGTGCGATAAAGATAATATATTTCTAGATTCTATCTGTAAAGAAGATATATTTTGGTATTATGAGTAAGGCATGTGGACTTAATTGATAATTATATGATTGCATACTACATTATTGAAAGATTTTGATTGCCTCTCCTAAGCATGAATTGACTTGTTTACAATTATATATGGGGAGAAGTATTTATAAGAGGTGTAATATTATGTTATATTTATATTGAAATACGTGTTTTGTTGAAAAGATAAAAGAGTAAATATGCTTGTGAAAAAATTAATATCATGCTATATTGCTGAAATGTTATGATTATTCACCTATATATGAATATTATTCACTTACAATTTGATAAAGGAAGATTGCATGCTTATAAAGATGTTTTTGGTGTGGATCTTGTTGGATTATGTAGACTTGATATTTATCTATAAAAATGATCCACATAGTGATGATGTTTTGTGCTCAAAAGTTGAATTTATGAGTTGATCCAATATGCTCATATTATATGATTTCCTAGAGTGAATTATCTATGTGTTCCCCCCTCCTACCTAAATTTATTTTTGAAGATGACAAAGGGGGAGAAATAGATGATGTTTTATTTATGGGGAGAAATTAGTTGATGTGTGATTAAGGGGGAGTTTTATTAATAAGTTCATTGTACTTTATTGTTTATGTTTTATAATATCTTCATTATTATGCTTAAATGAGTTATAGAACCCGTCCTCAGATTCAAGGGGAGTGTGGTTATATTTTATTTTGAAGAAAACATCAAAGTAAATTGTTATCATCAAAAAGGGGAAGATTGTTGATCCTAAGATTTTGATGAACAATTAAATGTTGATGTTTTGGTGAAACTAATGTTTTAATTGAGTGTTTCAGTGATCTAAGTTTCAATGATAAAGATGACAAGTTAAATGGATGTTAAATGATGAAGTTGAAGATATTGAAGATTGAAGAGTTTGAAGAAATTAGGAAAAACAACTCAGGTAAATTACCACTCTTAATATGCCATTTAGGAACACACATGACACAAAATGTATTTTATCTTTTATGTGTGTTTTGATTAAGTTAAATTATTTGCTCCTATGTGAAGTAAGAAGAAATAATTTTGAATGAGTAAAATGGTATTTGAGAAAGTTAGTGGAGCTAATTGAGATGAATTTATTTGCTCCTATGTGATTTTAAAAGAAATAGTTTTGAATGACTGAAATGAAATATAAGAATATTAGTGGAGCTTATTTAAGAGAGAAAATGGATAAAGGGGTGAAATCGTAAAAGAAAGTGAGTAAAAAACGAGATCAAAGAAAATATCCAGAAGGGAGAAATCAACTGAGGAGTCGACCGGCCAATGGTGGTTGAACTTTCTGAATCTGCGAGTCGACCGAGCAGTCGACCGGTGAAAGCATGACAAACTCTTTGAATCTACGAGTCGACCGAGCGGTCGATCGATAAACTGTATAGGCTACTCCCTGAATCGTCCAGTCGACTAGGCAGTCGACTAAGTGCTCTGTTTCAGGATAATGTTTGATCCGAAATCATATCTAAAGGTATCCGTTTTTTTGTTAAGATTTGAGAGAGATTTAAGGGATTTTATGATATTTATGTCCTAATACGATGAATTGCAAAGTTTTTTTGTTTGGCTTGCGAAGAACGCGAAGAATACAAATTTACTTTCAATCAAGATAAATTTAAAATTGATGATATTAATTTTAAAAAAGGATTAAAATTAATGAGATTAAATTTCATTAGACATCAAAAAAAATATTGGACAATTTCAAGGTGCGACAATAGAATTGTCGGCGTTGCACTACGCGTGGGGGAAGCAGTCGCACCGTTTAACGGTGGTATTCGATCACGGGACTAGTGGGTACTGGCCGACTAGTCAATTGATCAGTGATGGACAACAACCCATTGATGGGGTGCAGGCCCATCACTAGAATAAGGAGCAAAAATATTAGAGGGTTACTTTCAATAGCCCCTGCCATGCTAAAAAAATTACATAAAAAATAATAATATTAGGGGTTGTTCGCAACATCACCTGATTCGCTAATATGGTGTCGGTGTCATGTGGATATTTGACTATTTCAAATATCCACATGACATCTAATACATATATATACATATACATAAACAAACACACACACACACATATATAAAGAGAGAATGAGGGAAGGAATTTATGTTTATATGAACGTAGTGGAATTTATTTTTTTAAAATAAAATAAGTTTCACAAATAATTTTCTAAGTCTGGATCTGTTTGCGATAATACGAAATAATAGATAAAACATAAAGAGTAAATCGTATTTAAACTTTATACCTCTTCCGGTGCTTCAGCCTAATACCTGATAGTTCCTGAGACATAATTTGAGAATGTTCTTCCAAGAGCGGCAAGATCTGATATGCGAAAGAGAAACGATCTCTAAATAGAGGCACACGTGCCTCGCTAATCGCTCAAAAATAATACTCTTAATTGATACCGCAATACTGATGTAATAGGTGTTCAAGTAAGATGTCGAACCATAGGGATCAGTCTGTTGGCCAAGCGTGCGCGCATACTTGGGCCAGATGCGTAGTGCCAACTTTAAATTCCCACATCGCTCTCATATGGACTCTGATTTTGCTATATAATTAGTCGTTGGAAAGCCTAGAAAGTATACTTTCATGTGCAACTTTTTGCATCTCAAAATTTAACTATATAATTATTTATAGCTGAAAGAGTGGGCAATAGTTTTCGGTCTAATGCCTGTAAACCGCGACTTTTATATCTAATTTTAGCAGAACACTTCAAATATATGTAAATATAAAAAATGAATTTTTTAGAAGTATATACACTCTTAAGAACTTAAAAAAATTATATTTAGGGAATGAAATTGTTAAGAAATCAGGAACGATCACCCGCCTCAAACGGTTTTTACACAAAACATCTCCAGAAAGAAGAGTGTTTTTGGGATATCTAATATCTAATCTAATTCCAAGAATATGAAATAACTATGATTTTTAACCTAGGAGATAGACAGATTCAAACCAGTAGTGCAATATGAAAAACATATCTCACAAGCACAAACATCTATGAGAAAATAAGGGAGGAGAGAGGAACAACCATATTATGTTGGTCGAATCTCATAGGGATCAGTGGCAATAATTGTTTTTCTTCCTTATAAATATTATCCAGGATTTAAAACCCTGGACCCTTTCTTTTTCTATTTGTACTTTGACCCCCGAACTTCTTAAGTTCAACATTACCACTTATTCCCTTTTGCCAAGAATGATAGATCATTTCTTGCATACTCATATATTGCCATGCATATTCTACTATACTCAATGAATATTTTTTAAGTCCAATAGTAAGAACAACACTTATTATTATTAAAGTATAGCAACCTCTACATATGACATACAATACCTCAAGTACAAAAGTTAACAGAATATATCACACCTCAGATATCTTATTTTGACTTAAGTAAAACTACCATGTAGGATATCAATAATGATTATTTTCAGTCTCTTACTACCACTTAGTAAATCCTCTTGTAGATATTTTGGCATCTCATACTGATGGATTAAAACTCAACATTCTCAAAGAGAAAAAAATTAATCAAGTTAGCCTAGATTGTTGAAGATCTTTTTTAATAATCCAATACCAACTAGGAACAATTTAGAATATGGAGCCACCAAATATTTTCGAGGTCAAACTATTTAAACACATTAAATAGTGGACATTCTACTCAATATTCAAGGTCTACAACAATATTGATATAATAATTTCAAAATACCTTCTATTATTAGTTGATATTGATACTAAAAACAAGCCCATCTAGGATTGTCCATATGTCTTATTTCCAACAATATCCTATTAGCACTATAGTCAATCTGGTAAAGTATTTAATACGTTGCCCGACTAATCATTTTGGCCCAAAAAAAGGTTTCTCATCGTGGCAATCGATTACTTCACACGACGGATAAAAATACAAGTCCTAACAAAAATCACCAATGCAAAGACAAAAGATTTTGTCCAAAGTCAAATAGTCAGTCATTTAGGAATCCCGAGCATAAGCATCAACAACCACAAATACAATTTATTTGCACAACGTTCGACAAATTATGGAATGACGTCGGTATTCGACATCACATGTATACTCTCAAACATCCTCAAGCTATCGGTCTAGTCAAAGTCATGAATATAATGATCTTGCACACCCATAAGACCTGACTAGATAAGTCCAAATGAAATAGGTTGAGGATCTACCCTCGGTCCTATAGGCCTATCACACTACATCTCATACCCCGACCGAAGAAACACAACTTTCCATAACCTTGGAGGTCGAGGAAATAATGCTCGTTGAGATCGAAATGCTAACACTCTGAACATTGCTCTACAATTCCAAAGAGAACACTGGCAAGTTAGCAACCAATCTCTACCTAAGAAAAAACAAAACGAGAAAAATATCAAGTTCGACAAGTTGCTTACAAACAACAAATGACTCAGTACTATAATAAAATAGTTAAATCCTGACAAGTCAAAGAAGAAAATTTAATTCTACAAAAGTCACCCTGGCCACGAAAAATCGGGCTGAAGAAAAACTTGGACCAAACTGGGAGGGACATACAAGGTTATTAAGATTGTCAAGCCTTAGACTTGTGAGGTTGGTACTTTAGAAGGATGATTAATACAAACCTGTAGAATGCCAAGCATTTCTAAGTATTACCCATAAAGTTGTTTTTAGCATTTTCCAAGTGATGTACTTGAGTTTTGGTCCAATAAATCATTGATTGTTCAACGATTCTTCTAATACTAGGTTGGCTTGGGTATTAATACATATATATTTGCATGTTCAAAACCAAGATAGCATAGAGTTCCAACCAAGACACTAGGACGAGCTCTATCGATTGACCTGAACCAAAAAAAAAAAAAAAAGTAAGCGATATAGGACAACCTGAAAAACCTTGAAATATCTATCATGCTCTGGAGAATCTGATAAATAAACACACTCGAGCATGGGATGGGGAGATGAAGTATGCCAAAAGTTTAAATTTTCTATAAGTGTAATGCTCGGGTTGGGCAATGAATTACCTGAATGGGTGGTCAAGGTTTCCCTATTTTTTTATACAAGTACACGGATTAGCTAAGGAAAAATTTTCAAATTATGAAGATTAAGTTTGAGTAAGTTATTTTATTCAGAATTGTCTTAGTATGATCTTAAGTTAAGGATTCGAGTGACTTGGTAAAGTTATTAAAAATTTCAAAAAACCAAACAAGTATATGTCTCATATGCTAAAACAATTTGAAGTTTCATGCAAGTGTATTGTGATCAAAACTTATTGTTGCTTGGGATAATAGGGAATATAAAATTTCATTAATTAAAAGGCCTAAAGGTAGTATATAAAGTATAATAAAAATAAAGAAAAGAAAAGTCTATGTCTACTCAGAACTCGATTAAAGGGCCGCCTAACTACTAGGACCTTCTTCTCTCGGAGCTCATTCCCAGAAACCTCCTGCCTAGGCTAGCCAGTGTGTTCCCTAACCCCTAAATGGTCGACAACCACTTAGAGCTGGGGTCCTCAAGAGCTACATCTGAGAAGTCCACCTCAAGATACTTGGCCAAGACTCCACCCTTAGCATCCTTGAAACCATCGTCAAATAATTTAACTTTGTTATCCTCAACCGTGTCCAAGTACTCCTACGTTCTCGTCCATTCAACGACTCATTCACGCTTGATCTTGGGTCTTGAGACCTCTTTGCATCCAGCTCAGCTTGTGCCTGCTCAAGTTTTTTGCACACGTCTTTTAGCAATCCCTTGGCACTGGTGGCTTTTTCTATTGTGAACTAAGCATTCCTCAATGCCTTAGCCTTAACCTAGACCCTAAACCCTTAACCTTCACCTTCTCACCCAATTTGTCTTGGGCAACATCTCTTTCCCCATTGGCCCTTCCTGATCCCACCAGGCAAATAACAATGTCAAGCATAAAATTTCCAAGAAAAGACAAATAAAAACTCAAATAAAGATGAAATAATATTAAAAAGAAATATAGGTATTGTCAAGAGTTACATCAGTGTAAACCCAAAAAATAGTTTAAATTTACTCTGTGGGCCTCTCGGCGCTCACAAGGTCGGAATCCTTGGGCATAATGTAGGCCTATGCCTAGGCTTTGGAGATATTGGGGTTATTGAGGAAAAGTCTCAACATTAAACATTGTATGACTAGGAACCCATATCAGTGGGGCTTTAGTGACAATAGTAAGACAAAAACAGTATCCCCTAGGTCAAATCGAGGACCGAGGCTGGTTCCCGAGTAGGTTCACCAATTTTTTCTTTCCCCTTCCTGGTGACTTCCAACAATACTTCCCAAGCATTCCTCACGGGAAGAGGTCGATATTCACTCCAAGAAGATAGCACAATCAGTAGGCTCGACTAAGGATTGTGTAGTAAGAGCCTAGGTAGAGTTAGCTCCAACAACGATATTGACCAATCTTTCTTAAGCCTACAAAACCCAAATAGATAATGCCTTTATAAACATATATACAAATGGAACCACAAGTTAGTCAAGATTAAAGCCAACGGTTCTACCAAGGGAAGAAACGAAGAATAAGTGCTTAGTATTACCCTTTGTTTCGGTAGATTTGTTAGGTAAATAAGTATAAGAATAGATGACATGATCAAGGTCGGGGTCTTCTTCCTTCTCTTTTCCTTCCTTCGGTTAAGGAATTGGCACCCTCAAAACCTAAAAAAATTGGCACTCTGGTAGATACCTAAAACGATATTTTGAGACAGGACGATAAGACAATATCTCCAAATTGACCTTTTCAACTAAGCTCAACTCGGGAGGACTAGAATGAGATATTGTAAAAAAAAAAAAAAAAAGATAGGAAAATTCTCAAGTAAAAAGAACAAAGTGCCAATAAGGCTCATGACTTATCAAGAATCTCCACTGATAAGGAACCGAGATAATCCTCTCATCGTCGATTGGGAATTCCAAGTTTCCCTGGATGTGGAACCATCTGCCTTTCCACCCCTTGTTGTTCTCAAGATAGTCGATGTTGAGCTTTCTATTACACTTGAAAAGATGAGGTATGAATTTCTATATTATTCATAACTCATACATTTACAAGGAAAGATCACAACTATTTATAGACAATGATGAGGGTAGATCACTAGATAATTAGTTAACCAATCTAACTAACTCCCAACTAACTATGTAGCTTACTAACTTTAATACACCCCCTTAAGATGGAATATGGATGTTCTTAATAGCCTTCTTAGATAAAGAAAAGAAAAAGAATAAAATGGTAATGCTTTAGTGAAAACATCAGCAAACTGATTATGTGATCGGACTAGCATGAGACGGATAACACCTTTGGATACTTAGTCTCGAACAAAATGGCAGTTGATTTCAATATGTTTGGTGCATTCATGGAAGATGGGATTAGATGCTTTGTGAATGGCCTCAATATTGTCACAAAAAAAAAAAAAAAAAAAAAAAAAAAGATGGAAAAATAACACCAATCTAAAAATCCTACAACAATTGTCGTAACCAGATCAATTTACTAGCAACCGCCACAAGGGCTCTATATTTGGTTTCGGCAGAAGAACGAGAGATAGTTGGTTGTTTCTTTGTCTTCCATGAAACAAGAGAATCACCAATGAAAACACAGAAACTTGTGATGGATTTTCTAGAATCAATGCAAGAACTCTAATCAGCATCAGAAAAAGTCTTCAAGCACGGGAAAGATGAAACTGAGTAAAATAGACCATGTCTAGGTACAAATTTGAGATAGTAGGAGAGATGATGAGCTACCTATAGAGGAGCTCGAGGCTTTGGTATAAATTGGCTCAATTTATGAACAACAAAATAAATATTCGGTCGAGAAATACTGAGATACAAGAAATGTCCAATCAAATTCCTATACATAGAAGGATCAAAAAGAAGTTCACCATCTTCAGAACTAAGACGAACTTTAAGATCCATTGGCAAATGTACGGGTTTGCAACCAAGATAACCAGCATCCTCAAGCAATTCTAGAGTATATTGTCGCTAAAAAAGGATAATGTCTTTAGTAGAGTGAGCCATTTCAATAGCTAGAAAGTATTTCAATACACCTAAATCCTTGAGTTTAAAATAACTATGCAAAGAGGTTTTTAAATCATCAAGAAGTGGAATATTAGGCCCAGTGATTATAATGTCATCAATATAAACCAAGAGAGCAACAAACGAATTTTCATTCCCTCTGGTAAATAAAGAATAATCGGATTTAGATTGTTAAAAACCAAACTTCAGAAGAGATTCAGTGAATTTCGAATTCCACTGACGAGATGCTTGCTTGAGTCCATAAATAGACTTATGAAGCTTGTATACTAAGCGAGAAGTAGTAGAGGACACCCCCTAACTCTTGTACCAGAAAAGCAGATCCATTTAAACTTCTTCAAAGAGATCGCCATTGAGAAAAACATTGTTCACATCAAGTTGAAACAAATGCCAATTGTTACAAGCAGCTAAAGGGAATAACACTTTAACAGTTACCAACTTAGCAACAGGTGAAAAGGTTTTGTTGAAATCCACACCTTCTTGCTGAGTAAAACCTTTAGCCACAAGACGAGCTTCATGTCGGTCTAAAGAGCCATCAACCTGATATTTAGTTTTGTAAAGCCATCCAGCATAGCCTATCGCCATTCAGGGCAATTAACAGCTTGATGATAAAATTGGGATTCAACTTGTGAAGAGATATTCATGACAAAACAGAGATGAGCGTGCGATAAAGATTTATAACTAAGCACTAGTGAAATGGGATACTTCGTGGGCGCGGTAGATACAATAGAAGAATTACAATGAAAATTCTTCAAATAAAAAGGTCATCGAGAGACTCGAGTAGATCGTCTGGGAACAAAAGTTTGTTGAACATCTATATCAGTCACTAGTGAAGGCTCATGACCAAAGAAATCTCCAGTGTGATCATCATGAATATTAACAGGAACATCCATAGCAATATCATCAGAAATAGAAGTGGATGTGGCATGTGGTAATACCAGATCAAGAAAATGGTCAATCAAATCACGTGATAAAACCACTCAATGAAAAATAAACACATTCTCATGAAAGATAATATCTCGAGAAACAAAAGTCTCCACTACTGAGTTGTGTTGAGGGGTCTCAACATAAGAGTACTGATGTAACACGCCCAAATCATTGAATAGCTCAGAAAAAGCAAGCTCACAAGCATTATCTGATCGGAAAACCTTAATCTAAACTTTAAACTGAGTATTCACCATTTTAAAGAATTTGGGAATAACAAATGTAACATCAGACTTATGTTTAAGCATAAATGTCCAAGTAAATCGAGTAGAATCATCAATTAATGTAGTAAAATATTGATAACCACCATAAGAAAGAACACTATATGAACCCTATATATCACAATGTATCAAGTCAAAAGGAGATTGTGACAAATGATTATGTGATTCAAAAACTAAACTCCTTTGTTTAGCTAAAGGACAAATGTAACAAGGTCCTAATTGATGCAATTGAGAAGCATCAACATGTAAACGATTTTCAACAAAAGCAATCGTTTTGAAGACAAGTGACCTAATCGATTGTGCCAAACGTGAGCAGACACATTATTAACAGAAAAACCAATATCTAATTGTGATGAAACAATACTATCAGTTGTCTTGGCAATATCAAAAATGTACAAGCCGTCCAGTTTTGCACCCTTACCAATCATCCTCTTGTTGATATCCTGAATAAGGCATGAATCGTGAAGAAAATTATTGTTAGTTGTACATCTTCAAAGCACTGACGAACAACAAATTGAACTTAAATTAAGGAACATATAGAATATTTTTTAGGATCAGCTTTGGACTCAACTGCACATCACCAACCATATAAATGAAAATTCATGAATGATCAGGTACAATGACACTGGCATGCTCAACAAGTCGTAATGAAACAAAAATATTGACATCATGGCAAATATGCTGAGAAGCTCTTAAATCAATGATCCAAAATCGTGATGCAGTAAGAAGACTGTGAAAAACAGCAGAAAAACAGATACATTTGGCACATAAAACAATAGCCATTTCGGGTTGATCATTTTGTCCAAGAACAAAAAAAGCAAAACGAGTGGGAAACATTGACATTGAGAAAAACTGAGTTTTAAAGAACATTCCCAAGAGAGTTGTGTGGAGTGGCTTTCTTAGTATTGGAGACCTAATTCACAATGTTAACATGTGAATCATTATTGTGTTGCTTATGTTTGTAATCCGAAGGATATCCATGAAGTTTGTAACTTCGCTCCATAGTATGTCCATGGAAATTACAGTGTGTGCAATAAGAACAGTCTTTCTTCTTAGCATTGCCACCATAGTATAGACTCCCGGTCTTCTTCATTGGCTCGTTTTTTATAGAAAATGCCATTGTACTGGCAGAATTATTACTGGAAATATTTTCGATAGATTTCTGCTTCTCTTCTTGAGAAATTAAAGCAAAAACTTGATTAATGGGAGGTAGAGGATCCATAAGTAGGAATTGACTGTAAAGTTGAGAGAATGAATCATGTAGTCCCATAAGAAAGGACATGATATACTCCATTTGATAATGAGACCTCAATTTCTGAACACCACTGCAAGTACAATAGCCACAGGTCCACTTAGGTCGAAATTGGCTTAATTCATCTCAAATGATCTTTAATTTTGTGAAGTAGATATTGATTGAATTTTGATCTTGGGCTAAATTCATCAGTTCACCACGTAATTGAAATATCCTAGGGCCATTGCTCTGCTGAAATCGAACTTGCAAATCATCCCAGATTTCTTGTGTAGAAGTGGAGTAGATTACACTAATAGAGATCTCCTTGGATACTGAGTTCAATATCCATGAAATGACAATATTATTGTCTCAGATCCACTAATTTAGAAGTTGTGTATCATCACTGCTAAGTTTCTGGATAGATCCATCAATGAAACCCAATTTATTCTTCATGGTCAAAGAAATAATCATAACACAACTCCGGGAGGCATAGTTATCTTCTGTGAGTTGTTGTGACACAAGAGCTAGACCAGAACTATCAGAATGAGGAAGGAATAAAGGACTCAAAGGATCATCAATGGCAGACTTAGCAGTGGTAGTGTGTAAATTCGCCATAAAAAAAAAAAAAAAACACTTGATTTTTCACTCCCGGATGCAAATTCACAAACAACTTGCATGAATTACCAATAACAAATCTAAACGTTCGATGATCAGAAACGATTGTAAATTCCAAATAGCTGTAGGGTGCAAAGTACAATTTTGCAATCAAGTTGGCACGCATCTAAGCACCTTTATTGGATCAACAGCTTGACGAAATGCAATTGACACACAAACTAGAATCACAAATAGCTTTGCAAGTCCAGATCTCCCCATTCGCGAATCCTCCTGTGGAATCCAAAGAGAGAGAAGTCTGACGACGGACAACTCTTTATGTTCTAGCCATAGATTCAGCTGAAAATCTCAAATATGTTCTTGTTTGCCCTTTGTTTCTCATTTTCAAACATTGTATGTAATCGGATCCGACATCATGTTAGTCTAATCGATTACAACTTCCTTTGTTGTTTGTATCGAAGCTCAATGACAATGGCATCGCCGAAGTAAAAGCTAACGTGATGATGTTTGAGGACCAGAGAAAGGAAATTCATTCGCGAAACAAACCGACGAATCTAAAATTCGAAACGAGAATCAAGAAAACAGAATTAATCAAGAATCGAACTAACCTGGAAGAACAATTTAGATGAATTGCAATCGTAGATTTGGCCTTAATCAAAGATCTCTCCTTAATCACAATCACAAATCTCTCCTCGTGTTCTGGCCTCAATTGCAATCGACTTGTCCAAGAAATAAGATTATCTGCAATTTGTTTAGATCAAGCATAAGTGATAAATCGAGCAAAAGATAATGAGATCGACGATCGACGAAGACGATGGAAAGCAGAATGAGGATTAATCAATTAACATAATCGATGAGTTAATCGAAACACGATTCGATAATCAAGAAACGAGAATCAACTCAGTTCAAATCAAACTGAACCAAAAGGAATTAAATCGATCTGAACTGATCGAGAAGACAACGATGAGATCAATAAACTGTTCGTCAATCATCAATCGTGAATTGGAAAAAAAAAATCATTTGATACAATATTAGACTTGAAGAGAAGATGTATGAATTTTTATATTATTCATAACTCATGCGGAGAGATCACATCTATTTACAAACAAGGATGAGGGTGGATCACTAGATAAGTAGTTAATTAATCTAACTAACTCCCAATTAACTTCCAACTTACTTTCAACTAACTATGTAGTTAACTAACTTTAATACTTTCTCTAGTGTGCGCAGGTGTAAAAGTACTACCAATTGTTGTCGGGTGTAAGCTTCTTCTTCAATTTGTAAAATCATGAGAACAAGGGATACGTTAGGGCTATCCCATTAATGTGGGGGGAAAAACGGATTATAAACTTGACAATTATCCTCCATGCAATGAGGGTTAATTAGGCATGGCAGATATTAAATCTATTGAGGATCTCCTAAATGAAAAGGTGGAGGAAAAACTGAGCCCCTCCGATCAGAACGTCCTCATAAAAAATTGTGCCCAAAAAGTGGCGATAAGCCAAGGCACGTTTATTGGTCAAGCACGATCAACTTGAGGGAAATGGGGGATGATGAACCATTCATAGAGACTGTCTATTTTATTTTGAATGATGAAGAAAATTGCATTCCTGATCACCTCCTATCTCAGTCACAATAGGATAGGACACAAACTGGAGGTGGTGGAAAGGTCTATTTCTTTCCAAGTCCACGGATTGCTCAATATTTCCTGATTGATCGGGCTTAACGAGAGGTTGGATCCCACCCATAAGGGAAGAAGGACTAGCAACACTGGAAGGTTTAATGTCATTAAAGATGATGTCATTGGACCTGCCAGAGCAAGGTGGCATTGGAATTACCAAGCATCGCCAAAGAAAATAAAAAAAATGAAGAAAATGGAATAAGAACGAAATGAAAAACTTAACCATGGAAAAAAATTGGAAGATTTAAAAAGGCCAAAAACTCGCCGAAATTGAGAAGAATGATCACTAGAGCAGGAAAGGTTTTTTTCACTGAAAAAGGTTTTGAGATGGTGTTGATAAAACAAAGTTGCAAGAAACATCCCAATGGTGGAGACTCTCCCTTTTTGTAAGGTGTCCCAACAATTCAGATCAACCTTGCAAATCCAACGGTTGATATCTTATCCATCCTCAGGAAGGTGAAGCAACGTAAACCGTCAAGTCACACAGACAGTAAATACAACATTAAATGTGTGCACGGAACAAAAAGAGCCAGGACAATACAAAATTTCATATTGAGCCTCGAGACTTCACCATTTGACCTCGACTAATTATTCCTAATCCCGGACTACTCGAACATCAGGAATAAGAGACATCTAATGAGGGATATTTTGGAAAGTCCCCACCAAATACACATACATGTAAGGGACAACACACAAGTAAAACAAGATAGTCCGATCACAAATCATGAGGACCCGAGGATTTTGATTGGGAGTCAATGAGAGAAGACCAAAAACCGAGGTCATGGGCGACCACGAGGTCTCGAACACCAACCACGACATCTAGACCAGGCGCACACAAGATTACTCAATCTTAAGATTATCGAGGATTGTGATCATACATACCCCCGGCTCGGGCCGACCTTGACCCCACTGCTTAGGAGTAGTTACAGAAATCCACTATATAAGAAAAGATCGGATAGCTAATTAGCGAGTATAAACTCTCCAATCCCGCAAATCTCATGAGGATTGACAAAGATCTCTGGGAAGACCATACCCATAAATATGGGGGGACTTCCAGGCCAAGGTACGACTGGTTCATTGAGAAAATTGTGTCAAATTTTATAAGACTAAAACAATACTAATTCTCATGCCAAGAACCCTTACTTGGAGGAAGTTGTGTTCTAGATTAAAAATATTCCATATCTTACCATCCAAATTCGGACATTATCAAATATATTCTTTTAACTTATTTTATTAACGTGCATAAATAAATTACATGTGTCATCGAGTCGCTAGTCATGGTTTTTTTTTTTTTTTTTTTGGTATGCTGAATACTAAAATATATTTAAAATAATCTTAACATATAATCTCTCCCTCTCCCTGCAAATAATCATTTCCTGCTGACTTAACGGTCCGTTCCACGATCATTCGATGATAACCGGAAAACCCACTTCACACATGAGTTTCTTATCGACCCGGAATCCGCTTCATGATGGCTCGAACCGTACCCGTTACCCGTGCCCGAGTCCACGAAAGCCCGGATCCGCTGCATGGCAACTTTTAGCGTTTCGCACGACATGTTCGCGAAACAGACCCGAAACCAACCCGGCTCCGAACAATGACACGAAGCTCCTGGAGATACGTTCAACCCGACTTCAGCCACAATCCTCTTCCACAGCTCCGATTCGGATCCGAATGTGTTTGACCCGAGCATGTGCCTCATGTCGACCCAGCAGAACAACCCGGAATTCCCCTCCAGGAACCTGATCCCGGAGCCCCGAAGACCCGACTCAAACATTTGTCGTCTCTTTTTGAGCCTCCTCTTGTTCTCGTTGAGGTATCTTCTCGTGAATTCCTCGTCCGACAGTAGGTTGGAGAGCAAGTACTGGGTCTGTGAAGAAACGAGGCCGAAGCTCGACATTTTGGTGGCGGCGGCGACCACCGTAGCGTCGTTGGAGTAAACCATTCCGACCCGAAAACCCGGGAGTCCCAAGTCCTTGGAGAGGCTGTAGACAATGTGGATGCGCCGCCAAAGTTCGGAATTCTCGAGGTTTCTGTCGATGACAGCCTCCAGTATGCTTATGAAACCGGGTGACTTGAAGACCGTTCCTGAGTATATTTCGTCGCTTACGATGTGGAGTTTTTTGGCCATGGCGAAGTTAATGAGGAGGTTGAGTTCGGGTCGGGTCATGGTGGTGCCAAGTGGGTTTGAAGGGTTCGTGATCAGTACACCTTTCACTTTGAGTTGGAGCTTTTGGGCTTCTTCATAAGCTTCTTCTAGGGCTTTCTCGGTAATTCTGAAATTGTTTGAGCTTGAGCAATGTATGGGAACAATTTCAACCTCAGTTCTCCATTTTAGGTCTCTGTCAAACCTGCAAACATTTTAAAATAAAAGAAAGAACTTGAATACATAATAGTAGATAAAAATATTAATTTGAGAAAAAATCCCAAAAAAAATACTTAGAAAATATCGGAGAAACTGAGGAATAGATTGTGTAGGGTTGTCTTAGGGCTCTTTCAACCTCAAAAGCTAGCTCATGAGGTGAGGATCTGACCACCGGTTCCTTCCATATCGCATGTGGAATTAAACTCAATAATCTCTCCCTCACAGATCGGGTCTTTGATCGGCTAATCCTAGACAAGCCTCTCTTTTTCGTGGCTATTGGGCCAAAGTAATTGTATTTGGACATTGATACTAGTGTAGAATGGTCTTAAACATCTCTCAACCTCAAAAACTAGCTCAAGACGTGAGGTTTTTCCTCACATTTAAAACTTGACCACTAGTTGTTTTTACATCTGATGTGAGATAAACTCAGCACAAATTGTTATGTAACTATATATTTGTTTCAGTTCTGATTTTTCAAGAACAGCAACACTAAGCAAACGTGGCCCGATTTCTGTGAGCTCAAAAACTATTTTGGACAGAAAATTGTACCCAGGATAATAAGGTGTCGGAATAAGGAAGGCTTCGCCGGGATCAGCAAGGCAAAACATGAGAGACTCATTGGCTGAAGTTGCACCAGCAGTGAGCACAAGCTTGTTTTGATCAAGTCTTACTTTGTTTCCTCTTATTTGTTCCATGAACCTCACCAGTGCCTGAAGAAACAAAATAACCAAAATTAATCCCAAATACTTCAAAAAATAAAAAAATATTTTTAAATAATAATAAAAAAAAAAATACATTTTTAAATGCTGGAAGGCCATGATAGTCTTGGAAAAGTGCTAGTTCTTTGAATATCGATTCTCCATTTTTCTTGAACCCAGCAACATCCGGATGCCTTGCGAGCCACGTCTCTAGTAGGTCGAAGGAGAGCTGCATTATTGCATGCAACAAGATGAGTATTACGTAATCATGACATGCGATACGACGTCGTCTTTGAAAGCTGACTCACTCCATCTTAAACTATACTTTATAACAACATGTTTCACATACTTTAAAAAGGAGAAAAACACTAAAAGAAATGGATTCGCGAACAGACCTGATTCTCGGCAAGACCCATCTGAATAATACCGGATGGGTTATGAATCGGGTCATATGGGTTCTTCTCATACTCCTCCCATCCTCGGAAATACGAAGAGCCTTGTCCGTGTGAATCGTGGGTTGCTTTTCTTGACAACATTTTCATTCAGAGGTTGTAAAATGGTCGGAGAGAGAGAGAGAGAGAGTGAGAGATGGTTTTTGATGAGTGAATTGCCTTGGATACGCAGCATGCATATGTATATATAGGCTTAAAGGAACACTCCCCGACAGTGTAGTATGTAGACGGTGCTCACTGTTTAGCATCTTGACTCAAGACAAACTCGGTTGTTGAGTTTCATTCATTGCGTCAATAGTTTTCTCCCATTTTTTAATTTCATATCTTATTTTATACTACACTTTCAATATATATATATATATATATAGATATATATTATTTTTTATAATTAATTTATAATTATGAGGTTAACCAGTTTTGACAGTTGTTCCACTTATGATTGTCATCACCATCCACTACAACAACAATTAAGTCTTTGTCTCACTTATGTAGGGTCGGTCGGCAATATGAATCCATTTACGCTATAGTGATTAATCAAGGGTTATCTCCTCCGTTAGGTTTAATGTCATCAAATCAACTCTAATAGTCTAATCCCAAGTCTTCTTAAGTCTACCTCTCCCTCTAGTAGCCCTTTGCACTTGAACTAAATCACATTTTCTCCCTAGTGCTTCTATGTACATACCCAAACCATTGTAAACAATTTTCTTTAATCTTCTCTTCGATGAGTGTTATTCTTAATTTCTCTATAATAGTTTCATTTTTAATTTTATCTATTCTCGTCTTCTCATTCATTCACCGCAGCATCCTCATTTATATTACCTTCACTCATTAGATAACTAAAAAGTTCATAATGAACATGTCAGCATCCTCATTTATGTCACTTCCACCCACTATAACATCCTCATTTATGTCACTTTCACCCACTATATAACTAAAAAGATCATAATGACCATGTGTTCTGGGTGATTTTAGCTACGGTAAATTTTACTTTTTAGTTAAAATTAACTATATATGAGATACAATTGTAAAAATGTGTAAAAAAGAGAACCGTTCAACCGATTGCCCTTTGTTATGGTAATATAAAATAGTATTCCATTAAGTTTAATAATTAATTTTAATTCTATTTTTTTTAAGTTATTTGTTAGATATCAATTTTAATATTATAATTTTGGAATTAAAAATGAAATTATAAGAATAAGAATTATAGTTTTTTTTGTCATAATTTCAAATTTTATAATTCACTATTCATCCAATTCACTCAATACAATAATGATCTTTTGAGAAGTCTAATAATTCTATAAAAAATCAAAGTGATTGTACGCCATAAAAATTACTATAATTTTTACATGAAAAATTATAGTGATTTTTATGTAATATACTAATTTTAGACTTTCGAAAAATTACCGTAGATTGCATGTACTAAATTTTTTAATTCGTAGAGTGTTCATTTAAGATCCAAATTATAAATTACAAAAATTAGATAACTCTAGTAATTACCCCTTTCTTAAATCCCAAAATTAAATATTTGAAACTATAAGTCTTCTTTCTTTAACTCCATTTCATATTTTCCTTCAACTTTCCAAAGTACTTTTTATTGACTTTCCTTCACTCATGATGATGATTTCTTGGATAAGTAGGTGTGTGTTAATATAGAGAGTATTCACTCTGGGGAATATGTGTTTCCATTTTCATGAAAAAAAAAAAATACGAACTTTTTCTTTTATATTTTTAATTAAAACCTTTTCTTTTTAAATATAAAAAAATAAAAAGTATAAAGAAAATGCTGATTGGTCCTAGTAAGGAGCTCTGGTAGTTTCCTGAGACGTGGGTCCTACTGATGTTGACTAACGGCCTGCATGTCATAGGCTCTGCCTCCACTAAATCTGTCGTCGTTTTGCCAGTACTTAAACCCTAAAAACTAAACCGCGTTTGGTAGTAGTATATATGTTGATTTGTTTCCTTAAACAAATAGTACACAACGCATATATATATATATATATATATATATATCTTTTTGCATTATGCTGTCACCTTTTAACCCCTGTTCTTTCAATATAAAATTTTTTATAATAGAATTCATCCGTTTGCATGATTTCGTATTTGACACATGACTGAATTTCGTCATAAAAAATAATAAAATTATCGATTTTGACTGTTTTGGACTGTTCGAATTGAAAGGACAAGAACTAAAGTGAAACTTTTCCAAAATTTCAGGGGGTGCAAAGTGCAAAACCCTCTTTATTGTTTTTTTCAACAAACGAAAGCGCCATGCAGAAGTCTATTACACTGTTCCGTGTTTGGCTGTCTGGTTAAAAATTCCTAAGCAAATCTAATGTACATCTTTGCCCATAATTGTTTAAAGAAGGTTAGAGAAGATCTCATGATTTCATGTTAACAAAGATCTAGTACGCGTTTTTTATTTTTTATTTTTATTTTTATATATACTAAAAAATGATTTATTATTAGGAGAGTAGTGTCAATATCATGACCGGCTTTCATCAATTTTAAGAAATTTTAAGGACTAAGCTTTTTATTATTCATTACAATAATTACATCCATTTAATTATTATTGGACCGATTATATTTTAAAGAATTTTATCTCACTTTTTAGACTAAATACATGGTTAATTATAATTAAAAAATAAAGTTTATTATTATTATTGATGAAGTTGATGTCGGATCAACGTCAAAACTAAAACCAAAATATCTAATCTTAAGTAGATGAAGGTTTTCCAACTCCACTTCTCTTGCTTGTCATGATTTTACTTGTCTTATTTAATGAGAAGGCTCTCCAACGCCACTTCTCTTGCTTCTCATTATTTTACTTCTCTATCTAATTATTTTCATAATTTTTATTAAAATAAAAAACTCATCTATTTTTTTATTTTTTTTTTGCTTTAAATGATCTTCGTAATTTATATTATAATATAAAAAATTCTCCACCCTTCTTTTGTCGGAATTTTAAATTATCTTCAAAATTTTATTATAGGACAAATTATATTTTTGACTCTCTAACTATTGAATTTTTTTTTATGTAGTTTTAATAAGTTTAGTGCATTTCACTTGGAACCTTGTATGTTTAATTATATTTTTAATTAGTCAATCTTTCTGTCTTATTTAACTTTAAATCAGACGGAATAAGGATTGATATTATAATTTTTTATTTTTTTTTATTCTTATTTGTTTTTATTAAATAAATTTATTATTTTCGGCCTTATTCTGTCCGACTTAATTGCTAAATGAGACAAAATGACTAACCAAAACTATAATTAAAGATACAACGTTTAAAATGAAACGCACCAAACATATTAAAGTACATGAAAATTTGTCGATAGTTTCAAAAATGGAATTTTCCCTTTATTATAATATGAGAAATTTATCAGTTTTTTATTTTCTCTAAATCTTTCGACGCGGTTTAAATTAGTTATTAATTAATTGTCAAGAATAATGATACTCATAAACATAATGGAGGGTTTAAACCTGACATGTCTCTATCATTTCTTCAAATATCAAGGACACATCTGTCATTTACATAATATCTAGAACACCACTTATCTTTTTGGTTTGGTTACCTAACACACACTCCATCATAATTTATCTATAAAAATACCCTCGCAATGTATATATTTTGTTGTTTATTTTTTTATTTTTTCCTACTCTCTTTCTATTTTTAATTTTTAAATTTTTTTTACTTTAGTAATGTACTTTTTTTTTGTTTTTGTTTTATTTCTTTTTCTTTTTTTGCTATGATATTTATAGGGGGAAAAAAAGAGTAAAAAACTAGAAAAACAAATGAAAAAATGATTTAAAAAACTAAAAACAAATATTTTTTATTTTTTGTTTTTAAATTTAAACTTCTCTTTTTGTCTTATTTTATGTTTCTTGATTTCTAATTTTTTTTACTTTTAAGATTTTTTTTTCCCCATAAACACCTTATAAAAAAATCAAGAAATATAGAACGAAAAAAATTAAAAATTAAAAACAAAAAATAAGCGAGTATAAAATAAAAATAAAAATAATATTATCAAAGTATTTTTGTCAACAAAATATGATATGAGGCGTTTCAGATATTATAAAAATTATAGAAAGTGATCTTATATTTATCGAATTGTCAGAGTGTGTCTTGGGTATAATTGTTTTTTCTTTTGGTACAAATCATTGAGGGTTGAGCGAGGAGATTTTGAATACTAGACCTCTCAATATGGAAACACACTGGATAACCGTTAGAGTTAATCTTAGGTATAAACCGATATAATATAAAATAAAACATAGAATTAATTTAATTCATTGCACCTAATTAACCATTGGGTATGCAAGTTGAATTGGATATTTATGAAAATATATAATAATATGTTGGTTATGGTTATCTCATAGTTATAATAATTGCGGTTTTGGCTGCATGGAGATTGGAGAAGAATGAATGTGTAAAATGGCCGCAGCAATGCCACGTGGCGGGAATCCGTGAGAGGAGCATGGTGGTCCATAGACCCACTACCGCTGATTGCTTCTGTTTTAAAGTGGTCTCATCTCATCGCACCACCAACGAGTCCTTGGCCTCCGGGTCCCTACCCGGTTTATCCATTGACATTATTAGATGTCGGCCAATTTCCATTTCCTTTTATATCAATTTCAATATTCAATCTCTCTCCTCACCATATTCTTTTCTTTTTTTCTAATTCATAATTTACCATATTTTAATTTTAAATTAAATATAAATTTTTTAATTATAATTTACTCCATATTTTACTGTCATACTCAATATTTTAGTCAAATACTTTCAATTAAAATTTGTATCGCCTACCACTGGCACCGTCCTCCATCTCCACCCGCCGTTGTATTGCCATTAGGCCTCAAGCTTTCGGCGCGAAGTCCTACCTCTGGCAGTAAGATTTTTTTAAAATTTTTTAATATATTTTTTAGTTATATTTTAGTTGTATTGTTAGTGTGTTTTTTAGTTAAATTCATATGATTTTTCAGCAAATAGAAACCGAAAAATGAGTTGAAATGTAACTAAAAAAATGTTAATAAAAAGTTAGTAACGTAATTAAAAAAAATAGCAATCGACGACTGGCGGTCAGTGGTCGAAATCCGACGGGTAGAGTCTATTGGTCAGTAACAGTGGTGCGGCAGCTAACAATACAACCTTAGGTGGAAGATTAGTTTGCATGATTATAATAGATGGGATCAAAAGTGTGAGTATGGATTAATGGGATTTTTAAGACCTCTCACCAATTATTTTAATTTGATTTTTGGATTAATTATAATTTGTATCCCTATAGTTAGATCGAATTGCATTTTGCACCCCTGTATTATTTTTTGTCAGCATGTGCACCCCTTTACTTAAAACTAAAGTGCACCTGATATGTTTTTTTATTAACTTTAACAATCACCAAGTAAAAGTCAACGAAAATCAGATAATTAATATTAAATGACATTTATACACTTCAAAAAATTTAATAGGAATTATTTTAACACAAACCCAAAATTTAGGGGTCATAGTGTACTTTCTTCTTTTTTTGTATGTTCGAGGAGTTGGGTTGTTCAAATTAGTGAATAGTTTTATGTAATGTTGTAAACGAGCCAAGTTAAGCCAAGTCATATACTAAATGAAGAGTCTTGTTTATTTATTTTGACTTATAAATGAATTGAGCTCGAGCCGATCTCAGCATATGTTTGAGATTAAGCTACTGAAAACATAAACGAACTTGGATCAAGGTCAAGTGCTCGAGCTTGAAAACATAATTATATATATTTAAATTAAAATATATATTTGTATAATTTGTTCACAAACATATTTGAACTCATAATCGAGTTGTTCAGGAACAAAGCTCAACTTGAATACTAAATAAATAAAAAATTGAGCTCAAGTCTGGCTCATTTAATAAATAAACGAGTTTTTTTCAAGTTGATTTATACAGTTCACTTCACGAATAACTCGATTTGTTTAAAAACTCTAAATGTTGTAGTAAAAGCACTCTAAAATATAGAGTTAATTTTAGTTTGCCTTGCATTCTAAACATGAATCTTTTAAATTAAAATTGAAAATTAGCATATATATATATATTGTTAAATTTTCATAAGTTTTTTTTTTTAATTTTAAAATTTTAATATTGCTCAACCCAAGCGTAAACTAAATTGGAAAAAAAATTATATTTCGTCCTAATTGAGTGTCTTACTTAATTTGTTTCTAATTTTTTTTAAAAAAATAATAATAATTTTAAACCTTATTTGGAACACCATATTTACTATTCAACCCGAAAATCTAGCAATAGTATTTTATTTTATTTTATAATTTTATCCCTAATTGAGTGTAAAAATATATTAGACATGCAAGCTTAAGAAGAGAATATTTAGTTATATTTTGGGAGCATTAAATGTAATTTTATTGACTTATTTATATCTAATTTTCCACTGTAGCCTTAAAATGGCACTCAGACATTGTGATAATAAATTGTAATAATACTTTTAACATTAAAATTTGTTGTGCAGCATCAAATTTTCCACTATGAAGTGGGTTAATAAACACTTTGCCTTAAGCATTTTGGATCATGTGGTGGACTCGGTTCAAAAGGTACTATGCCAATGGATAGTGTGGGATACAAATGGTATCAGAGCAAACTCTACTCCAAAAACGGCATTGTGGTGATATTGATGGAGGAGTAGAGGCTCCGAAGAGGGATTGAGGCCCCGGGTTAGATACTGTAGGTCCGCTTATGGATTGCTCTGTGTCTGTTTATGGGCTGCTATCTAGACACCAACTAAGGAGGACGAATTCGACTAACACGATGATGAAATATGAGTTAATATTAGCACTTTGATTTAAATATTTTAGGCCATGTGAATTCAGTGTAAAAGATATTGACCAATGGACCACATCAAACGTTACACTGGTTAGTGCATGATTTGAAGTGCAAAAAATTGACTGAACCATGCATATAGTTGTCTCCTCAGAGTCACAACTGGGGACAACAAACAAACATCTTCTTTACGTGGAAAGTGAACCAATAATGTTGCTAACTTACATGGCAACTTCCCAAGCCCTTCCCACCCTTCAATAATCTCCCTAAAGCCCTCCACTAACTCCTCCATTCTTACCAATATATCATTAGCCATGTGAACTGCTGAGGTCACTCTACTATCCATAATGCAAGTTTTGGTACACTATCTAAATTAACTTGTGTCATTACATAAATGGTTTATGTAAGAACTAAGTTGATATATATATATATATATATATATATATATATATATATATATATATTTTGACCATGGGTTTGGAAGGAGACGTGAAGAAGGTGGTTTCCTGCACCGACTTTTTTATGAGGTTTTAATTAATAAATATTGAATATGAATCCGGTGGTCTTCATGAAACGCGTAGTATTTAATTAATGATGTTCTTCTTTCAACCTTTTATTGTGATGATGACATGCGACCCATATAATTGACTTCACATAGAGTATGTATTTGTGTGCATATTGCCCATCCCTTTCCAGAACTCAGAACTGTAAAAAGAATGTCCCCCTTTAATGAAAGAATGTTTCCCTTGTAAGTGTGACGATAGGCTTTGATGGTGCGTGGATGAGAGGGAGTTTGAAAAGTTTGAGACATTGTTGAACAATTGTTTCCACTAAAATAAGGATTTGACATTGTTGTGTACCTGAGTGTAAGCTTTCACACAAACAATAATGGCCTTCTTCGGCGCCGGTGGTGGAAGTAGTGGGCGTGGTTGTTCTAAATTTAGTGAGCCTGCAGCCGTGGATTTAGAAATTTTATCAGATTTTTTTTCCATCTAATTTAGGGGAAATTAATATAAATTGGTAGGGTTTTAATCATATATATATATATATGAGGAAGACATGGGAGGATTAAGGCTCTAATATTAACGTTGGTGACAATTTCTTTTATCTACTTATTTTTGTCTTAATCTAGGATAACGTTCACTTGTCGTTTATTCACTTCAGTTTCAAGACTTTACGATAGATTCCTTTTTTGCCCCTTTTTGACTTTCTTGTATGGCTTAGCTTCCTTACTTGGTAAACGTTTGAACATGAAAAACCGTGTTAATAATAGGGGTTTCAGTGAATGATTAAAAATTAAAATTTTAGTCTACGCCGGCTACACATACATACATAATTTTTTTCAGAAATTCAAAATTATTATAATATATAAAAATTACTATAATTTCTTACATAGAAAAATTCTAGTAACTTTTAATATTATAGTAATTTTGAATTTTTGGAGAAAATTACTGTAGTTTGTAAATTGTATGAAGAACCCTTGATAATAAGCCAAATTAGATACCACCCAAAGGGTAATTACATTTATTATCCTTTGACTAATCCCAATTAGATGTTCATTAATTTTAGTTTACTTTGAAATCTGAAATACCATTAATTAGACAGATTGACCCCCAATATATATTCCATTGTCAAAAAGTATATAAATAATTAATTGTGTATGAAAATTATTACCAGCATTTTCAACGACAAACTGCATTTTCAACTTTGTTCAGATAATTTTCTTCGAGCACATTCATGAGAGCATTTACTTTGATGTTTGTGGGATGCTGAATTCAAAATTCAAATGCTACCCTATACATGCCTATATGTGTACCACTTATATGGTAAAACATCAAAATATAAGCATGCATGCTAAACAAATTACAAAAACATACCCCCTTATTTAACAAAATTCTACTTCTTCAATACTCTCTCACAATTAACTTATTAATTCTTGGGAATATTATATTTTCGGTCTACACTAAAATTTGTTAAATTGCAGATTTGGTCCTTCAAATTTCACATTTGTTTCAATATCGCAAAATTAACTTTAAAAATTATTTTGGATGCAAATGAGTTGTGCTCGACACACAGCCTTCTAATATATCTGGTCATTTCATCACTCCGCTAAACCTAAGGTCTTTTAAGCTAATATTTTCCTAATAGCGATTTGTCTGGAGAATGAGAGAAAGAAACCTGATTCATTAAACGCCTTAGGTCTAGTGGAGTGATGTGACAAAATATACCCATTAAAAAGTCATTTGTTGAGCACAACTCAATTTCCGTTCAAAATCATTAACAAAGTTTTCAATTTTTCCAGATTAAAACAAACGTGAAACCTGAGGGATTAATGTGCAATTTGACAAATTTTAGGGTTCACATAGACACACATCCCATATTTTAGGGACCAAAAAAGTAATTTTTCTTTAAATTCTTCCAATTAATTAAGTATTTAATCAATAGAGTTTGCATATATCCAAAATTTGAGGTTCTAATAGTACGTTAAGCATTTATCTTGGGTGAGTTAGATCCCAAGGTTTGTTGCACACAAACAAAAAAAAAAAAATTATAGTCTAGTGAATATATTCTTAGTTTCTCTTGTGCAAGATCTAGAGTTTAACCTTTTACGCCAATATATGTACTAAAAAAATAATCTTGGGGAATTAGGACAAGCACGTGAGCCCCACGTTTAAGGGCTTCCTCAACATAACCTAAGGGCAGTGTCTTAAACCTTTGGGACACTCCTCCTAAGAAAACAGTTTTATTTGGTAACATGTACCGTGATGCGCATGTTAGGTCATTACCCCCCTCCTGCTTACATACCACACTTGAACCCTAGCTAGAGACAAACATGGAATGAAACATAGGGTTCATATGGTGTCAACCAGACCAGTCCGAACGCTCTTAAAAAATCGATGTGGGACTGTAATTTATTATTCGCCCTTAAATACAGTTTCTTATTTACACGAAAAATTTAACTACAAAATAATAATGAGAAATGTGCAATTTTTTATTTTAAAATTTTCATAAACAAAAAAAAATGAAATAATAATATTATTTTAGAGAGGAAAGAAAATATTTCATATTTTACTCCCACATTTTAGAGAGGAAAAAAAAAAAGGAATAATTATATTTTTAGTCCCTAAATTATAGGATGGGTGTGTATATGGATCTTGAGATTTGTCAAACTTCTCGTTTGGTCCCTTAAAATTTTCATATGTTTCAATCGAGTAAAATTAAAAATGTTGTTAATGATTTTTAGATAGAAATGAGTTGTGCGCAACACATGGTCTTCTAATGAGAATATTTCGGCATTCCATCACTTCACTAAACGTACCTAGATATTTTTTCTAAACTTTCTCTATCCACGACTCGTCTGAATTGTTGCTAACAGAAAATATTTTAGATTTAGTGAAGTGATAAAATGATAAAAATATACCTATAAAAAAGACACGTGTCGACCACAACTCATTTTTTGTTCAAAATTTCTAATAATATTTTGCATTTTGCGGAGTTGAAACAAATATGAAAATTAAAAGATCAAATGTGCAATTTGATAAATGTGAACGACCACCTCATACTTTACTTCCCCCATACTCTAGGGACCTCTTTACGGAGGCATTATTTTCTAGCATAATTAATGAATGCTTTTGTTGAATTATTCCAGTGGATTTTTCTCAAATTAACACCTGATGAAAATTGACTTTAAACAGAAAAACAAAAAGAGGATCGGAAAAAGAACATTTACTCCCAGGTTGTTAATATTGACTTACAATAACTCCTGGCAATCATGTTTTTCAGGTTGCATTTTACTTACTTCAAGAATTTCACTAAAATAAAAACATATTATTACTAGTGAAGATGAGATTTTTAAAACCAGACCTAAATCTGGTATTTTTTGAGTCAGCTCTGAAAATGTTATATTCAACATTTGGGTATAATTAGTATTTTTTCTGAAAACAAAATTAAACGATAATTACTAATCTAAATTCAAAGGGAATATCCTGAAAAATAAGAAGAAGAAAAAAAATCGGGTTGGTGTTGTATTCCACATCGGGTTGACATACGGAGATTTTCCTTATTTATACAATTGTCATTTAATATCACTTTTTTTTTATCTTTTGCATTCAATTAAACTAGTTTTAGACCCGGGTCTAGAAAAAATCATAGAAGTATATATTTTTTATTTGAATATTACACATACAATAATTGATCGTTTAATTTTATATTTAATTTATCTTATGAAAGTATGAAGAAAAAAAAAAAGTTAATGCTGAAAAATAAAAATAAAATTGTAAGCTAAAAAATAAATAATGTCAACCTCTGAAATAATTATTGTTCATCACTCACGTTTATTTTTAGAAAATAATATATAATATGTAAATAATCTCCTAAAGGATTTTTTAAATTTTCTATTTTCTTTAAATAATAGTTTTAAAAAAGCTAATAGGTCTTTTTTTTTTATATTATTTAAAAGTTATATGTAACTAATTAATGGAGAGATAGAATATTATGTTATTAAATGGTTGGAGAGGGAGGGAGAGATGAAGAGATAATATTACATATAATTAGTTATAATGAAAATAATTTTCAATTAAAATATGGATAAATTTTCATTGAAGATTTTAGTCATTGCCATTAGAAAAACTTACAGTGATATCTCCTATCATTTGGAAAATATTTTCGACTCTCACTTCCTTTGATATTAAATATAAAATTACATATTTATCTTTAATATTATATTATTAAAAAATTAATTAAAACTATCTAATAAAAAATTACTCTTATAACCCTCTTAAAAGAATTACAATTTTAGTTTTTAAATTCCGTTTATGTAAATATATTTATAATTTTTTTTAATACTTTTGAGATCAAATGATGGTTGCTACATTTTTTAAAAAGTACTTTGTGCTGATTTTTTAGAATTTAAAATTATTATGAGAATTAAAAATTGTTGATTTATGTAATATATTTTCTATTATAACATTTTTTTTGTCCTTTTTGGGATCAAACGATAGTTGTTGTGTTTTTTTAGTACTTAAAAAGTACTTGCTACTGAAGTTTTTAAATTTAAAATTACTCTAAAATTAAATATTTTTTTATCTATGAAATTTAATTATACTTCATATATAAGTTGTTTAATTTAGGTTTTTTTTTTAAATTATTTGGTGAAGTTTTCATATGAGATTTTATTTACTAATACTTTCACTCGGTTAAAAAATATTAGGGTTGTGGATTTTCTATTTTTAATTATAATTATTTTTTGAAATTAAAATAATTATAGATTTTAATATTATTATTATTTATTTATTTTTTGTAAAATTTTCAAAAGATTTGAAGGAGGCTTATTGATGAAAAAAGAAAAAGGAAAAAAAAACATAAGAACTTAGGAAAATGTGGTAATAATTAATAAAATAAATTACAAAAAATAAAAACTCACCAAAAGACTTGAAGAAGTCATTCGCAAACCTCATTGAAAGCTTCTCTCTCCTTCCACTTTTATATATTAGTACTAGATTTTTATTTCTAGACTCAAAATTGTGGAAAGAATCATTATTAATAAATGTACTTTCATTTAATAATTTTTCATATCTATTAACATTTACCTATGTTATTGAATTCAATAAAGGGGCATGCATCATTTACTCCCAAAATGCGAAAGAAATTACCGATTAAGCCTATAACATTTTCTTTGTATTAATAACTCTTTTTGTCTTTTTCTTACCAAAATACCCCTTATGTGAAGAAGTTGAAGAGACCAAAGGAGGAGCCTTTAGTGTGCTGAAAAGTGACAGACCGATCTCGCCGTAAGGAAGATTGTGAAAAGGTTTGATCTTCACCGGTAAGATGATTGGAAGATTGTGAAAGGTTGATCTTCACTCGTAAGAAGATAGAAAGTTTTTCAAATGTTTGATCTTCACCTGTAAGAAGATTGTATAAGGCTTAATCTTCACCCGTAAGAAGATTAAGGATTAGTGGATTAGAACTCTCTGTCGGAAGCGTGGAGGAGTAGAGTAGGCAAAAAGGTGTTGCCAAACTACTATAAATTTCTTGTGTCTTGTGGTTTCATTATCTCTATCCCTTACTCTTTACTTTGATTATTTTGATTTGATTGATTATTCTGTTGTACTCACAATCACAAGAATTAATAAGTTTAATTTGAGATTTTAGTAGACAGATTTTGTAATTGAAATGAAAAAAATTTAAATACCCAATTCACCTCCTTCTTGGGTCAATCTCTTGGCCAACAAATATAATATATATATATTATTTATTCAATTATTATTTTGGAGTTTCATAAGGTATGGAGCTAAAGAGTCTCCCACTATCTTAATGGGCTAGTGCTCTATTTATGATGTCATTTCATGTTTTGATAACTTTCAAGACTTTTGGTATTTTGTAATATTTTTTCATTTATTTTTGTGTATTTAATCTTGTATGTTTCAAGAGCCTATAAATAGGTTATCTTACAAGCTTTGTGAATCATTCATATTTTTATACATACATACTTTATATTAGGCAAACAAATGTGTTCTTTTTGTGGAGTTTTGAGTTCTACTACCTGTGCAAAGTCAATGTGAACTAAACGACTAAGTCGAATTGTTGTATCCTGAAGGGGACAAGTCAAAAACAAATTCTATTTCACCGGTCTCAAGGCGTTATCAATTGCAGAGGACTTGAATCTCTTTAAAGAGAATGAGATTTTTGTGCCTCAGTCCGATATTAGTTTGTATTTTTCTCGATTTATTTGTATTTTCTCCAACAATTTTAAGGAGATTTAAAATGGAGCCGATGATCGAGAAAGCAAACGAAAATGTCGGAGATCTCAACAAGCCTTTTCACTTCATGGGAGTCCATTTCAAGAGATGAAAAGATAAGGTACTATTCTATCTAAGTCTTCTCAAAGTTGTTTATATTCTTACTGAGAAGAATCCCATCAAAGTTTCTATAGACAATATGACTGACGAAGAAAAGTACAATCATCAAGAGAATGAAGAAAAATATGAAAGAGATTAGTATAATTATCATTTTTATCTCTTGAATTTTCTTGCAGATCAATTTTATGATTATTATGCTACTAATTATAAAAATGCAAAGAAAATTTGGAAAGCCCTGCAAAATAAATATGATCCCGAAGAAGCAAGTGCAAAGAAATATGCCGCAAGCCGATTTTTTCGATTTCAAATGGTGGATAACAAGTTATTGCTAGAGTAATCTCAAGATTTTCAAATGAGCATAGTAGAAGTGAGATTTGAAGGTAATAAGATTGGAGATAATCTTATTGTGGTCGGAATAATTGATAAATTGTCACCGTCATTGAGACAGTTTAAAAAATCTATGTGTCATAAGTGAAAGGAGACTTTACTAGAGACGTTAATCACAAAAATCCATGTGAAAGATGAAGCCCGAGGTCAAGATGCTCTTATGACACGTGAAGGAAATGATGATTCAATCACAAAGGCAAATCTTATTTCTTCAAATTATAATTTGTCCAAAAAGTATCCTCCTAGAAATAGTCATTTAAATCCAAAAAAGAAACATATGAAACATTCTACTAAACCTCACAACAAAAGTAACATGAACTTGAACCAAATACCGCCTTCACAAAATTAATTTGGTAGTTGTTTTGTCAGTGACAAAAATGAGCATATTGCTCGAGTTTATAAATTTTGGAAACATCAGTCTATTCCACAAGCTAACATTATCAAGGAGTCATTTGTAGCAACGATTACAGATATTAATATGGTTCAATTTGTAAAAAGGTGATTGGCAGACTCTGATGCTAATAGACATGTTTGCTAGGATATAATTGGTTCATATAATATACTCCATTTAAGGAAGAAAAAATAATAATGCTTGATGATTCTAGTAAAACCAAGATACTTGGGAGTAGTGAGGTTGATCTTAAATTTACTTTTGGATGTGTGTTTACGTTAAAAGATGTTCTATGTAAGACCCCGATTTAGCACGTACGTCATTTTAATTACATTCTAAAGCATTGGGAAAAATTCGGGGTAAATTTTTGTTAATTAAAAATTCAAATCAAAAATTTAAAGGCAAAAATTGGAAATTTAGAAACATTAAATTTAAACTTGAGATTCAAATTGACAAAAAAAAAAAAAAAAGAAGTTAAATTAACATATTTAGGGTGAAATTATAATTTTTGAAACTTGTAAAAACTAAATTGATTAAAATGAAGATTTTAAGAAAATAAGGGGAGAAAAGAGCAATTAGACAAAATATTTTTATATATATAAACATAACAAACCATGTGTGTGTTGTGCCGTGAAAATCAGCCAGAGACAAGGGAAGTGGGAAGTGGGTGACGTGGCGTGAAGAGAACAAAACCCATCCATTATTATCATGCATATATATATATATATATATATACATGCATGAAATTCATTAGGGGAGCACCTCAAAAGAAGAAATTAGAAAAATCGAGAGAGAGATGAGAAGGTTCGGGATGGTTGGTTCGGATCGTCGTCGTTGCTCCGGCGTGGGTGCTGTGTGTGTCGTCGCCGTCGATCAACCAGCGATCGATAGCGTGTGTGAGGGTGTTTCATTGTATGTGGGTGATCAACTAAGGGTGTGTGTGTGTGTGCCGATAGATTCCGAACAAAAACAAAGAGAGAGAGGTTCACTGGCGATGGGGTGCAGTCCTGCGTGGGTAGTGGCCCTCCGTTCGGTCGGATTTGTGCATGTGTATGGTTTATCCGTCGTTCAGACCATCATTCAGCCTGAGGTGTGTGTGTTCTGTTCCATTCCGTCGTTATGTGTGGATGCTCTATTTTTTTGAACCGACTGTGTGTTTGTGTGTATGTATGTGCATGTGGGTTGCATGTGGGTATGATATTAGGTTGTGGGTGTGTTCCATTCGGTCAGATGAGGGTGTCGGTGTGGTCGCCGCTGTCGCTGTAGTTCGTCGGCGGTGAGTTAGAGAGAGAGAGAGAGTTGTGCATGCGTATGTGTGTCTGCTGTGTATGTGTGGGTGTGCAGACAGTGGGGTTCGTCCGGTGAGGGTGCGTGTGACTGTGAGTATTATGTTTGTTGTGTGTGTGTGTTTCGATCGTCGTGTGTGACCGTGTGGGTGTGTGGGGGGCAGCGTGAGTTCGGCCGTCATCGGTGGTGGCGGTAATTTTTGTGGGTAGGTGCGATTAGTGATAGGGTGGCCGGTGGTGGTTGGTGATCGATAGTAGGGGATGAAGTAGGGCCGGCAGTGAGAGCGGCGAAGCGTGAGAGGCCTCCAGTGGATGGTAATAGTAGAAAGAGAAATGGGTGGCCGGCGGCATCAAAACGGGAAACAGAAACAGTAAATGCAAGCAAAAAAGAAGAAGAAGAGAAAAGAAGAATAAGGGGAAGAAAAAGAAAAGAAAAAATACACGAACCACCCCAGTAGAATCTAAAAACCCAATTCGTGGCTGGCGGAGGATTCGGAATCAGGTAAAATTTTAATCAAGTATTATTTTTTGTTAAATTAAATTGTTAGTATTAAAAATTTCATAATCATGAAAGAAATTTCAAAATCATATTAATATTTTGTTAATCGCTAATCTAAATAAATTGGTGCGGTGAATATCAACGTAACGGAACGGACAAAATAATAATTTTTCATAATAAAATCTGGGAAATAGGGAATTATGAAATTTAGGGTCTACATTACATATTGGATTATTTAAAATAAAATATTAATTTAAATCCTATCGCTATTAAGTTCGCAGGCGCCAGCATCCTAGTAGAATTTGAACGGTGATAGTTTTTCAGCACGGAAATCGAGGTAAGTGTACTGTCTTCTTGTCAAAATATTCTTATATATATATGATGGAAAATAATTGTAGTTAAATTAAATGATTTCAAAATGATATGGATCAAGTAGGTTTTTGGGGTGAGTTGGTAAAATGAATTTTCGGGAATTGTGTTGGTTTCTAAAAAGAAGGATTAAAAATAATTTTCGTTGGATATGGGTGGTTTTGAAAAGAGAGTGAAAAATATATGATTTTCTAAAAATGCTTGGTTTTCTAAAAACAAAGGTGGAAAAACAGTTTTACTGAAATCGGTGGTACAAAGGTGGAAAACTGGTTCTTTTATTAAAGTGGTGGTCCTTTTAAAAAGGAGAGGGAAAAACGCGATTTTGGAAATTCTCCCCATAAGGGGTGTGGATTTTTGACGATATGGTGTGAAAATGTATTTCTTCCCGTAAGGGATATGGATGTTTCTCCTCATAAGGGGTGTGGATTATATTTCTCCCCGTAAGGGGTGTGGATTATATTTCTCCCCAAAAGGGGTGTGGATATTTCGTGGAAGGCATTCTTACGAATGTTACGGTACTGTTGAAACTCCCGATCGTGAGATTAAATGATCACTATGGCTAGCCAGTGTGTGATGTGGTAAAGTGGTGGTTGTGATATGGTGTTTTACTTTAATTGAGTGGTGTTTTGAGATGTGGTGTTTTACTTATACTGGGTGATTTATTTTTTTTATGGTGAATGGTATTATTTTATACTAGATGGGTTGAATAGAACTTATACTTATTGGTTTATTTTCACTGCTTATATTATGGAGAATTTTACCAGTTACGTGTTGTTTATATACTTACGCTTGATCCATTTAGATATTGTAGAATGATTTATTATTACAAAATGTTTTTACTAAGAAGGCAGTACACTCGCATGTAAAATAACTAGAAGTCAGTCGGTCCCCTACTGGCGCTAGATAGAGTTATGCAGGTCACGCAAAGGAGTCATTTGAGGAAAATTTTTGGAGACGAGATACCAGAAATAAAATCTAAGTGAGGTTCAGGGGACTTGTTTGATTGTATTTATATTCAGAGCGGTGTATCCCTATCAGATGAGATTATTATATGTGTTGTATAAATTTATAATTTTGTTATTGACGTATTGAGGTTGTCTAGTAAAGTTGGGCGGTATCATGTCTACGTCACGTCGGCCTCACATGACGAGTGTCCGGAGTGGAGTGTGACATTCTACATACTCCGTCCACGAGGAAAAATTTAATGTCAACTTTCTTACTCAATAAAGCTAACTTCAAACAGACTATGGAGTCTGATCAATATGTTATCACAAAAAAAAAAAAAAAAATATTTGTGGGTAAAGGATATACTTGTGATGGTATGTTTAAACTGAACATTGAAAATAATAAAACTTCAGTGAATTCTGTTTATATGTTGTCTTCTATAAATTTTTGGAATACACGACTATATCATATTAATAGTAGATATGTGAAAATTATGAGCGGCTTATATTACTACCAAGACTCCTGAATTTTTTTGAAAAATGTGAAGTGTGTTGTCAAACAAAAATTACTAAAGGCCTCATAAAAATATAGAAAGAAATACTGAATTATTAGAGTTAATTCACATTGATCTTTGTGAATTTGAAAGAATTTTAACTCGTGGAGGAAATATATATTTTAATTTTATCACTTTTATTGATGATTTTTCAAGATTTGTTGATGTTTATCTGTTAAAAAATAAAAGTGATACTTTTCAAAAATTTAAAGATTTTCTTCACGAAACTGAAAATCAATTCGGTAGAAAAATAAAAAGAATTAGAAGTGATAGAGGTCGAGAATATGTGAATAATGATTACTTACTTTTTGCTCAGTCTTTGGGAATAATTGATGAGACTACTCCGCTATATTCACCTGCATCAAATGGTGTGGTGAAAAAAAAAATCAAAATTTAATTGATTTAACAAATGTCATGCTAATTGATTTTGGTGCTCCCCAAAATCTTTAGGGTGGAGTACTTTTAACTGCATGTCATATTATAAATAAGGTACCACATAAGAAAACTAAAATTACTCATTTTGAGTTGTGGAATGGGCATAAACCAAACTTGGGATATTTTAGAGTTTGGAGTTATTTAGCCTTTGTCAGGTTAACAGATCGTAAAATACCTAAATTAGGTGCTAGAGCTACCACTTGTGTGTTTTCTTGGATATGCGGTAAATAATACAAACTATAGATTTTTGGATATTGAAAGTAATATTTTCATTGAATCTGTTGATGCTATTTTTCATAAAGAAAAAATTCATTTTAAATTTAAAGCTAGTAGGGGTAAAGTAATTGATAAATGTTTTTTTTTTTTTTTTTTTTTTTTTTTATCTAATTCTAGTTCTTCTACTCCTATTTTACAAAACAAAAATTATTTTGAAATTGAGTTAAGAATGAGTAAAAGAGCTAGAGTTGAAAAAGATTTTGGCCCTGACTTTTATGTTTTTAATACTGAGGAAAATTCAATTACTTTTCAACAAGTTTTGTCATCACCAAATGCAATTTTTTGGAAAGAGACTGTAAATGATGAGATTAAATTGCTAATTTCTAACAAGACGTGAAAATAAGGTGATTTACCGCCGGATTTTAAAACTATAGGGTGTAAAATAGGTTCTCAGAAAAAAATTTAAACCTGATGGTTCCATAAATAAGCTTAAAACTAGACTTGTTGTTAAAGGCTTTAAACAAAAAGAAGATTTGGATTTCTTCGATAATTTTTCTCCAGTTGCTAGAGTTACATCCATTAGATTGTTAATTGCTATTTCAAGAATTTTTAATTTAGAAATTCATTAAATAGATGTAGAAACTGCATTTTTAAATGGAGATCTAGGTAAAGAAATTTATATAGTTCAACCTGAAGGTTTTATTGAGCCTGAACAAGAAAACAAAATGTGTAAATTAAATAAATCCCTTTATGGTTTAAAACAAACTCCTAAACAATGGCATGCAAATTTTGATTCCTGTATGATCGAAAATGGTTTTAAGTTTAACGAGTGTGATAAGTACATCTATTATAAATCTTCAAATAATTCACATGTTTTGGTTAGTCTCTATGTAGATGATGTTTTAATATTTGACTCTAATTTTGATGTGATAACTGGAAAGAAAAAAATATGCTTAGTAGCCATTTTGATATGAAAGGTTTTGGTGAGACTAATTTTTATTTTGGGAATAAATATTACAAAAACATGTGATGGTATTTTTCTTGATCAGTCGTATTACATTGAGAATTTTTTTTTAAAAAAATAATTTTTATAATTGCAAGCACGTTGCTAGTCCTTTCGATTCTAGTATACATTTGTTTCCTTTTGAAAATGATTCTAATGTGATTAATCAAAAGGAATGTGCTAGTATGATCGGTAGCTTGCGATATGCGACTGAGTGCACTAAACCTGGCATTGCATATGTAGTTGGAGTACTTAGTAGGTTTACAAGTAAATCAGGTAAAGAACATTGGTGTGCCATTGAGCGGATATTAAAATGTTTATCTGGCACTAAAAATTATGGTTTGTTGTATAAAAAAATATTGTACTTGAAGGTTTTAGTGATACAGACTTGAATGCATTGTCAAGTAATTATCTTTCCACCACTGGTTATGTTTTTACATTAAGTGGTTGTGCTATATGTTGGAAGTCTAAAGAACAAACTATCATTGTTAATTCAACAATGGAGGTTGAGCTCAAAACTCTAGCTTCTGCAAGTGAGGAAACGAATTGATTAAGAAATTTATTATATGAAGTCCCACTAGGGGAAAAATCAATTACACCTATTTTAATACATTATGATAGCACTGCTACAATTGGTAGAGTGAAAAATCATTATTATAATGGAAAATATGGACCTATAAAGAGAAAGCATGATGTTATAAATTTTATATGAGTAATGATTTTGTTAATGTGGATTATATCAAATCTTGTGATAATTTTGCAGATCCACTAACAAAGGCCTTGACTAGAGAAAAGGTCTTAAATAAATCAAGCAGGATGGGTTAAAGCCTATACTTTAGTAAGTTACTTATGAGGATACTAGGGACCAAAGATCCTAAGAACTAGGTTCAATGGGAAAAACGAATCATAAGAAAATTTGGCAAAATGCACTACTTTATTTTAATCCATCCATATGATATAAGTGCATTTATCCTGTAATGATTGGAGGGTTGAGTTTTATGAACTCGTAATGAAATCAGTATCTCTTATGAGTGGGGTATCATAATTACAGGAGTACCCTTGATAGATATCACCTATATAAGTGTGAAAGTTATGTCGCTTTCTCTGAGAATTAGACTATTATCAGAAATACTTATGAAAATTAGGATAGCACAAGGCCATAATGTGTTGGCTAATAAAACTCATGTTAACACCTGGAAAATCATACGTGGACAGTGGTACTTTATTTCCCTTAAGAATACATGGTTCAAGTCTAAGACCACTATTAACTCTGGAGTAGATATTATTGTTTCACTAAGTGAAGGTTCAATACAGAGCACACCTTCATTATGCATGTTGATCCATCTTTGTCAGTAATTTTTATTTTATATTAAAATAAGTTAGGGAAGTACGTTTTAATATAATATATATTATTTTTTGGAAGCTTATAAATAGGTCATTCTACACGTTTTGTAAATCATTCATATTTTCATACATACATACATTATATTGGGTAAATAAAGGTGTTCCTTTGGTGGAGTTTTGGATGTACTACTTGTGCAAAGTTAATGTGAACTAAACGACTAAGTCGGGCTATTGTATCTTAGAGGGGACAAGTTAAAGATAAATTATGTTGCACTAGTCTTAAAGCGTTGCCAACTGCAGAGGGCTTGAATCTCGTTAAAGAGAACGAGGTGTCCGTGCCTCAGTCCAAAATTTGTTTGTATTTTTCTTGATTTATTTGTTTTTTCTCCAACATTATGTTTATATCTTATAATGGTATGTAGCTAACTCAAGTCAACAATTTTGCTACACTCAACACCCGTAGATATTCACTTGTGAAACTTGCTATGGGAGTGCACAAGGAGGAACTGATTGAACTTGGGAAGGTATTTGGTAAAGTTTTCAATACTAAGTGCAATGTTTGGAGCAAAGAGAAATCAAGCATTTACTGAAGTTGTAAGATTGGATTAACTTTTTTTACCTCTCTGTTAACGGTAAAAATTAGTTGTATTAACATATGTAATCATTGATTCACTATTGCAAATGGATTTTGTAACCCTGATTTTATAATTTGAAATTGCTATTGCTATGGATGTTCTATTATGTCTATTTCTGTTTTGTTCCAAATTTATATTCCCAAATTTCGGTTTTATTTGTGTTGTGTTCTCAATTTCGATTCTGTTCTATTGTCAATGTCATTGATGAAGTGAATAAATTTACTAATTTGTTTTTCATTTTTAAATTTTGCAAGAAATTTGTATCACAAGTGGCTAAATAGAAAAGGGAGTAAGCATATCAATTTGATACAAAACTGAGATAGATATTGTCGAAATAATCACAATTTTTTTTTACTTTGATCACATATATATAACACTTTTAATCGCATTTAAAAACTGAGATATAGATGGACTAACCATCTCGCTTTTTGAGAACAAGCGAGATCATAAATGGGTAAATCATCTCGCATTTTGATCACCATCACAGTTTTTTCGACTATTTTATCACAGTCAGTAAATGTGATGATAAGTATCATACTTTTTATTACATCTCCATCTATCATGGTTAGTTTGGGACCAAAAATCGTAATAAAAACCTTTTTATCATTGTTTTAATTGTGATAAATCTTGATTTTTCATGTAGTGTTCGCACTCCTGTCGTATTTTCATCACCACTAACACCCCTTGTGCTTAAAACTTAAGTGAAATGGTTAAATTTTCTATTAACGGTCAAAGGATGTAAGGCAAAGAAATTATGATAGTTGATGTTAAATGACATTTATACCCTTTAAATATTTTAATAGGGACTATCTTTATTTTATTCAAAAAGTTAGGGGGCATTATGCATTTTTTTGTTTTGACATTCTTCCTCTTGCTTGGACGACTACTACTCTGATTCATCTCAAGCGACAACTCCCTCTCTCCCCTATTTTCCTCTGATATATATACAAATGTGTGTGTGGTTGTGCGCGCATGTGCGTAATAAATTAGGAAGAGATAGAGAAAAAGAGAAGGTAAGGAGATGAGAAGAGAGTGAAAAATTGAGTAAGGTAGAAGGATTGGTAGTCGTGCGGGATGTGATAGTGGTGTTCACTATAGGTGTGGTGGTGGTGGTTGCACAGTTCATTGTCGCCGAAGCAGGTAAGGGGTGGGGAAAGGGAAAGAAAAACACAAATTAGGGAGTGGGTTGGAAGAGATAAAGGGTAAAAAAAAATTGACCCTTTAAGGTTGAAAAAAAAAATAGACCCATTTAATTAGTTAGAATAAAATTACAAAATTACCTTTATTTTTTAAGTAAAATAACAAAAATACCCTCAATTCTGTTAATTTTTTTACCATTGCACTTATGTCTTAAGTACATGGGGTATAAGTGGTTACGAAAATACCAGGAGGTGCAAAGTGTAATTATGTCTAACTATAGGGGTACAAAGTGAAATTAACCTTTTATTTTTCTTCTAACAAATGGCAAAATAAATTATGCATAGTGATTAATTTTCTTTATAATAAATAGCAAAATAATTTATTACATATATAATAATAGAATATGAAAATGTATAATCAAACTATATTCTCAAAAAAAATATTTTATATACAATACTATGTTGACTATTAAATTTGATCTTTTTAAACTGCCTAAATATAAAAGTTAGTTTTTTAAATTAAAATTATTTTTTTAATCTACGTCTTCAGGCACGGGTTATACACTAGTTTATATTATAAAACAGCATGCTATTCATTTTTGGGTTATATTTTTAAACATATGTTTTGTGTATATATTTTAAAAGATTTAAATTAACTGCTATGCACAGTCTCCCTCTCAATTCTTTCTATATCTCAAATTTTCACTCATGTGGTTAGACTGAATTGCATTTTGCACCCCTGTGCTATTTTCATCACCACTTGCACTACATGTGCTTAAGAATTAAGATGCAATGATTAAATATTCTGTTAAATTTAACGGTCAAAGGGTAAAAGTCAAAGAAAAGTTATTAATTAACGTTAAATGACATTTATACGCTTCAAAGATTTTAATAAGGACTATTTTTATACTATTCAAAAATTTAAGGGGGCATATTATATGTTTTTTTTTTATATATATTTTGATGTTCTTCCTCTTGCTTGGGTGACTACTCCATAACCGTCATCTTCCTCCATGGCCCAACCAGGCAACCACCGTCGCCACACCTACGACGGCCACCACCACCACATCCGGCCACCACCATTCCACCTCCTCCCTTTCCCAATCTCTCTTTCTCTAATATATATATATATATATATATATTAGCGAGAAAGACGAGAGAATAGAGGGGAATAAAGAAAGAGAGAGAATTGGTGGCAAATGTTGGTTGTTCGTCAGAAATTAACAGGAGGCAAGGGTCATTGGTTGTTAGTCAAAGATTAACAGGAGACAGAAGAAGGGTTGGTTTGTTCGCCAGAGATTAACAAATGGAGGGTAGAAGAGATACAGATAAGAGATGAGAGAAGAAATAAATAGAGAGAAAGAGTGATCATCGCCGAAAATGAACTAGGAAAGGGATGGGGGTCGCTATCATAACAAATGAAGCAAGAAGAGAGGGTCCTGGGAATGGAAAAGACGAAAAATATTTTGACCCTTAAAGTTTCCAAAAAAATTCAAATAGACCTTATTGAATTCGTTGGAAGAATGATAAAACTACCGTTGTTTTTCAAGTGAAATAATGAAAATACCATCAATTCTATTAAATGTTTAACCATTATACTTAAATCTTACGTACAAGGGATATAAGTGATAACAAAAATTACATATGGATGCAAAGTACAATTCGATTTAACTATAGAGGTGTGAAGTGAAATTAATCCTTTATTATGTATAAAATCATTGTAAACTACAATTAAATACTAGATTTTAACTTCATTACATTTAGAACAAAAAACAAATATTGCATATTATTAGGTAGAGTTTTATTTCCTCTTTACTGGTGGGGTTGGATTATGTTTTCTTCTTTGCATATTTTATACGATTAATTATATTTTACCTTCCTGTCATTAGGTCATTTTGCACTAATTCCCTGTGGTATTTTTTTCCACCACTTACCTCCCTGTGGTTTAGGTTTTAAAGTACAACGGTTAAGTTTTCTATTAACTCTAACGGTCAACAGCAAAAGTTAACAAAAATCCGTTAAACTGTTTGTATATATTTAAAAACTTAAGGGGCTATTGTATATATTTGTTTATCTCATCTTCTTTATCCCCACCTCCAGCGACCCCACCCCCATCTCCGGCAACCCAACCCTCTATCTCCGGCGGGTTCGAAAAAGTCTATAAAAGAACACTACCCAACAACACGGAAGTCGCTGGAGTGGTCGGAACCCTAGGGTATTTTCTTCTAAGGTCGTGTTTGGTGTTAATGAGTGGTCCCAACTCCAATTCCTTAACGCACAGAGTGGCCGAAACCCTATGGTATTTTCCATCGGAGTTGGCCACTCTGGCGATTCTGACTGCCGCTAGCGACTTCTACAACTTTAGGGTGGTGATTTTAGAGGTGGCTTGTGGCGAAAACGAATAGAGCCGACCAAGGACAGTGAGGAGAAGGTTCTATTTTCTCCTTCATCTGCGACTGCTCATTTCCTATTTAGCTCTACCTCTTTGCCTGCAACTACTCTGGCGACAACTAGTAGCAGCCCCACCACCACCAAAAATCACGAGCTCTTTTTTTGTTCACTCTCTCTCTCTCTCTCTCTCTTATCTCATTTCCTCTCTCTCTCTCTATCTCTCTGTTAAGATAATTGAAAAGTGGGAGAAGAATTATGAATTGATATTATAAAAAGTGATACAGTTATAATACAACGATATACACATATTTATAGGGGAAGTGGGGGCTAGGGTTTTGTCCTAATGGGCCACGTGGGCCAAGCCCATATAATACATTAATACATTAACATCTCCCCTCAAACTCAAGGCGGTAAGTAAGAGGTGAACTTGAGTTTGGAAACCAGAGAGTGAAAGCGTCCAAGTGGATGAGCCTTAGTAAAAATGTCTGCTATCTGGTCGGCTGAACTAACGGATTGTAGGCGAACCGTATTCTGAAGAATGTGATGACGAATGAAGTGGAAATCACTCTCAATATGTTTTGTAAACTCATGGAATACATCATTGTAAGCGATTTGAATAGCACTCATGTTGTCACAGTGTAGGGTAGTGGCAGCAGGAGAAGAGACGCCCATGTTAGTGAGGAGCCATCGAAGCCAGAGAAGTTCATGAGTTGCATCAGTCATAGCACGATATTAAGTTTCAGTACTGGAGCGAGCAACTATAATTTATTTCTTACTACGCTAGGAAATGAGAGAATGACCCAAAAAGAAACAATAATCAGTGGTTGAACGTCTGTCAGTGAGGTCTCTGGCCCAATCAGCATCAGAATAAACTTATAAAATGGGAGCAGACTAAGCTGAAAAGTGAAGCCCATGAAATAAAGTACCATTGACATACCAAAGAATGCAAAGAACAACCGAGTAATGGGTGGTCCACGGAGCAGACAAGAACTGATTGACCTGATAAACGGCATAGGCAATATCAGGACGAGTGACAGTGAGGTATACAAGACTTCCAACCAGTTTTCGATATAGAGTGGCATCCTGAAGAGGTGAACCATCAAGTAGGATAAGTCTGACATTCGGCTCAAGAGAAGTAGTGGCAGTGGTTGAGTCAATGATCCCAACTTTGGAAAGGAGATCCGAAGCATATTTGGCCTGAAAGAGAAAATATCTATTAAAACCCAATGAGACTTCAAGGCCAAGAAAATAGGTGAGCAAGCCAAGATCTTTCATCTCAAATTAGCCACTTAAAAACTTTTTGAGTTCAAAAATACCACGTTGATCATTTCCGGTAATAACCATATCGTCCACGTACAGTAAAAAAATGATAATACCATTGGTAGTATGGCAAATAAACAGTGTCAAATCATGAGCACTAGGTGTAAACCCAAATTAATGAATAGTAGTACTGAATTTGGCAAACCAGGCACGTGGAGCTTGTTTCAAACTATACAAGGCACGGCGAAAACAACAAACTTTATTTCGAGGAGCATCCAGGCCGGGAGGGGTATGCATATAGACTTCCTCAAGAAGATCTCTATTGAGAAATGTATTTTTTACATCCATTTGAAAAAGAGTCCATTTTCGAATGGCAGCGACAGTAAGAAGTATACGGACAGATGTTAGTCTCGCCACTGGAGTAAATGTCTCTTCATAGTCAATACCATATTCCTGAACAAATTCATTGGCAACAAGTCGGGCTTTATATTGTTCAACAGAACCATTAGAAAGCGTCTTGATCTTAAACACCCATTTGCACCCAATAGGAGTTTTTTTAGGGGGCAGATCAACAATATCTCAGGTATGAGTTTTGGCTAGGGCCTGAAGTTTTTCATCCATTGCTTTCTGCCAAAGAGGATTATTATTAGTCTCCTTATAAGATTGAGGCTCATGCAGATGAAGTATAGTGAAAAAATAATGATAATCAGCAAGATAGAAGGATGATGAGTTACCCTGGTAGATCTGAGGGAGTGATATGGACGATGGCTCTCGGGAGTCGGTGCAGACTCATCAGACAGAGGAATATCCTCGAGAACGACTGATTGAGTTGGAGGGGTACGGTTAGGTGATGATTCTAGAGCTGGAGCTGGGTCTAGAGAAATAAGGTCAGCTGGTGGTTTCAAAACAGAAGAAGTGAGATCAAGTGGTGAATCTAAGATGGGCTCAACTGTACCTGAAACTAGATTCTCAGAAAATAACTTAATATATGGATCAGTAAAGAATATGGAGTTAGTGAGGGTTGACGTATCAAATGATAGTAGGGAGGAGAACATTTGATGTTCCTAAAAGATGACATGACGAGAGATACGAAGGGTTTTAGAAATAGGATCCCAGCACCGATGCCCCTTATGTTCAATACCATATCCAATTAAACAACACAGGTGAGCACTTGGTTGCAATTTGTTGTGTTCATGTGGTTTGAGAAGAACAAAACAAGTGCAACCAAAGACTTTGAGTTCGGAGTAATCATGAGGTTTACCGAAAAGGCGTTCGAATGGGGACTGATTCTGGATTGTGGCAGAAGAGACACGATTGATTGTGTATATTGTAGTTAAGGCAGCATCACCCCAAAAATGTTTAGGACATTATGGAGAAATGAGTAGAGCACGAACAGTATCAAGAATATGTCTATGTTTGCGTTTGGCTCAACAATTTTGTTGGGAGGTTCCAGGGCATGAACAGCGAAGAAGCGTGTCATTTTTGTGAAGTAGATTTAAAAAGGCGCAGTCTTTGTATTCCATTGCATTATCTAAACGAAAAACTTTGATATTACGAGATAATTGAGTTTACACCATAGAGGAAAAGTCAGAATATATTTGAAAGTGTTCAGATCTATTTTTCATAAGAAACAACCAGGTATAACGAGAGTAGTCATCCACAAATATGACAAAATAGCGAGCATCACCCATTGATGCATTAGGAGAAGTAAACATCAGAATGTACTTAATCAAAAGGTGCAAGAGAAACATACTGACTTCCATTAAAAGGTAAAGCTGATTGTTTTGCAAGTTGACAATGAATACAATGAAAAGACTCATGCTAAAATGAACCTAATTGACCACTAGAAATATGATAATGTGAACGATTGGATGAAGTGTGACCTAATCGAGAGTGTCACGATTCTACGGGTAAAAATACTGGGATGGATGCAGCTGATTGGTTTGGTGATGGTGAAGATGGAACTTCGAGGTAAGTGAGCTCAAAGAGGCGTCCAACTTTATGGCTGATTCCAAGGAGTTTTCCTGTCTGAGGGTCCTGCACACGACAACCAATAGAAGAAAAATACAAGTCAAGTCCAAGATCACTAATTGTCCAATAGATATAAAATTAAGCTTAAGATTAGCAACTAAATATGTGTCAGGGAGAGACAAATAAGAACTATCAGCATGTCCAGTGTGGCTAACCAACATATTTAATCCATTGGCAGTGTAAACAGTAGGTGCATGCTCATCACGGGTTTTAGAGAAAAAGATAGAGGCATCAGAAGTCATGTGATTGCAATAGGTAGAATCAAAAATACCATCGAGATGTACCTGATGTAACTGACATGGCTATATTGTTACCAGTTTTATTAAGGGCCTCAGTAATCGTGGTACAGATACTACTCCAATCAGGTGAAGAGCTGGATGAAGTTGGTGTAGCATCAGTGGCTACAGCAGCAGTATTCATTGGCTTGGAATAGAACTGATTGCAAGAGCCTCGAGAGAGATATGGATTCCTATTTGACTGATTCCCAGATGGAAGTTTAGGACAGTCTTCAAGGTAGTGGCCCGGTGCTCTACAGACTTTACATAGGCTGGAAAGACATTTGAGCAATTCATGCGCTTGTGAATGACAATACCAGTAGTATAAGGGCTTCTGGGATGGGTTGGCCTTGGTAGCTGGTGTAGCAAGAGCAATTGGTGATACAGGAGCGACTGGTGCTGTAAGGGCAATATCGGTATAAGATTCTTGTAATGTGGCAAGACAAGTTCCCTTATTGAGTAGATCAGAAATGACGTTGTTTAGGGAAGGTATCACGCCCCGGTGTAGGATTGAAGCTCGTACAGGCTCAAATTCCTCTCTCAAGCCCATCAAGAATTACATAACGCGTGTCTCAGTATGGTACTTTCCATGAACATCAATGTCTTTTGTGCATTTCCAGGTTGGCTCAACGAGAGCCAACTGATTCCATACGGCAGTTATCTAAAATAGGAAACTGTTGACAGATTGCCCAGGTTCTTGGCACATGTTATGAAGAGTAGAAAGAAGACGATATCGATTTGAAAGATCTGCCCTCGTGTAGCACTGTTGGAGAAGATCCCAAGCTTCTTTTGCAGTATGGAGAGTACCAAATTGAAGTTTGATCTCGGGGATAATGGTCGCACGGAACCATGTGAGAATCTGGTGATTTTTGTTATCCCAATCCTCTAGACGATCAATGTATTTGTCCGCATCTTCATCATCTTTCTTCTTGGGTTCAGTAATATCTCCAGTCACGTAACGCCACAATTTTCGTCCATGGAGAAAACCATACATTTCTTGATCCCACACAACATAATTTGATTCATCCAGAACAGTAGTGATAACTTGGGGTAAGTCCGATTTAGCCATAGACGCGAAGAGGGAGGTGAACCGGTGTAGAAACCACAAAAATATAAAAGGAAGTATATACTGTAAGCCTCAAATCACAAAACAGAGCTCAAAAACATAATCAGAACATTGAAAAACCCTAGGAAACAGTCCAACTTTGTAAAAAATCTGTCTAAAAATGCCTGAACCGGCCAAAGAAAAGTACTCTATAAAACCGATGACGTGGTAGTCAGCAATGAGGTGGCCAACACGCTGACGTGGCACTGAGTGGGCTACTGACTGGCTGACATGGCATAGATGGTGTGTGCAGAGCGTGTGGATCTAATGCGAAAATAGAGCCGTTCCTTTTCTCAGCGCATGATAGCTGTGTAGCGTCTTAATGAACTGATTTTTGAGTGGTTCGAATCGTCTTGTTGAGGCGGTTCTGATGGTATATTGTGGTATTGATTTGGAGCCCTAGTTGAGGCTGTAGATCCCAAAATCCGAGACAGCGAAGGGTGGTTGTACTGCAGGCTATTGGTGGCGCGTGAGAGCACATGTGATCTCCGGTGGCGGAGATTTTGGTGGCGTTGTGTTCATTTCTGCAAGATGAAGATGATGATATGATAGTTGTTGATACCGGAGAGAGAATAAAGCCTATAATAGCGACAAAATCTTAGGAGAATAAAGGCGGCAGCAGTGGCAGAAACTTTAGGGTTGCGAAAAGTTTAGGTAGAACAGGTCCAAGAACGATTTGCTCATGATACCATGTTAAGATAATTGAGAAGTGAGAGAAGAATCATGAATTGATATTATGAAAAGTGATACAGTGATAATACAACGATATACACATATTTATAGGGGAAGTGGAGGCTAGGGTTTTGCCCTAATGGGCCACATGGGTCAAGCCCATATAATACATTAATACATTAACACACTCTCTCTCTCTCTCTCTCTATATATATATATATAACTGGATTCATATCTATAGATCCATAGATAAGCAGATTGAAAATTTGATTGTTTAACCAATTAAAAAGGCCAAATCACAAATTCTCTTAAATTATTCTTCACATTCAGTGTTCTTAATTTTATTTGATTAAAAAAATTATTTTTTTTAACAAGTTTAAACCTCTGTAAATGCTAGCTACAATAGTGGGTGCAAGTGTACGATTTCGATGCTAGCTAGATGAATAGAAATTGTGGATCCGAGCTTCGTAATTATAGATCCAAAGCTCGGATCTATATTATGTATATATAATAGAAAGAGATGGGATGAGAGAAGGGAGTGAGAGAAACAGGGAGTTGACAAAGAAACAGAGAGAGATGACAGCGTGTTGGTTGATGGATATGTATGCTTAGGGGAGGCTATGGAAGGCGGCGGATAATTAGATTAAGGGAGAGTAAGAGGTGGAAGAGATGGAGGTGGTTTTGAAGCTCAGCCTCACTTGTTGTCACCCAGATCCACTTCGTCGGCCCAACATAAAAGAGGTGGTGGCTCTCTTGGCCGGAGAGGAGGCGGTGCAAAGGGACTTATTATCTGAAGTGGCTACTCATGATGGCGGCAGCGGCGGTGGTTCTAACAGTAGAAGAACACAAACCAGAAGAAGGAAAAGGAGGTGGGTTTGGAAGAGAGAACATAAAAAATATTTTGACCCCTTAAGTTTAGAAAAAAAAATTAAATAGACCCCAATGATTTAGTTGGAACAAAATGGTAATTTTACCCTTATTTTTTAAGTGGAATGACAAAAATAACCTCATTCCTAGTTTAGTCCACCACCATAAGAGGGGCAAGTGGTGATAAAAATATTACAGGGGAGCAAAGTGCAAAATGGCCTAATCACTAGGGGATAAAATGTAATTAACCCTATTTTATAATTGACAATATTTCTCATTTATTTTTTAGGTTTTTTTTCTTTTTTTTTTTAGTCATAAAGCCTTTGTACTCACACACATACCCTTTGAACGGATGAGATTAGAATCCTACACCCAAATATGTGTGGAAGGGAACTCGATCCCCAACTACGAGTGTGGGAGGTTGTTGGCTTTTCTACTAGGGCCAATAACGAATCCCTTAGGTGTTGAATATTTATGTGCTAAAGTTGGCACCTCAATTATTTTCCTGATTATATTTTTTATGGTAATTTAATAGGTACCTCATAAGATGAAGTAATGTGTGCATTTCATATTTTCATGCATCGATAATTATTGATTTTTTATGCCTAATTATACTTCTACAAAGTTTTGCGAGGTTTTATATTATTATTTTTTTACTTGACGGAGTGGGTTATTAAAATGTTTAAATTCAAGTAATGTTTTAAATAGTTTTGGCTAGGAATTTTGGTTAACAGAGGTGTTTCTCATAACATTAATTGGCTTAATCTTACAATTGTGGCCATAGATGTTTCAAAGTGATTATTTTCCTACACTTTGCAAAAAAAAGAGAAAAATATTGTGAAAGTTACGAATTGTTTTAAAGATATATTTTAGGTTTTTTTTTTTTTTTTTTTTTTTTTTTTTTTTTTTTTTTTTACGTATATGCTTATAGGCATTAGGGGTATATGTTTGTTTTATTATAAACTAGTTTAGACCCATGCATTGCGCAGACTTAGAAAAAATTATAATAAATTCCTAATATTGTCATGAAATACATATGTATTATTTGGTTACTTTGGTAGAAATATCGGGAAATGGATGTATAAATTTTATTGAGTAATGATAGTTTTACAAATACCGAAAATAAATATACTATTAGAAATTACATGAATAATCATAAAAATAAAATAATATTTCTACAAATTAACTTTTATTGATATATTATAAAATAATAAACAAATAACCATAAATTAGGATTAATTTTATCAAGTTTAGCAAATTCTAATTTGATTAATTTATAGTATATTTAATTTCTTTTTGGATAAAAATACATTTTCAATCACACTTATTTTTCAAATAATTTAAAATGTGGATTAGGAAACTTAATCATTTACTTGTGTATTAATTAAAAAAAATGAACTAAAACAAAAAAGAGGAAGAAATTGAGTGAGACCAATCATTATTTGATATATAAATAAAATAAAAATAAAATATGTAAGAACTCACCAAAAGGCTTGAAATAGATATTTTTTAACCTCATTTAATCATTCTCTCTCATTACACAATTAAGTTTTAATATTAGATGTACATAGATTTCTAATTGTTATTTTTAACTCTTTATTATGTTTGTCATTTTTATGCCTTCTTGTATATGAATTTGGTTGCATAAAAAAAATATTTTTAATTGCGTTTGCCAACACTTACAAAAAAAATATTTTTTTAAAATAAAAAGTCAAACAAATGAATTATTTATAGTTTTTTATTATGTATTGTAAAAAATTATCTTTTATTTAAATAGAACATATCACTACTTGAAATATAAGAAAATTTTTAAAAATCTTTAAACCTACTATTACAATAATAAATGACAATCAAATTCACTAAATTTAGTATATTAATGATAAATAATATTTAAAAATTATTTAAACAAAATAAAATGTTAAAAGAAAGAGAAATTGACAAGAATTAAGATAATGTGCATATATCACTAAATATTTTTACACTCGTGCCTGAAGGCACTATTTTAAAATCAACATGTAAATAAAAAATTAACCGAACAACTTAAGAATAATCGTTCGGTTTGGTTTTATCTCTAAAAAACATCCAATAATATTCTACAGTTTCATCCCTATTTTAATCTTCAAAAAGAATTATAAACCAAGGGCATATTTGATAACCACTTAATTTTTAAATGTTGAAAATTTAAATACTTAAATTTTAAGTGCTGAAAATATCAAAAGACTGTTTGATAAAATTAAAATTTTAAGTGCTGAAAATTTTAATGCTGATTTTTTTTTATTTGTTTGATAAGTACAAATTTTGAATGTGAAAATTGTTTAATTTATATAACTATCAATGAATCAAGATAACATACTAAATTCAAATATATAAACTATTACAAGTCAACAATAACATAGAATTCAATAAAAAAAAAATTATTATAGCACGTATATTGTTTGTGCTACAATTTTAATTTCATAGACTATTCATCAAAAGTTTCTTAATTAAATTATTTATATGAGAAAAATAATAATAAATGTATAGTAAAATTTGATATAACTTGAGTGTAAATAGTATTTTTATTTTTTTTTCTAGATTTTATTTATTTGAATATAAATTGAATTATTGGGATATTTTAATTTTATGAATTAAACAGATAAAACCCCAATTTCAAAAGAAGAAAAAAATATTTTATGAAAATATTTTTATTTAAAAAAAATAAATTAATTATATTTCAAAAATACATTTGGTCTTGTAATATTTTTAGAACATCAAATATAATTAATAAGATTTTTTTTTATTTTTTTTTTTTTTTTTTTTTTTTTTATAAAATGTGTTTGGTTAATTTTTTTTTTTTTTTTTTTTTTTGAAGTTGATGTGGGTTTAATGTTGAAGGGTATATTCGTAATTAATTCAAATCTCAGTGGCAATTTCCTTGTAAAATGTTTAGTTAACTTGATGATCGGATGTTGACTGGAAATGTATAGAGAGAGAAAGAAGAGAGAGAGTGAGAATTGGACTTTGTTGAATTTTTACTTTAATTTTTTACTTAATTTTTAAGTTAACTTAATTAATTAAGTAATTTTAATTACATTTATCCAACACACTTAATTAATTAAGTACATAGTATAATTAGTTTTAAGTGCTTAATTTAGTTATCAAATTTGTTTCAAGTATAATAAAAATCGACAATAATATACCTATACCATCAAAATACCGGTACCAGACTATTAATGCATAATACGTGCATAAAAGCACTAAAACGTTTTATTAAAAAACAATCTCATTATATATACAAACACTACTAACCAAACAGAAACTCCTCAAATCGCATTCAAAATTCAACTTCTTACGACAACAATTAATTTCTTCAAATGAGAAACTATTTTAGCCCTTTCCTAAAGACACTTTAAAAAAATATATAATCACGCAAAACAAATACTAGAACTTACCAATAAAAGTATCTTTTACCATTAATAATTATGCAAATTGACCAATTCTACATATATACCGTAATTATTCCTCTTCGTCCAATAATTTCTCAAATCGTGAGAAAATTTTCGGCTCTGGACGCCGAATGCAATACCAAGTCATTTTATTTTCCAGTAAACTAATTTTTCATCTTTTTTCAGTAAGTGGACAATTGTTAAACCAAACTATTAAATGAAAGCAAGTACATTACCCAAATCTCATTAATATTGAAAACATGTGCATGAAATAGAAAAAATAAAAAAAAAACAGCAAAAAAAGGGAAAATGGTGAATAAAATCAACTAATCAAAATTGAATCTCAACAAAATACAATCATCATATAAAATTAATAATGAAATTAACAATGAAAATAGAACAGATGAAAAATAGAAGAAAAAAAATAGGTAAGTAGGAAAAAAACTACCAAATACATAAATCATTGAGGATAAAATAATGAGATTCAAAATTTACAACCATGACATGAAATTGCAAGCATAGCATGTTAGCACGTAACTAAAAACCAAAAAAAAAAAAGCAAAGCCACTTGCAATGTTTCGCTGCAACAGTTGGCCAATGTGGTACAGTACTTTGTATATCAATACCAAGAATTGAGTTTAGTTTCTTTTGGCTTGTAACACACAAAAGGAAAAGAGACATACCTATTGGTAATGGTGTAGGGTTGGCAAAAGCACTTGCAGCCAGTGAAGCCATCTTGAGGAGCTGGATGACTCACCTAAATATTAATAGTTTTGGATTAGAACAAAATCAAAGTATTTTACATGTTAGGTTTACAAAATAAATAAATTGCAATTAAAAATGATTAATAAAATTTAATTGTTCTCTTAATATAATGAAAGTCTGCATCAACTTATGAAGGATTTAAAAAATAAAAACACACAAACATCGATTACACCATATGGATAACAATAGATTGAAAGTAACATATTAATCGGCTCAAACTGAACTTCCACCAACAATGAAAAACTTTGAGAATGGTAAGCCCATAGGTGACACCAGCTCAAAGACACCAGATAAACTTTACTTTGAACCATCATTAAAACCAACAAAACAAATCAAGAAAAAATAAATGCACAAAATCCATTACTTAGAGATATGCTCCGAATAATTACAAATTAAGGATGGAAACCCTTGCTTAAAAATATGCATCGGACAGAGCCAGAATTTAACCGCACTATTCAAATGGAAAGAACAGATGTACAGTATTTTGTCGTGTCCGTGGGCTGAGAAAATGGAAAGAGGATAGGAAGAGGAGGAGAAAATCTTACTTGCGACACAATGATGGTTGTATGGTGGACACATATTCCCGGTTAAATCTTGCCTGCGGCATATTCCCAATTAAATTAAAATAAAAAACACAAAAAATGAATAAGAGAATGTGCTATTAGCCTAATAACCACATGATTTGTACTGATCAAATATAAATTGAATGTAATAAGGCCTCCTGCAAACCAAACAGATGAAGGTGTAAATTATTAGAATAATGGAAGCAAATGTCTTTATCATTGTTCTCCATATTGTTGTTTCTTCTAAGTTCATGATCCTCTTAATATACACCCAACAAAAACCAAATACATATATACAAAGCAATATTGTTGAGAACACGAACGAACCCTAAAACGAATTAAGAATGAAGAGAGTGGGATCGATCAAATGCCTAAGTAAAAGAACCCCAAAATAAAATTTCAAAGGCTAAATCTAAAATTAGAAATCTAATGGTTCCTTTGAGTCCGTGTTCCTCTTAAAATACACCCAAAAGAAAACCAAATAAATATACACACAATAGCATTGTCGAATCGAGAACACGACCATAAAAAAGAACCCCAAAATGAATTGAGATTGAAGAGGCTGGGATCGATTAAATCCCTAAGTCCAAGAATCCCAACATAAAATTGAAATTGATAAATATAAAATTAGAAATCTGATGGTATTTTGGTTTAGTGGTACATGATGATGGTGTGAGATTGAGAAAATAAAAAGGCTAATTGAAAGTAATTCTAACAAATTTGACCAATTTGGACCAATTTAAACATTAGACCGCATTTATTTAAATTTAAAAGTCATTACAGAGCAAATCATTTTTCATCCAAAAGACCAACAAGATGGAAAGGTGAGTACAGAAAGTATTCCAATTTTATCAAAACACCTAGCAAATTGAAAGTAGACAAGGATAATGGTTTTGTAGCCTTTGAATTTTTCAACTCGAGCCTCGGGCACATGACTTGCTCCTATCTTTGCCAATGTTTTGGTAAAGGTTGACTTCACCACTCCTCGAAGGTGCATGTTTAGTCATCGGATTAAGTTGACAATTTAGCATAGCGGCCTCAATCTCTTTGTTGGGGAACATGATGGCCCCCGTACGTATGAACTCACGAATCTTATCTTTTAGTTTGAAACACTGATTAGTCGTATGTCCCCTAGTTCTAAAATAGTACTAACAGAAAGCATTTGAAGTAGTCGTTTTATTCTCTGGCTTAGGCTCATAGGATGGAAAAGGCGTCAATATCCCCTGCTTCAAATAGTTTCGATACGGCTCAGTGATTGAGACCCGAAAGTCTAGTGGTTTATTTTCATCGTTCCGAAAGTTTCCCCTAGTAGTGTGAAGTAGATAGCCCTGGTGATATTGGGTTCCTGGCTTTAGGGTGTGGTTAGGAATTTGAGGTGAGGGGTTTTGGTTTGGCTGATATGTATGGTAAGCGAGTGTTTGGTAGGCTTAGGGATAGTATTGGAGAGTGTGGTTTTGGTAAGGGGGAGGTACGTTCTGGTAGTAGCGGGGATGGCTTGGGGAATATGGCTACTTCTAGGCTTAATTTTGGTTTTGACAAATTTGAGGAGATGGTTACAGTATTAGTTATTTTGGTTCGGGTAATAGGAAGCTTGGGGGTTTTTCTAGTGAAAGGTTTGCTAGGAGAAAATAATGATGGCTACCTCATCTTCTTTCTTCTTTGGAGAAGTCTGATCAGGCGAGGCCATTTCAATCTTTCTACTCCTTATTCCTTCTTTTATCATCTCGGATTGGTTGATCGGATTACCGAAGGAAGCCACCGCTATGATTGAAAGGCCTTGATAGAACGATGACGTCTGAATCGACTTGAATATTTCAAACTGAGCCTCCTCGCTCACTGTAGGGATGACTTTGGCAGCTTCCTCCCTCTAGTGGGTATTGTACCTCCAGAAGCTTTTATCTTTCATCTTCAGTATCTGGTATAACATATTACGATCTATGCAACATCCTTATTGTAAACATACTGCTCACAAAAGGCCTCTACTAGATCCTCAAAGATTTTGATTTGCAATAGGTCTAAAGTCATGTACCAACTGAAAGTCAATTCCTTCAGTGATCGTCGGAATATCTTCAGGCAAAGGTCTTCGTTCCAAGCATTAGCTCCCAACTTCTCCTTGTAGATACTGACTTGCCATTCTGGGGGGCTAGTACCATCATATTTTGTAAACTTTAGAACTAAGAAGTTTTTTTGATACACCACCCAGGGCGGTGCTGACATCTCCTTGTACATCGCTTTTCTAGATAGATTCTCCATTTTTAATTCTTCTACAATTTTCTCCAATTTCTCCATTTTTAGAACCCAAGCCGAAGGGGGTCCATCTTCTTTTCTGTTTTTGGTTTCAATGGCCAGGACAGGTTGATTGACATTCGAATCGTTGGGTAGAGCAACGAATCTCTCCGGGTAAATGAGGATCTGCAATATGGAGGAGTCGGGCCTTCGGGTGAGGCCTGGTAGATATACCCCTAGCTGGGATACGCTGGCACTCCACAGGCGAAGGGATGAGGGCCCATCTTAGGTCCATAGTAGACCGGCACCAAGAAGTTCAGACCAATAGGGTTCAGATTCAACACTGAATTCTCCGTCCCAGAACTTGGAAGATTTTCATTCGGCGATTCAATCACGAGAGTTCTACTAGACAGGGGAACATGCATCCTTGAAGTCGTTGGCTTAGTTCATTGATCTTTTCCATTGGCATGTCGATAATTTCTTACATCCGAGCCATCTGAACCGTGCGGAGAGATTTGGGATTGCCTTCTTATTCCATCTTGAAAACTTTGAACCCATTTGGTTTTTAAGACTCCCTAAGATATCATCGATCCATTACATCACAACGTATTTACAAAATAAAAAGAAAATATAGCAAAATAAAATATAACATTTGAACTTGGATTAGTTGGACTTATTTGGACATATTAAGCTCGACCCTCTAACTATTCTCAGTGGAGCCGCCAACTGACACGCCTCAATTTTTTGAAAGAAAAAAAATATGAAATATTAATAGCTTAAAAGAAAGGTTTTTTTTTAAAAAGTGTCGATTTTCTTAAAAAGGTATTTAGGCCATTTTAAAACTAAGGAGTCGCCACCTAGCATTAGATTTAAATGATTTGCTAGGTCACCGAATTTTAGAAAAATAATTTAAAGGCCTAAGTAAAAATTGACTCCAAAAATCATGGTCAAACCAAATATTCATTTAAAGAGTTTGGGGGTTGGTTACGCTCGAGGAAGGTGTTAGGCACCCCAAGACACCAGTTCGAAAACGACACCTTATATCTAATTAGATCCAATTAATTTAAATATGAACCTTATGAAATATTTTTGGTTTTTTCAAAAATAGGATGAGACAAATTTTTGTATTTTTTAGGAATGTTCTCCCGATATGACCCCTTACCAAATATTAGAAATACGATACGGATGGTCTGCGAGGGGTAGTTTTATGTATGTTTCCAAAGAAATTCTTTAATTTAAGTGGATAAATCAATCTAAATATTTTTTAAGTGATGCAAAAGTCAACATGCAAAGCGACATGAAATATTATATTATTTTTTATAAATACAATGTCACAAAATGCCTACTTTCCTAATTTTCCCAATTGATTTAGAGAAATTCTAATTTGACATTTCCTTAAATTCTATGAAAATTAGAATCAAGGAAATATCATGGAAATGCATCTTGTCAAAATAAATTCCACCAAAACTTAAGTAAAATCCAACGAAACGACTTATCGAAAAAAACGATTTACTAAACCAATTGTTTTTAAACTTTATTTTATTTGGAAAATCAAATCATCGATAAAGAAATCTTTCCTTCTATATATTGAATTGTTGAATTCTCACTAAGGCTTGTGAGAATTAATTTTTACAAAAATAATTTATTATTATTTTGGTTTTAATTATTTTATTTTTTATGAATTTAGGTATAGCAACAACTTAAATAAAAATAATAATTAAAAAATAGTAAAAAAAAAATTAAAAAAAAAATGTATCATCATCTCACGCTCGAAGGCTAAGCCCAAAAGGAAAGTTTTGTCTCGGCATTTCATCGAATCATCAGATGATTCTAACGAAACTAAATTTTCAAGAATTTAAATTGCGATAATAAAAACACAATAAAAAAATTAAAGGATAAGAAATATACCAGCCATGGAAAAAGATCCCCAATGTACATGTTTTTATTCTCTCGAAAACGGCTTCCCGAATGGGCTTTCATTGAGAATCGCTCCTTAGGATGGTTTCTCTCTAAATTTTGGAGTTCCTAAATTGTAAGGGGGATGGTTCTATTTATAGAGAAAAATGTTGTATAAAAAAATCCTAAAAAACTAGCCTTGACCTCCAAATTCTAACCCTAATTTGACTAAGAAAAAGAAAAAGTCGTAGGAAAGAATTCTAGAAGGTTGGAAGCTAAAAGTGGACATGTGGCAACGTGAGAAGCTGCCACATGTCCAAAGCCTTCCTTTTTGACTTTGTTGACCAACAATGTGGGGGCCCATCCATACTTCTCACTCTCTCTCTCCCTTAATTTCTTTCTCTATCTCACTGACTCTTTCCCTTTCTCACCCTTCTTTCTTTCTCTCTCTCTCTCTTCCCACATTTTTTTCCTATCTCTCTTCCTCTCTCCTCTTCCTCTTTCTCTCTTTTCTTTGTTTATTCTTTTTTTTTTCTATTTTCTTTTTCTTTTTTTCTTTCCTATTTTGTATTTTTTTGAAAATAAAACAAAATAAAAGATAAAATAAAAAACAATATTAAAATATTTTTGCGGGACAATCAAAATATCGTGTCGACAACAGTGGTAGCAATGTGACGTCGAAAGCGAAGAAAAGTTAGGTGATGGTGGTTGAGAGAAAGAGATCAGTGGTAGCGGCGGCGGCGAGGGAAAGAAATTGAGAGATGTAGTCGGATGAAGAGTTAAGGAAGGAAATGGGGATGATGTGGGGCCGAGTGATTGAGTTAGATTAGATGGATTAATCTTAGCCATTAATTTGGATAAGAGAATAGGATTGGAAAGATACCTAATACTTGAGTGTAGTTCAATGTTGAGCCTTACTTTTCACTTTTAAGTACAACATATAGATTAGGATGATATGGGTTCCATACGTTACTTTTTGTCAAGGCCAACCTTAGGCTTAGGTTGCTTATAGACAACCATCTAGAACCCCAATATTTGGGCTTTAAAAAAGCCCCCCTATTTTTTATTTTTTTTTTGCTATACAATATTTAGGCCCAAGTAATTCTGTCTTTTATTTTATTTTTACTAAAGCCCAGCCCATAAATCTAAAACTTCATTAATAACTTTAAGTCCCCAAAGTTATTATGAAAAGTCAATCAGCAATCCTAAAGCCACTTTCACATATTTTTATGATAATAGAAAATCAATATTCTCCTACAAGTTTCATTACTTCCAATAACATTATCTATTTGTTTTCTATTTTATACTTTTACTGGAATTTGCTTGTTTCATTGGGTAAAGATGCTCTCCATTCCATTCTTCAAGATTGATCTCAATTGGATATTTGGGTATGTTATTTTTACTTTGGTAGCTTAAGTTAGTATAATATAATTGTATAAAACTCATGTTGTTTAGTTTAGTGGACTGTAATATCTAAGTCGTTGTATTAGTTTCTTTGTCTTGTAAAATTATTTATTTTGTTAGATTATTTATGTTAATTAATTGATTGTGTATTGAAATAAATTAGTTTAATAAAGAGATTTTTATTGTTTAACCCTTTTTTAAGAGTTACTTTCATAAAAAAAAATCTTTTTAAACAGTTATGTCGTGATGTAGTATTTCTGTGAAATATTGTTATTATTTAGTCCTTTGACTGTTGACTAATTTAATAAAGAGACATTTATACCCTTCTATAAATTAGAGCAACTATTTACAAACCCTAATCCTAATCTCACTCCAATCTCACCAGCCACCTGCCACTCTCTCTCTAGCCCCCATCTCTCTCTATTCTCTCATTGTTTCAGAGCTCCGATCCTCATGTTTTGTCACAATAGAGATCCGTGAGCAAAATATCATTAGAGTCACCTTCCAATTTCTCCTGAAGAAGTCTCGATACGGTCTCCGGTTTAAGAACACCGCGATGGGTGGAGTTCTGGAGTGAAGCCACCGTGGATCAATAGAGGAGGAACTCCAAATCGTCATCTTCTTCGTCATTGTCACCTGATCGGTACTTCGATATACCAAGATCTGAAATTCCCGAATGGGTCGAGGAGCACATCGAATGGGTCGAGAAGTACATCAAACAGTTTGTTCATTATTCCCTCAGCCGCAAGCCGCCACCGTGAACAGTCGTTGTTCATTCCAGATCCTTGCTATCGCCATTCGTTCCATATTTTTCTTCTCAAATTTGAAATGGTTTTAATCGTTGCCTATCTATCTCTCTTCACCGTTTCACGTGAAAAATGCCAATCTGATTTTTTCAGATTTGGATTTTCTGATCTGAAAACTCAGATTCAGAATTTTCACATTCCTCGCAAAAATGTTCATGTGATTGTTTTTCAGATTTGTGAATTTGAGTTTTTTTTTTTTTTTTCATTGAATGTTTATGTGATTTTTTTATTGATTTTCTCACGTAAATGTTTATGTGATTGTTTTTCAGATTTGTGAATTTGAGTTTTTTTTTTTATTGAATGTTCATGTGATTTTTTTGTTGATGTTCTCGCGTAAATGTTCATGTGATTGTTTTTTCAAGTTTGTGAATTTGAGTGTTTTTATTTGTTTCATGTGAATAGTCATGTGATTTTTTTTTTGTTGATTTGTGTGGAGTTTTTATTTATTCATGATGTATTTTTATGGTTTCTCAAATATTGAGTGAACGTTCATACAGAACGTGTGAACTATTTGTCGAGTGAATTTTTAGTAAATTGAAATATTGTTCTAAATACTGAGTGGACATTCATACAAAAAGTGTAAACCATTATATGTGTGAATTTGAGTTCTTTTTTTTTTTTTTAGTTTCACGTGAATGTTCAGATTGTGCCTTGAATTTGTAGACCAATCAATGTTTTAAGTGATTTTTTTGTTGATTTGTGTGAAGTTTTTTGTTTATTCACGATATGTTTTGATCGTTTCTCAAATATTGAATGAACGTTCACACAAAAACAGATGAACCATTGTCGAGTGATTTTTGAGTGAAATCGAAATATTGTTTTGAAATATTGAGTAGATATTCATACAAAAAGTATGAACCATTGTTTAAGTAAAAATATTTGAGTGAACTAATAATTTTCTAAATATAGAGTAAACATTCACACAGAAGTTCTAATGACACGATTCATAAATAAAAATAAATTGGGAAGGTATTTATCGAGGACTTTTTCTATAATTTCTGTGAGGACCATAAACTTAATTATTTGAATCAAAGGGTTATATTTCAAAACCAGCCTTGTTTTTTGTCAATTGAAAGGCTGATATTAATTAAAGAAGTTGTCGAATAAATCTCAACCAGTTACTTGAAGAGATAATTTATCCATTAGATTATATATTTGGAGAGATGTTATCCTTTGTATCAACGATCTTAATTATTTTTGTTGAGGCAATGTTATTTTTTTAATATAGATCAGATTATTTAAGATAATTTATAATTATATTTTAATATAATAATTTCAAATCATATAAAAGTATTTTACTGTAATAATATTAAAGCATGCTTTGCACGGGTAATTACTAATGTTCAAATATACAAGGGAAGGTACAACTCATGCTTGAATATGAAAATTGTTGAAGGGTGTTGTCCTATATTGTCTATCTATTCTTTGTAATGTTGACTTTCTTGTACTATAAATAAAGGGAAAGGCTAACACATATGTCAAGCCTTCTCTTCCATTTTTATTCTCTTGTTACTTCAATGTGGTAGCGGAGCAGGTTCCGATTGGGTGTTACACCCATAGGTTTACGCCTTCCACAACCTCCACCATTAGTCCCAAAGCCAACACCATCAATTATTGCTTCCAACAGCATCGCAGTCGCCGACCATACTGCAGCCAAAGGTTTTTGTCCTCACTGTCACACACCTATAGGTCCAGCCTCCATCTCTACCAACCACAAATTGTCCTACCACCATCATTATAGCCGTCGCATTCATCGTTGTCATCACTGTCATTGTCGTTGTTGTCCAAATCGTCATCGTCGCCTTCCAATCGCAGCACCCCAAAGCGTAGTCACTATCGTGTATCTATCTCTCCTGCCTCCAGCCAACATTAAGTTATCCTATTGTCATCATCGTCATAGTCACTATTGCCATCCCCGTCGTAGTCATCAACCAATCTTCAGCCGTCACCTACTGTCCGGCACTACACGGCTCTAGCCTCCTTAAATCCTGTAAGTCTCTTACTTTTTTTTTTTTACTTATTTTACATTCTTCCCTTTATGACTTTAAAAAAAAATTGTTAGATGTCTTATTATCTCAGTTTTTATTTATCGCTTGTTTTATGATTTTCTTGCATAGGATCTTTGTTTGTTCGCTTTCCTTAACTATAATTGTTCAATATAGTTAGTTGTTGTATTGATGTGTATTGTCTCAATATTTTAGTAGTGCACTAATGTCGACTTTGTCACCATAATTACTGACCACTCATAAGTTTAATAGAACCAATTACTTATAATGGTACAAAACTATATAAGTTTCCCTTACTGATAAGTGTAAATTATCTATCTATTTCCAAACCGAACTTGTTAATTTTCGAGTATGTTTGGTACGTTTTATTATGTTTTAATTCGTTTATATTCTTTTTTTCATAAAACAGATATTTGGGGTGAAAAGGGGCTAAAACGGTCCTTAATCAGTCAAATCGAAGCAAAACAGTGGACAAACGGTGGAAATACAAAGTTTCAAAACATCAAAGCCACCGCCACGGCGGTGAAAGTACTGGGAACAGCAAAAAGCCCACCACTGCGGCGGTGGAAGCACAAGATGTTTCTACTTCCACCGCCGCGGCGATTAAAGCCATCGCCGCGGCGGTCAAGCCACCGACCTATCCACCGCCACGGCGGTCACTCTACGGACAATTTAAGATATTTAGGATATTTTGTGATATTTTTTAGCCTATATATATCATCTCTTCTCCTCCATTTCAAGGGTTAGACGTTTTGGGAAGTTTTGAGAGCTCCAAGGCCATTCAACCAAGAGAAGATCATGTTGCGAATAAGGAGAAAGCGTTCTCGGAACCGTTTTAGTGTCGGATCTTCAGATAAATGGATTGTTTCTAGTTGTATATAGGGCTACGGCCATGTTTAGCTAAACATATATTGTCTAGGGCTTGATTGAATTCATGAAAACGTTGTTTATATAAAATCGATGTTTTGTTAGTGGTTGTTCATGTTTATTTGATTGTGTTTACCGTATTGTATTGTTTATTATGCTTGTTATTATATACCGAGAATACGGAGTTTGACACTCGGGAGAGGTAACCTTGGATTCGGATTAGGGTAAACACAACGCAACGATCCAATAACCCGGAAGGGAATTAGAAAGTGTGCAATCAATGACGTTGGGGGTGAGACTCACGTGACCTAGAGTCGTTAAGACGTTGAGGGAGACTTCTTCATTGATGCGAAGTCGCGTATTCCCTCGTCTTACACTTGGGAGAGATGGCGAGGGAGTTTACGAACTGAGATTGTCGGATAGGATGAACATCATTAATGAAAATAGATTGAAACGAACACGTTTAAGTGAATGATATTAATCTCTAGGCAATAATTTCCATAAACGTCCTACCAATATATTAGTATAATTAGATTAATTAATTTAGTATCAGTATTAATTAATTATAAATACTATTTTTGTCACCTATATAAAGTCGGGTTATGATAATTACGGTACTCGACAATATTCTCAACCAATCCTTGTGGAACGATATCCAACCGAAAAGTCCACTGTATTAAAACTTGATCTCGTATACTTGCGAGTCAAATCAACCAGTGGGCGAATGAATTTGCCCTGGTCAAGTTTTTTGCGTCGTTGCCGGGGACTTACCGATCGTGGAAAACGAAGTGGTTGAAGTAGTCATCATAATGGCTTTTGGAGTGGACGAGGTGGCCATTCGTGGTCAACACTGTTAGTGCTCCTTTTGTGTAAGAAAAATCATACCCAAGATACTTATTGTTACCTAGTTGGTCGTTCTCCCAAGTATGCTCATGCGATAACTTCTGATCAAGTCTCTCCCATTCTATCATCGGACTCTTCAAGTATCAAGGCAGTTTCTAATAACGAGTATGCTCAGTTCCTCCAGTTTAAGTCATTGCAGCAAGTATCTTCCCCTTATTACTTCTCTAGTTTAACGAGGTACCCCTACTGCATGTCTTTTCTTTTATCATTTATTTTGCACGCCTTAGATCATAAACTCCAATGCCACTAACCACATGTCAGGTACTTTTTCTTTGTTTACATCTATTCAACCATCTATCTAATCGTCCCCTATTACTATTGTTAATAGTTCCACCATCCTTAATTGTGACATTGCAACTGTGGAACTCTTGCCCTCTTTCTCTGTCCTTTGTCTTGTATATTCTATCATTTTCTTTTAATTTGATGTCAGTCAGTGAGCTTACCCAACAACTTAATTGTTCTATTTACTTTTTTCCTTATTATGTCATTATCTAGGATTTGATAACACGAAAGAAGATTGGTGTAGGGCGTGAGAGAAATTATCTTTATTACTTTAACAATCATAACAAGACACATGTTATCCCACTCACCGCACGTCCTGATGTTGCATCTACCCACCAAATTCATTGTCGCCAAGGTCATCTATGTCTTTCCAATCTCAAGGTACTTGTTCATAGTTTACGTCATTTGTTCTCCTTAGATTGTGAGTCTTATCAATTGGGAAAGTATCATTGTACTTCATTTGCTTCCCCGACTTAATTTGGACTATCGAGTCCTTTTAGTATGTTCATTTAGACATTTGGGGTCCTTCTTATATTGCCTCTACATTAGATTTCTATTATTACGTTAAATTTGTGGATGATTTTTCGAGTTCTATCGCTCTATTTAATGAAGGATCGTTCTCAATTGTTCTTCATTTTCTTTGTCTTTTATGCTGAAATTAAAACTCAATTTAATGTGTTCGTTCTTATACTTCGAGTGATAATGTTCGAGAATGTTTTTCTCAACCCTTTACTTTCTTCATGTCACAGTCTGGTATACTGTAATAGTCTTTTTATCCTCATACACCGCAACAAAATAAAGTCATTGAGCGTAAGATTTGACATCTCTTGGAAGTCACTCGAACTTTGATGTTTGAGATAAATATTCTCAAAAACTTATGGGCCAATATTGTTCTTACAACTAGCTTCTTGATCAATAGGATTCCATCTTTTTCCCTGAAAGATGACATTCTTTGTTCTATTTTTTTTTTCCCCGATCACCCTGGTTTGGTTTACCTCCCAGTATCGTTAGATGTATCTATTTTGTTTATCAGTTGACTTCCGATAAGGATAAGTTAGACACTTGAGCCATAAAATATGTCTCCTTCGTTATTCTTGCACATAAAGGTGCGACCAATGTTATAATCCCTCTCTATGTTGCTCTTTCATATGTGCTAGTATTATCATCTTTGAGTCCACCCCTCATTTTTATGTTCCCTATTCTCAGGACAATCTAAATGTTACACTTCCTTCACTGAGTTTTCCAATCCCTACTTTATCTCTATTCTCTTCAACACATATCACACACAATTGTCCAAAACCTCATTTACAAGTATACTCTCATAGCCAAAAAATTACTTCCACCGATACTGTAACGACTCAGTTTCCTAAAGTCGCCACTTGACTTCTCCTATAAAGAAATTCTACTCTATATATTTTACTATTTATAGATAAATTAGAATTATTAGTAATTCCACTCTGATACCAACTATAACAGCCCAGTCTCCCAAGGCTACTACTAGGATTCTCCTATAGAGAATTTGCACTAACCCCAAATGGCCAATTCATATTAAGTATAATGATCAATTCACATTAATAACAAAATATACAATTTATTAATACCATTAGAAATAATGGTATAATATTATGGTATAAGTAAATTAAGACGTATGCATAATAGGTTTTATTGTATGTGATTATGTGGATATAGTTTTATTAAACTATTAATATATTGTTTAATAAAATATATAAACTATCAATATACTATTTAATATACTCATTTTAATTAATATTTCAAATTAATAAAATCTGAGGAATTTTACAACTATGACAATAATTATAATTATCGATTTATCGCGTAAACTTTACAACTGTAATTTAATAAATACAATTTTACAAATTAAATAAAAAATTTATCGTTTCGCTCCCACTGGCCCTACAATTGAAACTGTGGAGTTGTAAGTCAGCGTTCAGTAGACTTCCAACTCCTTTAATACGTGTATTTAATTAATTAATCCCAAAATAAACACGTGACAACCAAATCTCAAATAACCACATAAACGTGTATCTCACATAGTTTTCACATATGACGTATTCATAAATATCTCATGAAAAATAACAATTATAATCGTAATAACGTAAACTACACAATACAGGGAGAAATTACATATATATGCGTATATTACATATATGTGGTTTTTAATCAGTTTCCTTCCTTGAGAAGCAAACTGATTTCAACCTTTAATTTATTTATTTACTCAATATCCCCCCTTAAAATAAAAAAATATTAATTATATCCTAAAACTCTTAAAAGTATATTTCAAATAATACAATAGTCCCAAAACAGCTGAAAGTCAAATTAAAATTAACATCCGATCCCCAAAAATTATCAAATATTATTTATACCATAAATTTATAAAATAATCCCAAAAATATTAAACTCATATAAAATAATATTTTCAAAATATAAATTTTTGGTGTATTACAAATACGGCCATCATTCATGTGTCCTCAGTTCGTTCTCCAGTTTATCCGTCCTCTTTTGATTTGGACATTTCTAACTGCCGTACGAAAAGGTAAATGCTCATATATTGACCATTTTTTTTTCTAATTTCGCTTCATTTGCACACCTATCCCCACTATACTATTCATTTACTATTTTGTTGTCCTTTGTTTTTATACCTGGCTCTATCTCAACGACTCTCTTTCCCCTTCGTTAGAAGACCGCAATAGAGGAGGAAATGCATGCTTTACATCAAAATGGTACTTGGGACCTTGTCTCGCTTTTACATGGGAAAATAGTAGTTAGATGCAAATGAGTATACACATTCAAAGTTTATTTGGATGGACTCAAGCTCACTTAGTTGTTAAAGGTTATTCTCATGTATATGGTATTGATTACTTTAAGACATTTTCACCTGTTGCCAAGCTCGTTTTTGTTCAGTTGTTCATCACTCTTATTGTTGTCTTTCGTTGGCTGTTATATCAGCTCAACATAAAAAATGCCTTCTTCAATGATAATCTAACTAAGAAAATATACATGGAGTAACCTCCAGGGCTTGTTGCTTAGGGGAGTCAAATTTGGTTTGTCGCTTTACGGTCTAAAGCAGTCTCTACGAGTGTGGTTTGGGATATTCAGCGACCCTATTATCGAATTTGGTCTACTACATTGTAGAGTCAATCATTCAATATTTTATAAGCATGGGACAAATTAAAAAATATTATTGATTGTGTATGTGGATAAACATAGTGCTACCAACGACGACCATAGTGGTATTCAATAACTTAAACAGTTTTTGCATAATAAGTTTCAAACCAAAGATTTGGGTTAGTGAAAATGTTTCTTAGGTATTGAGGTAGCTTGACCGAGTCAGGGCATTTTTCTTTCTTAGAGAAAATATGTCAAAACAAAGATGCTAAGAACTAAACCGATTAACTCACCTATGAATTGAAACACAAAACTATTGGCAGATTAGGGAATATTACTAATAGATCCAGTGCAATAAAGACGATTAGTTAGGAAGTTGAACTACCTGACAATTACGAGACTAGGTATCTCTTTTGTTGTTAGTGTCATTAGATAGTTTATGGATCATCCCACGACTTATCATTAGGATGCAGTGATTCGTGTTCTTCGGTATCTGAAAGTTGCTCTTATTTGTCGATTCTTATATCGGAACTTTGGCCATACTCAAATTAAAGGATAAACAGATGCAGACTAGATTAGATCTTTCTCGGATAGGAAGTCCACTACAGGATATTATTTATTTGTTGAAGGTAATCTTGTCTCTTGAAAGAGTAAAAAACAGACAGTTATGGCCTGGTTAATTGCAAAATCGGAATACAAGGCGATGACCCACACCACTTGTGAGATAACTTGGTTGAAACTTCTGTTGGAAAAACTTGGATTTGAACAATCTTCACTGACGAAACTTATTTGTGATTATCAAGGAAATCTACACATTGTATCTAATCTAGACTTCCATAAGAGAACGAAACAAATAGAAGTCGATTGTCATTTCATACGGGAACAATTGTTGCAGAAGTTGATTGTGACTAGGCATGTGAATTCAGTGGATCAATTAGCTGATTTATTTACTAAACCAGTAGGGAGCCCAAGGGTAAATACATTTAGAACAAGTTAGGAGCATATAAACATATAATATCTACTATCCAGCTTGAGGGGGATTGTTGGTAGGTATTTGTCCCATATTGTCTATCTATTTTTTATAATGTTCACTTTCTTATACTATAAATAGAGAAAGAGGCTAACACATATGTCAAGCCTTCTCCTTTTGTATTCTCTTGTTACATCAACAAAAATATTCCAATGTATACATAAAATTTGACTGAGTAATTGTAAAGTATTTAATGAAATATAAAACTTGATTCAACTGCAGAGTTAATTTTTTCCGCTAATTTTAACGGTACTCTAAATACAAGCACATAAAAGTACACTTCAGTTAGGATTCTAGGGGTTGCAAGTGCTTATTACGTTACTACAAGGTAAAGAAATCGCTCCCGCATCTAGAGGGGGTCAAAGTACAATTAACTCAAAATTATATAGTTTGAATCCATACTCTCATTAATTATTTTTCATATATAGTTAGAGCAATTTTTGGAAAAAAAATCCTATCTTCCTCTTTTTCAAATTCTTTTTACTTAAACGACCCATCGAGTCAATCCGGTTCACCATTCAACCTTGTTTTTAACATTTTTATCTTAACCCTCTTGTATCGAACAAGAATAAAATTGGTGATTGAACCTTCCCATGAAAAATACCTAATTTTTGTCAAACCAAAAGTGCACTTCTGATTGTCTAAAAGTGCGTTCTCGCCAAAAACTTAGCCAAACACCCAAAACTAAGGGTCCATTTGGTAACCGTTTCGTGCTCATCCCATGTAGTGGGATGAGAATGAGATGAGAATTTTGTTTCCTTCTTGGGAATATAATCGCTTTTGGTAATGACAATTTTTTTTTGGATCCAGAAACAAAATCACATTTGGTAACAATTTTATCGAAGAAATCAAGAATGAACCCTAAACCACAATCAAGAAATCATCAAACAATTAAAACCTTATTTTGAAATCGAAATCAAGATCATGATGAAAAAACAACAACTTCTTTACCAATGCCATTTCAAAACCCTATTTCGAAATCAAAAGCGCACTCAAAATCAAAATCGCACTCGAAATCCATTTCATATTTAGATTTCGATTTCGAAATCGAAATTGATTTTGAGTTTCGATTTCGAAATTGAATCAATTCGAAACAGGAAACCGAAATCGATTTCAAGTTCGAAATTGAAATGAAACCTTTATTTCGATTTCGAGTTTCGATTTCGAAACCCTATCCGAAATCGAAATGAAACCCTATTTCAATTTTGAAGTCGAAATCGAATCAAAATAGGGTTGTGATTCGATTTTGAAACCCTATCCAAAATCGATTTCGATTTCGAAATCAAAATGAAACTCGATTTCGATTTCGAAATCGAAATCAAAAGGCAGAAGTAGACGACAATAGAGATGATGAGGAAGCAAATGAAGTCACGAAGCAGACGATAGACAAGATGGAGAATGGAGAAGACGATGAACTAGGGGAGGACAGAGGATGACGACGGGGATGAAAGCGCTTACACATACGAGTGACAACGAGGACGACGGCGACAACAGCGACGACGAGGACGATGAAGAACAAATAAGAGAGAAACAATGATTTACATAGATGAAGGATTTGGAATGGTAATGGGAATAGGTATAAACAATTTTTTTTTTGTTTCCCATTTCTATACAAAAAGTGGGCACAATTCTCATTTTGGAATAAAATGGGAACGGAAATAAAATGGGATGAGAATTTTTGGGTTGGAAGTGGTTACCAAACGCGACCTAAAAAACCATGTTGTAGTACTCATGTTTTCTAAAAATTAATTTTGATTACAATATTGATATCGATATTTGATACTCTATATTGATTATACTTTTTATATTATTTAGGAGTATTTTGTAATATTATTCTACTTCTAGTCGAGTCGACTACTCTATGACAAATTTTCCTGTCTCTTGGGCTCTGCTTACTCGTCTACGCTATGACCCAACAAGTTCTGATTATGTTAGAATTATAATTTAAAGAATATTTTATAATTTTATACAACTTTTGGGTTAAAAGTGTAACTAAAGAATGTAATAGTAGTATTTCATAAGTTTATGGGACGTTAGTATAAATAAACCTAGACAAATCAAACCTTCATATTTAATTAGATTAAGAAAAATTATTGAAAAAAAATTCGTAAAATTATGATTAGATTCAAAATCCATCTGCATATATTAAATCAAAGTAAATAAATCAGATCAACTTCAATTTAAATTAAATTAAAAAATTATCTAAAATTAACAACAACTTAGCCTAAGTAAAATAAAATTAACAAACTAATTCAATGTAACCCAAATAAAATAAAATTAACCAATTAATATAACTCAATCCAAATAAAATAAATTTAATAAACTAAACTACACTACATAAAACTAAACCTAATTAAACCTAAATAAATATAATCTATTTGAACTCTAATTAAATTTAACTAAACCCTAACTCAATCATAATTAATCCAAACTCAACTAAATTAACATTTAATCTAATCCAAATTAATATTAACCCAATTATAACTCAATTCCTAATTACAATATAACCCGACCCGATTTCGTCCAATTAAGCAAAATCAGAGAGAGAGAGAGAGAGAGAGAGAGAGAGCGAGCGAGCGAACGAACTGTGAACAGCGAGGGTCTGGCAACGGCGACCAACGGCGAACTGTGAAGGGACGGCGACCAACGGCGAACTGGGGAGAGACGGCGACCAACGGCGATTTCACTGTGACGTAGAGGAGCTAAGTGGTTCTCTTCTCTGCGACGGCGAGGATTTGGCAACTTCGGCGAGGAACTCTGCGATCAGGTAAGTTTTTTTGTTTCCTCATTTTCAATTGTTTGTTCAATTATATAGAGGATTGCCGAGCCCTCTGTTTTTCTGTGAATGAAGTCTGATTTCATGACCGTTGGAGTAGCAACCGTTGCTACTCCAATGGTTATTTTGGCTTGTCATCTCCTGTGCCGAATATGGCACAGGCAGACCACCTGTGCCAAAATGGCACAGGCAATGGCACTCCCGTTGGAGTGGTTTTTTGGCTTCTAAAGAACCAAAACTAGGATGGCACACCATATCCCACTCCCGTTGGAGTTGCTCTGACTTCATAAATAAATATATTCGCTTTGATTCCTAACAACCCAATCCTGAATCAATCCTGATTCTGGTTTAAGATTGCAGCTGCTGGTGGTGTTGGCCAGGTTAAATCGAGCCTCCCCCCCTTTTTTCTTTCAATTAATCCGTATTATGATTTATGATTCATCATTCCGTTGACGTCTGATTGATTCTCTCCATCCATCAACTATTCATGTCTTCAAGCCCTAATTCCACCGTTTACATAGGTAAGCCCTAGTTCCTTATGTACGCTGCTATTGCCTATACTATTCTCAGCCTGTAGACTAATTGTTTCATATTGATGCGATGCTAAAAGATTTAGAAATATGTCAATACAAGTCCTGTTTGATATCTTGTTGTTAGGTTTAAATACAATTCGTGTATTAAATTTTGTCGTAGCTCTTTTGCAGTTATGCTTCTTATCCCTTTGCGGGCAACAGTTTCCTTTTTGGGTTGTGTGTCAGTATCAGCCCTTCAGTTTATAGATTTATAATTTGCTTGCACACTTGTGTTCGCTTGGGTGCGTAGACACAATGAAAACAAACAGAATATATGGTGGAAGCTATTTACCAGCTCGATGGTTTTTGTCCCTCTATGGGGACAGAGCCTGTATGAAACATGTTTGTTTCCCGAGCTTAATGAATGACAGATGTGGCTTGATTTCCCTCGTTCGGATTGGAAAAAAATGCATACTTTTGCTAAAAGCGAAGTGTTTGTGCCCAACTACAGGGACTATCCCATGTGCACCCGCCTCTCTGATCTTTCTTTGTTTTGAGAGCCATGTGCTTCCTCAAGGGTACAATCTGAATCATGCCGTATTGGGAGGGATTTAATCCTTGGTTCCTTGTGAATGACTTGCAGGATTTAATCTTAACTAGTCTCATACCATGCCGAATTTACTATTTTTTTTTTTGTTAACTGTGTACGTCACTTGTTAAGATTGCAGTTTTCTTTTCCTAAAAACTAGGGTTGGATTCACTACTTGATATTTGTCCAGTTTTACTTTTAGCTCTCAGACTAGTTATTTTGGCAGTGTTGTTAGATTTCCTTTAGAATATGCTTTTTTTTTTGGGTGTAGTTCTTTTTGGGTTACACTGACCACAAACATGGTTTCCCTATGTCATTGCCCATAAAAATGAAAAAAATTGAGAAGAAATATTATCTTCCATAGCTGTTGACAAATCTTTTTTTCATATGAGACATTACTGTTAAATAGAAACAGCATTTTGTTCTGTTAGTCATTTTTTAAATGTGTATGCTACTGGGGTTGGTTGGGAGTTGGGGAATATGGGTTAGGCCTAATTTTTATTTGAGTCAGTACGCGAGTAATTAGCCTTATATTTTAAACAGTCATGGAAGATTTCTTAAGAGAAAAATCAAAGATAGAATATTTTGCTGTAAATTGGGGTGATCCTTGGGAACAAAGATGTGTCGAAATCAATTTGAATGGGCTTGAAGATGGTCCCAGCTTTAGGAAAAAGACTACAACTTACCCCCTTAATCATATAGAAAATGTCCATAGAGTTTATTTTGAGGGTCATTGTCAGTCGAAAGTCTGAGTTTCCATCCACTGAAATTTGGATGAAAACAGATAATTGAGTCGAACGTTGTATTCTGAATTTAATAGTTGGTTAGAGTGTAGTATATAAATATTTTTCTTGTCTGTGTATGTTGTTTGTTGATGAGACCATTATAAGGAGGTGTTGATCTTGGATTAGTTTTTATGCATCACCTTTGCGTAATCTCGGATTGGTCGGAGCAACTCGACGGATACATATATGTGTGTAGTAGTTGTGAATTTTGAGGATTAAGATGTCTTGGTTAGTTAATTGAAGCCTTGAAGATTTACACTTTCAACCCGTTTGTTTTTCTATGGGAGCAGAATATGATGTTTTTTTTGGCTTTTGTTCCTTCTTTTTTCTTGAACAAAAAAACACGCATAAACACACTTCAAACAGATCCTTAACCTTTGTAATTTTCAATCTTTTGTTCCATAGGAAAGGACAGATGAAGTGATGAAATTGAAATATATATTTTTTTCCGAATGGGTTGTTTATGCAGTAACCAAAGTACTAGTTATAGCAAATCATAAAACCTGTTATACTTGATAGGATTGTTTTGATTATGATCCCCCTTAGGCGAGACAATTGTCAGAATTCACTCTCTCTCTTTTTTTTTTTTTAAATCTTGAGGTTGCATTCATACTTTTTAGTGACCATCTCCAACTTGGTTTGTAACCTGACAGCTTTTGAGGCGTGGATACGGACTTATTAAATTCAAAATTTGATAGTTCATATTTCTATTAGATTCTCTCTCTCTCTCTCTCTCTCTCTCTCTCTCTTCTTTCTATCTTTTTTATTTTTTTATTTTAATTTTTACATTTTGTACTTCCCACTGAAAGTTTCTGTCTGCTGCGGTTGCTTGTTCTAACATACATATGATTTGCTTATTGCAGAGTTATCATAAAAATATGGGGTACGAGTCTGGCAGTGCATCCCATGATAGTCGAGATGAAGGTATTTTAATTTTTTATTTTTATTTTGCAACAATGTTGCGACTTTCTCCCTTGAGATAATATGGAGTTTAGGGAGTGTACCTTGTAAGATGAAATTAAGTGCACATGTGGAGAGAAATATCTCCTCCCGACGCACACTTGTATGAACAAAACTGGGGGTGTTTATGTAGAGAAAAACGCGTAATCCTTTCTGTTTTCTATGACTTACTTTCTGGCAGTTTTGATCAGTGTTATAAAAGGCGCAGTAATGAGGTGCATTTTAACATGTCCTAGGTGGGGCGCAAGCCCCGAGGCATGGGGTGTAGCCCCATGAAACATAAATTTTTAAGGGTCATTTGGTGGGAAGTCCTTTATTTTACCCTTAATTTTTAAAAAATCCCATGTGCAATTGCAACGTGTGTTTTAGTCCCGTCTATTTAAAAAGGCGGAAGGCCTAATACACGCGCTTGCACTCCCGCAGTTACATGTAACTAGTTTGTGTATAAAATATTTGTTAGATGTAACAAATATTACTGTAATTTGTAACATGTAACTAATTTATGTGTAAAAATTTGTTAGATGTAACAAATATTACACAAATACATATAATTTTGTAACCTGTAACTAATATTATACAAAATATATTTTACTAATATTAAACTAATTTCTGTATAGAATATTTGTTAGATGTAACAAATATTACATAAGTACATATAATTTATAACATGTAACTAATATTACACAGATATATGTAACTAATATTAAACAAATATATGTACTATAGTTACATATGATTTGTAAATATTAAGTTTGTAACTAATTTTAGTTATATGTAACTAATTTTAGTTATATGTAACTAATATTCATTATAATATGAATTTACTCACCAAATTCTCTCTACAATCCCTGCAATGCGTGCACACGTGGGACTAATACACAAGTAAAACCCACTTTAAAGGACTAAATGAAAACTTAAGTTTTAAATGAGATTTTTTTAAAATTACATCTGTTCTTTGAGACTAATGACCAATTATTCCAAGTTTTAATTATTTTAAAATGTATAAGAATTAAAAAATACCTACAAATAATAGAAAAAGAATTGTAAGAAACTATAGGATTGCAAAAAAAAAAAAAAAAAGAAAGGATATCATATGTACAAATTTTATGCTAAGTTACTAGCGAAGTAAAACAATGGAAACTTATTAGGATAATAGAATGTAAATAAGCAAAGATACAACTCCAATCCTCGCTAGAAATATATATTTAATCACCCAATGCAGAGATAAGAGAAGATGAAAACTTTTGACTATATTTTAGGTTTTTTTTTCTAATGGTAACTTGAGTTATGTTAAATATTGATCTTAGTTAAAATTTAAATAACTTAATTTTTATTAACATTTAATTTAGTGAAATTAAAAAAATGAAAAAAATGATCAAGCACATTGGGCATATGCTTCAAGTCGTAGGCTACACCCAATTTTTAAGTCCAGGGCAAGGCTCCATCTAGATGTCCGAGGCGTACACCTAAAGAGCATTTTGCCCCACCCATTGCCCAAGGGCATTTTGACTACGCCCTGCCTCTGGGCTCGTCCAGAAAACGCCTTTTGCAACACTGGTTTTGATTCATTTGTCTTCGCTTCTTGCATGTATAGTTTGTGTACATAGGCCACATCCTTTTGCCTTCTTTACTTGTTTCCTCTTAAAATTCGAACTTGTTTGGGCAGTGGTTTCATCTGCTCCATTTATTTGATTCAATTCTCGGAGTTTTAGTGGAGTCTAATTTGATTCTGGGGAATTGTTGATGTTTTAGTTCTGCGTGCGAGTTAAGCCCTGAGAGGCAACTGCTTCGCTGTTAATAACGATAGGCTAGGTCTTTCTGTTGGATCATATGTGGTAAATGTTGTCATGTGAATCATATTTTTGGTTCTCAATTGATTCGAGATGTGGCTATATGATGAGGCTGAATGTTTCTCTTAGTAAATTTGACAATGTTGGTAAACATAAAACATCTACGGCACATATGCTTATTTGAATGTAGATGTTAGTATATTGATATATGATTGGAAAATTGATCGGACAGAAGTCACTGCCCTTGATGATCGAGGTTGTTAGCAGAAAAGGATTTATGTAGCATACTCCACTTTGCTGGGATAAATGACTTCGTTGTTATATTTTCTTGGCATTATTGTTGCATGTATTGTCATAGTACTGAAAATACTTCTAATACTTGATTTGGCAGACGATGAGGATGAATTTGAGGAGGTTGATGGGGGTAGCCGTCTCTTGGGATTCATGTTCGGAAATGTTGATAATTCGGGTGATCTTGATGTTGATTACCTTGATGAGGTAATGTCATTTCTTCAATTTACTCACTATCTTGTCACTATTCATCTCATCTTTTAGTTTGCCATGTATATTATAAATCACAATAGTGTGGGCTCCACAATATATATTTTTTTTATATAGGAAGGTTGGGATCCACTAGTGGAGATGTGAACTAAATTTCAGTCATTTAATTGAAGAGATATTTTTATTCCTTTGACTATATATTTGAAAAATATTTAATCGTTTTATCGATCATAATTACATTTGTTTCGTTTTTCGAAACAATTTTCAAAAAGTTTGAGAACAATTTTAGAAAGTTGTGATGTGTTTGCTTTAGCTTTGAAATTTTTTGAAAAAAATATTCAATGTAATGTGTAAAAATTTGAAAAGTAAAAGAGATGTAATTGATTGAAGATGTTGAAAAAGAGATATAATAATGATGTTTGTTGTTGTTGAGGGAATTTGTAGAGAATTAAAAAATAAATATGTAAAAAAAAGAAGTTAAAATTAAAGTTATAAAACAATAAATGCATAATGTTAAAAGTAGGTGCTGTGATAGATGTAGTGTGAAAATTTTTTTTTGGGTTAATTTCTTAAAATAGTAGTAGATTTTTTTTGTCTTAGGAAACTGTTTGGTGATTGTTTAAAATATGATGTTGAAATAGAGAGAGAATAATGATGTTTGGAGAAATAAAACATAAAGATATTAAGAAAAACATTAAATTTTAATGAGGTTTTTATTATTTAGTCCTGATTTAAGAGATCATGTAAGGAAAAGACCTCTAGTGTAGTTAATTAAGCTTTTAGTCCTTTTGGTAGACAAAATAGGAGGTGAAAAGACATATGTAGCCCTGAACAACCATGATACATTAGCAAGTCGATGTTCACTCACCTCACTATATTGTCTCTCTCTAAATTGGTTGGACCTTACTCTCTCTCTAGCTTCTCTCTCTCTTTTCTCTAACGGCTGACCATAGCTAATCACGACCACCGACCGCCATCGCCACCAGATCCGACCACCAAACGCCACTGCCATCCAAATCGGACAACCGTCGGCCACTACTAGCGAGATCCGGCAACCACCGCCAGCCACTAGCCAGATCCGGACCACTACCGGCCACCAGTAGCTGAATCAACTTCAGTGATGCTCCACCGAACGCCACTGCCGCTAGATCCCACCACCGAACGCCACCGCCGCTAGATCCTGCCACTGAAGCTTGGTTGTGTTTAACAATCGTTTCTCTCTCTTCTTCTCTCTCTCCTCACCATGGTCGTCTTTGTCCACGATTTGATTTGGATTTGTGGGCAAGTATTTTTCTCTAGGGTTCTAAATTTCACGATTTGTTTTGGATTTGTGGGTATTTGGTTTTGGTGGGTTTCTCTAGGGTTCCAGATTTCACAACATCCATCACAGTTCACGATTTGTTTTGGATTTGTGTGTTTTTTGTATAATTTTTGAAGTGTTGGTGGCGGTGGATGGTGGCGGTGGGCAAGTATTTTTTTTTTTTCTCTCTCTCTCTCTCTATATATATACATATATATTTCTCTCTCTGATTCTTGGTGGTGATAGATGTTGTTCGTTTTGGTAGTGTTCTTCGGAGGTGTTGATGTTCGATTCGGTGGTGGTGGATGGTGGCGGTGGGCAAGTATTTTTTTTCTCTCTCTCTCTCTCTATATATATATATTTCTCTCTATATATACATATATTTCTCTCTCTGATTCTTGGTGGTGATAGATGTTGTTCGTTTTGGTGGTGTTCTTCGGGGGTGTTGTTGGCGATGGTGATATTCATTTTCGTTTTGGACAACCATCGGCCACGACTAGCCAGATCCGGCAATTACTGTCGGCCATCAATCAGATCCGGACCTCCCCCACTCTCTCTAGTTCATGGTATTTTTATTGTTTTTTTTTTTTTTTTTTGGTTTAATGTTTGATTCGGCGGTGTTGTTTGTGTTGATGGTGTTTTTCGGCGGTGTTGATGTTCGATTCGGCGGTGTTGTTCAGTGGTGATGATGTTCATTTTCAATTCGGACAACCATTGGCCACCACTAGCCAGATTCGGCAACCAATGCCGACCACCAGTCAGATTTAAAGTTAACATTAACACCAGTGTTGATGTTCGATTTGACAATGGGGTGAAAATGTTCATTAATGTTAACGCACATCAATTTTCATTTTGCGCACGTGTTTTTCTAGACAATATTTGACGTGTTAACGTTAATACAGACAAGACCCCAAAAATGTGTATTTTTTAATGTTAATGTCAGTGTTTTGTTTTTGATTTCTCACATATGGGTTTCCAGACAACGTAAATGCATTAACGTTAATACAGGAGACCCTAGAAAAATGTATATTAGCGTTAACGCAAACCAAGAAAAATGTGTATATCCGTTAACGTTAGTGTTTTGTGTGATTTTTTCACATGTGTTTTCTGAACAACATGAATGTGTTAACATTAACACAGAAAGAGACTGCAGAAAATATGCATTAATGTTACCGTCAATGTTTGCTTTTGATTTTCTCATATATGAGTTTTCAGACAACGTGAATACGTTAATGTTAACACAGGAGACCCCTAGAAAAAATATGTATTAACATTAATACAAATTCAACCAGATCACACATTCAGCCCAAAAAGATAAAATATCACTTACAATAGTTAGCGTTAACGCGCACAAGACAACAGTATGTGGAAGGACATTAACGTAAATATAAAGCAAAATACGTTCACATACAAAACCCTTAAAAAATAAAATACGTTAACGTTAAAACCCACAATTTGATAATAAAAAAATGCATTAACGTTAATGCATAGAAATAGATGAAGAAATATGTGGTAATTTAAAACACACAAAAAATAAATAAATAAAATGCGTTAACGTTAACGCACACAAAAAATGAGTTAACACACACAAAATGAGTTAACTTTAACGCACTGAAAAATGAGTTAACGTACAAAAAAAAAAAGCAAAACACAAGGGAAGGTGTATTGCTGAAAATGAGGACTGAGTTAATGTTAACGTCATGCATGCATATTTTTGTCTTCTTGCATATAACAAAATGACAAAAATCGTAAATAAACGTTAATAGATGGCCAAAATGAAGGATTTTTTCCTAAAGATTTAGTGGGGTTTGAATTCTCAATAACATCTCTATAGAGGACTAAAAAATAAGAACCCCAATTTTAATTTATAAAAATAAAGTATATAAAATTAAAAGTTGGTGCTGTGATAGATTTCAGATTTAATATTGTGAAACTTGTTTTTATGTTCTTAAAAGTGTGGTTGATTTTTTTTTCCCGAAAACAGGAAACATTTTCCAAACTCAAAACCAAACAGCCCCGTAACATCATAAGTTCACGCTATACCATCATTGTCTCCCGCTTGAACCTTGACAGACTGAAGAAAACACCTCCTTCATAGTTTCTGCTTCTCCCCATTTATTCATGTTTATTTTCTAATGCGTAGGAGGAACTTGTATTTTAGATTCTCTACGAGGATCAATGACAAAATTATTTGATTATTATATCAATACTAAGTCAATAACAACAACATGTTCATAGCTTTATTTTAGTATAAGAGGGGCAACAAACTAGAGAATCCGTGAGTAACCTAAATTAGGACGATAGTGTAAAAACAGTTTGGAGTTGAATCTCTTGGTTACATAAAATCTGCAGTTGCATCAGCAAAATAATGTGATCCTAAAATTTTAACTTCAGGTAGTTCTTGCTGCAGGAGAGCATGCAAAACTCATTGCCAATGTGTTATTCCCTTGATTTTCTTTTAGCCTCAATATAAAGATTGAACTTTTACTTTGTAGATAGTGTTGCGGTTGCCTGTTTGTATAACCATCTTAAGTTATGGTAAATAGGCCTTCTCATTTAAATGTTATTTTACTCGGTCACTTGATAGCGTATTGTTAGGTTAATGCATTAATATATTCGAAGTTGTTCTTTGGTTTGTGTCATATTTTTTGAATACGAGGTAGACCGACAAAACTAACATTTCTGCTTCCATAATGATAACCCAGGTCTAGTGATAAAGAGAGTGAGTGACAATCTATCCCTTTTTATGAGTATTGATTGGAGAAAACAATTCAATTTAGGGTCGTCCTCCTAGTAGGAATTCAGTGCTGAAGTCCACGTTCTACATCGACCTTTTTTAAAATCCCTTTGACTTGCGAGTAAAATACCGCTGTATAGTAGGAGTAATTCTCTGTGGTATAACATTCAATGCACCTTTGATTTTATACCTAAATGAAAATTTACTCTGGCTTAGAATATTCCATTGAGTATATGGTGAAAGAGATAACACATCACAAGACCACCAAGCCAGGAGAAAATTTAGTGCGTTCCACCATCAATTCAGTCTGTCACCATCACTACCAAACACAGAAAATACACTATGGTATGAAAATAAAGAGAGAAGAGAATAGATAGTGCACCAAGACTACCACTGCACAAAAAATACTGTTGGATATAATGAGAATCAGAAGAGGATAGATGATAAACTAAAAGTCACAATCAAGCCAAGGAAAACTTCAGTATGTTCCCCAACCATTACTAAATGTAGAGTCTATGTGATTATGAAGAAGGAGAAAATAGACTAGATAACGTACCATGACCACCAACAAGTACAAAGAATATGCATCATGGTATAAAGAGGAAACGTTAAGAGAGTGAATGACACCCTACAACCACCCATAGTCATCACCATGTCAACACAAAATTCGCTGCGATATAAGCAGAATGAGGTAAACAAAGGCAATGTCTTTACTCAAGAAATGTGGTAAATTTCAATTGCCGATGATGAACTAAAGAACAATAAAGAAAAATTGAGCATTTAAAATTTCACCGTGGTTGAAAAATAGGAGGGAAAATGTTATGACTCAAAAAAAAAAAAAATATATAAAAAAATTTAAAAGAATCTGGAGAAAATATCTTTCTACAAAAAAAATCGATTGACACTCTGGATGCCAATAAATTTGAAGAACGAATTTTTTGGAGATTTCGAAGTTAATTTGACTTATGTATTATTTCTGAATGGACAAGTGAAAAGAAAATATGGAGTAGCTCCTTCAACTTCTATGTTAGTATGGAAAGCCTCAGAAAAAGCGATTTGCAATCTAACACCCACATGTGCAACCTTGGCTTACACATATTTCCTGTACTTAATTTGATGGTTGTGGCATTTAGAGCCTGTAACCCCTTAGCTCTCTAAACATGTCAGACATATTCTGCAATGGGAAATTGATTTTCACACCCCAAGTCAGACACGGGGGCATGTTGATGTGGATTATGCCTAGTCTTCAATCTATCTTCCCGCAATGAGACATTTTTACTGTGCAAAGAAGAGTGGCCCTGCCACTTTATTAAGTTATACAATTCACCCAATGACTTCCACCACCCATTGTCAAGCTTAATTTTCTATCCAGGCAATATTGTTCCTTCATCCTTGTCTCCAAGCATTTAACTCTTATGTGCTCTTGTCCTTTTCTGTTGAATACCAGAAAATGTAGTGCATTTGCACTGGTTCTGTTCTTGTGTAATTTTCATTTCGCATTTTCTATTTAGTAATTCCAGAGTTTTATATCCTTGGCTACCTTGGATTGTTGTTTATAGCTTTACTTGCACGCGTTCTGTGCCTTAATTAGAATTTGTCTTGCAAAAATCCTTCCTTACTTTGGTGGAATGTTCTGTTCAACTTTGTGTTTAATCCACGCTCTTATATTTCACATTTATTTTTGTGCTTATCCTGTTAATTTATCAGATGTTTCTCTCTCTTCTATACGTAATTCATTTTCTGCTTATTTATCAGTTGCATATTTTTTTTTTTGGTATTCGTAGAACATACTTGATGATTCAATTGTCATGCTGAAACTGCAAATGTGATTGGCAGGATGCAAAAGAGCATCTTTTCGCGCTGGCTGACAAGCTTGGTCCATCTTTGACAGATATAGATGTATGGAAAACTCATTCATGTACTTCGCTCCTGTTGTTTGTAATGATATTTGAGGCGACTCTCAAGCGTGTGGCTTGTGACTTTCATTTTTCTCTGGAGCTGCAAAGCGTCATCTTAGTTTTATGTTCCATTTTATGTCACTGATTCTTTTTGCTCACTTTCAGTTGTCAACAAAACGACCTCAAGCACATTCTGATGCCGCTGAAGAAGGTAAATTTATATGTCATGCATTTTTTTTATTTTCTTTTGTTCTCTTTAGTCCTTTGGCCGATGATAAATCTCATCTTTTTTCTGCTAGTATCATTGCTATTATTATTTGTTTTTTCCTAGGGGAGCTCATTAAGACGCCCTTAGAATCAATTCAGTACCAATTGAAGGGAAAAACATGTTTATAGTCTAAGGTCCCTGACATATTTAGTGGACCAATTGCTATTTGCACTTTTTGTCTCTGTTTGGAACAGAGAATGTCTTTGTTTTGAACAGAAATGTCTCCATATGTCCCTGTTTTTGTAAAAATACGTAAAAGAAACAGAAGAACATAACCAAATATCTTTGTTTCACTATTAGAACCCCAAAGTTGATTGTTGGTCTGCGTCTCAAACAACAGACTTGGAATACTCACTTCGGCGGCAAATAGCACAACAAATCCACCTCTCTGATAGATCTTAATGTGGAAAAGTAAATATCAAATTTAGGGTGTTGAATAAACATCTAAATCATTGAGGATACATGTTTGTAAAAGGGGTTGATTCTGTTAATATTTTGACCGTAGATTATTTTGAGATCAATGATCAGACTTTTATTTTTTGAAATGATGTATAAGCATTTACAATAGCAAAATCTAGTCTTATTAAGCTGTTTCTTTTCGTCTTGTTCTTATAAACATAGAATATACCATCGTAACAAATAAAATACTAAGAGCACACTTCAGGGAAAGGGCTTATGTCTGCCACAATGGATTTAGAGAGGGATGGACTGTCACATTCTTGGAGAAATACTTAAGAATCCAAGTTAGGATGTTGCCAAAGGTATTGCGGGCGGAGTTGATGATGATGATGGTTTGTGCGCACAATGTCTTAAAGGCAAGGCGTTGGCTCCATAACTTGGGACTTAAGCGTCATGAATTCTATATTTAATTATTTTAAAATAAAACGAGAATATAATTATAAAAATGACTCACATATAAGAAACTAGGGATTCCCCGTGCCTAAATGCACTATATTTTCAAATTTGTAAGTGGTAAATATATACAAATAAACTAATAAAGTAAATATATGAAACTTAAAGGGTACAAAATATAATTAAACTTAACTGCTTTGTTAGTGGGAGAGGGTGTTTTTTGGGTGGGATTCCCCCCCCCAACCAAAAAAAAAAATAAAATAAAAAACAACTTCCGTAATCTAATATCATCTATCCATTTCCCTCAAAACAATCCTAACCCCTAACCAAAAAATATTTTAAAAAAACTGGCCTAATTTATTAATAGATATGTGGGACATTCACAACAAGAAGTCGATGATCAGAATTTTTTTTTTCAACTATATATTATTATCAATATTTGTTCATTCAATATCATTTTGGTTAAATGCTTAATTTTTTAGGGATATTCTTTGTCGGATATGGTGTACACGAACCTTCCTAGCATCAGTTCAAAGCACAATACATGAGTCTTTTAAGACTTAGCTACTCCAGGGTGAAGGGTACTTCTTTTACGGCTAATGCTCTTTCTCATGAAGCTTTTGGTGTTTTTGGAACCCTTGCCTTTGGGTGAGCCTCAGAAGAGTTCAGACAGTGCCCTTCTGAAACATTGGCCATGAATCCATGATCTATTAGCCAGTACTAGATCTGGTACCATATATCAAACCTCAAATCACCATTATTGATTAAAAGGGTCATGTTAACTATTAGTTCTGACTTCTGACTTCTGACCATATTCGGGACCATTATGACAACACCTTCGGTGTTAGCCTTGTCATCGCGAGTGGCATCAGCTTAGTGGATAATGATGGGGTTGACTACAATGAATATGAGATAGGGAGATAAAGAGGGGGTGGGAAGTGATGCTAAGACACTAAGATAGAAAAGGCACAGTTTTAGAATCTGATTTATCATTTACTACAAAATAATTATCTATTTTTTATTTAATGGAATTTGGGTAATATTTAAATATATGCATGCAGATTTTAGAGAAAGAAGATGAAGAATTGGAAGAGAAACTGAAGTTTTTCTTATATTATTTCCAGACGTATGTACAGCAGTAAATATAGGACTAGGAGTCAGAAAATCAGTCCACTAACCTAGGAAAAGAAAAGGAAAAAAAACAACTAATACACCTCCTATAATTAGCCAAAATAGAAAAGGAAACTAAATCCTAGAAATCAGGTAATTAACTAATTGAATCACCTATTTACAGTCTTTATAACTCAGAAAATCGCAGGAGGAAATTATTCCTTAATTTCCGAGAACCAAATCTCAGAAATTCTACACTCCCCCTCAAGTTGGGTGATAGATATTAATCATTCCCAACTTGCAACTTAGTTCTTCAAAGGTGGTTCGAGGTAGTACTTTGGTGAGGACATCTGCAATCTGGTGACGAGTTGATGTATATAAGAGGTCCACAACTTTGCCATCTAACTTCTCTTTGATGAAATGCCCATCAATTTCCACATGTTTGGTTCGGTCATGATGAACTGGGTTTTTGGCAATTCTTATAGCAGCTTGGTTGTCACAATACATGTTGATGGGTTCAGGGATTGTGATGTCCAGTTCATTGCGTAATCTTCTTAACCACATTCCTTCACAAATCCCATGAGCCATAGCTTTTGCACTGCTTCGAGCAACTACTGACTGTTTCTTACTTCGCCAAGTTACAAGATTCCTCGACACGAATGTATAGTATCCAGTAGTAGACCTACGATCCACTATAGAGCCTGCCTAGTCAGCATCAATAAAAACTTCAATTTTCCTATTGAAATTCTTACTGAAATACAATCCTTTTCCTGGTGTCATCTTGAGATACCTGAGTATGCGATAGATTGCCTCCATGTGTTCTTCAGTGGGATTGTTCGTGATTTGACTTACAACACTCACTGAAAAACCAATATCCGGTCTAGTGTGGGATAGATAAATGTGTTTTCCCACTAGTCTTTGATAACGGCCTTTGTCCATAGGTGCACTGTCTTCTTTAATCCTGAGCTTCACTGTAGAGTCCATGGGAGTTTTAGTTGGTTTACACCCCATCATTCCAGTTTCCTTGAGAAGATCAAGAACATATTTTTTTTGAGAGACAGAGATGCCTTTTCTATTCTAGTCTGGGCCACTTCCATTCCTAGGAAATATTTTAAATTTCCTAGATCTTTGATTTTAAATTCCTTGGTTAGGACTTCCTTGAGTTTATTAATCTCTATTGTACAATTACCTGTCAGAACAATATCATCTATGTACACAATTAGGATAACCATTCTACTAGTGGAAAAATGCTTGATGAAGAGTGTGTGATCTGCTTGACACTGATTGTACCTGTATCTCATCAGAACTTTAGAGAACCTGTCGAACCATGCACGAGAAGATTGTTTCAATCCATATAACGATTTCTTAAGTTTGCAGACTTTGTTGTCTGTAACATGAGATTCAATTTCAGGAGGAATGTCCATATAGACTTCTTCTTTGGGATCATCGTTGAGGAATGCATTTTTGACATCTGTTTGGTAAAGAGGCTAATCCAAGTTAGATGCCAAAGAGAGGAGGACACGAACAATGTTGAGCTTTGCTACAGGGGCAAACGTTTCCTGATAGTCAATCCCGTATGCTTGAGTGAATCCCTTAGCCACAAGGCGAGCCTTGAATCTTTCCACACTTCCATCTGCCTTGTGTTTCACCGTAAAGATCCACTTACACCCAACAACTCGTTTTCCTGGTGCCAATTCTGTGAGCTCCCATGTCTTGTTTTTCTCTATGGCACTGAGTTCTTCAAGAATAGCTGTCTTCCATTTAGGTACCTGAATAGCTTAATGAACAAAGTTGGGTATCTGTATCTGATCAAGACTGCTGATAAAGGTCTTATAACTTGGTGAGAGACTTTTATAGGAAATAAAATTGTAGATGGGGTGGTTTGTACATGACCTCACACCTTTTCTCAAAGCAATTGCCTAATTCAAATCATCAGGAGGCGATTCAGTAATGGAAGCTCAGATATGTTACCTGTAGAACTGTTAGGGTGGCTTGTATTTGAATTAGACTCATGGGTTGGCTCAAGATATGCTCGGTTTTCTATTCCCCCTTGAGTTCTTCTCCTCCTAGAAAAAACATGAAGATCACTGTTTGGGACATTGGAATTTTGAGAATTTGTTAGCAGAGGAGTTGAGGGTTCAACAGAATTGAGAACGGAGTTATTAGGAGCATTTTGAGGTTTTGTTTGAGACACTGACTCACTTTCAGGAATTTGAGGGACAAGATTTATTGGAATCACTAAAGGTTCGGATGAAGAGAGTGATTGAGTGGAAATGATATCCCAAAGTTGGTATTCATTGCCTATGTTCTCCCCTTGAATGGCAGGCTTGGGATAGTATGGATATTGTTCAAGAAAGGTGACATCCATTGTGTTGTAGAACCATCTTGTGATAGGAGAGAAACATTTGTATCCTTTATGGTTTGGAGAATACCCTAGGAATATACATTTGATGGCTTTGGGGTCAAGTTTACCTCTATGATTCATGGACATAAGCAAAGCATCCAAGTACTTTTAAGGGAATGTTAGACACAATTATGGAATGTGGATATGACTTGAGAAAAGTATTGACAAGTGTGTTGAAATTTAAGACACGAGATGGCATTCTATTGATAAGGTAGGTTGCAGTAAGGATAACTTTCCCCCAAAACTGTTTAGGGACATAAGTCGTGAACATGAGAGATCTAGCTACCTCAAGAAGATGCCTATTTTTCCTTTCAGCCACCCTGTTTTGTTGAGTTGTGTCAACACAAGAGCTTAGGTGAATAATTCCATGACTTGACTGATAATCACTAAGAATTGAAGCAAAGTATTCCTTATCATTATCAGTTTTCAACACTTGGATTTTTGTTCGAAATTGGGTTTGAATCATGGCATTGAAATTTTTAAATATCTGACCTGCTTCAGATTTTTCTTTAATGAGAAATAACCAAGTGATTCGAGTATGATCATCAACAAATGAAATGAACCAAAGTGTCCCTGTTACATTTTTGATTTGAGAAGGTCCCCAAATATGAGAGTGGATTAGTGAGAAAGGATGTGATTTTTTATATGGAAGATTGGGATATGAGTTTCTTACATTTTTCGAAAACTAACACACTTCGCATTGAAAATGCTTTGAATTTTTATTTCTGAATAACAAAGGTAAAAGTTTTTCCAAATATAAAAAATTGGGATGACCTAGGTGATAGTGATTCAACAACCATCATTATTGGACTTAAAATTTAACAAAGCTTTATTATAACACTGAACCTCTGACACAGCTTGGAGGATGTGTCTTTCTGGAGAGTCTTCACTTTTGAGGAGATAGAGTCTTGAGCACTCTCTAGCACTGCCAAGCTACTTCCCCGAATCCAAGTCCTTAAATTCACACGGCTTATGTACAAATTTAGCCACACAGTTTTCATCACGGGTGAGTTTAGTAATTGATAAAAATTACAATCAAGGGTTGGAACAAGAAGGACAAAATTGAGAATAAGGGAATTCGAAATTTTTGCTGAATCGATCCCCGTTACTTTGGATACGGATCCATCAGCAATTTTGACAGTGTGTCCTTCTTGGCACGTTTTGAGATTCATGAGAAGAAAGGCATCACCCGTCATGTGATCTGAAGCACCTGAATCAATAATCCATGGTCTCTTAACCTGCTTTACAGTAAGAGCCTTGAGGGTGTTACCTGATTGAGCCAAAGTTGCAGATGATGTTGGAGTTGGCAAAGACTGTCCAAACATTTTCTGGAGAAGCTCAATCCGCTGCTTGCTAAACAAGGCAGGTTTGGTTGAAGCAGGTCCATCGGTTGTGGAGGCAGTATTTCCACGACTTTCTTTGTTGATGTATTGTGTGGAGGATGGCTTCCAATCAGCTAGCTTGCCATGAATTTTCTAGCAGGTTACCTTGATATGACCGGGTCTATGGTAATGGTCACACCATGGTCTTCCTCTTCGTGGCCGGTTGTCATCATTCTGAGGTTGCTGGCGTTCTCAAATAGCAAGGGCAGACCCTTCTCTAGTTGCTGGAATGGTAGATTGAGGACCCATTATCATTTTTTTTTCACTTTCCTCTCGGCAAACCTCAGAGAAGGCTTCACAGATGCTTGGTAAGGGCTTTGCTCCTAGAACTCTGCCCCGCACTTCATCGAGATCTTTGTTGAGCCCCATCAAAAATTTGAAGACTCGCTTCTTTTCGACAATTTGTTTGTACAAGGCTCCGTCTTTGGGACACTTCCATTCATGAACAACAAAGAGGTCCAATTTTTGCCAATACCGAGTGAGAGAGTTAAAATATTGGGTAACCGAAGACTCACCTTGACGAAGATCATGGAGGATGCTTTCAGCCCCAAATAGTTCGGATGTATTTTCAGAACTGGAATGAGTTTCTCTGGCAGCGTCCCATATCTCTTTGGCAGTTTCGTAGAGAAGGAAGTTTTCTCCTATTTCGTTCGTCATGGAGTTTATCAACCATGACATCACCATATTGTTTTCAGATTTCCATGTTCGATATTTCTGATCATCTTTGTTGGCGGCCGTTGCAACTCCAGTGAGGAAATCATCTTTCATCTTTCCGCATACGAACATCATGACGGATTGAGACCATTGAAGGTAATTCTGCCCATTTAATTTGTGACTGGTGACGGGCAGAGTGCTGTTCTCAGTTCCTCCATGGGAGCCTATCATCGCTGTTTCAAGATTATAGGTAACTCCGGATGAAGAGTTACGTTGTTCTGTGATCATATCGTATTTGTTATGTGAGGAGATGGATCTCAGAATTGCTCTGGTACCATGCAAATTTTAGAGAAAGAAGATGAAGAATTGGAAGAGAAACTAAAGTTTTTCTCATATTATTTTCAGATGTATGTACAACAGTATATAGAGGGCTAGGAGTCAGAAAATCAGTCCACTAACTTGGGAAAAGAAAAGCAAATTATTCAAAAGGGAAAAAAAACAGCTAATACACCTCCTATAATTAGCCAAAATAGAAAAGGAAACTAAATCCTAGAAATCAAGTAATTAACTAATTGAATCACCTATTTACAGCCTTTACAACTCAGCAAATCACAAGGGGAAATTATTCCTTAATTTCCGAGAACCAAATCTCAGAAATTCTACAATCCATAATTTGTTCTTTCCTTTATGATAAAAAGTCTAGGGGACCTTAGGTGTTAAAAAATAAAAGGGTTCTTATTATATAGTCCCAATACTTTTTCGTCTCACTTTTACCCCCAAGATGTCAACTAGCATTGAAAATTATGCCTTTTATAGTCATCATTATTACCTTCTGATGCCAATAAAAGACTTTAGAAAAGTCAAGAACACAATGAGCTGCCACATCACCTATATATAAGTCTACTTTTTTCTTAAGTCATTATCTAAATATAAAATTTCCCAAAAAAATTATTTTAATGTATATTTAAAAATCGGATGAACCAAAAAATTAGTGATTCTTATTGAGACATTCAATTCAAAATCCATATTTGTACTTTTTTGAGTGGTTTTGTAAATTTCAACTTTTAACATGGCGTAGTTGAAATCGACTACACCATGTGATTTAAGCTGTACTACATGTTCAAACTTGATTTCAAGTACAATTCATATTCAAAAGTTGATTTCAACTACAGTACATATTGAAAAGTTGATTTTGATGCATTGCATAAGCAAAAGTTGATTTCGATGCACTGCATAAGCAAAAGTTGATTTCGACTGGATTACATATTCAAAGTTGATTTCATAGTGTACGTTCAAATCAACTTTCAATAATTTTTCACTTATTTTTAATCTTATTTAGTTTTTGATTTTTTTGTAAGAAAAAAGTATAACAAAGAAAGCAAAAAAAGAAAGGATAGATCCTCGGCAAAAAAGAAACAAAAAAGAAAAACAAATAAACAAGAAATAGAAGAGAGGAGAGAGAGAGAGAGAGAGAAGAGAAGGGGGGGCGAGATGTGGGAAGAGTGGACCCCTCTAATACATGTGTCAATTGAGTTACCGTAAAAGTGATAATAAATAAAAGAAGGGTAATTTTTTTTTTCTTCACAAAATAGAGTTGATAAGGCATATAGGACTAAAAGGGAATGGGATATAAAAATAAGTAAAAAAGTAAATTGGACAAAACGGATCTAGTTATTTTTATATAGGACATGATAAATATTTTCACAAAAATAAAATGAGGTCCTTCAGTTAGTACCAAAATGAATTGAAATGGCTGACAGGGATATTGCTTTCCTTTTTAGAACATTTTATGAGCATCTTGATTAGGACATTGTGTGGATAATGGTCAAATCAATTTGATCTGTACTAGATGTTCACAAATCATCTTCTAGAAATAAGAAGGTGTAGGAATGCATGGCGAAGTATGAAGAAGTGTATATTTCTCTAGAGGAAGATGCAGATTTCTCTAGAAACTTGCAAGTCTCCAAGAGGTCTTCTTCCTCGATAATCTTGAGTTTATGGTATTTGTCCTATAAAAATATTTCCATGTATGTTGAGCCATCTATGTCATGTGAATGTGCAAGAAAGAGAGAACTGATAGATCACACTCAACCAGAAAAACGAAAAAATGATAGGAATAGAGATATTGAGAAGAAGTGTACTTGTATTCACCAAACAAGGAAGGAAAATACAAATTATAGATAATAATTCTAAGAATTTGAGAACCTAGTCTCTCCACATACAATCTCTAAATTCTCGATGGCTACCCCAGAGCTCTCACTTGCTATTTTTTCTCTTAGACTAGAATATTCCCCTCTAACCAACTCTTCTAACAAACAAACTCAACTAACTCACCCCAAGAAGGAATATAACCTTCTCTAACAAACCTACTTAATTAGCCATATCATTCTTCTCCTTACTTCCTTTCTTATGCCTTACATAGGTATACCTGCCTATCAATACCTCTCCCTCGGACTCTCACCTTGTCCTCAAGGTGAAAAGTAGGAAATTAAGTGTTCAAAAACTCAAAATCTTTCCATGAAGCTTCAAAATCAGGAAGTTGCTTTCACTTGATCAATACTTCCAGCTATCCTTGTGTGTTGTAACGCATCCCTTCCACAGATTCAGGTTCAACATGCCACTCCATATCGTACGTAAGGACCTCAGGAAAAGGCTGCACCTTGGAAACATTTCCCACTGCTTTCTTCAATACCGAGACATGGAACACTGGATGAATAAAAGTAGTGGGAGGCAGGTCCAGCTTCTATGCTACTTCCCTAAACTGAGATTTCACTTGGTAAAGACCAAAAAACTTTGGAGACAACTTCTCATTAGCTCTCCTTGCCAAGAACTTGTGGCGATAGGGTTGGAGTTTCACATAAACCTAATCCCCTTTAGCATACTCTATTTCGCGCCTCTTCTTATCTGCATAATCCTTCATTCGTTTCTGAGAACGGTTCAAATGGTATTTGAGTTCTTCCAAGATGTGCTCCCTAGCTTGAAGTTGAGTGTCAACCTCGGATATGGGAGTGGAACCAACTTCAAAACGCAATAATGGTGGTGAATCACGGCTGTAGAGAGCTCGGAATGGAGTGGTGTGAGTGGACGAATGAAATGAAGTACTGTACCAATATTTCGCCCATGGCAATCACTTAACCCAAGACATCCAATAGGTCTCAATTCTACGGTTTACCACCTCAGTTTGCCTGTCCGTTTGTGGGTGATAAGCGGTGCTCCACTTCAACGTTGTGCCTTGTAAACAGAACAATTCCGTCCAAAACTTGCTAAGAAACACCTTATCACGATTTGAAACAATGGAGCGAGGTACCCTATGTAATCGTAGTACTTCCTTCACGTATAATGTAGCAACACCTTGGGCATTGAAGGTGTGTTTTAGAGGAATAAAATAAGCGTATTTCCTAAGATGATCGACCATCACAAAGAGGCAATCAAACCCCTCGGGCTTAGGTAATCCTTCCACAAAATCCATGGATAAATCCTCAAAAATCTTGTCTGGAATAGGCAGTGGTTGCAGCAGCCTTGCTGGACTTAGGGCCATACTTAGGGCCATAGCATCCTTAGATAGTTGCCGAAATATTTTTAGTACCCCAGAATGTCCTCCAACCTTTCCTCGATGATATTCTTCCAACAATTGCGGGATAAAAATGGACTCTGACGGAATGACCAGTCGTCCCTTGTACAATAGAGTTCTTTGCTGCACGCTGAAATTAGGGAAAGAGTCTGACCGTTGTAACACCTGCTGCTTTATGGGTCCATAAATGGGGTCGGAATCAACCTCTTCTTGCAGTTTTTCCCCTTGTTCACAACATGAGACCATGAGGACAACAAGCTCACACCCTTTTTCTCTCCTTGATAAAGCATCAACCGCTTTGTTTTTACTTCCCGGTCGGTACTCTATGTCAAAGTTATATCCCCAAAACTTTGAAACCCATTTTTGGTGTTCATCAACCACCAACCTTTGGTCAAGCAAGTATCTCAAACTCCGCTGGTCAGTTCGAACAATAAATTTGCGTCCCAATAGGTAAGGTTGCCAGTTTTCAACCGCTAAGACGATGGCCATCAACTCGCGCTCGTATACCGACTTAACTCGCACCCGTTGGCTAAGAACTTGGCTGAAATACGCTATTGGTTGCTAATTTTGCATCAACACCGTATCAATGCCAAACCCCGAAGCATTGGTCTCAACCACAAATGGTGGATGGAAATTTGGAAGGGCTAAGACGGGAACTGTTGTCATAGTCATCTTCAAAACTTCAAATGCCCTTTGTTCCTCCTCATTCCACCCAAAACGATATTTTTTTAGTTGGTTGGCGAGTGGTGCCGCCATATGACCATAGTTTTTCACAAACTTACGATAATACCTTGTTAGGCCCAAGAACCCTCTTAGGGCTTTCAAGTTGGTCGGAGTTGGCCACTCCACCATGACTTGTATCTTCTTAGGGTCAGCCGCCACCCCCTTAGCCGACACTATGTGACCCAAATACTCAAGCTCTTCTTGTCCGAAAGCACACTTTTTGAGATTGACTACCAATGAGTGAAGCTTCACAAAGTGTCCAAAACCACTCTCAAATGTTCCATATGCTCCTCCATAGATTTACTATATACCAAAATGTCGTAAAAAAACACCAACTCAAACTTCTAAAGATGCTTCTTAAACACCTCATTCATCAATGCTTGAAAGGTCACCGGTGCGTTCATCAACCCAAAAGGCATCACTAGAAACTCATAGTGGCCTTCATGTGTCCTAAAAGCCGTCTTAGGCACATCACGAGGACTCACTCTAATTTGATGGTATCCCAACTTTAGATCCAACTTAGAGAAAAATCGTACCCCATGTAATTCATCAAAGAGCTCATCCATCACCGGTATAGGGAATTTGTCTGGAACTGTTACTCGGTTCAAAGCCCTATAGTCAACACAAAATCTCTAACTTCCATCTTTCTTCTTTACTAAAATGACGGGGCTTGAAAAGGGACTGTGACTAGGTTGAATGATATCGGCTGCAAGCATTTCTCCTACTAAGTGCTTTATTTTATCTTTTTGCACTTGTGGGTAACGGTATGGTCTAACGCTCACCGGTTCAGTCCCCTCTTTCAAAGCAATGCAGTGATTCAGCTCCCTTTGAGTGGGTAATCCCCTCTGCTCCTTCACCACCTTTGGGTACCCTTGTAACAACTCTCTGAAAGCTTGAGGAACATCCGTAGCTACTTTTGCAACCCCATTCCGTACTGCTAGTGACCCAAGTTCCAGCAAATAACCATTCCCTTCATGCTGTACGATGCGCATCATCGCTTTGAGCAAAACTTGAGTCTTGCATAAACTTGGTTCTCCCTTCAGTGTTACTGTGGTTCGTCCCAAAGTAAATTTCATGACCAAGGCCTTCCAATTCACTTGCATAACTCCTAATTTTGACAACCGTTGCATCCCCAAAATCACACCCTCTTTCCCTAATTCCAGTGGTAAAAAATCTTCCACCACCTCTACTTGGGGAAGGGATAGCAAAACTCCCTTGCAGATCCCATCGGTGCTCATCATTGCTCCTGTTCCTATGATTACCTTGTACTTCGTGGCCGCCGTTAATGGTATGTTCAGCCGCTGCACTACATCTTTAGAGATGAAATTATGCGATGCCCTGCAATCCACCAACACAATCACCGTTTGTTGCCCAATTTCCCCACGTAGCTTCATGGTATGTGGGTCCGTGAAACCCATCACTGAGTTCATAGATAGTTCGACAGCCCCTTCTACAAGCTCAGGCTCTTCCACTTCTATTTCTTCCTCTCCTACTTCTTCGATTGGGCAAGAATAATCTAAAATTAGTACCTGAAGTTGTCGGTTCTTACACACATGGCCAGGAGAGTATTTCTCCTCACATTGGTAGCACAATCCCTTCTCGCAGAGACTCTAGTACTCAATGTTGGTGTACTGCTGGTAGCCGGACAGATTTCGTGTCACTGAGATCTCCTTCGGTCTCGCCTTCTTCTGCTCTGGTCTTGCGCGTACTGTGGCCGCCGTCAATGGTGGTACGAGATCGATCGGTGTTCGTGTCGTCTTTCCTGCGAAGCCCTGATTTGTTGAATACCTAGGGCTTTGTGTAAGTCAACCCGAAACCGAACCCGAATTCCTGCTCCATGATCTGTTGGACCAAGACCCGACCCGTGTGGCATGTAGTACCCGATTCTTGTCCTCTATCATCTGAGTTGCTTCCATCATCTCCATCAGATTGTTAGGTCTCAGTAATCGGACCTTAGCCCTTATCGTTGGCATGAGTCCATTGAGATAGGTGCTCTCCTGCACCTCGTCCGATAATCCTTTCAACGGCGACGCTAGAATCTCAAATCGCTCCAGGTAGTCTTCGACGGTGGTCTCTTGACGGATGGCCTGAAATTTCTCACACAGCGTCCCCTCCATGCTAGATCGAAATCGGTTCAGAAAGGCCATCTTGAACTCCTTCCAAGTATGGAATCGTAACTTTTCTTCCACATATTGGTACCACGCTAGGGCTTTCCCTTCCATGCTCAAAGCCACTGTCTCTAACCTCTCGCCGTCGTTCATCTGATTCATCGCAAAATGGTGTTCGGCTCTAAAAACCCACCTATCGGGATCAATCCCATTGAAGATAGGCAGCTCCAACCTCCTATATGATTTGTTTCCAACCGCCTTTGTTGTTATTCCTCCTCCAATGGTTTGAGTTTCCGTAATCTCTACCTGTTTTTGCTTCTCCACGACCTTTGATGAAGAATTAATATCCTCCCATTGCACCAATTGATCTATCTTTCCCATCATATGCGTCATTGTTTTCTCCAAGTCACCAAATCTCATTTCAATCGATGGAATTCTCTGAATATCCATTCGAACTGAATCAATTTCTTTCTATCATTCCACCTGGATGAGGTCCGAGGTCCATCTTCTCCTCCAATGCTTCAGCCTTCTTTTGAGCCATGTTTTCCTAGAATTGTCACTGCTCTGATTACCAATTTGATAGATCACACTCAACCAGAAAAACGAGAAAATGATAGAAATAGATATATTGAGAGGAAATGTACTTGTATTCACCAAACAAGGAAGGAAAATACAAATTACATATAAGAACTCCAAGAATTCGAGATCCTGGTCTTTCCAAATACAATCTCTAAATTCTCGATGCCTACCTTCAAGCTCTCACTTGCTATTTATTCTCATAGACTAGAATAGTCTCCTCTAACCAACTTTTCTAACAAATATACCCAACTAACTAACTCACCCCATGAAGGAATAGAACATTCTCTAACAAACTTACTCAACTAGGCATGTCATTCTTCTCCTTACTTCCCTTCTTATGCCTTACATAGGTGTACTTGATAAGTGGCCTATCAATAACATGTGCATAGTTGTCAAAGGCGCGCCTAGGCTCCAAGTGTACAAAACCTCACCTCATGCTCATCGCTAGCCTCAGAGTCTCATTCAACAATGCGAGTGTCTAAGGAGCATAGGCACAAGGCTCAAGAAAGGTGCACCTAATTGATATTATTCAATAAATTATCATTTATACTCGTTGCACCACTTATTAAGTTGACCTAAAGTGTATTGTTGCACTTCTATCAATACTCAACACATATCAAGTTATCAAAAGTAAGGTCTTTAGTTCTCATGCATCTCTTAGATACGGAAGATTCTTAATGACCGAAGATTGAAGTGCTCATTTTCAATTACAATGGTCTACATTAACGTGGTTATATTGATTTTGTTGTCTTTGATTTTTTTTTTTGGCTCTTGAAGAATATCTTTTTGTAATCTTTTGATCGATCTGGTCTCTTGTACTTATTGATAATTGAAGGTATTAAACTATTCTAATATTTGAAGTTACTCATTTTTTCCCTTTTTGTGGTTCTTTAAATATATATAAAATAAAATTATTTGTAATAATATTTTTGTTGTTTAATAAATAAAACTAAATAATATATTTTACTTGTTTCATAGTGTGTCCCACTTTACTTAGGTGCGCTCCTCACCTTGCGCCTTACATTTAGACTCTAGAAGATCTTGGCGCCTTGAGTCTTTGACAACTATGAACATGTGTTTTGTTTCTCCTCTTGCGCCAACACCATTCAAATGTCTGGGTTGCCCCAGGTTTGTTGGTTGCAAGAAAGGTGTGCTTTTGGAAGATATATCAAGTAGAGCTTGTAAGGAATTGGATGGGTGGGGTGGTTAATCTATGTTACTGGGAAAGCAGACTTGTGCTGATTAATTACAATTCATGACATTGTAAATGTTACTTGCTGTGCTGCCTCTCCCGAAGTTCGTTGAAGATTTATAGGGAATCAAAGTAATTTATTCCAAGTGCATGAAGCTAGAGCTCCTAAATATCACTGGTGTAAGTGGCAAGAGTTGTGCTTTCTACATTGCCGTGTTTTGGGTCTTGGTCTTTGAAATCTCCCAGATTGAAGGTTATCCTATGTAAATTGTTGTGGAAGTTTAGGAAGTGAAACTCCTTGTGTTCTTCTCTTTTGTCTTTCTAGTATTGCAAATCTCTTCATTCTTTGCAGTGCCAGGTGGTAGTACAGACAATAGAGAACCATTGATTCTGCCTTACAGAAACTTCGCTATTAGAGAGGAGGCTGAAACTCGAGTTTATTGGTTGGGTAAAGGCAATGTCTTTGTTTGATGGAAGGTGGAACACATGGTTGACTGATGTTCTTCTTGGAAATGTTCTTTGGAGAATCTTTTTGGTATGTCGATCAAGGATCTCTGGGGTGCCAGTTGCAGTTGGATACTGATTTAGTGCCATAGATATTTCCTGTTGACTTCTGAGATGTAATCAATTAAAATTTAATCTTATCAAATTCTGCTATAAAGGAGGATCAGATCATCTGGCAACATGCCCCTCTTGTTAATTTCACTACCCTATCTATGTATACTTGGTAAGACGTGCTAAAGATGAGGCTTGGAGGTTTTTGAAGATTTGGAACAAATATGTTCCGGTTATCTTTGTTCATTTGGAAATTACTTCACTTATGTTTACCTCTTGAGGAGAATGTACAGATGAGAGGGTCTAGAATGTTGACAATAGGGATCATTCGTTTGCTCTGGAGCATCTTTGTTGCTTATGCAAGCGGTATTTTGCCCCTGTGTGTGGCGTTACTTTATATGGCAATGCTGGTGTTGTTCAACTCTTATTTTTTGTGGTGGAATTTCTCAGTGCCTATCAGGATGGAGGAACTCTTCCAAAGGCAGGAATTGCCTCTTCTCAATCAGACAAGAGTAGAAGGATTTAAACGTGAAAAATCCCTTTCTTATTATCTTGTCATATCAGTCTATTGATTCTAGCAGGGACATGGCAGATGCTCTGGAAGACTGGAAACACAAAAGCATGTCAGACAAATATGGAATCTCTCAATCCCAAAGGTTTATGTGGAAGAGCATGGCCCAAGTCGAGATATCTCAGAGATGCATAGGAAGTCAATGACAGACATCAGGCTACTAGTGATCCCGACAAGCGCAGGATGGACATAGCAAAGGGCTGGTCCCGACACCAAATATCCCGCAAATAATGAATCCTCTTGTCATCACCTACCTCAAAGCGAGTGATATCCCAAAATTAGTGACCTGTCAAAGTGATGCTCGTCTAAACCAAAACACCATAGCAGCAAGAATCGTCGAAAGTGGAACTGTTATTCCAATCAAGTTCAAATTTAGGAATAATATCTTTCCATAGACCTTCATCTGCTGAAGCAAATCCCAATGGCCACTTGCCGAGTAGGACTTGGTTGAAAGTGCCTAATTTCTTGATCCCAACTCTTGCCCAAGCTAAGTGGGCGACATACACGATTCCAACCAAGAAGATATTTTCCTGTTCTCCTGGAATCACTCTAGAGAAAGTCATGTTAAAGCTTCTCAAGGGTTCTTCCAATGAAAGCAATAGTGACAAAAAGTACGTCGGTAGGCTAGAAAGAATGCTCTTAAGAAGAGTGAGCCTACCTTGTCTGGGTTGGTAACATGACTTCTAGCTTGAGAACTGGTTGCTAAATCTTTCTACTGAAGTAGACTTGTATCTACCCCCTAGATGAAGGGCTAGATATGGACATGGGAGAGAGCTGGTTGGACAACTCAAGACTGAAGTTAGGCCTCTAAGACGCCAACTTTGCCAACTGGAAGGATCTTAGATTTGTTGAGATTGACCCTAAGGCCATAACAACCTCAAAGCAAATAACAACACAATGGATGAACTTAAGCTGCATGGTCTGGCTGACAAAATAAATGAGTATTGTCTGCAATGATGAGATGGGAGACACGAATGCTCAAGCTACTGGGAAGATTCACCTTAAAGCCACAGAATAGTCTAAAATCAACAGGTCGAGGAACAAGACTGTGAGGCATTCCGTGCCAAAGGGGTTCCGGCTTGGTCCTTATCGTCCGAGGACTTAGTGGCATTGGACGAGTTTTGGTCATCTCAAGATTACCAAAATTTTCCACATTCCGAGGCTTAAGATCCTTCTTGAGCATTGGTAGGTTTTTGGCAAGGATGAAGTTGACTATCCCAACGATTTTCAATGAACTTTAAGAAAGCCGTCTACCTTAAGCCACATGTTTAAATCTGAACGAGGATTCTTTATCTGGCTAGTCTGCTACAATCAAAGGAGAATTCGAAATGATTTGAAAACGGTCTTGGAAAAAAATACCAAATGTCATCTAGGAAGTGTTCCTCCCAACCAGCAGAGATGAAGAACTATATATCCTCGAGAAACAGGGTGAGTCTAGCATCAAAAGAATTAAATCCACCATTTGAGAGGGGGGAGATCTATGAGGTCAAATTTATCAATGATCTCAGGGCAGTCATGTTGGGAGAAATGCATGCATGAGAATGTGCTGGTGGATTCAAAGGTTTTAATTGATATGCTGAAGTAATAAAAGTTCCCCAGAGATTGGCTCTACTATTGCAAAAAATATCTATATTAGTGTCTAATTTGGTTCTTCGGGGGCAATGTTATTTTCAAGAATATAGTTTTGTTGCAAACTTGTTAGCAAATTGTTGTTGTAAATCATTTTCTTTGAAGGTTTCATCCCTTATCTTCTCTGCCTAGGTTGCCTAGGGGTTTTAGAGGTATAGAGGAGCTTTAGCTCTAGATAGGTTAGGGATACGCTATGATAGAAGTTCTTTACTTTTGATTGTTGTTATGTTCTTCGCATTGCATGTAGGTTTGGCAGGTTGCTTTCTCCCCCCCCCCCCCCCCCCCAAAAAAAAAAAATAAAAATAAAAAAATAAAATAAAACTAAAATGGGATAGATTAATCTATATAATAAATCAAGACGGATTTTTTTAAATGTTGTTTCAGTAAGGGTTAGGATTTATTTGCAGAGAATGGATGGATGATATTGGATTATAGAAGTTTTGGGGGGAAAATTCCTGACCAAAAATGTTGCACCCCTACTTCCAAGATGGTTAAATTAAATTATATTTGGTACCTTTTAAGTTTTACATTTGTATTTAGTTGGTCAATTGTTTTACGTATTTATAATTTTTTCACACTTATAAATTGGAAAACCAATATAGTGCCTTTAGGCAAAGGGAATCTCTAGTGAATATATAGAAAGTGCAAATGTAAAAGAAACTGGAAGGCCCCAATGCAGATAACCAGAAGTTGTTTGTATTCTTATTTATTTAACTGCAATAATATTTCACGCACTTCAGACTATGTTTCATACACTTCTTCATGTTAGATTTTATATTATTTTATTCTTTATCTTACGGCTTCTTTCTTCTTTTTTAGGTTATTTTACTTCCTCGATAATATAATGTTTCATGTGCAATGCAGTATATCTGAACTACACAATGGAGAATCAGAGCTTTGGGTTGGTAGATTTCCTGGCATCATTGTGCTAGGGTTTTAAATGGAGAATTAAAATTATTGAAAGAATAATAAGAAAATCTGCATTTTCTCCTAGATTTTCATTAAGTGTTGTTGTAGTGCCCTTTGAGACAAGTAATTTCCTATCAGAAGCCTTACTTAAAGTAACATGCAATAAGTTTAAACAAATTACAATTGGTTCATGATTTGCAAATTATGATTTTAATTTATTGGACAATGTGGAAATGATGCTAAGCTTTTCATATTTTTTTTGAATATTCTACAAAAGGGGAGCGATCTTCAATTCTTCAAGACATTGATAAAGAAACAAATAATCGACCTTCGCTATGTGTTTCTTTTTCATGTTGAGAGCCAGTGATGCTCACTGTGAACTTGCATCACGTAGAGCTTTAAATAATTGAAATTATTCCTTTTCTTTCTTTTTGTTTTGGTATGCAACCAAGTGGTATGAGACGTTCAGAAAAATAGTACAGATCAGGTTCCATACATCTAATATTGTGCTGGTTTTAATATAGAGCATTGAAGAAAAATATTTCCTTATCTTTTTCCTGGTGAATATATGCTCCGATATAACCAATTTGTGGAATGCACATTTTTCTTTGTGCAACCTACTGAAGTTGTCTGAGTTATGGCCTTAGCATAGATCAGATTAAACTTCATGTATTGAAAGCTGATCTTCTGATCTTTTATGGCTATTAATCTGCAAGCAGATTATGACGAGAAGGCTGAAGATGCAGTTGATTATGAAGACATTGATGAGCAGTATGAAGGACCAGAGATCCAAGCTGCCACAGAGGAGGACTATTTGTTACCAAAAATGGTGTATCTTTCGGCGGGAGTTTCAAAAACTACTTTGGGGAAGACAAGTTCAGTGTATGATGATGAAAATTATGATGATGATGAAGAAGAAAATCAGGACTTATCAATGGAAACTGAGGTGGTGGCTAACAACAGCGAATTGAAAAAATTTTCTTCACCAGGTATAGTGTTGAACTCAAAATCTTTGTCCTCTTGGATCAAGTAAATTGGCTGATTTTTTTTAAAAAAGATAACGTAGTGTCAATGGATTTTTGATGGTTATGACTGCCTATTTCTCCTTAGTGATAGAGATTTTGAATAGTAGATCAGTTAGATACTTCTTGGAAGGTCAAGTGTATTTGTGGAATACATTTTAAAAATTGGTATTTACATACACTATAAATATTCTTATGATGCTTTTTAATTGTTTCTTTGGTCAATGTAATATATCAAAATGGATTTGGCTGTTGCTGGTTATATTAAACATCAGTGATTCTTTATTCATCTATGTCTTACTTCTATGCTTTTTCATTCATTTTAGAGGTTAGGCCTTGTGTTCCCCTCTATTTTCTATTCTTTTTATCTGTGAGGCCTATATTTGGTGATTAGTAAAGTCTCCCTCGCGCCGGAGGTTCCCATAAAATAAATATAAAAAGTAGGATATAGTTGACCTTTCTTGGCATGGCACAGTTTTTAAATTGCCATCAACATGTGGCCCATGGTGTGGTTTGTGGAGTTATGGTATGAACAATGGGTGCAGTGGGGACCTCAACAGAATTGCTCTGAGTAATGGGGTTCCAATATCCCCTGGTGGAAATATGGGGGTAACTTGCATGTACATAAGATATTGTGCATAAATAGATAGCCCCTCTATGACTGATGGGATCATGAGAAAAAAAGAAGACCGTGTTTATGTTGCAGCATCCCGAAAATTAAGATTGACAATTATAGAAATAAAGGAGGGTATAAGTCTATTATTCATTGATACAATTACAAGGGAGCAAACCACTTTAAATAGGAAAAGTATGACACACGGTTGCTAACCCTAGAATCCATATAATGAATGAATTTCCAAATTTATTCAAATCATTACTTTCCTAATTTATTCAAATCTCTAATCAATCAAACCCAAACAAAAAATAACCCTAATTTACCGACACTCCCCCTCAAGTTGGTGCAAAAATATCCATCATGCCCAACTTGCTCACTTGAAGCTCGAAAGGCTGTCTCAACAGTCCCTTAGTCAAAACATCCGCAACTTGCTGTGCAGTGGGTACAAATGGAGTACAAATTATTTCTTTTTCAAGCTTCTCTTTTATAAAGTGTATCAATCTCAACATGTTTCGTCTTGTCATGTAGAACCAGATTATGAGCAATGCTGATAGCCGCCTTGTTGTCACAATACAACTTCATAGGAAGACTTACTGGTTTTTTAAGCTCTGCCAGAACCCGTTTTAGCCAAAGAATCTCGCACACTCCTGCGCCATTGATTAGAATTCCGCTTCAGCACTACTTCTATCAACAACACTCTGTTTTTTGCTCCTCCAAGTGACTAAATTGCCCCATAGAAATGTACGATATCCCGGTGTTGACCTTCTATCAGTGACCGAACTTGCCCAATCAACATCTGTATACACCTCAATCCTTCTCTTCTCATTTTTCTTAAAGGAGAGTCATTTTCCTGGTGTGCTTTTCAGATAACAGAGAATTCGATACACAGCTTCCAGATGTTCTTCGTACGAAGAATGCATAAATTGACTTACCATGCTTACAGCGAAAGCAATGTCAGGATGTGTACGTGACAAGTAAATCAGTTTTCCAATCAGTCTTTGGTATCTTCCTGTGTCTACTGGAATGCCATCTTTACGTCTCCAAGTTTAGCATTAGCTTATGCTAGAGTGTAAGAAGGTGTGCAACCACTCATTCCAGTTTCTCTCAAGAGATCTGGAACGTACTTCCGCTGCGAAATTACAATGTCCCTTTAGTTGACCCAAATCTTTAATCTCAAATTCCTTGGCTAAGCTCTGTTTTAATCTGCTCATCTCTTCTAAATCATCTCCAGTCAGAATTATATCATCCACATAGACAATCAAGATAGAGATCTTGTCTTTGGTAGATTTCTTTGTGAAGAGAGTATGATCAGATTGTGCTTGTGTATATCTTTGGCTCTTAACAAACTTTATAAATCTCTCGAACCAAGCTTTGGGAGACTGTTTGAGACCATATAGAGATTTCTTTAGTTTACATACCTTGGTTCCAAACTTCTCAGTAAGCCAGGTGGAGGCTCCGTTTAGACTTCCTCCTCTAAGTTACTATTCAAAAAGGCATTCTTCACATCTAGCTGATTCAGAGGCCAATCAAGATTTGCAGCGACAGACAAGAATACTCGAACTGTATTTAGCTTCGCCACTGGAGAAAAAATCTCAAAGTAGTCTACTCCATATGTCTGAGTGAAGCCTTTAGCTACAAGACGAGTCTTGTATCTTTTCAAAGATCTATCTGAGTTGTACTTCACAGTAAATAACCATTTGCATCCATCAACAATCTTTCCATCTGGCAGATCCATTTTCTCCCAAATAGCATTCCTGTCCAGAGCTCTCATCTCCAAAAAATCGTTTCGTTCTACTCAGGAACAGTTAGAGCCTCCTAGACACTATTAGGAATGACCACACTAGACAATTGTGAAATAAAGGCACAATACGAAAGTGAAATATTTTTGTAAGATACAAAATTTGACAAAGGATGTTTACTACAAGACCTAACGCCTTTCTTGAGAGTAATGGAAAGATCAAGTTGACTAGAATTTAACTTATAATTACCTGGAGGAATCTTTGACGAGTCATCATAAATTTCACTATCCAACCTCTGAATAGATTCTTGGTAGTGTTGTGAGATAGTGCCTCTTTTTTGTGCTAGATGATCCTTTGAATATACGAGACATTTATACCGTTTCGCATACATCTCTGTAGTTTCAGTATTTTGATTCTGAGATGGCATTACCAAAGGTCATTCATTGGTTGGTTCAATATTTTCAACATTTAATTCATTTGTTTCCCCAGACTTTGTATTTTCCATATCATTCTCTTTCGGTAACTGGTTTTTAGAAACATCATCATGAACAAACTCAAAAAATGAACCATCTAAAAAATCTTCACTAGTGCTCGCCCCCTGAAGATGGGAATTGCTGTAGTTGGATTGTCCTTGAAAAAATGTGACATCCATAGACACATTTTTTTGGAAACAGGATCAAAACATTTATAACCTCTCTGATTTATAGGATAGCCTACAAAAATATATTTATGTGCCCCTGGATCAAGCTTAAAATGTCTAGGATCATGATTATGAACAAAGGTCACACTTCCAAAAGTTTTTAAGGGAATAACTATTGTTAGCCGAGTGGTGGGAAAACATTCGGTGAAAAGCTTTACTGGTGTTTTAAAGTTCAAAATTCTCGTAGGCAGCCTATTAATAAAATTAAGTGGCTGTTAAAATGGCTTCTCCCGAAAGATACTTAGAAACCTTGGTTTGAAAACTTATAGCTCTAGCAACTTCTAGGAGATGTCTGTTTTTTCTTTCAGCCACCCCATTTTGTTGAGGTGTATTATTACAAGAACTTGGGTGAACAATCCCTTTTTCGGCAAAAACATTCCCCAACATAGGGTTAAAAAATTCTTTTCCATTATCACTTCGAAATTTTTTAATGAGTCTGAAATTGTGTTTGACCCATATTTTCAAATTTTTTAAACACAATATCAATATCAGATTTTTTTTTTAAAAGGAATACCCAAGTGACTTTAATATGATCATCAATGAAAATAACAAACCAACGTTTCCCAGAAAAGTTGGCACTCTAGAACGACCCCAAACATCACTATGAATCATGGTAAATGGTTTTGATTTTTTATATGGTTGAGGTGGAAAAATAGTCGGATGATGTTTTGCTAACTCACAAGATTCACACCGAAAAACAGAAGGATTTTTATTCATGAATAATTTGGGAAATAAATCTTTTAAATATTGAAATTTTGGATGTCCTAATCGATAATGTCATAACGTAATCTTATTGGCACTAGAAATAGAAATAGAATTGAAACAAGTCTGCTGATCTTGCCTTCCAAAGGTTGATCTGTTATGAAAGAGGTAGAGGCCAGCATATTGTTTAGCACCCCCAATCATCTCCCTAAGGTTAAATCCTGAAATTCACAACAAGAAGACCAAAAATTAACTTAACAATTATGATCAAGAGTTAATTTGCTGATAGACATGAGATTATATGACAAATGAGGAACGTGTAAAACATTTTTAAGAATTAGAGAAGGGAAAATTGTAATTGTTCCTTTCCCAGCAACAGTAGCAAAAGAGTTGTTAAAAGGGTATTTCTGGCTTTCCTGTATTATTTAGGGTTTCGAGTACGATTTAGGGTTTACTGTATTATTTCTTCATTTTCTATATAAATAGAGTGATAGGCTACCACAATGGATTAAGCCTTCTCGTTCTTTTCATATCACTCTTTTGCTTTAACATGGTATCTAGAGCAGGTTATGGGAGATTGATTCCATAGATCTGTTCAAACCATTTTTTTTTCTCTCTTCTTCTCCTTTTCGCCTACTGTTCATATGAAAAAAAAAAAAAAAAAAAGAAAGAAAAACGGCTGAAACCCTAGCAGCCCACAAACCCTCGCCGCCGCCGCTCAACACACTCAGATCCACATCTTGCCGCTGTCGCCCAGGCTATTCTGAACCTCGCCGACCGTCTCCTAGGCCATTCCAAGCCACCATCGTCGTCAATTCCACCTCTCCCAATCGCCGCAACCCTAGCACGCAATTTGCGGACCTCGTCGACCATCATCGGCACTTCGTCGCGACTCGCTGACCCTCTCCGGACCTTCGCCGGCCGTCAATTGCTCTATCTTCAGACTCAGGGACTTTGCTTCTGTATTGAGTTGATGATTTGGTTTAGGTTTTGCTTCAGATCGTCCATGGCTGTTGTTGTTGCCGACGATTTGGTAGGAGAAGCGTGTTAGTTTGAGAAGTAATCATACCGTTGCCACCGCTACCAGCTACTGCGTTTTGTCAAGCTCCTATAGTCGCCCAAAGGTTTTGTTCGTGAGTTCATTCGTTTTTCCAGCTTTGCAACAGTATTCTGGACCAAATCTAATGTCCCGAATGTTCGTGAGTATTGTTTTGCTTATACTGGTCTTCATTTAAGCCCCACAGTTGTTCGTGTTGTTGGTTTGTTTCCCTTGACAATTTGTTTCGTATTTGTTGTTGTATTGGCGGGAACTAACGTCGATGGCTACCCTCCAGTCGTTAACAACCCGCAAGTTGAATGAGACCAATCATTTACAATGGTCCAAAGTTGTACAAGTTCTTCCCGATCAAGGGAAACGAGGTGACCAAGGAAGTTGTAGTAATGAATTTCAAGGTGGCCGAGGTGGCCATTGTCATAGTCAATATCGTCGGTGCTCATTTTGTGGCAAGGAAAACCATACCCAAGATACTTGTTGGTACAAAATTGATCGTTCTCCTAAATATGTTCATGTGGCAACTAATAATCAAGTTGCTCCCGTTTCCGCATCCAACTCTTCAACTCCCAAGACAATTTCTGATGATGAGTATGTTCAGTTCCTCCAGTTTAAGTCGTCCAAGTAGACATCTACCCCCATTACTTCGCTAGCTCAATGAGGTAACCCTATTGCATGTCTTTCTTTTCATCCTTCCACTTCTATACCTTGGATCATAGACTCCGCTGCTACCGATCACATGTCAGGTACATCTTCTCTATTTACGCATATTCAGTCATCTCCCTCATTGTCCTCTGTTACTGTTGCTGATGGTTCCACTGTCCCTGTTCGTGGTATTGGCACTGTGGAACTTTCACCATTTTTCTCTTTATCCTATGTGCTGTATATTCCCTCATTTGCTTTTAATTTGATATCAGTTGGTAAGCTTACTCAACAATTTCAGTGTTCTGTTTGCTTCTTTCCTGATTCTGTCATTATCCAGGATTTGAAAACACAGAAGACGATTGGCGTAGGGTGTGAGAAAAATGGCCTTTATTACTTCCGCAATCACGCCAAGACACATATTATCCCGCCCACTGCTTGCCCTGCCGTTGCATCTGCCCACCAAATTTATTGTCGCCTAGGCCATCCCTGTCTTGCCAATCTAAAGGTACTTGTTCCTAGTTTACGTCATTTGCCCTCCTTAGATTGTGAGTCTTGTCAGTTGGGAAAACATCATCGCACTTAATTTACTTCCCCCGCTCAGTTTCGTGCATCGAGTTTTTTTAGTTTAGTTCATTCAGACGTTTGGGGTCCTTCTCGTATTGCCTCTACATTTGGCTTTCGTTATTTTGTCACGTTTGTCGATGATTTCTCTCGGGTTACATGGCTCTATTTAATGAAAGATTGTTCTGAATTGTTCTCTATTTTTTCTACCTTCTGTGCTGAAATTAAAACTTAATTTATTGTGCCCGTGCGTATACTTCGTAGTGACAATGCTCGAGAATATTTTTCTCAACCCTTTACTTCATTCATGTCACAGTGTGGTATACTGTATCAGTCTTCTTGTCCTCATACACCGCAGCAAAATGGAGTTGCTGAGCGTAAGAATCGACATCTCCTAGATGTGGCTCGAACTCTGATGTTTGAGATGAATGTTCCCAAACACTTCTGGGCAAATGCAGTTCTTACAGCTTGTTTCTTGATCAATAGAATGCCGTCTTCTACCCTGAATGGCAAAGTCTCTCATTCTATTCTTTTTCCCGATCACCCTGATTTGCTTTACCTCCCCGTATCTTTGGATGTGTCTGTTTTATCTACCAGTTGACTCCTGGCAAGGATAAGTTAGATCCTCGTGTCATAAAATGTGTCTTCCTTGATTATTCTCGCACACAAAAGGGTTATCGGTGTTATAGTCATTCTTTACGTCGCTCTTTCATCTGTGCAGATGTCACCTTCTTTGAGTCCACCCCTTACTTTTCTGACCTATTCTCTCATGATGATCCAGATGTCACCCTTCCTTTACCAAGCCTCCCAGACCTGACACCATCTCCTTCCACTCCCGAATTTGTCCCACCTAGTCGTCGTTCACCGCCTTTACATGTATACACTTGTTGCCAGAAGGTAGTTCCCGCCGTTGAGCCAATCGTTTCTGTGTCTTCAGATTCTTCTCCAGTTCATGAATCCCTGTCTGACTTGGATATACCCATTGTTGTTCGGAAAGGTAAGCGCACATGTACTCAACATCTTATTTCTAATTTTGTCTCGTATGGATATCTATCTCCTCCATATTCCTCTTTTGTTGTTTCTCTATCATCTATTTCTATTCCTAAGTCTGTCACAGAGGCTCTCCGTTACCCTGGTTGGACGACCGCAATGGAAGAGAAAATGTTAGCTTTACATCAGAATGGCACTTGGGATCTTGTCTCGCTTCCGCCTGATAAAACAATAGTTGGATGTAAATGGGTGTACACAGTCAAAGTTCATCCGGATGGCACCATTGATCGACTCAAGACTCGTTTAGTTGTCAAAGGTTACACTCAGGTATATGGTCTTGATTATTCTGAGACCTTTTATCCCGTTGCCAAATTCTCTTCTGTTCGCTTGTTCATCTCTTTGGCTGCCACCTTTCTTTAGCCGTTGCATCAACTTGACATCAAGAATGCATTCTTAAATGGCGGTTTGATTGAGGAAGTGTTCATGGAGCAACCTCCTGGGTTTATTGCTCAGGGGGAGTCTGGTTTGGTATGTCGCTTGAAGAAATCCATTTATGGCCTTAAGCAGTCTCCTCGAGCATGATTTGGGAGATTTAGTGAAGTAGTCACTGAATTTGGTCTTCGTCGTTGTGGAGTCGATCATTCTGTGTTTTACAGGCACAGTAAAGTCGAGAGAATATTGTTGATTGTGTATGTGGATGACATCGTGATTACCGGGGACGACCACCAAGGTATTCAGAAACTCAAAACGTTTTTGCATAGCAAGTTTCAAACTAAAGATTTGATCCAATTGAAGTATTTCTTGGGGATTGAAGTTGCTCGATCAAGTCAAGGTATTTACCTGTGTCAGAGGAAATATGTTCTTGATCTGTTAAGTGAAACAGGAATGTTAGGAGCTAAACCGATTGATTCACTTATGGATCCAAACAACAAATTATTAACAGATTAAGGTGTACTATTGACAGATTCAGCACAATATAGATAGTTAGTTGGGAAGTTGAACTACTTGACAGTTAATAGACTAGATATTTCTTTTGCTGTGAGTGTTATCAGCCAGTTCTTGGATCGTCCCACGACGTATCACTGGGATGCAGTAATTCGTATTCTTCGATATTTGAAAGGTTCTCTAGGATATGGTTTGTTTTACCAGAACTTCGGTCACATTCAAATTAAGGGATATACAGATGCAGATTGGGCTGGATCTCCCTCGGATAGGAAGTCCACTATTGGGTATTGTGTGTTTGTTGGAGGTAATCTCGTTTCTAGGAAGAGTAAAACGCAAACAGTTGTGACGTGGTCAAGTGCAGAATTGGAATACAGGGCGATGGCCTACACTACTTGTGAGCTAACTTGGTTGAAACATTTGTTGGAAGAACTCGAATTCAAACACTCTTCACTGATGGATCTAGTATATGATAATCAAGTAACACTTCACATTGCATCTAACCCAGACTTCCATGAGAGGACAAAACATATTGAAGTTGATTGTCACTTTATTCGAGAAAAAATATTGCAGAAGTAGATTGAGACTAAACATGTAAAGTCAGTTGATCAGTTAACTGATTTGTTCACTAAATTGTTGGGGGGCTCAAGGATAAAGTACATTTGTAACAAGTTAGGAGTATACAATAAATATGCTCCAACTTGAGGGGGAGTGTTAAAAGGGTATTTCTATCTTTTCTGTATTATTTAAGGTTTCGAGTACGGTTTAGGGTTTGCTGTATTATTTCTTCATTTTTTATATAAATAGAGGGATAGGCTACCACAATGGATTAAGCCTTCTCGTTCTTTTTATATCACTCTTTTGCTTTAACAAGAGCCATCGACAATTTTAACTGTTTGATTCCCTGCACAAGGTGTATATGGAGAAAAAAATTGTGAAGTTCCGGTCATATGATTGGTAGCCCTTGAATCTAATATCCAGGAGCCATTAGACTTGGTACAAGCGATGGCGGCAGTGAAAGAGTTACTTGATTGTGCTAGAGAACAAGATAGGTTAGAATTTCCTAAGGATTGGGACTGAAACATTCTATATAGGTGCTCTATATGTTCCTTTGTAAATGGAAGTGACTCTGAGGAAGATTGTTGTCCTGGATCTGTGCTGCTAGCTTGAAATGTGCGGATATCTCCCCCTGATCTGGTGTCACTACCTGGTTTTTCCTTCCAATTTGCCGATTTCCCATGCAACTTCCAGCAACTTTCCCGAGTATGCCACGACCTTCTACAATGATCACTCTCAGAAAGAATGAGTATTTTATTGTATTGAATATGAGGCCTTTTTGTGCCTATATATACAAGATAATCCTTGCTAATTACAAGGAGATAATTGAGAGATTAAGTAAATAAGGAAACTAACTCATAGGAAATGGAAAACAAAACTATTGAGTGGAATTCTAATTCCCACCATTTAAGCATTCCTATTCTAAAATATTACATGTGTATTAATTTATTTTCCAACACTCCCCCTCAAGCTGATGAATATACATCATTCATTCCCAGCTTGCATATAAGTCGTTGGAATGCTTCACTGTTCCTTTTGTAAGTACATCAGCAAGTTGATGGTTTGTTGGGATGTAAGGTGTGCAAATTAATCCATTGTCCAACTTCTCTTTTATGAAATTTCTATCTACCTCAATATGCTTTGTCCGGTTGTTCTGAACGGGATTATGAGCAATGTTGGTGGCCGACTTCTTGTCACAGAATAGCCTCATAGGTCCATCCCACTTAATAAGTCTTCCAAAATTATTTTGAGCCACAGTAATTCACAAACCCCTTGCGCCATTGCCGTAAACTCTGCTTCAGCACTTGATCTAGCCACTACATTCTGCTTCTTACTCCTCCATGTTACAAGGTTGCCTCTTAAGAAAGTGCAATAGCCTGTCATGGACCTCCTATCAACCGGTGAATCTGCATAGTCAGCATCTGTATACGCCTCAAGGACTAATCCCGTGTTTCTTCTAAATAGAATCCCTTGTCCTGGATTAGCCTTTAGGTAATGTAGGATGCGGTGGACAGCTTGTAGATGGATTTCTTTCGGGCTGTGCATAAATTGACTGACAACACTTACGGCATACGCAATGTTTGGCCGCGTGTGGGCAAGGCATATGAGCTTCCCAACCAATCTCTGGTACCTCTCCTTGTCCACAGCTGGATCATCTTTTGCTTCTCCAAGTCTATGATTTTGTTCAATCGGTGTGGAAATTGGTTTACTTACCGACTTTCCTGTTTCCTTAAGAAGATCAGTCACATATTTCTGTTGCGAGATAAATATTCCCTCTCTAGAATGAGCTACTTCGATTCCTAGAAAGTATTTCAACCTCCCAAGTTCTTTTATCTCAAATTCATGGACAAGACATCTTCGTAGTGCTTCCTTCTCCTTCTCATCGTTTCCTGTGACTATAATATCATCAACGTACACTAAGAGGGCCGTTACTCCCCCTGCTTCCAAGTGTTTTATGAAGAGTGTATGATCTCCCTGACTTTGCTTGTAACCGGTGGCTAGCATTACTTTGGTGAATCTTCCGAACCAAGCTCGTGGAGATTGTTTTAGGTCGTAGAGTGCCTTCCTTAGCTTGCAAACTTTGTGCCTCTCAGTTGTTGCTGATATCCTAGAGGAATGTCAATATATATCTCCTCTTCTAATTCGTCGTGAAGAAAGACATTTTTTACATCAATTTGTTCCAAATACCAGTTGAAATTAGCAGCCAGTGACAACAAAATTCTTACCGTGTTCATCTTAGCTACTGGGGCAGATGTCTCTTGATAGTCCACACCATAGGTCTGCGTGTATCTTTTCGCCACGAGTCTGGCTTTGTATCTTTCAAGAGAGCCATCTGACTTGTATTTTACGGTAAACACCCACTTGCAGCCCACAACCTTCTTTCCAGGAGGTAAGTCAGCTATTTTCCACGTCCGGTTCTTCTCTAGTGCCTGCAATTCTTCACACATGGCATTTCTCCAATTCTCATTAGATAATGCCTCAGATAAAGTATCAGGAATATGAATAGAGTTTAGATTGACCAAAAAAGTCCTATATGAGGGTGAGAATTTCTCAAAAGAGACGAATTTTGCCAAAGGGTACAATGGGTGTTTTCTGCATTCTCTTGTGCCTTTCCTGATAGCAATTGGGAGATCATGATCTGGTGTTAATTGAGATTGGTCAGGAATTGTATTTACCTCATTCACAGGATTCAGAGTTGAAGCTTGGACTTGCATGGGATTAGGATCCGAGTCTCTTCTTCTTGAATAAACCTGCACAAATCGCATAAAGTCATGACTTTCATTGTGCTCTGTCATGGGTCTAGTATCGATGGGTGTGGGTGTTGATACCGCCTGGAATGGTTCGACTAGGATTAGATCAGATGAGGCTGATCCAGTGGACACAACTGACTCACAATTAGGTAAATCGAGTAGAAACAAATCTCTATCCTTATCTTCACTAAATGAAGTCTCCCCTTGAAGATAAGGCTGGTTAAAGTATGGTTTTGTTTCCTCAAAAGTGACATCTATGGAGACAAAGAATTTATGTGTGGGTTGATGGTAGCATTTATATCCGTTCTGGGTGGACGAATAACCAACAAACATACAATTAAGAGCCTGTGAATCTAATTTTCCCCTATGTCGATTATGAACATGGACAAAGGCAATGCAGCCGAAGATTCTTGGAGTGAGGTTATTTGTGGTACGAAGGTCAGGATAGAATTGGGACATTGTTTCCATTGGTGATTTAAACCCCAGAACCCGAGAAGGTAGACGGTTAATCATATAAGCAGTTGTGAGTAAGGCTTCCCCCCAATAGTGTTTTGGAACATGATGGTGAAAGAGAAAGGCTCGGGTTGTGGCTAGCAAGTGACCATTTTTCCTCTCTGCCACTCCGTTTTGTTGTGGAGTATCAACGAAAGAGGATTCATGGATGATTCATTCCTTTTGAAAATATGAGGATAAAATTTGATTAAAATAATCCCTTGCATTGTCTGATTGGAATCGTTTGATTTTTACCCCAAATTGGTTTTGAATCATGTTGTGGAAGTTTGGGAGTACACTGCTTACATCTGATTTATGTTTAATGAGAAAGATCCAAGAAACTCTAGTACAATCGTCAATGAAAGAGACAAACCAATGAGAATGAGACACATTTTGAACCGTAGAGGGTCCCCATATATCACTGTAAATCAAATAAAACGGAACTGGCCTTTATTATTGCTGATTGGAAAAGGGACACGTTTGTACTTCGCAAACTCACATACATCACAATGAAATCTTTCAGCACCTAGACCTCTAAACAAATTAGGGAACATTGTTTTCAAGATTCCAAAGGATGGATGTCCTAGTCTAAAATGGTGGAGCCAAATGGTGTCTTTATTGGATGATGATAGGAATGGCAGAGAAATTATTTTTGACCATATGTGAACTGCTTGGTTCGTCAAGATAGTAGAGCCCGTTTCTCTCCTTAGAAAGTATAATCTTCTTCCTCGAAACCTGGTCCTGAAAAACACATTGAGAAGAATTAAACAGTACATTACAATTCATATCATGTGTGAGTTTTTGAATGGATATTAAGTAGGTGGACAACTTTGGGACATGAACATTTTTCAAAGTAAGAGAAGAACTAATGTGAATATCTCTTATACCAGCTACGGTAGTTAAAGAACCATCAGCAACTGATATTTTTCGATTGCTAGGACACGGAGAGTAGGTGCTAAAGTTTAGTGAAAAATGAGTCATATGGTCTGTGGCTCCTGAGTCAATTATCCATAAATTCCTGATAGTTTCATATGAGACATTTAGTCCTTGAGAAAATGAAGACTTACCTGGGAATGCAAGAGCATGAACCACTAGTTTTTTCCAGTGATCCCAGAAGTCCCCTTAGCTTCTCTACCTCCTCTATATTAAGCATTCCCTTGTCTGAACCTGGTTGATTAATGGTGAAGAAGGACTGGTTCTGCCGCTATCCCAAATTTCGCTGTCCTGTTTGGTTTCCCCACTTCTTGCTTGGTGGTTTTCCATTCAATTTCTAGCATCTCTCTCTGGTGTGTCTTGGTTTCTTGCAATAAGTGCACCAGAGAGTATCGCGGCTGTTCGAGTTCGAGGATCGAGACAGATCTACCTTTCCATCTGTTTTCACGTCAGTTTTTGTTGCCATAGCAGAACCTTTACGAGCTTGGGGTTCGAGTATCACTCCTCTTCGACTCTCCTCTGCCCGAATCAAAGAGATAGTTTCATTTAGGGAGGGTATCTCTTCTTTGCCGAGTATTTGTACCCTTACTTGATCAAACTCAATATTAAGTCCTGCTAGAAAGTCATAAACTCGATCTTTTTCTATAAAATTCTTCAAGATTGCTGCATCTTTCAAACATTTGGTCTCAAATTAGCGATAATGATCCAGCTCTTGCCACAAATTCTTAAGCGCATTTGTATACTTAGTGACAGTGTGGCTTCCTTGTTTCATTTCAGCGATCTTGACTTTGATTTCGTACACCTGAGCCGCATCGCGAGCTTTTGAATACGTCTGTTGAACAGTATCCCAAATTTCCTTTGCCGTGGATAGGAACATGCAGGTGTCGCTGATTTCTGGAGTCATGGAACTCCATAACCAAGACATAATCATTGAATCTGCTTCATCCCATAATGCAAATTTGGGATCTCCCTTCTTCGGTCCTTTGCCCAAAAGATGACTTATTTTTCCCTTGCCCTTCAAATACGTGCAGATAAATTGGGACCATTTCAGATAATTTCTCCTATCCAGCCTATACATGGCTTGAACATTCTGCAGATCACCTAAAGTCGGGTGATTGAGAACTTCGATGGGCTGGGTGGTGGTTTCGATGGACAAGGTGATGTTTTCAGCCATGGTGGTTATCGATCTGGTCACGAAATTGGATTTGAGTTTTGCGAAGCTGAAGGTGGCGGTGGTGGGTAGGGTTTTACGATCGAACGGCAACGGCAAGAGGCAAGATGTTTTGGATCTGGTTGACGAGTCGCGATTTGGTTTAATTTCACGATCTGCTTCGCAAGGGGGTTTTGGTGTCGTGATTTGGTTCGATTTGGCAATCTCAAAGTCGCAATCTGCTTCGCGAGGGTTTTTTGGAGTCGAAGATGCGACCTGCTTGGAGTCGCGATCTCGAAGTCGCGATTTGCTTTTGGATCTGGTCGACGAGCATGTCACCTGAGATTTGGAAGGGACGACGATCGCGATCTGCTTGGAGTCGCGATCTCGAAGTCACGATTTGTTTTTTGGATCTGGTCGATGAGCACTTCGCCTGAGATTTGATCGGCGATAAGAACATCTATGAAGGCTGAAAGGTATGATCGGCTATGAAGGCCAGACCAAAAAAAAAACGATTTTATGCTTTAGAACAAAAAACCTAAAGCTCTTGTACCATCTCAGAAAGAATGAGTATTTTATTGTATTGAATATGAGGCCTTTTTGTGCCTATATATACAAGATAATCCTAGCTAATTACAAGGAGATAATTGAGAGATTAAGTAATAAGGAAACTAACTCATAGGAAATGAAAAACAAAACTATTGAGTGGAATTCTAATTCCCACCATTTAAGCATTCCTATTATAAAATATTACATGTGTATTAATTTATTTTCCAACAATCACACTAAGGTCTCTGCTTTCCTCCTCGCCTATCTCCTTCTGAATCTGTACCTCGGGCCATAGGAGCAGATCTCTCACCGTCTATTTTTGGTTCATTGGTGTTCTTCAACGTCACTTGCCGCCGTGCTTTTTCTCAACGTACTTCAGAAAATACCTCTCTTGTTGTCGGCAAAGGTTTCTTTCCTAAAATGCGTCCTCGAACCTTATCGAATTCTTTGTTCAAACTAGCCAAGAACGCAAATATCCAACTTCTCTCAATCTTCTTTTTGTATCGAATACTATCATTTTGAATTTTCCCATTGTTACCTCACGATTACCTTGTTGCATCTTCCACATTAGAGTGTTTAATTTGAACAATTGTGAATGATTGTTCAAATCTGAATAGGTTTTCGAACTGCTTCCCAGATATCGCGAGCCATCGGCAGGAACAAGAAGCGCTTTCCAACAATTGGTTCCATGGAATTGATCAGCCAAACAATAACCATTGAGTTTTCCGAACGCCACTACCTGTATCTCGGATCGTCGGTAGTTGGCGGTTTCACTTCGCCATTCAAGTGCACGAATTTCTCTTTGTCATCGATCACTAACCACACGGACTGAGACCTCTCAAGGTAATTTTTTCCATTCAATTTGTGAATGGTAATTTGAAGAGAATTTTCAGAAAATGAGGCAGCCAAAAACGGCGGCTGCGAAGCTCCCCCGGACGACATCGTTGAAGGCGGGGGCTGCGAACCCCCCGACAGCAGTGAACCCCCGACGCTGGTGTTCGATGAGGCTGAGCCGGAGCCAACCATGGCGGCCTTGAAATTCGTGATCGAACCCTAGGGCTTTGATGCCTTATAGAAATAAAGGAGGGAATAATTCTATTATTCATTAATACAATTACAAGGGAGAAAACCACTTTAAATAGGAAAAGTATGACACACGGTTGCTAACCCTAGAATCCATACAATGAATGAATTTTCTAATTTATTCAAATCACTACTTTCCTAATTTATTCAAATCTCTAATCAATCAAACCCATACAAAAAATAACCCTAATTTACCGATTCTTATCATGCTATGGATTGGATTATTTGTCTAAAGATTGATCAGGTATTGAACCTTTGTTGGTATAGAAATGTCTAAAAAAATGGATGGCAGGAATCGCATGTGTATTCAATGTGAAGGATATGTGATTAGCAATTTGGTTTTCTGTTCAGTATCATACAAACTTCAATCCCATGGATCAAAGTGACCCTGCAATATGAATGAATGATAATTTTTGTAGTCGTACGAGGTGTTGTCTTCATCTATAATGTTTTGCTGTTCATTTCTTTTCAGGCGAGTCCAATGATGATCTTGCAGTATTTGTTCGAGGGGAAAAAAATCCAGAGAACAATCTATATACTGGTTCTTTGGACACTGGAGGCTTGGCTGCTGATATGGATGTTTTACTTGAGGTTAGCCTTAATATCATTTACTTTTGAACTAAAATTGGCGGTCTCTTGTTTAAGTAGTTTACCTCTTGAGTTTTTTGTATAGTTTGTTATCTCTAAAGTGCTTTGTCTCTTGCTGTCATGCCTTTCCACTAGCGATTGTGATTTCTTTGGGCATGAAGGTTATTAACATTTTTGTTTTTGATTATTGGTATGAATTTGAATGAGATACACTTGCCTGGTGTAATTATCTGTAACTTGATTGTTTTTAAAAACCGCTGCAAGTATTAGCTAAAACTCATAGTCTACATAGTACCATAAACTTCTAATAATTGCAGATATATATTATTTTGAAAATTTAAACAGCAATTGTGTGAAAACAGATATATGTCACAATTAACAGTAGGAACTTGCACTTACCTTAGCATCAGTTGATTTCCTTCGTAGTTGACATGCTATAGCATTGAACGGATAGCATGTGAACGGACTAGGTTCCTTGCTCATCAGTTTGTTCAAGTTAAATCAAGATGAGTCATATGTTTGTTGCTGGTAAGTAAGGGGAATACGTAAGAAGAATGTTTAAAAAATGCAAGCTACATCGTGCCATGTAAAAGAATTAAGGGATTTCAAACTCCTTTCGAAAGTCGAGGATGGAGGGATTCCCTCAGGGTCAGCAACTCGTGGACCAAAAAATGGAGAAAGCATGAGAGGGTGCCTATTAAAGGAATAGATACCGAAACATCGTGAATATGTCGGTTCCACTCTCCCCAGATACTCGATAAGAGCCAAGGGGATAATCTTCCAAGACATAGAAAAGGTTTATCCAAGCATAAAAAATTCCGGCAAAGTAGTGGGTATTTGCAGTACTTGCGGATGCAACAAGTGATCCTAGATAGAGAGATAAATATCCTAGAGTTCATTGGCAGCTGGGCAGCAGAGAATGAGGTGAGCAGCTCACTCCGCCTTGAGGCTCGACCAAGCACATGGCGGGGTGGAAGCCTCTCTGATTGTGAAGAGTACTCTCTGATTGTGAAGAGTAAAAATGGCATTCACAACAATAGACCAACTAACTGAGCAGCTCTTGGATCAGCTCAACTGATAGTTAAGAGTAAGAAGATTTAACAGAAAATTTATCCTTTTACCCAACCAAACCCACATCTCCGTTCTATGAGTGGGGATATAACCCTCTTAAAGTCGCAAGATATGCGTAATATACACGTATACTTATTTGATTTTTCCTGTGTTCACTCATCATTTCGGTTCGTGCGCATGTGTTTGCTGTATGAGGATCCACAGCTTGTTCATGTATATTTCATGTTTAGTCGTACATATGGTTTAAACTTGGCACACTGCTTAAAACTTTTATTGGATTCTTCTGGGGCATCTCTATAACCTATTGGAATGTAATTAGGCTGAGAGCTAATGAAAGCTCTCCAAACGCCAAATGCCAAATGCAATTGTTAACAGGATTCACAATACATTAGAACCTAAAATCATGAAAAAAATTGATGTTATTTTTCCAATAAATCATTTAGTAAAACTCACAAGTCTATTTTCAGTATATACATCTTAACATCCAAAATTTATAGTATACAAATTTTCTTTATATTAGTTCGGTGAATCTGAATCGTATGGGTTACCGTTTGTTAAGCCATTGCTCAGGGTGTATTTCTGTGTTCCAAGATATTGCTGTTTTTGTCCTTTTACACAGTTCTCTATTTGAACTTGTTTACTATATCGCATGCTTGCTTTGACTGGCATTATGTTTTACTTGATTCCAGCCGGAGGAAACTGATGTTTTTGAAGAGCCATTTGACAGTAAAAGTTCAATGCAACTTCCTATTCTTTACGTAGATGAGGGAGAGGCAATTCTGCGTTTTTCTGAAATATTTGGCATACATAAACCTTTGAAGAAAGCAGAGAAGAGGGACACTCGGTATTATATCCCAAAAGGTATTTAGTTGTAGAAGGAAGCTCTTAATTGTTTTGATGTATACCTCCTGGCAGCTATGGCATGGTGAAGGTTTCACTTGAAATTCATAGATTTGTTCAACTTTTGCTCCTTCTATAACTATCAATGAATTTTATTCTGGCGTTTCATATTTGCGGTTGCTAAATATTATTTGTTTTCTTGAATGAGAAGAGCATTCTCTGCTTGTGCTTTTTATATGCACAGGCCAACTTTTCCTATTAAAAGTCCCTTAATGCCTCTTTCATTGGTTCAGAGAAGTATATGGCGATGCATACTTCTGACATTGTTGAAGAAGACGAAGAAGAATTTTTGAAGAGCTCTTTCCAAGGGTTTTCTTATATCAGCAGGCAGGCACATGTAATTCAAGATGGCATTTTAACATTAAGGGATGATGAATTGGAAACAGCAAAGTATGGGGTTGTTCAAGGGGTGGGAAAAGTAGGTTCTGAAGTTAACGAGCAACGGAAGGATTCTTGTCATAGTTCTGAACCAATGAAAAAGGATTTCTCGGTCGATCTGTTGGCAGAACGGAGCTCACCTTTGTCCACTGGATTTTACCCTCTTGATCAGGAAGACTGGGAAGATAACATTATTTGGGATGATTCTCCAGCATTGAGTGATAATGCTGCAGAGAGTTGTGATATCACAGAAGCTGATTGTGAAGATCACGTTGATAAGCAGACAACGGAGTCCCTGCCGGAACATTTGGAGCCTGAACTCCTGCATCCTGACGAAAAGGATCATATTTCTTTTCTTCATGGCTGTTCTATTTCTTTGGAGCCTTTTGGCTCAAGAAAATCTCCTGGACTAGCAAATCATTTTTCAGCTGTGAGAATATATCATCCCCAACTTTTAAGGTTAGAGTGCCAATCAGAAATTGATAATCCAGATTACTCAAATATGAGGAATGATGGTTCCACTGAAGAGACTTTCCAAAGTGAGACTATGAGGCGTTTCAGCAGGCTCACATTGCAGAATAGAGATGTAGTAGAAGGATCCTGGTTGAACAATATAATTTGGGAACCGCATCAATCAACTTTGAAGCCAAAACTGATTCTTGATCTTCAGGATGAACAAATGCTTTTTGAAATTCCAGATAACAAGGATGGGAAGCATCTTAGGCTTCATGCTGGGGCAATGATCATGACTCGAAATATGAAGTCTATTGGTGGGGATTCTTTTGAGCTCCAAAATCAAGGTGGTCCATCCGGTGGACGGTTCAATATCGCTAACGACAAATTCTACTCGAACAGGAAGTCCTCTCAGCAATTGAAGTCACATTCTAAAAAACGAGCTGCCCATGGTGTCAAGGTCTTGCATTCGATACCTGCGCTGAAGCTGCAGACAGTGAAACCAAAGCTTAGCAAGTAAGAAAAAGTGAAATATCTTTCTAGGCTTTTGAGATTTTTCTTTTTTTTTTTATTTTTTTATTCAGTGATGGTATCATTGAGTTCGATTTTATGTTTTACATAGAACTTGGTGCATGCATACAGTTTTACAAACACATACACTAACACGCACACACATTTACTACATATTCTCTCTCACGTGAACGAGAGAGAGAGTAGTATGAAATCTAACATGCACAATATTTTAATATTTTTTAAACTATTTGTGAGGCTAGTGGTACTCATAACTTAAATATGTACGTGTGTACAATTTTACCAACTCACATAAACAAATTTACCACTTCTTCTCTGCCGTATGAAAAAGAGTGAATAGTATGACTCTGAGCATGCACTAGAGGTACTCCGTAGAAGTTAGCATCGTTTCGTGCTATTCTTCTTCTTTCTTGGCAACTTTGCATGAAACTTCATGTCTTGGGTCATACAGTTTGGTTTTCTGATGTTTCTGTGTATTACATATCGCTCTCTAGCATCACTCCTCTACAAACACCAACACAATGCTATCTCCGGACAAGGGTTGACACAGATACCACTTGTAACTCCGCTGCAGTCCCCTGGCCACTACCTTGTGGACAGTTTCAACGAAGCATAAAATGCTAAAGCCAAGCTACTAGTAGTAGCCCATACGGTTCTTTATGTATCAAATTATCTTGTCTAAAATATCCCATGTGGGATCTTACAATATGGATCACTTTGTATCCTCTGTTACCTCATTGTGCCATCTTTGTTACTCAATTTCTTAATGATATTATTATTTGAAATTTTAAATGAAAATAACACTGGGCTTGTGACGATTACTTCATGTGCCTTGTTCAAAGAAAGTCATCGACTTGATATGTCATCAGTATCAGTTATTTGAATTGTTTATTCTGATCCACTGAGGCTTATCCATTTTTCGTTTTTGTTTTTTTGTGAACCCATGTGGTTGAAGCTTTCAGCGACTTTTATAATTTGTGTAAATAATGCTGAAACTACCCCAATTCGAATGTTCTATCCTTGGCTGGTTTTATTTTTCGGTTGACATAATTTGGTAAGAATATGATAACCATGGTATGGAGTTCTTCTTTTTTTAATAGTCTTGGTAGCTTTGAACTTCGTGCAAAATTTCTTATAGTTCATACGGGTGGTAATATCATGATTATGCATGATAATTTCATTTTTTTTGCCAGATAACTGAACATGTAGACATTGTAAGGATAAACTTGTACATATACTTCTATGTATTTTGGTTCTTTTAATTTGTTCGCATTACAATTGTTTGTGCAAAGCAACACCTGTTTCAAGTTTGCATGTGGAACTCTCATAGTCTGCATGATTATGAATAAGGTGCTATATCCACGATTTTTGTGCCTACATGAATGATATTTGTCTTGTTCCTTGGGTCAATCTTGATCATGAGGTACTTGAGGTGATCGCTATTTGCTTTGTAATCTTCTTGCATTGTTTTTGCAGTAAAGATATTGCAAATTTTCATCGACCTAAAGCGTTATGGTATCCCCATGACAATGAGGTAGCCATCAAGGAACGAGGAAAACTTCCTACACAAGGACCAATGAAAATCATATTGAAGAGCTTGGGAGGCAAAGGGTGTAAACTTCATGTGGACACTGAGGAGACAATTTCTTCAGTCAAAACAAAAGCTTCAAAGAAGTTAGGTTTGTCATCTCTTTCATGATTGTTTTTATCTGCATCTTATGATTTAGTCATTCTTGGGATTTTATAATTGTTCTATTCCATTGTTCTTTTCCCAAAGTTCCCTGTTCTTTCTTTTTCTTCTGGTTGAATTATAGCTTACTTTGCTTCTACAGATTTTAAACCATCTGAACCAGTGAAAATATTTTATTCTGGAAAGGAGCTTGAAGACCATAAATCGCTTTCCATGCAAAATGTGCAGCCGAACTCCTTATTTCATCTTGTTCGTACCAAAATTCATTTAATGCCTAGAGCACAAAAGGTGCCTGGTGAAAATAAGTCCTTACGTCCGCCAGGGGCTTTTAAGAAGAAGTCTGACCTTTCTGCAAAAGATGGTCATGTTTTCCTCATGGAGTAAGTCACTTAAAAACTTTGTTAATATATGCCTAGATGAGGTTCTATTGATTGAAACTATAGGAAATCGATCTTGTTTTTAGTTGAGCGAGTAATCATCTTAATGTTGACCGGTTTGGTCTACCCTTATATTTACTAGTGCGAAATTAAATGTCATCACAGGTGGAATAGATGTTAAGTTTTTGTTTTGGGAGTAATTTTTGCAGTGTTTGTTTGTCTGATATCTTACTTTTGACCCTGAATTGCTTTTATTAAGTTCTCCTTTATGTTTGATTGTTCTAAGTAACTTTGACACTAATTGCTCTATTGGTATGCGCATAATAGTTTTTCTGATCTTGATGATATTTTTATTTCCTCCTTAGTCTGAGTTGCATTGCCTTCATGGGCAGCTCTCATTCCCGTTTTGCTGGTTCATAATTGAATTCAATTATGATATCTCATATCTTCTTTAAAGAAAATGACCCATGCTTTTGGCCTAGTGTTCATTTAAGGTGGCGTTTGGTAACCGTTTCATGCCCATCCCATGCAGTGGGATGAGAATGGGATGGGATGAGAATTTTGTTTTCTTCTTGGGAACAAAATCACGTTTGGTAACGGCAAATTTTTTTTGGGATCTAGGAACAGAATCGCGTTTGGTAACGATTTTATCCAAGCAATCAAGAACAAACTCTAAACCACAAATTCAAGAACAAATCCAAGATCAAATTCAAGAACAAATCCAAGAACAAATCCGAAGAAATCCAAGAAACCCAAACAAATTCGAACAAGCTCAAAATCAATTTCGAACAAATTCGAAGAAACCCGACCAAATTCGAACAAATTCGACATAGGGTTTTCATTTCAAACTCGAAATCAAAATCGATTTCGAGTTTCGATTTCGAAATTGATTTCGAAGCTAACGAACCAGGACGAAGTGGAGGACACCGAACACGAAGCAGACGACGATTTCAAAGAAACCCGACCAAATTCGAACAAATTCGACATAGGATTTCGATCTCAAACTCGAAATCGAAATCGATTTCGAAAAATCAATTGAAACCCTATTGATTTCGACGGCGGCGAAGACGAAAACGACGAAATGGGGTTCGACGCTGACGACGAAGGCGATGGCGACGAAGACGAAGGCGAAGACGATGACGACGAAAGCTCGTGATGAACACGGGAGGAGGAGACGAAGAGGGGAGAAGCACTAACGACGGCAAGAAAAAGCACGATCGACGGTGAAATCGACGAACTGAGGAGGAGACGATATTCTTGGTTGATCGATGAAGTGAGGTTGGGATGAAGTGTGAAGAAAATGGGATGGAAATTGAATGGGAAGGATGGGAATCAATTTTTTTTGTTTCTCAATCCTAAAGAAAAAAATGGGCACAATTCTCAAATGGGAATGGAATGAGAACTGAAACAAAAATTACCAAACGCTATTGCTAGATAAAAATCCCAAAAATCTGGGAATGGAATGAGAATTTCTGGGATGGGAATGATTACCAAACAGAGACTCTCCTTTGTAGGAGGTCACGAGTTCGATTCCTCTCCACTTTGGAGGGTAAGTGGCCATGTTGTAGGATAGATATATTTCCTGATCTTCTTGATGTCAAAAAGAAAAAATATAGCCTTATTAAATGAAATTGGTTATGATAGTATTGGAAGCACCGACATTCTTAGTAGGCAAAAATATCCCTATCGAAAATGTGTTGATGGGAACACGCAAGATATAGAAGATACAGATTCAACACTACAAAATTGTTTTAAACTTTTTTTAATCTATTGAGAGTGAATTTTTTTTTTCTCAATTTTTCTTTCTAAAATCTAAGAGGGTTGAATATAATATTTAGAGAGAGAGTGAAGCCCTAATTTCATAACCCCTCTCCCTATTCAGTTTACTCAGAAACTCCAACATGACTTCAGTGAATGCTAGTGTTGCTCCTTTTTTATTTTCCTCAATCATTTGTGTTCATGTACAACTTTGGTTAAAATATAGGTAAATCAATATATAAAACTTGTTAAAGGGTATTTATGTATTTTCTGTATTACTTAGGGTTTCCTGTACAGTTTAGGGTTTATTGTATGCTTTCTTAATTATTATTATAAATAGAGGGAGAGGCTAACACAATCGATAAGTCTTCTCATTCTTTTCATATCACATTTTTACTTTAACATGGTATCTAGAGTAGATTATGGGAGATTGATTCTATAGATTTGTTCAAACCTCCCATTTTTTTTTCCTTTTTTTCCCCCTCCCTACTGTTCGTACGGAAAAAAATATAAAAAATAAAATAAAATTGAAACCCTAGTAGCCCACAAGCCCTCGCAGACGCCTATCAAACACTCAGATCCGCCGTCTTCCATTCCATTCCGAGCCTCCACCACTCATCGTCATCCCCAACACAGAGCCCTACCATCATCGCGAACCAGATCCCCTACTCGCCATCCACCATCGGCGTCGTCCACGTCGCCGCCGTCTCCTTTGACGTCGCCGACCTTCACTGACCATCATCGGCGCGTCGCTGGCCGTCGATTGCCCGGAATCGAAACTCACGGCCTTCGCCCCAGATTTGAGAGTATTTTGGGCCAGATCTGATAAAGTATTGTTTGTAAGTACTGTTCATTCGATTGTCTAGATTTGAGACAGTATTCTGGACCAGATCTAATGTCCCAAATGTTCGTGAGTATTGTTCTGCTTATAATGTTCTTCATTTAAGCCCTACAATTGTTTGTGTTGTTGGTTTGTTTTCTTTGTGCAAGTTGTTTGTTAGTTGTTGTATTGGCGGGTACTAATGTCAACAGCTACACCTCAATCGTTAACAATCTGTAAGTTGAACAGAACCAATTATTTAAATTGGTCTAAGGCTATAAAAATAGCCCTCACTAGACGAGAAACACTGTCATCTCACAGAATCTGCCCAGACAAAAGATGATAAAAAGTATGAAGAATAGATCCAAGTTGATACGTAGATTGTAGCGTCGTTGTGGAATTCGATGGAGCCTCGAGTTGTTGATCTATGTACTCATCTAGATACGTGTAAAGCCATATGGGAGTATCTTAGTATGTTGTATTCCAATAATCTCACCAGGATGTATGATTTATCGGTCGAGTACTTCCAACTTCAGTAAGACACGCAATCCGTTACTGATTATTTTGCCACATTCAACAACCTTTATGAAGAGTTAAATACTATTCTACTGATGATTATCAATCTGAAAGAAATGCAAAAGTGACATGAGCAGATGGTTGTTATGAAGTTTTTAACTGGATTACGCCCAGAATTTAATCTCAGATCCTTTCCAGTGTTACTCTCCCCATTATCACTGAAATGTATTCTCACATCTTGCGTAGCACTACCAAGGACAATGTTTCTGGGTCAAATTCGTCTGTGCCATCTGATCATTTGGCGCTTGTTACTCAGATTCCTACATGAGATTGTAGTGGTCGTAGTAGTTCCTCTCGTGGTGGCCCTCAGGGTGGACATAGTGGTCATGGTTGTGGCTCATATCGTCAGTGCTCCTTTTGTGGAAAGGAGAATCATACTAGAGAATCATGTTGGGATTTAGTTGGCTGTCCACCAAAATTCGCCAATGCAGTGACATATGATCCAAATAATCCTACTATTCCATAATCTCGGGCTGCCGAGGACATCTCTGATGAGGATTATGCTCAATTCCTCTATCTTATATATATCTTCGTTTTCTTTTAATTTGATGTCAGTCAGTAAACTTACTGAACATCTTAATTGTTCTGTATCATTTTTTCCTTATTTTGTCATTCTCCAAGATTTGAGGACGCGGAAGACGATTGGCACATGGCATGAGGAAAATGGCCTTTATTACTTTGATGATCATGACAAGAGTCTTGCTATCCCACCTATTGTCTGCCCTGTAGTTGCATTCGCTCACCAGATCTATTGTCGCCTCGGTCATCCCTGCCTTGGCAATCTCAAGTTACTTGTTCCTAATTTAAGTAATTTGGCTTTGTTAGAGTGTGAGTCTTGTCAATTGGGTAAGTATCATTGTATTTCATTTGCTTCCCCAGCTCATGTTCGAACATCGAGTTCTTTTGGTTTAGTTCATTCAGATGTTTGGGGTTCTTCCCGTGTTACTTCTACATTAGGTTTTCATTATTTTGTCACATTTGTGGATGATTTTTCCAGAGTTACTTCGCTTTATTTAATGAAAGGTCGTTCAAAATTATTCTCTATTTTTCGTGCGTTTTGTGCTGAAATTAAAACTCAATTTAATGTACCAGTGCGTATTCTTCGAAGTGATAATGCTCGAGAATACTTTTCTCAGCCATTTACTTCCTTTATATCACACTCTGGTATCTTGCATCAGTCTTCTTGTCCTCACACACCACAGCAAAATGGAGTTGCTGAGCATAAGAATTGACAGCTCCTAGAAGTGGCCCGTACTTTTTTTTTTGAGATGAACGTTCCCAAATACTTATGGGGCAATGCGGTTCTTACAGCTTGCTTCCTAATCAATCGGATGCCGTCCTCTACCCTAAATGGCAAGGTTCCCCATTCTTTTCTTTTTTCTCGTTCACCCTTGTTTAGTTTACCTCCTCGAATATTTGGGTGTGTTTGTTTTGTTCATCAGTTGACTCCCGACAGAGACAAGTTAGATCCCCGTGCTTTAAAATGTGTTTTCCTCGGTTATTCTCGCACACAAAAGGGTTATCGATGTTATAGTTCATCATTACGTTGCTCATTTGTGTGTGCAGATGTTACATTTTTTGAGTCTACCCTTTACTTTTCTACCCCATCATTTCAAGATGATCTGGATGTTACACTTCCTTTGCCAGGTGTACCGAGCCCTACACTCTCTTCCTTCACTCCAGATCCTATCTTGCCTAGTCGTTCTTCAACTCCTTTGCAGGTATACTCTCGTCCCCAAAAGGTAGCCTCTGCTGTCGCGACCATCGATTCTGTGTCCTCAGATTTTTCTCCAGCTGATCCATCTATGTCTGACCTGGACATGCCCATTGCCATCTGGAGGGTAAGCGCACCTGTACTAGCCATCCTATTTCTAACTTTGTCTCCTATGCACACCTATCTCCTTCATACTACTCTTTTGTTGCTTCTCTGTCCTCTGTTTCTATTCTTAAGTCTGTTTCAAAGGCCCTTACTCACCCTAGTTGGGCAAAAATAATGGAAGAAGAAATGGTTGCTTTACATCAAAATGGCACTTGGGATCTTATCACGCTTCCGCCTGACAAAACAATAGTTGGATGTAAATGGGTGTACACTGTCAAAGTTCATCCGGATGGCACCATTGATTGACTAAAGGCTCGCTTAGTTGCCAAAAGCTATACTCAGGTGTACGGTCTTGATTATTGTGAGACATTCTCTCCCGTTGCCAAGCTCGTTTCTGTTCGTTTGTTCATCTCTCTAGCTATAACTTTTCGTTAGCCATTACATCAGCTCGATATCAAGAATGTTTTCTTAAATGACGATCTGACTGAGGAAGTATATATGGAACAACCTCCTGGGTTTGTTGCTCAGAGGGAGTCTGATTTGTTATGTCGCTTGAAGAAATCTATTTATGGCCTCAAGCAGTCTCCTAGAGTATGGTGTGGAACATTTAGTGAAGTGGTCACTGAATTTGTTTTTCGGCGTTGTGGAGTCGATCATTCCAAGAGTTGGGTATTGTGTGTTCGTTGGCAGTAATCTTGTCTCTTGGAAAAGTAAAAAGCAGACGGTAGTGGCGCGGTCAAGTGCATAATCGGAATACAGGGTAATGGCCCATACCACTTGTGAGTTAACTTGGTTGAAACATTTCTTGGAAGAACTTGGATTTGAACACTCTTCACTGATGGACCTGGTATGTAATAATCAAGCAGCACTTCACATTGCATCCAACCTAAACTTCCATGAGAGAACAAAACACATTGAAGTTGACTGTCATTTTATTTGAGAGAAATTGTTGCAGAAGCAGATTGAGGCTAAATATGTAAATTCAGTTGATATATTTACTAAACTGTTGGGAGGTTCAAGGATAAAGTACATTTGTAACAAATTAGGAGCATACAATAGATATGCTCTAGCTTGAGGGGGAGTATTAAAGGGTGTTTATGTTTACTTAGGGTTTCCTGTATGGTTTAAGGTTTGCTGTATTGTTTCCTAATTTTTATTATAAATAGAGGGAGAGGTTAACTCAATCGATAAGCCTTCTCATTCTTTTCATATCACCTTTTTACTTTAGCAAAACTATATATTTATTATCTTGTATTGTAGACGCATTTATATTCATATTTATCATTATCAGTATCTTTGTGCCTTTATATTTCTTGTATTCATGTCGCTTTTAGATGTTGGCTGCCATGTGATCTTTTACGTCTCATGGAGGGTTAGGATTAAAGGATTTAAATGTAATAAGGGTTCGGATTCTTGGGCTTCTGTAATCTAGCATGAACAAGAGCAAGTTTCAGTTACCTCCTCTTGGTTTTTGGCCTTATCATATATGAACCGTCTGTAATTTTAAAGTAACACTACCATTTCTTGTTAGGGTCTGTTGAAAAGGATTAACAGAAATTGTACAATTACTATGCTACTGTCACCCAATGTAATTTTTTTTTCAAAAAATATATTGTAGATCCCCGCCCCCCCCCTCTCTCTTTCCTTCTGATGCTTCTCCTTCCCCAACTGCCCCACACCAAAAACTATCGCCTGTTAAAACATCCCTGCCATCCAGCGTACCTCTTTACCCAACTCTGTCAGTTTGCCCCCATCATTGCAGCCCCCAACAATCATCTTCTGCCAAGTTTTACCCTAAAGCAATCCCAGAACCTTCTCCACCTGAAATTAATCCGCCCGAGACAAACAAGCCCCAACAAAATAGAGGGAGCATATAAAGTATTTCACAATTTTGTCTCCATTTGCGCTTCCGAAAGGGAAGCCAAGAAAAACTTTCCCTTGCCTTTTGAATACTCTGGAACTAACCTTGGATGCAGAAACATGAATTTGGGCAACCCTCTCTATCTTCTACGGCTCCCAAAGGCGGACAAAGAAAGTTTGTTCCACTTGTCGCCTATTATCATCTACAATTACGGTCGCAGAAGAACAAACAAGAATGAGATTTAGGTCTTGCTTGTTATAATTAAAAATTAAGTGTGGAAAATTAGTGCTGATATTTTAGGTGTTGCATGTGTTAATTATTTGTTTTTTTAATGGTTCAACCTTAAGAAGTTTCTCTCTTTACAATTTTTTTGTCTAAAATTATCTATGCATTTTTTCTCTCCATTTTTTTCTTAGTTTAGTGTACCCTCTCAATAATATCTATAAGGCGTCACACTAGTGCACAACATTTTGTTGCTTACTACTTTTGATAACGTTCTTTTTGTAAAAAAGTACTTAATTTTAGAATTTCAGTTGTTTAGCAATTAAAATAGTACTTTTAAAAGTAAAATAAGGGAAAAACATGATCTTTAAGAGATCTTTTTGTAAAAAAGTACTTAATTTTAGAAATTTGGTTGTTTTGCAATTAAAAAAGTACTTTTAAAAGTAAAATAAGGGAAAAACATGATCTTTAAGAGATCGACTAGAATCTCTCCACTCAAAATTTCTCAGCTATCTATGATTTTTTTGGGAATATTTGATATTTTATAAAGATAACACTAAAATATCATCTCTACACTATCAAACACACTTGATTTTTTGCTTTTGCTTTTAATTGGAAGTAATTTTTGTCAAATTAACTTTTTTGATTTTAAGAAGTACCTAAAAAAAAGCATGAACAAATGGTTCCTAACGTTTTTCTAGATTGTTTTTAGTAGCGACATTTAATGGTGTTTGTGGAGATGATAACCGCTAAAAAAAAGTCACAAATGACTTAAAAGTTCGAAGGTTTTTTTTTTATGTGTAGGTATATTTATTTTGAATTGTTGCTTAATTTTGTTATGAAATGCAGTTATTTTGATAAGTTTTAAAATGCATTCTGTTTCAAGCTCTTAATTGTTTCAGACAGGCACCTAGTTATAATTCTTTTAGGGCATTTCTTTATTTTAGGATTGATGCTATAGTTGTATATGCAGGTACTGTGAAGAGAGACCTTTACTCCTGGGAAATGTTGGGATGGGTGCAAGACTCTGCACTTACTACCAGAAAACAGCCCCAGGCGATCAAACTGGCACCATGTTGCGAAGTGGAAATCACAGTTTGGGGAATGTACTGATGCTTGATCCTGCTGATAAGTCCCCTTTTCTTGGAGATATCAAAGCTGGTTGCAGCCAATCATGCCTTGAAACCAACATGTTTAGAGCACCAATTTTTCCACATAAAGTAGCTTCAACTGATTACCTATTGGTTCGCTCTGCAAAAGGAAAGCTTTCGATACGGCGCATAGATAGGATTGATGTTGTCGGACAGCAGGTTTTTGTGGCATTATTTTGTATTCTCTTTCAGTCTTTCTATCAAATAACTTGTCTAAATGTTATTTCCATCTTTCCAATTGACGTTATTGTTGTCTATATAGATATCTCATACTGCCTATTTATACTCTCATTGCTGTTTGCATTTAATTCCATTCTAATGTCTGTTTAAATTTTACACCAGTTTCCTTCTGTTTTCGCGACTTCATGTTAATGCTTGGTTCAGTTTTGATGTCTCTGTTCATTATCATATTTTACTGGTATTTAATAGCTGGTAGGAGAAAACCCAATTATTTACTTGACTTATTTATGCTAGTAAGATCAGAGAATTTAGTACACTGACTAATTTGCTCTGGATGGTTGGAATAATTCAAATAAATTCTTGATGTATTTCACATATATTCTCTGGATCACAGTCATTAAATGATATATAGTTTTTTAAAGTTTCTGTCAAATACTCACTGATGCCAACCAAGGAAGTGCGGACATGATTCTGATTTTGTGGTATATGCATGGGCAAAAACATCTAGGATGGACATCTTTGCATTAGAAGCTTCTTTAGACTATTACTGACTTGCGGCTTGAATGCCGTTCCTTGTAGATCGATGGCTGGATATAATTTACAGTTGCATAAACAAAAGTTGAAAATCGAAACATAAGCTATACATTTTGTTTTGGAAAAACCTACTGATGCATGGTGTGATCAACTTGTAGGCCAAAAACTGTTTAATATGTGCTTCAATTTATTAGATTTTGTGTTTGATTATGCTGATTTTTGTTTTAATTATGCTTATTTGGTTTTAGGAATATATGTTTATTCTATTGTGTTTTCTTTATTTAATTAGGTTTGATTCAGATTTGGTTTATATATTGCCTTTATAAATAGCCTCCACTGAATAAGTTGAATATGTGCTTCAATTTATTAGATTTTGTGTTTGATTATGCTGATTTTTGTTTTAATTATGCTTATTTGGTTTTAGGAATATATGTTTATTCTATTGTGTTTTCTTTATTTAATTAGGTTTGATTCAGATTTGGTTTATATATTGCCTTTATAAATAGCCTCCACTGTATAAGTTTCATGCAAGTTGAATAATATTTTGAGTTGCTGCATTTGACTCTAGACATATTAGCCGCCAGGGGTCAGCGGGGTGGGGGTGGCTCCTTTTCCTTTTTCCCTCTTCTCTTGAAATTTTGCTTGTACTGATTTGTCAAGAACAATCAGTCCTGCATCAATTGGTATCAGAGCCGAAGCTCAATCGCCCCCATCTCTCTTTCCTTAAATTTCAGTCCGCGGCTTCTTTACAATAAAGCAATACCTTCTACCACAATAAAAGAACCACAACCCCCCTAACTGATATTGACTGTGCCTGTTAGTCACCATGATGCTATCATGACTATCCCCTTTCGTCTATTTAAGATCACAATCTGAAATCATCGGACCAAAACTCAGAGTGAGACAAAAAGAATATGTATGATCCACCATTATCTCCAGAGTTCTCGCAGACCAAAGAGGCATCCTTTGAGAAGTCAGTGTCGGGTTTGTTATGCTATACCTTGCATGGCCTTTCCTGCCCCAATAATCAGATTAGTGAGATTCCTCACTGCTTGCTTTGCTTGTTGTAGCCCTATTTGAGTGGATTAGACTTGGTAAGAGTAAGATATTTTTGTAGGCTTGAGAAGGGTAGGCTCGTTGTACAACCCTAGCGCTTTGGAGAATGACCCATACACACTTGAGAATGACTTCTTCCCTTTTTCATCCCCATACATGATCTTATTACTTTGCGGAGACTTGTGTTTTTGGTAAACAGTTGGGGTCGGTATTTTTCCAGCGGTTTCTAACTTGCCCGTTTGCGTTTCCGTGACTGGCTACACGACAAACAATTTTCAAGCTGATTCCATATTCATTAGATAGAGAAGATCACCAAGATCTCAGAATCCGGCGGAACTTGTTCCAATTCATGAACGTTAGTTAAGGACTTCACCATATGTCTTTCCAAGATGGTCAGACCTCATTCTGCGGTCAAAGTGCTTCTTCAAATAGCTATAGCCTTGATTATGATTTGTTTTCACAGTCGGGAGCCGTATAGATAGGCAAGATTGAAGTCCTTGGCTTGAGGAGAAAGAGCATAGGATGAAGTCTTGTCTAAAGATAAGACAAGGTGGCTGGCTTCCTTCCTCTACCTACAATAACCTTTAGAGAAAGATTCCTGCGGCATATAGGCTGAAACTGAGAAAGATTCCTGCGACATATAGGCTTGTTACTGTAGGTACTTCTGTTTTTTATGTTATGAAGAAAGACATGCTAAAATCAAGGTTTCATGTCTCTAGACATGTCTCTAGTATAAGAGCATAGGATGAAGTCTTGTCTAAAGATAAGACAAGGTGGCTGGCTTCCTTCCTCTACCTACAATAACCTTTAGAGAAAGATTCCTGCGGCATATAGGCTGAAACTGAGAAAGATTCCTGCGACATATAGGCTTGTTACTGTAGGTACTTCTGTTTTTTATGTTATGAAGAAAGACATGCTAAAATCAAGGTTTCATGTCTCTAGTATAAGGGCTTTGTGCTCCGATTGCGCCTTCGGTCTTCGACTGATAGGTAAATGCCCCTTGTTCTTCCAATGAAGGTAGCCATGGCAACCCTTTTTGTTTATTTAGGATGGGAAAGAGGATCGCTGCCTTGGCCTTAAAGCTGTTAGAGAATGCACTCTTATCAATACATGGATGCCTTTGAAATCATTAATTTTTAGGAGAATTTCATGTTCTTTGTCTGTTCGGGAGGAAATCGTCTCATTCTTCTTTCCGTACATCCCCAAGAGAGAAAAATAAAAAGCTTTCCTATAAGGCGAGGTTGAGAAGGAACGCAAGAACCATTGCTTTGACATGCCCTATAGATTTTGTTAAAAGGTATTTATGTCTTTTATGTATTGTTTAGGGTTTCTTGTATCGTTATGTTGATTTTTATTATAAATAGTGGGAGAGACTAACACACTTCTTATGCCGTCTCATTCTTTCCCTATTGTTATTTTACTTTAACATGGTATCAGGGTTAAGTTTGGGAAGTCTCGTTTGTTTGTCCCCGATTGTTTGAATGTTTGTCTTGTCTTTTCTGTTGTTTGACCTCATCATGTACAAGGCGGGGTTGCATGTGAGGATGGGTGTTAGAATTCCACATCAATTTTGTGAGGCTTCCCAAAGAAGTATATATATGAAAGGAGTTACTTCACTTGATACCATATGGTTTTAGGTTGGAACCTCCTAACAGGAATATTTGTGATGATCACCGTATCTAAAACGATAATCTACTCTTGTAAGGAACATGGGCTTCATCTGCGAATTTCAATATTCCACTGCTGCCTTTACGAGGTCTTCTATTTTTAATGACAGTTAGTTAAACATGCTCATTGTATACCCTTTTCTTTCTTTCTTTCTTTCTTTAATTCTTTCCTCGTATCTGATATATATATGGAGAACTATGTGACTCTATCACTTAAAGCTTCTTAATTGTTAAATCTGTCTGATTTATGTGCCTATTTTCCTCCACAGGAGCCTCATATGGAGGTGATGTCTCCTGGATCAAAAAGTGTTCAAACATACATAATGAACAGATTATTGGTGTATATGTACCGTGCATTTCGAGCTGCTGAAGCTAGGGGTTTACTTCCTTGCATCCGTGCAGATGAGTTGTCTGCGCAGTTTCCTAGCTTGTATGAAGCTTTTCTCCGGAAAAGATTAAAGCATTGTGCTGATTTGCAGGTACTTATGTGTTGGTTGCAATATGTAAAATATTTTATTGTTGCTTTACCTGTAGGAGTATTATATTCACTGCGCCTCTGTTCTTTCAAGTAATGGCACCTATGCAGTAATTATTGACCTAAATGCTTTATGCAACCATCAGAAAGGATCAAATGGGCAGCTCTTTTGGGTTATGAGACGCAATTTTCGTATTCCACTGGAGGAAGAACTTAGAAGGATGGTGACGCCAGAAAATGTGAGTTTGATAAGCAATCTTACCTTTACTACGTATCCCATGTCTGGATTAAATCTCAGTATTATTAAATAAAATAAAAAAAACATATCTCTTCCAGCATATTTTCTGATTGCCAAATTTTATATCTTTGTACCACCGGAGAAGAGGTTTGATCACAACTGTTGTCTCTGTGAAACATAAACACCAGCATGGGCCACAGACATATCACAGGTCATAGAATTGTGGAAACAAGAAATGGACAGCAGTAAACATACATCCTCTACATAAAATAGTTGGATAATTGCATAACACTTTGGACAGTATTTGTATTGTCCTAGGATATGGTGTTTTACTTGGGCACAACTCTTCTATCAGTTGTAGCCTCTTCTATCTCATTGATGCTTATTAGTTACGTCAGAAAATGAAAAATTAAAGAATTTAAATTGTTATAACTTTTATCCACTAGCTTTTTTTTTTTTAATGAAATTTGTATACTTAGAATCTACTCGTCGAGTACTTTAAAATAATTAATAAACACTGCTACCATTAGCAATAAATTAAATAATAATACCACTGTCATTTTTTTTGGGGTACCAAATACCATTGTCATTAATAATGTGTTTTCCTGAAAGAATGCTAGGCGAGATCTGAATGTAAGATTTAATAAAATTATGCTGAAAAAAGAGAGTGATCTATGCATTAAAATTCTGTAGAACTATTACTAAACGATTTCGTAAAAAATAACTGAGAAAATTCACTATAATTTTACGCAATCTTATATTCAAATGTTGCATAGTTTATATTGAAATTAATTTGGCACAACAAATGGCATTTATTTTCAGATTACCTTTGATACTTGACTTTCTTGAGCTTTTGGAGTTGTGTTATATACATGGTTTGATGTGCCTTGCGTCTTTGAATGAAAAATCGGCTGGGCAAAAAATATTGGACAGCTAACAAGACATTATCTATTTTTCCTAGAATGCAACTATTTTAGTGAAGTTTTACGGTGTGTTTTGACTAATATAAATAACTCTATATTTATAACTTTTGCCATCATTTGACTTTATCTATATTTATTTTTCATATATATTATTTTTAATTATTTTTCGGTATTTTTTAATTATATAAATATTTTAAAATATTAAAAATTTATGTATCGCAGGGCTTATGCCTACGTCTCGTCCCGGACAAGTCAAAACGCCCCACCTAACGCCCCAGCCTTTTACAACACTAATGTGAGGACATATTATTCTAAAAATGATTAAATAACTAACTTTTGCGAAAGGACTATTTGGTAATCTTGTTGAATCCCACATCGCTTGTGTTACCTGATCTTGAGCTATATATAAAGCTAAGGGCAATCCTCCTCTTACAAGGCGTCTTTTGAGAGTGAGTTAGGCCCATTGGATTTTCTACATGGTATCAAAGCCAGACTTTTGTTTGATATTGGGTATGTTAAATCCCACATCAATGATGGGCCCCCCGATATCCGTTCGCAGTGGTTTGTCAAAGTCCACTCTGCTCGTGAGGGGGCGTGTTGAATCCCACGTCGCTTGTGTTACTTGATATTGAGCTATATATAAAGCTAAGGGCAATCCTCCTCTTACAAGGCATCTTTTGAGAGTGAGTTAGGTCCATTGGATTTTCTACAAATCATAAATGGGAGCGATGAGTAACTACCCCTTATTTTTGTCCTATGTCCAAAATGGAGTGCTGTGGAAGTTGACTAATAATTGGTATCATTTCTCATCCTTTGACTTGTTCACAAAGTCGCATTAACCAGTCTTGAGAATTAAGTTGCAAAATCGTTTCTATCATCAGTTGGAAATTTCCACAGTAGTCTACAGATTATGAAAAGATTAAGTCTTGGTAAATGAGGCTTTATCATCTAGTTCAATCTAGGGAAAACAAAATCATGCCATGACTGCACATCCTTAAATGATTGCATATTCTTACTTCATCCATAACTATCGTTGTAGATTTTAAATAATCTTCTTAACATGAGATTTTTTTTTTTTTTTTTACAAATATCATCAGGTGCTCATTTTCTTATTTTCAGTTGGCCTCAATTCTTATCACTATTACCATTATTACTATTTTCTTAGCTCTCCTTTCTTTTGCTTTAATTATTCTTTGGGGCTCAGGTTTGCTCCTATGAAAGCATGCAAGCTGGTCTACATAGGCTCAAACGGTTAGGAATTACCTTGACTCATCCGGCGGGCCTTTCATCTGCAATGAATCAGCTTCCTGATGAAGCAATTGCCTTGGCTGCTGCATCACATATTGAAAGGGAACTTCAGATAACACCATGGAACTTGAGTAGCAACTTTGTTGCATGTACTAATCAGGTGAACATATCTAGAGGTCTTATGTTATCATTTTTTGGGTTTTTAACCGCTCTAATAATTGGTTAAAAATTGTATGGTGCTGCTATTGAGGGACTGCAGAAAGGCATCATCCAAAATAGTCAGGGCACATAAGCTCTGGAGGGAGTTTTTTGATGCTCTGCCAATCTCCCTGCTAACATTGACTTTGCTGTAATACCCACGAAACTGTGGATGCTTTTTCAATCAATATTTAGTTTTTGTCATTTGTTTCAACGTCTAGGGTCATCCTTAAGAATTCCCTTTTTTCCATTATTGTAATTAACCACTATTCTCGCATACTCATTAATTTTAGTCGACCAATAAAAGTCCTATTATAAAGTTGTTCTAGATCTTGAAATTCATTTTTTATAAATTTAAAATTTGGATTTTTTTAATCTGTGGTTGCAGGACAGAGAAAATATAGAGCGTTTGGAAATTAGTGGTGTTGGTGATCCTTCTGGAAGGGGCCTAGGTTTTAGTTATGTCCGTGCTGCTCCAAAGGCACCCATATCAAATGCACAGGTGAAAAAGAAAGCAGTTGTTGGTCGAGTGGGGTCAACTGTAACTGGTACAGATGCTGATCTACGTAGATTGAGCATGGAAGCCGCACGTGAGGTACGTGGTCTCCTCCAAAGAACTTAGCTCATTTTTTCCTTAATTCTAGTGAAATATGGTTGACCTTCAGCAGTAACCTAATGGCACCTAACATACACAAAGAAAGCATCACCCACCTCAAGAATCTGACACTTCAGTGACAAACCTTATAGAATGTAACCGGAATGAAAAAGAAAAAGCATGAACTGACACCAAACCCATCTCGAAAAGCTCATGGGATATGAGGAGATAAATTCGAACCTCCATATGAAAAAAGTAGACAAGCAAGCCCCTATCGTCATCAATGGCAAATAAAATCTGGAAGAAGGCATTTCCAGAACTCCATCCTCACACCATGAGTCATACGAAAAGACAGGCACAACTACTCATACCCAACAAAAAACAAACCCGCAATACTTCCTCATATTCAGTCACAATCTACCTCTATACCCTTCGAACTGATACCTATACATGCAAGAGATTTGCTAACCTCCTAAGTTCATCCATCTCAAAGCCAAACTGACACATTCAGCTACTCAGCAAATACCAATTAAAACTTTTGGAAAGCATGAAATCTAAGCCTCCAAATAATATTCCAATCTATTAAATAATAGTTAAACTCATCTTCAAAGCGTCACTCCCACACCCTTCTTCTCCCGTTAGAGTTGAATCAAACTTTAAAAGCTTCTTCCAAAGCATATGGATTTCTGGATGTAGATGATGATCTTTATACAGGTGAATCTTATCTCTATATCTGTCTCTGAGATGTTTGGATTTTTCAAAACCTTACCTTCTATCCCAGCTGGCATTGCAACAATGGAAACAGTGAAAGTGCGTGTCTGTAAATAGACAAGGTATTCAGATGAGCTGAAGGATTCCTTTCTGAGAAATATATTGATGCTTCCAACCAGCTTAACATTTTCAAACTTCTTCACACTAGGATCCCATAGAATACTGCACAAAAACTAGAAACCTGAAGGTAAAAACCAAATAGGATGAAGGCAAGCTGCCCACTGTAAAATCCAAAACCACATGTAAGCCTCTCTATCTACATTCTACAATCTTAACAATGGGAATAATTTTAGTCTTCCCCAAATTCATCCTCTAACCAGATGCCACCTCACTGCACAAAACATATGTCCCCAAATCATCAACTTCTGAGATTCTGCACTGCAACAAATAGTAGTATCATATTGAAACATCAAATGCAATACAAAAACCAGGCTATTTCCTCCCCAAATCAACCATGGTGCTAGACAACTTATCAAGCTGAATCTATGAAGAAATCAACCTAATTAATGCTTCCATCACAATCCATGAACCAAGAAAATAATCAAACTATAGAAACACATCTACCACTTTCACTGGCGCCAAATCTCTCCTATCCAACAGATAAATCAAAACTTCCATTTGATGTGATCATAGGCCAATATTGGGTCAGAAACTCTATTTGGTAACCAAAACTCATCCAGAATATGACAGCCTTTCCAAATACATTTTGCAACTCAGAAATCAAATGATCCAACAGCTTCCAAAGTTTCGGAGCAAGGACTGGAGCCACCAATCTGCACGCTGTAGACATTCCTGATCAAGCTGAGCGACCAGAAACTTCCAACAATAAATGTGCTAGCACTAGCAGTGACAGCTTGATGCATGGAAAATAATGAAAATTAAAATATATTATAATTTGTTATTGCGTCTAATGTAAAACAATCTAGTGAATGGATATTATTGATCGATGTTATCATCCCAACAAGTTATGTTAAATCTACAATTATTTAATTAAAGTTTCTACTTTCCTATATATTTCTTTAATCTACACATTTTTTAGTTATAATCTATATATTTTATTTTCACATAAATACATCAACTCAATTATTTTACAGGCCAACTATTAGCAATTCTATGTACTGTTCGAAATAAGTTTTAGAATTATAAATGTTTGAAATAATAATTATTGTGTTGGATAATGTTGATAAATAATACAAATTTGATAAGTAAAATTGTCATGCCTCTTTAACTTTAAAAAAAAAATAAAAAATCACTTAATCTCTAAACAGACATAAAACAAAATAAAAATAAAACAAATTGAAAAAAAAATCAGTGACTCATATGACATGATGATGATTTTAAATTGGAGGAAAAGAGGTGATGTAGTTCTAATGTTTAGTGATAGAGGGGGAGAAATGAATGAGAATTATTGGAGACAACACAGATGAGCCAGTATGGAAAGGGAGAGAGGAAGATTTGACTACTGGTTGAAAAATTAAAAAAAGGTGATTGGGTTAGGTGCACAGAAGAGAAAATGATGTATGAGGGTGTAGGGGATTTTATTATTATTATTATTATTATTATTATTATTATTATTATTATTATTTATTTATTTAATTAAAAACTCTAGAAAGTCAGGATTCAAATTCTTGCATTCTAATTGGTTGCTACATTTACGTACTTGTGTATAACCGTGTGATACCGCATGTATAGCTAGTAGTATTCTGTATAATGTATATTAGTTAGAATGATAATTTGCACATCTTTATTTTATTTGATGATTTAAAGGTAAACTGTAACCATTATTAGTAACACTGTAAACTTGGAAGCATATTTTTTTATTTCTCTCTTTTTCATTTCGGAAGTTCCGCCTAGAAAACTTTTTTCCTAAAACACACCATATGAGTGCAGATGATGAGATGAAGTTAAATGATATTTCACCATGTGCATGTAATGTTGTCTAGGATCTAGTTAGAAATAGTGAGGGCTGTTCAAAGAGAGACTAGTTTTTACTGACTGGAATTTTTAACCACTGCTCCATATTCATGTTTTTCGATTTGGTAGTGTACGAGCTGTGAGCACCCAAATTAAGATCCATTAGGAGAGTCTTGTACTGAAGAGGCAGACTTGACCCTTCGTCTGATATAGTTCAGGAGCATTGGCACTCCTTTTTGGCCAATGAAAACCGAACTTTGGTGTTCACGTTCTGAAGGAAGATTAAAATTTAAGAACATCAATTGTTTGGATATATACTGTTAAAGTAATAGAACATGATATGAAAAGAACGAGAAGGCTTAACTATTATGTTAGTCTCTCCCACTATATATAATAAGAATTAGGAAACCATATAGGAAATCCTAAGTAATAGAAAAGATATAAATACCCTTTAATACTCCCCTCAAGTTGGAGCATATATATTGTATACTTCTAGTTTGTTACAAATGTATTTTATCCTTGAGCCCTCCAATGATTTAGTAAATATATCAGTTAACTAATCAACTGAATTTACATGTTTAGTTTCAATATGATTCTGCAACAATTTTTCTCGAATGAAGTAACAATAAACTTCAATATGTTTTGTTCTCTCATGAAAGACTGGGTTGGAAGTAATGTGAAGTGCTGCTTGATTATCACATATCAGATCCATCGGTGAAGAATGTTCAAACCCAAGTTCTTCCAACAAGTTAACTCACAAGTGGTGTAGGCCATTGCCCTGTATTTCGATTCTGCACTTGACTGTGGCACCACAGTCTGCTTTTTATTCTTCCAAGAGACAAGGTTATCACCAACGAACACACAATATCCAGTAGTAGACTTTCTATCTGAGGGCGATCCGGCCCAATCTGCATCCGTGTAGCCCTTTATTTGAGTATGACCGAAGTTTTGATATAGCAGTCCACAACCAGAAGCAACTTTCAAATATCGGAGAATACGGATTACTGCATCCCAGTGACAAGTCATTAGACGATTTAAGAACTGACTGATAACACTAACAGTAAAGAAAATATATGGTCTGGTAACTATCAAGTAGTTCAACTTTTCAACTAACCTTCTATATTGTGCTGAATCTGTCAGTGGTACACCTTGATCTGCTAACAGTTTGGTGTTTGGATCCATAGACGAGTCAATTGGTTTAACTCCTAGTATTCCTGTTTCGCTCAATAGGTCAATGACATATTTTCTCTAAGACAGGGAAATGCTTTGACTTGATCGAGCGACTTCAATTTCCAAGAAGTACTTTAAGTGACCCAAATCTTTTGTTTGAAATTTACTATTCAAAAACTTTTTGAGTTCCTGAATATCACCGTGGTCATCCTCGGTAATCACGATGTCATCCACATACACAATCAACAATATTCTCCCGACTTTACTATGCTTGTAGAAGATGGAATGATCGACTCCACATCGTCGAAGACCAAACTCAGTGGCCACTTCACTAAATCTTCCAAATCATGCTCGAGGAGACTGCTTGAGGTTATAAATAGATTTCTTCAAGCAACATATCAATCAAGACTCCCCCTGAGCAACAAACCCATGAGATTGCTCCATAAATACTTTCTCAGTCAGATTGTATGTAAGAAAGTATTCTTAATATCGAGCTGATGTAATGGCCAACGAAAAGTGGCAGCCAAAGAGATAAACAAGCGAACAGAAGCGAGCTTGGCAACTGGAGAGAAGGTCTCAGAGTAATCAAGACCATATACCTGAGTATAGCCTTTAGCAACTAAGCAAGTCTTGAGTCGATCAATGGTGCCATCCGGATGAACTTTGACAGTGTACACCCATTTACATCCAATTATTGTTTTGTCAGGTGGAAGTGAGACGAGATCCCAAGTGTCATTCTGATGTAAGACAAACATTTTTTCTTCCATTGCTTTTGCCTAGGCGACGGCGGCGAGGCGCGGATCTGAGTGTGTTGAGCAGTGGCGAGGGCTGGTGGACTGCTAGGGTTTCAGCTCTTCTATTTTTTTATTTTTTTTCTGTATGAATAGTAGGCAAGAGAAGAAGAAGATTTTTTTTTTTGGTTTGAACAGATCTATGGAATCAATCTCTCATAACCTGCTCTGGATACCATGTTAAAGTAATAGAACATGATATGAAAAGAACGAGAAGGCTTAACTATTGTGTTAGACTCGCCCACTATTTATAATAAGAATTAGGAAACCATACAGGAAACTCTAAGTAATAGAAAAGACATAAATACCCTTTAACATGTACAACAATAACATCAACTAAGTTTTTGTCCCACTTAAGTAGGTTTAGCTACATGAATCTGTTAACGCCATAATGAGTCAAGTTTAATGTCATCAAATCAATTCTAATAGCCTCGTCCCAAGTCTTCTTAAGCCTACCTCTCCTTTTTGTAGCCCTCCCCACTTGCACTAATTCTCATTTTCTCACTAATGTTTCTATGAGTTTTCTATGCATATGTCCAAACCACCGTATACGGTTCTCTCATTTTCTCTTCGATGGGAGTTATTCCTAAATTCTCTCTAATAGTTTCATTCTTAATTTTATCCATTCTGGTCTTTCCACTCATCCACCATAGCATCCTCATTTTTGTTACGTCAATTTTCTAGAAATGCTTTGTTTTTACTACCCAACATTCTGAACCATACATAAGCTTTTATTGCAATTTTGTAAAATTTTCCTTGAGTTTTAGCGGTATCCTACGATTGTATATCACCCCAACTACACTTCTACTCCAACCATCTTGTCTTGACTCTGTGAGTAATATTCTCATCAATTTCGCCATTACTCTGAATCATTGAACCTAAATATCTAAAATAGTCAACTTTTGGAACCTCCTCATCTCCAATTTTTATTGCACTATCATCACATCGGATATTACTAAAATTGCAATGCATGTATTCTGTCTTGGTTTTGCTAACCTTTAAACCTTTAAACTCTAAGATTTCTCTTCATCTTTTTAATTTAGTATTAAGACCTGTTCTATTTTCATCAACTAGTATTATGTGATCCACAAACAATATACTCCATGGTACTCCATTTTGAATATGTTTTGTGAGTTCATCCATCACTAGAACGAAGAAGTAAGGACTTAAAGATTATCCTTGATGTAAGCCTATATTGATAGGAAATGTATAAGTATCGTCTCCTCCTGTTTGAGTACTAGTGACTATATTTTCATATATATCCTTAATTACTTCAATATATACATTGGATACAAGTTTCTTTTCTAGTACCCACCACAAAACTTCTATAGGGACCCGATCATAAGCCTTTTTCAGGTCCACAAATACCATATGTAAATCTTTCTTCTTCTCTTTTTATTTTTCCATTAATCTCCTGAGTAGATAGATAGCTTCAGTGGTTGATCGACTGGGTATAAATTCAAATTGATCCTCTTCTATGGTCGTTTCATGTCTTATTCTATATTTTATCACCCTCTTCCAAAGTTTTATAGTATGACTCATAAGTTTTATGCTCCGATAGTTCGTTCAACTTTGAACATCTTTTTTATTTTTAAAGATGGGCACTACGATACTCATCCTCCAGTCATCAAACATCCTTTTAGTCCTAAAAATGTTATTAAAAAGTCTAGTCAGACACTCTATCCGAAGATCTCCTAGACCTTTTCACACCTCTACAAGGATCTCATCTGGCCCTACTGTTCTTCCAATCTTCATCTTCCCTAGTGCTATGCTAACTTCCGAAACCCTGATTCTTCTATGAAACTTATAAATCTTATCTGAAGGTAAATTAAACAACTTTAAATTGAATTCCTCAGCATTGTTCTCATTAAGTAAACTATAAAAATAATTGAATTCCTCAGCATTGTTTTCATATTTATACTTCTCCAAACTTTCCCTGCTTCAACATTTTTGCCATTCTTCATAAGCTATTTTCTTGTCACAAACGGCTTTTTGGACTTTCTCATTCCACTACTAAATTTCTTTATATTGTGATCCCCCTTCCTCTGAAAACTCTTAAAACTTCTCTTCCTATCTCTCTAATATGACTTGATATATCGCCCCACATTTTGTTCACTTTCTCATGTCTCTTTCATAACTCATTATTACTAATTTTATCCTTAAACAACTCCATCTTCTCATCTCTTAGATCTCTCCAACGTATATTTGCATGTCTACTATTAAAAGGGTGATTATGCATTTCCAGTACTGTTTAGGGTTTTCCCACATTGTTTAGGGTTTCTGTAATGTTCCCTAACTACTATTATAAATAAAGGGAGAGGATAACATAATTGTTAAGCCGTCTCATTCTTTTCCTACTCTTCTTTTACTTTAACATGGTATCAAAGCAGGTTATGGGTTCCTAATCCCGTAGTTCTGTTCAACCAGAATTTTTTTTTTTTTTTTCCCTCCCAAAAAAAAAAGAAAAAAAAAAAACTTTTCCAGCCCACACATCCCTGCCGCCGCCGAAACCCTAGCTCGTCGCTGTCCACCTACTACTCAGATCCGACGCCGTCCAAGCCAAATCTCACTTCGACGTTACAGCTCCGACCTTCGCCATCGCCAATCGAGGACCTTTGTCATCGCAAATCGAACCTCCGCAATTGCAAATCAAACATCCGCAATCGCAAATTGAACAATTGCCAATCGGCAACCTTCGCCATCGCCAATCCGACCATCACTGGAGCTTCGCCGAACCTTTTGCCGAGATTCGTCGACCTTCGCCGATCACATATCACCACGTCGAACGACTCTTTTGGCCCTGATCTGTTCGCTGCTACTATTCTTCGTCCAGATCCAAAACTTCACGACCTCGTTTGAAGTTGTCATCGAACTCTTGCGACACAGTAGTCGCCGTTGTCGCTCCACTATCCAGATCCGACGTCACCGGCTCACCTCTGCCATTGTCAACCGTGACCTGCCCATGAGCTGAGTTTTCATTCTTAAAAAAAAAAAAGTTGAAAATATTTTAAGTTCTCATTCTTATATTATTTGTGGGGTTGTTTCCCTTGATCATCACTGTTAGTTGTTGTATTGGGTTTATTGTTCTATTCGATTAACAGGTTATTAATGTCAAGTGTGGCACCTCAATTGTTACCCACTCGTAAGTTGAATGAGTCCAAAGTTGTACAAGTTGCCATTACCGATCAAGGGAAAAGAGGTGGTCGTAGTACTGGCTTTCGGGGTGGCCATGGTGGCCATTGTCGTGGTCAACATCGTCAGTGCTTACTTTGTGGAAAGAAAAATCATATCTAAAATACTTGTTGGTACAAAGTTAGTCGTTCTCCTAAGTATGCTCATGCGGAGACTTCTAATCAAGCTGCTCTCATTTCATCATCCAACTCTTTAACTCCCAAGGCAATTTCTGATGACGAGTATGTTCAATTCATCCAGTTTAAAATGTCCAAGCAGACATTTACTCCCATTACTTCGCTAGCTCAACGAGGTAACCCTACTGCATGTCTTTCTTTTCATCATTTACCTTCTACATCTTGGATCATAGACTACGCTGCCACCGATCACATGTCAGGTACCTCTTCTTTATTTACGTCTATTCAATCATCTCCCTCATTGTCCCTGTCACTATTGCTGAGAAAAATACTATTTTTTCGGATGGAAACGTCCTCCTATGCAAAACGTCCACAGAACGCCTAAAAAGACGAAGTTTGAGCAGAAAATTTAACTCTGTCCGTTTCGGACAAAAAATACCACTTTTTTTGCCGGAAACAGTTTTCCAAGCAAAATGCGCTGAAAAGGCCAAAAAAAACCAACTTTGACTCGAAAATTCAAATGTGTCCGTTTCGGACGAAAAACGCCATTTTTTTGTGTGGGAACGTCCTTCAAAGCAAAAAGGCCCCAAAAGACCAAGTTCGGACCGAAAATTCAACTGCGTATGGTTTGGACGAAAAACACCACTTTTTTTGAACGGGAATGACCTTCTGAGCAATATGCCCCCACAAGGCCCAAAATGACTAAGTTTGACCACAAAAATCAATTGCGTCCATTTTGAATGAAAAACAACACTTTTTTGCGTAGAAACGACTCCACCGTCTATGTTCGTAGTATTGGCACTATGGCACTTTCATCCTCTTTCTTTTTATCCTCTGTCTTGTATATTCCCTCTTTTGCTTTTAATTTGATATTGGTTAGTAAGCTTACTCGACAACTTAATTGTTCTATTTGCTTCTTTCTTGATTCCGTCATTCTTCATAATTTGAAAACACAAAAGACGATTGACGTAGGGCTTGAGAAAAATGGCCTTTATTACTTCGACGATCACAAGGAGACACCTGCTATCCCGTCCACTACATGTCCTGCTGTTGCATCTGTCCACCAAATTCATTGTTGCCTAGGTCATCCCTGTTTTGCCAATCTAAAGATACTTGTTCCTAGTTTACGTCATTTGTCCTCTTTAAATTGTGGGTCTTGTCAGTTGGGAAAATATCACTGTACTTCATTTACTGCCCCAGCTCAGTTTCGAGCATCGAGTCCTTTTAGTTTAGTTCATTCAGACGTTTGGGGTCCTTCTCATATTGCCTCTACATTAGGCTTTCATTATTTTGTCACATTTGTTGATGATTTCTCCAGGGTTACATGGCTATATTTAATGAGAGATCGTTCTAAATTATTCTCTATTTTCTCTGTCTTTTGTGCTGAAATTAAAATTCAATCTAATGTGCCCATGCATATACTTCGTAGTGATAATGCCCGAGAACCTTTTACTTCCTTTTTGTCACAGTCTGGCATACTGCATTAACTTTCTTGTCCTCATACACCACTGCAAAATGGAGTCACTGAGCGTAAGAATCGACATCTCCTAGAAGTAGCTCGAACTCTGATATTTGAGATGAATGTTCCCAAACACTTCTGGGCAGATGCAGTTTTTACAGCTTGCTTCTTGATCAATAGAATGTCATCTTCTACCTTAAATGGCAAAGTTCCTCATTCTATTCTTTTTCCTCGATCACCCTGGTTTGCTTTACATCTTCGTATCTTTGGATGTGTTTGTTTTGTCCACCAGTTGACTCCCGGTACGGATAAGTTAGATCCTCGTGCCATACAATGTGTCTTTCTTGGTTATTTTCGCACACAAAAGGGTTATCGGTGTTATAGTCCTTTTTTACGTTGCTCTTTCATCTGTGCAAATGTCACTTTCTTTGAGTTCATTCCTTACTTTTCTGTCACATCCTCTAGGGATGATTTGGATGTCACCCTTCCTCTACCCAGCCTCCCAGACTCGACACCATCTCCTTCCGCTCTAGAGCCTATCCCGCGTAGTCGTCTTTCACCACCTTTACAGGTATACTCTCATCGCCAAAAAGTAGCTTCCGCCATCGAGCCCATTGTCTCTGTGTCTTCAGTTCGTCCATCTGCGTCTGACTTGGATATACTCATTGTTGTCCAGAAGGGTAAGCGCATATGTACTCAATATCCTATTTCTAACTTTGTCTCGTATACACATCTATCTCTTTCATATTCTTCGTTTGTTACTTATTTATCCTCTGTTTCTATTCCTAAGTCTGTTACAGAGGCTCTCACTTACCTTGGTTGGACGACCACAATAAAAGAAGAACTGTTAGCTTTACATCAGAATGGTACTTGGGATCTTGTCTCGCTTCCGCTTAACAAAACATTAGTTGGATGTAAATGGGTGTACACCATCAAAGTTCATCTGGATGACACCATTGATCAACTCAAGGTTCGTTTAGTTGTCAATGGTTATACTCAAATATATGGGCTTGATTATTCAGAGAGTTTTTCCCCGTTGCTAAACTCGCTTCTATTCGTTTGTACATCTCTTTGGCTGCCACTTTTCGTTGGCCGTTGTATCAACTTGATATCAAGAATGCGTTCTTAAATAGCAATTTGACTGAGGAAGTATACATGGAGCAACCTCCTGGGTTTGTTGCTCAGGGGGAGTCTGGTTTGGTATGTCGATTGAAGAAATCCATTTATGGTTTCAAATAGTCTCCTCGAGCATGGTTTGGGAGATTCAGTGAAGTGATCACTGAATTTGGTCTTTGTCGTTGTGGAGTTGATCATTCTGTATTCTACAAGTACAGTAAAGTCGGGAGAATATTGTTGATTGTGTATGTGAATGACATCTTGATTACCGGAGACGACCACCAGGGTATTCAACAACTCAAAACGTTTTTGCATAGCAAGTTTCAAACTAAAAATTTGAGTCAATTGAAGTATTTCTTGGGGATTGAAGTTGCCTGATCAAGTCAAGGTATTTACCTATGTTAGAGGAAATATGTTTTTTTTTTTTTTTTTTAGTGAAACAGGAATGCTAGGAGCTAAAACAATTGATTCACCCAGGGATCCAAACAACAAACTGTTAGCCGATCAAGGTGTACCACTGACAAATTCAGCACAATACAGACAGTTAGTTGGGAAGTTGAACTACTTGACGGTTACTAGACTAGATATTTCCTTTGTTGTAAGTGCTATTAGTCAATTCTTGGAACGTCCCACGACGTGTTATTAGGATGCAGTTATTCGTATTCTTCGATACTTGAAAGGTTCTCCAGGATTTGGTTTGTTGTATCAGAACTTCGGTCACACTCAAATTAAGGGTTCCCTCGGATAAGAGGTCTACTACATGGTATGTGTGTTTGTTGAAGGTAATCTCGTTTCTTGGAAGAGTAAAAAACAGACAGTTATGACGCGGTCAAGTGGAGAATCAGAATACATGACAATGGCCCATACCATATGTGAGTTAACCTAGTTGAAACATTTGTTGGAAGAACTTGGATTCGAACACACTTTACCGATAGATCTGGTATGTGATAATCAAGCAGTACTTCATATTGCATCTAACTCAGTCTTCCATAAGAGGATAAAACACATTGAAGTTGATTGTCACTTCATTCGAGAAAAAGTATTGCAGAAGCAAATAGAAACTAAGCATGTAAAGTTGGTTGATCAGTTAGCTGATTTATTCACTAAACCGTTAGGAGACTTAAGGATAAAGTATATTTGTAACAAGTTAAGAGCATACAATATATATGCTTCAGCTTAAGGGGGAGTGTTAAAGGAGTACTTATGTCTTTATTACTGTTTAGGGTTTTCCCATATTATTTAGGGTTTCTTGTATTGTTCCCTAACTACTATTATAAATAGAGGGAGAGACTAACACAATTGTTAAGCCGTCTCATTCTTTTCCTACTCTTCTTTTACTTTAACACCTACTTATCTTAAATTCCCGCTTCCACCCCTGAAACTTCAAATCAGTTACCATCAGTTTATGTTGGGTAGCAATACTCTCTCCGGGTATGATTTTACAGTCTTTACATATTAAATGATCCCTCGTTCTAGTAAAGATAGAGTTTATTTGGTTATTCCTCTGTCTACTCTTAAATGTGATAAGGTACTTATCTCTCTTCTTAAAACATGTATACAAAATAACTAAATCATAGGCCATAGCAAAATTCAAAATCATCTCACCCATTGCATTATCCTCCCCAAATCTATAACCACCATGTACTTTCTCAAAAGTCTCCCTTTCCTTCCCTACATGTCCATTCAAATCTCCCCCTGTAAATATTTTTTCTTGGTTAGGTATACTTTAAACAATTTCGTCCATATTCTCTCAGAGTTCTCGTCTAATATCTTCTTGTAGTTCCACTTGGGGAGCGTACACAGTAATAACGTTAATGGCCTCATTTTCAACCACCATCTTCATAATCATCATCCTATCCCTAATTCTCTTAATATCGACCACGTTATCTTTTAAATTCCTATTTACCATAATTCTCACCCCATTCCTATGTTTGTTCTTCCCCGTATACTATAATTTATACCCTGTACTCTCAATTTCTCTATACCTCTCTCCAACCCACTTAGTTTTCTGCAAACAAAGAATATTAATCCTCCTTCTGCTCATCACGTCCACTAATTCTCTAGTCTTATCACTCAAAGTACCTACATTCTAAGTTGTTAACCTAAGCCTATTCTCATGGACTAGCTTCTTTATCTGCATCCGTCCACCATAATGCGGCAACCCTTACTCATTTGACATCGTATCCGGGCGCAAACATGGCGCATCGCTTCCGGGTGAAGCCCTAGCCCACCCTCGCTCATTTCTCACTACATTCGGACGGTGGTAATGTAACACGTCACTAGTAGAGAATGCCCCAACGTTTAATGTATTCGGATTCATATCATAAGAGTTCTAACAAAGTTTTACGTTGGCTGTCATATTTAATATTTTTCCCCATGTGGAGTGTAGATTCTTCATTTTCTAACTTGTGTTATGATAACTTCATTTCACACGTGTCATATTTAATTTCACACGTGTCATATTTAATGTTGTAGCACGTCACTAATAAGGAACGCCCCAACGTTTAATGTATTTGGATTTATGTCATAAAAGTTTTGATAAAGTTTTACGTTGGCTGTCATATTTAATATTTTTCCCCATGTGGATTGTAGATTCTTCATTTTCTAACTTATGTTATGATAACTTCATTTGACACGTGTATTATATAATGTTGTTCCCCGCGTGTATTGTGGATTCTTCGTTTGCTAACTTATGTTCTGAACTCTAGAATCGGAGCTAGTCGACGCCATGTAATCGAGAACTTTTTGGTTTCTCTGCACATTCTGGAATCTCAAGAGTTTCTTTCTATTGCTAAGTGAATCACAAGAGTTTGACGAGCATTCTTTTCATCCTTCACTTTTTTTCCCTTTTGGTTTTGAACTTAAACATTTAATCATATTCTGCCTATCGTAAACATTTCTTGTACGGTTGTACCTCTCCCTCTTCCTACCACCACCACTACAAGATCTTATGTGGATATGCATCTAACTCGGATGTTATTCGTAACAAAAGTCGTGGTTATCCATATTTGGTTGGGTGTATCTGTTGGTCCAATATTTTGTACTTTTGTCAATATTCTCTTGTACTTATTACTACTTTACCTTATTCATCTTTCTAGGTTCTCCTTAAATTCAATGTTCCGGAGGAGCAGATTGCGAAACAGACTAGATGGCATCGAATTGCTATGATTCGCAAGCTTTCGAGTGAGCAAGCTGCATCAGGAGTTGAGGTCGATCCAACAACAATCAGCAAGTATGCTCGGGGCCAACGAATGTCCTTTTTGCAGCTTCAGCAGCAGACAAGAGAAAAGTGTCAGGAAATTTGGGATCGACAAGTTCAAAGTCTTTCTGCTGTTGATGGCGATGAAAATGAGAGCGACTCTGAAGCAAATAGTGACCTGGATTCCTTTGCTGGTGACCTTGAAAATCTTCTGGATGCAGAAGAATTTGAAGAGGGGGAAGAGGGTCACTATGACTCCAAGCACGATAGTGCAGATGGCGTCAAGGGGCTCAAAATGAGAAGGCGCCCATCACAGGCTCAGGCAGAAGAGGAAAATGAGGATGAGGCTGCTGAAGCAGCAGAATTATGCAGGTTGCTCATGGATGGTATGGGATCCATTTGGTTGTTTGATTTCAGACTACTACATGTACGGACACATATGATTATATATGTACATATGTGTTTGTGGGCCCGCATGTGTGTGCATACTTCAAATTAGGGAGTTGCAGAATATTTATGCCTTAGATATGCTCTGCTCATTCCCTACTAGTCGTCGTACCTGATGATTTTATGATGAATATTTTTTTATTCAGCTTCGAATTACTTGTCATGTTTTCATCAATTTGGTTCACATTACTATCTGATGCACTTAGAACATATGGAGTGCCCGGAAACATTTCTTTTCATTCATTTGGCAACTCTATGAAATGGGGATAATATTTCTTTCCTTTAGTTTCCACAGTGTCTATTTCCTTCTTTACCGTACTGTCTACCGGTAAATCTGCAATTTTGTTTGATACTTGAGAAATGATGAAACTAGATAGTTGCATACATGTACTATCCATTATTGTCTTAGCAATGCAGAGTCTGTAAGAAGAATCTGGATTTTGCCCGAGTGTGATAGTGGAAACTAATATTTTATGTGGTGGAAGATATTCATCATCTTGATAATATTATGCAGATGATGATGCTGAGCGGAAGAAGAAGAAGAAGAAAAAAACGAGAGCACTAGCAGAGAAAGTGGGATTGCCTTCAGGCTCACAATTGAGTTTCAGCTTTGAAACTGGTGATCGGGTCAAGAAAACTACTGCAGTAGTCAAGCAAACCCCTGTTTTTATGCAACTTGATGGATTACTTGCACCAAAAGAGAGCATTAAAGAAGCAAATGCAGTAGTATGTGGATTTTCACTTTCCTTTTGTTTTTATCGAGTATGCTTTACGTTGTGCGAGGACCATTTCTTACCCAGTAATGAGTGGAACTTCAGAAATCATTTTGCTTTACTTCTAACCTATATTTATCTTTTTGTTATTTGTTTCCATAGGAGGAAAGTTATCCTGTAAAAAAGAACTTCTCTGGAAAGCCGAAATCAAAGAAAAAAAATGAGATTGCAGACATGGGTTTGCTTCAAAAGAAAGTAAAAATATTGGGAGATGGAATTAAGGTATAGCTCTCTATATGCATGTAGGTTTTTTACTTGGGTATGTGTTTGTATACTTGTTCAAGTGAAGAGAAAAAGTACTGCATTTTAAAATGCTTCAATCACAATTTCACTGTTCATTATATACATGAGCTGCACTGTAATCCAACTTTTACCGTGTTGTGCTGGTGTCGTGTCATTAGATGCACATTTTGTGTTAATTACAAGGATATATGTACTTCTCCTTCAGTTGTACCGGATAAGACTAACCTGGACACGTGCTGTCTTAATCTAGGTCATTAAAGAGAAGAAATCAGCCAGAGAAAGTTTTGTCTGTGGAGCTTGTGGTCAGGTGTGTAACCTAAATTATATATATAAGTGTGTGTGTGTGAAATCTCATTATGGTTGTTCATCTTTGTCGTTTGTCAGCTTGGTCACATGAGAACCAACAAGAATTGCCCCAAGTATGGTGAAGATCTAGAATCTCGCGCTGAGAATACAGATTTAGAAAAGGCATCAAACAAATCTAACACTTTAGAGGCTTTGGATCCTCCACCACAGAGAATTGTGACCAAGAAACTCATACCTAAAAGTTCTACAAAAATAGCTCTAGTAGAAGTTCCTGAAGATGATAACAAGTCTATTTCGAAGACAAAAATTTTAAAGGTTAAATGTGGTTCCACTGACCAGCAAATTCCCGAAAGAAACACTCCCACTGCGTCCCAGACTTCCGGCAGACTATTCCCATCAGAGGCTGAAACTGGGAATAAATCTGCTGTTAAAGTTAACAAGATAATATTTTCTAACAAGAAGCCTGAAGAAGCCCAGGTTGATTCCTACAAGCCTTCTATTGTTATAAAGCCGCCAATAGACACAACAGAGAGAGAACAGCCTCGCAAGAAGATCATAATCAAACGACCAAAGGAGATCATTAATGTTGATGAAACAAGTCAGGAAGGAAGCGGCGACAGTGAGTACAGGAAGATAAAGAAAATTGCTGAACTGTCAGGCTTTGAGAATCATGGGGAACAGCAGGGAAGCAAACACTTCTTTGAAGAGGCAGCAAGGAGAAAATCTAAAGAGGATAGACGACGGTGGGAAGAGGAAGAGAAGCGGAGAGTGGCTGAGAGGCGTAGAGAAGAGAAGGAGAGGAGGTTATTTGAGGAACAAAGAAGTGTACTAGAAGAGCAAGAAAGATTAGCTGAGCTCAGAAGATTTGAAGAAACGATTAGACGAGAGAGGGAGGAAGAAGAACATCTGAAGGCGAAGAAGAAAAAGAAGAAAAGGCCGGAAATTAATGATGGTTATTTGGATGACTTGCAGCCAAGAAGAAATGACAGAAGGATAGCAGAAAGAGAACGGAGTGCAAAGAGGAGGCCTGGACTTGAGTTGGGAAGATATGGTGGAGAATATGCCCCATCTGTAAAGCGCCGGAGAGGGGGAGAGGTAACTGATTCTCATGCTTTCTTTTGTACCTCAGTGTTGAGATATAATGATTGAGATAACACTTCCATTTTGAGGATAAGTAACAATATGATGAAAAGTCCGTGACAGCGACATCAAAAGAAAATGAGTGTGATACCCTTATAAGTTTCCTTATACCCTTTTTTTTTATTTTTTTGAGCATTACAAAAACAACTTAATCATCATAAGTGACATTTCCCTATTTATTCGTGTTTGTATGCTAAACTTATGGTTTTGTTTTGTCTATAGGTCGGTTTGTCAAACATCTTTGAGGGCATCGTGGAGACTCTCAAGTCAAGGTCAGAGGTGTCCTACCTTTTCTTGAAACCGGTGTCCAAGAAGGAAGCTCCAGACTACCTGGACATAATAGAACAACCTATGGATCTGTCGACGATCAAGGCGAAGGCAAGGAGGATGGAGTACAAGCATCGGGATGAATTCAGGCACGACGTGTGGCAGATCACCTTCAACGCCCACAAATACAATGACGGGCGCAACCCAGGTATTCCTCCCCTTGCTGATCAGCTTTTGGAAATTTGTGATTACTTGCTCGATGAAAATGACGTGATATTGACAGAGGCTGAATCCGGTATTGTAGATTCTTAATTTTTATTTTTATTTTCTTCCCCCCCACCCCCCCTCCAATTGTGCTCAATTAGAGATGGCCAGTTTATTAAGCTCAGAATTTTATGTTTAAATCCCCAGCTAATCTGTTGTGTACAGTATTGTATCATGTGAAATAAAGGCTTCACCTTTATCTGTAAAGAGGGGTTATGAAGAGGAAGAAAATGATACCATCTCTTCAATTCCCAACTTCAGGGGGTGCGCGCGCATGCACATGTGTGTGTGTGTGAGAGAGAGAGAGAGATGAGCATTCCCTCTGAGAGAGAGAGATTTGAGCATTCCCTTAGATAAACCGAAGGATGAATTTTAACAGAAGTGTACCTTTCGGTTGCGTTGATGTTTAAATGGACAATAATATTTCACAATTGACACATTTGATCCTCTCAAATTTTCATTTGGTTTCAATGCAATTCAATTGAAATTTTTGATAAAAGCATTTAGATGAAAATTGTTAAATTATGGTTATTTTTTAATTTCACATATCTTCACTCATAATGTCGATATTTTAAAATAAAATAAAAATAAATGTAATTTTCTTTTACTATATAACATCATTCTCTTCTCTCTTTCTTTCTACCTTCTCTTTCTTCTTCCAATCTTTTTTATTTATTTTATTGTGTATTTTTTGTTTTTTTTTTTATTTTCTGTTTTTTTTTTTTTTTTAGTTAGTTTTTATTCTTATTTTTATTTATTTATTTGTGTGTTTTGTTTACAATTTTGGTTTTGAAATTTCTGATTATTGTTTTAGGTTTTTTATTTCATTTTTTTTCAAAGTTTTAGTTTTTCGATTTTTTGTTATTATTATTTTTGTGTTTTTTTATTTTCAACTTTTTCTTTTATATTTTATATTTTTTCTTTTGAATTTCGTTTTTGTTTTTGTTTTTTTATTATTGTTTTGTTTTTAAAGTTTATTTTTGTTTTAAAAAATAACATAAATAAGCATAAAATAAAAAACTAAAAAAATGTAAACAAAAATGAGGAGAAATATTTGTTTTCCATTTTTCTTTTAGTTTTGAACTACAATTTGCAATGAAGATGATAAAATAAAGGTTAGAAATGAAAAATAAAATCAAGTACAAAAAATAAGTCAAAATTAGAAAAACAATAAACATTTTTAGTCACGGAGATTCAGTCCAAATATTATTAGACCAATGGGCAAAATGGGCCGCATGGGATGTATTTTAATGAGTTCAAATTTGCCTAAAAATTCTAGGCCATCATTGAAGTACTCCATAAGGGTAACTTTGATGATTTTTTTAAAATCATTCACTAATCCGTTTTCAATGTTATAAGTTGTATTATGAAAATAAATAAATTGGTTTATTTCAACTATGGATAAAGTACCTTTTGTTTGTATAAAGTTTGGGTTGTCATCGAAATACTCGGTAAGGGCAAGTTTGACGATATTTCAAAAATTATTCACTAATCTGTTTTCAATGTTATAAGTTATGTTATGTAGTGTTATGAACGGAGTTTATGTAAAAAAAAAAATGGTTTATACCGTTTATTCGTTCAAAGTTACCAAAAAAAATTGGGTCGTCATCGGCTGCCTTGGGGCTGTGCATTTAGAAAAGTCAAATTTTAAAAAAAAATTAAATATAAAATTTACTTAAAAATTAATGAAAATTATCATTGTCTAATAAGTGTGCTTTTTTAAAATTAGATTTAAAAAAATTCGAATTGGAGAAAACTGGGAGTGAACAAGAGAGGGAGATGATTCGTTGGGATTTTTGTTGTTTTTGAAAAAAAAAAAAAAAAAAAAAAATCTTTAAATATATTATGAAAATAGATTATTATATTGGATAATGAAAAATTAATCAATTTTTTGAAAATAATTTTTTATTTAAGTTCGAAAATGCATGTTAATTAATATATTGAACGATTTTCTTAAATATTTAAATAAATAAATAAAATCTGTTGGGATGCGGCCAATTTCTAAGAAATTGCAAATCCATGCAAGTCCGGTAATAAAGTTTACTATTATTATTAAACAAGTAAAGAAGTCCAAGTTTATTAGTCTACTATCTCGTTACTTTTTATATAATAAGGAATATGTTTTTTGACTTTTGCAAGTAACATGGGTATAATTGAAATGAAGATTAATCAGTTGGAAATTTAAAAAAAAGGGATCTAATTTTAAAAAAATCTCGTCTAACATATAAATTTTGTTTTAGTCTTTTAAGTTGGATTTCAGTTGAATTTTAGTCTCGCATTGCAAGGATTGTAAAAAAAAATTGGTGTATAAATTCGGTTTATAGTGAATATTAGTTACATATAACGAATATTAGTTATAATTTAATAATTGTTATATTTTTTGTTACATGTAATATTAGTTACATTACATATATTTGTGTAATATTTGTAACATTTAACAAATATTACACATATAAATTAGTTTAATATTAGTTACATGTATTTATATACATTTAGTTACATGTAACTGATTACATGTATTTTTGATGATTTTTGTTACATTTAATAATTTTTTACACACGTATTAGTTACATGTTACGAAATACAGTAACATTTGTTACATCTAACAAAAATTTACACACAAAATTGTTTCATGTAATCGCGCGTTTGTAGGCACGTGTAGTGGACTTCTGTCCTTTTAAAATAGTCGGGACTAAAACACAAATTCCTTCCGCCTCATGGACTTTTTTAAAATTAATGGTGAAATAAGGGATCTCCCACCGAATGACACTGCAATTAACTTGATCAAATGTTCTACAGTATTGGGTAATTCTATAAGTCTACCCTTTTTTTTTTTTTTACAATATATATATATATATATATATAATTGCTAAAGACACACCTTAAAATAATTAATTAAACTGGGTTGCTAAAGGTAAGCAGTAAGCACTGCATATTCCATCCTTATATATATATATATATAATTGCTACAACTTAAAATAATTAATTAAACTGGGTTGCTAAAGGTAAGCAGTAAGCACTGCATATTCCATCCTTATTTTCATTCCCTCTCTCACTTATCTCTCCCGGCTGCTCTCTCTATCTCACCAAAAGCCCTCATGTGGTTCATTATCCCTCCATAGCAACTCTGGATCCCTTGCCAAAGGTAAATTATTGAAACTCCCCTGCAAGAGATTAGAAATTCAATTTTATTTTATTTTTTCATTATGAACGTTGTAATTATTCAAAGGTTAGTTTATGTATCTTAAGTTGTTTACTTTAATAGGGTGTTTTTATGAGGTTATTCTCTTCTCCAAGTTTGATTTTCCCCATAAATTGTAGAAGACGTTGGGGTAGGACTAGGTTGAACGCCAGACTTATAGTCCATGCAAACCTCTGTTTTGGCGGACTTGTAAGTCCAACCATTGCATTGGTGCTCGGACGAGCACCTTTGTTTTGCGCGGACTTGTTTGTTCGCGCAGATCTGATTACCAACTGTTACAATGTTTTTTTGTTTATTTATCTATACAAAAATAATTAAAAATGAAGAGTATTACTTTTCCAAACTATAACGTAGAGGTGATTAATAGAATTAGGTCGAGTTGTCGCCCTTCCCCTTTTTTAGATTGATTTTGGGTTTAAATTATTTTTTAGAAAATACATATTTTTGCTGCTTAAAGAAAAGAAAAAGTTGCTCCGTGTTCTACCGAAGTCACAAATTTTGTTTTCTGGCGTGAAATGTTTAATGTAAGAGTTAATAGCACTTTATTCCCTTGTCGTTTGACACATTTGCACTTTACCTCCTATGGTTTGAACTTCGCCACTTACCCACCTGTAATCTTGGACTTAAGTGCAAATTTAACATTTTCTGTCAAATTTGACAATTTTACTTCTCACGCGCCATTTATGAAGCTGGGCATGATTTATCTCTAAATCACAATTTTATTATTCCTATTTTACCCCTATTATTCCTCTACATAATATACAACCATCTATACACATCTCACACAATTTTTTTCCTTCACCAATCCAATTTTTTTTTTTTTCCTATTTTCTCTCTTATTATTATTTTTCATATCTTCAAATTTTTATGGTGATATTGGGATGAATTTCAGAAAAAAAAAAAAAAAAAAAAAAAAAAAAAAAAAAAACAAATATTATTACAATTTTTGCTATGTTTATGGCAATGAATGTGTAATCTTTGATCTATCCATCTTTTGTCTATTGACCTATTATCCAATGAAATTCAAAATATACAATAATTTAATACATCTCAAAATGCACAATTTCACCGTAATACATCATGTTAATATATCAAAATATATCAAAATGTCAACAATTATATTTCACCATAATGTATTATTGTAATACATATCCCATTAAAATACTTCAAATTAAAAACTGTAAACACCATTGCATTAAAACTAGAAATTTGAGAACAAAACACAAAACAAACGCCAATTCAAATACAAAAAACATATACGAATTCGTTTTGAGTATAAACACATACAGAATCTGAAATATTGATCGCTTGATCTTGATTCCAAAACCGAAGATCATCAGTAGAGTTGCAGCAAACAATCCCATTCGTTGTAGAGAGATATCGATGGTGGCGATTTCGGCGAAAAACTGTTGGCGATGACATCGATCCAGACGATTTCGAGGGAGATGGTGGCAACGACATCGACCTACATGACGATTTCGGCGAAGAGAGATTTATTACAGCGCCGAAACATAGGCCGGGGAAGAGGCCTTTGTGGAAGACGCCGTAGGAGATGAGGGGGATGGCTGGAACGGCGTTTGTTATGGCAAAAACATCATTAAGCTCAAACGGACCTTCTCTGGGTTTATGATGAGACTGAATTTCAAACCCAAAACAAACAAACAAAAAAATCCAAAATCATTCAAATATCTTAATTTCATAACACGACACACACTGTTTTCACTTTGTAATACTGAAAACCAATTCATTCGATGTCCAAATCAAGTGGAAAAGTGGGAAGAAAATTAAAGAAAAACATAACAAACCTCGTGCATGTGCCATAAAGAAGCATTCCCACCTAAAGATTTGAACACACCCAGTTCGATTAAACAATGATAGTTATACGTTAAACGCTTCGAATTTCGGTAAATTATAAAGTGAATTGTTCTTACAGCTGCTTCAAATAAGAGTGCAAATGTCCCAAACATTTTTGAATAAGGGATATCTCCACCCTATGAAAATGGAAGAACAAAATTAATTAATTAATTGATTGATTGATTAATTAAAACCCAAAAAAAATGGAAGGGAATTGAGGTTTATTACCTCCACTTGCCATGAAAATATGGAGTATAGCGCCATAACAACCATGGAAGTAATCCCCAAGATGGACATCTCCGTTTCTTCGATGTTAGGATCCGGATCTGTTGTTCGCCATTGTTGGGGTTCGCGGCGGACTAACCGGATAACAAAGAGATAGAATTACATCATGCATCGAATTAGAGAAACACGCTGCAACTAAAATCTCAAGAGTGGAATTTAAAAACGAAAAATCCCAAAAATCCTCAAAATCAAACAAGAAATCTCAAGAAATTAGACCTAAGCTAAAATCTGACAAGAAAAAATCGTAATTAAGCACAACAATCACAAGAAACAAGATGATAGAAGTTGCGAGTTGCGCTTGGTAGCCCAAATCTGGCGATGAATTCGATATAGCATCGCAGTAGATGTGAACTGAACAAATCGTGACAACTTCTTGCACGATTTCTTCCAACACTTTTCAACAACCGAACAGATATTGCACGATTCTTCCAAAACCTTTTTATCGTTCTCGGATCTGGCATAAGAAATCATAAACTGCAAAAGAAATCGAAGAATATGAGATCAAAATGAAAGCAAAATATGGGAAATGAATGGGAAAAATGAACAAAATCGAACAATCGGAAAACAATCTAGGGTTATCGTTCTCAAATTTGGAAGGATTGTGAGATGAACGACCTAGGGTTCTCAGATCTACGTGAATGATGAACAACAGTGAGAGTGAGTGATGAACGTCTGAAAAATGGAAGGATCTTGCAATCGGCTGGCAGAAGGATAAAAGGAATGAGGGTGAGATGTGGAACGACGGTGAGAAAGGGTGAGGAACAAATGAACGAGCGTCTAAACAGTGAGGAATGATGATGAAATGCAGAGGGTGAGCATCGGTTTGAGGGACTTGTCTAAAAAAAAGGTTTGAGGGTAAAATGGATATTTTACATTTTCCGTCAACGGAGTTAACATTTCACTTAGGTCCAACAACCACAGGGGAGGTAAGTTCAAACCACAGGGGGAGTAAAGTGAAAATAAGACAAACCACATAAAGGTAAAGTACTATTAACCCTTTAATGTAACTTCATTTACACCATTTCATTTTTATTTGTTAATCATGAGCTTAATTTGTATATGGAGAATAGTTTATAATGGTTCTTACTCGGACAACCCTTATCTTAGAATTTTGATTTTCATATTAAATATTTTTTGCTCGATTTTGTTGATATTTATTTTTTACTTGTAGTATGGACAAATAAACATCTAGGGGACAATGTGTCCTTTGTAAAACTTCGTATCGGAGAAACCGATCAAGACTTCTACCACAACTTGAAGAAATTGGAGGTCAAAGCTAATGAATCATTAAACGTTGACCAAGGGGTGGTAGAGAAAAGTAATATTGTCGGGACATTTCCCCAAAGAGCCGGAAGAAACTACAGTTATCACTAGCTATAACAACCATGTAATTTATCGGAAAGGAATAATCAAGTAGAAGAAAGTTCAAAAAAATTCCTTGATTATTGCTAATTAAATGCTACAATTTTTGTTATATTGAAATTGAGTTTTAACTATTTGTAGACTGCACCAACTGAAATGCGGACAACTCCCGATGTGTCCACTTATAGTCTTTTATTCTTGGCCCTGCCGCGCTTATTCTTTTTGAGATGTGGCTCAAGTCATGGTGTCTTATTGGGATGCACAATCTCTTTCAATTTCAATAGTGCATTTTTCTGTTGCACTAGAACCCATGTCTCAAAGAAATCTATAAGCAGTATGGCATCGGTTTTGCAATTTCATGTAGCATTGCTCAGATCGGGTAGTATTGACAACTTCTTCCAAATCACATCAAGACTATCTAAAGGGATAGGCCCAAAAGCCCTTGTGTATTCAACAATCTCGTGGGCACAAGGTAAGTCATGGGTTCATCGAACACGATACCCACCATTAGACACATCATTCCCTATAGTATTCACACGCGTAGCAATATAATATCTAATGCATAAATCGCCACAAATCCTCTCAACTCCCTATAATCGGCAGGATAGAAGTCATGTTACACAATCGTCAAACTTTTTTTTAAATGAATACTTCGCATTAGTAAGTTGAAACTCCAACAAAGCGTAAATCTTAAACCAACACGACTTGAAGCTCCCTTGACTAGATCCCAACTGTTGTTCTAGCATTGAATGTGAACTCTCGCCCTATTCGCAATCACATTACCAAAGCATATTACTTGATCAGTCCACATAATTACGAATCTCTATTTATATGGAGTTAACCAACTGTCCATCACATATGACACGGTATCCCGATGTCCACAAAAGTCAACTTGCAGCATATGTAAATGTCGTGAGTATTCGTCCTTGTCTTTTGATAACACTAGCAAATTACAAGCATGATTGAACTTCTCCTGTTGATCACCTATTGAATAGTTTCTTATAGTTTGCAAGAACATACTTGCTAAGGCCACCGACAAAATAAATGTTTTGTGGTCAAAAAAATATCACCTATGGCATGCATGAAGGCCAACTGTCTGTCTGTGACTATAACACTAGGGGCAACATCCTTCTCCATCATTGTTACCAAAATTCCTAACTACCATTTGTAGTACTCAACTTTATTATTCTGAAGGAAAACATAGACAACTGAAAACATCATTGTAGTAGATGTCACACCAACAATGTCTAGCAAAAGAAGGCGATACCGATTGGTCTTATATGTGCCACCCATAATCAAAACTATTATAAAAGTACGCAACAACTCTATACTATTCAAATGCGTCTAAAATAAATCATGATTGTATTAGAATTTGAGATTGTTCTATGCCACTTTATGTAATTATGCTCATGTAATTTTTTCAATAGTTGTTGAATTAATGACCTATCGGCCTTCTCTTTGACCTGATATTTCTGCCTTGCATTGTAAATAGTATTCATTGCTATCACACTTGTTGGATTCTTGTTCTTCAGGGTGTAAAAAACCTCATTTGGCTGAACCAAGTTCTTAGACATGTCAATCAAGATTTCTGTTTCATCTGGTGTCAATCCACCGACATAAATATGGCTCTCCAATTGTTTTGTTGCAAGATGATTGTGAAATCTGTATGAAACAACCAACACCCAATCGTAAATCGTGTCTAACTTCTTTCCTTTCAAACGGAATGGACAACCACATCTTTTTGTTCCAATACTTTCCCTTGTCATTTATTATTATTATTATTATTATTATTATTATTATTATTATTATTATTATTATGTCTATCAACTTTCTAACTTGTTGTTTCTCTCGATTTTTTTTTGGTAAACACCTCCACTCTCGCAATCAAGTATTACATAGTTTTTTTTTCTTTGATAGCCGCCATAGAAGTCCTAATTATGATTACAAATCCACGTCTTTTATCGACTTCACGTGCCCAAACTATAATAGGTTTTCGACTTGAGAAAATCTACCAAAAATAAATAAATAATCAAACATTACTTAAATTGAGCATAACATAGTATATCCACATCATTTAAAAATGTCTAGGTATCAAATCAATAAATTACCTCTTAAGTCATGAATTCATTGCTATAATTGGGCACAATTTTATTCCTGTGGACATATAAGTTTGTATAGACATTATTTGCGCAGACCAATAAGTCTATCCAAATGCGATTCATATGGACTTGTGAGTCCATAAATTTTGTGATTTGAAGAGTTTGGAGGTTTTGAGAAAAAATGGAGAAATCTACCAAAAACGATTTTAAAATGTACAATTGATGCTTTGGGTTGTTCACTACTTATGATTTTTTCAAAATTTGTTAAAATTTGCCCGCAATGATGGAAATAGGTGATTCCTAGAGTTTGTATTAATGATGGTGGTTGAAGGTTGTTGAAGTAGAAAGGAGGGAAAATGGTTATTTGAAAGAGAAGAAGAGAGTGTAAAGAGGGAGGTATTGTATATAGCTTAAATGAAATAGGAGTAAATGATATTTATTTACTTTAATAAATGATACCTTGAATGGTAATTTAATATAAAGATAAAATTTTAATAAATTTTTTTATTAAAAAAAGGGGTGTAGACCTAATAAGGTGGGTTGTACATTTGGACGCACGTACAATATTATCTAGCACCTTAATGAGTTTACGTCATTTTGATAAATACCAATGACACAATTTGTTATTTATAATACCTCACATTCTTTCTCTTTTCAGTTTAGTTATCCAAAACACCTTCCATCACATTTTATAGACCCCTCATAATATATATATATATATATATATATATATATATATATATATATATATATGTTTATTTAAAATTTTCTATTTTTTATTTTTTATTTTCTCTATTATTATATATTTTTAACTTGATTTTTTATTTTATTTGTTTTTTTTTTAACGGAATTTTTAAAAAAATAAAAAGTAATAATCTAGAAACAAAATGCAAAAAAAAAAAAAGAAAAAAAAAGTAGGATTTCAAAAATAAAAAATAAATTTAAAAAAAGAAAAAAAAACATATATATTTTTTAAATGTAAAATCGTTTTTTGTTTTTTATTTTCTAGTTTTTTTTATCTTTTACTTATTTTCTATATATATCATATACAAAAATAAGAAGAAGAAAAAGGGCTAAAGTAGAAAATATTGAACAAAAGCAAAAAAATATAAAAGTAAAAAAAAAAAAAAAAAAGAGTTAAAGAGAGTAGAAAAATGAAAATAAAAAAAAAATTAAAAAAATTAAAAATAAAAATAAGAAGAAAAAAAATGTTACAAGGGTATATTTTTGTCAACAAAATGTGATATAAAGTTTTTGAAATATTATGAAAATAATAAAATACGACCTTGGTATTTATCAAAATGACAAAGAATGTCTTTTGTATAAACACCCTCAATCAAATTACTCATGACATTGTGAGTTGCTGATTGCTAAAAAATAATACCCTTAATTTAGTACCGCGATACTGATATAGTACGGGTACAAGTAAAGTGTCGAATCACAAGGATCAGTCTTGTAACTATCAATTTCTAATTATTTTTCTTTCTTTAACGAAAATGAGTTTTGTTTTTGTTTAGGTCTTTAAGTGAAAGAAAATAAATACTAAATTTAAAACAAATGAGAATAGGGAACCGGGTTAGGAATTATAAGTTCGTATTTTAGAATTTATGTTATTCTTGTATTTTCTTTTTAATTTAGATTCGTGCAAACGAGCGTTTCTAATTACAAGCCGCAACTACTCGAAAAAATTAGATCGATTATTCACTGATATGAACTATCTTCGGTATTTAATTCCTACATTACTTTAATTTAAGATGAATTAACATCTAGACATAACTCATCAAAATCAATAATTAAATTCCAAGAATACTATTGTATGATCGTTAGATCTAAATCACAGGTACTAGATCTAATGTTCTAGTAACAATTGAATTTTAAACTGAAAATCTCTATAAGAACATTTTTAGATTAACTTCAATCATGATAAAACTATACCAAGGGTAACATTCTTTATCATACAATTGTTTAAACATAATCCAAAATTAAATCAAAACCACAATATAAATGAAGCCAAAATACTTAGCCTAAGCCTAACTCGATTGAAGGGAGATTAGCCGTCTATGGAATGATGTTCTTCCTAACAATATTCAACAAAAGTTTCATAAAGAATACTCCCAAGAAACTCGGCATCCAAAATTACGAATAGAGTTTTTTTAAGAAAAGAGAAAAAAAAAAAAAAAAAAACTAAGAAAAGAAGAATAAAAATAGTGTCGAAGCACGCTGTTAAATAAAAAAAACTCCCCGAAAAAGTACCCAAAATGAAGAAAGAAAAAAGTAATAAATAAATAGAGGAATCAAAGAATAGAAAATCTCCACTGTCTGAAAATCTTATCATTTTTTTCCTTAATCGTTTTTTTTTTTTTTTTTTTTCCAATGGCCTCTTAATTACATAATTGATGATCAATTGTAATATCCATATCATTCCAAAAAAACAAATTCGGCCTCTCAATTTTGGCTTTGCCACGGTTCAAAACAGATCAGAAATAGTCTGCAGGCAAGGTGCGCGCATCTCGGGCGCGACATTTAGCATGTAATTACTGTCAACTTCGGATGTCTGTATCTTTCTTATATGAATTTTAATTTTTCCATATAACCAGTCATTGGAAAACTTAAAGAATCTAATTTCATAAGCAACTCGTTTTATCCTAAAATTTTAACTGTACGATTAGTTATTACCAAAAAAGTAGACAATGGTCTTCTTTCTAGTGCCGTAAACCTCGATTTTTATCCGGTTGATAATTTTCTTACTCATTTTGCTTCTAAATAGTGTGTTTGATCCAGTTATTCAAATATACAAAAACAAATAAAATAAATCAACACACTAATTTATTTAATTTAAAAGATTCATAAACCTTAGATTGATGGTTTGAGATCGCGTAAAATGCGGCGCGATCACACCCCCTAGACCTAAATTTTGCTAGTCTTTGAGTAAAACAAAATATGTTAATTAAATGAAGAAGCCACTTTCATAGGGAACACGGTTGTATTTAGTGCATGCAACAAGTCTTTTAAACCCCTAAGTCATCCTCAGTGGATGAGTTTTAGTCTCGTGAGAGTTTACAGTGATGATACCACAAACATCCCAAGTTCTTATTGTTATTTGTACTCTTCACAAAAGATTTGTCAATCATTTTCAATGCTAGCACATCAAATCGAGAACATTCAAAAAATAGTAAATTAGCCATTGATTTCCTAGCATTTGACCCCTAACAATATTCATTTTTTCACCCACATCATACACATGATTTTCATTTATAATGAATTGACTACAAAGTGGCTAGTTACCTGAATTTCAACAATCAAACAAATTTTCTCCATAAACATTTATTTATTTATTTTAAATATATCTTCTTCTTTTTTAAATAAGTGAAGTGTGCAATACTAACCTTACTGGGCTTTCTAAAATGTCTGTGTAGCGAGTGTTAAGTCAATGATCACAATCCAATTGGCTCGGGGTATTAGGTGTTAAGACACCCTTCAAGATTAATAACTCAAAAAAATTTAGGTTTCGAAGTTAACGAGACACTTATTGTCTTAAAAAATCTCTTCCTCCTTTCGACACAAACACTTAAAGCTTACTGCAGCAAGAGATTCGATTACTTAGCGAAAGTTTATCATTAAGACAGAAAATCACTATTATTAACACAATTTTTTTTATATGTAGTAATAATACTCTAGGGATAAGTTATTATTATGCTAAAACTCAGCAAATTGGTACATATATTAAGTTTAAAATATAAATAAATGTCAAGATACATGCGAAGATCGAAAAATGACATACTTTTATAAATCAGTGTTACACTCCAATGACTATTCAACTAATTCAAGTTTGTATTCGACAAACGTGTTTTCATAGGATAGATTGACAATATCACAATATGGAATAACAAAACTAATACAAGCATTTATTCCCCCAAACCTAAATCTAGTATTATCCTCAATGATAAGAACACACAAGATCGTAAGAGAATGAACAATAGCACCTGATTTATTGGCAAAAATACCACATTTGATGGCATAGAACACACCCCCAAACCTATGTATTTGCACTATCAAAATAATCACAAAAATTTATGAGTTAAAGAAATTAGTCAATCAATCCAATCCTTACCAAGTTGTATTTATTTATTATTATTTTAATATATATATATTAGTTTTTTTTATATTACTATTAATTTTTTTTGTGTGTGTGGGTTGCCTCCCACATTGTGCTAAGTTTAATGTCTTCAGTCAAATGGTGGGGGGCTACATCTATCCGTAATGAAGTAACCATTTTTCGCACCTTTTGCTCAGTCACCCTACAATCTACCATATGTGACCTGCAAAAGGTGCTCAAGCCCACAAATATCATTTTGGGAATAAATCCCAATTCTTTTTTTAGGGGCCTTTTTTGTTATCCCATCAATAGGACTTTCAATAAACGATAATTACCGCCAACCCACTCTATATGACAAGATTTAACCTCAATTAGGGTTGGTAGTTGGTCTATTGCTTCAAGTAAATTTTCATTAATTTCATAATGTGGTGTTTCGGGTATAATAGATGTCTCAATCAAAGAAAAATTAACTAAGTGTGTCTCTAATGGTTGGATGTAAGACCCTGATTTTTTCTTATACGTACAATTTGAGTCGCATTGGAGCACATTCGAAAATAACGAGGTGGATAGCGTTATTAATTATGTGATTTAAAATTTTAGGGGGCGAATTGTAAGTTTCAAAACAATAAAATTAGAATTGAGTTAATTTATAAATCTACGTAAAATAAAGGGGGGCTTGGTGTAAATTATATATAGAGAGAGAGAGAAAAAAAAAGGCGGTGGAAATTGGAGGAAGGAAAAATGGCCCCTTGGCCGGCTATTTGATCACACACACATATTAATATATATATATATACACAGAGGAACAGAGAGAAGGGAGAAGGATCGAGAAGCAACGAGAGAAAAGAAAGAGAAGGTAAGGTCGGTAGGGGCTTGGCCTCTGTTTTGAACTCATATATATATATATATATATATAACTTCATATACATACCTGGGAGGAGAAGAAAAACAGAGAAAGAAGGTGGCCGGCGGTGGGTTGCCATTCGGCAGTGAGAAAACTAAAGAGAGAGAGAAGGTAGTTCGTCTGGTGAGTGTGTGTGTTCTATTTTGATTGTTCGTGTGCGTGTGCGTTGTTTCGCCATCGGTCGGTATGTGGGTGTCGTCCGGCCGTGTGTTGTGTGTATGCTTGTTGTGGTGTGTATGTGCTCCGAAGGTGACGGTGGTATCGTGTTTGTCTGGGTGTGGGTGTTTAGCTGTCGATGGTGGATTCATGTGTTCGTTGTGCATATGAGTGTTCCATGTTTCTGTTGTACAAATGATTGGGTGTGTGCATGTGTTTGTGAGGTCTGTAGGTGTTGTGTGTGTTGTGATGGTTGCTCATGTATGTGCTGTTGTTGTGTATTCCGGAGTGTGCGTATGTGTCGCCGCCGGTTAGCTGGCCAGCAGTAAGTGAAGGTTAGAGAGAGAGTAGTGGTGGTGTGTGTGCTCTATGTAGGTGTATGTATGTTCAAAGGTTGCGGTGTGCATGTGGGTGTTCGATGTGTGTATGTGTTGTATATGTATGGATATTCAGAAGAGGGGGGTTGCCGGAGTTAGTGAGGAGAGAGAAAGTGGTCGGCGGGAAAACTTCAAAACAGAGCAAAACAATGAAGACGGGTTCTTGCCTAGGCGGTGGTTCTTCCGCCTCGGCGGAGAAGCGTCAGTGTGCATAACAAAAAGGAAGGAAAGCGTGTTCGCCTAGGCGGTGAAAGATCAGAAAGTAAGGGGAGACGGTCCGCCTTGGCGAGGTTTTCTTTGCCTAGGCGGTGGGAGAACAGTGTGTAGTAAAGAAGAGAAAGGAGGGACGTGGACCTCAGCGGTGGGGAGTTCACCTAGGCGGTAAGAGTAGGAGCAAAATCTAGGAATTTTTAAGGAGATCGACAACCGTTTCGGAATGGGTAATGTTTCTCGTTATATTTTATAAATGTTAACTGTAATTACTAGCATCGAAAATGTCAAAATGGTGATAATAAATATTGAGATCGCTCATATGAATAAATTCGATATAGTAAACGTTAAATGAAGCAATATTAGTGGAATAGTAATATTTCATAATAAAATATGGAGAATAGAAAATTACGGGATTTAGGGTTGCATGGCATGATTAGGTTGTTTTTACATAAAATATTAATTTAGACCCTGTCACTATTAGGTTCACAGGCACCGAAGTACCGGTAGAGGATAGTCGGTAAAAGTCTTCAGAACGGATCACCAGGTGAGTGTACTGTCTTCTAGAAATTTATTTTCATATATATATGATGAAAAAATGTGTTTATTTAAAATTGGACAAATTTATAACTTATATGGATCAAACGTATTTTGGGTGTTTCTAAAATTGTAGATTTTATTGTTTTTTCTAAAAAGGTGGAAGTTGATTGTTGACAGAGTTGTGGTTGTTGAGGTGGAAATGAGTTATTGTTGTTGAGGTGAGGTGAAAATTGGTGTTGGGTATTCACCTGTTTGGCATAATCCAGCAGAGCGTTGTTCACCTGCTTGGCATAATCCAACAGAGCGTTGTTATGTCCCGCTAGGAATGTGATCGCGCCACATTTCATGCGATCTAATATCACTAATCTATATTTTGTTATTCATTTGAATAAATTAAATTAGTATAATTAATTTATTTTATTTACTTTTGTAGATTTTTGGAATTAGAGCAAAAATAATATAATTCGGAGCAAAATGGAACAAACAAAGAACAAAAATAATTACAACCCGCAATCCGTCTTGCGATCCACGCATGAAATAAGGGAATTAAATGGAAAAATGATTTTTGGTAAATTAATGAGGATTTACCAATTAAGGGTTGGACCCCCATATTACAATAGCAATTTGGGTAATTAAGGACTTTCAAGAGCAATTAAAGGGAGAATAAAAAGAGACTATTTTTCGATAATAAAGAGAATTTTCGGCCAACTGCGGAGGAGGGATTGAGTATATTATTCATTCTCCATTAAGAAGGGATAAAAAATGGTAAGTCCATTTCATTGTATAAGTTGACCATTACTCAACAGTAGTGGGGGGATTTCATTTGATTTTTCTTTCTTTTCCTCTTTTTAGGGGTTTCGGCAGTGGTAGGGAGGGGAGTTTTCCTTTTGTATTTTTTCTATACATACTGTGGGAAATTTGGGAGAAAAATAAATGAAGAATAAGGTCATGGACAACTAATCTCCCTTTAATCGGGTAAGTATTTTGGGTTTCATGTAATATTGTATTTTTAATTTAATTTCGAATTATGTGTGAACAATTGTATGATGATGAATATTGTGTTTGAAATAGTTTCATTGTAGTTGAATTTATTTTCAAGATGTTCTTGTAGAGATTTTGAATTTTAAATTCAATTGCTTCTAGAACATTATATCTAGTACCTGTGGTCTAGATCTAATGATCATACAATCGTATTATTAGGATTTAATTATTGGTTTGGATGATTAATGCCTAGATTGTAATTCACCCTAAATTAGAGTAACGTAAGAATTACATACCGAAGATATATCATGCCGAAGAATCATAAATCGAATCTTTCTGAGTAATTCCGGCTTGTAGCTAGGAACATTCGTTTACACAAATCTGAATTGAAAAGAAAATACGAATCCCACATGAGTCAAAATACAAAATCCGTATTTCCTAACCCGGTTATCTATTTCTATTTGTTTTAGATTAGTATTTTATTTTTCTTATATTAAAAACCAAAAACTCACTTTTACCAAAGAAAAAAAAATAATTGAATTTAATAATTACAAGACCGATCTTTGTGGTTCAACACCCTACTTGAACCCGTACTATATCAGTATCACGGTACCATTTTAAGAGTATTATTTTTTAGCGATCAAATTTTGGCGCCGTTGCTGGGATCGGCATCGCTAATTGTTGAATTTAATTATTATTCTTTCGTTCTCTTACTATTTAATAATAAATAAATAAAAATCAGAAAAATAATATAAAGAAAAGAAAACAGAAACAGTAACCAAAAAAAAAAAAAAGACTGAAAAAAAAAAATCAGTAAACGAAAAAAACAAACAGTGTCGAAAATAAAAAGAAAAACAGCAAAAAAATAAATAAAGAAAACAATAACAAAAGAAGTGAAAGGGAAACATTAAAGAAACAAAAAACAAATCAGTAACTTCAATATTTTTCCATTTTAGTTGTTTTTTGGCGAGATTTTTTTATTTTGTTTATGTGTTCATTATTCTTTTTTTATTTTCCCACTTCTATCTAGAAAAAAAAAAACTGTTGCTTGCCTTTTTGGTTTTTTTTCAGTGTTCAATAAATCTTTTTTGTTTTCCCACTAGTGTTCCAAAAAAAAAAAAAAAAAGACAGTAACGGTAACGGTAACAAAAAATAAATAAATAAATAATAGTTATAATAATAATTCTTTTAATAACAATAAACCAATAAAAAAAATATAGCAAATAAATTAAAAATAAAATAAAATTCATTGAGACTAGGGTAGATCGATTATGATCCTGAGAGATTAGTCACGTCAATTGCAGCATTTAAATATTCTAATTTCTCAAGATCGCAATTTAATCCATATTCATGTACGGTATACCAAAATTCTAACAATTTCACCAATCAATATCCTTACAATTATCAAAATTCCACGTATCCCTATCATAATATTTATTCCGATCCATATTATCCGCCACCCGAATATAATCAATACTCGAATAATTATGGATGGGATCAACAATATTATAGTGAGCCCACAGAGTCGTACTTTTCCGATCAATCTTATTACCAACTCCAATGCCAACCACCATTCTCCCAAAAAGTTAGGAATTTCGAACTCATTAAAATACAACAAGTTCTAAAAGACTTGAAAAAGCAACACAAAAACTTAGCAGAGATCCGTCAAACCTTAGCAAAAACCCGTCAATTCTTAGCAGAATGAGGTCAAATCTCAGAAATTCAAGACCAAATCTTAGGAAGACGAGACCAAGGCCTAGAAGAGGAAACTAAACAAGTATAAATTCAAATCAGGTGGATCCTTGAAATATTAAATGAGGAAAATGCAAAGAGTAGTTTGGAGGTTGACAATTGGGTAGGTGTTGAGGAGAATTCGGGCAAAATCGGTGGAGAACTCCAATGATATGATCTTGAATTTGAGGCATATTTGGCTCAACCATCACCATTTAGTGAGGCAGAGAAGAAAGTGAGATATGATAGTGATAGTGATTGGACGAGCTTAGAAGATGAAAATACGTACATGGAAAAGGTTAGGCTAGAAAATCTTAAGAAAAATAAGATCGAATAATTGATGACACATTTAGATAATTTCCCTATGATTAAAACGTCCATTATACCCATGCCACCGGATCCCAAAATTAAGGGATATCTTTTTGATGCAGTGAACCGGCAGTCAACCCTAACCAAAGATAATTCATTTCATATTCAAAGGGTTAATGTAACTCAACTTCTCTTTGGGGGCTTGATAAAAAAATCACCAAGTAAGTCCCACAGAAAAAAAATGAGATTTGATTCGGGAAAGAAGTTGAAAAAGTTGAGTGTTGCCCACAACCCTTCCCTGATCGACTGGAGAGTAACTCAACAGAAGGTGAGGAGCGGGTTACTTCACTACGGATAGGGGGTTTAAGACGACACTCAACGTCCGGCTGAAGACAATAAATTTAGCGTTGAGTGGGTGGCAACCCACTGTTGTTTTCAATTTATTCTTTTAGTTTTTACTTGATAAGTTTCCTTGAGTGTTGTGTCAGACAGCTTTACGAGCATTGTGCACCGATTCATTCAGGATATGCAGTTTCGTTACGTCAGGTTGTATCTCTCCTTACCAAATTAATTTTGTACTTTTCTCATTGAGGACAATGCAAGATTTAGGTTTGGGGGGGGTAAATGCTTGTATTCCTTCAGATATTTTATTTCGCACTTAATTTTTTTCAATCTATCCTATGATAACATGTCTGTCAAGTACGAACTTGAGTTTGCTAAAATGATCATTGGAACATAGGACTTATTTCTAAAAATATTTTTTTTTTCGACCCTTACATGCATTTTAACTTTCTTTTATTCTAAATTTAGTACATGAGTTGGTTTGCTAAGTTTTGACATGAGAATAACTTAACCCTGAAAATAAAAAAAAATAAAAAATAAAAAATAATAATAATAATGTGTGTTAATAATAATAATTCTTTGTCTCAATAATGAACTTTCGCTGAGTAACTGGGTCTCTTGCTTCAGTAAGTTTTGAATGTTCGCATCAAAAGGGGAAAGTGATTTGTTAAGACAGTAAATGACCTATTAACCTCAAAGTCTAAGATGTTCGAGTTATTAAGTCTAAAGAGTGCCTTAACACCTAATGCCCCGAGCCAACTGGATTGGGAACATTGACTCAACACTCGCTACGCGGACACCTTAGAAAGCCCAGTAGGGTTAGCATTGCACAAGTCACTTATTTTTAAAAAAAAAATCATATAGACAAATGCATTTTTATTTCAAGAAAAGTAGTTTGATTGTTTAAAACTAATTGACTAACTACTTGTACTAAATTCATTATAGATGAGAGTTACATATATGTTATGGGTGCAAAAATAGATATTGCTAGAAATCACTTGCTATGAGATTAATGACTATTTCAGTAACTCTTATATGATCTCAACTGAATATGTTAGTATTGGATAGGATTAGTAAATCTTTTGTAAGGAATAAAATTCACAAAAATGAATTTTAATGTTTGTAGGTATCATCACTGTAAACCCTCACGAGATTATACTCGTCCACTAGGGGTGACCTAGGGGTTTAAAGGCTTATTGCATGCGCTAAATGCAACCGTGTTCCCTACAAAAGTGGCATTTCATTTAATTAGATATTTAGTTTTGCTCGAGGACTAGCAAAATTTAGGTTTAGGGGTGTGATCGCGCTACATTTCACGCGATCTAATATCACTAATCTATATTTTGTTATTCTTTTGAATAAATTGAATTAGTATAATTAATTTATTTTATTTACTTTTGTAGATTTTTGGAATTGGAGCAAAAATAATATAATTCGGAGCAAAATGGAACAAAAAGAGAACAAAAATAATTACGACCCGCAATCCGTCTTGCGACCCACGGATGAAATAAGGGAATTAAATGGAGAAATGATTTTTGGTAAATTAATGAGGATTTACCAATTAAGGGTTGGACCCCCATATTACAATAGCAATTTGGGTAATTAAGGACTTTCAAGAGCAATTAAAGGGAGAATAAAAAGAGACTATTTTTCGATAATAAAGAGAATTTTCGGCCATTGTGGAGGAGGGATTGAGTATATTATTTATTCTCCATTAAGAAGGGATAAAAAATGGTAAGTCCATTTCATTGTATAAGTTGACCATTACGTAGCAGTGGCAGGGGGATTTCATTTGATTTTTCTTTCTTTTCCTTTTTTTAGGGGTTTCGGCAGTAGTAGGGAGGGGAGTTTTCCTTTTGTATTTTTTCTATACATACTATGGGGAGAAAAATAAATGAATAACAAGGTCATGGACAACTAATCTCCTTTCAATCGGATAAGTATTTTGGATTTCATGTAATATTGTATTTTTAATTTAATTTCGAATTATGTGTGAACAATTGTATGATGATAAATATTGTGTTTGAAATAGTTTCATTGTTGTAGACACGACATTTTTGACCGCCTCGCAAAAATATTATACTTTATTTTATAGTTACCTTTATTTTATTTTCCTGTTTATTTTTGTTTTTGATTGTACCGTATTTGTGCGATTTAATACCGTTAAATTAAGTTTTGTTAATCTCTTAGGTAAATTAAATATTAGTAATTCATTTATTTTTCTTTATTTTTGTAGATTTTTCGAAATGGAATAAAAACGCGTTAATTCGAAACAAAATGGACAAGAAACAGACGAGAACGAGAGAAGTCTAGACAGATCATGTCCAACCAGGATGAGGGCATGTACACTGATCGCACGTGCGACCAGTCTGGTCGCTGTGTAACCAAAATTGTTGGCCACATATGCAGCCAGGGGGCAGAGAGAAAGCTCTCTGCCCAGTGCACCAGTGGGTGCACCCACTCTCTTTTTTTTTTTTTTTTTTTTTCAGTTTATTCCTTACCTTTTGGCCTAAAATTGTTCTCTTCTTTTTTACAGGATTGTAGGAATAATAATGAGAGCTCCCTTATAAATTGAGACTTGGCTCAGACAGGAAGAGAAGAAAAATATTTTGAGAGAGGAGAGGAGAAATTTTGAGAGAAGTTTTGAATAAAATAATATTATTTTTATTTTATTGTAATTTTTGAAGAAGAAGAAGAAAAATGAAGAAAAAAAAATCTCCAAGTTAAGGTTGTAAACTTTTATCTTTTGTAAATCTTACTCTTATTTTTAAAATAAATTGTTATTATACTAAATTTTGAATTTTTTTTTTTTTTTTTAAATTAGATTTTTTTTTTTTTATGAGTAAATAAAACGAGGTGGAAATATCTCTGTCTTCCATTGGAACGGTTTAGATTTAGAAAGGAGATCACCCCCCTCGATATATAAATTGACCTAATTTAAGTGCATATATATATATGTTTGCGTGTGTGTGTGTTTCTTTAACTTGTGTTAAATATAATGTGCTAACAATACGAGGTGGAAAACTTCCAACCTTCCATTGGAACGGTTTAAGTTTAGAAGGAAATTACTCCTCTCGAGGCGCGTGTGTGTGCGTGTGCGTGTGTTTCTTTAACTTGTGTTAAATATAATGTACTAACAATATGAGGTGGAAAACTTCTGACGTTCCATTGGAACGATTTAAGTTTAGAAAGAAATTACTCCACTCGATGCGTGTAAGTGTGTGTGTGTGTGTGTGCGTGTGTTTTCTTTAACTTGTGTTAAATATAATGTGCTAACAATACGAGGTAGAAAGCTTCCGACCTTCCATTAGAACGGTTTAAGTTTAGAAGGAATTTACTCCCCTCAAGGCGTGTAAATGTGTGTGTGTGCGTATGTTTCTTTAACTTATGTTAAATATAATGTACTAATAATACAAGGTGGAAAGCTTCCGACCTTCTATTGGAATGGTTTAAGTTTAGAAGGAAATTACTCCCCTTGATGCGTGTGAGTGTGTGTGTGTGTGTGTGTGTGTGTGTGTGTGTGTGTGTGTATGTGTTTTCTTTAACTTGTGTTAAATATAATGTGCTAACAATACGAAGTAGAAAACTTCCGACCTTCCATTGGAGCAGTTTAAGTTTAGAAGGAAATTACTTCCCTCGATGCGTGTGAGTGTATGTATGCGTGTGTATCTTTAACTCGTGTTAAATATAATGTGTTAACAGATGAGGTGGAAAATTCTCAACCTTCCATTGGAACGGTTTAGGTTTAAAAGGGAGATTACTTCTCTCGATGTGTGTGTATGTGTACGTGTGTGTATATGAGGAGGATTTCAAAATAAAATAAAAACATTCGGATTTAAATTTTGATTGGACTTAATTGGATAAGGTACCATCTTTGGATGGGCATCTTGGGGTGCTTGACACATTCCCCAAGCATAACTGACCCCCGAACTCTTTAAACGAATTTCTGGTCGGACCATGTTATTTTTGGAGTCAAAATTTTACTTAAGCCATTCTTTTAAAAATGTTTTCAAAAAGAAAAATCTGGTGACCTAGCACATCATTTAAACTCAATGCTAGATGGTGACTCCTTTTTCTAAAATAGGCTTAAGTATTTTAATGAGAAAATCGACGTTTTTAAAAAAAACCTTCTCATTTTACCAGCGTATATTTATTTTGATTTCTTTGGAAAATCGGGGCGCGTCAATTGTAGTTAAATTTATTTTCAAGATGTTCTTGTAGAGATTTTAAATTTTAGATTCAATTGCTTCTAGAACGTTAGATCTAGTACCTGTGGTCTAAATCTAACGATCATACAATTGTATTATTGTGATTTAATTATTGGTTTGGATGGTTAATGCCTAGATTGTAATTCACCCTAGATTAGAGTAACGTAGAAATTACATACCGAAGATAAATCATGCCGAAGAATAATAAATCGAATCTTTCTGAGTAGTTCCGGCTTGTAGTTAGGAACACTCATTTACACAAATCTAAATTGAAAAGAAAATACGAATCCCACATGAGTCAAAATACGAAACCCGTATTTCCTAACCCGATTATCTATTTCCATTTATTTTAGATTAGTATTTTATTTTTTTATATTAAAAATCAAAAACTCACTTTTATCAAAGAAAGAAAAATAATTGAATTTAATAGTTACAAAACTGATCCCTGTGGTTCGACACCCTACTTGAACCCATACTACATCAGTATCACGATATCATTTTAAGGCTATTATTTTTTAGCGATCAGAAGGCATATCCTATGGGTGGTATGGTACCGTTGCAACTCCCGATCGTGAGGTTAAAACGATCACATGGCTAACCGGAGTGTGAAGTGGTGCGGTGTGGTGTAACGTGATGTGGTGTGGTGTGTTGTGGTGTTTGTCGTATACGATGAATGAGTTGAATAAATTTGCAATTATATATACTTTATTCATACTGGATTGGTGTCTCCATTTACATTGATATATCTATTATTTCGGTTGCGTTATACTATATATATATATATATATATATATATATATATATATATATATATATATATATATATATATATATATATATACACGTTGTTTTCTGTGGTGACAGGAAAAAATGGGGTTTTCTTTGTGATATGTGATATTTATATGTTTTATATTTGATCCCTCTAAAATGCTTTTATTAAGAAGACAGTACACTCGTAGGTGCAATAACTAGGAGTCGGTCCCCTACTGGCACTAGATAAAGTCCGGCATTGCGGTAGTGAGAAAGCATTTTGAGAGGTGCTGGTTGAAGTGAACCTATGAGAGGTTCACGGTTGTTTTATCTTTGTTGTTATTATTACCTTGTAAGGACGGGTGTGTCCCCATTTAGAGAGTGTATTCAAATAGTATGATCTGATTTGGTGGTTGTGTAATTATGTATGCACTTGTCATTTCCTAGTTGGTTTGGCGTGCAGGTGATATCATGTCGACGTCATGCCGGCCCCAGGGGGATGGGTGTCCGGGGTGGGGTGTGAAATCCTATTTTCCTCATGATTTTCTATCTTAACCTCTTCCATGTACGTATTTTCGACTTGTAAGTCCATCCACTCACCTTCAATCTCATATCCCACTTGATTCTTTACCGCACTACCTATCTAATTGTCAACCTCTAGACCACTTTTCGCATTCTCCGCATTCAAAGCTCCAAAGACATGCTCGATTTGGGATTCTAGCCGAGCTATGGATTAGGAATTTGAATCTATCATTTTGACTTGGTCTTCTAAGATTTTAGGACTTATTGCATTTCATCGGTCTGTTCATCCCTAGTTTCTTGGGGAAACGATGGTTGAGAATGGGGTTGATATTAGGATTTATTGTAAAAATACAACCTGAAAGTTCACTATAATAATGTTGATCCTACTTGTATGTATTTGAACATTGATTATATTCGGCAGACGAGTAATATGGATTGGGATAAACTATCACGACCCGTCCCGGACACCCGTCATCCCGGGGCCAGCGTGACGACAACACACATCACTTGAACGCCAAACCTACACACAGAACGACAATACACATACCAACTATATAGCACCAAAATATAAATATCCATATACAATTTATCTACTATGAGGACATACTCATCCCCAAATATAGGAACAACCAAAATAAAAACCACAAACCTCTCACAGATTCACCCCAGATAGCTCATCTCAAAACTTACACTTGACTCCATCGTAGGACTCTATCTAGCACCAGTAGGGGACCGACTCCTAGCTGTTCCACCTACGAGTGTACTACCTTCTTAGTAAAAATTATTTTTAACATAATAATAATAATTTCTAAATAATACAACATTTAGATGGATCAAGCATAACGCGTATAAATAAACACATTTTTAGCAATAGTATAAAATTCTTATACCATGAGAAAACTCATTATTCCTACCATTCAGAATCATCATCTATATATATATATCAAATATATAAAATTCATCCAAACCATCAGCATAAGATAATATGATAAAGCACCAAAGACGATAAAATAAAACACCACATCACCATATACGATAAAACACCAAATACGATAAAGCACCACATACGACAAAACACCACATGTGACACCACATCTCACCACACCACACCACATCACACCACTCCCATACCTCGGCTAGCCATGTGATCATTTTAATCTCACAATCGAGAGTTGCAATAGTACCGTATCCCGTAGGATATGCCTTCCTAGCGGGATATAACAACGCTCTGTTAGATTGTGCCAGACAGGTGAAACAACGCTCTGCTGGATTAAGCTAGACGAGTGAAACACCGCTCCGCTGGACTGTGCCAGACGGGTGAAAATCCATCATCAATCTCCACCTCACTACCATAACAACAACTCATCTCCACCTCAACAACAACAATTTATCTCCATCTCAACAACAACATCTCAATAGAAAACATCAACGCTCTACCGAAGCAGATAAAATCAATAGCATCGATAAAATAATAACAATATCATCAAATTACAAATCAATAATATCAACATCTATCTCCAAAACTGATTTAATCCAAATATCATTTTTCCATCGTCTTTTAAAACCAATTAGATTTACCAAATCATTTCTTTCCATTATCTTTAAAAACTAGTGAAAACCACATTTCCAAATCAACCAAAACCGCTTGATCTATATAAGTTATAAATGTGTTCAATTTTTTAAGTAAACACATTTTCCATCATATATTTGAAAATAGATTTGACAAGAAGACAGTACACTCACCTGATTATCCATTTTCGAAGACATTGACCGCCTATTCTCTACCGGTACTCCAGTGTTTGCGAACCTAATAGTGACAGGGCCTATATTAATATTTTATGTAAAAACAACCTAATCATGCCACGCAACCCTAATTTCCGTAATTTCCTATTCCCCGTCTTTTATTGTAAAATATGTCTATTTAACTAGTTCCGTTACCGTTTACTATGTCGAATTTATTCATGCGAACATATAATGCTAAAATCAACGATAATGATAACATGTATTTTATTTTGAGACAATTAAATGTATTATTAGAGAAGTGCGGAATTCTACCTTCCCCGAATTTTTCACCGGCCGCGAGATTGGATTTATGTTTTTCGTGGGGTGGTTTGTGCAATTTCTCCATTTCCTTTTCTTTTTTCTTCTTCTTTTTCTTTCCTTCTTTCTTCTTCCCGCTTCTTCTTCTCTCCGTCCGCTTGTTGTTCAACGACCAGGTCCACTGCTTAGGCGAATTCACCACATCTGTTTTTCGATTTTTCTACCGCCCACACTCTCTCTCCTCACCCATTCCGGCAATCACCACCACCTGAGCTGTCACACCCCACCCCGGACACCCGTTACTGTGGGGCTAGCGTGACGTTGATACGACATCACCTGAATATCCAACTTACTATAGACGACAAAATAAAAACGCAATTATAGAATAAATCATAAGTATATACACTTTCTCATTTAGGGACATCAGTCCCTACAAAAAAAGAAAAAAAATTAATAACACGAATACGAAACCCAAAATCTCTCATTTAGTTTCTCCTCAAGTAGAACCCCCAAGATATTTCTTCTCTATCGCACCTCCGGATTTGACCTAGTGCCAGTAGGGGACCGACTCCTAACTATTTCACCTACGAGTGTACTGCCTTCTTAGTAAAATATTTTTTTAAATAATAATAATACTGTCTAAATAATACAACATTTAAATAGATCAAGCATAACGCGTATTAACAAACATATTTTGAACAATAATATAAAAATTGTATACCACGAGAAAATTCTTTTTTCCTACCATTCCGAATCATCCTCTCTCTATATATATATCAAATTATAATATCCATCCAAACCATCAGTATAAGATAATATGATAAAACACCAAAAATATGAAAATAAAACACTACATCACCATATATGATAAAACACCAAATACGATAAAACACCACACTACACCACTCATCACTATACCACATCACTCCACACCACATCACACCACACCACACCTCGGCTAGCCATATGATCGTTTTAACCTCATGATCGGGAGTTGCAACGGTACCGTACCCCGTAAGATATGCCTTCCTAGCGGGATATAACAACGCTCCGCTGGACTATGCCAGACGGGTGAAACAATGCTCCGTTGGACTATGCCAGACGGGTGGAACACTGCTCTGCTGGACTATCCCAAGCGGGTGAATATGCACCACCAATCTCCACCTTACCTCAACAACAATAATTCATCTCCACCTCAACAACAACAACTCCGCCCACCATTAACTGACACCTATACAATGAAATCTACAATATCATAAATACCCAAAATAACGCTTGATCCATGTAAGTTAGAAAATTCATCCATTTTTAAGTAAACACATTTTTTTTTTCATATATATATATGAAAATAGATTTTTGCAAGAAGACAATACACTCACCTGATTATCCATTTTCGAAGGCTTTGGTCACCTATTCTTTACTGGTACCTGCAAACCTAATAGTAACAGGGCCTAAATTAATATTTTATATAGAAATAACCTAACCATGCCATGCAAATCCTAATTTTCGTAATTTCCTATTCCCCGCGTTTTCTTTTGGAAAATTGTCATTTAATTAACATCGCTCCGTTACGGTTTACCATATAAACTTTGTTCATATAAACGGTCTCATTATTTATTATCGCCATTTCGACATTTTTGATACTAGTAATTAGTTTCATAATCAGCCACGAGATAATTAAATACATATATTAAGAGAGTTTGGAATTTTACCTTTTTCGGATTTTCTGCTGGCCGTGAGATTGGATTTTGGTTTTTTAGTAGGGTGGTTTGTGTAATTTCCCTTTATTTTCTTTTTTTTTTTTTCTTCTTTTTTTCTCCCGCTTCTGTTTTCTTTTCCTGTTTCCTGTTTTGTGTTTCCGTTTTCGTCGCTGACGAGCCCTCGTCGCCGCTCACTTACTCCGATCATGCCACACACCCATGCGATCACCGACGGCCCACACACGCCGACGACACCCCACGGCGATCACACACCCCAACGGCTTCCCCCTCTCTCTTTCTTTTTTCGTTTTCTGCTCTCCCTTCCTTCCTTTTCCTGTTTCTGTTTTCCTTCCAGACGACACACACACACCCCACACTACCGGAGGAGCCACACACCATACACCCTCAACAAAACCCACACCGCCGACGACCAAATACATACACAAAACAGCACACACAGTCCACAGAAAAACAGAGCAGACACCTCCACACCGAAACGAACACGGCACAACCGTCATCGCCAGAATCACCTACACACACACGGCACACACAAAACACACACACAACATCACCAATCGAAAAGAAAAAACAGGGAACACACACGTGCACTCACCGAAACAGACAGAAAACCACACACACAACAACCATACATACACCCGGACGAGATATGCAACTCACTACCGGCGATCACCAACCTCCGACGACCTACTCTTCCTTCTTCCTTCTTCCTTCGGTTCTCTCTTCTTTCTCTATCTTTTTCTCTCTTCCTTGTTTTCTGGATTCTTCTCCCTTATCTCTATCAGTATGTGTGTATATATATATATATATATATATATATATATATATATCCGTGTATACGTGATCGAAAGGCCGGCCAAGTGTTCTCTCCTCCTCCTCACGTTTTTTTTCCACCACCTCATATGTGTATGTGTACATATATATATTTATTAAAAAAGTAATTACACTTATCCCCCTTTAGTTTTTGGTTAGGATATTATTAAACCCATTCTAATTTAAATATTTGTGTAAATTATAATTTGACCCCTAAAAGTTACAATTTAATAATACTTTACATCATCCTACTCTTGATTTTAAGTTAAGATATAGATTAAACCCATTTTCCATTTTACATGTTTTGAGAAATTATATTTCGACCCCTAAACTTTTTGAATCACCCAATTCATATTGCAAACCGGCCCATTATTTTAGTTAGAATGCTAATTAAACTCATTCTTAGTTTTAATGTTTTAAAAATTTGCACTTTATCCCCTAATATTGCCATCCACCCCGTCATTTTAAAATGTGACTCTAATTTACACGTATGACGAATATCAGGGTCTTACATGAGCGCCCCTACACACACAGCCGAAACACACACCAACTTACCCCACTGCCACCACCGGCGACGAAACAACGACATACAAACACGCACACCCACACACGGCAACACCCACTACCAGACCGATCCCACACCGCCGGCGACAACCACACACATGAACATCAAGTACACACATCACACAATAGGCACACACACACAACCGACATCTTTCTCTGTCTAACTTTCCACCACCGGTGATGACCACACAACAAAACGCAGACAACACACACACACGGTAGAGACATATACGTACCGGCGATGACTACACCGTCGAATGGACGAACCGCACACACATGCACAGCAGCAGCACCGACGGACCAAACCACCGGAGAAATACACCCCCACTGTTCTCTCTCTCTAACGTCCACTCACCGTCGGCTGAACTCCGGCGACACCCAACCGAACGATCCCATGCACACAACCAACGCTCAATCACACACTCACACATCAGAACTGAAACACGCCAATCACACCACCGGCTGAACGTCGGACAACCGAAACAGAGGACACACACACTCCTGCCGACGAACAAAACCACCGGCCGACCCTGCTCTCTTTATCTCTCTCTCTCTCTCTCTTCTTTCTCTTCCTCTCTCTTTCTCGATCCTTTTCTTTCTCCTCTTCTTCTTCTCGATTCTTCTCCCGCATTATATATATACATATATATGTGTGTATATATGATCATGTAGCCGGACATGTGGCCTCTTCCTCTCCATTCGTTTCTATCTATATATATCTACTATATATATAATATATAAGAATTTACACAATCCTCTCCTTTTTTTTTTGTTAAAATGTTTAATTAGTCCCATTCTCATTTTAATGTTTTGAAAAATTACAATTTGATTTCCAAAATTTAAATTCACATAATTAATTTACGCAATCCACCCCAATATTTCCGAAACATTTTACAACACGATTTAAATTATACGCATATCAAAGATCGGGGTCTTACATAAACATTATCATATGAACATGTAGGATAATACCAATTGTACGAACATTGGTTGGTGATATGAGCAGGGCTTTGACATACAATACATGGATATGGGTCGGGTTGCGATCTTGAGAGATTATAGTGTATAAGTTCCACAGTTGAAGTGACTAATCTCTAATGGCATCATTATCCATCTACCCTAGTCCCAAAGAATTTATTTTATATTCCTTTTTTTATATAAAAAAAAAAATTGAACGAAATAACCTGAATCCTTACTTGTAGATCTGAACTTACCGATTGGATCTCGGTTAAACCAGTAAAATAAATCTCAAGAAACAAAAGAGATGGATATATATAGATGGAGAAAGAAAAATAATAATAGAAATCAACAATTAGCGATGTCGATCCCTAGCAACGGTGCCAAAATTTGATCGCTAAAAAATAATACCCTTAATTTGGTACCGCGATATTGATGTAATACGGGTTCAAGTAGGGTGTCAAATAACAGATATCGGTCTTGTAACTATCCATTTCTAATTATTTTTCTTTCTTTAACGAAAATGAGTTTTGGTTTTTGTTTGGGTCTTTAAGTGAAAGAAAATAAATGCTAAATCTAAAACAAATGAGAATAGAGAACCGGGCTAAGAATTATGAGTTCGTATTTTAAAATTTATGATATTCTTATATTTTCTTTTCAATTTGGATTCGTGTACAAACGAGCGTTCCTAACTATAAACCAGAACTACTCAGAAAATTAGATCGATTGTTTACTGGCATGAACCATCGTCAGTTTTTAATTCTCACATTACCCTAGTCTAAGGCAAATTAAAATCTAAACAAAACTCATCCAAACCAATAATCAAATTCCAAGAATACTATTGTATGATCGTTAGATATAGACCACAAGTAATAGATCTAACGTTCTAGTAATAATTGAATTTTAAAATGAAAATCTCTAGAAGAACATTTTTAGATTAAATCTATTCATGATAAAACTATTTTAAAGGCAACATTCCTTATCATACAATTATTTAAACATAATCCAAAATTAAATCAAAATCACAATATTACATGAAGCCAAAATACTTACCTTAATCCTAACTCGTTTGAAAGGAGATTAGCTGTTCATGGAATGATGTTCGTCCCCAACATTTTTCAACAAAAGCTTCATGAAGAATACTCCCAAAACACTCAGATATCCAAAATTCTGAATAGAGTTTTTTTAATAAAAGAGAAAAAAAAAAACCTAAGAAAAGAAGAATAAAAACAGTGCCGAAGCACACTGTTAAAAAAAATCTCCCCAAAAAAGAACCTAAAATGAAGAAAGAAAAAAGTAATAAATAAAGAGAAGAATCAAAGAATGGAAAATCTCCACTGTCTAAAAATCTTATCATTTTTTTTCCTTAATTGCCTTTTTTTTCAATGGCCTCTTAATTGCATAATTGATAATCAATTTTAACAGCTATCTTATTCGAAAAAAACAAATCCGACCCCTAATTTTCAAAACAGATCAGAAATAGTCTGCAGGCAAGGCACGCGCAACTCGCAATCGACATTTGGCATATAATTACTGTCAATTTTGGATGTCTGTATCTTTCTCATTTGAACTTAGATTTTGCCATATAATCAATCATTGGAAAACTTAGAGAATCTAGTTTCATATGCAATTTGTTTTTATCTCAAAATTCTAATTGTACGATTAGTTATTTCCAAAAGAGTAGACAGTGGTCTTCATCTTAATGTTGTTAACCGCAACTTTCATCCAATTGATCATTTTCTTACGCATTTTGCTTCCAAATAGTATGTTTTTTATCCAGTTATTCAAATATACAAAAACAAATAAAATAAATCAATCACACTAATTTATTTAATTTAAAAGATTAATAAAACTTAGATTGACAATTTTAGATTGCATAAAATATGGTGCGATCAGTTGTTTTGTACTGAGGCAACTTAGTTCTCCCTAAACTTTTAATCTTTTTTTTTTTTTTGTTTACTTTTTTCTATTATATTTATATTTTTATAAAAGAATCAATTAAAATCTCTTAAAATTTTACATAAATGCACTTGAATTATAAAATTATCTTATAAACTCTCTAAAAAAAAAGGCCATGTTTGGTTAGTGTTCCCAATCAAACCCAACCCAACCCAACCCAACCCAAAAATTTTGGATTTGATTTTTGAGAACGCATTTGGCAAACACAAAACTCAACCCATCCCAACCCAAAAAATAGGAATTGATTCTCAAAATCTTAAAGAAATCAGAAACAAAAAAAAAGTTGTTTCTTTTTGTGCCCAAAAAATTCAACCCAAAGTTCTCAACTTCTGTCTTCATCTGCCGGCCGACCACCACCACCCTTCGCCGCCGGCCACCATCCGACGACCGACCGCCGTCTCCGGCCACCACCGGCAACCTTCCGCCACTGCCGGCCACCTCCGGCGACTGTCCGCGCCGCCGGCGTCCACCTCCGGCTACCGTCCGTCGCTGGCCACCTCCGTCGCCCCGCTGGCCGTCCGGCCACCACCGCCGTCGCCGACATCCAGCCACCGTCCGCCGCCGCCAAACACAAAAAAAAAATTCAAAAAAAAATTAGTTTTAGGATAAAATCGTTACCAAACATATTCTGTTCTCAGTATAAAATAAAAATTGTTGTTACCAAACGCAATTCTGTTCTAAAATTCTCAACCCAACCCAATTCAATTCAATCCAACCCATTCCAGTTGGGTTCAGAAAAGTGGGAACACTAACCAAACGCCACCTTAGTACCCTACCAAATTTTCAGGATCCGAGCCGGAAACATTGGGCTAAACTTGAATATACCATAAACTTGGGGCCATCTACTGTAATACAGCTAAATTTCATGGGCCTGCAAACGTAATATTGTTAACTCCGCCGGCTTAAATTCAGGAGCTCTACAACACGATTTTGAAGGAAGGCCCACGAGTATACACCGCCACCTCGATATTTTCAAATTCCAATGCGTAACAAACGTAGTGTTTTCGAAGGGAAAAGGAAGAGTTCAATCGCATTTTGAATACGACTTTGAGGGGAAAAAGGAAGCATCGAGGAAAAGAGTACCGCCCACTCCAAAAGGTGAAGGAGAACCAGGACGATTCATGTGATCATATACGTGTCTTGACCTGCTATCCTATAACCAAATCAACCTTCCGATCGGTTTCCTTCTCCGACATTTCTTCGTTGGTTCTCGATTCAAGTATTTGTTTATATTGTTTAATTGATTGTGGGGGGCTCTTCATTATTTTGTGTTAGATCTACGTGTGCATTTGATTGTTCGACTTCTCTGGGTGGGGTTCGTTTAACGTGTCCAATAAAATTGATTAGATTTCGATTGCGGGTTGTCTTTTATCTGAGGGAGTATCGATTAATTTGTAGGGTTTTTGATTTGTTTGATCTGTCCGTTGGGAATAGTTAATGATTCTGGTTGATATTAGCTGGGTCATGGAAGAATTGTGTAAATTCAAGGAGTATTGATTGACGATCCGAGTGGTTATTATTCCATTGCATCTGTTGATGTATCTTGTCATTTCCAAAGAGGAGGATTGGCTTGCGAACATTATTCTGAGTGTTCTCAGGCCCTTAGTACTGCCTTTTGAACAGAAATCCTTTTCGTTTTGTATCCCAAGAGATAGATGGGATAAGGAGTTCTTCAAACTGCAGGGGGGATAATTGGTCTCCTTCGAACTGGGAATTTATAATTGGTTTTATTAGATACTATTAAGGGTTCCGGATTTTCTGCATAGCTTGACTGTTATATTTAGAGATGAGTTCTTCCCAAGGATCGGCATTGTCCACTAATATGGCGGGGCTTGTCGATGGGTCTTCTGCACACAAAGAAGTTTCATACGTTGATAGTTTGCCGGTCTATGCCAAGGAGCTTATTGCTGGAGGTGCTGCTGGAGCATTTGCCAAAACTGCTGTTGCTCCATTGGAACGGATTAAAATACTTTTGCAGGTGAAATTCATGGTCTCCATGCTCTTCTAAATTTGATTGGTCAATTTCGTGCATATGCCCTTATGGTATCTAGTGTATCCATAGAAAGAGAGGAGGAAATAATTCTATTATTCATTATTCATTGATACAATTACAAGGGAGCAAACAACTTTAAATAGGAAAGAATGACCCATGGTTGCTAACCTTGGAATCCCATACAATCAATGAATTTCCTAATTTATTCAAATCTCTACTTTCCTAATTTATTCAAATATCTAATCAATCAAACCCTAATAAAAAATAACCCTAATTTACTGACACTTCCCCTCAAATTAGTGCAAAGATATCCATCATGCCCAACTTGCTCACTTGAAGCTCGAAAAGTTGTCTCAACAGTCCCTTAGTCAAAACATCTGTAACTTGCTATGTGGTGAGTACACATAGAATACAAATTATTCCTTCTTCAAGCTTTTTTTTTGTAAAATGTCTATCAATCTCAACATGTTTCGTCTTGTCATGTAGAACCGGATTATGAGCAATGCTGATAGCTGCCTTGTTGTTGCAATACAACTTCATAAGAAGACTTATTGGTCTTTTAAGCTCTTCCAGAACCCATTTTAGCCAAAAAATCTCGCACACTCTTTGCGCCATCGATCTGAATTCCGCCTCAACACTACTTTTAGCAACAACACTCTGTTTCTTGCTCCTCCAAGTGTCTAAATTGCCCCATAAAAACGTACAGTATCCCGATGTTGACCTTCTATCAGTGACCGAACCTGCCTAATCAGCATCTGTATACACCTCAATCATTCTCTTCTCATTTTTCTTAAAAAATAGTCATTTTCTTGGTGTGCTTTTCAGATAACGAAGAATTTGATACACAACTTCCAGATATTCTTCGTACAGGGAATGTATAAATTGACTTACCATGCTCACAGCGAAAGGACTCTCAGGATGTGTATATGACAAGTAGATCAGCCTTCCAGCCAGTCTTTGGTATCTTCTCGTGTTTGTTGGAACGCCATCTTTACATCTCCAAGTTTAACATTAGCTTCTATTGGAGTGTCAGAAGGTGTGCAACCACCCATTCCAGTTTCTTTGAAGAGATCTAGAATATTCTTCTGCTGCAAAACTACAATGCCCGTTTTTAACCTTGCCACTTCCATTCCAAGAAATACTTTAGCTGGCCCAAATCTTTAATCTCAAATTCCTTGGCTATGCTCTGCTTTAAATGGCTTATCTCTTCTAAATCATCTCCAGTCAGAATTATATCATCCACAGACAATCAAGATAGAGATCTTGTCTTTGGTAGATTTCTTTGTGAAGAGAGTAAGATCAGATTGTCTTTGTGTATATCCTTGGCTCTTAACAAACTTTGTAAATCTCTCAAACCAAGTTCTGGGAGACTGTTTAAGACCATATAGAGACTTCTTTAGTTTACATACTTTGGTTCCAAACTTTTCAGTAAAGCCAGGTGGAGGATCTATATAGATTTCCTCCTCTAAGTCTCCATTCAAAAAACATTCTTCACATCCAGCTAATTCAGAGGCCAATCAAGATTAGCCGCAACAGATAAGAGTACCAGAACTATATTTAGCTTCGCCACTGGAAAAAAAGTCTCAGAGTGGTCCACTCCATGTGTCTGAGTGAAACCTTTAGCTACAAGACGAGCCTTGTATCTTTCCAAAGATCCATCTGAGTTGTACTTCACGATAAATACCCATTTGCAGCCAACAACTGTCCTCCCATTTGATAGATCCACTTTCTCCCAAGTAGCATTCTTCTCCAGAGCTCTCATTTCCTCAAAAATCGCTTCTTTCCATTCCGGAACATTTAGAGCCTCCTGAACATTATTAGGAATGACCACACTAGACACTTGTGAAATAAAGGCACAATATGAAGGTGAAACATTTTTGTAAGATACAAAATTTGACAAAGGATGTTTAGTACAAGACCTAACAGCTTTCCGAAGAGCAATGGGAATATCAAGTTGACTAGAAGAATTTAACTCAAAATTACCTGGAGGAATCTTTGACGAGTCATCATGAATTTCATGATCCAACCTCTGATTAGATTATGGTAGTGTTGTGGGATAGTGCTTTTTTTTGTGCGAGATACTCCTTTGAATATACAAGACCTTTATACAGTTTTGCACACATCTCTGTTGTTTCAGTATGTTGCTTCTGAGATGACATTACCGAAGGTCGTTCATTGATAGGTTCAATATTTTCAACATTTAATTCATTTGTTTCCCCAGAATTTGTATTTTCCGTATCATTCTCTTTCGGTAATTGTTTGTGAGAAACATCATCATGAATAAACTCAAAAATTGAATCATCTTCACTAGTGCTCTCCCCCTAAAGATGAGAATTGTTGTAGTAGGATTGTTCTTAAAAAAATGTGACATCCATATACACGAACATTTTTTTGGAAACAGGCTCAAAACATTTATAACCTCTCTGATTTGTAGGATAGCCTACAAAAATACATTTATGTGCCTTTGAATCAAGTTTAAAACATCTAGGATCGTGATTATGAACAAATGTCACACTTTCAAAAAAAATTAAGGGAATATCAGTTGTTAGCCGAATGGTGGGAAAACATTCGGTGAAAAGGTTTATTAGTATTTTAAAGTTCAAAATTCTTGTAGGCAGCCTATTAATCAAATACGTGGCTGTTAATACAGCTTCTCCCCAAAGATACTTTGGAACCTTAGTTTGAAAACTTACAGCTCTAGCAACTTGAAGGAGATGTTTGTTTTTTCTTTCAACCACCCCGTTTTGTTGAGGTGTATTATTACAAGAACTTTGGTGAACAATCCCTTTTTGGGCAAAAACATTCCCTAATACAGTGTTAAAAAATTCATTTCCATTATCACTTCGAAAATTTTTAATCTGAATTTGAAATTGTGTTTAAACCATATTATAAAAAAATTTAAACACAATCTCAACATCAGATTTTTTTCTTAAAAGGAACACCCAAGTGACTCTAATATGATCATTAATGAAAGTAACAAACCAACGTTTTCCAAAAAAAATTGGTCTTTAGAAGGACCCCAAACATCATTATGAACCATGGTAAATGGTTTTGATTTTTTATATGGTTGAGATGGAAAAGCTGCCCGATGATGTTTTGCTAATTCACAAGATTCACACCGAAAAATATAAGGATTTTTATTCATGAATAACTTGGGAAACATAATCTTCCTGTCACTAAAAACATAAATAAAATTGAAACAAGTCTGTTGATCTTACCTTCCAAAGGTTAATCCGTTATTAAAGAAGTAGAGGTCACCATCTTGTTAGCACCCGTAATCATCTTCCCTGAGGTTAAATCTTGAAATTCACAATGAGAAGACCAAAAATTAACTTGACAATTATGATCAAGAGTTAATTTGTTGACAGACATGAGATCAAATGACAAATGAGAAACGTGCAAAACATTTTTGAGAATTAGAGAAGGGGAAATGGTAATTGTTCCTTTCCCAGCAACAGTAGCAAAATAGTCATCAACAATTTTAACTTTTTGATTCCTTGCACAAGGCGTATATGAAGAAAAAAATTGCGAAGTGCCGGTCATAGGATCAGTAACACCTGAATCTAATATCCTGGAGCCATTAGACTTGGTACAAGCGATGGCAACAGTGAAAGAGTTACCTGATTGTGCTAGAAAACAAGATGGGTTTGAATTTCCTAAGGATTGAGGCTGAAACATTTTATATAGGTGCTCTATCTGTTCCTTTATAAACGAAAGTGACGCTGAGGAAGATTGTTGACCTAGATTTGTGCTGCTAGCTTGAAATGTGCGGACATCTCCCCCTGACTTAGTGTTACTGCCTAGTTTTTTCTTCCAATTTGCCAGTTTCCTGTACAGCTTCTAGCAACTTTCCCTAGTATGCCACGGCCTTCTACAATGGTCACACCAAGGCCTCTGCTTTCCTCCTCGCCTATCTCCTTCTGAGGCCACAAGAGCAAAACCCTCACCATCTATTTTTGGTTCAGTGATGTTCTTCAACATCACTTGCCGTCGTGCTTTTTCTCTACGCACTTCTGAAAAAACCTCTCTTATCGTCGGCAAGCGTTTCTTTCCTAAAATACATCCTCGAACTTCATTGAGTTCTTTATTTAAACCAGCGAAGAACACAAATACCCGACTTCTCTCAATCTTCTTTTTGTACTGAGCACTATCATTTGAAATTTCCTATTGTTCATCTTCGAACATATCTAATTCCTACCAAATCGCCATTATATCATTGTAGTGGCCTGTTACCTCACAATCGCCTTGTTGCATCTTCCACATCCGAGTGTTTAATTTGAACAATTGTAAATGATTGTCCAAATCTAAATAGGTTTCCTGAACTGCTTCCCAGACATCGATAGCCGTCGGCAAGAACTTGAAGGGCTTTCCAACAGCTGGTTCCATAGAGTTGATCAGCCAAGCAGCCACCATTGAGTTTTCTGACCGCCACTGCCTGTATTTTGGATTGTCGGTGGCTGGCGGTTTCACTCCGCCATTCAAGTGGCCTAGTTTCCCTTTGTCGTCGATCACCAAACGCACGGATTGAGACCACTCAAGGTAATTCTTTCCATTCAATTTGTGAATGGTAATTTGAAGCGAGTTCTCAGAAAACGAGACAGCCGAAAGCTGTGAAGCTCCCTCCAATGACGTCACACCGCTACTGGCGTCTGACGAGGCTGACGCACGACGGCTGAACCACTAGAGCCAACCATGGCAGCTTTGAAATTCATGATCGAACCCTAAGGCTCTAATACCATATAAAAAGAAAGGAGGGAATAATTCTATTATTCATTGATACAATTACAAGGGAGCAAACAATTTTAAATAGGAAAAGAATGACCCACGGTTGCTAACCTTAGAATCCCATACAATCAATGAATTTCCTAATTTATCAAAATCTCTACTTTCCTAATTTTTTCAAATTTCTAATCAATCAAACCCTAATGAAAAATAACCCTAATTTACCGACAGTATCTATTTGCAGAGAAACTGTGACGGGTCCTCTAGATTGTATTTGAAGCTAAGAATTATTTTCATGGGGATATCCATTTTTAACACAACCGATGTTTGACGGAGGAAAAGTTTTTGATTGAAGAATTGAAACTCACTCTTCCATGTATTTAGAATATGAAAACATCATATATGTATGTAATATAAAAATGTGCACCACAATTTGCAACTAACAGTAAGGTGCCTTGAGACTTGAAGTTGAGCCGAAGCCGTCAAGCTGCTCGCCTTGCTGAAAGAGCCTGTCTTGGGACTACATAATGTACAACTACTAGGGCTCTACATAATGTACCACTACTAGGGCTTCTTCTGCCTTGGCATAGAACGACTCTAGCTCATTGTCTCATAGATGTCTCTCTTGGTGAAGTCAACTTGCTTGTGGGGGGTGGAGGTGGGGGTGGGGGGCACGTGAGATTTTTAAAAGCCTTATACCAAGCTTCCTTCATCCTTGGAGTAAACACTTGAATTTGCAATTGTCAAAAACGGAAATCAACATTGTTTGAACCAAAGATGTGGAGCTATTATATGTTGAATCCCACATTGATGTTGGACTCCTCGACATCTGTTCGTAGTGATTTGTCAAAGTCCTCCCTGCGTGGGAGGGGGCGTGTTAAATCCCACATCGCTTCCTAAAGGCAATTCTCATCTTACAAGGCGTCTTTTGAGAGTGAGTTAGACCCATTGGGTTTCTACATTATATATTAAAAAAAAGGGCCTAGCGTTAGTTGCCGATTGTATGCGCAGATGGTTATATTTTCTAGTAATTTCCAAATACTTCATGTGAATCCCTTGTAGGTTCTCTCTTGTTTGTAGATGACATAAAATGAACTGCTGATTTCTTTGGTGGTTTGCTGGCCTTGATGTGAACAAGGCAAGGGAATTATTTGAGTCACAGGCAAGATTTGGTAATAGCATATCAAGTTGTTCTATGCAACCTAGATGATATCTCAATGCTGAATAGTTTTTTTTTTTCTCTCTTCCTTAAATCTATCTATAATGATACTTGATAGTTTTTGTTGGTGAGTTTATCAACATGTGTTGGGCTGCATATTTTTTTTTTTCTTGGATGCATTACATTTTTATACATTTACGCATAAGATATGGATGTGGACTTTTTATGTCATTTTAACGTTCTTTTCCTTTGATTTGGCTATTTATAGACAAGAACTGAAGGATTTCGATCACTTGGAGTGTATCAATCTCTGAAGAAGCTTCTTAAGCATGAAGGTGTTTTAGGGTTTTACAAGTATGTTTGAAAACTACTTAAATTAAGTTATTATTTGACCTACTTTTTTTTTTTCCTGTTGCATTTTTTTGACTCATGCTTGTCATTGCTTATAGAGGAAATGGAGCTAGTGTCCTCCGGATTGTTCCTTATGCGGCATTGCATTTCATGGCATATGAGCAGTATCGTTGTTGGATATTGGATAACTACTCTGCCTTAGGAACAGGGCCCGTTATAGATCTTCTAGCTGGTTCAGCAGCCGGAGGAACAGCTGTCTTATGCACCTATCCCCTAGACTTGGCTCGTACTAAACTTGCCTATCAGGTTAGTTTCGTGCATAAGTTTCTTTAACTTCAGGTGTTTATATAATAGCAATTTATGTACTTGCTAAAAAAAGTAGAATTTGTGGAATTGGAAATAACCTTGGGATTTACACTAATAGCTTCTTTTTTTTTCTTTTTAAACAAAAAACAAATTAGGGTACATAATTTTTAGAATATAAAAAACGATAATATGGTATTTGGAAATTTAGAAATTTAGAAATGAAATTGGCAAAATGTAGATGATAGTGGGATTGCATTCATTGCTGGAAAGGTTTTATGTTCTTTAGGACAAAATTTCTGATTGATAGCTTAGAGCAGTAATTGTCAGCTACTTGGCTATTTTTCTACCCTTTTTTTTTAATTAGAAGTTTGTGATGCTGGTTGGTTCTTGCAAGAGTGTTTGGAATGTGCATTTATGTTTTGTCATTCTATTTTCAATTGGTTGAAAGTTGAAATAATACCCTTTGCTTAGTTACTATCCATGATGGAAGTTGTTGAAGTCGCTTCTGAAACACAACAGGAAAAGCAAAATATGGAAGAAAAAATATAAGCCAAGAACGTAGTAAATCGACCTTCCAGAGAGGACCGGAAAGAGAGCTCCCATTGGGCCGACACAGCCATTCCTGCTTTGTTGTTTCTTTCCAGTGCGTCCCCACTCTCCTCCTTCGTGTATTCGTATGTCCTTTTTTGGGATGCAATAATACCCTTTGCTTAGTTACCATCTGTGATGCAAATTGTTGAAGTCGCTCCTGAAACACAACAGGAGAAGTAAAATATGGAATATTAGCCGTAACTCGACCTTCAGGAGGCGACTGGAAAGAGAGCTCCCATTGGGCCGGCATGGTCATTCCTTCTTTATTGCTCTTCCCTTCGTGTACTCGTATGCTTGTATGTTGTTTTCCACTCCCCTCGCTCTACTAATTGGTATGATGACCGACAAGAACCCGAAGGGTTTGCATTAGTAGCAAGCACAACTTTACAAGAGAGGCCTAATTGGAGAGAAAATCGTGGACCTCTGGTCGAGGTACTTTTTGATGTTGATGTGAAACATATTATAGTTCTAGCTAGGAAAAACAAAATAGGTTTACCTGATCTTTCACCATTTGGCTGGCACCATTTTTGCAAAGAAAAAGTGCCATCTAAAACACTCTCACTTTGGATTTCGGTAATGACTGAAGAGGAAGAAAATGTTTTAGCCAGATTTCTTATTGATTCAGAGCAATTTGATGTAGGGTTACTGGAGTTTTTTTTTATCATTTGCCTCATTCAAATGCCATACGAATTTTCTTTAATTGTTTACCCTTTTTATAGGTTGTGGATACAAGAGGAAGCTTAGGGAATGGTATGAAAAGTCTCCATGCTCAGCCACAGTACAGTGGCATAAAAAATGTAATCGAGAGCGTCTTCAAAGAGGGGGGAGTACGCGGACTATATCGCGGTGTAGGTATGTGCATTTTTCTTTCCTTGTTCTTGCTCTGGCAATTTTTTTTAGGGGAATCTCGGCGGTGCGAGAAAAGTTTATTGGTAAATCCAAATAATAAAAACTCAGAGGTGGGCGATGCTTGACCTTTGAAAAGAATCGAAACAACAACTAATCTAATGGAAAATAAAAAAATTCAATAAAAAAATACGACTTAAAAATTCCTTTAATCTTCCAAATGTCAAGGAAATGAAGTTTGTCCAATCTTAAGCATCCATGAATAGTTGCCGGACATTTTGATTAAGACCCGATTATTTCCATTACTTCCTAGCTTCGCTAATAAGTCAATAGCCATATTAGCTTCCCTATTGTAGTGCGAAATAAAAGCATGAACCTTAGAAGTCAGTTCCTTTATAATCCTAATTGGCGACATTAATCTCCAGGAAATTTTAGCTTTTCCAGCAACCATTTCGACTAGAAGGGCATTGTCACTGACTATATCCACGTAGAACCACTCAAATTCAATACAGTACTGACTCAAGATCCAAAGGGTTTTTGATTTCGTGAGCAAGCTAGATCCAAACACTAAACAAACAGGGCCTTAATTCATACACTGAACCTTATACGAATCTTCTATTTTTCTTTTATATGTTCGATGTTTTATTTTCTTTTAGCTTATGGCTGGTTACTAATTGATAAAAAAAATATAACTATTTAAATCAGGTCCAACTATAGTAGGCATTCTTCCTTATGCTGGGTTGAAGTTTTATGTGTACGAGGAGCTCAAAAGGCATGTTCCCGAGGAGCATCAAAAATCGATTTTGATGCGCCTTTCTTGTGGAGCTTTAGCTGGTTTATTTGGGCAGACCATCACATATCCATTGGATGTCGTAAGGAGGCAAATGCAGGTACCACTTCACTAATCCTTGTCACTCTATAGATGGTTTCCTTCATTTGTTTTGTCAGGGAAATATATTTTGCTGCCAGTTTAGAAATTCAGAGATTAGTTCAGGGAGTTTAAACCCTAGACACCCATAGACACCCCTGTTATTTCGATACATACCAAGTATACACCCCACGTCATTTTCATAATACTTGAGATATTCTTTATCTTTTCATTTTGGTTACCTCTAACACCCTCGCCCACATTTTGTTGAGAAAAATATTCTCACGACTTAATATTTTTTGCTGTTTATTTCATATTTGTTACTGTCTGTCTGTCGCCCTCACTTGTTTTTATTTTATTCTGTATTTTTATTTCATTTGTTTTATTTATTTTTTGCATGGTGTTTGTAGAAAAAAAAAATCTAGATGTTTTTTTTTCTAAAGTAAGAATATAGAAAACGAAATGCAAATATAGAAAAACAACCAAAAATAAAAAAATAAAAAGGATTTGAACAAAAAAAATAAAAAGGAATTCAATGAAAACAAACAAACAATTTTTTATTTTTTTTAATTCTAAAGTTTTCCTTTTGTTTTATTTTATGTTTTTTGTTTTCTATTTTTTTTTTTTTTTTCTATAAGTACCATATACAAAAAATAACTAAATCGATAAACAGAAAATATGGAACAAAAACAAAAATAAAAGATAAAAAATAGAAAAGAAAAGAAAAGATGGAGAGTAGAAAATAGAAAATAAAACAAAAACAAAAATTAAAAATATAAAAGACTAAGAAAATAACATGTTGGTGCCTCATGTATTATAAAATGATAAGAGGTGACCTTCATATTTGTCGAAATGACATAGATGTCTCATGTATAAACTCTTAGTTCACGCAATCCTTTTCTTTTTTCTTTTGAGACGTGGTGCTCAAGCATTTACCCAATTTGAGCCTTGTCTTTTAAGTTAGTAAAATCGACTGAATAAGATTTACCTAATCTACTTATCTAGCTGTAAATCATTAAGCAACTAAATATACATGTGAAAAATATAAAGATTTAGAGGATCGGTAAGGCCATTTTGAATATCTTTTGATGTTTTATAAAGGGATAAAGACGTTTTTGGTCCCTAGGAAATATCTTGGGTGTCTAATTGATCCCTAAGAAATGCAATTCGACAATTTAGTCCTTGACATTTCAAATTAGTATCCAATTGGCTCCTGAGACAAATTCTGTTAAGTCAACTAACGGTCAATGTTTCTTTAAGGGTATTTTAGTCTTTATGCGTACAATGGGGTTAATTTTGAAAAGTCATCTAAACTTAAGGGGTCAAAATGTTTTTTTTTGTCTTTCTTTCTCAATTGAAAGAACATAATCATTTTTTATTTTTTTTTATAATTTGGTTTTCTTTCTCAATTGAATAACAAATTATGGGAACAACAAATTTTTTTTTTTTAATTATGGAAATAACAAATTTATGGGAACAAAACAATATTTTTTTTTTGAAATATAAAAAGGAAATTAAAAACCTCAATGAATACAAAAGGAATGACATATCCAACCAAACCAAATACAAACCTCTATGAAAGAGGAAATAAGAGCAATTCCATTATATTCTAAGAATTTTGTGCTAAATATAAGGGAGCAGATCATAATCATATATATTTTTTTTTTCGCTTCCATATTAAAACACAACATCAACACGAAAACGAACATCAACATCAAAACGAACACCGCCGAAATCGAACCTTAGGGTTTTGATTTCAAAATCGAAACAGGAAATCGATTTCAAAATCGAAATCGAAGAACACCGCCAAACATCGACACCAAAACGACGAACACCATCGAAATCGAACCTAGCGGTTTCGATTTAGGTTTCGATTTCGATTTCGAAATTACAATTGAAACTGAAATCGAACCGCTGTTTCGATTTCGAAATCGAAGAACACCGCTGAACATCGCCACCAAAACGACGAACACTATCGAAATTAAACCTAGGGGTTTCAATTTCGAAATCGAAATCGAAATAGGGTTTCGATTTAGGTTTCGATTTCAATTTCGAAATCGAAACCGAAACCCAAATCGAACCACGGTTTTGATTTCAAAATCGAAGAACACCGTCGAATATCGCCACCAAAACGACGAACACCATCGAAATCGAATTGAACTATAAAAACCATTAAAAAGAACAACTGTTTCTGTTTTGATCCAAAATTTAAGGCCCTGTTTGGTTACTGTTTCTGTTCCCTGATTTCTGTTCCCACTCCATTTCCATTCTGCGGCTGCAACTCCATGCTTCCAAACACCAAATAATAGTTAAGAGGCTCAGATTCAGCTTAAATTCATCAGACAATTGAAATGACCAGGCAGCCATGGCTACAACCACAGTTGCCTTGTGAGAATTATTTCATATAAATTGACTCATTGAAAAATTGACAATTTGCAAACCAAAGGAGAATCAAACAGACCCTTAGTGATTTCTATTCCTAAAAAACTTAGAAAAGAAACAGAATACGAGGAACTGTATATAGATTATAGGCACATGATACAGAGTTTCCCTGTGACTCCATGCAGCTTGTTGCTGTTTCCACATTTTCTCTCTCTTCATGTTCATCAACGGCGACGGCGGCGGCTCTTGAGAGGAAAGAGCGAACGACTGCTGCAGAACCACCGCTACGCCTACCGAACATTAGACGAAGACAATGAATGGACGAATGCCGTTGTTCTTGCAGCCTCTCCTAGATCTGAATTTAGGGTTTTAGATTTGGTGTATTTACTCTATCAATTGGCAAAATCACAGAATGAAATCGATTTAGGGTCCAGTTGAAGACAAAATCGACTACTGGAGCTTTGTCCATTCACCTCCGCATCCACCAAATAGGCCGTCATTCGTCATTGAAACTCCTATCACCGCTAGCGTTGCCGTTTGTCGTCGCCATTTGCCATTTGCAGTTCGCCATTCTCGGTAGTTCTTCATCGCCCATTTTTTTTTAGAGAGAAAGGGATTGTGTTGAAGGAGGTAAGGGTTAAAACAAAATATGTAAATAGGTCTCATTTAATTAGAAAGAATGAAATGACGCATTTACCCTTGGCCAAACGTCACGTGCTTGTCACGTGATTTTTTCCATCCAAAATCCCCAAATTTTACTAACGGAACCCGACCCAAGGGCCAATTGGACACTATTTTGAAATGTCAAGGGACAAATTGTCGAATTGCATTTTTTAGGGGCCAATTGAACTCTTAAGGTATTTCTTAGAGACCAAAAAGGTCTTTATCCCTTTTATAAACCAACATCTTAAACTGAATATACATGTAGAAAAATTAAAAAACTAATTAAGGGTGTGCTTAGGTCCCTCCGGGGAGGGAGGTTAGTCTTGAGGTGCGACTGGCTAGCTCAGGGACACCGGGGCCATATTTTTTTTATTTTTTTCAAAAGAATGAAGTATATGGTGGATTAATGATTTGGGCAGGGTGGTAAATGTTTTTTGTGTATGTGTTTGTATATGTAATGTGACTATATACTGGAAATTCAGGCTTTGGTTGGGAGTTAAGAGCAACCATATCCCTAGTGGGTTTGTAAACAGGAAAACTACACTTTACCCCCATAAACTTTATGAAAGTAACACTTTACCCTCATTTACCACAAAGCCGGACACTAAACCTCCACATTTTTTTGACTATAAGTGTCACTGATAAGTTTCCTATCAAATATTGTTAAATGACAAAAATATTCTTGACAGAAAACAATATTCAAATATATGTTTTCGTTTGGTCAAACTCAAATATTGTTAAAATATGAGGGGTGTAAAGTGTTGATGTTTCCGGAAAATGGTAACACGGTGAATTTATAGATATGCGCTCATTTGCCTCCGTCCTACTGTCTCCAACAAGGTTCTTGCACAAATCCTTGACACGTGGGGAATCCCCACGAAGAATCTTCGGTGTGAGAGTAAGTATTCGATGGAGAAGAATAAGGAATTCGGTGTTGATGTAATGCTAAGTGATAGCAGAGTAAAAACACTATACCTGAGCTCTCAACTTACCCAGGTATTTATACGATCCTTGGCCGGTTGAGGAGAGAGGACGGAGCGCCTCGTCACCTATACTGTTATGGCGTAATGATTGCTTTGTCCTTTGCGCGTTTCCCACGCCAGGCGAATATTCTCCTGTGATTTGATGATGAGGTGTCCTTTGGCAGTTAGCGTTTGGGCAATCCTAACAACCCGAACCTCTCCATGGATGGATCCCGGATTTTTCCCAATACAACGCTATTCCTCAGGGGATTTGGCCTACTGGAGGTGATGGGCTTGGGTCCAGAATGGTCACAGCTCAGGCTTCTTGCGACCGGTTATCTGGACTTTTTGGAGTGGGCAGCCTACCAAATTCACCACCATCAAGTGTAATACACCTTTTTCTTTGTTTTCATCTCACTCCAGCTTCGTATCTGCCTACCTCTAATTGCATGGGTATGGTGTAAGACAATTCTTAGATTTGATTTTTTTTAATTCCAAATATTGTTCTTAGGAGGTTCCAAACTTAAAACTATATAATATCAAGTGGAGTAACTCCTTTCATGTATAAACTATTTTGGAAAACTTTACAAATTCGATGTGGGATTCTAATTAGATTATGTGTTCTTTGGCTTGACATAGAAAATGGCAATGGCCCGAGAATCTGGAATGAATTATGTTAGATTTTGGAGTTTTAGAACTTTTATGTTGTATTCAGGTTGAACACCTACAACCTTCAACACAACAAGGCGGTGCAAGAAGATACAGGAGCACGTTGGACGGAATAACGACCATTGCCCGTGATCAAGGTTGGAGACAATTGTTTGCTGGCCTCAGCATAAATTATATCAAGGTAAAATTCACCACTCCATTCTAATTCGATGAGTAGGTAGCGTTTGCTTGTATGGAAGTTGTGCCGCGGAATTGGAATTAGAAATTAGCACGTGCAAATTGCAAATTTCAATGCTCCAATTCCATGAAACCAAACGCGTCCTTAGTGATTCTGTTTTATCGTTTTGATTCTGTTCCCGTAAAATAAACCAAAGTAACATGTTCTTGTTTTGTTCCAAAAAATGTTCGAAATATATGAGATCAGAATAGGACAATTTTTTTTTAGGATTCTTATTATATAGTCCTCAATTTTTTGTTTTCCTATTTTTAAAAAGAACTATTTTTTAGACCTAACCACAAGTTGTTTAGTCCTTATCTATGTTTTTATCTTTTTAGGTAATTAAATACAAATTCAATATTAATTGGAAAACGAATTTTTTTATTAAAATACTAAAAATGAAGAGAAAAATAAAACATGGATAAAAAAGTTTAAGTGAATTATTTCAAGGAAAATACAATAATTTTCCCTTTTTTTGCCTTCTGAATTTCAGTTTTAGGTTTCTCTTTCAACTTTTATGGGAACAGAAAAACAGGATTAAAAACACTAAGGTGGTGTTTAATTAACTTTTCTACTTTTTTGTTTCTACTCCCAATAAAATGGGATGAGAATTTTTTATCCATTTTGGAGTATTCTGATAATAGAATCGCATTTAGTAATGCTGATTATTCTTAAAATATTTTTATAATTTCACATAACGAAAGAAAAATTGTGTTTGGTTGGAACTATGGTTGGATTATTTTATACACACGCCCCACCCAGTGGTTGTCCGTGCCCAAAGGCACTATTACAATTTAACCCTAATCCCTATAAGATGGTGGGGTTAGTTTGATCTAGGTATAAAATATAAGTTTGTTTATCTTTTTTTTATTCGACGGTTCTCTTTAAGAGTGCCCTAAATTTATTATATAGATGTGTGTGTGTGTGTGAGAGAGAGAGAGAGATGGGAGAGGAAGATTAAGATGTGTGGTAGTGGTTTTGGATCGGCGTGGGTGGAAATAGTAATATTTTGGGGGTAGTTTTGTGGGAGTGAATAGGAATAAAAAAAAAATTGTTTCTCAAAGGAACTACTCCCAATTCTTTTGAGAATATTTAGGAACAAAAATGTATACCAAACACGGTTTTTCAAGTGTGGCCTAAGCAAAAAATACTTACACTGTTTCTTATCAACTTTTTTTTTTTTAACGGTACAGATTGTTCCTTCGGTGGCAATTGGTTTTACAGCGTACGACACAATGAAGTCTTGGCTTAAGGTTCCTCCCCGGCAAAAAACAAGTTCAGTATCCGCTGCATAGAACAAACTGCAAACTCCATGGAAATCCACATTTCTAATCTTATTAGATTCAAATGCTAATCCATTTTTTTTTCCTGGTGATTGATATTTGTTTTCAGCTATTAAAATCATCTATTTTCTCAATTTATCATTCACTAGAATATATAATTAATTAAATATTTATTAAAGAGAGTTCACAAAAGGTCTCTCCCTTGAGATGTAGTATAGATGAGACGTATTATTTTCCTTCACATTCACTAAGCTGTGGTTCTTCTTCAGGAACTTCAATCGCTTCCATGTTCACTTCCTCCACTTGATTCCGACTCTGAGTTACCTGTTAAGTCCTCATAGCAGATGCATCGACATTCTCCACTATTCACAGACACATTTTCCGTTGCATTCACAACGTCTTCCACCTGTTGCCCGACCTTTACATTTTCCTCAACATTCTCTCCTGATTCATTCACTTGCCAGACCTTCACCTTTTTGCTGCTTTCCTCTTCCAACACCTTAGGATGAGACATGCTGACTGTCACTAAGAATGAAGAACGCAGATTGCGTCCATCCATCTTCCTTTTGGACCTACATTCACGAACCTTTCTCGTAATTGTGCGCCAGATGGAGCTACTGTGTTGTCCATTTCTTCTTCTTCTTCATCTTCTTCTTTCAATTCCGTATCTAATTCTCCAATTATGATATAGGATTTTTAGGCAAGGCACCAAGAAGTTACTGGTAAGGGTTGGAAAATTCATCATTACTAGGGCTAGAGGGAAATGAAGATTATGTCGTGTCTAACAAAAGGCACAACGCCGTCGAGAGTATAAGTGGATGGCCCAACTGCATTAATCATCATGGCATCGTTGGACTCCATCGGTTATGTAACGATCCGGTTTTCTAACGTCGCCACTCGGTTTCTTCTTTTTATTTTTACAGAGAAATAGAGGTAAAAGACGAACCACTCCACCACCACGATTCCGTTGCGCCATTATGATAAAAATAATAATAGACTTGACATTGACTTGATGTTATTCAACCAAAAACAAACGAATATGTACCAGTTTATACAATAGGATTTTTTTTCAATAATATTTATATAACCTAAAATTAAAGGCGCGTTTGGTAATTATTTCCATTCCAGAATTTTCCATTCCATTCCCAGATTTTTGGGAATTTTATTTGGGAATAGCATTTGGTAATTTTGTTTTCGTTTCTATTCCATTCCCATTTGAGAATTGTGCCTATTTTTTTCTTAAGAAATGAGAAACAAAAAAAAATTATTTCTCATAATTCTCATTCCATTGTCAAAATCATTTTTTACTATTCATCCGCCGGCACCACCGTCCGCCACCGCCGCCGTTAATGTCGCCGGCGCCACATGCCGTCCAGCCAAAAAAAAAAAAAATCTAAAAAATAAATAAATTGATTTGAGGATAAAATCGTTACCAAACGTGATTCTCTTCCCAAAACAAAAAAAAATTATCATTACCAAACGCAATTCTACTCCTAAGAAGGAAACAAAATTTTGATCCCATCTCATTCTCATCTCACTGCTGAAATGGAAACAGAAACGGTTACCAAATGCCACCTAAGTGATTACACATATCTACTATTCCATGGAAAAATTATAAAAGTCCAACTTTTCGATACTAACATCTACCTCGATTGTCTCAAAAGCAATATCATTCCCTGACTCTACAAAATCCTAACCCTTCCTGATCAACATCTGTCCTGATTGCCCCCAAAAAATAAAACAACACATCTCCAATAGTAGGAACCAACACGTGGTATAAACTACCATATCATAATGATGATGATCATAATAATAATAATAATAATAATAATCAACAACAATATATATTAATCACCTGCAGAACTTGTCCTCCTGTCAGGTCTTAACACAACGTTCTACAGGACATGTCTTCCTGTTAGGACCAACAACTTTCCGCAGGACATGCCTTCCTGTCGGGATCACACTATGACATAGTAAGATAATAATAAAAATCATTTCTCATAATCAACTTTTTACTTGATCCATTTTAACGTTATAAAATAGTTCATTTTAATAAATATTTTTTTCCACAATTTAGTACGAAAATATAATTTGACAATTTACATAAAAGACAATACACTCATCTCGATAATTACACTTCTTTTTATACTATCATTGAAATACTAACGTAGTCGGTAACGATATGATCTAAATTAAGAATGTAACTAAATAAATCTAATATAACATGAAATACGTGACACTAAAATGCAATTTTTTCTAAATTTTTTTAATCATCTAAAATTTATTAAAATTAAGGGTTTTATTTTTTCAACCCAATATTAATTTTGCAACTAAAATATTATAGTTACATTTATAAAATTTATCAATTAACAATTTAATTACGGAGAAAATATTAACTAATTATTAACAATATTATTAGGCAATGAAATATCTAAAATATCATTCTGATAAAATTTATAATTTTTACTTTAAATTAAATTCTTCACAATTTAAATATTTCTATTTATAAATATAATTTCATTATATATGTGTGTGCGCGCGCGCGTATACCTATATATATTATATGTGTACATATATATATACACATGGAATAAAAGATGGAGAAATAAAGAGGGACTTACCTGAGCAAGGAGTGAGAGAAAGAGAGACTAAGGTGGCATTTGGTTAGTGTTATCACTTTTCTTAACTCAACTGGAATGGGTTGGATTGAGTTGGGTTGAGAATTCTGTTTCTTATTGAGAAAAAAATTACGTTTGGGGACAACAATTTTTTTTTTTTTTGTATTGTGAACCGAATCACGCTTGGTAACGATATTATCTTAAAATTGATTTCATGAATCAACCCTAGAATTAATTCAACCAAACTCCCAAATTCAACCAAAATCCCCTAATCAAGAACCAACCCTAAAATTGATTTTATGAAATTCAACCAAACCCCTAAATTCAACCAAACCTCCAAATCAAGAATGAACCTTAAATTAAAATAAAAAATGAACCCTAAATCAAAATCAAGAATCAAACCCTAAATCGATTTATGATGAAATCAGTGATGAAATCAAAATGAAAATTGAGATCGAAATTGATTTTCGATTTCGTGATAAAATCGAAATCGAAAAGCGAAATGAAAATCAAAATTGAAAATTGATTTCGTTTCGAAATTGAAATCGAAAATCGAAATAGAAATTGAAATCGATTTTCGATTTTGTGATGAAATCGAAATCAAAAAGCGAAATCAATTTCGAAAATCAAAATTGATTCAAGAACCGAGGAAGCGAGACGACAAAGACGAAAGACGACAGCGACGAGAGGAGGAGGAAGAATGATTGCAAAGACAATTACGAGGAGAGGTAGAGGCGAGGACGAAGACGAAGACATACGAACGAGGAGGCGAGGACAAAGACGAAAGATGGGAAAAAAGAAAAAAAACTCTTGTTTTGAGCTAACAGAAGTCGAACAGGGGTCTCATTAACAATAAAAAAAAAAAAATCCAAGCGCATCCCTTGGTTGGGTTGAGTTTTTTGGGCAAAAAAAAAAGTTTTTTATTTTTCATTTCCTTAGAATTTTGAGAATCAATTCTCATTTTTTGGGTTGAGTTTTGTGTTGCCAAACGCATTCTCAAAAATTAATCCCAAATTTTTTGGGTTGGGTTAAATTAGAATGGAAACACTAAGGCCCCGTTTGGTTAGTGTTCTCAACCAAACCCAACCCAACCCAACTCAAAAATTTTGGGTTTGATTTTTGGGAACGCGTTTGGCAAACACAAAACTCAACCCAATCCAACCCAAAAAATAGGAATTGATTCTCAAAATCCTAAAGAAACCAGAAAAAAAAAATTGTTTCTTTTTGTACCCAAAAAACTCAACCCAAAGTTCTCAATTTCCGTCTTCATCTGCCGGCCGACTACCACCACCAGCGGCCATTTGCCGCCGCCGCCGCCGACCGGCGATCGTCCGGCGTCTCCGGCAACCTTCCGCTGCCGCAGGCGACCGTCGCCTGCCGTCCGGCCACCTCCGCCGCCGTCCCAGCCGTCCGGCTGCTGCCAGACTAAAAAATAAATAAATTAGTTTTACGATAAAATTGTTACCAAACACATTCTGTTCTCAGCACAAAACAAAAATTGTCGTTACCAAATATAATTCTGTTTTCGAAATTCTCAACTCAACTCAATTCAACTCAATCCATTCTAGTTGAATTCAGAAAAGTGAAAACACTAACCACACACCACCTAACCAAACGGGCGTAAGGTAAGGGAGTGGGAGAGTGCAGAGAGGAAAAAGAAAATCAATAGAGAGAAATGACATAAATATATATTATATGTACTGAGTTCATTGAAGATATTAGATGTAATGAGTTCATTGTCTTATCTTCATTGGATGTTAAATTGTCATGTGTCCAACATCCATGAATCCATGTTTTCTTTTTTTCAACTAACAAAACAAATTACGAACACCCCCTTTTTTTAATATTGCACAAAAGTTAAAATTAATATTTTAAAATAACAATTTACTTTCTAAATTTTAAAAGTGAAACTAAATTAATCTATTATCTCTCAAATTTATTAAAACTATAATTTTTAAATATCATAATGACCCTAAAATTTTTTAGATAAAAATAATACATTAGACCCAAATATTTTTTACATGTTATACAAAAAAAAAATACACATACAAAAAAAATTTAGGTCTTACAGGTTACGGCTAAAAACACAAAGAGGATTCATGAAAGAAAACAAAGAATTAAGAAGAAATCATAAAAATAAATGTTAAAGAAAAGTGAAAAAAATGGAGAAGAACTTCCTTTCCAAAATGCATCCCAAAATGCAGAATCATCCGGAAATTGAAACCAGATTGTTGAAAATAATAAGAAGGTCCTCCAAAAAAACTTGAATGCTCTAAATTATTAAAGTGAATAAATAAGCCCAAAGATTTAAAGAATCGTTGAGATATTTGACAGTCTCGAGAGATAAAATGACGTTGACATCAAATCATGATGCAACAAATACTAGCACAAAACTCAAAGCGTCACCACCATTTCAAAATTTTGCTCCGTGTGGTGGATTTCACTCTAACACTTGAGGACTCCATCCACAATCCCCAACCTTATGGGAATCAGGAATGAAGGGCAATTGGTGGATGGTATTCTGGGAATGTCCAATCTATAATATTCTAGAAATTTATATTTTTGAAAATATTATTTTATTCTTAGAATTGTTTTATAAATTTAAGGTATGAATAATATTTGATAATTTTTTGAAATTAAATGTTTATTTTAAATTGATTTCAGAAATTTTAGAACTAATGTGTTATTTAAAATATAATATTAAGAGTTTTGGGGTATAATTAATATTTTTTTTATTTTAAAAGAAATTTAAGTATAAATAATAATAATAATAATAATAATAATAATAATAAATTATAATAATGCGCTGCCTTCATTTTAAAAAGATAATATATTTATGTTTATATATATAAATATATGATTGACACGTATTATTATTATTATAATAATAATAATAATATCTATATATGTGAAGATTTTCAGAAGAATAGATATTTACATTAAACAGGAATATATGTGAGAACTTGTCAAGATATATATATAATTAAGTGGATAATTTTTTAAACGAGAAAATAATATCAATTTCGGTTCAGATTTCTGCTTCGGATTTCAGGTAGAATTTTTAACATGTTAATATGATCAAATTGAAACCAAAGGGACCAAAGCGAGATTTTGTCAAACTTCAAGTGCACAAAGTGTCAAACTTTTATAAACTTTAGGAGCAATAATTCCTGAATCCTTTTCCTTTTTTTTTTTGTTTTTTTCTTTCCAAAGTTCTCTATACCCATCAATTTGCATTTTTTTTTTTTATTTAATAAGTTACTAAATTATACTATTTTTTTATTTTTATTTTTTGTGTTGCCAACCAAACAGGCTCTCTAATACTGCACTCATTAAATTTATTATGCTTAAAAGGTCATTTTTAATGAAATCAATTAAACTTTGTCCAAACACCAGTGAGTGACCGTTCAACAATGAACGGTCACTCACTTTGACTGAAGGAAGGCTTGAGTTGAACGGGGCAGTATAAATTCATCCCTTCCTGCGAAATTTTTTTGTACCGATTGATCCATCTTTGCCATCAGTGGCTTCCTTTACCAAATTTTTTCTTTTGACAATTTTTTTTTTTGTTTTTTTCACTCCGGTTTTTGCTTTTAATAATTTTGTTCTTCTTTACTCCAATTTTTGCTTTTTATTAGAGGAAATTTTGTTTATATGTGTTTTGTTTAATTTATTTATTTGTTAAATTTGATTAGATAGTTTTGTTTTGTTTAATTTAAAATTAATTTTATTATTTTAATTAAAATCAAATTAATTTAATTTATGGAATTGATATTAACTTGATATCGAATTTATATTCCGTTAAAGTTAATTAAATTAAAATTTGAAAGATTGAAAAATGTACCAGGTGAGAGATTTGTATCGTGCAATGGGACGTTATTGGCTTTTGGAAGACGAATATTCATACTCTTTCGATTTAAGAGTACGTTACTCTTCAAGGTGGGTTGTAAAGATGCAGGAGAAATACACTTATTGTATCAACCAATCTAAGGTTATGGTAGACGGATACATGCAATATAATATTCCAATAGTGCATCAATTGACCAGAACAATGCCAATAGACATGCCGCATAACCTTCAGATGGCGTTGCATCTGTACCGCGAAGAAAATAACCGAATGCAAATTCGAATTTTTCGACACGAGGTTGAAACGACAGCACGTGAGTGTCTCGAACAAGGTTTGGTTGCCGAAGCACATACTTACATGAAATGCGTAAGGAAACCTCAATATCAGTCAGATATTGAAATGTCTGATGATGAAAATACTGTTTAATACTTTCGTGGTGATGAATTGCAGTTTAACTATGTATTTCCTTTGAAATCTAATGTATCGTTTCTATGTTAAACTATAATAACGTTACTTCTACCAAATAACTGATTTTCTTTTTTTCAATTGATAGGTAGTGTTAGGTTAGCTTTTTTTAGGTAAGTCTTGTGTCCATAAGTTCTAAAATATAATTTTTCAATAATTATGTTTTTAAAAAATCTAATGTTTTGTGCAATATAATATTTGTAAAGAAACTATTCAGTCTATAATTTTCGTGATGTCTTCAAATATTAATTCAAATGAAAAAAGCTCATTTGATTTTTCAAGTGAGGAGAACTCGTATAATGTTTAGGGTTGGCTTGGACCATGGGATCACCAAAGATGCTGGATTCTACGACCATATTATGATGATTACTGGAGTGATCAAGACGGCAACCCGATAGAGTATCGTGTCGGTCTACGCCAAGAATGGGAATACAGGGTGAATGAGTCTAACAACCTTGTATCTCGTTTGAGATATCTGAATACACCACTTCCTTATCGTAGAAGTCTTCAGATGCCTAGACGATGTATAATTGATGACACAACCGAGATCGAAGATGCAATTACACAAACTCGCCTAGAGAATAATCGAATGTTGTTACGCAGGAATCGATATTATCTACTACAACTAGCCAATGAAATGGTTGCCGTAAGCAACAAATCACTATCTCCAAGCGACCATAATGTCATGAATAACAATGAATATTTATCTGAGGGGTACATGTCCAATGAAGAATAAATATTTTTTTTTGTAGTTCAATTGTCTTTTTAAGTGTTTTCTTGTAACTATTTTCCTAATGTTATATATTGTATTTCTTATGTATTATCTTTGTTATGAGTTTTGTAACGAACACCATTAAACATATTTCTAATTTATGTAATATTTTTTTCTTTTTATAATTAATTGTATTTACATTTTCATTGAAAACTGTTGATCTACCGTGTATATTGCTTCTGAAATGGATAAAATATTGAAATGGGAGATCGAACAAGAAATTGTTAAAAAGCATACAGAGTGGAAAGTGGTTAAAATGAATATATATACACTCTGTATGCCGTCTAAGAATTTGTTGCTCAATCTCCTAGCTATATCTTTCGTTGTGCCCTTCGCGGCCTTGCATAACTTGCGGTACAGGACCGCTAGTTTCACACTGCCCCAACTATACTTGACAAGAGGTGTCAAGTCGCGGAGCAGTGGGAGGTAGGCGAGCTTGACCATGTTCTGTGATTTATCAGGCAACAACATGGTGCCAAGCAGAATCAAGCAATATGCCTGGGCATAGCACTACATGGCCTCTTCGCCGACATCTTGAGGAACTTAGTTGAAGGTTTCCTTTAACCAATTGAGCTTCAAACAACCGTTCCTTATTGCACCCTCCGGCGGTACCACGCCCAAAAGATCATAGCAAAGTCCCCGCCAACTCTCTAGCGATCGCGTGTCATTAGGACCAATAACGGGTTGCCTATGCACATGCAACCCCAACAAGACAGTCACGTCCTGTAGTGTGATCGTCATCTCCCCAACGGTAGATGAAAAATGTGCATCTCCGGATGCCATCTTTCTACTAACGCGGTTATCAGACACCTGTCAAACCGCTTCGGCCATAGCCTGTAAGGACCGTACAATTTGGCCGATTCTATCAGCTCTACGACTCGAGTGAGGGTGCCTACTCTCCATTCCGCTACATCAATTCCAACACAGTCTAGCACACCGTTATCCTAAAACATTAATTAACATTAATTAAGATATAATCAATAACATCAAATTTTAAAAAAAACTAAAATGATAAAATTAATATAATAGCTTAAATATTTCTTGTCCTGCCCAGACTAATTCAGACTTGTGTTGGGCCTACAAGTAGAGAACTGAAGTAACTTCTGGGTCAGGCTGATACATAACTGGATTTTTTTTTCTCAACACTTGTGTCAAATTTATTAGTACCAAATTAAAATTTAATCACATTTATAAACAAAATATAACATCCATTACATATAAATGTGTGCGACAAGTGTATGAAATTTATAGTACATAAAAACTGTCATATCAAATAAATAAAGTAGCAAAAACATTCATTACAAATAAATGTGTGTGACAAAAAAAATCATAAAAATCCATTAAAATGATTCGACAAGATCAATTGGGTGTATGGCGGAGTCAGGATGGACACCTCCGTCTATCATGTCCAGTCTGGGAACATAAACCACACCGATTTGTCATTGTTCTTTGCGACTGATCCATCTCGTTTTGAATGCGAGTGGATGTTGGTCGACCACGCTGTACCACTCAAAGTCTATTATGGTCCGGAATTAGGTTCGGTAAATATTGTGTTCAAAATTAGTTGAATGATAACTCTTTTTTATGTAAGGAGATGTATTTTGGTGAAATGATTTTTACTTAATAAGGGTAATTTATTTATATAAAAATGAGAAGAAAAGTAGAAAACATAAGAAAAGTTACTTTAACTATCTACAATCACATAAAAAAAACGAGTTAAAAATTAATATTATTCAGTATTTTTTTAAAAAAATATAATAAAACCGTAAACAACTCTTATGTATTCAAATGGAAACTATAGGGACGAAAATGAAACTATGTGGTATGATTACCGAACTTTCGGGTGTTATGTGTTCAAATTGCAACTATAGGGACCAAAATAAAATAATGGGGGCAGAATCTGTAATTTGGGACCAAAATGAAATAATAGGGACAGTGTAATTTGGTTAACTAAATTATCATTTAATTAGCATGCACACATATTAACTAGCTAAATTATCATTTAATTAGCATGCTAAACTAATTCATTAACTAATTTATATTATAATATTTTTTAAAATTTAATTAAATTAACATCTAAGCTAAGCATGAAACGATAAGTAAATTAAACAAAACAAAATCATCTAATCAAATTTAACTAATAAATAAATTAAACAAAACATATAAAAATAAACTTACCTCTAATCGGAAGAAGAAATTCTGAAGTGTAGTCAATAGTGGGATAGCAAACAATCGGAATGAAGAAAAAAAAAATTGTCAAAAAGAAAAAATTTATGGGAGTGAAGAAGAAGAAGAAGACCAAATTTGTCAAAAGAGGAAAGGAATTCTTGGACTCGGATCAATCGGTAAAAAAAAAAAATTCACCCAAGGGATGAATTTATACTGCCTCGTTCAACTCAAGCCTCTCTCCGGTAAAAGTGAGTGACCATTCACTGCTGAACGGTCACTCACTGACTGTTGTGCAGCAACTGTCTCTCTCGGGAACGGGCGTTTAATTTGGCCCGTTCCCATATTATTATTATTTTTTTATTTAGTTAGTACCCGGGGATCAGATCCCCAGGTATAAACAGTACCCGGGGATCTAATCCCCGGGTATACGGTTCCACTTTTTTAAGTACTTGGGGTTCAGAACCCCAGGTCCAAATACCCGGAGTTCTGAACCCTGGGTAGCATTAGAACTGTAAAGAAGTTCAAAACCATCTTAGTTTAGTATTTTTGTTTTAAAAAAATATTAAAACGGTAAAAAACTCTAACCCACTAGCTAGTAAATGATTTTATACATATATTTAGAGGCTGAATTCGGATTCATATTCTTATATAATCAATAATTCATTTTATAAAAATATTTTAATTTACAATGCGGCGGCGATAATTATAATTATCGAATTCACCGACCCAATTTTACAACAGTAAATAATCAAATATTAAAAATTAAATAGAAATTCAAATAGAATTCCTGTCGTCGTCTCATTCTTACCAGCCCTGCAATCAAAACTGTAGGGTTGTGAGTTAACGCTCAGTAGAACGCTAACCCTCTAATGCATATATTTAATTAATACAACGAATAAAGCACACTGGTATGATTTTCACATAATCATAATCATTTAATGAAATTTAACAGTTAAAATTCAATAATAATAAAAGCATGAATCACACAATAGGAAAATTAAATACATATATTAAAATTAGAAATTCTACCTGAAATCTGAAGCCGAAATCTGAACCGAAATTGATATTATTTTCTCGCTCAAAAAATTATCCATTTAATTATATATATATATATATATATATATATATATATATATATATATATATATATATATCCTTACAAGTTCCCCCATATATTCCTACTTAATGTTAATATTTATTTTTCTGATAACCTTCACATATGTAGATATTATTATTATTATTATTATAATACGTGTCAATCATATGTTTATATATATAAACATAAATGTGTTGTCTTTTTAACATGAAGATAACGCATTATTATAATTTTATTATTATTATTATTATATTATTATTATTATTATTATTTACATTTAAATTTCTTTTAAAATAAAATAAAAAAATTAATTATACCCCAAAACTCTTAACATTATATTTTAAATAACACATTAGTTTCAAAACTTCTAAAATCAATTTAAAATAAACATTTATCTCCAAAAAATTATCAAATATTATTCATACCATAAATTTGCAAAATAATCCCAAGAATATTAAACTCATCTAAAATAATATTTCAAAAAATATAAAATTTTGGGGTATTACACGACTAACCAAGCGACACGAAGTGACATCTTGAGCAAAGAAATCCCCAAGAAACTAGATTGTGTCCCAAAAGGAAACTGAATGATGACTCGATACCCGGGACAAACAAAACCCTAGACCTCGCCTATTGCTCGAGACTTATCACTATCTTTGATAAATAAGGAATGCATGAACGGATGACTTATTCTATGGCACTAAGCCTTCAATCCCACGAGTTTAGGAGGGGGTTGAGGGGGATTAATTTTTGGGGGACTTGCAAGCCAAGCCACTCCACTACTATAAAATACAAGGCGGACTCTGTCGAACAAATATCTCAAAATCTTTTTACTTATATAAAAACTCTGTCAAATTCTACTGATTTTCACATCGAAAGTTCTACTCTGATAGGGCCATCCGCGTGTACATTATTGCACAAATCCTTGTTTGGATCGGATATAGATCATATTTATGACGATGCAGATTTGAACATTATACATCAAGCTTAATATTTAATATTTTTATTTTTTGTGTTATGTTACCACTTTTATTTATACAACTGTATCTAATTTTATTTCAAACGTCTTCTCAAACGCTCCTGTCAACTTAAAATAATGGTACTCTTCTTCCTAAAAAAAGTTTATTTCAAAAAGAAAAAAATAAATTATTTGAATATTTTGCACTAAAATTATTCACACACAGATTGAGGAATCGAAAACAATGAGAATTTTTAAATAATTGTTTTACAAAATACAAAACAACACGCATTCCTAAGATCCTTTCATTATCATTTTCTAAAAGAAAAAAAAAAGGTTTTATTTTTCAATCAAACCATAAATGTTTTCGAAGTCTAACCAGATGAATTAGTCTTAAAAATGCCAAAAAGACACAATCCCTTAAATTGATTAATTAAGCTTGTAAATTTGAGAAGAGATTTGAGAGTGCTGACTTTATGGATTCGTTGTCGGGTTGCTATTTGGTCTTTTCTAAACCTTTTTTCACAGAACCCGACGCACAAATGGGTCGTTTTGTGTGTGCCTTTTTATGTCCACAACACATTCAACAAAAGCATCCGAGGCCCATCTTCTCTCTCACGTTTTTCTCAAAATTAATCGAGCGGGAAATTCATTAAATAAATAAAACTAATTCCTTTTTTTTTGAATTTCAAAAATGGAACGGCTCATTGAACCACTACACAACAAGAACGAACCACGTACCAACACACGACCACCACTACTGGACCGTCAAACCCACCTCCCAAACACCTTCTCTCTCTCTCTGGGATTTACCATTTTTAGGATTCTAGTTTCGTTTCTTTTTTTACAGGTGAATCGTTTTTTCGTTTTTGTTTCTGTTCTTGAAAAATTTCAGTGTCAAATTGTCTATCACCTGTAAAATAGTTTTTGAGCCATTTCAAGAGCTATTTATCGAAAAAAATTGGAGTTTTTGGTGGGTATCTAAAGCTGAATCTGGTAAATCAAAAGCAAATACCAAATGGGTGCTTCTGGAAAATGGGTGAAAGCACTTATAGGTCTGAAGAAACCTGAAAAAGATGATCTGGTAAGCTCAAATCTCATCTGTATTTCCTGTTTTCATTCAGATTATATATTAATGGAGGTGGTGTTATAATCTCTCTCTCTCTTTTCAGGAGAAGGTGGAGGGTAAGAGCAAGAAATGGAAGAAGCTATGGAGGAGTTCATCGGGTGATCTGGGTGGTGGGTCCGCATGGAAGGGCTTCAAGGGCCACCGTCAGAGAGAGAGAGGTGTTTCTGCGTCATCGGAGGGTTCCACTTCTTCTTCTCCGGCGATAAATGATGCTTTCACGGCGGCTGTATCTACAGTGATCAGAGCTCCTCCAAAGGATTTCAGGGTTGTGAGACAAGAATGGGCTGCTATCCGGATCCAGACTGCCTTCCGCGGATTTTTGGTAACTGATTTTTCTTTGCTTCATTTTTTTTTTTCCTGTTTGGTTGCTGAGAAAATGTGGGAAAATGGAAAGAAAATGTGTACATTTTGAATCTTGATTTTTTTTTTTTGTGACATTCAACTAGTTGATGGTTGATTCATAGAACTAATCTACTGTTTTGCTTTTGCCTTTCTCAATATAAAAGATTAACCTTTTGGAAATAAAAAGGCTAACCAAACGCCACCTTACTCAGCAAGTTGCACAATTACCCCTCCTATCCTATAATGGATTACCTTCACAGGGAAAAAAATATATTTTTGGTCCCTAAAGCATTGAAAGAGTGTCCGTGTCCTGAGATTTACAAAAATTGCACATTTGATCACTAAGTCCATATTTGTTTTAATTTTGTAAAATAAGAAACGCAGTTAATGATTTTGGTCAAAAAATGGATTGCGCTCAGCACGTGGCCTTCTAAGAGGGATGTTTTTATCATTTCACCACTCCACTAAATCCAATATATTTTCTTCTAGTAGCAATTCAGTCTTTTTTCTCTCATTTTTCAGAAGAATCATTAATATGAAAAGGTTAAAAGAAAACAAGTTAAACTTTGTGGAATGATAGAATTATAAAAATATCCCCATTAGAAGGTCACGTATTGAGTAAAAGTAAAATCAAATTTTCATCCAAAATCATCAACAATATTTTCAATTTTATGAGATTGAAATAAATATGAAAGTTGAGGGATCAAAAGTGCAATTTGACAAATCTCAGGATGTATGTTGGCACCCACCCCATCCCATGCTCTAGGGACCAAAAATATAATTTTCCCATTCACATGTCAAGTTTGGTGCTTGCACATAAACTTAAACTTGCTTTTTAGGTTCTTATATTTACTCCTATTTGTTGATCTAAGGTGGGCTTTGTTTAGTGTTTATGTTCCCAGATTACTTTTTATATTCTCAAAAAATCTCGCAAGAGAAACAGAAATCTCGAGCAATTCTGTTATGTTCCAAGAATTTTTTTCCCTTAAAATATGGGAACAGAAACAGAAACATAAACCAAATGGGACTTGAATGATAAGTCCTAGGTGGACTCCATGCTGGTATGTGTAATTAATTTGGCATTGGGTGATAAAATACAGGCCCGAAGAGCATTACGGGCCTTAAAAGGGCTGGTGAGGCTGCAAGCTCTAGTTCGCGGGCGACAAGTGAGGAAACAGGCTGCTGTTACTCTGAGGTGCATGCAAGCTCTTGTTCGGGTCCAGGCCCGTGTCAGGGCCCGTCGTGTGAGAATGTCTATGGAAGGTCAGGCCGTGCAGAAGATGCTGGACGAACATCGTAGCAAAGCTGATCTCTTGAGGCAAGCCGAGGTAATTAATTCCTCCCATAATAAGTCTAAGGAGTCCACTTACAACTGGTGTGCTTCTGTGATGTTGATTATGCATGTTTGATAACTACTTAAAAATTAAGTAATGAAAATTTAAGTACTTAATTTTAAGTGTTGAAAATATCATAAGATTGTTTGATAAAATTGTGTTGAAAATTTATGTGTTGAATTTTTTTTTTTGTTTGATAAGTACAAAATTTATATGCTAAAAATTGTTTAATTTATATAACTACTTTTGAATCAAGATAATATGGAGAGAAAAAAAAATTGTGATCAAAATAATAAAATCAGGTGTCATTTAAAAAAAAAATTATATTAAAATTAAAAGTAAAAATTAACCCGAAAATATAAAATATTATGAATTTTTATGCAGTTTGATTGTTTAAATTAAATTATAACAATAATTAAAATATAAAATAAAATTAAAATCCTAAAATAATCCAAGTTAATTCAATTCTCATTAAACCTAACCTTAATTAAATCTTCATAGGGATTAAGGGTAAAATGATTAAAACATATTTTTTGAAGTAGAAAATAATAGAGTGTATTAAGCAAAATAAAATAAGTGAATAGATCTTGACATAATTTTTTATTCACATTTTGACTTAATTTTTAAGTCAATTTAATTAATTAAGTGATACTAATTGTATTTATTAAACAAACTTAATTAATTAAGTATTTAATATAATCAGTTTTAAATACTTTTTTTTTTATCAAACATGCCCTAAATCAACGATTTTTATCAAACATGCCCTAAGCAACGATAATTATTCGACGTGACTACATAACAGTCATTTATTTATCGATTTACTTGAGATAACTACTAGTTTTTTGTGTTTTTTTTTTGGAAAATTTCAGGAAGGGTGGTGTGATAGTAGGGGAACAATGGAAGAGGTTAAAGTGAAGTTACAAATGAGGCAAGAGGGAGCCTTCAGGAGAGAAAGAGCCCTTGCATACTCCCTTGCTCAAAAGGTATTTTGCTATCAAGATTTTTTTTTTTTTTTCTATTTGAATGGTCCTCAAAGTTTTATCTATTAGAATTCCACGTTGAATTTGTGAGATTTTTCAAAATAGTCTATATATCAAAGGAGTTATTCCATTTGAAGCCATATGGTTTTAAGTTGGAACCTCCTAACATGGGATTAGAGTCGGGTTTGAGAAGTCTCATTTGTTTATTCCTGGATGTTTGGATGTTTGTCTTTTTCTTCTCTTTGTTTGATTGCATCACGTACAAGACGGGCTTGCACGTGAGGGTGGGTGTCACAATCCCACATCAAATTTGTGAGCCTTCCCAATGACACTGTATGGTTTTAACTTGGAACCTCCTAACATTATCAATATTCATTACTGTTCTCCAAGTACAAATTTACATCTTTTAGTCCTCCAAGTTTCAATTTTGTTCCGAATCATGACAAATCACATACTTAGTTAAGTGAAAGTTTGCTCCAAACAAGGACAAATCATGCCACTTCTGACGGATTGTGTGATTTGTCCGTATTTGAAACAAAAGTAGAACATGGAGGACTAAAAGATGCAAGTTGTACTACAAGGACACAACAGATGAAAAATGGGTTATGTACAAAATATAGTGAAATTCAACTTTTATGTTTCTTCTTTCTCAGGAATTGAGATCAAACCCGAATTCAGATTTCAAAACCATATTCCCTTCATCCTCTCTGAAAAACAATGGACTCGACAAGAGTAACTCTGGTTGGAGTTGGTTAGAGCGGTGGATGGCAGCAAAGCCTTGGGAGAATCGGTTTATAGAACAAATCAACATTAACAATTCCTCCCAAACAACTCCACCTTCTAAGATTTGCGATCAATCTATGAAGAACAGTCGTTCAAAATCTTCAGACCGGTGCTCAGTGAAAATCAGGAAGAACAATATTACCACCAGGATTTCAGCAAAGCCTCCGCCTCCTCCTCCCATAGGGCAGGCCACTCGATCATCTTCAAGCCCGAGTTCAGACTTTAGATTCGATTGGAGCTCAGCTTCATCTTCCATTTGCACTTCCATGACGCCTGTTTCTGGGAACACTGCATTGGCTTCAGACAGAACAGAGGAGAGCAGACCTAACTATATGAACCTAACCGAATCAACAAAGGGGAAGCTGAGAAATAACCGAATTTTAAGACAATCCATGGATGAGTTTCAGTTTCTCAAGAACACCGGGGCGTTCTGTAATGGGGATTCAAAGAGCAATGCTGGTTGTGATCCTCCTTCAACAATCAACATGTCTAGGCCTCTTAGGAAACCAAGGGACGAAGAGAATTTGTTTGTATGATTAAAAAGATGGAAGAAGGCATGGGGGGGGTTGAAGTGTTTGTTGTGTAATCTTATTTCATTGTGAAACAAGCTCGATTTGCCTTTCCTTTGTGCCCGGGAGGTGATTTGAGAGAGTTCTCCATCTTGTAGAATTGTGAGTTATGTGTTTTTTTGATTAATGGATTCCATGATCCATCTTGTAGAATTGTAAGCTATGGGTTGAGAGCTTTTGATTAATGGCTTCTTTGTGATTCATATGTTTGTTGCGCTTGATTTCTTCATGTGTTTTTTCCAGAACTCTTCAGAATTTGAGGGCTTGTTAGAGGGTGTTCAGTTACTTCTCTATTTCCAATCCTGTCCCCCGCTTCTAGTCTCGTCTCTACTTTGTCTTAGATGGCGACGTTGTCTCGACAAACATCGACGGAGCAAATCAATGATTTCACAGCCGAACAAGACATTCCCTTTAGTCGTGGTTTTGTATTTTGCGAACTGCAAGCCCTAATACACTTGTTGAGTACAAAGTTTTGTTATAACCTTGGTATTGTAGAATAGGGTAGTATTGAACCTCTCTTAATTCTAAAAGGTAGTTTCTAAGATAGATTTTCTTTCACACTTGTAACTTGACCACCAGTTTTTTTCACATATGAGATGGGATAAAATTAACAATCTCTTCTAAATATATTGTGTTTTTAGTTAGTTAACCTTTGATCAGTTTCTCTCTTTGTGAATCCAAGTGATAAAAATTGCGGATTTATGCGCATAAAAAAATTCTGCTTTTAGGAATGTGTTGTCTCAGTTGCTTTAGACATAGGTAATTACTAATAGGTAAAATAAACAAGACCAAAACACAAGATAAAAGGCAACTAACCCTTATCTATTTTGTGATTTAAATAACTTTCAAAGTCGTAAATTTGTTTTCTCAAATGTTAAAGAGAAGTTGATTGAAAGAAAAAAGGGTCATTTTTTGGCATTGATAGAGCATCTCCAATAACTTGGCCAAATTTGGTGTCATTTTTCTAATATGAAACACCAATAGTAGTATGACACACTTTGCTTTGGGTGAGTGTGACAAAGATAGTGTATTATTTTTTTAACATATTTTTGGATTAATTTTTTTTTTAAAATCTATTTTGTTTTCATTTTTAAATTTTTAATATTATTATTTTTTAGTTAATTTGAATTTCAATTAATATTATGTATTTTTTTCATGTAGTTTGAATTTAATGAATAGATTTGATTGAATACATTAATTAAAAATTAATCAATTAATCTAATGCAATCCAAAATAAAATAAAATTAACAAACTAGACCCCATAAAAAATTAAGAAACTAGCCCCACAATTTTTTGGCATAGGGTGCAGACTGTGCCAAATAAGGTTAAGCATTTATGCCATTTTAGTACAGATTATCCAACATTTGTTGGAGCCTATTTTTACTTCAAAAGTGTCAAAATAAAAGAAGACATGACATCTCTAACAGCTGTTGAAAATGCTCTTACATCTATTATAATAGATGAAAACTCCGGACTAAATATTTCTTAAGTTTTAGTGCCGTCTTTTTCTTTTGACACATTCTTCAAAAATGTAACATAAAACATATTTTGAAAGAACACATGCAAGATTCAAAAATTTTAAATTTGTTTAAATAGACATAATTATATCACAAATAACATCTAATACTACTACTTAAAAATAGAATGAGAAAGAATATTTTAATGAGGTTGGAAAATGCATCTTTCAAGTATTTTGGTAAGTTCTTACATATTTTTTTATTTTTATTTTTTATATATCAAATAATGAGTGGCCCACTCAATTTTGTCTCTTTTTGGTTTTATTTAATTTTTTAATTAATGCATAAATATACGATTAATTTTTTTGGTCCATATTTTAAATTATTTGTATAAATAATTATGATTCAAAAATATTTCAAAAAAGAAAAGAAAAATAAATATGATATAAATTAATTAAATTAGAATTTATTGACTTGCAAAAATTGATAAAATGAATCCTAATTTATAGTTATTTATTTATTATTTTATAGTATATTAGTAAAAGTTAATTTATTGAAATATTATTGTACGTAATTTTTAATAGTATACTTATATTCAGTATTTATAAAATATCATTATTCACTAAAATTTATGTATTCTCTCACAAATATACTACCAAAATAATCAAATGATATCTATGCATTTTATGTTTCAATATTAAGAATTTATTATAATTATTTTTTAAGTCCGCGGTATGCACAGATTTGAAACTAGTTTAAATTAAATTGAACAATATAGAGTTCAATTAGAAAATTCTAACAATTATGCTCGGGATGATACCTCACACATCCTCTGTCTTTTTTTAAAGTTTCACCGACATTCCATTAATTATCGAAATGATATGAGACCACCCTTATAATATTATGTGGAAAAAAACAGTACTACGCCTTTATCATTAGAAGTATAGATAAATTTCCAATTATACAATCAATTTTATATTTTAGGGGCAGTTATTAAGAAGTCCTCATCTGAGGACAAAACTACAAACTACACATTTTTTAAAAATATGTTATAAAATAATTCTTTTGTCTTTTTGTAACGATTTTACCCCTCGTATTATATTCAACACGATTTCCTGTTGAATATAATACGAGATTGTGTTATATTCAACTTTTACCGCCATTCAAATTCTATCAAGCCACCGTATCAATTTTATCTTACCAAAACAATCATACAATATACCCAATATAAGCTCTACTCTACCAGGAGTATAGACCAAGTCCATAAAAGCTTAGATGTAGCGGTAGGGGCGCTAGGGATCACATTGATACACAACCTGAATATCGATCACCTCCTCTCCTGTTCGGGCTCACTCAGCAGAAAGCTCACTCTTTTATCCTACTTTAGCTTTTTTCTCTCTTTCTTTCTCTCACATTTGTTTAGAGCAACGAGTTCGGGACCGTCGACCATCATGTTATATTCCAATTTCTTCATTCAAATTGATAATTTTCTCTTTATATTCATATGGATTCTCTTGTCTTTCTTCATATATATTCACATACATTCATAATATGAGATCATTCACCAAGCCACCGCCGACTACACTACCACCCTTTCGAACAACATCCAAAATTAGGCAAAAATGCAGAAGCATAAAGTGTAAAATGCATAAAAAACATTGAATAATTAAGCTAATGAACTGAACTTCAAAGCACAAATCATGCCTCCAAAACTTGATTAACTAAATCGCTAGAATCAACATTTAACCATGAATGAACTCAAATCAACAGAAAATTTGGGAAGTTCTTAACAAATCCATACACAATTACTAAGGCGATCAAGGAACAATAGATCGACACACTAAATAAATCAATTTCCACACACATACACACAGAAGAGAATTACTCTACCGTTCATCGGAAATGACTTTGGCATCTCTACCGTTGCAAGTAGCTCGTCTGGCCGTTGCGGATAGATCTGTTAAAAGATCTGGCTTTTGAACTCTGAAGCTCTGGTTCACGATGGTTTTCTCTCTATCTCTGTGGAAATCGTTGATCCATTTTGTCTCCAAGCTCAAATCAAATCTCTAGGGCTTTTTATTGTATTAGATCTAACTGCGATTTAAGGTTTGCTTCGGTGGTTAGATCTGGCCAATGAACTCTTTCGCAGCCAGATTCACGAAAGCGATGGACGGCGGGGGCATACGGCTGTGCGGGGACGGCGAATGGAAAAAAATGAAGAGGATTATGGCACCACTCCATGCTCGCGGAAGAGTTCATGGTGAACGAACTGTCGATGCTACTCTAGAAGGTAGAAGAAGGTAATTTATATGGTGGCGAAGGGTAAAATTGTCAAGCCCAAAAGTTCAAGACTGTTTGGTAATAAACAAGGCTTTTTGTAGGACTATTGAATGCAAAAAAAAAAAAAAAAAAAGTTGTGAGACTATCTTGTAGATTTAGTGTTTTAAGCTGACTTTTTAGTATTTTCTCCTATATTTTATTTCTAAAATTAACCCTAATATTTTACAAACAAGACAAAATTACCCTTGCTCTAACATTTTTTCCTTTTCAACTTCCCTCTGCAATTCTAGGTTTGCGACGAGAACAGGGTATTGGTTCCACTCTATGCTGTTGCCTACGATCACACAATCTACCCATTCATTGTCGTTGACGATCAAATACTACCGTTTCATTCATCGTCAACGACCAGGGCACTTGCCTCATTCATTTTTGTCGAAGATCATCCTGCCATCGTTCCATTCACCGCCGTTGCCAAAACCCATGACCCACTTCCCGTATTATAATTAACATGAGAAGATTCTTGCTCATAACTGACATTGACATTAGCCATAAATGGGGCAGACCGGGTATGAAACCTGACCCAAAATAGACATACCCACTTGGGTTATCTGGACTAAAGCATGCCAGACCCATCAGGGTGTCAACTTTGGCGACCCTCTGAGCAAGGCTTGTGGCCCCATAAATAGGCCCATATTTGGGTATACTCAAACCCACAGTGTCCAAGGCCAATGAACGAATAGGTTAGCCTAAAATGGATGTTTTCTCTACGCTTAAAGAGAAAAATTGAATTGATTGTAACGACCCATATTTAATGGGGACCGTTATAAAGATCTCTCATGATATGATGAAAATATTAGTTATCTTCCAAGCCGTTAGGAGCGTATCATGGGATTGACGACCTCTCCAAAGGAACGACAACATATTTTTGAACGTATAAAAATGGTAAAGATCACTAGTAATTCTTACAATTCAATCTGTGTACAACTTTCTTCATATATCAAATTAATTTATTTTCATGCAGGAGGTTCTTTGGACGACACCACACCCGTGTCCCCCATTAGAACTCACGATTTTGTAGGTAACAGGAGGAAGGTGAAGAAATTTCTGGTACGTGCGAATCTATTACATGTTGATAGGTGGAATTTATCTATATATTTCCAAATTGATTTTGGTAGTTTTCGAGTGTTCTTGTTATGTTTTAATATTTTTTAATTCGTTTTTATTTAATTTTAAGTAAATCAAGTGTCAGGGGTGAAAACGGTTGAAAATCAAGCAAATCGGTAGGACGTCAGTGGAGAAACGATTGAAAAGTGGGCAAAAAGCCCAAAGAGCATCAAAGGGCCACTGGCCCTCCATCGCTGCAGTGGTGAGCCCCACTGCTGCAACAATCAAACAATAGAAATATTTTACCCAACCACCACTGCAACGGTTCTTCCCACCGCTGCAACGGTTAAATGTTAGTGGCCTACTGACTTCTCACTGCTGCAGTGATTCGACACTACCCGACAAAGATATTTTGGGATATTTTGAGATATTTTTTATCCATTAATTTATCATCCATTTCTCCCTCATACCATGCACGTTTTTTTGGCATATTTTGGGAGCTCGAAGATCAACCAAGCAAGAGGAGAACACAATTTGGAGAAGAGAAAACAAGATCGAAGCGATTTTTACGGACGTGGAAGCGTTGATTCTTCAGATTTGGCTACTTTCCCTTATTTATCTCTTTATTTCTTAGGTTTGGTTGGTTGTTTTGATGATGTATAGTTCATTTGTATTTGAATATGTGGTTTGTTAAAGGGTAGTTAGGTCTTTTCTGTATTAATTAGGGTTTTCCGTATGGTTTAGATTTTACCGTATTGTTTCCTAATTCTTATTATAAATAGTGGGAGAGGTTAACACAATAATAAGCCTTTTCGTTCTTCTCATATTACCTTTTTACTTTATCATGGTATCTAGAGCAGGTTATGGGAGATTAATTTCCTAGATCTGTTCAAACCAATTTTTTTTTCCTTTCCCTGTCTACTGTTCATATGAAAAAAAAAACACTGCTGAAACCCTAGCAGCCCACAAACCCTCGCCGCCGCCACTCCCCACAATCAGATTCGAGCCTCGCCGCCATCGCCCAGGCTATTCTGAGCCTCTCCATCACCATCGCAAACCATTCTTGTACTGTACCTTCATCGCAAACCAGATCTCATACTCACTGTCCACCATCGACGTCGCCGACCTTTTCTGACCCTCGCCAGTCTTTGCCGGACCTTCGCCGGCCTTCTTCGAACCTTCACCGGTCTTCAATTGAGCTTGAGAAAACTATTTTCCAGCCAAAATCCTATTTCGTTCGCTGTTACTGTGCAGCGACCATCGTCGGTATTGTGCAGCGACCAGACACGTGAGTTAGCGACCACATCGTTACTGAGTAGTGGTCCCTCTTCATGAATCGACTGCTGCTTCTTGTTACTGTTCATCGCGAACCAGATCTGCTTTTGGTTACTGTTTATCGCGAACCAGATCTGTTTCTGGTTATTAGTCATTGTTCATAAGACAGCCCTACAAATGTTCGTAAGTATTTTTCTGGTTCTCATGTTCTTCGTTTAAGCCCTACAGTTATTTGTATTGCTAGTTTGTTTCCCTTGTGCACGTTGTTTGTTAGTTGTTGTATTAGAGGGTACTAATGTCGATGGCTACACCTCAACCATTGACAACCCGTAAGTTGAATATAACCAATTATTTAAATTGGTCTAAGGCTGTGAAAATAGCCCTAATTGGACAAGGGAAACACTATCACCTGACGGAATCCGCCCCGGCAACAGATGATAAAAAGTATGACGAGTGGATTCAGGCTGATACGCAGATTGTAACATCGTTGTGGAATTTGATGGAGTCTCAAGTTGTTGATCTCTGTACTCATCTAGATACGTGCAAAGATATATGGGAGTATCTTCGTGTATTATATTCTAGTAATCTCACCAGGATGTATCGGTAGAGTACTTCCAACTTCAGCAAGGCACGCAATCCGTTACAGATTATTTCGCCACATTCAATCGCCTCTATGAGGAGATGAATACTATCCTACCAATGACTATCGATCTGAAAGAAATGCAAAAGAAATATGAGCAGATGATTGTCATAAAGTTCTTGGCTGAATTACGTCCAGAATTTGAACCAATTCGATCTCAGATTCTTTCCAGCGCTACTCTCCCCACCATCACTAAAATGTATTCTCGCGTCTCGCGTAACACTACCAAGGATAATATTTCTGGCTTAAGTTCGTCTCCGCTATCTGAGCATTCAGCGCTTGTTACACAGATTCCTACACGAAATCGAGGTGATACACTCAGTGGTGGTCGTGGTGGTTTTTCTTGTGGTAGCCGTGGTAGTGGCCCTCGGGGCGGACGTAGTGGCCGTGGTCGTGGCTCCTTTCGTCAGTGCTCCTATTGTGGAAAGGAGAATCATACTAGAGAAATATGTTGGGATTTAATTGGCCGTCCACCTAAAAACCCCAATGTAGTGACATCTGATCCAGCTAATCCTACTATTCCAGAATCTCAGGTGGCCAAGGACATCTCTGATGATGAATATGCTCAAGTCCTTCAATATAGGGCATCTCAGCAGGCATATCTTCCCATTGTTTCTTTAGCTCAACGAGGTATTTCTTTTACTTGTCTTTTCATTCGCCCATCTACTCCCACACCCTGGGTCATAGATTCTGCTGCCACTGATCACATGTCAGGTACAGTTTTCTTATTTACGCATATTCAGTCATCGTCTTCGTTGTCTCCTGTTACAGTTGCTGATGGTTCCACTGTCCCTATCCGTGGCATTAGTACAGTGGAACCCTCACCCTCCTTATCTCTTTCCCCTGTCTTGTATATCCCTTCGTTTTCTTTTAATTTGATGTCAGTTAGTAAGCTTACCAAACATTTTAATTGTTCTGTCTCATTTTTTCCTGATTCTGTCATTCTCCAGGATTTAAGGACGCAGAAGACGATTGACATAAGGCGTGAGGAAAATAGCCTTTATTACCTCGATCATGACGAGAGTCCTGCTCACCCACATACTACTTGTCCTACTGTTGCATCAGCTCACCAGATCCATTGTCGTCTTGGTCATCTCTGCCTTAGCAACCTCAAGTTACTTGTTCCTAATTTAAGTCATTTGTCTTCATTAGAGTGTGAGTCTTGTCAATTGGGTAAGCATCATCGTATTTTATTTGCTTCCCTAACTCATGTTCGAGTATCGAGTCCTTTTAGTTTAGTTTATTCAGACGTTTGGGGTCCTTCTCGTGTTATTTCTACATTTGGTTTTCATTATTTTGTCACATTTGTGGATGATTTTTCTAGAGTTACTTGGCTTTATTTAATGAAAGATCGTTCAGAATTATTCTCTATTTTTTGTATGTTTTGTACTGAAATTAAAACTCAGTTTAATGTACCAGTGCGTATTTTTCATAGTTATAATGCTCGAGAATACTTTTCTCAGCAATTTACTTCTTTTATGTCGCACTCTGGTATCTTGTATTAGTCTTCTTGCCCTCACACACCACAACAAAATGGAGTTGCTGAACGTAAGAATCGACATCTCCTAGAAGTGGTCCGTACTCTTCTTTTTGAGATGAACATTCCCAAACACTTTTGGGGTGATGCGGTTCTTGCAGCTTGCTTTCTAATCAACCGGATGCCGTCCTCTACCCTAAAAGGCAAAGTTCCCCATTCCATTCTTTTTTCCCGTTCACCCTTGTTTAGTTTATCTCCTCGAATATTTGGGTGTGTCTGTTTTGTTCATCGGTTGACTTCCGGCAGGGACAAGTTAGATCCCCGTGCTTTAAAATGTGTCTTTCTCGGCTATTCTCGCACACAGAAGGGTTATCGATGTTATTGTCCATCATTACGTCGCTCATTTGTGTGTGCAGATGTTACATTCTTTGAGTCCACCCCTTACTTTTCTGCCCTATCATCTCACGATGATTTGGATGTTACACTTTCTTTGCCAATTGAACCAACCCCTACACTATCTTCCTCATTTCTAGATCCTATTCCCCCTAGTCGTTTTTCAGCCCCTTTGCAGGTATACTCTCGTCGGCAGAAGGAAGCCTCCGCTGTTGTGCCCATCGACTCTGTACCCTCAGATTCTTCTCCAGCAGACCCACCCATGTCTGACTTGGACATGCCCATTGCTATTCGGAAGGGTAAGCGCACCTATACTAACCATCATATTTCTAACTTTGTCTCATATGTGCACCTATTTCCTTCCTACTCCTCTTTTGTTGCTTCTCTGTCCTCTATTTCTATTCCTAAGTCTGTTTCAGAGGCCGTCACTCACCCTGGTTGGGCAAAAGCAATGGAAGAAGACATGTTTGCCTTACATCATAATAGAACTTGGGATCTCGTCTTGCTTTCGCCTGACAAGACTATAGTTGGATGTAAATGGGTGTACACTGTCAAAGTTTATCCAAACGGCATCATTGATCGCCTCAAGGCTCGCTTAGTTGCTAAAGGATATACTCAGGTCTACGGTCTTGACTACTATGAGACTTTTTCTCACGTTGCCAAGCTCGCTTCTGTTTGTTTGTTCATCTTTCTAGCTGCCACTTTTTATTGGCCATTACATCAGCTCGATATCAAGAATGCTTGCTTAAATGACGATCTAACTGATGAAGTATATATGGCGCAACCTCCTGGGTTTGTTGCTCAGGGGGAGTCTGAGTTGGTATGTCATTTGAAGAAATATATTTATAGTCTCAAGCAGTCTCCTAGAGCATAGTTTGGAAGATTTAGTGAAGTGGTCACTGAATTTGGTCTTCGACGTTGTGGAGTCGATAATTCTGTGTTCTACAATCATAGTAAAGTTGGGAGAATATTGTTGATTGTGTATATGGATGACATCGTGATTACTGGGGATGACCATCGTGGTATTCAAGAACTAAAAAAGTGTTTGCATAGTAAGTTCCAAACCAAAGATTTAGGGCACCTAAAGTATTTCTTGGGGATTGAAATTGTTCGATCAAGTCAAGGCATTTACTTGTCTCAGAGAAAATATGTCATTGACCTATTGAGTGAAACATGAATGCTAGGAGCAAAACCGATTGACTCGCCTATGGATCCAAATACCAAATTATTGCCAGATCAGGGTGTACCACTGATAGATTCAGCTCAATATAGACGGTTAGTTGGGAAGTTGAACTACTTGACAGTTACCAAACCAGATATCTCCTTTGCTGTTAGTGTTATCAATCAGTTCTTGGATCGTCTAATGGTTTGTCACTGGGATGCAGTGATTCGTATTCTCCGATATCTAAAAGGTGCTCCTGGTTGTGGTTTGCTATATCAAAATCTCGGTCATACTCAAATAAAGGGTTACACATATGCAGATTGGGCCGGATCACCCTTAGATAGAAAATCTACTACTGGGTATTGTGTGTTTGTTGGTGGTAACCTTATCTCTTGGAAGAGTAAAAAGTAGACGATAGTGACACGGTTTAATGCAGAATCGGAATACAGGGTAATGGCGCATACCACTTGTGAGTTAACGTGGTTGAAACATTTGTTGGAAGAACTTGGATTTGAACATACTTCACCGATGGACCTAGTATGTGATAATCAAGCAGCACTTCACATTGCATCCAACCCGGTTTTTCATGAGAGAACAAAGCACATTGAAGTTGACTGTCACTTTATTCGGGAACAATTGTTGCAGAAGCAGATTGAGACTAAACATGTAAACTCAGTTAACCAGTTAGCTGATATATTTACTAAACCGTTGGGGGGTTCAAGGATAAAGTACATTTGTAATAAGTTAGGAGCATACAATATATATGCTCCAGCTTGAGGGGGAGTGCTAAATGGTAGTTAGGTCTTTTCTGTATTAATTAGGGTTTTCCGTACGGTTTAGGTTTTACCGTATTGTTTCCTAATTCTTATTATAAATGGTGGGAGAGGCTAACACAATAGTAAGCATTCTTGTTCTTCTCATATTACCTTTTTACTTTATCATGGTTATAGCCATAAGCTAAACATATATTATTTAGGGGTTGATGTAATTCATGAAAACGTTGTTTGAATAAATCGATATTTTGTTAATGGTTGTTCATTTGTATCCGATTGTATTTACCATTTTATTACTTCCATTATATGCTTGTTATGATATATTGGTTGGTTTGAAAAATTGGGGTTTGACACTCGGGAGAGGTAACCCCGAATTCGGATTAGGGTTTAAACACAACGTGACGATCTAATGACTCAAAAGAGTATTAGAAATTATGCAATCCGTAAGGTTGGGGCAAGACTCATGTGAGCAGTGTCATTTAGACACTAGATAAAGATATCAGCTTTGACGTGAAGTCGCATATTCATTTACTTTACACTCGGGAGAGGTAGTGTGTGAGTTTTTGATACCTAGATTATCGGATAGTTTGAACACCTTAATGTAAACTAGACTAAAATGAACACATTTAAGTGAATGAAGTCAATCTCTAGATAATATATTCTCATTAACGTCATATTAGTATTGTAATTTAATTAGTTAATCAGTTTAGTTTAGTATATCTTTAAACAAAAATCCAAAAATTCAATTGCCTAGATAAAATTCGGTTGTGACAATCACGGCACTTAGCGACAATTTAATCTAATCCCTGTGGATACGACAACCCTTACTCTTTCCACTTTATTAAAACTTGATCCGTATACTTGCGATAAAAGTAGCGATGTAATATTCTGCTACCAAGTTTTTGGTGCCGTTGTCGAGGGTTGATTTTTAGATTGTTGTTGATATTGTGCGTAAGTAACTTGATTTTAATTTAGGCATTTATTTTATTTTTAGTTTTTGTTTTTAGTTTTCTTTTTCTTGCAGAGTACTTGAAGATGTCTCATCAACAAGTATTGTTGCATTTCTTTTAACGAGATTCCGAGCAATTTTTTTGTGCTTGGGATCGATACAAAGAGTTGTTATTTTGATTCCCCAATCATCGTTTCCCAAGGAAGTGTCAACTATTGAATTTCCTCGACGAGTTACTAGCCACAACAAGAAATTGGGTTGAAGGAGAAAATGGTACCACCTCATTCGACCAACTAACTGCAGATGAGGCCTATTTGTTATTGGAAGACATGATGGAATTTGATTATCAAAGTTAGAATTATTCAACAAACTACCAAAACTTGGGGGATAGTTCCAACATTTCGGCACCATGGATTGACACCCCGGACAAAAATGTGGAGTCTTCCCCTACCCTAGAAGAAATGTTCACTGAATTTATGGGGGAGACTCAGGCTTTCTGGAGGAAAATGAATGATCGTCTCAACGAGCATGAGGGTCATCTTGACATTATTGAGACGACTTGCGCTGAAATTGATGTGACTATAACGTCTCTTCGGACGTAAATCGGTCAGCTTATCTACTTTATTAAGGCCGAGTCAGAAGTGGTGGCACTGAGAGACACACAAGTCAGATCCGTATGTGAAAACCACCGTGAGGAACCGAATGAAAGTGGGAGAACTTTGGAGGTGCATTATGAAGATGATTCGAAAGAGGACGAGGCTGTTATGTCACAACCCGTCCCGGACATCCGTCATCCCGAGGCTGGCGTGACTACAACAAAACATCACCAATTGCCCAAATAAACTGATGTATGATAATATACACACACTTAATAATACAAACATCTATTATGGGAGACACACCCGTCCCGAAATTTTTCCTAACTAAAAGTATTTATCCATGAACCTTTTATAGGTTCACCTTTGACAGCTTCTCTCAATCGCCCGTATGACTCCATCACATAGTTCTACTTAGTGCCAGTAGGGGACCAACTCCTAATTGTTACACCTGCGAGTGTACTACCTTCTTAGTAAAAATTATTTTCTACATAATAATAATAATACATTCTAAATAATGCAACATTTAAATGGATCAAGCGTAAATATATAAACACCACACGGCTGGCAAAATCCCCAGTATATAAGCAGTGAAAATAAAGCGATATAAATAAGTTTCATTCAGTATAAAATAAGACAATCACCATATATGTAATAAATCACCAAATACTAAATTAAAACACCACATCACCACACCACCGGCTAGCCATATCGATCGTTTAACCTCACGATCGGGAGTTGCAACGATACCGTAACCATCCATAGGATATGCATTCCTAGTGGACTTAACTGCTCAGATCACCGCCTACTGGACGTCTCCGGAGGCCAATAATATAAATCACCACATAATATCAATCACCATAATAAATATCCATCTGTCGGACCACCCTCCGGACAGACCGTAATATGAATCACCGCCTGCTGGACCACCCTCCGGACAGGACATCATAAACTATGGCATAGTTAACTTAATAATATCATCACCAAATCACAAATAAATATCCATCTGTCGGACCACCCTCCGGACAGACCATAATATAAATCACCACCTCATTAATACCGTCAAAATCACCAATGTCCACCTCTTTTTTGCAAAATCAACTTTTAAATTTGAAAATCATATTTTTCACTTTTGATTGAAAACCGTTTAATTTTAACAGAACCATTTTCCCCCTCTCTATTTTTATGAAAACCAAATATTTTCTATCCTCTTTTAAAACCACCATATTTTAATGAAAATCTATTTCCGCAAACTCACCCAAAATCCAACGAAAATTATTAAATATCATTTTTTTCTGAAACCAATACAATTCCCCAAAAATTCGTTTCACCAACTCATTCCAAAAACCTGCTTGATCCATTATCATTTTAAAATCATACAGTGGAAGTAAACACAGATTTCATCATATGTATATATAAAAATAGTTTGGCAAGAAGACAGTACACTCACCTGATATTCTGCTTTTCAAAAGCTCCTCCAACTAACCGCTACTGAACTCCCGATAATTTTGAACCTATTTGTGACTGAACTTAAATTAATATTTTATGTAGAAATATCCTAACCATGCCAATAAATCCAAATTTTTGAAATTTTTCTGTGTTCCCGCATTTTCTTTAGGAATATTTTCCTTTAGTTAGCATCGTTCCATTACCTTTTACTATATATAAACTTTGTTCCTATAAACAATCTCATTATTTGTTTTTTGTCATTTCGGCAACTTCGACTCTAGTAATTAAATTGACAAATCATGTAATTTTAACGAGAAACGTTACCCACTCCCAATCGGTTGTCGACCTTAACACGAATTCCTTGATTTTTGCTTACTGCTGCCTACCGCCTAAGCGAACGATCCACTGCCTAGGCGAATGAGCTCCTTTACAGTTATGAGTTACACACTGACGACCCACCGCTTAGGCGAGAAACTTCTGCCTAGGCGAACTTTTTCTCATTCCGCACACTGATCTACCACCGCCTAGGCGAACTTTTCACCGCCTAAGTAGACGCTCCTCCTTCCTTCTGCTCTGTTTTGTCAAATTCCAGTCGACCACTCTCTCTCTTCTCACTAACTTCGGTAGTCACCACCACCAATTGCAACGATCACCCATACACACACACATACACATACAGCAGCTCACGCATGTACCAAGAACAACCGATTCGGAACACATACACACATATACGTTCGATCAAATACACATACACACCGACAGCAGCACCAACCTGAACCAGAAAACACATGCACACACCTGCACGACCAAACAAATGAAGAATTACACCCACACACATGCACGCAGCACACACACATACACAATAGCACCCATGACGGTTGGACAGTGACAACCCGCTACAGGCAAAACATAGTATATACACACAACACACACTGCCGGAAAATAGAACAACACACACACATGGCACATACCTCATCCCCCCAACGGAAACAGAGAAATTGGGACACACACACACAACAACAACACCCTCTACTGGCGAACCAAACTGCTGACCCAACCTCTCTCTCTCTTCCTTCTCTTCCCTTCTCTTCGACTCTCCTCTCTCTTCCCCGTTCCTTTTCTCTCTCTTCTTCGCAATCCTTCTTCAATCATTCTCCTGATTTTCTCTCTCTCTCTCTCTCTATATATATATATGTGTGTGTGTGTGTGTGTGTGTGTGTGTGTGTGTGTGTGTGCATGAGCTCACTGGCCGGACAAGGACCATGCTACCCCCATTATCACTTCACCAACTCCCATTCTCTCAATGTATATAAATAATGAAGATTTTTTTTGTAATATTACACAAACCTCCCCTTAGATTATGGTGGGGTAGCAATTAAACCCAATCTATGTTTTAATGTTTATACAAAATTCTCATACACCCTCCTAAAATTTTAATTCATATAATAAATATCGAAATTTACCCCGGTATTTTTTTGAAATATTTAAAACGCGGATTGAATTTTATGTAGGTTAAAAGTCGGGGTCTTACATGTTACACGTACCGGGGATTTTTTGGCAACATCATTTGGCACCGTTTGTGGGAAACGCTAACACAAAAACTTTCAGCCATGACTATGAGGCAGTTATGAACAAGAGCGGCAGGAACAAGTCAAAACAATGACTTGCCGCCACCATCTAATACAGAAACTCCAGTGAAGCAGCATGGGGAGGTTCAGACTGATCTTTCACCGACCGTGCTAAACACTGATGCCAAGATTGATACTCTTACTGCAAAGATGGCTGAGATGGTTGAAACGATCAAGTACATGGTAAGGATAATTGTTAGAAGCAGGTCGCAATCCCCAACAACTAACCATAAAGTTGGAGATGAAGTAGGGTCTCTTGGTTATGCTAATCCCCAGTCTCACGAGGAGTGACCTGCTCAAGAAGATATAAGCCATCAACCAGATAAAAGAGTCTACAACCAAATTGAGACTGTTGATTCACATCGACAGATCAGAAGTAAAGTGGAAAGAGGTTAGCTTTTGGATGAACTGGACACACTGTTGAAAGGCACTGAGATTCCTTTCTCACCAGATATCCTAGATGTCTCACTCTTTGAAAAGTTTGATCCCACAAAGTTTGAGAAGTACGACGGGAGAGTAGATCTTGTGGATCATATCCGCCAATTCAAGCACGTAATGAATCTTTATGGTTCAAGTGACTCTACACTTTGCAGAGCTTTCGCTAGCACTTTGAAGGGCTCAGCCCTCGAATGGTTGCATACGCTCCCTTCAAACTCTATCACATCATTCAAAAAGTTTGGAAAGATGTTTATCAACCGTTTCATAACCTGTCAAAGATTAATGAAGGGTCCTGATTTCTCGCTCACCTTGCGTTAAGAGAAATGAGAAACTCTGCGCCAGTATATGAACTGATTTAATGAAGAGTTAACGTGCATTGAGAATTGTGATACCAACCTCATCATTAATGTGTTTACCTCAGAGTTACGTCCTAGTTGTTTTCAGGACTCCTTAACCAAGAAGAGTCCCTAGAGCATATCACAGTTGATGGAAAAAAACAAACCCTACATGAAATTGGAGGACGTCAAGCTCGCCAAAGAAAGCAGGGGATCTTTCAAAGATCATCCCATACAGAGTGAGAAGAATAGTGGTAAGGCGAAAGTCAACACAACGTATAGGCGTAAAGATCGAGCTAGGAGTTTGAATTCTAGATTAGAAGCTCGTCAAATGCCAAATCTTCCTAGTCTGTGAATGCCGATCTCAAGAATTTTGCATAAGATACGCACTTCTGAAGTAATTCAGTGGAGCGATGCTTCGGAAAGGCAATGACGGTAATAACAAATTTAGAACCAATTATTACTTTTTTGAATGAGGACTACAAATGGATTGTTCACCCACATGATGATGCCTTAGTCATTACTTTGTTGATTTCTAGCTTTTAGGTAAGACGGATCTTAATTGATAATGGTAGTTCTGCTAATATTGTCTTTGTTAGTACTCTAAAGCAGATGGGAATATCAAGCTCAGACGTGAGTTCCACACAAACCGTTATGGTGGGATTCAATGGCGACCTTACATTGCCATGTGGAAAGATAATTTTATCCGTCACCTTTAACAAAAAGGAACGGGGATACACGGAGTTCATGGTGGTGGACTTGGAGTCACCCTACAATGCAATTCTTGGGCATCCTTGGCTACATGCAATGAGGGTAGTTGCATCAACATACCACCAGTATGTCAAGTACGCGAGAGATGGTTCTGTGGTAGTGATAAGAGGTGACCAAGTGGCCTCAAGACAGTATTTTACTATAGCCATGATGGGTAAGGGTACGCCCTTATAGAAATTAAAGAAGGTCCAGGGAGCAGTTCCGCCAACAAGCTTAACAGGAGAAATTGATGATTTTAGAGAACACGTAAGTGTAATCCAACTCACCAAGCAAGTAAAACAGACTGCCTTTAATGAAGGGACTCAGAATCTTATGATTAGAGGATCATTAAGCCAGACTAAGGCTAGAGAAATCAGTGAGCTGCTCCAAAAGAACCTGGATGTCTTCGCCTGGGTTCCTGAAGATATGAAGGGAATTAGTCCAAACGTTGCGGTACATCGCCTGGATATTTCTAGGTCGTACCCTCCTGTTCGGCAGAAAATGAGGACCTTCAATCCTAAGAAAAGAGCAAGTGATTGAAGCCGAAGTGAAGAGACTGCTCTCATTGGCCATATCAGAGAAGTGATGTACCCAAGGTGGGTGGCCAATCCAATTCTAGTAAAAAAAAAACTAGTAAAAAAAAAAAAATGGAAAGTGGAGGATGCATGTGGACTTCACCGATCTTAATCAAGCGTGCCCAAAAGATTACTATCCGATGCCAATGATAGATCAGATGGTCCACGCTGCAGCTGGGCACCAACGTTTGACTATGATGGATGCTTACGCAGGCTATAATCAAATTCATATGGATCAGTAGGACGAGGAAATGACTTCATTCATTACACCAAAAGGTACTTATTGTTATAAAGTAATGTCGTTTGGTTTGAGAAATGTAAGAGCTACTTACCAACGGTTGGTGAACTGCATCTTCCAAGATCAGATTGGGGCCACCATGGAGGCCTATATAGAAGATATGCTCATTAAAAACTCCTAGAGGGAGGATCACCTCAGTCATGTGGCCGAGGCTTTTGTTGTGTTAAGGAAATATAATATGAAGCTGAACCCAGAAAAATGTGTGTTTGATGTTTCATCTGACAAGTTCCTGGGTTATGTGGTTAATCAGTACGGAATTATGGTAGATTCAGGGCAGATAGAAGCTGTCAAAAATCTCAAATCTCCTATAACTATAAGATAAGTCCAGGTGTTGACTGGTAGATTAGCGGTACTGAATAGATTCATCTCGAAATTTACTGATAGGTGTTCTCATTTCTTCAAAATTTTGAAGGAAAATAAAACCTTTCAGTGGGATGATGACTGTGAGTGTACCCTTCAATCCATTAAAGAATACCTGAGCTTAGTAGAGACGTTGGCCAAAGTAAACCCAAGAGAAGAGTTGAACCTCTATTTGACGGTGACACCTATGGCAGTAAGTGCTGCACTAGTCTAAGAACTCGTAAGAGGGCAAAAACTGGTGTACTGCATCAGTAAATAATTAGTTCCAGCAGAAACTCGTTATGCGGAATTGAAAAAGCTAGCCTTGGCTCCGGTAACTGCAGCTCGGAAGCTAAGACCATATTTTCAAGTGCATGTGATTAATGTGCTGACCTTGTACCCACTCTGAGCAGTAATGCATAGGCCAGAAGCTTCTGGTCGTCTTATGAAATGGGTTGCGGAACTAGGTGAATTTTTCATCAAGTATAAGCCTAAAAAAACAATCAAAGGACAAGCATTGACTGACTTCATTGCTGAACTAACCCCTCCATTGTATGAAAAAACAACTTTCCTTTCTGTTACCCCATGGACGTTATGGGTTGATGGTGCTTTAAACATGAAGGGGTGTGGTGTAGGAGTCATGTTGCAAACGCCTGAAGGAAATCAGCTTGAAAAAGCGATGCAACTTTGTTTTCAGACCTCCAACAACGAAGGTGAGTACAAAACTGTAATTATTGGGCTAACTCTTGCAAATGAGAGGGGGGGCCAACATTTAGAGGTGAAATCAGACTCCCAACTGGTGGTCAACCAAATCAACGGGTTGTTCATTATTAATGGAGAGAAGTTACGACTTTATGCTGAAAAAGTGCAAGAACTAACATCTCTATTCCAGAGCTGCAACTTTGAGGCCATCCCAAGGGTTGAGAACACTAAGGCAGATGCCTTGTTTGTATTAGCTTCTACTTTGGGTCCAGATTAGAAATATGGACTGGTAAAATTCCTTGATCAACCATCTATTGTCACCTCAGATAGCCAATGTGCATACATAAGCCAACTGGATCAAGAAGAAGACTGGAGAACTCTTATAGTTCAGTATTTGAATGAGGGAATTCTTTTAGAAGACAAGGACATCTCCGAGAAGGTCTTATACAAATCGTCAAGGTATGTGTTAACCAACGACAAATTGTATAGACGATCTTTTTTCCCGCCATTGTTACTTTGTTTAGGACCAAAAGAAGCAAATTATGTCCTACAAGAACTACATGAAGGAGTTTGTGGGAACCACCAAGGGGGTAGAGCCTTGGTACACTAAGTACTGAGAGTGGGTATTACTGGCCAACAATGCGTGCTGACGCGTAAGAGTGTGTCAGAAAATGTGACAAATGCTAACGATTCTCCAGTGACATCAAAGTTCCTACTCAACAACGAACTCCAATAATAAGTCCATGACCATTTGCTCAGTGGGTGATGGATGTGTTGGGTCCGTTTGCACCAGCACTTGGAAACAAAAGTACCTACTGATGATAATTGATTATTTCACCAAATGGGTTGAAGCGGAAGCATTTGCAATAGTGGGAGAGAACGAAGTGAAGAGTTTTCTTTGGAAAAACATCGTCTGTCGTTTTGGCATACCTACGGTTCTCATTTCTAATAATGGGACACCCTTTACCAGTAGTAAAGTAGCTTGGATATACAACAAGCTAAAGATACAACATCGGACGACCAGTCCAGCATATCCACAAGCCAATGGACAAGCAGAGGTGACAAACTGTTCTATCAAATAGGCGCTCAAGAAACAATTAGACGATGCCAAAGGAAAATGGGTAGAAGAACTCCTTGGAGTTTTATGGGCTCACCGTACTACCCCAACGTTTACAATTGGAGAAACACTCTTCTCCCTAACTTATGGAATTGAAGTTATCATTCCAGTGGAGATAGGGATGCCATCCAGAAGATATGGTACGATTAACCTGGTGGAAAATGAAGAACTCATACGAGAAGAAAGGGACTAGCTGGAAGAGAAGCGAGACAGGGCACTAATGTGGATGGCAGTTTACAAGTCAAGAATGGAACGAATGTTCAATCATATAGTCCGTCCACGATACTTCACTGTAGGCGACCTGGTATTTCAGAGGGTAATGCCTCATCGCCTAGAAGCTCACCTAGGAAAATTGGCTTCAAACTGGGAAGGCCCTTACCGTGTAACCAAAGTAAACAGACTAGGTACCTATTGGCTTGAAGGTCCTGATGGAGTAGCTATCCCCAGACCCTGGAACATCTCATATCTCCGCAAGTATTTCGTATGAATTCTTGATCATTTTTTTCTGAATTCCTATTTGGTATTTTGAAATTATTCCCTTTTGTTTTGAAGAAAGCATTTTGAATAAAGAAAATAAATTTTCTCTCTTTCAAATTTATGACAATTTATTATTGCATTATTATGCTTTTGCATTTTTTAAACACTTAACAACTCAAAATAAGTGTGCTACATATAACTGGGCACCTCAGCTCAACAAACTACTGAGTTCTCAAACTCAGAGTTTAACTAAGCATGTAAGCTCAACACTTAACTGGGCACCTCAGCCTAGCAAACAACTGAGTTTTCAAATTCAGAGTTTAACTGAACATGTAAGCTCAATACTTAACTGGGTACCTCAGCCTAGCAAACCACTAAGTTCCCAAACTCAGAGTTTAACTGAGCATGTAAGCTTAGCACTTAATTGGGCATCTCAACCCAGCACACAATTGAGTTTTCAAACTCAGAATTTAACTGAGCATGTAAGTTTAGCCCTTAACTGGGTACCTCAGCCCAATATCCAACTGAATTCTCTGACTTAAAAATTTATTGAATGCTATGGTCTAACCTAAAACTGAGCATATCTTCCAGACACCTCAGCCAAGTATCATCTGACCAGATTTTGAATAAGCATTTCAGTTCGCAACTCAAGTTCAGCTCTGGTTGGTTTTCGTTACTTAGTTTGACAAATGTCCATAACGTAGAACAACTCACTTTTGGTTGCCACTATTCGAGTCACTTACAACTCACAAGGAACCTCATTTCCATCATTTATTTTATGTCACCAAGTTCATCCATATGAAGTACCCAGAAAACTTACCTTATTGGTGAGATTGAGATTGGTTATCTTTTAGAATTTTGTCAACAACTTAGGACTTGTATCGATTCAACCTACTGTCATAAGTCTTACAGATAGTTCATAACTAGTTCAACTTTCTTAATCTAGTTATGAAGGAGGGCAAGCAGGGGTGAACTCAAATAAGTTAAAAGATCAAGAAATCAAGAATGCACCAGGATCGTATCAAGAACCCCATCCATATATTTTCATTCATAAACAAAAAGGGGTACAAAGGAGCAAAACAAAAAGAGAAACTAAAAAGAATGTTCTCAAGAATAGAAACAAGATTGTTTATTCAAAAAACCAAAAAAAAAAAAAAAAAAAGACAAGTAAAAAGAAGATTTTCTTCTTCATAACCGGGGCTGAGAGAAGGGCTTCATTCTGACTCTGAAAAAGCAGGCAAACCCAGATCCTCTGAATCTGAGTTGGAGAAGTAGAAGGCGTGCTCCTCGTATTTGCCGAATTTGCTGATCAAATCACAAATCTTGGCCTTCTTGAATTCGTTCTTCTCCAAGAGTTTGTCCATTTTTGCCTTGACGGTATCGGTGAAAAGCTTGTGGTGGTGAAAGTCGGCGGCCAGATCTCGCTTGCTCCGTTCAATTCGTTTTACCTCTTCCCTATGTTCGTAAAGACGTGAGGTTGCTTGGAAATGTGCCACTTCCATAGCAGAGAAGATAGCGGAAGCCTCTTCAAAGGCAAACAGACGGGGGTGCTCCTCCATAGCCATTTTTTCCACCGTCATTAGGGAGCGAAAACGATCTCCCAGTTCTATCTCAACACTTCTCTCGAATTGAATCATCTCAAAAGCAGAAGGCTTAGTCCATGAAGAGGATGCCATGATTGCAGAAGGTATGGAAAAAAGAAAAAGATAATTTAAGAATTCGAATGAGAGCTTTTGAGTTTGTGAAGAATTTTTGAATTCTCACATTGGCTTTAAATAGCCAAACAATTGAAGAGAGAGAAGATAATGAAGCGTAAAAAAAAGAATGCATTAAATGTACAGATGACGTATGCTGATAAAAATATACTATAATTATCATGAATTATTGGAACTTAAAACGACGGTTACTGTTTAGATACAGGTCATGATGGTAAAATATTATCATTACTAAAAATTAATTAAAGACGTGCAAAACAAAAAGTTGAAAAGGCAGGAAAATAGCTCAGAGAGTGGTGCTCTGATCGGTGACATTTGGTTGATTTGACATCAGCACAACAGTAACGTCAACCGATGAGGCTTGGTACAGAGTTTGCACTGAGCTCTTCACTGGAACCTCAGTTGCTGATGTGGGTAATTTTTCTTCGCCCTCAACATCCACATCCTCGCCATCCTCAGCATTTTCTCTTTCCGGATCATCTTCAAGCTCTACCGCCAAGAAAGAAAGATCTAAGTCAGGGAATTCCTCTGCAACTCGCTTTTGGCAGTAGGAGAAGTCGACCTTCTAAAGTTTCTTTGACTCACCCTCAAAGTGGAGCTAAAGAGTTTCAGTGTCCTGTTGGGCTTTGCTGATTGTAGCAGATAGTTCGGCTATCAGACGATTGTTTTCGAAATGTAGACGCTGGAGGGCGTTCTTTTTTTCTTAAAGCTCGTCATCCTTAGCTTGGAGGGCAGCGTCTTTATCCTTGAGGTCAGTATCCTTTTGGTCGATTACTAGGCGAGTTGAGACAAGATCATCTGATAAGATGTGGGCATCTTCCCTTAAAGACGACCACTCTTCTCTGACAGCAGTGATCTCTGATCTTAGCTCGCTATTCTCTGAGTAGAAGAGCGCATTGCTCTTTTGGAGGGTCTCTCTTTGCTTGTTAGCAGAATGCAGCTCTGTTCTATACTGCTTTTGAGAAGATCTAGCCAGTGTAAGATTTGTAGCAAGGCTCAACTTCTCATTCTCCAAGGTTTGGTTCTTCGCCTCCAGTTTCGTGAACCCAGTCATCTGGCGCATCAGTTGAGCGTCTAGTTTACTTTTATTTTCAGCGCAATTGACCAAGGCAAAGGACACGTGTATACACTATGATAATGAAACCGTTAACAAGGGGATCAACCAAGCAGTTTGGAAAAAATTGAACAGAGTAGTAACAATTGTATAATTACTTGGAGAAGAGCATATATCACCATACGGAATATCTCAGGCCTATTCTTACCCTCACTTTTCTTCTTATCTTTGTCCCAAGATTGTTCATACAAAAACTTGATGGTGTTATAAAAAAATGGCATAACAACCAGGGACAGAGGGTCTAACTTTATCGATGAGTTGGCACATTTGTTGTTTCGTCATACCTCGCCCGCTGAAAGTCCTCTGGCTGAGGGCGGGAGCTGGAAAGGTTTGATGTCTGGTGGAAGGAGGATCAACAGCAGGAATGTCTATTGATCTTGAAGCAGATTCTGATTCCTCATGAGCTGGCCCACTGGAAGTTGCCAGGGATGGGACTGTAACCGAAATTAATCTCCGCCTACGTACACTCAGAAGTTGAGAATCATCATCTGACACCTCAGCATCCGGTTCAACATGATGGACTTCTGAGATGGTAGGGGGTTCAGAAGGCTAATAGGTTGCTGGATTGATAACAACAGGCTGTGTTGATGACTGACCAGTTTTCTGGGCGAGCTTCTTAGTTGGCCTTTTCCTCTTCTTTGTGCCAATCTGAAGTTTGGCCAATTTGTTGAAGCGAGAAAGATCCATTTCAAGCTTGTCAAATGGATGATGAGTTAATTCTTTGTAAGAGCGCTCTACTAGGACCAACAATCTTCCCAATTCTTCCCTAATTCTAGAAGTGAGGCCAAGGTTTCGGTAAGCACTGTCACCTGCATTTGAAATCCCAGAAAAAAGATTAATATCACTTGAACATAATTTCAAACGAGAAACATAATGTTAGGTGAATGATGTGAAATTACTTGGGGTACTGAAACGCCTTGGCACAATTGAGGGTTGCCCCACCTCTTCAGGACGAAATTCCCAATCACCAGAGAAGAAAATGTACCATGGTTGCCAGTCCTTTACTTTAGCTGGAAGAAGCTAAGAAACAAAAACTTTTTGGGAATTGAAAGGTAATACCTTTTGGTACTGTTGTGGAATTTGAGGTGTCCAATACTCTTAATCGCGTTAACAGTGAGGGGTGCGTCATTTATTCTAGCAAGGGTTATGGCTCCCATAATTTGGTGAAAACTGTTTGGAGTTAACTGGGTAGGAGTAATCTCCATTTGACGAAAAATATTACGAAGGAATGGAGAAAAAAAGAGAGTGAGTTTGTACTTAAACATCCACAGATAAAAGCATATTTCGTTCATCTAGCGTCTTGAGGACGTTTGTCCTCAGACGGAACCCTAATTGACACTGACGAAGGAATGCTATATTGCTCCCTAAATGGTAAAGCCATTCTTGTGGAAATTTGCTCGCATCATGATCTTCTTAGTTTTCTGAGGGATTAAAGGATTGAGTAGTCCGGGTCGTTGTCGTCTGTTCCATTATAGGATTTGAAGACGAACCAGTTTCGGTATGGCTATTCAATTGACTCAACAACATTATGTGATAAGATAAACAACAATCGCAATGTAAAAGAAATATGAAGAGTAGAAGTGCCACTAGAAAATTAAGGGAACAAAAGAACTTATGCAGTGTGAGAAGTAATCTTTTGCCTCTCTTCTCTCGAATCGTCGCAAAAGTCAGGAAGACAAATGATATGGGAAGATTCCCGCTCATAATTGATATTGGCATTTAGCCATAAATGGGGTAGACTGTGTATGAAACCTGACTCGAAACAGATAGACCCATTTAGGTTATCTGGGCTAAAGCATGACAAGCCCATCAAAGTGTCAACTTTGGTGATCCTCTAAGCAAGGCTTGCGGCCCCATAAGGAGGCCCATATTTGGATACACTCAAACCCACGGTGTCCAAGGCCAAGGAACGAATAGGTCAGCCTAACATGGAGGTTTCCTCTACGCTTAAAGAGATAAACTGGATTGACTATAACGGCCCATATTTAATGAGGACCGTTACAGAAATCTCTCCTGATATGATGTATATATTAGTTATATTCCAAGCCGTTAGGAGGGTATCATGGGATTTACGACCTCTCCAAATGAACGACAACATATCTTTGAACCTATAAAAAGGGTAAAGATCACTGGTAATTCTTACAATTCAATATGTGTACAACTTTTTCCATATATCAGATTAACTTATTCTCACGCTGAAGGTTCTTTGGCCGACATCACATCGGTGTCCCCAATTAGAACTCATGGTTTTGCAGGTAACATGAGGAAGGTGAAGAGATTTCTGGTACGTGCAAAGTTGTTACACGTACCGGGGATTTTTTGGCAATTTCAAGAATGGCGACAAAAGCGATGACGACTTCGCATAAAACCACGACTCGTCCAATGCGGATCGAGAAGGGCGGTGATGTTATGGAAGTGTGCACCAGGCGGTCAACATTGTCTGTGCCAAGAGGTAGGATCTCTAGCCCTTCTCAATTCAGTAGTGTTTTGTCTGTCCCGGAAGAATTAGCCATGGAAGATAAGGGTCTGTTTGGCTACGGGAGTCGGGAACTCCGTATTTCTTTTGGGGTGGCCGGAGGGTGGATGGTGGTCGGCATGGTGGATGGCAGCGGGCGGGGAGTTGCTTGGGAAGAAGATGATGTAAAAAGATAAAAATACACTTTGGCCCCTAACTTTTATTTTAGAAAAAAAGAAAGCTAAGAGTTGGTGACCGAGGGTACAAAAGTCACTGCATCATTATATTTTTATTCAATTTAAAAATAAGGGTGAATCAGTCAATTTGTCTATGCAGGGGTTTCACTTTCACTGATAATTTGATGGGATGTCGGTGAAATTTTTAAAAAAGACGGGGGTGATAAGTGTATATCACTTTAATCACACTTATCTGAGTAGACAACGATAGAAAGGGGGCTTTCTCTCTCCGTCTTTCGCTCACAGTTGTATCGTAATGAGTAAAACCTCGATCTTCCAATTATTTTCGTAAATGATTTGATTCGTTTGTTTTAAGATCCATACAGTGGCGTTACTGTTATCTGATCGATCCATTTCCCCATTAGCGCCGTTCGAGAAGCATTGAAACTCTATAGATCTCGTGTTGTTCTTTCGGTTCGAATGATGAGAAGCCTAAGGCATTAGTTATGGAAAGCGATTACCTACGGTCTATTTCTCAGCGGGCAAGTCGAAGGGCGCAGCATCAATCCAAAGGTAAATAATAAAATTGAGGAAATGAGTCGTGAAATAGAATTTTGGCGAGTTGTAATTCGTGTACAATGGTTTTGTTTGTGGCAATTGCAGATGTTGAAGGTGGATTCTTCAGTGCGGGGAGGCTGCCGTCTGATTATCCAATGAAGATTGTCTGGAAGAGGGGGTTTATTCGTCTGGTTCTTGTGGCGGGCATTGTTTGGATGTTGCTCATTCTCACTGTGTTGTTGTTTCATGTTTGGTCTTGCCAATCTTCAGTCTCTTTCTTTTCAGGTATTCCAGAAAGTAGTAGGGATTTATGGCATTACCTATTTGGGTTCCATTTGAATGTGTTTTAGAGTTTCCCTGTGCTGTTTGGAATTGCATTTTGAGAAATTTTTAACACAGTGAACATAAGAGATAGACTGGTTGAACTATTGAGCTACTGAGGATATACACTTATCACCCCCGTCTTTTTTAAAAATTTCACCGACATCCCATCAAATTATCAGTGAAAGTGAAACCCCTGCATAGACAAATTGACTCATTCACCCTTATTTTTAAATTGAATAAAAATATAATGATGCAGTGACTTTTGTACCCTCGGTCACCAACTCTTAGCTTTCTGTTTTTCTGTTTCTACTTCCAATAAAGTGGGATGGGATGGGAATTATGTTTCCGTTCTGGAATATTTCGGAATAGAAATATATTTGATAACTACCATTGTCCTGAAATTGTATTTTTTTTTTAATTTATTAAGAACAGAAACAAGAAACATGTTTGGTTGCAACATTTGTTCTTTTTTTTTTTCTTCTTTAATTGTATGGTAGCCGGTGGTGTTGTGGTGGCCGGGGGATGGTGGTGGTTGGCGGGATGGTCATGGTGGTGGGAATAGTTTTATGGGAGTGAATATGAATCATCATTTTTTTTTCTCTCAGATTCATAAGGAATTCAGGAAATAGTCTTGAAATTCTCCCAAAATTTTGGCAACAGAAACGTGTTTACCAAACGAATTTCCAGACATTAATTCCAAAATTTTTGGAGCGGAAATAGGAATCAGGGAACAAAAACAGTAACCAAACGGGGCCTATTGTTCTAATCTTTAGTCGTGTTAGTTAGTTTATTGAGAAGCCCAAAATACAAGCAATTGGATAGAATGCTCTTAAGTAAGATCATCCATTAGCTGCATCATTCGGATCTTTATGCAAATAAACGCTTGCTCTTTCATTGCATTGCTGCTATGATAAAAGAGTGAAAGGAAGAAATTATGGAAATATAAAAATAGTTGCTAATACTTCTAATTCTTTTCATACGAAGTAGCTAAATAGAGGAGTGTACCATGTATTTGAATGTCTAAATAGAATGAGATTGTTTTCGATGCCATTTTGTTTTTGGTTTTTTGGTGGTATTGAGTTACTATTGTACTGCTTTGGTAACATTTGAATTGTAATGGTGATAAACATGATGATATTTTGACAAATTAATAAATAAATTGAGAAAAACTATTTTAAAAATTGGGAAATCTTGGGTGCAATTGAAACCCTGAAATCGTGTTAGATTTTATTTGATATGGGAAAAGGCAGCAGATATTATAAGGGGAGAAGAAAAATTCCTTTTGGGTTTTGCTTTTTTTTTTTTTTTTTTAATTATTGGAAGTTTTTTTTAAATAAGTTAGTGACCTGTTCTTGTTACTTTTTGTAGCAAAGTGACAAGATTTGAGTATGTACAGTAAACAAAGAGATCAAAACAACACTCAAAAAGTTTACATGTTATTTCTTTCATTGTGGTTGGATGACCGGTTTATGAATTTTTTCTTGTGGTGCAGCTCTATGTAACAAAGAAAGCAAGGTATTTGTTGTGCTAAATACTATGGGACTTGTAACACCACCACACCGTAAGGACATGTCAATTTCTCATCATTAAGATTTATTATCCATTGTAAAGTTCACAAATTGACTTTTTTTTTTCTTTGTATGCAATTAGGTTGTTCTATTCCCGTTGCCACTGATACAGATAAAGTAGTCATTCCTAGTAAAAGTTCTCCTGAAAAAATTGTTAAAAGTCTATCCTATATTATGGAGGATGATCTCGCAAATAATGAATCTCAATCAGTGCCACTATTTGGAGGGCATCAAAGCTGGCAGCAAAGAGAGGAGAGTTTTAAGCTGAAGCCAACCATGAAGGTGAGTTACTGCACTATATGCAATCAATTTATCATCAATATTTCAAAATTTAATTCAAAATCTCTCTCTCTTAACCAAAAACTGAGATACTAAACAGTTGTTTTTGATGACTCACTCCCCACGAGTTCATTACATAGAGGTTTTGCTGATTATAACGGTTTAACATGTACTATCTCACCTTCCCAAGGGTGTGAAGTTTTTGTGCTCTCTCTCTCTCTCTCAACACACACACACACACACACACACATATAGGTAACGAAGGTTCTAAATCCAAAGATTCTTTGTGTGGAATCTTTGACACGATAACAAGAAGTTAGTTTTATGTGTTTTTTGCCGAATGGCCCAAAAGTAACAGATGCCAATGGTTATCTCCGATTGAAATAAATAAATAAATAAATGATTTATGTTTTGAGAGGCTTACTGCCTCCCTCTTCCTTATAGAGATGTATCATTATGCACTTTCTTCTATGCTTATAAAAAATAGGCAGTGATTTATGTGAGCATTGTCTTTTCAAATATGGGAGCTGTTGTAAGAATATCTTACATGAAAGAGATATTCTATAAGTTTTCGGTCAAAGGGAAATAGCACTTCTAGGTTTGGCATACCGATACGGGAGAATTTCTGAAAGGTTAGGGCTTAAAACGATAGAACTCTATTTATTGAGGAGTTTCACTTTCCTTTCTTTGTGCTGTAGTAGTGATGAATTACATATTTCATCACTATTATAAATTTTATAAGAAATAAATAGGTTGAATCTATAGCCCTAAGTCAGTGTTAAGTTGAAAGGAAATGGAGGCTTGGATTTGGAATTAAAAAGGAAATATTGCACTGGTGGTCCTTAAAGTTTGGGATGTGTGTCAATTTTGTCCCTAAAATTCCAATTTTCTCAATCAAGTCCCTTGAGTTACATTTTGACTCAATCAAGTCCCTGGACCAAAGTCAGGGATGAAATTGACATGCAACCCAAACTTTAGGGACCGCCAATTTAATTTTTCCAATTAGAAATGAAGGCATGGAGATTTTCAACTTTTTGCATGTGTTCAATTCCAATTTCAACTCCAAGCCTCCAATTCCATGTAACCCAACGCCACCTTAAAAGTAATCTTCCTTCACGAATTTTTAACGGCAGTAACATGTGATTTTTCCGTCTCCCTCATTACAAATAAGATTGAATCAAACAAGATTGAATCGTTTGTAACAAACTCTGCATTCAGGTTCATTGTGGTTTCATGAGAAACGGTGGTGCAGAGATGGACCCAAAAGACGTAAAATATGTTAGGCGTTGTAGGTTTGTGGTTGCTTCTGGCATTTTTGATGGATATGATACCCCTCATCAACCATCAAATATAAGCTTACATTCACAGAAGCTCTTCTGTTTTCTCATGGTCGTGGATGAGGTATCTCTTGATTTTATCAAGAAAAATGTTACTGTAATAGAGGACAGTGACGGGGGACAATGGGTGGGTATCTGGCGGCTTGTTCCATTGAAACACCCGCCTTATGATGAACCCAGGAGAAACGGGAAGGTTCCCAAGATATTAACCCACAGGCTATTTCCTCAAGCGCAATACAGCATCTGGATTGATGGTAAAATGGAGCTAATTGTTGATCCGTTGCTTATTCTTGAAAGGTACTGCCTTTTGCCGTTGGGCCTTCATAGCAAATATTGAGGTGGCGATTGTTAGTGTTTCTGTTTCCAGAAAATTGGGAACAGTAACGGGACAAAAAAGACGTGTTTCTGTTATGTTCCCAGATTTTGTGAATAATTATTTGGGAACAGAACAGAAGTGTTCCCAGAGTTCTGTTTCAGTTCTAAATCTTAAGTAAACACAAAAATCTGGGAATAGAAACAGTAAATAAGTGCCACCTGTTGTATGTCTTCGTTTGCTTAGTGTTTCTGTTTCCGGAAAACTAGGAATAGAAACAAAAATATGATCATGAAAAAAAAAAAAACATTCGTTTTAGTTCTGCACCCAAATTCTTAGAACAAACTTTTGTGGACAGCACACAACTCTTCTTAAATTTCTGTTTCTGTGCCAATTTTTTTGGTAACAGAAACAGAAATTTTGGAATAGAAACCTTGAAGCAAACACCATAATCTTTAAATGTGTGTTTTCTTTAACCGCTAGCAATGATTGGTTTTTATTTAAATGATTTGATCTAGACAATCCTTCAAAATGGACTTCTACGAGTTCATGAAATCAATCCAATCATAATTAGAAGTTCATGAAAAATCCTTGACCCAGAACAACTCTAGTAGAATGAACCAGCTGATTTTGACTTGCAGATACTTATGGCGTGGGAAGCACACATATGCCATTGCTCAGCACAAGCATCACCGCAGCATATATGAAGAGGCCGATGCAAACAAAAGAAGGAAACGATATGCTAGACCTCTTATTGATCTCCATATGAAAATCTACCGTTATGAGGGCATGGAGCCATGGAATCCAATGAAAAACACCCTTAGTGGTAAGAGAAAAAACTCAACAAACTCATAATTTATATCAAAGGGGGTTCTTATTTTATAGCTCCCTATTTCTAGTTTTTGTATATCTTTTGTCCTATTTTTAGATCGACTTATTCTTTGGGTACCATTTGGTAACAATTTTTTTTTTTTAAGCAAAAAAAATACTTAATTTTAAAAGCAGCGGTTGTTTTGTACTAAAAAAAATACGTTTAAAAATGAAAAAAAAAAAAAGTACAAATGATTTTAAATAGCTACTTTTTGTTTATTCAATTTTTATACTTTAAGAGATCGATGGACTAGGGTCTGTTCACCCACTTTTTTTCAAGCATCTATCATTTTTGTTTGGATTAGGAGATCATTGATAGGGGATAATACTAAATATATTATCTCTACACTATCACATACATTTTTTATTTTATTTTTTCCATTTTTGGTTTGAAATGAAATTACTTCTTTGTCAAACTAACTTTTTTTTTTTTAAAAGCACTTAAAAAAAAAAAAAAAATCACCAAGCGGACCCTTGGGCTTTTACCAATTTTTTTTAGTCTTTATTAATATTTTAATTGAATATAACTTAACATCTAGTTGATATCAACGAGATGAATTTAATATAGTTGATGATAAAGTAAAAAGGTGATATGAGAAGAATGAGAAGGCTTAACGTTTGAGTTAGCCTCTCCATCTATTTATATTAATAATTAGGGAACAATACAAGAGACCCTAAATAATGTGGGAAACCCTCAACAGTATTGATAAGACATAATTACCCTTTTAACACTCCCTCTCAAGTTGGAGTATATATATTGTATGTTCATAGCTTGTTACAAATATATTTTATCTTTGAATCCCCTAACGGTTTAGTGAACAAATCAGTTAACTGATCAACTGACTTTACATGTTTAGTCTCAATCTGCTTTTGCAATACTTTTTCTCGAATAAAGTGGCAATCAACTTCAATATGTTTTGTTCTCTCATGGAAGATTGAGTTAGATGCAATGTGAAGTGCGGTTTGATTATCATATACTAGATCCATCGGTGAAGAGTGTTCGAATTCGAGTTCTTCCAACAAATGTTTCAACCAAGTTAACTCACAAGTAGTATGGGCCATCGCCCTATATTTTGATTCGGCACTTGGCCAAGGCACAACTGTCTGCTTTTTACTCTTCCAAGAAACGAAATTACCTCCAACAAACACACAATACCCAGTAGTGGACTTTTTATCCAAGGGAGATCCGACTCAATCTGCATCTGTATATCCCTTAATTTAAGTGTGACCAAAATTTTGGTACAACAAATCACATCCTGGAGAACCTTTCAAATATCGAAGAATACGAATTACTGCATCCCAGTGATAAGTTGTGGGACGATCTAAGAACTGACTGATAACACTCACAGCAAATGAAATATCTGGTCTAGTAACTGTCAAGTAGTTCAACTTTTCAACTAACCGTCTGTATTGCGTTGTATCTGTCAATGGTACACCTTGATCTGCCAATAGTTTGTTGTTTGGATCCATAGGTAAATTAATCGATTTAGCTCCTAGCATTCCTATTTCAATCAACAGATCGATAACATATTTCCTCTGACACAGGTAAATACCTTGACTTGATCGTGCAATTTCAATCCTCAAAAAATACTTCAATTGACCCAAATCTTTGGTTTGAAATTTGCTATGCAAAAACGTTGAGTTCCTGAATACTCCAGTGGTCATCTCCAGTAATCACGATGTCATCCACATACACAATCAACAATATTCACCCGACTTTACTGTGCTTATAGAATACATAGTGATCGACTCCACAACGGCGAAGACCAAATTCAGTGACAACTTCACTGAATCTCCCAAACCATATTCGAGGAGACTGTTTGATGCCATAAATGGATTTCTTCAAGCGACATACCAAACCAGACTCCCCCTGAGCAACAAACCCAAGAGGTTGCTCCATGTATACTTCCTCAATCAAATCACCATTTAAGAACGCATTCTTGATATCAAGTTAATGCAATGGCCAACGAAAGGTGGCAGACAAAGAGATGAACAAGCGAACAGAAGCGAGTTTGGCAACGGGAGAAAATGTCTTAGAATAATCAAGACCATATACCTGAGTGTAACTTTTGGCAACTAAACGAGCGTTGAGTCGATCAATGATGCTATCTGGATGAACTTTGACTGTGTATACCCATTTACATCCAACGATTGTTTTGTCAGGCGGAAGCAAGACGGGATCCCAAGTACCATTCTGACGTAAGGCTAGCATTTCCTCCTCCATTGCAGTTGTCCAACCAGGGTGAGTAAGAGCTTCTGTGACAGAGTGTGGAATAGAAACAGAGGATAGAGAAGCAACGAAAGAGGAATAGGAATGAGATAAGTGTGCATACGAAACAAAGTTAGAAATAGGATGTTGAGTACATGTACGCTTACCCTTTCGGATAGCAATGGGTATGTCCAAATCAAACGCGGATGGATGAACTGGCGAAGAATCTGAAGACACAAAAACGATTGGCTCAATGGCGGGGACTACCTTCTGGCGACGTGAGTATACATGTAAAGGTGGTAAACGATGACTAGGCGGGACAAGTGCAGGAGCGGAAGGGGATGGTGTTGGGTCTGGGAGGCTTGGTAAAGGAAGAGTGACATCCAGATCATCCCTAGGGGATAGGCTAGAAAAGTAAGGGGTGGACTCAAAGAAGGTGACATCTGCATAGATAAAAGAGCGACGGAGAGAAGGATTATAACACCGATAACCCTTTTGTGTGCGAGAATAACCAAGGAAGACACATTTGATAGCACGAGGATCTAACTTATCCTTGCCAAGAGTCAACTAGTGGACAAAACAGACACATCCAAAGATACGGGGAGGTAAAGCAAACCAGGGTGATCGAGGAAAAAGAATAGAATGAGGGACTTTGCCATTCAGGGTAGAAGACGCCATTCTATTGATCAAGAAGCGAGCTGTAAGAACTGCATCTGCCCAGAAGTGTTTGGGAACATTCATCTCAAACATCAGAGTTCAAGCCACTTCTAGGAGATGTCGATTCTTACGCTCAACAACTCTATTTTGCTGCGGTGTGTGAGGACAAGAAGACTGATGCAGTATACCAGATTGTGACATGAATGAAGTAAAGAGTTGAGAAAAATATTCTCGAGTATTGTCACTACGAAGTATATGCACAAGCACATTAAATTGAGTTTTAATTTCAGCACAGAAGGCAGAAAAATGGAAAACAATTCAGAACGATCTTTCATTAAATAGAGCCATGTAATCCTGGAGAAATCATCGACAAATGTGACATAATAACGAAAGCCTAATGTAGAGGCAATACGAGAAGGATCTCAAACGTCTGAATGAACTAAACAAAAAGGACTCGTGCTCGAAACTGAGCCGGGGAAGTAAATGAAGTACGATGATGCTTTCCCAACTGACAAAACTTACAATCTAAGGAGGACAAATGACGTAAATTAGGAACAAGTACATTTAGATTGGCAAGACAAGGATGACTTAAGGGGTAATGAATTTGGTAGGCAGATGCAACAGCAGGACAAGCAGAGGGCGGGATAACATGTGTCTCGTTGTGATTGTCAAAGTAATAAATGCCATTTTTCTTACGCCCTATGCCAATCGTCTTATGTGTTTTCAAATCCTGGATAATGACAGAGTCAGGAAAGAAGCAAACAGAACAATTAAGTTGTTGAGTAAGTTTACTCACTGATATCAAATTAAAAGCAAAAAAAAGAATATACAAGATAGAGGATAAAGAGAAAGAGGGTAAAAGTTCCATAGCGCTAATACCACAAATAGGGACGGTGGAACCATTAGCAACAGTAACAGGGATCAATGAGAGAGATGACTGAATATGTGTAAATAAAGAAGATGTACCTGACATGTGATCAGTGGCAGCGGAGTCTATGATCCAAGGTGTAGAAGGGGAATGATGAAAAGAAAGACATGCGGTAGGATTACCTTGTTGAGCTAGCGAAATAATGGGGGTAGATGTCCGCTTGGACGCCTTAAATTGGAGAAACTGAACGTACTCGTCATCAGAAATAGCCTTGGGAGTTGAAGAGTTGGATGATGAAACGGGAGCAACTCTGAACCAACAAGTATCTTGGGTATGATTTTTCTTACCACAAAGTAAACACTGACGATGTTGACCACGACAATGGCCACCTCGAAATTCATTACTACTACTTCCTCGGTCACCTCGTTTCCCTTGATTGGTAGCGACTACTTGTACAACTTCGGATCATTGTAAGTAATTGGTCCCATTCAACTTGCGGGTTGTTAATGGTCGGGAGATAGCTGTCGACATTAATTCCCGCCAATACAACAACTAACAAACAACGTGCACAAGGGAAATAAACCAACAACACAAACAATTGTAGGGCTTAAATGAAGACCATGAGAATCAGAACAATGCTCACGAACATTTGGGACATTTTCACTAACAATAACCCTTGTGTTACCGGTAGATCTGGACAGAAGCAGCGGAGTAGCGGCGAATGTCGTGAGTCTCAAATCAAATTTATCGAAGGCCGACGAAGGTCCGGGAAGGTCGGGGAAAGTCCGGCGAAGGTCCGACGACGTGGACGACGTTGATGGTGGACAACAAGTAGGAGATCTTGGTTCGCGATGGTGGTACGACTGGATTTTGAGGTCGATTAGGGTTCGCGATGATGACGGCGACTGGGCAACGGTTGGTGAGGCTCGAACAAGCCTGGGCGACGTGGATCTGTGACGGCGGCGAGACGGATCTGATGGAGCAGCACGGAGGTTGTCGGCGGTAAGCTGCTAGGGTTCCAGATTTCCCCCCCCTTTTTTTTTTTTTTTTTTTTTGAGAACAGTAGGTAGAGAAAAGAGAAAGGAAAAATAAATAAATAAATTGGGTTTGAACAGATCTGTGGAATCAATTTCCCATAACTTGCTCTGGATACTATGATAAAGTAAAAATGTGATATGAGAAGAATGAGAAGGCTTAACGTTTGAGTTAGCCTCTCCATCTATTTATATTAATAATTAGGGAACAATACAAGAGACCCTAAACAACGCGTGGGAAACCATCAACAGTACTAATAAGACATGATTACCCTCTTAAGAGTTGATATTAACGGAAGAGTGGGATAAAAATTATAATAGACTTATTTATAATAATTTTCCCTATATCTAACTCTTATTCTCCCCGTTATTTTTTCTTGTAAATGCAGATGTACCTGAAGGTGCAGTTATAATTCGAGAACACACACCGTTGAATAATTTGTTCAGTTGTTTGTGGTTCAACGAGGTAAATCTCTTCACACCAAGAGATCAGCTAAGTTTTGGATACGTCGTTTACAGGTTAAAGGGTGCTTTCAAGTTCTTTATGTTTCCGAATTGTGAGTACAATGCGCTCTTTGTTCTGCACTCCCACAATCGAGAACACTCGTCTAAAATAGAGTGGGTTAAATCTTTGGATGAGTTCAAGGGAAACAAAACCGGTTTGAAAGAGAGTAGGGGAGGGTTAGGGTTGTGGACTCCTTATCCTGTGGATCTTGATTTGGTTGTACTGCCCCCTGTAGCAAGAACATCTAAAGCAGGTTGAATCTTAACTTGTTCCACTTTCTTTATTTTGGGCAATTGTTGAGGTTCATTGAGAACACCAAAATGGAGTTCTTTACATAAAAAAAATGATTTTTTTTTTTTTTTTAAAGTTATTGAAATGTGTTTCTGTTACATTATTGGTCTTGTTTGGATTAAAAAAAGAGGTTTGAAAAGTGGATCCAACTGAGCACTTGGAGATTCCAAATTTTCCTCTCAAGGGGAGATGTAGATTTGAAGAACAAATAGTGCGTGTGCGTGTGAACAGACCATTAACTTAAACATTTTCGTCCCAATTCAACTGTTCACAATAATTTTATAAGACATTCAATAATTTTTGCAAAAGTCTCACTCACTACATTACCGTCCATTAATTCAAAATAGTGTAATAATTGTTTATGTAATGTAATAATTTTAGACTTTTGACAAAATTATTAGATTTCTCGTGAAGTTACTGATATTATTTAAATTTCCAACAACACAATTAAACTTGCTAGATCTCCAATTAGATACTTAGGATACCAATAGTATCAGCTAAATACTGCTCGGTGTGAGAATAAGTTAATTAAGAAATTTAGCTTTTAAATGTAACGTGAGAAATACTCTCTCCTTGAATCTTAATATATAGATTCAAATGGTACATAATTTTTCATGATTCCCCGAAGACAAGATCCTAAAAAAACCAACGAGGGCTGGTTGGGCACCCAAATTTTAGGGGCTCTTTCAAATTGACCAATACATATTTTATTTTAAAATATTTTTATTAATGTATTAAGTCAAATAAAAAAAATCTTAAGTACGGTTATTCACTTTATTAATTATCGTGTCTTTTGATATTTTAATTTTATTAAAAAATATGAGTATTTAAAAAAAAAAAAAAAAATATTGAAGGGTCCATTTTTAAATTTCGCTTTAAGCCACTAATCTATTAGGGCTGGCCCTGGATCTGACAGAATCTAATTTATGTTACGGGATTCTCTATGAATTGTATCATCATGGGTTGTGTCTACTCAGTCCAAATTATCAATGTATTATTAGTTATGTTTAACAATGAAATGGGTCACTCCAATGTAAGCCCACTGACTCCACTTTGGCCATCAACCCACAATCCATACCATTTGGGGTGGTCATGGGTTCGGGGGCACGTCCAACCTGGTACTATTTTTTTAGGGTTTGGACTTAATTTTTAAGCCCATGAGTAAGTTTAGGGCTTAGATTTCAAGATCCGATCAAATTTAGGGCCAGGCTTAGACAAAGCCAAATTTTTTAGAGCCGACTCGGCCCGGCCAGGTCATTAATTAAATATATATATTATTTTATATACAATTTTATATACATAAAAAATAAACCCTAATTTATGTGAAGTATAGATGAGTGTATTTTATTTTATGATGGAATGTAGAAGAATGTATTTTTATAATTTTTATTTGGTATTTTAATGTTTATGTTTCAAATTAAGAAAAATTATAGGGTCGGGCCGAGCTTGAGCTTGATTTTTTTTGGTAGGGTTGGGCTTGAGCATGAAAGTAGGGCCCAATCATAGGGTCGAACCAGAATAAGGCCTAGTATTTTTTTTGTAATACCTTAGGTAAAACTTGGCCCATGACCACCCCTACTACCATGGAGGTCGTGGTAAATTTACGCTTATCATTTGCTCTTTGACTCAACTTGTTTTGAAGAACCTGAGAAGCCATACAAGAGATCTGGATTTCATTCTACTATTACTGCTCATCTTCTTCAAACTTTTACCTTTACCTTTACTTATTCCAGTTGATTCAATAACTACTCTTTTGGATATTTGTGTTAAACGCGTTGAAACTCTTTCCTCTATTCCTATGTTCTCTTGCAATGGTTGATGTTGATATTCCAAGTTGTTCTGTAATTCACTAGAAATTTCTGTTCCAACAGATGATGATTTTTCCTATGGTCTTCCAATTCTTGGGTTGACCATGATGCTTCATTCTTCCCTATCAGTTCATTAGTATCGTTTCGCCGTGGTTATCAAATTCCAACATCTATTTTCATTAGGGTTCCAAAACATTCTTAACACGTTGATATGCATAGGGATAGAGAGGTTTGTCTCTATACATGGATGTTTGAATACTACTTCCGTTTACCTTTTCATCTTCATGAATTCTTCCCTATTAGTTCATTAGTACCGTTTTGCCGTGGTTGTCAAATTCCAACATCTATTTTTCATTAGGGTTCCAAAACATTATGAACGCCCTGATATGCATAGGGATAGAGAGGTTTGTCTCTATACATGGATGTTTGAATACAACTTCCGTTTACCTTTTCATCTTCATGAATTCTTTCATTCTTGTGGTACTTATCTTGCTCAACTCTCCCCTAATAGCTGGCGTCAACTTCTTAGGGATTAGCTCTTTATAAATTAAATAGCTTTCCTCTAACTTTGAGAATGGTTAGAGGTCCATCCGTATTGACATTCAAAAAAATTATTAATTTATTCTATCTTATAATTCCCACTTGTAATCAATTCTTAATCGACCTCCCAAAACTGTCAAAGATTGGAAAATTTGCGATTTTTTTTTAGTGGTGAGTAGGATTTTTCCTAGAAGAAAGAGGGTCTGAACCCATGGTGCCTAAAAGATTCAATTTCCCAAGTAATCTTGGATTTACTTTACCCTTTAAATTTTTATCTCTAATTCTCTTTCTTACTTTCTTTCCTATGAAATCAAAAAATTATTGGTGCCTAAAGTTTCGTCTCATAAAGAGATTATTCCCTATCCACCTAGTTCTCCAGTAAAAAAATGTAAAACTCGGGATCAAATGCCTTTCAAAATAGATTGGAAATATCATTTGGTTGGTCTAGGACTGATGAAAAATAAGAACTTTTCAGCTTTGCACTTACATCTAAAAGATGTAGGACAGACTCCTCAAGTTCTTCCAATCTCAACAATCCACCTAATGTATCCAAACCTGTTGGTGAAGTTTCATCACCATACCGCCCAACTACGAGATGGACCTTTTTAGATGTCTTTCTGGTTCCAAGAAACAAAATAGTTGTTCCTACCACACATTCTTCTCAAACATCTGAAGATCATATTGATTACTGGGATTTGAGGTTTATATTAAATTCAACATTGTCGCTAAATATTTTTTCAGCAAAATTGTAACAGCCCAATTTTCCAAGACCGCCATTAGGTTTCTCCTATAGAAAATTTTACCTCAATTATTTCACCATTTATAAATAAATTAGTATTATTGTTAATTCAGTTCTGATATCACTCGGCAACGGCCTAATTTTCCAGGGCCGCCACGCGGTTTCCCATTCGGAGAATTGACACTAACACCAAATAACTGATATTTCAACTCATAAAAAAAGGGAGAATATTTTGTTTTATAAAACCGAGAATTCATACAGACGATGGCGATCATTATAATTATTAATTTATTTAGTTGATTTTTTTACAACGGTAAATAATAAGTACAATTTACCCTTGAGAATCAATTATATGTAATATTTAATAATCTATTTAATAGTTTTACAATACGACGTCGATAATTATACTCAATTTGTCGACTTAATTTTACAACTGTACATAACGAATACAATTATTTCTATTAATTGAATTTTTCGATTCAATTTTACAACAGTAAATACTAACTACAATTATTACAAATAGAATTTCTAATATATTTCCTGTCGACGTTTCGTTTTTACCGGCCCTGTAATCAAAATTGTAGAGTTGTGAGCCAACGCTCAGTAGAATTTCAACTCCTCAAATACGTATATTTAATTAATATACCAAATAAACACACAAGAATGATTTCTACATAATCATAATTATTTCATGAAAATTAACAATTAAAATTCAACAATAATAATAACATAAGTCTCACAATTGAGAAATTAAATATATATATTAAAATAGTTAGAAATTCTACCTAAAATCCGAAACCGAAAGATTCCAAACAGTAATATTATATTTTCATTCCAAAATATTCAAATGACCTCGGTTGATATATATATATATATACCTTATAATCTCCATATAATCTATGCTTTAATATATATTCATATTCAGTTTTTCGCCTCCCGATGCCCTTCGTTTAGTACATATATATGTGTATATATATTTGTTATCATTATTATAATTATCCTCTCTATTCTAATACCCCAAACGCCACTATATATATATATATGGCTAATCTATGGAAGAAAATCATGTTAGCCACTTCTTTATTTATTTATTTACATAATGTTCTCTCTTAAAATAAAGAAAATATTAATTATACTCCAAAACTCTTAAAAATACATTTTAAATAATACATTACTCCCATAATTTTTAAAATCTATTTAAAATTAACATTCAATCCCCAAAATTTATCAAATATTATTTATACCATAAATTTACAAAATAACCTCAAAAATATTAAACTTTTTATAAAATAATATTTTCAAAAATATAAATTTTCGGGAGTATTACAAAAATGATTTTGATATAAAGTTCAATGGAGATAATATGGCAGGTTGTAAATTTGAATTTTGAATGACAATAATTCGGGGATGCATTCAATGACATTGTTTTATTTTTTTTTAAAAGGAATTATTCTGTATTGATTTGAATTCAACTCAATATGGAAAAAGAATTTATCAAATATATTATTTTAGATTTTTAGGGTGTATAATTGTCGCTAAGTTTGGGCCAAGTTTTAAAACGGAGACTAACGGTGTAATTAACGAGTCTTCAAGATTTAATTGATTTAGTTAAAAAAAAAAATGTGGGATAAACAATTAGTGTGGATCTCCTAATAGGTTCAGTCGTTCATTTTTCCTTTAAATAAAATTATAGCAGCAATCCCCTAAGCCAATTAGGAACACTAATAATCAAACCTTATCCCATGAGGAATATTAGTTTGAATTCTTATCTAATTACAATTTTTAATCCATATTTATAATAAATTCCATATCTATTAACAATTATCTTATAATTATTAAAATAGAATCTAATCCAATTTTTAATTTCATCAATTCTATATCCTTCAAATTATCTCAAATAATAAAATAAAATTTTACAAAACATCGGATTTATCAATTTCATTTTAAAACAAAAACTCTATATCTATTAATTATCGTAGGATAATTAAAATAGAGCTCTTATCGAAATTAGAATTATAATCTTTTAGTTAAAAATATATGTCTATCCAATATTATCTAATGACAACTAAAATATGCTTTTAATAAAATAGGATTTAATAATTCCATGTCTAGTAATTAAAATTCTATACTTATTAATCAGTATCTAATAGTAATTAAAATAGAATCCAATATAAATGTTAATTTAATTTAAAAATTTATATCTATTAATCATTATCTAATAATAATTTAAATAAATATTAATTTAAAATAATAAATCTATTTTAATATTTTAAATTTAAATTTTATAACCATCCATTATTATCTAAAAATAATTGAAATAAAATTCAAATTCAAAATTCAAATCAATTCAACTTCTACACTTATCAATCATTATCTAATAGTAATTGGATTCGTATTTAAATTTGATGTTCAATGTAAATTTTAAAATTACAACAACCAGGTTGAATGCAAATTCTATATTTATCAACTATTATCTAATAATAATTAAAATAAAATTTAAATCAAAACAAGGTTATGATACTTAATATAATTTGCAACCCAATACAATTAATTATTGTGGAAGAAATTTCTAAAAATTAAACTTTTAAAATTACCACCGCCTCGGGCAATTTCAGGTCATCAAAAAATTCTATCACCGAAACTGAACACCACTTCACCAATTTTTTTAGTGTGATAAAATAGCTAAAAATTAGTTAAAATAATACACACACACACGTTGATGTCCGAAATACATGAAAAGAGGGCTTAATGATTTTTTTTCATTGTTGCACTTGGAGGAACTGTTATGAAAACAACTCCTCCCCTTTCCGACAACAACCTGCTTGCACCTTAGCTCGGTCCGGTGGCGGTGATTCCGTCGCTGTGCCATTTCGTAGTCCGATGGCATTTTTTTTGAGTTACGGACATATACTTGTTTTTCGATTATTCCATTGAGTTGTATTCTTCCTTTATTTTAATTTTGTATATAATGAAATAATCTCGCTACAAGTCAGATTACAAAGAAAACTTGATTATTTAATTGGCATGAACTATCTTCAGGATTCAATTCCTAATCCATAATAAATCAATCTTTAAACATAATTCATTCTATCAAACTATATTAATTAATAGTATATTTAATTGGCATATACTATCTTTGGGCTTGATTCCTACATTAATTAATCTACGGTGAATCAATGCTTGATTCCTACATAATTAATTTACGGTGAATCAATCCCTTAGCATAATTCATCCTAAAAAACCATATCGATTCAAATGAAAACAAGTTGTATAACAGTTAGATCTAACCCACAAATATCAATAATTTATTTTTAACATTTATAAAATGATAAAACAAAAACTAATTGGATACACAATATCTAAACATAAATCTCTTGTTATACAACCTAACACACAGATAAAATAGAATAAGAAATAGAACTACATTGGAAAATCTAAAACAAAATACATTCCCTAACCCGGTTTAGATGCTTAGCCTCCATTGAACCAAGACAAGTCTTCCTTCTTGATTTTCTCCTCATTTTTCGTTCTTTGCTTCCTTGATTTTGGCTCCTTTTATTTACAATCTCCGAGAAGGACAAAATGGGTATTATGAAAAGTTCAACGTTGTTCACGCGCAGTTCATTATTCATGCATATTACACTTTTCACTGTCGATGGAATCACATACTATTCACATGTATAGCACTAATCACACCTACGAGGTATAATGTTTTTGCAAAATTCAGTATTCACACGTATTCCACTGTTCATCGTCAGTGGAACCGTGTACTATTCACGTGCACGACATTGTTCACGTGCGAAACACTATTTACATGTTGAAAATACTAACACCCATCTTTTAGACTCCATATCACAAGAGGTTTTCCTTCTTGGACATTATTCTGCAAGAATCATTAAATCAAATTATTACTGTAGTAAAAGAGTTTAAAAGAACATCAAAATTCTAGTTTTTAGGGTATACAATTTGAGAATGATCAATATTGTTTCATTATCTTTATTCCTTCATTTTATTTTCTTTTAAAATAATATTTGAGAATGTTGTATAAACAATTCATTATGTCCGAAAAAATTTAAAATTTTGAAACAGTTTTCTTAAGGTATTATTGTTGGTTTCATTTAAAAATATGAATTAAGAAATTATGAATATTGTATAAATTGAGTATTTTTTTGAATTTCTCATAAATCTTTAGAAATATCGTAATAAAAGTGTATTGTTCATTAGAAAACATGAGAGATAAAGAAGAGGTAGAGCATACCTTATCGCCATCGCCGATGGAGAGGAGAGGAGCAGAAGTTTCATTGTTCATCTTCGGCACAAGAGCAAGAGTGCTCGAGCTGCAAAGAAGAAAGAGAGTAGGGCTACGGGAGAGAATGAATGGGATGGAGTTCAAAGATGAATCTCATTAACATTTAAAAAAATGACAAGCTTGTCCTAGGATTGGGAACGAAAGGAATGGGAGTGAAAAGAATCAACTATTTTTTATTTCTCACCTTCTTAAGTATTTCATGAATCAATTCTAAAATTTTGAGATGAGATGAGATGAGATGGGAACAAAAACGTGTTACCAAAAGCATTTTTGTATATCAACTCTAAAATTTTTGGAGTGGGAATAAGAATCAAGGAATGGAAACACTAACCAAACAAGGCCTAAATTGTTGATTATTAGTTTTGATATTTGTTGTTTTGTGTGATGGACTTATATTCTCTAATGATATTTTTTTTTTTATGAGTCCGTTGTTGATCTTTTTGTTGTTGAGTCCATCGTTGATCTTTTTGTTTTATTATCTAAAAATTAAAGTTTATTTTTTTTTTCGAGTCTTCAGATATGAGTTATACGCTAGGCTAGTATATATAAAAAGCGAAGCCAAAATAAAAATAAAAATAATAAAGGGTTGTGTTGGGCAACAAAGTGACTAGAACGCCTTGTCAAAAGTGGGCTGAAATAATGAGATCCACTTGGCCCAACCCATAATGTAATACAGTCCATATCACACTTAACATATGCTTCTTAAGGTAATGATTTTAGTCAACTGGCAGCTACAAGAAAAAGGAAAGAAAAGTTATTGGAATTTGGTGCTAACAAAAGTAAACTAAACAATGATAGATGTCACCCAAATCATTTTCACCTTTTATGGATTTTTAATTTTTTATCATAAAAATGTAAAATTTTTATTTTCACTTTAGCCCCCAATAGTTTGATCATTTCAATTTTTCCCTCTACATTCAGGATCCATGCAGGCTTGATGATCCTATCCAATGTAATATTTTTTATTTTTTTTTTATTTTACGATAAAGTGTGTCCGGGTCAAGTTACGCGTTCCTCGACTAATCACTTTCTTGAACGATTTAAAGAGTATGCTCATTCACTTCAATCTTGTGGTACATTCATATATAAATTCAAGATTTAATTTATGTAATGGAATTTTTTTTTTTTAATAATAATACAAGCAAAGCTATAAGTGAAAAACTTCAATGATTCCGGTCAAAAGAATTTCTTTCTTGAGATGGAAAAAAGTTTGTGGACTTAAAACTAATAATTATAATTATAAAAAAATTGGTTTAATTAATGCTAAAGCCGACATACAGACGTTGGATTGGAAAGTGAATGGAGCATGTGGGCTTCTTCTGCTCTTCCTTCTATCGACGCGTCTCCCTCTATATATAATTCATATGTATATATATGCAGTGTCGTTGATATCTTTCTTGATTTTGATTGCTTAAACTAATCAGTCAAAACAAGAAAAAATCCAAATTGTCTTTTCTTATCATAAATCTCATCTTTTTGCTTCTCATATAATTTGATTCCATTCGATTCAGCCATTAAAATAATGTGCAACTTTTGATTGTTTTTCAATCGTTTGATTTACAAATAGCGAGTGATTTTGAATGGAAGGCAATACAAGTAGCAAGAACAAGTTCAAGAGGGTCTGCGTCTTCTGTGGGAGCAATCCTGGGCACAAAAAAGTGTTCAGTGATGCTGCCGTTGAATTGGGAAATGAACTGGTTGGTGTTCTTAGATTGAATCTATTTTCATTATTTTTACTAATTTTTGTAATTTTTGAATTCTTTTAGTTGTTATTTGAATTGGGTTTTCTGTTATATTCCACCTGCACTCCATCTATTTGATAATGGGACTCTTTGGTTTGGCTTTGGCTTTTGATTTTGAATTCATAATTTGGAGCTATGAAATGGGTTTTTAGTTGAATTCAACTGGTTTTTCTTCTATTTGACAATTGAACTGTTCTTGGACTTTAATTCCTGCTTTCAAGCATTCATTCTATACATATTCTGCTCTGATTTTTTTATTGATTATTGAAGGTGAATAGGAAGATAAACTTGGTTTATGGTGGCGGAAGCGTGGGGTTAATGGGTTTAATTTCCCAAAGAGTGTATGATGGAGGCTGCCATGTGCTTGGGTAACTTACAGCATGTCTTGGTCATTATGTTTACTTTAGAGTGATTAGATGTTCTTGATCATATTAATTGCAGAATTTTTTTCATCTTTGCATGCAGGGTCATTCCAAAAGCTCTTGTGCCCCTTGAGGTATTATTGCTTTTAGATTTTGTTTAACTGTGTCCTCATTGTTGAGCTCTCCGATGTTTTGATCCTAAGGTGGCATTTGTTTGGTGTTTTTGTTTTTGTTCTCAAAAAACTTCGAACAGAAACGAAAAAGAAGAAGATTTTTTTTTTTCTTTTTTGGGTTTCGTTTGCATAAATTTGTTCTAAAATCAAGGAATGGATTAGAAGCTGATGTTTTTTTTCTTGTTTATGTTCCAAATTTTATGGGAACAAAAAAGAAAAATTAATAACGGAAACACTAATCAAATGTCAATATCCTAAGGTGGCTTTTGTTTGGTGTTTTTGTTCCCAAAAAACTTGCAACAGAAACAAAAAAAAGAGGAATTATTTTTTTTTTCTTTTTGGGGTTTCGTTCCCATAAATTTGTTCTAAAATCAAGGAACCGAATAGAAGCTGATGTTTTTTTTCTTGTTTATGTTCCAAATTTTATGGGAACAAAAACGAAAAATTAAGAACGGAAACACTAATCAAATGTCAATGACTTGGATTTACTATTTTTATGTTTTTGCTCATAAAACCTAGCTTTTGTTATATTGCAAGAAGACATCAATATATCAAGAACATATTGTGCATTAGCATGAAGTTCTTGCATCGGGTTCTCCATAATGTTAGTATGCAATTGATTGAAAATTAGTAGATCATTTACACGGGTCATGGATTGAATTGACAGATATCTGGTGAAACTGTTGGGGAAGTGAGAATTGTCTCAGACATGCACGAGCGCAAAGCTGAAATGGCTCGGGAAGCTGAGGCTTTTATTGCTCTTCCTGGTATTAGGGCCCGTTTCTTTACTGTTTCTATTCTCGGATTTCTATTTCTGTTCCCAGTGATGGGGACAGAAACAGAAATATTTATGAAAAAAAAAAAAAAAACTGTTTTTGATCTTCTCCCAGATTTTTAGGACAAATTCTTTGTAACAGAACATAATTTTTCCCAGATTTATGTTTTTGTTCCAAGTTTTTTGAGAACCGAAACACTTACCCCCTCCATATGTGGTTTTCAAAATTGTTTTGTAGGAGGATATGGAACCATGGAAGAGCTATTGGAGATGATAACATGGTCACAACTTGGAATTCACCAGAAACCGGTGATTCATCAATTCTAATTATGCAAAAATATCTGGGCTGACGTAAATTCCTAATTAAAAATTGATCCATTTGGGTGATTTATACTACAGGTTGGCCTGCTAAATATTGATGGGTACTACAATTTTTTGCTTGCTTTATTCGACAACGGTGTTGAACAAGGCTTCATCAAGCCAAGTGCTCGGCGTATAGTCCTCTCGGCTCCAACTGCCAAAGAGCTCTTAGAGAAGATGGAGGTAACATTAAACTTAGCTATGGTTATTTACTTATTTATTTCGGCACAGTTTGAACACGCTTTTTTAAGTACTTATTTTGCTTTTAAGCAAAAAAGTACTTAAAATTTAAAAAGTAGCGTTTGTCTTGCGGTTTAAAAATTACTTTTAAAAATCAAGAGAGTAAAAATATTTTTTTTTTCATTTATTTGATATTTATATTTTAACATATTGATGGAGTAGGACCTTCCTACTTCAATTTTCTCAACTGCCTATAAAATTATTTTCGATTAAAAGATCATGGCTAACACTAAGTTATTATCTCTACATTATCAAATGCACTTTCTTGGTTTTAAGTAAAAAAAAATTGGGGTAAATTGCCTTTTATCCCCCCTCTACTTTACCTTATTATCATTTTACCCCCCTTCCACTTCAAAAAATTACACTTTACCTACTTCTACTTTAAACAAAGTGAGAAACTAATTTTCTTCCGTTTAAATTCACGGAATATGCTTAAAAATAGATGACGTTAAATTTTTCATCCAAATTTTGGATGAAATAGACGAAATTGCCCTTTTGGATAAAAACATTAAATCAAAATTAACATAAATGAGCAATTTCGTCTATTTCATCCAAAAATTGAATGGAAAATTTAACGTCTTCCATTTTTAAGCACATTCCATTAATTTAAACGGAAAAAAATTAGTTTCTCACTTCTTTCAAAGTATAGGTAAAGTGCAGCTTGTTGAAATAGAGGGGGTAAAGTGATAATTAGGCAAAGTAGAGGGGAGTAAAATTCAATTTACCCTTTTTTGTTCAATTTTCTTCTTTGATTATAAAATGTTCTAAAACAAATCATTGCCAAACAATGCCTTAATTTTTAATTTCGACCTCTCTTGATTTTGTTAACTATAGATATAATATTCTCAAAGTTCGTAAAAATGTCTTTTAGTTAAGGGCTGAGATTTATTTAAAAAAAATCACGGAACTTTTCCAAGTCACCCAAATCTGACTTTAAATTTTGTTTCCCTCATGTCAATTGTACAGTTTCTTAAGTTGTAACGATTTAACTAGTTTTAGACCACATAATATGCAGGTCTAGAAAAAAATATATTAATATATATTTTTAACTTGAATACTTTGATGTTATAATTTTGATTTTTGATCTATATATAACAGAAAATATAGAACATTTTTTAAAAGATAAATTTTTTTAGGGGTTCAGTGAAATTTATATCAATTAGAGGAGTATATGAAATTTTAAAGATTCTAATTGATTTTTCCTAAAAATAAGGGGTAAAAAATATATATTTTCAAAAAATTAGAGGTGATTAGTTCATAGAAGATTTAGGGTCAGGATATTAATAGTGGGAAAAAAGATCTTGGCCTCTGAATTGATAAGAATAAAGAGATGGGAGAGATGTCTTATTTTAAGTTGTGATTTCTCATTCATTCTCAAATGTAGTCTTCCAATTTTAATTTCTTATATAGATTTATCATTTTGCTCTAAAATTTCACATTTTTGTTTAATTCGCCTCTTTGCTACGGTTGATTAATTCTTTTCCTCTTTTTCATCTCGTTTATTATTCAATAAAATGGTTAGAATTAGATTTTGTGAAAAATACAGGATTTAATCGATTTTTTTAATTTTTAAATCCTAAACCTACTTTTATAGTACATTCAAGCACAAGGAATTACACTATTGTAGAAATTTTTATTCGACTTAACTTAAAAGTAAAAGTAACCTTGTTTTACCCTTAAAAAAAGTATCGAAGTAAAAAAAAAATTCAAAAATAAAAAAATAGTTGTTTTCCATTTCTTCAATTCTAATATTTTAAGAGGTTGACCGACTAAGATCTCTTCTCCTAGATTATCTAAACCTTCTATGAATTCTTTTGGATTAGGAGAACGTTTATATGTTTAATACCAAGATATCAAATTTATGTTAATAAACACACTTTATATTTTTGCTTTTGCCTTTAAGTAAGTACTTTTTTTTTTTTTTTGTTTAATTCATTTTTTTAATCATAAAAATTATTTATGAAAAGAAAGCGTTAACAAACGGTGCAAGTCCCTGGCATTAAAAAAATAAAACAACTAAACCTTTGTTCCACTTAAGTAGGGTCGGCAACATGAATCTTTTTACGCCATAGTGATCGATCAAGGGTCATCCCCTCAGTCAGGTTTATTATTATCAAATCAATTCTAATAATTTTGTCTCAAGTCTTCCTAGACCTACATCTCCCTCTAGTTATCCCCTGCACTTAAACTAAATCACATTTTCTCACTGGTACTTCGATGTATTTTCTATGCACATGTCCAAACTATAGCTCTTCGATGAATATTATTCCTAAATTATTTCTAATAGTTGTATACTTAATTTAATTTTATTTTTTTATAAAAATAAAAAATAAGAACATCATTTTTTTTTTAAAAATTATGCAGGAATATACTCCTTGTCATGATCATGTAGCTCCTCATGAAAGCTGGCAAATGGAACAACTGGGAAACTATCCAAAGACACAGAATCCATAATAATGAGTATTATTGTTCTTGTTCTTGTTGCTGCTAATCCATTTTTCAGTCTCAAAAGGAGATTCTTATTGCTGGTAATTTGTTCTCCTTGTTTTGGAGTGTTTCTTGAGATTCTTTCTATTCATGTGGTGGGGGAACAAACAGTTGCTCCACAATCTGCTGTTCTTGTCATTCTTTGTGATATCTACTACCACACCATGACCATAATAATGATCCTTGCTGTTTTGCACTTCATTTTTTGGCTCTTAACTCACTAATCAATCAATCAATGCACTATGTTGTAGTCGTCTCAGCTTCACCTTGAAAGGACACAATATTCCAATATGCTAACACAGGAAATCGGAACAGAAAATTTGTGTTCCTTTTGTTTACAGAAAATTTGGGAACAGAAGCAGAATCCTGGGAACAAAAAAAAAAAATGTTTACGTTCTGTACTCAGAAATTTGTTCTAAAAATTCTGAAACAGAACACAAATAGTTTTTATGTCACCAGATTTTTGTTTCAAAATTTCCAGCAATGGAAATACTAAACAAATGTCACCTTAATATATATATATATATATATATGAGTTTATCCCACATCGGATATCGAAGGGGCTGGTGGTCAGGACATTAATGTGAGGGAAAGTCTCACCCTCATGAGCTAATTTTTGGGGTTGATAGAGACCCAAGACCACCCAATCTTGGTATCAGAGCTCAGATTACAACAACTCTAACTCAATAACCACAAAAATAAGAGATTGGTTGAGATTTAACTGACCAACAGCCCGATATATGAGGAAAGATTGTTGGGTTTATCTCACATCGGATGTGGAAAGCGCTGGTGGTCATGTTATAAGTGTGAGAGAAAGTCTCACCTCATGAGCTAGTTTTTGGGGTTGAGAGAGGTCCAAGACCACCCTATAATATATATACGTGTGTGTGTACACCATGTTTCTCTTTACTATTTCAGACATTCTCATACAGATATGTCACATGTCTTCTTGTTTATACTTACCTCTCTTACTCATATAGTTGGAGTATGTGTACCACTTCTCTTCCAAAAGTAGATTGATAAAAAAAAAAAAAATTAAAATTTTGTTACATTTATCTTTCGTGAGATTTTGGTAGTGATTATATTGAGTTTATCTCAAATCGGATGTGGAAATAGTTGGTGGTCAATTTATAAGTGTAGGGAAGTCTCACTTCCTGAGCTAGGTTTTGGGATTGAGAGAGAGCGAAAGTCACTCTACACTGGTATCAAAGCTCAATTCACAACATTTTTGACCCAATAGCCACAAAAGGAGAAACTGGTCAACTATATGAATTCCCGCCAACCAAAAAGACATTTTCTTGGGTTATTTCTCGGTTAGGTTTAAATTCATCAAATCATTCTTATCTCCTTCTTGTAGCCTAGTGTATATCTAGTTTACTTACCTTGTGAAAGGTTTATAGTTCAACCCTTTCTCCCAATATATGTACAAAAAAAAATTCTTATCTCCCTCTTGTAGCACCATCTACTTGAATTAATTTACAGTTTCTAATTGGTACTTATGTGTGTCTTCTATGAATCATTTTAAACGTTTTTTTGTCATCTTATTATCAATAGGTGTTATTTCTAACATCTTCCTAATAAGTTTATTTCCTCTAATTGTTTCTTCTGGCATGGAAGGTCAAAGTAGTTTCGAAAAAAATAGGGAGTTTGTCCTTCCTTTTGGAGAAATCACATGAGAGATAAATGTAATTATCCTCTTACAAAAATAAAAATGAAAGTGTATTTTGACAAAAATAAAATAAAATAGGGGGGGGGGGGGGAGGGGGGAGTAGGTGTAATATGGACAAACAAAAGAGTTGGTAAGTGTAATTTTCCTTCTAGTAATGTTCCCCCCGTCACTGGAACTAGTTTAAGATGTACTATATATGGTATCTCAGTGATGTTGCTTGAAATAGTAGTAAAGTAAAAATATAGCAGCATAGGAGAATCATAAAGAAAAACACATACCCCAGATTTTAGGAACCCCCCACCCACACTCAGCACCCACACAATGTCTGAAAAGGAAAAGGTTAATGTTGTTGTTCTCATTGTAGACAACAAAAAAAAAATGTCCTTGTCTGAAGGTGCCTGCTGCAACCCACATGCCACTCATTGAGTAAAGGACTAAGGAGAGGGCCAAATGGTTCATCAACACCCCCACCCACCCATTCTTTTTCTCTAACCTGTTTGGTCTGAATAAATAATCATAGAGAATTTCTATTCAATTTATGTTGCAGTTTCAAACCATGGTTTTGTTTGGTTTTCAACTACAACCTATATTGTAAAGCAACTCATTGTATTATTTCTTTTTGACACATTTTAACTATATATTTTCTTTACATATTTTAAAGAATAATTTTAGAAAATAAGGCCTCATTTGGTTACTATTTCTATTCCCTGATTTATGTTCCCGCTACTAAAATTTTGGGGTTAACGTACAAAAATGAGTTTGGTAAACACGTTTCTGTTCCCAAAATTTTGAGAGTAATTTGTGACTATTTCCTAAATTCCTTAAAAATATGAGAAATAAAAAAATAAAAATTGATTTCTATTCACTGCCACAAAACTATTTCCACTACCATCTTGTCGGTCACTACCATCCCCCCGGCTACCATACATTTAAAGAAAAACGAAAAAACAAATGTTGCAACCTAACGTATATCTTATTTTTGTTCTCATACATTAAAATAAACAATTTCAGGACAATAATCGTTACCTAACATGTTTCTATTTTCAGAATACTCTAAAACAAAAACAATGTTCTCATCTCATCCCATTTCAATTTATTGGAAGTAGAAATAAAAAAACAGAAACACTAACCAAACACCACCTAACTTGTTCTCTCTCCTCCCTGCTTCCATTCCTCACAATCTTTCATTCTCAAGCCATAACTATTTTCTCCTCATAATCTTTCATTCTGAACTATCTATTTCTCTCTCGTTTATTTTTCATTTCTCACAACATACTATTTAACAATAAAAAAAATAAATCAATATATACATTTTTTTTTTGCATTTTTTCGAAACATATTCAAAATAGGCGAGTCTCGTCATTTTTCTTCTCTCTATCTTTAATGGATAAGTGTTTAATACTCCCCTTCTCTTTTATTTAATTTTTCAATCCTTTTTTTTTTCATTCGAAACAACCGAAATTCCATCGCCCATATTTTCTTCTTTCTTATTTTTAATTTTATTATTTATTTTGTAATTTATGTAATAAAATAGGAAAGACTAACATTTTACAGAGACATTATTAGCCACTATATTTGAAAATAAATGGCAAAGATCGAAATTGAATTGAAGGAAACATTAGTGTTAAGATGATTGAAACGTGAGAGAATGAATTATGTATTGATATTATGAGAAATATACATAGACTACAATGCTATACACAAGTATTTATAGGGGAAGTAGGGGTTAGGGTTTTGCCCTAATAGGCCATGTGGGCCAAGCCCATTATTACATTAACATCCCCCTTAAACTCAAGGCGGTAAGTGAGAGGTGAACTTAAGTTTAGAAACCAAAGAGTGAAAACGTCCAGGTGGATGAGTATTTGTGAAAATGTCTGCAATTTGATCGGCTTAAATGACGGATTGTAGGCAAATTGTATTATGGTAAATGTGATGGCGGATGAAGTGACAATCAGTCTCAATGTGTTTTGTACGCTCGTAGAAGACGTCATTGTAAGCGATCTGAATAACACTCCTATTGTCATAGTGTAGGGTAGTGGTAGTAGGAGATAAGATACCCATATTGGCTAGTAACCATCAAAACCAGAGAAGTTCTTGAGTTGCATCAGCCATGACACAATATTCAGCTTCAGTGCTGGAGCAAGCAACCACAGTTTGTTTCTTACTACGTTAGGAAATGAGAGTTACCTAAGAAGAAACAATAACTAGTAGTTGAAAGTCTGTCGATTGGGTCACCAACCCAATCGGCATCAGAATAAGCTTGTAAGATGGGAGCAGACTGAGTTGAGAAATGAAATTCATGAAACATGGTACCCTTGACATATCAAAGGATGTGAAGAACAACCGAGTAATGAGTGGTCCGAGGAGCGGACAAGAACTGACTGACTTAGTGAACATCATAGGCAATGTCAGGGAGAGTGACAGTGAGGTATATAAGACTTCCAACTAATTGGCGATATAGAGTGACCTCCTGAAGAGGTGAACCATCGAGTAAAGTAAGTCTAATGTTTGGCTCGAGAGGAGTAGTGGCAGTAGTGGGGTCAGTGATCCCAGTCTTCGAAAGAAGATCAGAGGCATATTTAGCCTAAGAGAGAAAATATCCATCTGAATTGGATGAGACTTCGAGGTCAAGAAAATAGGTGAGTATGTCAAGATCTTTCATCTCGAATTGGCTATTGAGAAACTGTGTGAGTTCATAAATGTCACGTAGATCATCTCCAGTAATAACCATATCATCTACATACAATAAAAGAAGGATAATGTCATTGGCAGTATGGCAAATAAACAGAGTCGAATCATGATCACTAGATGTGAACCCAAATTGATGAATAGTAGTGCTAAATTTGGCAAATCAGGCACGTGGAACTTGTTTTAATTTATACAGAGCACAACGAAGACGACAAACTTTATTTCGAATGGTAGTTAGGCCGGGAGGTGGATGCATATAGATTTCCTCAAGTAGGTCGCCGTTGAGAAATGAATTTTTGACATCCATTTGAAAAAGAGTCTACTTCCGAATGGCGGCAACGATAAGAAGTGTATAAACAGATGTGAGCTTCGCTACTGGAGCAAAGGTCTCTTCATAGTCAATACCATATTCCTGGGCGAAACCCTTGGCAACAAGTCAGGCTCTATATCGATCAATAGAGCCATTATCTTGATCTTAAACACCAATTTGCACCCAATAGGAGTTTTCCCAGGAGACAGATCTACGATGTCCCAAGTATGAGTTTTGGCTAGGGCCTGAAGTTTTTCGTTCATTGCTTTCTGCCAAAGAGGATTAGTACTAGCCTCCTTATAGGATTGAGGCTCATGTAGATGAAGTATAGTAGAAAAAAAAAATAGAAATCATGGAGATGAGATGAGCAATAAGTTACCTTGGTAGATCTGCGGGGGTGATTTGGATGATGGCCCTTGGAGGAAGTCAGTGCAGACTCATCAGACATAGGAATATCCTCAGGGATGACCGATTAAGTCGGAAGGGTGAGGTCAGCTGACGGTTCTGGAGTTGGAGCTAGAGTTGGATCTAGAGGGGTGAAATCAGCTGATGGGTCAAAGGTAGACTCGACAATACCTGAAACTGGGTCCTCAAGAAATAACTCAATAGATGAATCAGTAAAAAATCTAGAGTTAGGGATGGTAGACATGTCAAATGACCGTAAGGAAGAGAACATTTGATGTTCTCAAAAAATGACATGACGAGAGATACGAAAAGTTTTAGAAATGAGATCCCAACACCGATACCCCTTATGTTCAATACCATATCCAATGAAACAACATAAGTGAGCCCTTGGTTCCAATTTGTTATGTTCATGTGGTTTAAGAAGAAAAAAACAAACGTAACCAAAGACTTTGAGTTCAAAGTAATCAGGAGGCTTACCGAAAAGACGCTCAAATGGGGATTGATTTTGGATTGTGGTGGAAGGAATACGGTTGATTGTGTAACCCTGCGATTAAGGCAACCTCACCTCAGAAGCGCTCAGGACATAAAGAAAAAATTAGTAGAACACGAATAGTGTCAAGAATGTATCTGTGTTTGCGTTCGACTCGTCCATTTTATTGGGAGGTTCCAGGACACGAGTGTTGGGAAATAGTGCCATTTTTGTGAAGTAGGTTTAGAAAACACGGTCTTTGTATTCTATTGCATTGTCTGAGCGAAAAACTTTGATATTCCGAGAGAATTAAGTTTGAACCATAGAAGAAAAATCAGAATATATTTGAAATAATTCAGATCTATTTTTCATAAGAAACAACCATGTATATCGAGAATAGTCATCCATAAATATAACAAAATAGCGAGCACCACTCATTGTTGCATGAGGAGAAGGCCCCCAAACATCATAATGGACTAAATCAAAAGGTGCAAGGGAAACATACTGACTCTCATTAAAAGATAAAACTGATTATTTTACAAGTTGATAATGAATACAATAGAAAGACTCATGCTGAAATGAACCTAACTGACCACTAGAAATAAGAGAACGAAGGTGATTAGATGAAGTATGACCTAACCGAGAGTGCCACAATTCCACGGCTGAGAGTCTTAGGATGTATGCGGCTGAGGATGGGACTTGGAGGTGAGTGAGCTCAAAGAGGCGTCCAACTTTATGGCCGGTCTCAAAGAGTTTTCCTGTCTGAGGGTCCTGCACACAACAACCAGTAGAAGAAAAATGTAAATCAAATCCAAAATCACATAATTGTCCAACATATATAAGGTTGAGCGTAAGCTTAAGGACCAAATATGTATCAGGAAGAGATAGATGAGAACTGTCAACATGTCCAGTATGGCTGACCAACATATTTAATCTATTAGCAGTGTGAATAGTAGGTGTATGCTCATCACGTGTTTTAGAAGAAAAGATAGAGGAATTAGATGTCATATGATTGCAATAGGCAGAATTAAAATATCAACAAAATATACCTGGTGTAACTGACATGGCTACATTTTTACTAGTTTTATTTAGAGCCTCGATAAGCGCGGTACAGAAGCCACTCCAATCAGGTGGAGAGCTGGATGAAATTGGTGTCGCATCAGTGGTTACAGTAGCAGCATTCTTTGGCTTGAAATAAGACTGATTACGAGAGCCTCGAGAACGATATTGGTTCCCATTTGACTGATTGTCAGATGGAAGTTTAAGGTAGTCTACAAGATAGTGGTTCGGCTCTCTGTAGACCTTATACAGGCGAGAAGGACATTTGAGCAATTCATGCCCTTGTGAATAACAATACCTACAGTATAAGGGCTTCTGGGATGGGTTTGGCTTCCCTCCTAGTGTTGCAAGAGTAACTGGTGCTGCAGGAGCAACTGACACTACTAGGGTAACATCTGTATGTGAGTTTTGTAGTGTCGTAAGACGTGTTTCCTCACTGAGTAGATCAGAAAGGACATTATTTAAAGAAGCTAGCGTGCCCCGATGGAGGATTAAAGCTCGTACAGGCTTAAATTCTTCCCTCAAGCCCATCAGGAATTGCATACTGTGTGTCTCTGTTCGGTATTTGGCGTGAATGGTAGCGTCTTTTGTCCATTGCCAGGTTGGCTCAGTGATATCCAACTAATCCCATGCGGCAGTATCTGGCATAGAAAACTATTGACGGTTTGCCCAGGTTCTTGGTGTATACTATGGAGACTGGAGAGAAGGCGATACCGATTCGAGATATTTGCCTTGGTATAGCGGTCCTGGAGAAGATCCCAAGCTTCTTTAACTGTCGGGATTATACCAAATTGAAGTTTGATATTTGGAATGATAGTAGCACGAAACCATATAAGAATCTGGTAATTTTTGTTATCCCATTCTTCTAGACGGTTAATGTATTTGGTCTTATCTTCGTTGTCCGTCTACTTGGGTTCAATGATATCTCTAGTCACGAGACGCCACAATCGTCATCCACGGAGAAAACTAGACATCTCTTGAACCCATACAATATAATTAGTTTCATTCAAAACAGTAGTGATAACCCAAGGTGCATCAGATTCAGCCATAGGAGCAAAAGATGAGGTGAACCAGTGTAGAAAACACTTAAATAAATAAGGAAGTATATTTTGTGATTACCAAATCAGAAAACGGAGGCCGAAAATAGATTCAGAACACCAAAAAAAACCCAAGAACTGGTCCAAGTTTGTAGAAAACCGGTTAACAAAGGCCTGAACCGAGACAAAGAAGGTACACGTGACAGAGGTTGAAGAGACAGCAGGACGCTGACGTGGCAGGAGGTCAAAGGATGTGGCATGGGTCAACAACGATAACGTGTCGCTGAGATGGCACATGTCAGCGATGATATGGCACTGGTCAACGATGACGTGGCGCTGATTCGGTGCTGAGTTGGCGCTAACGTGGATTACTGACTGGGCTTTTAGGGCTGACATGGTGGCTGGTTGGCAAAAAGCAAATGAAGGTTGCGCGTGGATCTGACGCGCCACTTATTTCCCGCACGTGAAGGCGCGTGAACAGTAACTTGATGATGAGCCTTACGTTCTTGGAATCGTCTCGTCGAGACAGTTCCGATGGTATATTGTGAGATGAATTTGGAGCCTTGGTTGAGGCGGTAGATCCCAAAATCCGAGACGGCAAAGAGTGGTGGTACTGCTAGCTGTTGGATGAAGCCTGCAATAGCGACGAAAGTCTCAGGAGAATATGGACGGCGGTGGCGGCGAAAGCATTTTATTGAGATGATTGAAACGTGAGAGAATGAATTATGTATTGATATTATGATAAATATACATAGACTACAATGTTATTCACAAGTATTTATAGAGGATGTAGGGATTAGAGTTTTACCCTAATGGGTCACGTGAGTCAAGCCCATTATTACATTAACAATTAGATTCTCACCAAAACAAAAGTAAGGGGTCTCCTCCTTCTCTATATTTCTTATTTATTTAAAAAAAAAATATAATTATTTTTCTCTTATTTTTAAATAAAAATAAAAATATTATTGGATTGTCCTTGAAATAAACCACTTCTAATTTTTAATTCCATTTTTCTTCTTTCTTTTCCAATCTTTAAGTTAATATTAACTAATTATTTAACTTTTCAATTAATATCAACTAAATATTAAATTCATATGATTATATGAAGTAGGACTAAAAGGTAAGTTGAAAATGACAAAAAAAAAATAAAAATTGCTATAAAATAAAAAAATAAGTAAAAAATTAGATAAAGGACTTCATAATAGGATCACTAATATCATTTCAATTTTTGTTTGCTTGACAAAATATCTTATCTCTTTTATATTTATTGATTAAACACTTACTCACATGTGTTAGTATATAATTGTTATTTTTTTCCTAACACATTGTAAAACAGTTTATGCATAGTGATTTTCTTTTTTTTTTTCAATTGAAAAATAATTTATTACATATCTATATAATATAATAGAATCTAAAAGGATATAGATTAGATTTAAACCATACTCTAAAAATATATTTTTGTGTACAATACTCTATTATTGCAATTTATCTTTTTATTTCATTACCTAAATATTAAAGTAATTCTTTTTGTTTCATTACCTAAATATTAAAATTATTTTTTTTCCAATCAAGGTAATTTATTTTAGTTTGTATCTTCAGGTACAGGTTATACCCTAATTTATATAATAAAACAATTTAGTGTATAGTTTTCAAACATATTTTGCTTACATATTTTAAGGAAATATTAAAGGAAAGAAAGCATCGTTACACATGTCTCTCTCTTGCTTTCTCAATTCTTTCCATTTTTTTCAATCTTTCTCCCTCAAAACCTTTTTATTTCAACATAACTTTATTTCCATCTCCATCCCTAACTATGGAAGACTTATCTATTAAAACCCACATTCCATTTCTCTCTTAATTCCTAACTAGCCGCCCCTCTCTCGAACTCGATGACCAACACACCATGCATATCTATCAACATCACTACAAGCCATCACGAAACAATCCTCTTTTGACCCACTATTTGATTTTTTTAAATCTAAAACTATTTTCTTCTAAATTTGTGGATTTCATAGTCCATGTTTGATTTTTCATTTTATTAAATTTTGTATTGCAACACTCCCTTATTCTTGGTGTGACTTTTTGTTTTCATAAACATTTATATGTGCAATAATTGATTAAATTTTGAATGATGATAAAAGAAATTTTAAAGGTATTTTTTTGGTTCAATTTTGAAATCAAGCTTAATTGTTTTTGAAATTGAAATTTCTTATTAGGCAATTTATTTTAACTATTGAATTAAGGATGTACTAGTGCATATAATTATTTATATTAAAATCTGCGCATATAGTTACAAGTATACACTAGTCTATATAATAAATCATGACATATTTACATTTGAGATAATTTTTACCATTGGATGGTTGGGGATATTTACAATTGTTGATTTAGATTTTGTTGAGAAACTAAATAATAAAATTTCAACAAAATATTTTTCTTGATTAATAACTATATAATATTCAAGATTAATGTATTGAATTAAAATTAGTGTCTTTAGACAAATGTGTGTGTGTATTTATAGATATATATACTCGGGGTATAAAACCAAACTTCTCTTCAAGAGGATACATAAGACGATTCAGGTGAAATCATGAAGCGTTGTCTTGGTAATCAAAAGATAATAAAATCTGAATTAATCAAAAGAACATGACTATACTTAACAATAAACTCTAACAAACGACCAGTCTGAGTCACTTTTTTGGTGCATGTCTCATGGAGAAAGACACAATCATTTTCTCTTTCAGTTGGTCAATCTTTCTGCTTCCTACTTTGTGCCTCGCACCCTTCCATTTTCAAGCAAAGGTGCTCTTTTCGGCATAGATAGATGGATAAGGATTAAGACTATAAATGAACACGAGACCAAGGCAAACACATTGAAAAATCCCTTTCTCAAAGAAAACGAAAGACTACGCCACTTGCTATGTTTCAACACTTGAGTGGAAACATTGTGCATTTGCTTTTCGGTTACTTCAACAAATAGGAAAAGGTTGATTGAAGATAGGGCTGACAAAATAGATATTTACACGATAGCACGACACGAGATTATTGAGTATAGGTTTAGTTTATTAGGCAACGGGTCATTATCAGATCTGACATGATAAACACGATAAGAAACAAGTCTGGTTATCAGGTTTACCTGATACCCCTATAAGCGACATGAATGACACGATAAAAGTTTATCGGGTTTCAGGTTACAATAACAAAAGCCTAATAAATCACATGATAATTTAATAAATTATTTTAAAATAAAAATGTACTAAGAAATATTTATAAACATCACCCCAAATTTATCTAATATTATAATTTAGTCCATATTATATATATTATATACTCTAACCCTAATTCAATCAATTTTACTCTTCTAACTCTTCTTCACACACACACATACACACGCACTCAGACTCTCAATTCTCATTACTGCCGGACATACTTCTCACTCACTTCTCCAGCCACACACTGCCAGCAATCATGATCTCCAAGTCCACCGCAGCACCTCTCTAGCCTCAAACCAAATACAACCTCCGCCTCTTCATCTCTTTTAATCCCAATTCCCATCTCTCTCTCACTTCTCCCCAAGCGATTGTGACAGTTAGGGGCTAAGGATCTACAATATTTCCATTATAATGGTAATTTTTTTCCATAGCATTTGTGAATTTTTTTTTATTTTTTTTTGTTTATATTTCTTGAAGTTCTATAATTTTTTATGTTTGTCCTTTTATAAGTTATGTTAAATGTTAATAGGTCTTTAATGTATAATGGGTTAAACAAGTCTTTATTGGATCATGTTAATATTTCGTCTTATCATTTAACATTATAAATTATTGTGTTTTGTCAATCCGATAAGTTCAATGTTATTGTGTAATACAATAAATTATCATGCCGTGTTTGTGTTTAAGTTTTGTGACACGATATCTTATCGTGTCGTGTCATGACATGAAACACGATTTGTCAGAGTGGGGCACTAATAGTCACGTTCAAGAGCTCAAGTTTACCATTGACAACACTTGATTCTCTTTTATATTTTTTTTTTCACAGATTTTAAAACTATTTTCAACACCGAACTAATCAGATTCCTTCTTACTGACAACTATATTCAAAAGCTCTATTTTCAAAGACAAATAGATATTGGAATTGCCTGCGTTTATTTTCAAACCCTACCTTGTCAGATATCAAACCCTAAGTCAGTTTTTGAGACCATCAAGTGGTGAATACAAAATGGATGCTAAGGAGAGCTGTTTGGCAGACCATTTATGAGTGATGTTGGACATTTTGAGTGTTGATGGATGAAGTAAATTGTAGAAAGATGCTGATTCTGTTTGGGTGGTGGGGGCACGTTGCTCTGCTCTTCTCCCTTTCACTGATCTAAAGGGCATAAATTGGTCACTACAGCTATAGAAAAGGCAAGCAAGTGTTTGAGAAGGACACCACAAAAAATCTTGAATAAATTTAACTGCAAAAAAGGGTCATCCCTGCACTATTTGCCTGCAAAAAATGGAAACAAGTGTTTTATTTTTTATTTTTTATGTTATTGCCAGTAGAAAACTAGGAATAGAAGCCTCTGCACATACAAATTTATGTGGGGGAATCTACAATTATTTTGTTCCCGGATTTTTAAGCAGATTTTGTTCCCTTACTTCTGTTTGTAGGAACCCCCACCCACCCACAAATAAATAAATAAATAAATAAAAAGGAGTACTGAAAAACAAGTAGAGAAGCTACATTTGCCAAACCCAGATTTTCGTAAAATAGGCAAAACATGAAGTGATAGAAGAAACCGTAACTACTGGGAAAAAAAATTAACCAATGGGAAAAGGCTGCCTAAACATGCATGCCACAGAACATTTCATTAAATTTAGCCATAACATAACAGAACATAACAGGGGTAAAACTGAAACACGATTCTCCACATTCGAGTGTCAATGAAGAGCATCATGCAGCCACTTAGTTGCATATTTAAAAAAAAAAAAAGGGTCGGTTGACAGTTAATCACAATAATGATTACCGGGTGGTCATGAAAAAAAAACACGATTTCGACCCAAATGAAAAGACATCACGACAACCAGGAATAAATGTGTCGAAGACGAATGAAACGATAAAAACCAAAAACTTCATGGGAGAACCTGTTAGAAGATGATGTTCCACAGCACCACCACCAACTATTTTTGACAAAGACCAGCCAGCTGTTCATTGCTATGTACACAACACCACACATCTTTGTTGACTTTGAGCCTTGATGAGATGAGGGGAGTCATATCATATGAAGAATCATCTTTTTCTTTTCTTTTTTTCCCTTTTCAAATTAAGACTCATCAGGCCTTCTCTTTGGAAGGGGATGACATCAAGTGATGTAATGTTGTCGTGTGAATAACTGCACTCGGGCTTGGATCTCTGGCACGGAGCGACCCGGATTGCCGGAGGGTGAAATTCTTGTCAACGCTGCCTCGAACATAACGCCTCCATGGCCGGGGCAGGTGTCGCACCAATCTTGTGGAAGTTACCAGTAAAATTACACCAATAATGATCAGTAGCCTGCATTGGACATTTTTTAAGTAAATTTTTTTAGTTCAAAACGTGATTATCTTGTAAGGAAAAAATAAACAGCAAGTAGGTGAAGTCATCAAGAGGAAAGTAATATAAATAAAAAGGAGGCGGCAGGAGATTCAAGTTACCATCCAAGCAAAAGTGAAAGGCGAGCAGTTGGAGCCAAAGGCAATCTTTCACCAAGTGCAAGCATACCAGCAAGTACGCCAGTCACAATTGATGCCACAGCAGCACATGTGGAAACAACAATTGCCCTCCCATGCTTCAAGCCCCGCGTCTGTATGAAACAAATGACAATAATTTAGCACTGGTCTCCGAGACTAAAAAGTAGTTAGAAATACTAGGGGGCATTGAGGTGGCATTTGGTTAGTGTTTCTGTTTTTCTGCTTCTACTTCCAATTGGGATGGGATGGAATGGGAATTTGTTCCCGTTCTGGAGTATTCCGGAAATAGAAACATGTTTGGTAACGACCATTGTCCTGAAATTGTTTCTTTTAATTTATGAAAACAGAAACAAAATACTTTTTGGTTGCAACATTTGTTCTTTCTTTATTTTTCCTTTAAATGTTGGTGGTTGGTGGGGTGGTGGTAGCCGGGGGATGGTGGCGGCCGGCGGGGGTGGTGGTGGGAATAGTTTTGTGGGAGTGAATAGGAATCAACATTTTTTTTGTTTTTAGATTCTTAAGGAATTCAGGAAATAGTCCTAAATTACTCCTAAAATTTTAGGAACAGAAAAGTGTTTACTAAATGCGTTTCTGTATATTAATCCCAAAATTTTGGGAACGGGAACAGGATTCAGGGAACAGAAACGATAACCAAACAGATCCTGAGTCTCCAACTAATTATGGTAGCTTCAATAGGAAAAAGCTACAAGCAGGGTAGCTAGTAAACCACACATAGCAACAGCCAAGGCATGGCAGACAAGTTTTGCCTCAGTTGTTATATATATATTGGAACATCAACATTATGGGGACAAACTTGTATACAAAGAAAAAGTGTGTTATGCAAAATACCTGGTAAACGAATCCTGAACCACTGCAGCATATACTGATTAAAATGCAAACAGGAAGCAGAAACTTGGAGAAACCCTGCTCCAAGAATAAGAATCCCATTTTGGATATTACTGATGCAATCCTGCAAATAGATTTTTGAACATTTAGACTAGGTGGCACTTGAAAAACTAAGCACAATTCTCTACATGCTTCAAGTGCCCTTCTTCTAGGTCCAGGATAAATTATCATGTTTTCCCATTTAAATCATGTGTTGAAGACCCTAAAATTACATATTTTACACGCCCTCATGAGTGCAAATACACACACCGACCCAAAAAAAAAAAAAGGGAAGCAAGTTTCAAGTTTCAACTGGTATTATACTTCAAAACACTAGAGTAGGGGAGTGCTTCACCTATGCCCTAAGGATCAGGAATAATTAATTGCCTATTTACATATATATATATATATACAAAATAATTAAAAAAAAAAAAAGGAAAAAATATTACCTTAAGATTAGGCATGGAGCATAAAATCTGCATTCTTCATTACATAATGTTTATAGAAAAGCAAAAGAAAATACTAATTACATTTTCAAGTTTTATTGTACATATGATTAGAGTGCTGATGTAAACTTTCCTGGAATTACAGGAGGTTAATCATGTTCTATGCATTGCTCAAATATATGAAATGTTCCAAAAACCTAGAGCTTCAAATTACTAGCCAAAAACACGAGGCAGCATTTATGGAGCCACTGCCACCTCAAATTTTCAAAACATTAAAATTTATTCACGTGTTTATAGAAATATTTGTTTTTATCCCTTCACATGTAACTTTCTCACTGAAATTTTCAAAATAAAAACCATCCTCTCTATAGCATAATCTAAGTTTGGGTTTGGATGAAATCATGTAAAGATTTGAAATGAGTGGATTTAAAATTTTAATGCATACACTGGAATTAAAGCACATAAGACTAGCGGATTCGAACAAGATGAAGGCACATATTTGAAAGGATTTGAATGATTATGTAAACAAAAATATTTGAAATCCATCCCACTAGAATTCTACTTAAGTGGATGACAACATGATATAGTAAAGTGTAGCATTATTCCCACTGCCATAACCAACCATTATACTACTTCATCCTCTCCAAGTAAACTCAAATTACCAAAAATCCCATTATTTAGTGTTAACTTTTAAGATCCTAATATCAAGTGATGGGATTTTGGTAATTTTACGTTAAATAGAAAGGAAAAAGGAGTGTAATAGTTGATTTTGGAAGAGTGAATAGCGCTACTTGTATAATAAATTATATTGCCAACAATTGCTTTTAACTCCCCCTTTGGTTGTTTTTATTTGATGAGCAATCTTTTCTTCATCTCCATCAAAATTTACATGCCCAAATCCCCTCATTTAAAACCCATCCATCCAATCAAAGCCTAAGACATTTCTTCAAATATACATGCTTTTTTCTATCCTCAAATTTCTTAAAAAATTTTTCCTCAATTTTTCTATGAAAAATCTCATTTTTACCTCTTGGATTTATACTTTCCCCTCTAAATCATTTTTCCCATGGACTTCCGAACAAGGCTCCACCCCGTGTTGTAGTGTTACTAACGTGGCAAAAGGAGCAGCATCCAGTATGTACCATATTATCAGTGAAGTAAACAAGGAAAAATATGAAATTTAAACAGGTGATGACCAACTGTAATAGTGTGGGATAGACAATACCCAAACAAAATTCCAGATTCCAAGCCACATATAATTTCCTCTACTACTTCGAACTGCATCTGCATGGTAAAAGAATTTCAAATAAATTACTTATAGTCAGGATAATAGGGCCTAGTGGAGTCCAACCTCGCACATCAGTAGAAGAAATTGAGATGCTTACCAGCTCTTGTTCTCTTCTATGACGTCTGTAGATTCGGAGCCATCCATTAAGGAGTACCTATGACAACACGAGTGTAAGGCTTAGTCATTGCCACACAGTGAAGAGAAATGCAACTCCCCTAAGACCCGAATCATGTACCACAATATAACTTGTCTAGCCAAACTATTTTATTAAAACAAGTTCAGCAACGGGTAGGGGAGGAGGAGGTGGAGAGGGGGAAATGGTATCATTCTTTTAAGGATAGCTCAAACCATGATTGAACAAACTACTATAGCATGTACGGGAAACATTCGTTAGAAATGTAATCAAGACACTAAAGATTGAGCACAATAAAAATTCTGAGTGCATGTTTCCAAGGTGGATCAAATTCGTAATAAGGAAAGAACCTCTGACTTCGTAAAAAAAGAGAAAAGAAAGAAAAGAAAAAGAGATAAACTTATTCATTTTGCTAGTTTTGATACATGAATTCAACATTATCAGTGTGCAGAAATATCAACGACATCATGCTTTTTGATAAATCCTTCCAGACAGGATAACCAACCAATTCAAAAAGGCATACACCAAGACAAGCATACAAGTTATTGTGCTATGCAACTCTCATTGTTTTAAAGGTATAACAAGCTTATGGTATCTTTGTAATGGAGTTATATGATAAAGGTGTCATTTCAGTCAAATGCCAACAGATTATTGTTGAAAGAAGATGATAATATATGTGACCAATCCTTTCAGATATATGAGTTGCAAAGTTCAATATGGTTTTCCCGATAAATTTCACAAAATGCCTTCAATACACATCTGCATTGCCTGCATCCAATTTTAAATTAATATAATTTCAAATATACTCCTAGGCCGCCACAGTACATATCTCTGACTACAAAAACCAAAAATGTGTACTAATACTCCTAAAATCGGGTAATGAAAAGGAAAAGATACCTACAAACACGACAGCAACAACAAATGCCAGCCAGGGCAAATGAAAAATTGAGATCAAAGAAGCCTTTTGCTCCTCACCTCCAGCACCAACTCCTGCACATACCAAAGCGTACACAAAGTATTTTGTTAGTTACCAATCAATTAAATGAAAATAGATCTAATTACGATAATATTCTGTATGTTAGATTTTAAAAAGAGGCACCAACTTCTTATTGCAACAAGATTATATAGCAAACAGAAAGCAACATCTAGAATTGTTTAGATTGGGAAAGAGAAAACTTCTGGAAACTTTTGGGATTATTACGTTGTAGACCAATTTTAAGACGGAAATCATGCATGGGCTATGTCAATTTGAAAGTAGAGAAAACTGATATTAAACTGTAATATTTAATATAGGAAAATTTCCAAGAAGAATGACTAGTTTGCCAATAATCAATGCAGACAAACTCACACCATTCTCTTCCATATCCATAGGGAAAAAGAGATGCTGGCCACCTCCCTCCCTCTCTCTAAACTGCCCTCCCCTGTACGCCGTACATCAAACTAACTCACAGCACCATAACCAACTGAAAGCAGGGTTTTTTTCTCTCCGATTTCAATCCATCTACATTTCGACCATCAACAAAACCCTTTCCCGTCCCCAATCTCCAAAGTCTTCACGTTCAACAGGACCAAGCTCACAATCATTAATTTATTATATTTCATCCGTACTTTATAATTGGGGCAAAGCATAATCATTTCCCAGCACTGTAACTACCCACAAAACATTTTTCATTTCCTAGTCATCACAAACCCATAAATTTCCATGGGGAATGTTTCAATAAAAAATAAAGTACCCACCCAGTGCCCTAATGATCATTCCAAATTTATCCCTTAAATCAATAGTTTTCTATGTTTTTCAGTGTCTATTTATTTATAATTAGTTCACTTTTTTTAAATAGGTTGGGAGGGCTAAACCAAGAATCGGAGTTCAAAATCGCTTTGTTCAGACATTGTAACCTTGACCATCATGCACTCATACAAACATAACTAAAAATACAATTGAAATTTTGCGATGATACTAGTTGCAAAGAGCTAAAATGAAATTCAGGTGTCTCTAGTAGCTTGAATGCCTCTGTTTTTTATTTCTTCTCACATCATGTCAACGACTGGCCTTGGGCCTCTTCCGGAGGAACTTGTTTGACTGGGAAATTCCTGATTTGGTTTAGCTGCTTGTGACTCTTATTGAATCGTCCCCAGCTCCTCTTAGGGAGGAGAAATTCATGTGGTTAGACAATAAAACAGGCAAATTCTCAATGAAATCTTTCTATTTTTCCCTCTTTAAGCTGAAGCAGGTGGTCTTCCCTTCAAAAGACACTTGGTGCACCGAAACTCCCACTAGAGTTGCCTTCTTTTGCTGGTGTGTTGCTCGGAATGCCATCCTATCCCTCGACAACCTTCAGCGAAGGAGGTCTTGTTTCCCCAACAGAGGTTGCATGTGCTAGTGTGATGCTGAGTCAGTTCGGCACTTTTTTCTCTTTTGCCCGGTCGCCAATGACCTTTGGGATATGATCTTAAGTCCCACTGGGATCTCTTGGTGTATGATCCTTACCTTGAAAGCACTTTTGCTTTGTCGGAAAGGATTCTCGGCTTCTCGCCTTCGGAGGACTTGGAAGATGATCCCTTTGGCTCCCTTTTGGAGCATTTGGCAAGGGCGAAACCGCCACATTTTTTACCATGCCTCTTTGGCTCCCCCTTCCTTAAGCAGCCTTTTTTGTACCTTCTCTTTTTTGGTCCAAGGGTTTTTATCCTTTCGGCAATCCCATTCTTCTTGACTTCTTAGAAGAACTCGAGCCTACCTAACTTTTGTACTTGGATGACATGCATTGCGTCTTTTTTATATACTTGTTACTCAAAAAGAAAAATGGATGAAAGAGATATGCTCATTTGATGTTGTTGTCAGCATCATCATCTCGCTATATGCGAATTTAGGCCAGAATGTTGACCTGTTGTCACTCAAATTCTCATGGGATGCAGTAAGTTCTGGAGCTTTTTACTGTTTTGAGGGTCCAATGTAGTTCTTAAGAGAGAGGGTATTATAACCCTTTTAAGCCTCGTGGGGTTCCTACTTCCTACTTTCAACCCTAAGAGAGAGAAATGACAGCTAAGGGAAAACCAATACATATGTATATGTGTGTTTGCATGTGTATGTATGCGTGTATACTGTATACATATACAGTTTACACTTCCACAAGATCTACAGTAATTCCTCATTCAACGCCTCACCAGCTGTACCGTAGCAGAAAAGTGAAAATCAATACATTTGTATATATGTGCGTGTTTGCATGTGTGTGTGCGCGCGCGCATACATATTTAGCTTACAGTTCCACAAAGTACTTGTCTTGAAATCTGATTTCGCATCTCTTATGCTGACGATGTGGTGGTTGTCCTAAATAGAAAGAAAAGTCCGTGGATAATTTGATGAAGTTCTTGAAAGAGTTCGAGGTGTGTTCGGGCCAGATGGTGAATGTAGATAAAAAGTCATATCTTCTTACCAAAAAATCTAGCTCCTTCTCACTGTCACTGGATTCTCAGGCATACAGGATTCAAGCGACGCAGTTTTCTATTTAGACACCTAGGATGCCCGATTTATGAAGGAAGGAAAAAATATGCTATTTTTGATGGCATGCTTAGGAAGTTGAGACAAAAGGTGGTTGGTTGGCAAGGAGAGTTGCTTTCTAGTGGCGGACGTCTTATTCTTTTAAAACATGTGCTTCAAAGTATGACAATTTGCTCATGGCGAATTCTTCGCCAATCTCTGTCCAAGAAGTGGAAAGGATCTTGGCCAAATTTTTTTGGGGATCCTGCCCTGAAAAGAAAATGTTGCATTGGAAGCGATGGAGAAATATATGTTTTCCTTTTGAGGAAGGTGGCCTGGGGATTAGAAATCTGCAGGATGCTGTCCGGGATTTTCAGATGATGCTTTGGTGGCGATATAGAGAAGATAAAACTCTTTGGGCTAGTTTTTTAAAGATGAATACAACAGAACAGGTCCAGTAGCTAATGTAGAAATTTCTCGCACGAAACCCATGCATGGGGGCTCTACTTGAAGGAAAAATTTATGTTGATGACCATATTAAGTTTTTGGTAGGAATGGGGTATGTATCTTTTTGGTGGGATACTTGGCTAATCTCGGTTCCGCTAGGTAAAGTGGTGGTGGTAGATACGAGTCTTTTGAAACTTTTAGTTAAAGATGTTCGGCTAACTAGTGGAGAATGGGACATGCAGTTTATTCAGAATCTTATCCCAGCATATTATGTGAGCGAACTGAAAAATATTTAGGTGCTAAGTGTGTTGGAGCAGGATGTTATGATTTGGCAATCATCAAACTCAGGAATCTTCTCAGTGAAAACTGACTGAGAAGTTGTAAGGAAACAGCAAGATGCTCATCCGTTTTTTGAAAAGAATTGGCATAAATCTCTTCTAATAAAGATCCCTATCTTTATGTGGAAGCCTCTTTATCAAATTGTTCCGGTGAATGAGGCGATTCAGCAGAAATGCGTGAAAATCTGCTCTCGTTGTAATTGTTGTTATAGGCCTCAGTTTGAATCTCTGGATCACATGTTTTTGCAAGGGGACTTGGCAAAGAAGGTATGGAATGCTTTTGGAGGGTCTCAATGGAATGGCGAAATTTTTGGCAGATTGGTTGGTTGGTGGCAATAACAAAGGTCTACCCCTCTGAAAAAATTTTGTAATATGCTCATTCTTTCTGTGTTGTGCTGGGAAATATGGTAAATGTGTAACAAGATTAGATTTAATGGGGTTCAATGTGATATTCAAAAAGTTATTTTTAAGGAAAAATTACAGGCTAGACCCAGATTTAACAATAATCTACCAATAAACCCCGCTTCCTAATTATCGAACAAAATAGTCCTTCGCCGGTTTTCTTGTGCACCGATCTGTCCTAAATTCTTCATCCGTACATTTTCCAGTGACCGACTTGCCCCTCCGTTATACGTGCAACGAGATTCCATTCTTGAATCGCCAAGCATCGCCTTGCCGCCGTGCCAACACCTTCTCAACTCAAATTCGTCGCTGTCACTCTCGAGATCTGACGCACTCCTGTCGTCACCATCCAGATCCGATGCCTTTCCCATCATCGCCGACACTTTCCCCACCATCACCATCTAGATCCGGATTCTCCACCACCTTCGCAACTCAAATCCGAGCATTTCAATGGATGCCGTCACCTTATTTTTATACTCTGTTTCAATCTGGTGGGATTTTCTTTGTTTTTTAGAGAGAAAGAGAAATGGTGAAGTGGGTATTAAAGCCTTTGGAGATCCTTTAGTTATGTGGGTCTGTGTTAATGTTACATGTAACATCCCCTTAAAATATAGTGAGAGAAATGTGGGTCTGTGTTAGTGAGAGAAATTAAAAATCGCATTAATGTTGCATATAACATCCTCTGAAATATAGATGTTACATGTTAGTGAAAGAAATTAAAAATCGCATTAATGTTACAGGTAACATACTCTGAAATATAAATGTTACATATAACATCTACATAAAAATATGTGATAATGTGAGTCTGTGGTAGTGAGATAAATTGAAAATCGCATTAATGTTACATGTAACATCCTCTAAAATATAGATGTTATATGTGTGTTTAGAGTTCTTTTTTTACTATCTACACATTGCACCCTACAATGTTACATGTAATATCTCCTAAACTATAATAAGAGAAATATGAGTATGTGATAATGTGAGCCTGTGTTAGTGACTGAAATTGGAAATCAGATTAATGTTACACATAACATCCTCTGAAATATAGATGCTACATGTGTGTTGGTGAGATAAATTGGAAATCGAATTAATATTACATGTAACTTCCTCTGGAATATAGATGTTACATATAACATCTACATAAAAATATGTTTTGCATGTAACATCAAGTGGAAATAATTATTGATATAGATGTTACATGTAACATCCATTAAAAATATTTTTTTGAAATTTGTCAATATTAAACAGCATTACATTGTTACATTTGATGTTGCATGTAACATCCACGCATAGTACGATCCACACATCCAAAAAAAATATGATTAGCATATTGTAAAAAAGAGGACATTTTACTGATTAAGACAGTGTAAAAATATTAATTTTACGACATCAGGAACTATGAAAAAATCCATGTATTGTGATATTAGCATTGAAAGTTACACAGGAGGGGTATTTTCGTCACAGAAATGGTAAAAGGACCACTCGGTGCATGGAAAGATGAGAGGGTTTAATCGGTAGTTTCTTGCACGTTTTAGGACTGTTCGGTCAGCACCTTTATTTTTAATATTCATCAAACCTTGTCCAGGATTGCGCCGCCAGCTAAGAATACGAAATCTACGATTCAATTGATTTGCTGGAGTCGACCGTATAATAGACTAAAGATGAACTTGGATGGTAACTCTAGAGGAAACTCTAGTTTTATTGGTGGAGGCGGTACTTCGCAGAATGCTAATGGGACTCTTTTATTTGAGTTCACTAAATTTCTTGGGTTTGGATCTAGTTTGCTGGCGGAATCTAAAACCCTTTGGACTGCACTTCAGTATTGTGTTTTTGAATGGTTCTCCATAGATATAGTCAGTGATAATGACTTGCTAGTCGATATGGTTGCTGGGAGAGCTAAAATTCCCTGGAGATTAACGTCGTTAATTAGAAGTATAAAAGATTTGGCATCTAAGGTTTATGCTTCTATTTCACATTGTTACAGAGAAACTAATATGGTTGAAGACTTGTTAGCGAAGCTTGGAAGTGGTAGAGAAAATCAGATTTTCTAGTCCGAATCGGATTGTCCAATGCATGTTCATGGATGCTTGAGACTGGACATTCTTTGCTTCCCTCACATTCGTAAGATTAAAGGAATTTTTTAAGTTTTAGTTTTGATGGTTTTTGTTATGGTTTTATTTTCTTTTAGATTATTTATTGTTTTAATTATTTTTAGAGGTTAGGCTTCGCCCTCCTCTGAGTTTTGTATTTTTTGGTTTAATTAGTAAAACTCTCCTTGCACCGTCGAGGTTCCCCCCTCCCCCCCCTCCCAAAAAAAAAAAAAGTACTTTTCTTGACTCTTACAAAGCTATTCCCTTCATGTTTCGGCCACCAGTCAGTTAAATATAATAGATGGCTTCACTTCTTGACTGCCTCTTCTTATTACTTTAGAAACCAAAAAAATATGTTTTACAGAATTCATGTTGAGCAACCAAATAAGGAAATAAAAAACTCCCAAAGTCGTTCCATGGCCCCAAATAGATGTTAGAAAGAGGAAGAAAGAGAATCATAGCCTGCAAATCCATGAGATTGTAACCAAAGATACGGCTGCAAATTATGAGGATACGGGCAATTGTACTCTTTCACTTTGTCTCTGGCACACAATCACGATTCCACAAAGGTGCAAAGATTAATCATCTTAAAAGATCAATGAAAATATTGTAGTACTTAAATTTTGTAGATTGCATGGTGCAATCAGAATCAATGCGGATTCATTTTGACTATGATGATGATGATCATGATGTGGTGACGTTATGAGATAAATCATCAACAATCCATCATAGTTAATCATGCCTGCCCCCACTTTTGAGTATAATGTTTTAACATTCCACGAAACAAAACCAATTAGACTGATTAAAGAGAAATGAGACTGAAACTCCTTGTCAATGTATTTTAGTCACTCTTTATATATTTTCTGAAATCTACCCCAGTTATTCTCATCTAGGACAAGCATAAAGCATGTTACTCAAATAATAATTATCATTTATTTGCAAAAATAATATATATAAATATATATACACACACACATAGCATGAAATCAAAGACCCGGCTTTTAAGCAATTATGATCAAGAATCAGTACAGAACTTACATTACCTATGGTGCCAATGCCAGCCAAAGCTATCCCCATCCAGTCAATAGCATTCATGATTTCCTTCAGATAAAAATGGGAGAAGATGGATAGGATGGCAAGTCCACAGCCAGAAACTGGTTGAATGACAGATACCTGGAGTGAATTTTTATAATTACAACATACCTGGACATGATAACAATAATAAAAAAAGCTATGGAACCAGGAACCAGATGCACCACAAGATGCTAAAAATAGCTGTTTTAAACTGTTCAAAAATTTCTGCATCACGAGACACTAGCATGGTTATTATTCTAAAGAAATACTTCTTTTTCATCCCTGTAGTTCCACTTTTAAAGAGAAATTAGAAAAGACCAAGAAATGAAAAAAATAAAAAAAATATAATTTCAGGAACAAAATGTCAAAAATCAATGTTGAGTCAGTGGCCAAGAAATGAATTGAAGTGTTTCAAATTCTTTTGGCCTTAGTCAAGAACACTCATATGCAAGACCTAACAACAATTTATCTTTACCACATTATGCCTTCTATGTTCTAACAAATCCTTTGTCATATATAAAATATTGTGTAAATAATGAAGAACGTGTTAACAATCCAGAAGAAAGACATAAATGCAGTTAAAAAAAAAGGGAAATCATTATTTTATCTTATTGCAAGACCTTAATCTGATTTTGATTCCATATTTTGAACAATAACCTTTTCATGCCTTTTTTTGTAAAGGAACATTTAGAATCAGCCCTACCCAAAATTTCGGGGACACCTATTACATCATTTTTACCCCTCTAGTCTTTAGTCGCCACATTAGCTTAATTTATGAAAATATCAAAATTCATTGGAGCATTAATTGTGGGATTGTAGTACTAATTAAATCCATAAGCATAGCTTAAGAGTTACCATCTGTGAATTTGACATTTCCCATTTCAAACATGTTATGTTTCCATTTAAAGAAATTCTATGTTTCCATTTTCATTTAAACAAAATCAAACATTGCAGTAGTTTGTGTAACTGTGACCCAGTAGTAGAAGCATTTTATGATGCAACTGCAAATTATTCTATAACAATGCAGATTTATAATGTAACTACATTGTTACAACCGTTTCTCATTGTACACAAATATAACATGCAATTAGATTTTCATTTAATTCATAGCCCTTTTTTGAGAAATTCATATTGTTATAGGTGATGATTAAATGTTGGAATTATATTACGTTTTTCTAATTGACGCAACTACTGAGATTTATTTAAAGTTGTTACACTAAGTCCCTATAATTAAGGAATCAATTATACTACGGAATGATATTGAGGATTATAACATATAAATTCAGAGGTATAATAGACAGTCGGACCAACTGTAAAGTTGCAAAACGGGATAAGTTCAAAAATGGATAATGAGATTAATTGGGAGTGAGGGCTAATCTCACCCACCCCGCACACGCGTGGAAGAAAGAAGAAAAGAAAGGAAAAAAAAACATAATCTTCCACAGCATCTCAATCTACATCATGCCAAACCTACAAAGGAAAAAATACGGATTGCAGAGAAGGAAAAATAACAGGTGCAATAAAAAATAGCAATACCCTTTCTGCCACTTTTATCCAATCCAAAATCCAGATATTAATTACAAGAGCATATTCAAGTAATAAAAAATGATGAATTATTTAGCCAAACAAATGATATATAGAGAGAAAATTAAATTTACCGAATTATATGATATGAGATAGATATTCAAACAAACACATTTATATAATAAAAACAAACCTTCTTCTGATTCAATGTAAGGAAGTAAAAAGAAAAGAAAAGAAAAGAAGCATATTGCTGATACACTTACAGGAGCTAGAGATAACGCTCGCAACATCAACAAAGCTCCAAATATATCCATTAAGAACCCTATAAGCCAAGCTTTGTTCAAAGCATATGCTCTTATGACCTACGAACAAAAGCTAAGAACTAAGAAACGATTTACTAGTGGCACTCCGCCAAAAAAATGAAAGGCAAGAGAAGGGTTTTATCTGTAATATATATGTGCATGTACACATTGATTTTAGGGAAATTCCCCCAAAGGTCCTATCCCATAAAAACACCATTTTATAGGGTCCTGTAACAATGATTTTTTTACATATGACATGGGATCTAGAAAGTGGTTTTTGGAATCTTGGGACCTCTCAAAAAGTTTCCCTTGATTTTACTTGTCAAGATAAGTAAAAAAATTGTCTGATCAGATCACTTGAAGGAGCATACAAAGGAAATAGCCATTTGACCAAAGCCTATGGTAAGGAACAAGAAAATAAACAATAATTCAGGGAAAATAACCCAAATATCCCTTTTACACAAGGTATGGTAGTTAGAATTCCATTAATTTAGTTTGTCTGATGTCCATTTCTAGTACTGCGTGAATTTTATATGACATATGCTCTTCAAATTGAATGCATTTTTTAAGTACACTTACATCTCCATGACAAAATTTTAAAAAATGGTTAGAACTTTGATTTACAAGTTTGTTTCTTGATGAAATTAGTATATTCAGACTCTAATCGCCGATCACTTCTAAACAAGTATATTATTGATATGTTTTTCTAAAAGAAAAAATAATCGACATATTTCACTACGTGAATACGCCAAATTGAAATGTTTGATTTAGTGAAGTTACGCTGAAAGGGAAACCACTGTAAATTGCCTTAAGATTCAATATAATTTTCACTAAAAACAGTAGATCTTAACTATTAACATTCTGTATTATTTTACAAAATTTTCTGTTTAGATCTTTTTGTTAAGTTATAGTGAAAAAAATTCAGTATTTTTTTGTAAACACATTTTAATAAAGGAAACCCAAAAAGGTCTCTTCCATTTCCAATCCATTTAAGTGAAGTTTTACTAAATTTGATGTGAGTTACATTGTGAATTCTGCTGATGTTAGTTAAGTCATACTAAAACATTTTTAAATGAATTTCATTAGTTAGTTTTAGTCAAACATTGAATTTAGATTTTTAAGAAAAAAAAACTGAAAAAAATATTAACAATGGTACTTGTTTTAAATTACTTGCGAATCAGATTTAACATATACAAATTTTATTAAAAAATAGTTGGAGATCAAAAGTCATAAACTTTTTCAATTCTTTCAAAAACTTAAGTTAGACTTGCTATTTTGGTTGTTGGGACGTTTAGGGTCTGTTTGGTTTGACAACTCAAAATACTTTCCAAAAATTTTGAAAACAATTTTCTTCAATAGTTTTTGAAAAATGTGAAAACAAATGGTTTTTTCAAAAAAAATATTTAAAAAATAAAAAACTTTATTGTTTGCATTAAAAAATTAAAATCAGAAGTGATGTTATGTGGTCAATTGAAAATTTACAAAAAAAATGAAGAGAGATTATTGATGTGATTGATTTGAAATCATGTGTGTGTGTGTGTGTGTGTGTGTGAGAGAGAGAGAGAGAGAGAGAGAGAGAGAAAGTTAAAAATGTGAGGAGAGGAAAAGAAAAAGAAAAATTTCTTAAAATAATAGAAGTATAATGTTAAAAAAGATGTGATGCGATTGTTTGAGAAGTGAAAATTATTTGTAGAGTAGTTTTTGGGTTATGTTGTAAGAAAGAATGAAGTAAAAAAATTTGTTTTTCAAAAACAAAGATTATGTATTTGGATAAACAACCAAGCACACCTTTAATCTGTTGCAATGTAAAAATAACATCTTGGTGGAAATGATAAAAGGCATGTTTTAATGAAACTTTTGCAAAATGAATATTTGGTGCCAACTTCTAAGAATGGGAGCACAGTGTAACTCACCCTTTACAGCAACCATTTCATATGAAGGCAACAAGTACTTGGCCATAAAAACAGAATGCATTCTTCACATTTGACAAGCATTAACTAACGAAGATAAACATTCAAGAAATACATGTTGCATTTTTAAAGGATGAGAACAACATCCGGCAAGTCCTTTATTTCAGTTAGTTTAAATTTGTAAGAAGATAAGTTTTGGTAATTTTGAGGAGTCGGTGGTCCTTAGTATGTTCATCCTGCAAAGGAACACTCTCAATCAACCCCCCGATTTTTATTTTAATCCCTCAGGCTCAAACACAAATAATTCTACATCACTCTGACATGAAGTTCAACAATCCCGTAAAAGTAGAAAGTATGAAATCAAATTACTGTGAAATTGACGTTTTTTGTGCACATAAATTATGTGAAATAAAATAATGTGTTGTACCATGATGCAATAAACCATTCTTAAAGCAATAATTGTTATATTGTAGCGCTACTAGCAGTCCCATGAATTCAACAACTATGCACCACGACGTTCACTACAATTCAATATTCACCTCTATGGAATAGTGTGAATGGAGTGCAAGTGGATTTCTTCGGAGGGCCAACAGCATTTTCCTTTGTTATACATACAATATTTAGAAAGTGGGTACCAATAGAAGAGGCTGGAGCTTCTCCCATCTTTAAATTTTCATAGAAATGTCACTCCTCTCAAATCACAACAGAAAAGGGAAACATGAAACAGAGTGTATGGCCTATGAGGAAATTTGGATCACATCAAAGTGCATCATCATTTATTATATATTGGTGGCTCGAAAAGCGAATCACTGCAACAGCTAAAGTAATTTGTCCAAGGAAAAATGCTTAAGAAAACAAGTCATTAATCAAAAAGTTCAAGAAAACATAACGGACCAAATGGATTAGAACAAATCAAGAGAAACATAAATAAGAATCCAGTATTAAAAACATAAAAAAACAAATTCAAATAAAATGAAAACCAAAATTTAAATTAAATGACATCGATCCCTTTGAGCGAGTATAATCGAATAGAAAGGTACGATTACGAACCTTGAGCTTGAGAGATAGAGGGGGGAGAATGACGGTACCCTTCTTCTGGAGTACCTTGCCGATGTTGTTGCCCGCCGTTGCAGCAATCGTAAGTATGATCGATTCCCACATATCTTTCTCCCACTCTTCTTCCTAAAGCCTAAATTGGTAAATGTATCTGAATGCAATCACAAAAACTCAATTCCTGTGCTTCTGTTTATCGGAACGAATTCAATTCATGTGCTTCTGTTTAGCGAAACGCAAAGATCTCGCTCCCTCTTCTGCCTCTTGATGGTGATGCAATCTCTCTGCTCTCTCTCTGGGCGCGTGTTAGAGTTAATTCGCTCGCTCCACATTTAATCGGGCGTTCGGCTGGTGAACTGGCCCATGTAACCGTTGGGTGTTTGGGCTTATGAAGGACACATTACAAGCCTCGGGCCTTCGGCCTCCAACAATTTGAAAAATAAATAGAAGGAATTTTTTAGCATAAGACTTTCATCAAGATAGGGTTTAGGGTTTAGACTTTAATTAATGAAGAAAATATTTTTTATTTTTTTATTTCAACACAACCTCACTAGTGTAATTGAGGTGTCTTATTTATCAGTGAACATATATATTTGTTGAAACAGTGAGTAGTTGGATTTTTGAGATTTCCATTGATTAATTTCTCATGCAATATATATAGTGAGGCTTTGGTCGATTGATTAGTAGTAGTGAGGATAAAACTTAAGTATTTATGGGTTTTTGGGGCCCAAAATAACTTAGCCTTGATAGAAAATTATTAAGGGTTTATTTTTAAATTTTAAATGATGAATTTTTCAAGTGTTAAATTGATAAGTAATTTTCTTGTTTAATTTTTTTTAATCTCAATATATTTGTATTTTTATAATTTTTTACTTAAAAAAAATCTTACAACTTTATCTCTCAATTTTCTCTTTATTTTTTATTTTTTCAGTAGTTTCTTTCTCTATAATTTATTTTCTATTTTTCCTTTTTTTTTTTTTTTTTTTTTTTTGTTTCCCAGGGTATCCTCCCACCACGGTCGGCGGAGACTAATCCCTCAAGGTACTGTCAGGCGTCTGAAGTGAGACATCTCTCCCAACAGAGCATTTTCCATACACAACCTCCCAAAGTTCGATCTCTGGAGGTATTGCTTAAGGGGCCCAAGCCCATTCTACTTGAACTAACTCATGTTGGTTTTTCTATATTTTCTAATGGTTATAGATTAATAATTATTTTTAAATAATTTTAATTGAAGACATATGCCCGTCAGTTAAAATTTTGACTCGTTTTTAAGTGATATTTAATATGAAGTGGTTGTTTTATTTTTTGTCAAATGCCCTTAATTGAATAAGTATGATGTATTCATTTTTAAGTTGAATTATATTTATCAAACCGGCTAATCCCTTTGATAAAATTAAAAATTAAATGGTCAAAACTTATAAGTATATTAAGTACGGAATTTTAAGTGTTGAAATTATGAGTCTTGAATGTATTAAGTTGTTGAATGTATCAAGTGTAATATATTTTATTTTTTAGATTCAATTATTTGTGGGATCCAATCTTCGATTGGGGCATGTGAAATATATTCTCTTTGCTGAGGAGATGAAAGTGATATATTTATTTGTAAAAAATAATTAAGGGGTGAATGAATATTGTAACTCAAAGTACACATTTGAATTGTTGATTAATGTTTTTTGTGGATTCATTTATAATTTAAAAAACAAAGAGTTACTTGTAGTGGTTTTGATTAACTTTTGAACCCCTTAAAGCACTGAAGTGTTATGGACGAGGAGTAGGTTGAGGCTTGAAGACTTTAGGGAATGTTTAGCTTGACCTTGCTAGCTTTTTGAATAAAAATTCATCTTAAATCTTTCATATCCAAATAAAACCCAACAATTGTGACTCTCAAGATATAGAATTTAAGTGTCACTTCATTGCCATTCGATTTATTTTTTTTCGTTCTGTAAAAGAGCATATAGGCATACAAGCATATGTTAAGGTCATTTGCCCATGAATTCAGTATGAGTTAGTGCTTTTGAGATAGACAAATTTTGCACTAGTTTTATTTGTTGAACTTCTAGTTTCTAGTCTGATACCTGAAGTTGTGATCATTATATCTTGGAAGGCAAATGCTCATTTAGCCAGACAAAAAATTGATTAAAGAGATATCTTCTAGCGATATACTTGATCATCTCATTCTGACATTTTAATTGGTTTAAAAAGGCAGTAAGCACTTTCTAATTTGTTCTTTAATCTTTCTTTAATTAAAGTTTTTGTATTTTGAAATTATTGTTTTGTAACTTGAATTTAATTTTGAAATTTTATGGTTGTGAACATGATTTTTGTTAACCTAAAGAATTTAAGTTCTGTTTTGATAATTTTGAGGAGCCAATTAACTTGAATGTTTGTTTGCATTAATATCATGGTTGAGTTGTGATGATAGCATACAAAAGATATTAATCAGATTTATGATGGATTAAGAAGATGATATGAGAAATTTGAGCATTGAAAGAAAAATTAATGATCAAGATGATGCAAAATCAGTGGCATGATGAAGAAATATTTCAAGACAATTTTTTTTTTATTATTATTATTTCTAAGGTAAAACAATACTTATACTATTTACATTCATGTCAAGCCGATTAGGATCACGCACTACCTATTGATTAAATAAGTTTGGATCACTTCCTTGCATGAGTTAGGGTTATAAATGTTCAAATCATTCAACTCATTCACCAATTCGATCAGCTGGTCTTAATAGATTTTTGAAATTTTAAGAATTAGGCTCAATGAGTCGACTGAATAAGCGATTCGATCGATTGGTTGATCTAGGAACCAAAAGTTTTGAAAAAGGAATTAAAATAATCCACTAATCTAGAAATCCAGTCAACAAGATGAAACAAGTTCCCATAATTCTTGTAAAGAAGGGTGATTTAGTGGACTGACTACTAAAGTAGTTGACTAATGGAATGGGGTTCCTAGAGTTTTTGAAAAAGTAGTTGATTTAGTCAACTTCTTCATCAAAACAACCAACTAGTTGAATAAGGTTCTCAAAACCTTTGTTAAGGGACGCTATTTAATTGATTGAATTGACCAAATAGTTGACTCATTTGATTTACATTTTAAAATTTTTTGAACGTTTTTCGAAGATCTTTTTGCATCGTTTTTAATAATAAATATTTTTAAAATAATTTTTAATATTCTAAAATGATATTCTTTTACTAGAAATTTTTTAAAAAGATTTTCCATGTATATTTTTGGCCAATCAATTGAGTTGATCTATGACTTGAATCTGGACATTATTGAGGTTGGCTCTTACTCAAATAAGTTGAAATTGGTAGAGTGAAAAAAGGGTCAAAGGGGCTAAAATTTTAGAGCTAAAATTTAGTGATATCTAGCCTAAAACTAATTGTTGGAAGTTTTCAGAAATTTGGCTTATATTAGCTGCGTTTTTACATTTTAAAACAAAGTTCTTAAGAGTTTATTATTCAGATTTTGAAAGAGAAAATTAGAGATATTTAAAAAGAGAAAAGAAGAGAGCTTAAATTCTGAGAAAATTATTAGATCTCTTCAATGAAAATTTGAGATAATTTTTCTATGTGAAAAAAACTTGTGATTCTTGAAGCTAATTTGAAACATCAGAATACTTTGCTTCAACTCATACATACTACTCGATATTCAGTGAGATCGTTCTTTATTATTATATTCTCTCTATGATTTATTTGTCAATCTATTATGTGCTATACTTGGAAATATGTTTTGATTAGATCTTATCACAAGAAAATTGAAATCGAAATTTGATTCTGAAAATCATTTTTTGAAAACTCGTAGGTCTTTATCATGAAAATTATTTTTACACTGAGTTAAACAATTTGATTTATCTGGGCTATGTGATTCTGTGCAAGATTGTGTTAAATCTAGATATACGTAACAAGATTGTAAAATTGATTATCCTGTAATTGTGTGCAAAACTATATTTAGATAAAATTGAATTTTGAATTTGATATTTATAAGTGTTGGTAGAAGCTCTATAATAAAACAATTTTTTTTTTTTTTTGGTAAGGTTATAGCTCAGACTTAAACATATCTAGTCTGAGTGAGAATTTACTCAAACGGGATTGTACGGGTTTGATGGAAGATCATAATTAGTGGATTAATTTCCTACGAGAGCTTAGGGGAGTATAGTAGACGCAAACAAGGGTAGCTTGCTAAACTACTATAAAATATCGGTGTCAAATTTCTATATCCCTTATCTATTTATATGTGCCTAGTTAAAACTCTTTTATACAAATGTTAAATCAGATAAAATTTGAATAAGTATTAATCATTCAGAATAAATTTAAAACTACCCTGCGTACTCCCCTCTTGGTAGACCTTTGGGCCAACAAATATTTTTTTTATTTAAATATCATTTCATTTTTCCATAATTAATTACTTATTTACTTAAATTTTGAATCAACTATTTCCAACATTAAGTACTTGTTCTTTTAATACTTTTAGCCTACTTTATGTAAACTGTACAATAATATTTACAACTTTTTCTTTCTCAAACATTTTTCTCTCCAACTTTTTTTTTCTATTTTTTTTTTCTTAATTTGTTTTTTCCTTCTACAATTGTTTGTGTTGATCTCTAGGTTTTGACGGACAATGAAGTGTTGATGTTTTTTGTGAAACTAATGTGTTTGTTGAGTATTTGAGAAAAAGAGTTCTATTTATTTGATTATGTTGAAGACATCATGAAGAAGATGTAAAGGGTGCAAAGATGAATGCAATGAATAAACGAAGAGTGTTAAAGATCTTGAAGAAATTAGGTGAAAATAATTCAATACTCTTATACTTTTAGCACAACCTGAATTAGAATCACACACGACACTATTAAACAAGTTGTCTTTATGTGTGTTTTGATATTGATATGATAGAATTTAGAATCCTAATTATTGATTTGATATGTGCTTCTTATATGAAATTGAAAATGAAAATTAACCTAATTGAGAATAAGGTTTAAAATATAAAAAGATAAATTTTAGGGTCAATTCAGTCAACTGAGAAAAACAATCGATTAACTGAATCAAACAACGTGTTTTGGAGCTGAAATAGTGAAGGAAATGACCATTCAGGTTTAATCGGTCAATCGATTAGAAATAATCGGTCAACCGTTTGAATAATTAAGGTTTTCGGAGCAAAATGGAATGTCCCTGCAACGATCGGTCAACCAAACAAAGGCAATCGGTTAACCGATTAGATTTGAGGTTTTGGCAGGGAAATGCTCTAAAATAATCGGTCAATCAATTGGGAGGAAATCGGTCAACCAATTGGGTTGAAGTTTGGTTTGGAAAACTCTCTGCAACGATCAGTCAACCGAACAGAGTAGTTCCATCAACCGACTGCTTGTGAGTCCTTGCCTTGGTTTCGATGTTGTTTCAATCAGTCAACCAAATACAAGTGATCAGTCAACGGATTGTTTCGATTGAGATTTCGAGGAATTTAGTCTTTCGGTAAAAAACTAGCCGTTTTTTATGATTTCAAGGGAAAGATTTGGGGGACCTGATCTTATTAAAGATATGACACATGTATTTTAATATCCTTATTGATTTGGTCTTTGTAATTCATGATTATCTTAATTTAAGTAGTTAAATACTTCATATATTTGTGTTTTAAATTGAGAAATATTTCATGGACTTATTTAAGAGATTTAAGAGTTATTTTTAAGTGGATTACCCCAAAATTAAAAGATATTGTTATATGGGGTTTAAGAGTGCTTTTTAGAGACATTTCTTTTGAAAAGTAGCTGTTGGAGGACTTGGGTTTTTCCACCCATGTGGGTTCCAACAAAACCCACTTATGGGTTTTGTTTTTATTTTATTATTTTATTATTTTATTTTCTTTTTCTTTTTTATTTTTTTTGGTATAAAGGGTTTTTGGCTTGAGAGGTTGGGAAGGTTGGAGAAGGTAGGGAGGTTTTTTGAGAGTTCTTCAATTTTTAAAGAGTGAGAGAGAGTCTTGGGAGAAAAAAATTTGGGTGTGTTGTAGAGTGATTTTTAGGAGAGGGAGAGAATAGAGTTTTTAGAGAAATAAATATTTTGTGAAAAGAAAAAATATTTTCCATATTTTGTTTCTTCTAGCGTTGAAATCCCGAGCTCCCAATCAAAGTGTTGAAATCCAGCGCTTCCAAGTAAGGTAAGTAATTTTATTTTAAGTATTTGTTATGTTTTTGGAATATTTATTTTGTTTTTGTCATTTATATTCTAGCACGTTTAGTTTATATTTGTCTTAGTTCTAAAATTTAAAAATGTTATTGTTACGTTCGTAAAAACAAAAACAAATAAGTTGTTATTATGTTGAGATCTCAGTTTGAAAACAAATAAATGTGTGGTTAATCTTTTAAACTCATGTTAAAAAAACAAAAAACAAAATAAAAAAAATATTTTTTTTTTAAAATTTCGTCTTATTTAAAAAAAAAAATTATGAAAGATTTTTTAGTTTTTTTTTTTTTTAAAAAAGATTGAAAATAAAAAATAAAAATAATATTTTTCCATGTTATTTAAAAAAAATAAACATAATATTTTTTTAAATTTTGTGTTATAAAAAAAATATAATAATTTTTTTAGAAGAAATTTCAGTTTTTAAAAAAATGTTTTTCCATTTTGTTTAAAAAAAAAACAAAAATAATATTTTTTTTTCTTAAAATTTCGTTTATTGCAAAAAATATATAATTTTTTATAAAAAAAATTGGTTTTAAAAAAAATACAAAAAAAAATTTATTTTCCGTTTTACTTCGAAAAAAAAAAAAAAAAAAAAACATAAAATAAATAAATTTTTTTCGTTTAAAAAAAAAAATCTTAATTGGATAAAATACCCTTTTTGGACGGGCGTCTTGGGGTGTCAACACCTTCCCTAAGCGTAATTGACCCTCGAACCCTTAAAAATGAATATTTGATTAGACCGTGCTTTTTGGAGTCAAAATTTTACTTAACTCATTTTTTTAAAACGTTTGAAGAAAAATCTGGTGACCTAGCACACTATTTAAACTCGATGACAGGTGACGACTCCTTTTCAAAATTTGGCTTAAGTACTTTTAAGAGAAAATGGTCACTTTAAAAGCCCACCTCTTCAATTTTTTCCCTCAAAAAAACAAAAAAAATGCTTTGCATTTATTTAATTTTTTTGCTTTTTGAAAAATCAGGGTGCGTTAGTTGGTGCGTATGATATCCAAGTAAATCCAAGAAATTTAAATATGAATGTTATGTTTTATTTTGTTATCTCTTCATTTTTTTTTGTAAATAATTATGTGTGTTTGTGTATGATGGGTTTTACTTTTCTTTTGTGATGTATATATTTGTTCCCTTTTCCCCATGTTATTTTTGTACATATATCTGCTTCTTATTGCTTGTATTGTTGTTATATTGTACACTCTTCCAAGATACGAGCACAATTGCATTGTATCCACATTTATACCCATCGTAACCCTTTAGAAGGGTCGATAGTAGGAGCTAGGCTGTTGCGGTCCATCCACCAAGTCCAGTTCTAAAATCCTGAAGGACTAGAAAGAGATTGATAGTAGGAATTAGGTAGCACGTGTTTATCCGCGGGGACCGGTTTTGAAACTCACCTTACTCGAATCACTAACCGACGATGGATGTTCTCTCGGTGAGGACGTAGGAGGTTTGAAGATCTGGGAACCAAGCCTTTAATAGGATGCATTAGTTGAAAGCCATGAACCTCATATAATGATCCTAAGTCTAGACGCCGCTTGAACCATTATAGGATACTTGATTCTAAGAAATGGAAGAGGACTGTGTATATTGTGTTTCGATTGATGATATTTTGTTTTTTGGGTCTTAGAACTAAACAAGTTTAAGGTTTCCAATACCAGTGAAGAATCCAATGACGACTGAATTTCCATAACTCTCAAAATAATTGTTGTCGAGTCAGTAATTTTATTTCAAGAATGTATTTTTCCATCTCAGACTGTATTGCAATATTCTTTGAGTTATTCGATGCGGTTGTAATATTATGTCAAGTCCCTTGAGACAAATGGAAACTATTTCGCCAACTAGTTGTGTTGTCTTGTTAGTCATCACCGGAATTGGAAACCTCAAACTTGAATGGATCTTGGGTCTTCTTTAACTCATATATACTAATAATAAGTAACTTAATAATTTGAAGGAAATACTGGTTATCTAAGAGTGAATCATAAAAAAAAAAAAAAAAAAAAAGCCTACCAAAATTCTCAAGAGTTCACTCTCGAATGAAACGAGCCGATCGTAAATAAAATTGACCCGTATTCTCAAAATTAAGTGGTTCCTTCAATGTCCAACCAAAATAAAAAATCATAATCTAAACCCTACTCAACCAAATGTCACCCAACCTCCCACCTAATTCCTTTAATTACCTACTTGACACGTCCCTAAGTCAAGTGGTACCCTGAAATCCCTCCAAAATCAAAACCATACTCCACCCCAATACCTTGAATTGCCAATCGTAAATACTCATCTTTCCATAAGCCTAACTTTCTGTCTTCTACCTCGTGATCCCAAATGACCATAAAACCTTCATGCCTAACCTTCCAAATAGGCTTCCAAACCTACCTGTGACGAAACTTTAGTCACTTTGATTACGAGCCAAAGCCTGACTCTAAACTTACCATTTGTGAACCTGATTTATACCCCCGATGTGTTAGGATTTATTTCTTGATAAAATTGGGAAAAAATCTTAAATCCACCTCTTCATCTAGTGAGCCTTCTGAATGGTAGATGATTTTCTTTGTGAATATCTTAAAACTTTCAATAATTGCGACTATGTTTTCTAAAAGCGTCTCAAAAGTTTAATGCTTATTTTCCAAGTATTCTAAATCTGCTTGTGTATGATCCATGCGTTGAAAATGAAATTGAGCATGATAAATATGATTCCAATAATAAGAGAGACTTTGATCTCGAAAGAAGTGAATCAAGATAATTCTTCTTAACTAGAAAATGAAATTGACTCTGAAAAATTCTATCCTTGAACCCCAGGCATCTCCCGATATAGATTGCTAAACTCCACCCCCCCACCAAAAATGCTATTTTCTCGAAGCCTAGAATTTTTAGCCCCGACCAATGGGATAAGATCAAAATAAACAAAAGAAGATCATTGTCCATCATCACCTAGGAATACACGCTTCTCAATGGTCATCCATATTACCAAAACGGTGTTGTATTTTCTATCAATTTCAAATTTTACCTTATCTTTCTTCCAACCCCTAAAAAATGGTCAGAGTATTGATTGAACCCAAAACCCATTTCACAACTAGGCAATCCGTCATAAAGCAAAGTCATTACCCAAAAAGCCCTTATCTGAAAGGCCATATTCCAAAATCCATTCCTCAAATGACCCTTCTACTGGCTAGTCAATCTATCATAAAGTAACGCCACAACCCCAAAAATAACCTTTTATGCCCAGAGCTTTGTCCACCCAACGACTAGGCAATCCGTCATAAAGCAAACCACCATCCCCAAAAAAATTTGATGTAAACTTGTCAGTAAAGTTTTCATCCCCAAAATCTTTTGATGTTAAGAGACTTGTCAAATGTCTGAAGATGCTTCTAAAAAAAACGAAAAAAAAAAATGGAAAATGGAAACTTTCAAAAAAAAAAAAAAAAAAAAAAAATCAATAAAATGGATTCAAGAAGCATCTTTATTTTCAGTTGCTCAAAATTCTCATTTATGAAAAAAGGGGTTTGAATAATCGTTGGTTGAGGAGGGTCATCTTGTGACACCAATTTTGGAAAAAAATCTTGAATATTATCCAAATCATATTTGTCATACTCAAATCAAAACCAACACAGAAAATTGTATCAGGGAAGCATGGATATTTGGGCGAATAAACTTTAAAATTTTGTGCATATTTTTGGTAATACAGTTGCAAGAATTGATTGAAATATAAAGCATATAGAGGTTCTAGTTTCCAAGTGTCGAAATTAATCTCAATACCCAAAAAAACCAAGCTGAGTTTGTACTACAAAGGTTAGAGTGCACTACTCTTTTCAATCCCCTCAATAGGTAAAAAAACATATTCTCATTAAATCCAAAGGGAGGGAAGGGTCCCAAATTGCAAACATAGCCTAAAAAAAAAAGAAAAAAAATAAAATTGTGGTTCACTTAAGGGTAACCAATGTTTTCTTCAAAAAAATAAAAAATAATAATAAAAATGTGTCAATGTTCGTCTGTGTATAAGAAAAAAGTGTCAATGCTTGTCTACATATAATTCTTGTCATTACCATTTGATAGCATCTTCGTGAGTGATTGTGTTCTACCTTGAGAGGGGCATTTGTGAACTACGTTAGACCTGATCCTTGGTGTAATGATGAGGTATGTAGGTAACCTATTAAGATTTGGTCATCCATTTGTGACATTCTATTTGATTCCTTCCTTATCCTCCCAATAAGTGCGTCCTACCATCATCTTCCCAATGAGTGTGTTTTTCTATTACCTCTCAGTGAGTGTGTTTTTCCATTACCTCCGAGTGAGTATTTTTTACTATTACCTTTTGGTGAGTGTGTTTTTCCATTACCTCCCAGTGAGTGTCTTCTTTCATTACCTCCCAGTGAGTGCGTTTTACCATTACCTCCTACTAGGTGCATTTTGTCATTACCTCCTAGTTAGTTGACCTTGCCATTATTTCCCAACAGGTGGACCTTGCCATTACTTCCCGTATGAGTGTTTTCAATCCTCCAATTGGAAGTAAGTTTAATTTTATCTTGTGTCAATCCTCCCTGCCAAGAGGTATGTCAATTTCAACTTGTGTCAGTCTTCCTCCGGGAGGTATGTTTATTTTGTCTTATGTTAATCCTCTCCAGTCACAAGCCAGGAGGTATGTAAATTTTATCTTGAGTCAATCCTCTTTTGCCCAAACGCCTGGAGATATTTCATTTAATTTCATATCACTCTTTCCTTGCCAAAAGCCGAGAAGTATTTTCAATTTCATTTTGTGTTAGTTTTCCCCCGCCAAAAGCTGAAAAGTATGTTAATTTTATCTCGTGTCAATCATCCTTTACCCAATAGGTGAAGTATGTTAGTTTCATTGTGTGTCAATTTTTCATTGCCCAATGCCGGGAGGTAAATCGACATCATCTTGTGTAAATCCTCTCTGGCCCAAAATCCAAGAGGTATGTCAAGTTTGTCTCATGTCAGTCTTCCCTTGCCAAAAGCTGGAAAGTATTTTCAATTTCATCTTGTGTTAGTCTTCCCCTACCACAAGCCGAGAGGTATGTCAATTTCATCTTATTTCAGTCCTCCTCTATTGTAGGCCAGGAGGTATGTAAAAACTCATTATGTGTCAATCCTCCCTTGCCACAAGCCGAGAGGTATGTCAATTTCATGCTGTGCCAATCCTTATTTGCATAAAAGCTAAGAGGTATGTCAATTTCATCTCGTGTCAGTCCTCCTCTATTGTAGGCCAGGAAGTATGTAAAAACTTATTATGTGTCAGTCTTCCCCTGTTAGAGGTCGAGAGGTATGTCGATTTCATCTCATGTCAATCTTCCCCAGCCAAAAGCCAAGAAGTATGTTAACTTCATCTTGTGTCAGTTCACATGTGCTGAAGTGTAGGGGGTATGTAAAATCTTATTCTGTGTTAGTCCTCCCTTATTAAAGGCTGGGAGGTATGTCAATTTCATCTCTTGTCAGTTTTCCCCTGCCACAAGCCGAGAGGTATATCGATTTCATTTCTTGCCACTCCTCTCCTGCCACAGGCTGGAAGGCATGTAAAATGTCGTTACGTGTTAATCTTCCCCTACCACAAGCCGAAGGTATGTCTATTCTATCTCGTGTCAGTCCTCCCCTGCCACAGGCCGAGAGGTATATAAAATATTGTTACGTTTCAGTCTTCCTCTACCACAGGATATGAGGTATGTCGATTCCATCTTGTGTCAGTCCTCCTTAATCACATGTCGGGAGGTATGTAAAATGTCGTTATGTGTCAGTCCTCCTATGCCACAGCCCGAGAGGTACGTAAAATATTGTTGTGTGTCAGTCCTCTCATTGGCCAAGAGGTATGTAAAATGTCGTTATATGTCAATCTTCTCCTACCTCAGGCCGGGAGGCACGTCAATTTCATTTTGTGTCAGTCCTCCTCTACCGTAGGCCAGGAGGTATGTAAAAACTCATTCTGTGTCAGTTTTTCCCTGCCACAAGCAAGAGGTAAGTTAATTTCATCTCATGTTAATCCTCCCTTACCCATAAGTACGATATGTCAGTTTCATTGTGTGTTAATCCTCCCTTGCCCAAAGCTAGGAGATAAGTCAACAACCTCTTGTGTCAATCTTCTATGGCCCAAAATCTAGGAGGTATGTCAAGTTTGTCTCGTGTCAGTCTTACCTTGCCAAAAGTCGGGAAGTATTTTTAATTTTATCTTATGTCAGTCTTCTTCTACCAAAAGCCAAGAAGTATGTTAATTTCATCTCGTGTCAATTCTCCCTTACCCATAAGTGAGGTATGTTAGTTTCATTGTGTGTCAATCCTCCATTACCCAAAGCCAGGAGGTAAATCAACATCATCTTGTGTTAATCCTCTTTGGCCTAAAATCCAGGAAGTATGTCAAATTCGTCTCGTATTAGTTTTCCCTTGCCAAAAATTGGGAAGAATTTTCAATTTCATCTTGTGTTAGTCTTCCTCTGCCAAAAGCCGGAAAGTATGTTAATTTTATCTCATGTCAGTCCTTCTTGCCCAAAGGCAGAAGGTTTGTTAATTTCATTTTGTGTCAGTCCTCTTTCGCCCTAAAAGCAAAGAGGTAAGTCAATTTCATCTCATGTCAATTCCTCCTTGTCAAGAGACAAGGAGATAAGTCAATTCTATTTTGTGTTGTCTTCCCTTGCCCTAAAGCTAAGAGGTATGCAAATTTTATTTAGTGTCGGTCCTCTCTCGCCGTGCAAGGGGCATACACTGAACTACGTTTGACCTTATCTTTAGTATCCCCGAGGTACGTAGGCAACCCACATGGGTTCGGTCACATCATTTCCCATATTTTCGGTCCATTTCCAAGTGAGTTTTCTTTTCAAGCATGCATTACCTCAGCCGTGGGTTGGGGCACATTTTATAAAATTTTCATTCATCACCATTTTATATTGCACTTACATGAATGGCGAAACAAAATGGTGTGTATCTTCTATCTTTGTCATAGCGAGTAAACTCGCATGACAAAGAGGGACAACTGTAGACACCACATTTTGTCTTACCCATTGCATTTTTTTTTAAATAAAAAAAAAAAATAACGATTAAAAAAATGCAGAGATTTATTTTATTATTTTCGAAAAAAAAAAAGTTGAAAAAGAAATGAAGAGATAATAAGAAGAAAAGAAAATGAGCTGAAAAACATATGAAAATGTTAGGTTAGTTTGGTGGTAAGGTCGTCTCTTCTTTTAGAGGAGGTTATGGTTCAAATATTGGTAGGAACAAATATCGTTAGTTTTTTTATTGTTTTTTACCAAAAAAACAAAATCGGCAACCCCATCGAAAAAATTAAAAAAAAAAAAAAAAAAGAATCAATAAAGGTGGACATGCCATGATTTAAAAAAAATAAAATAAAAATGGAGGAATTTCGGGGTTTGGTTCCCTAACTTTTTTTGGGTTTTTCCACCCATGTGGGTTCCAACAAAACCCACTTATGGGCTTTGTTTTTATTTGGTTTTTTATTTAATTTTTCATTCTTTTCTTTTCCTTTTTTATTTTTTTGGTATAAGGGGTTTTTGGTCGAGAGATTGGAGAGGGTAGGAAGATTTTTGGAGATTTCTTCAATTTTTAGAGAGAGAGAGAGTCTTGGGAAACAAAAAATGGGTGTGTTGTAGAGTGATTTTCAGGAGAGTGAGACAATAGAGTTTTTAAAGAAATAAATATTTTGTGAAAAAAAAAATATTTTCCATATTTTGTTTCCGGCGTTGAAACCCCGAGCTCTTAATCAAAGTGTCAAAATCCAACGCTTCCGAGTAAGGTAAGTAGTTTTCTTTTAAGTATTTGTTATGTTCTAAGTTTTTCTAAGAGTGATCATTACGCTGAGATTTCTATAAGATATTTGTGTGAAGTTCATGATCTGAAGCGCTGTTGAATTGACATCACTGATTTGTGCTATATTGCGATTCTGTTTCGATCTTCAATGTTTTCCCGATGAAATCTTTCAAAACTATTATGTTGGCCCAGTGGAATACCCAAGAGGGGGGTGAATTGAGTAACAAAAAAATTATCAGAATAAAATACTTAATAAATCAAATAATTAATTTTAATTCTAAATTAATTATTATCTTTATATCACAGCGGAATTATAAAGACAACTAGGTGCACACCAAACAGCAAAAATAAACAAATCAAATATTACAGCACACCAAAGATTTATACTAGTTCACCAAGATACTCTTGATTAATCTAGACCCCCGAACCCCACGGAGAGTCGCATCCACTAATACTCAAGATCTCTTTAAAGGTAGAAACCAAACCCTTACAACGATTCTTTTACAGGCTCAGAATCAACCTTTACAAAATCCTTTTCACAAGTTAAGGAAGAACCTCTACTTTTTACATGCTAAAGAATAACCTAATTTTTTTTAACACAAAAGCAAAAGAATCAAAGCCTCACCAACATTCCAAATATCATTTTACCCAATAAGGATTGAACTGTTACAAAATTCACTCAAAATTAATTATATCCAGGAAGAATCACTACCTCAATCTCTTTATAGGAAAAGACTGAAATCGGCTACCCTTTGATTAAATACCCCCCATAGTATTTAATCCGACACATTACTCACCAATACAATTTGATAAGCAGATTATCTCACTCAAAGTTTCTACTACCCCAGATAAATTAAAACTCGATTAATATCCCAAATTTAGTGATAGCAAAGTGTGAGATTGAAAATCTAATTTTAAACAAAAGATGGGTAGCAAATAATTGAGTACGTAATCAGATTCAAGAAATTATTTATAAAATATTTTCTTCAATAAAGAATCAAAAACAATTTTCAAAGATCAATTTCCAAAATTAAACAAGCAATGCAATATAAAAAGTAATTGGAAATCTCATCCGGAATCCATAAAAAAAAAAAAAAAACGATGTTACTTCAGATCTGGTAGCAGCAAAGATTAATAGCCAATGATTCTTAAGATCGTCTCTTAGAATAGCTCTCATAAAATCTCAGAATGATATATCTTAGAACAACTCAATATGATCTCAACTCTTTAAGCTCTTTTCTCTTAATTTTCACTTATTTTTTTAATTATATATGAAAAATGCAGGTCTATATATATGGGATATAAATCACCTCTCTAACGGCTAATTCTCATATGTCATAACAGTTAAATGCTCTCTTAGACCCCTTATATCATTATGATTTCATTTTGATTCAATTTACTTAATTATAACTTTTAAATCTCTCAATTAAGTCCCCTAAATATTTCTCAATCTCAATTAAATAGAATAGAAAGAATTTTATGTATCAAATTGAGAAACAATCAAACTTAATAAACCAAATCAATATGAATTAAATAATAGATGAAACATATCTTAAATATCATAAAATTCCTAAAATCTCTCACAAATCCCAATAAAAAACAGCTACTTTTAGATATGAATTTGGAATCTTCAATATCCTGAAACTGCGCTCTCAGTCGATTGACGAGTCGACTGCTAGATTCAGGATGTAGCTAAGCCAAAGCTGTTGCGTCCATTGGTCGACCTATTTGTCGACTTAGAGATTCAGAGAGTTCGATTTATCTTTACCGGTAGACCTACCTGTCGACTTAGAGATACAGAGAGTTTTACCTATTTTATCCGGTCGACCTACTAGTCAACTTATGCTTGCTGGATCTTTTTTCTACACTTGTTTTGAACTCATTCTTATTTACGTTTTCGCTCATTTAACCATTTTCTTTTTTTAATTAACTCCACTAAATATTTAAATTCAATTTTAATCCATTAAACATACTTTTTTTGCAATCACACATAGGAGCAAATAATTTCATCTTATCAAAACACACATAAACAATAAAAACTTTTGTGTCGTGGGTGTTCCTAATTGGGATATTAAGAGTTGAAATTCACTTGAATTATTTTCCCTAATTTCTTCAAACTCTTAATTATTCATCATCTTTGTCATCGTCATTTAATATTCATTCATAATTTGTCATCGCATCTTCATCACTGGAACTAATAAACTGAAACACTTAACAAACTATTAGTCCCACAAAAAATATCAACATTTAATTGTCCATCAAAATCTTAGGATCAACAATCTCCCCATTTTTTTATGATGACAATTAATTTTGATATATTCTTCAAAACAATAAGATAACCACACTCTCCCTGAATCCGTGGACTAGTTTTATAACTCTTTGAAACATAATAATGAAGATATTATAAAACTTAATTAATAAAGCACAAATTTAAAAAATAAACTCCCCCTTAATAAAACATTAACTAAAACTCCCCCTTAATAAAACATTAACAAACATCATTATGCCTAACCATATCTAAACCGCGAATAATTTTCACAAACTGATCTTCCGTTAATGGTTTGATAAAAACATCAGCAAGCTGGTCGGATGTATCAATATACTCAATAATAATATCCATTTTCTGAATGTGATCACGAATAAAGTGATTTCTAATCTCTATGTGCTTAGTTCATGAGTGTTGTGTAGAATTCTTACTTAGACAAATAACACTTTTACTATCACAAAAGATCGGGACCTCCTCCATACAAACTCCAAAGTCATTTAACTGTTGCTTAATATATAAAATTTGAGTACAACAGTTACCAGTTGTCATATATTCAGCCTTAGCAGTGGATAAGGTTATTGAATTATGTTTCTTGCTTGACCAAAAAACCAAAACGTGTCCTAACAAATGACATGACCTACTTGTACTTTTTCGCTCAACTTTGCAACTGAAAAAATTAGCGTCGGAGTAACTTACCAATTTAAAATCACTCCCACTAGGATATCATAATCCTAGGTCAGTCATCTCCTTTAAGTATTGAAAAATTCGCTTAACCGCAGTCAAGTACGATTCTTTAGGACAAGGCTGAAATCTAGCACAAAGACAAACACTATACATAATGTTAAGTCTACTGGTGGTTAAATACAATAGACTACCAATCATACCTCGATACATTTTTTCATTAACGTTTTTGCCCCGTATTGTCTTTTTTAATCCTCATAGCCGTTGCCATGAGGGTTTTGTACTCTTTAGCACCTTCCAAGCCATATTTTTTTAACAACTTCTCGGTGTATTTTGCTTGGTTTATAAATATTCCCTCTTTGGTTTGCTTAATTTGCAATCGAAGAAAGAAATTCAGTTCTCCCATCATGCTAATTTTGAATTCAACCTGCATTATCTTAGCAAAGTCTTGGAAAAGATCCTCATTAGTAGATCCAAAAATAATGTCATCAACATACACTTGTACTAATAGGATATCAGAATCAATTTGCTTCACAAATAATGTTATATCACAAATATCCCTTCGAAAACTGTTTTCGATCACATATCGGCTAAGTCTTTCATACCAAGCTCTAGGAGTTTGTTTGAGCCCATACAAAGCCTTGCGAAGTTTAAATACATGATCGAAAAATTTATCACTTTCAAATCTCGGGGGTTGTTCCACATAGACTTCTTCAGCTAGAAAGCCATTTAGAAATGCACTATTTACATCCATTTGATATAATTTAAAATTACGTAAACATGCAAAAGCGAGCAGCATTCTAATTGCTTCTAGTCTAGCAACAGGAACATAAGTTTCATCATAATCATTTCTTTTCTCTTGATTATAGCCTTTTGCCATTAATTTTGCTTTATTTCTTGTTACCATACTAGATTCATCATTTTTATTTCTAAAAACCCATTTAGTACCAATAACTGGATGAAAATCCGGTCTTGGAACAAGACACCATACTTTGTTTCGCTCAAATTGAACTAACTCATCTTACATTACGAAAATCCAAAATTCATCAATTAAAGCCTCATCTATATTTTTAGGCTCAATTTGAGATAAGATAGCAAGATTAATTATATACCTAAGAGAAGAACGAGTACTTACACCTTTTTCGAAATTACCGTTGATTTCTTTAATCAAATGTTCTGGTACTGTCTCTATAGCTCTTGGTAAAGTCGAATCATTTTCCTTTCGTTCCTCCTCTTGTTGGGACTCCTCAGGTACATTATCACATTGGTTTTGATTATTTAAAATATCTACATCATCATCATCCAAAACTTTTCTCGACAAGAATGGATCGGCTTCCTCAAAAACAACCTGCATTATTTTTTCTACTACTAATGTACATTTATTATAAACTCTATAAGCTTTATTGTTAGTAGTATATCCAAGAAAAATCCCAAAATCAGATTTAGCATTAAATTTACCAAGATTATTCTTGTCATTCAAAATAAAAAATTTGCATTCAAATACTTTAAAATAGGAAATATTAGGAGTCTTACCGTTCCAGATTTTATATGGGGTTCTGTTAAACCCTCTACAAATTGATACTCGATTTACTACATGACAAGTGGTATGGTAGCGCGGGAAATGACATGCCACTACTTACACTCCCAAGTATACGAGGTCTAAGTTTTAGTATAGTGTGATCATTAAGATCGGGTTACCGTATCCACAGGGATTGTTGTCGTTACTATCGAATATTGCGTTTATCATGACCTAAGTTTATCTAGGCGAAAAATAAATGTATTTAGTTAATTAAACTAATACTAATATATCCTAAATTAACTACACTATTATGTTAATATGTTTTAGGGTGAAGAATTGCATAGGGATTAACATGTTTACAAATACGTGTTCGATTTCGATTTACTTACGTTTACGTTGTTCGACCTATTTGACAACCTCGGTACATAAACTCCACCGCCACCTCTTCCGAGTGTAAGACGGGAGAATACATGACTTCGAGTCAACGAAAAAATCCCCTTCAACATCTTAACGACCCTAGGTCACGTGAGTCTCACTCAGCGTCATTGATTGCACACAATCCAACTCTCTTCTGGGTTATTGGATCGTTGCGTTGTATTTACCCTATTGACAATCTCCGTTCTAAAACTCTCTCGCCACTTCTTCCGAGTGTAAGACGAGGGATATAACGCGACTTTGAGCCAACGACGAGGTCTCCCTCAACGTCTTTATGACCCTAGGTGGCGTGTGTCTAGCCCCACGTCATCGATTGTCCACGATTCAAACCCTGACCGGGTTATAGAATCATGGCGTTTGTTTACTCTAATCCGAATCCGGAGTTTTGTCAAAACCCCGTATTCTCCATTTATCAATCCAAGCATAATAAACAAACAATACGATAAATACAATCAAACTACAAAGAACAATCATAAATGCAACACCGAAATTATCCAAACAACGTATTTATAAATTATATGTTAATCCCTACTACAATCCATATTTAACTCGGGGCCATAGCCGCATATACAAGAAAATAATGAGCTAAATATGCTCACATGCTCCTAAAATAAAGAAATAAGGAAAAACGATCGAAGAACTTAGCCTCGTCTGAAGATAAACCGCTAAGAACGCTCAATGATCAATTCGCCGTCTTCTCCATTTCGGGATGCGAGATCCACTACTAAAATTCCTAACCCTTGGCTTAAATATAGCCTAAGGGGCTAAAAAATGCAAGAGAGGGAAGAGAGATACCAGCCAAGGGGGAAGAGAGGGGATATTTATAGCAAAAATATCCTAAAAATATCTCAAGACTGTGCAGGGCAAATCTGCTTAGGTGGTGGAAATTGCGCCTAGGCGGAGTTAGGTCGGTTTGATCTGATCGCCTAGGCGGTGAAGTAGGCGGTGGACTTGGAGAACATTCTGTTAGATTTTCACCTAGGCGATATAATCTTCGCCTAGGCGGTCGTTCGTCAGTAATATTTTATTCTTCTCTGCATTTTCACCGCTTAGGCGATGGTCTGGACGCCTAAGCGGTGGGCCTGTTTAATCTTTTAGCCTCCGAGCTTGTTTATCCACCGTATCTTCGAACTGCTTTGATTCGATCTTATCGTTTTAGCTCCAATTTCCTATCGTTTTTACCCACACACCTGAGTTATACAAAAAGTATGAAAACTAATTAAAACATAATAAAAATAACTATAAACATATTAAAAAACTAACAAATTCGGATTGGAAATAGATAGATTTTTCACACCTATCAATACCCCCAAACTCAAAATTTGGCTAGCCCTCGAGCCAAACACACACACTAAAATGAAAAATACAACAAACGAAAATAAATAACAAACAACCTAAAAATAATCTAAACATAACAACATGCGAGTTTTAAATTCTTCTAACGGCCTAGTTATTGTTCCCTCAACAACCGCCAGTAGTATCGAGTTCAGGCGGTAACACACAGCATGTAATGTTCTTGAATTTCAACATGCAATAATGGTGACCACTATTCTAGATCTTGTAAACGTGTTAGTGCGAGACTCAATAATATAATTATACAACGATCAGATTGGATTATCCACCAACGAAATTCATGACTTAGACCGTAAAGGACTAGGATTTCCATAGGCTTGATTGGGGTCTACTCTCCACTAATGTAGGTCTAGTAGTTCATGAAAATTATTAGGACTTGGTTCAGTTTTGGTACATTTGGCCAAGGGTAATTTGGAATAGAAAACGGGTTAACGTTGTTAACTTAACGTTACCCAAGGCTCAACGCTTGGCACATTCACTCTCGAAACCCCATAGATATAACTGAACCAACCCTGAACATAATTTTAAGAATTTTGTACTCACTTGTCAAAAAGAAACAGAAAATAAAAACCGTATGTACACTTGATTTTTTTTTTTTTAACAAATACACCCCCAAACTTATTTGATTTGTACAATTTAAGGGGTGTGTGAAACATGAACAAAAAAAATGACAAGTGAGTACTCGAATACCGAATCAATTAATAGTTTGCCCAAAACTTAACCGCTCGCTTCAAGTAGCATAATGAATGCTTACTTGATTCTCTCAAATTGTGCCTTTGGTTTAGCGATTTAGGTTTGGAAATAAGTTTAATCGGTCACGTGGTATTGGTTAAGTGTCCATAATTGAAATGGCTATTAGGCTTCGACAGGGTAACGAGGGATAAACATGTAACAAGGTAGGCTTAAAAAAAGGCTCAAGCGACAAAATGAATGCCTAAATCACGTCTCCTGAACTACATCGCCTAGGATTTTGCCTCAAGCTTCCCCTCAATCAAGTTCTAGAACCCTTAATATGTCATGAATTTGGTTAATCGATAATCGTCCTCAAATCAAATAAATAAAAATACATTGAGTCTATGTGCCCGTGCAAATTAGGATCTACAATAATTTTTACCAAGAAGCATAGTCAAGCACACAGAATCACACATGCATGGGTATTACCCTTGACTTTGAAAACAACTAGGGGTAATTTTCATCATCAGGTGACGGCCCAGATGAACACAAAACTCAACATGGAAACAACAATACAAAAACATAAACGCATTCTAACCTAAACACACATGCAATACGGAAAAACAATAACACATAAACTACCATACTACTACTACACATCACTTCCAAACTCAAAATGGACAGTGTCCTCAGCGATCTCAATCATCAATCTCAACATATGAAATTTAAAGCATGTTGACGAAGGGTGTTTAGAACACTTACTTGGGAGGCAAAAGGATCTCGCCTCCGAATCAAGTCGGATGGGATAGATCAAAAAGAATTGTTTGGGTTGTCTCCCAAGAAGCGCGTAGTTTAATGTCCTCGGCCCGACATTTTCTGAACGCTCTCAAGATTGGCGAGATTTTGCTTTGGATGGCTCAATTTCTCAACGAAATGCCTCACCGGCTTATGTGCTTGGCCAAGCACAGTAAACGGTTTGGAATCCCGTCGAAAGGGATGCATCAATACCCGTCGATCTAACATCGCCAAGTACTCTGCATAAGAAACAAAAGCAAAACTACAAACAAAAATTATATACAAATAAATGCCTAAAATAAAATTAGGTCATTTACACACAATATCGATAATAAACGGAATCGCCAATCCCAGCAATACGAAACACTTGCTTCTCCTATCTAAAACTTAAGTCCTGAGCCGTTACCGCGTTTCTTTGACAATAACATCAAAACAATCCACCGCAACGGCACCAAAAACTTGGTAGTGCGGGAAATGACACGCCGCTACTTACACTCGTAAGTATACGAGGTCTAAGTTTTAATATAGTGTGATCGTTAAGATCGGGTTATCGTATCCACAGGGATTGTTGTCGTTACTATCAAATACTGCGTTTATCATGACCTAAGTTTATCTAGGCGAAAAACAAATGTATTTAATTAATTAAACTAATACTAATATATCCGAAATTAACTACACTATTATGTTAATATGTTTTAGGGTGAAGAATTGCATAGGGATTAACATGTTTATAAATACGTGTTTGATTTTGATTTACTTACGTTTACGTTGTTCGACCTATTTGACAACCTCGGTACATATACTCCACTACCACCTCTTCCGAGTGTAAGACGGGAGAATACATGACTTCAAGTCAACGAAGAAGTCTCCCTCAACGTCTTAACGACCCTAGGTCACGTGAGTCTCACCCAGCGTCATTGATTGTACACAATCCAACTCCCTTCTGGGTTATTGGATCGTTGCGTTGTATTTACCCTATCGATAATCTCCGTTCTAAAACTCCCTCGCCACTTCTTTCGAGTGTAAGACGAGGGATATAACGCGACATTGAGCCAACGAAGAGGTCTTCCTCAACGTCTTTACGACCCTAGGTAGCGTGTGTTTAGCCCCACATCATCGATTATCCACGATTCAAACCCTGACCGGGTTATAGAATCGTGGCGTTTGTTTACCCTAATCCGAATCCGGGATTTTGTCAAAACCCCGTATTCTCCATTTATCAATCCAAGCATAATAAACAAACAATACGATAAATAGAATCAAACTACGAAGAACAATCATAAATGCAACACTGAAATCATCTAAACAACGTATTTATAAATTATATGTTAATCCCTACTACAATCCATATTTAACTCGAGGCCATAGCCGTATATACAAGAAAATAACGAGCTAAATATGCTCACATGCTCCTAAGATAAAGAAATAAGGAAAAACGATCGAAGAACTTAGCCTCGTCCGAAGATAAACCGCTAAGAATGCTCAACGATCGATTCGCCGTCTTCTCCACTTCGGGATGCGAGCTCCACCACTAAAATTCCTAACCCTTGGCTTAAATATAGCCTAAGGGGATTAAAAATGAAAGAGAGGGAAGAGAGATACCGGCCAAGGGGGAAGAGAGGGGATATTTATAGCAAAAATATCCTAAAAATATCTAAAAATATCTCAAGACTGTACAGGGCAAATCCGCCTAGGCGGAGTTAGGTCGGTTTGGTCTGATCGCCTAGGCGGTGAAGTAGGCGGTGAACTTGGAGAACATTCTGTTAGATTTTCGCCTAGGCGGTAGAATTTTTGCCTAGGCGAGCAGCTGTTAGTAGCCCATTTGCGTCCTCTGCTAGATTTTCGCCTAGGCGATATAATCTTAGCCTAGGCGGTCGTCCGTCAGTAATATTTTGCTTTTCTCTGTATTTTCACCGCTTAGGTGGTGGTCTGGACGCCTAAGCGGTGGGCCTGTTTCATCTTTTAGCCTCCGAGCTTGTTTATCCATCGTAACTTTGAACTGCTTTGGTTCGATCTAATCGTTTTAGCTCTAGTTTTCTATCTTTTTGACCCACATACCTGAGTTATACAAAAAGTATGAAAATGAATTAAAAGATAATAAAAATAACTATAAACATATTCGAAAACTAACAAATTCAGATTGGAAATAGATAGGTTCTTCATACCTATCACTGTACTTACTGCTTCGGCCCAGAAGTAGGTTGGTAAGCGATTTTCATTGAGCATCGTTCTGGCCATATCTTGAAGTGTCTTGTTCTTCCTTTCTACTACACTATTTTGTTACAGTGATCTTAGTACAGAAAAGTTGTGAGTATAACCATGCTCATCACAATAACTTACCACATCATCATTCTTAAAATCTCTTTCTCTGTCACTACGAATGTTAATAATAGAGCATTATTTCTCATTTTAAACACATTTACAAAATTTAGCAAGAACAGAAACAACCTTATTTTTCTTAGCAAGAAAAAATACATAGGTAAGTTTGGAATAATCATCAACTATAACAAATGCATAAAACTTACCATCAAAACTAGCAACAAAGTTAGACCCAAACAAATCAAGATGCAATAATTTAAGACATCAAGACGTGGACGTGTGCATCTTTTTCTTAAATGATGATCTAACCTACTTATCTAATTGGTATGCATCACATACTTTATCTTTCACAAATTCAAATCAGGTAGGCCACGTACAAGACTCTTCTTAGATAAGCTAAAAATTAACTCCATACAAGCACGCCCAAGTCTTCTATGCCGTAACCAACTATTTTCAGATAAAACATTTAAACAAGATAAATTTTGAGAATTAAAATCATCAAATGAGCAAGTATAAACATTCTCAAAACGTGATACAACTAGCAAGATACTACTATCATGATTATTCTTAATAATGCATCTATCATGATCAAATATAACATTATAGCATTTATCACATAATTGACTAATACTAAGTAAATTATGTTTAAATCCATCAACTAGTAACACGTCTTTAATAATAGTAATACTATTACCGATATTACCTATACCGATAATTTTACCTTTTGCGTTGTCTTTGAAAGTCACATGACCTCCATCTTTAGGAGTCAAAGATGTAAATTTTTCTTTATCTCCCGTCATCTGTCAAGAACAACCACTATCCAGGAACTATTTGTCCTTACTTATTGATGCTTTTAGAATAACTTGTAAGGAGCATCTCAAATAGTTCCTAAGTGGTACCCAGCCTAAGTAGGTTCGATTTTGTTAGTCGGGACAATTTTAGTTCCTTTTGGAATCCAAAATTGTCTACAATTAGATATTTTAGCAAAATATATACGAATAGTATGCCCCACAACATTACATTTAACAAGATCCTTGGTTTCAGAAAAGTATTTATGAAAACATTTTTGTTTAAAAAAATTTTGAAATCCAATACCGGCTTTATCAAAAACTCCACGTAAACTTCCCAAAAGTATTTTCAAGTTATTTTCACCGCCGGTGAATTTGAGAACAATTGATTGCAAATTCATCAATTTAGATGTCAATTCATTGTTTTCATATTCGTAGTCCACCACTTGCTTGTTTAATGTGTTAATTGTACTTTGAAGGTCACTTATTTTAGAACACTGGTTTTTATAATCATGTGAAAGTTCTTGATAAACATCAAATAATTCATCAAAATTTAAAGGATAAGAACTTGAACATTCAGTTACCTCACCACCAATGGCCATTAATGTAAGCATAGACGTGTCTTCACTATCTGAATTTTTCAAGCTACTTGAATATGTATCATCCCAAGTAGCCTTCATCGATTTCTTCTTACTCTTCTTTGTTTTCTTCTTTTCTTTCTTCTTCTTTTCCTTTTCTTTATCCCTCCTTGGTTCGGGACAATTATTTTGAAAGTGATCAATCTTGTGACTGTTGTAACATTCCACTTTAGACATGTTGAGATTTATTCTTCCACGAAATGTACGTCATTCTTCTAAAATTATTTGTGAGAAGTGCTACATTTTTCTCTTGCTCACTGTCAAGACTTTCATCATCACTGTCATCCTCTTCTTCAATTTTTTGAGCTTTTAACACCAAGGATTTTCTCTCGTTGTTTCTGGTATCATCCTCATATTCTTTAATCGTCGATTCATAAGTCATCAAGTTGCTTATAAGATCATCAATTTCGTATTTTCCAAGATCCTTGACTTCCTCGATTGCCATCACCTTTGACTCCCATATTTTTGTTAAGGACCTTAGGACCTTTCGTACTCTATCCTCCATAGAGTATGGCTTTCCGAGTTGACTCAAGTTATTGCATATGTTGTTGAAGCGATTATACATCTCATGAATCGATTCATTTTCTTCCATTCTGAACAACTCAAATTTTCTTATAAAAGCGTTGATTTTTGACTGCTTCACTTGACTTGTCCCTTCGTGGGTAACTTGTAGCTTATCCCACATATCCTTTGTAGATTAAGAACCTAAAACTCTAGAATATTCATTAGCATCTAAAGAGTAAAATAGAATATTAATAGCTTGAGAATTTATAAAGAGTTTCTGCTTATCATAAATAGTTAGTTGTTCCTTTTTCTTCTCAACTCCGTTTTCCATTGGAATAAATGGTTCATCCTCGATTGTTAGCCACACAACATAAATTGTAGCCAGAAGGAAGGTTATCATCATGTCTTTCCAAAACGAGTAACTTTCACCTGCAAACAAAGGTGGTCGGTACATAGACTGCCCCTCAACTAGTGTATTTATTATGTGCGACATGTGATCTTTGTTAGCTAAAAATGTCGAGCTAAACCAGCTCTGATGCCAATTGTTGGCCCAGTGGAATACCCAAGAGGGGGGTGAATTGAGTAATAAAAAATTATTAGAATAAAATACTTAATCAATCAAATAATTAATTTTAATCATAAATTAATTATTATCGTTATATCACAGCGGAATTATAAAGTCAACTAGGTGCACACTAAACAAAAAAAATAAAAAAATCAAATATTGCAGCACACCAAAGATTTATACTGGTTCACCAAGCTACTCTTGGCTAATCCAGTCTCCCAAGCCCTACGGAGAATCACACCCACTAATACTCAAGATCTTTTTAAAGGTAGGAACCAAACCCTCACAACAATTATTTTACAGACTCAAAATCAACCTTTACAAAATCTTTTTCGTAGGCTAAGGAATAACCTCTATTTTTTATAGGTTTAAGAATAACTTAGTTCTTTTTAACATTAAGGCAAAAGAATCAAAACCTCACCAACACTCCAAATATCTTTTTACCCGGTAAGGATTGAATTGTTACAAAACTCACTCAAAATCAATTCTATTTAGGATGAATCACTACCTCAATCTCTTTACAAGAAGAGACTGAAACCGGCTACCCTTTGATTAAATACCCCCAATAGTATTTAATCCGACACACTACTCACCAATACAATTTGATAAGCAGATTATCTCACTCAAAGTTTTTACCACCTCAGATAAATTAAAACTCGATTAATATCCCAAATTTAGTGATAGTAAAGTGTGAGATTGAAAATCTGATTTTAAACAAAAGATGGGTAGCAAATAATTGAGCACGTAATCAGATTCAAGAAATTATTTATAAAATATTTTCTTCAATAAAGAATCAAAAACAATTTTCAAAGATCAATTTTCAAAATTAAACAAGCAATGCAATATAAAATGTAATTAGAAATCTCATCCGGAATCCATAAAAAAAAAAAAAAAAAAAACGATGTTACTTCAAATCTGGTAGCAGCAAAGATTAATAGCCAATGATTCTCAAGATTGTCTCTTAAAATAACTCTCACAAAATCTTAGAATGATATATCTTAGAATAACTCAATATGATCTCAACTCTTTAAACTCTTTTCTCTTAATTTTCACTTATTTTTTTAATTATATATGAAAAACGCAGGTCTATATAAATGGGATATAAATCACCTCTCTAACGGGTAATTCTCATATGTCATGACACTTAAATACTCTCTTAGACCCCTTATATCATTATGATTTCATTTTGGTTCAATTCACTTAATTATAGCTTTTAAATCTCTCAATTAAATCCCCCAAATATTTCTCAATCTCAATTAAATAGAATAGAAGTAATTTTATGTACCAAATTAAGAAACAATCAAACTTAATGAACCAAATCAATAGGAATTAAATAATAAATGAAGCATATCTTAAATATCATAAAATCCCTAAAATCTCACTCAAATCCCAACTAAAAATGCCTACTTTTATATATGAATTTGGAATCATCAATATCCTGAAACTGCACCCTCAGTCGATTGACCAGTCGACCGCTAGATTCAAGATGTAGCCAAGCCAAAGCTGTTGCGTCTATCGGTCCACTTATCTATCGACTTAGAGATTCAGAGAGTTTGATTTATCTTTACCGGTCGACCTACCTGTCGACTTAGAGATTCAGAGAGTTCTATTTCTCTTCACCGGTCGACCTACCTATCGACTCAGAAATACAGAGAGTTTCACCTGTTTTGTCCGGTCGACCTACCGGTCGACTTATGCTTGCTGGATCTCTTTTCTATACTTGTTTTGAACTCATTCTTATTTACGTTTTCGCCCCTTTAACCATTTTCTTTTCTTAATTAGCTCCACTAAATATTTAAATTCAATTTTAATCCATTAAACATACTTCTTTTGCAATCACACATAGGAGCAAATAATTTCATCTTATCAAAACACACATAATAAAAACTTTTATGCCGTGTGTGTTCCTAACTGGGATATTAAGAGTTGAAATTCACTTGAGTTGTTTTCCCTGATTTCTTCAAACTCTTAATTCTTCATCATCTTTGTCATCATCATTTAGTATTCATTCATAATTTGTCATCGCATCTTCATTACTGGAACTAATAAAGTGAAACACTTAACAAACCATTAGTCCCACAAAAAACATCAACATTTAATTGTCCATCAAAATCTTAGGATCAACATATTATTTTTTATTTTGATTCCATATTATTTTTATTTGCTAGGTTGTAAGATTGTTTGAAAATCATTTTCAAAATTAAAAGCCTAAAAATCTTTTTAAAATGATTTTGTGTGATTTTCTGATTACGCGCCCTAATTTGTGCTATCCACTCGTTTATTAATCAACTATTAATTTGTCTCATATTGTATCTATTACATAATAAATTTCGAGAGATTAATCGAGTATATCTATATTGAGGTGTTGTGTACACCGCATTTTGTCCCGCCCATCGTATCGTTTTTAAAAAAAAATAAAAATAACAAAATAAAAATAATAATTAAAAAATACAGAGATTTTTAGTTCATTTTGCAACTTTATTTTATTATTTCCCCCCCAAAAAAGTTGAAATGGAAATGAAGAGATAATAAGAATAAAAGAAAATGAGTTGAAAAATATATCAAAATGTTAGGTTGTTTGAAAAAGAAATAGAAAATATAAAAGAATATTTTTTTTCTTAAAATTTCGTTTTAGTTCAAGAAAATATATCATTTTTTATAAAATAAAATAAAAATCAGTTTTAAAAAAAAAATACAAAAAAAATTATTTTCCATTTTACTTCCAAAAAAAAATAAAAATAGAAACTAATTAAAATCTTTTTATTTTTAAAAAAATATTTTACTTAAAAAAACATTAAAAAAAAAAGATTTTTTTATAGAAATTTTGAAATCAAATAAAACATTCGGATTTAAATTTTAATTGGACTTAATTAGATACGGTACCGTTTTTGGATGGGTGTCTTGGGTGCTTAACACCTTTTTCAGAGCGTAACTGACCCCTGAACCCTTAAAAATGAATCTTTGGTAGGACCATACTTCTTGGAGTCAAAATTTTACTTAAGCCATTTTTTTCAAAACGTTTTTTGAAAAATTCGGTGACCTAGCACACCATTCAAACTCAACGTTAGGTGGCGTCTCCTTTTCAAAATTTGGTTTATGTACTTTTATGAGAAAATCGACGCTTTAAAAAGCACTCTCTTTAATTTTTTCCCAAAAAAACAAAAAACAAATGCTTCATATTTATTTATTTTATTTCCTTTTTAAAAATTGGGGTGCGTCAGGTGGTAGAAGCTCCTTGTAGGAAGAAACTTATATGTTTCCATATTTGTGAGTTTGGGTGGATTAGACACGGTAGGGCCAATGTCAAGTCAGGGTAATTAGGTTTCGATCTTTTTCCTGTGAAAAATATTAGAGTTTGATCTTTGTCCTAAGTAAAAAGATTAGGTTATTCTTTTAACTTGAAAAGAACTAGGTTATGATTCTCCCTGTAATTGAATTAATTTTGAGTGAATTGTAAAGGTTCAATCCTTACTTGTGAAAAAAATACTTTTGAGTGTAGTGACGTTTTGAAAATGATACTTGTGAGTGTGGTCAGATTTTGATCTTTGTCCTAAGTAAAATGGTTAGATTATTCTTTTTCCTTGAAAATAACTAGGTTTTGATTATCTCTATAATTCAATGAATTTTGAATGAATTGTAAATGTTCAATCCTTACCTGTGAAAATGATACTTGTAAGTGTGGTGAGGTTTTGATTCTTCTTATAATAGAATTAGGTTAGTATTTAACCTGGTAAAAAGATAAAATTCTTCCTTAGCCTGAGAAAATGATATTTGTAAAGGTTAATTCTGAGCTTGGAAAAAGAATCATTGTAAGGGTTTGGTTCCTACCGTTAAAGAAATTATGGGTTTAGAGGTTGCGAATCTCCATGGAGCTCGGGGGACTGGATTAAGAAATGTTAGTTTGCTGAACTAGGATATATATTGGTATGCTGCATTTTTTATTTTCATTATATTCTATTTGGGTATGTACCTAGAACTAAACACTTATCCGCTGCGTAACAAAGATAATAATTGATTTCGAAAATTTTTATTATTTGATAATTAAGTGTTAAAAGATTTAATTATTTAAATTTTTATTAGTACCCAATTCACCCAGCTCTTGGGTAGCTCTTTGAGCCAACAATTGGTATCAGAGCTGATTTAACTCATTTAGAGTAAAATCCTATCTAAGAAAAGATCATATGACATATTACATGGGCTCTATCATGAGGGATAATCTATGCATCGTCCACCATTGTTTATAGGTTGCAATTATTCTTTTTGGAAGAATAGGATGATGACATTCATTCAAGCCACTAATTATGAGGCATGGTTGGTTATTGAAGATGGACCATACATTCCTAAATAGAATGGAGTAATTAAGGGAAATGAACAACTGAGTTCCTTTGATAAACATAAATTGTATGTTAACTCTCAAGCTATTAACATTTTACAGTGTTCCGTAGATGCAAATGAGTACAGTAAAATTTCAGGTTGTGTTTCTGCGAAAGAAATGTAGGATACATTGAAATCTACTTATGAGAAAACTGATCGAGTGAAACAATCCAAAATTAATGCCTGCACTCATCAATTTGAAGTGTTCAGAATGGCTAATGTAGAAACAATCTCAGAAATGTTTATAAGATTCACCAACATACGCAACAATCTTGATGAGTTTGGAAAGTCGTATTCTATGGAGCCAAAAATACAAAAGATTTTGATATCATTAACCAAAATTTGGGAATCAAAAGTGGTTGCAATCAATGAGGCCAAATATCTTACCAAAATTGCTATCGATGAACTTATTGGTGATTTTATAACCCACGAGACGACTATGCAATAATATGAGGTTGGATCAGAAAGAAAGTTAAAGAGGAAAGAGAGACCTATGAAAGAAACATGGGATGATACAGATTCTAGTAGTTTTGAAGTATCAAGCAATGGTAAGAGAACTCCAACGTTCGCCCTTATAGCCAAAGAGGTTGAGTCGAAGTTAAGATGTAATTATTGCAATAGGGTTGTGTATTTTAAAGTATTATGTCCATTCAGGAAACCTAAGTTTATGACTAAGAATAGATCCAAAATAAAATGGATACCAAAGAAAGCTATGCAAATGTCTTATGCAGAGTTACATAATGTCGGGACTGGATCGAAAGGAACAAATAAAAAGATTATATCAAAACCAAGACGGGAAGTCACCAAGATTTCGCAAGCATCATGTACAAAGTGAAAAGATGTGTCAAAATCAAGATGTGAAGTTGCAAAGAAGTCACAAGCGACACGTGCAAACAGAAAAGATATACCAAAGCCACAGGCCAACAGAAATTGTAGACCCAGATCAATTGTTAGAACAAATGAGGTAAAAAGTAAAGTCGTCCCTAAGGATATAAGAGGTACTCCTAACCATTCGCAATTTAAATTCATTAAATTTGTTAAAAATGGAGGTGTCCGACTTGCCAAATAGGTAAGTTGGTAATGGTTTCTAAGACTTATACTAAATTATGTGCTTGTTTGTTGTCTTAGAAATCGTGCATGGTGATTTTGAGAATCACATTTAATTAAAGTATATTAACATGTTTTTATAATGTGCTTATATTGAGGATGGTTCGTGTATTTGATTTTGAAAAATATTAAGTGATTTAAAATGAATCGAGTGTTTTGTTCTCACTAATATTTGTTGTATATGCATATTAGTAAGACTATTTGTATAATGTACTGTTATTCATGTCATATATTTTTTATACAAATGAGTTGAATTGAGTTTATTTTGTATACATCTTGAAATGATGGATTGATTTGTTATAATGCATGTTATTATTGAGGTATGATTTATGTCCTTGTGCGTTAACAATTAAATGATTTTGATATCCTATCAGTATAGATATATGTTGATGATATTATTTTTTTGTTCAACTAATGAAGATTTTTTGTCAAGAGTTTATCAAGATAATGTAGGTCAAATTTGAAATGAGTATGATAGGGGAGTTAACCCTTTTTTTTCTTAGGTTGAAAATCAAGCAAACCAAATGAGGGATTTTTATTAATCAAGTCAAGTACATTAAAGAGTTGTTGAAAAATTATGACTTAGATGGCGCTAAAGAGTATAAAACTCCTATGATAACAGTTACGAAAATAGACAAAGACGATACGGGCAAAAACGTAAATAAAAAAATGTATCGAGGTGTCATTGGTAACTTGTTGTATTTTACTGCCATTAGACCTGATATAATGTTTAGTGTTTGTTTGTATGCTAGATTTTAATCTTGTCTTAAAAAATCGTATTTAACTGCAGTTAAGCGAATATTTCGGTATTTGAAAGAGACAAGTGACCTAGAATTATAGTATTCTAGGAGGAGTGACTTTAAGTTAACTAGTTACTCCAACACTGAGTTTACCAGATGCAAAGTTGAGCGGAAAAGCATAAGCGAGTCATGTCATTTTTTAGGATATGCTTTGGTTTCTTGGTCTAACAAGAAACAAAACTCTATCGCCTTTTCTACTACTAAGGCTGAGTATATGGCAACTGGTAATTGTTGCACTCAAATTCTAAATATTAAGCAACAATTAAATGATTTTAGAATATGTATGGAGAAAGTCCCTATTTATTGTGATAATAAAAGTGCTATATACTTAAGTAAGAATTTGACATAGCACTCACGAACTAAGCATATAAAGATTAGGCATAATTTTATTCGTGATCATATTCAGAAAAGGATGTTACTATTGAGTATACTGATACCTCCAATTAGCAGAAGATCGATTTATATAAATTATTCGAGATTTAGGTATGTTTAGGCATAACGATGTATGCCTAAAGTGATATTTTTGGGTCTTTGTCCCCATTTTTTTAGATGAAAAAGATGGAGAAATTGATGTTTAAACGAGTTAGTTGATGTTTAGAAATTTGTACGCCTAAGCATTTTACTAATTAAAGAGAGATCTTGGTTGAATTGATGTTTAAACGAGTTAGTTGATGTTTATAAATTTGTTTGCCTAAGCATTGCACTGATTAAAAAGAGATCTTGGTTGAATTGATTATATTGACCTTATATTAAATATCCTATTAATTGTTTGATTATGTTTTCATGATTATACTTAAATGAGTTAAATACCCATCTTCGAATTTAATGGGAGCGTGATTACATTCTTTATTGAAGAAAACATCAAAGTTAATTGTCATCATCAAAAAAGAAAATTTGTTGTTCCATTAGTTTTAATGAACAATTAAGTGTTGATTTTTTAGTGGGACTAATATATTTGTTGAGTATTTTAGAAAAAGAATTCTATTTATTTGATTATGTTGAAGACATCATGAAGAAGATGTAAATGGTGCAAAAATAAATACAATGAAGAAATGAGGAGTGTTGAAGATCTTGAAGAAATTAGGTGAAAACAACTCAATTCTTTTATACTTTTAATGTAACCCGAATTAGGATCACACACGATACTATTAAACGAGTTATCTTTATGTGTGTTTTGATATTGATATGATAGAATTTAAGATCCTAATTATTGATTTGATATGTGTTCCTTATGTGAAATTAAAAAAGAAAATTTACCCAATTGAGAATAAGGTTTAAACTATAAAAAATAAAATTTAGGGTCAATTTAGTCAACCAAGAAAAGCAATCAGTTAACTAAATCAAACAGTGTGTTTTGGAGCTGAAATAGTGAAGGAAAAGACCACTCAGGTTCAATGGGTCAACCGATTAGAAAGAATCGATTAACCGTTTGAATAAGTAATATTTTTGGAGCAAAATAGAATGTCTTTGTAACAATCGTTTAACTGAACGAAGGCAATCGATTAACCGATTGGATTTGAGATTTTGGCAGGGAAAGGCTCTGAAATAATCGGTCAACCAATTAGAAGGAAATCGGTCAACCTATTGGGTTGAAATTTGGCTTGGGAAACTCTCTACAACGATAGGTCAACCGAACAGAGTAGTACAGTTAATCGACTGCCTGTGAGTCCTTGGCTTAGTTTTGATGTTGTTTTAATCAGTCAACCGAATACGAGGGATCAGTCAACCGACTATTTCGGTTGAGATTTCGAGGAACTTGACCTTTCGGTAAAAAACTAGTTGGTTTTTATGATTCGAATGGAGAGATTTGGGGGATCTGATCTTATTAAAGATATAGCACATGTATTTTAATATCCCTATTAATTTGGTCTTCGTAATTCATGATTATCTTAATTTAAGTAGTTAAATACTTTATATCTTTGTGTTTTTAAATTGAGAAATATTTTAGGGACTTATTTGAGAGATTTAAGAGTTATTTTTTAAGTGGATTACCTCAGAATTGAAATATATTTTTATATGAGGTCTAAGAGTGCCTTTTAGAAGCATATCTTTTGAAACATAGCTGTTGGAGGGTTTATTATCAGTCTATATATATAGACTTGCGGGATTGAGGTTAAAATTATCAAGACCAATAAGTTATAAGTTTTTCTAAGAGTGATCACTACGCTGAGATTTATGTGAGATATTTGTGTGAAGTTCTTGATCTAAAGCGCTGTTGAATTGGCGTCACCAATTTGTGCTGTATTGCGATTCTGTTTCAATCTTCGATGTTTTCCCGGTGAGATTATTCCAAGCTATTGTTTTTATTTCATTCCATATTATTATTATTTGCTTGGTTGTAAGATTGTTAGAAATTGTTTTCAAATTTAAAAGCCAAAAAATCTTTTTAAAACGATTTTCTGTGATTATTTGATTACGTGCTCTAATTTATGCTACTCACTCATTTATTAATCATATATTAATTTGCCTCATATTATATCTATTACACAGTTAATTTTGGGACATTAATCGAGTATATCTGTATTGAGGTGGTAGAAACTCCTTGTGAGAAAAAACTCATATTTTTTTGTATTTGTGAGTTTGAGTGGATTAGACATGGTTAGGCCAGTGTCTAGTCAAGATAACTAGGTTTCAATCTTTTTCCTGTGAAACAAATTAAGGTTTGATCTTTGTCCTAAGTAAAAAAAATTAGGTTATTCTTTTCCCTTGAAAAGAACTAGGTTTTGATTCTTCCTGTAATTGAATTAATTTTGAGTGAATTGTAAATGTTTAATCCTTACCTATGAAAATAATACTTGTGAGTATAGTGAGGTTTTGATTCTTTCTATTATAGAATTATATTAGTCTTTAACCTGGTAAAAAGATAAGATTTGTCTTTAGCTTGGAAAAATGATATTTGTAAATGTTGATTATGAGCCTAGTTAAGAATCATTGTAAGGGTTTGATTCATGTCGTTAAATGAATCAGGGGTTTAGAGGTTGTGAATCTCCGTAGAGCTTGGGAGACTGAATTAGGCAATGCTAGTTTACTGAATCAGAATATATCTTGGTGTGTTGCATTATTTATTTTCATTATATTCTATTTGGGTGTACACCTAGAACTAAACACTTATCCGCTGCGTAACGAAGATAATAATTGATTTCGAAAAAATTTATTATTTGATTATTAAGTGTTAAAAGATTTAATTATTTAAATTTTTATTAGTACCCAATGCATTCATCTCTTGGGTAGCTCTTTGGGCCAACAATTGGTATCAAAGTTGGTTTCGCTCATTTGGAGTAAAATCCTATCTAAAAAAGACCATATGACATATTACATGGGCTCTATCGGTGAGGGATAATGTATGCATCGTCCACCATTGTTTACAGGTTGCAATTGTTCTTTTTGGAAGAATAGGATGATGGCATTCATTCAAGCCACTAATTATGAGGCATGGTTGGTAATTGAAGATGGACCATACTTTCCTAAAGAGAATGGAGTAATTAAGGAAAATAAACAACTGAGTTCCTTTGATAAACATAAACTGTATGTTAACTCTCAAGCTATTAACATTTTGCTTTGTTTCGTAGATGTAAATGAGTACAGTAAAGTTTCAGGTAACTTTTTTTCCAATATTTTATAACAATGATGTTTAATGATGATCGTGGTAGGATGATCTTTCATGATTTTAGGCGATAAGTGCAAAAAAGATAAGTGATTCACACTTCATTTAAAATTTTAAACCTTTTTTATAAGTGATACTGATATCTTAATTGATTATTTTACTATGTTATCAAACAAACTTAATATTACAAGTATTGGATGCATTCAGTTTAAAATGCTTAATTATATTATCAAATTTATGTTTTAGTTTTACTAATTTACCCTCATTAAATTTCTTATGATTTGTTATCATTACCCCATTAAATTTCTTATGGCGCCCATGACCTTGATAATGGTGGCCAGAGTGGAAATAGACAAAATTAAAGAAAAAAGATTACTAAATGAATTTATATATTTACTACAACTAAAATGTCCAAGTTTAGCAAAAATATGAAGCGTGTCCAAAGGTAAACCAACCCCTTGGACTGCTTCGAAAAACACCATCCGATTTCAAAGTACCACGATCCAATTAAAAAATTTCACCCAATTGAGCACATCTAGCATATTTTTTCACAGTAGCAGGATCACTATAACTGACTCCATTGAGTTTGCCATCGTAGAACTCAATTCAGGTGGCAAATAGCCGATATCGAGATGCCAAATGTTCCCGTCAATGTAAGCTCTTGGGGAAGATCAGCCTGTTATCCCTAGAGTAACTTTTATTCATTGAGCGATAGCCCTTGAACTCTGCACTGTTGGATCACTAAGGCCGACTTTCGTTCTTGCTCGATTAGTTGTTAAAAGTCTTAATTTTATATGTCAAATTATTTTATAAAATAAATTAGGCAGTGTGTATAATGAAAATAGTGGTACATATAGACACACCGTGAAGGGAGACCATGTTTAATAAATTCAACTTAACATTTTATCCTCATTAGTCGATTTACCGTTATATTGGTCATTTTTAATGGAGAAAACGATCATCCTTCTCTCTTTTCTCTCATCCTCTTTCTCTCACTTTCCTCCCCTCTATCCAAACGAAGCATACAATAGAGGTGAAAAATAATTCGTGACTAAAAGTTTTAAAATTAATTAGGTCAAATAAAAATTAAGGGTGAATTTTAGGACAAACTTGTTGAGGATAAGCCCTGTAGACAATCCTAATTTTCATATATTTTTGGTTTAATTTAAAAAATTAATATCAAATAAATATTATCTAATAAGGACAATTTTGGTATTTTAAATATCACCATGTATGTATTATATAAATATTAAGATACCATAGATATTCAGTTAAAATGTCTTAGATGTTAATGGTGATTAAAAGGAGTCAGATTGTGGATATTTGGTAATTCGTGTCCTAATTGTTCCTAATCGTAGAATTATTATATTTGTACTTGGTAATTCAGATATATTAGTTTGTGAAGTGTTTTCTTTATTTAGAATGGTAAATATAAGATTGGGTTCTACAAATAATTGGGCCATAAAATATTCAAAAACTTATTTTTATATAACAGTTACAAGGGCTTGCAAGCGATCATACTTGATATTCTATGTTTGTAATCTTGCTTAAAATAAAAATAGAATATTGAGTGGTAATAGTACATATAATCTGTTGGCCAAGATTTGACCCAAAGGGGGTGTGAATTGGGTCTTAAAACTTTTTGTCTTTGTTTAAATTTGTAACTTTAATATGCTTAACCAATCTCTTTAGTAGATAACGAGTATTGTGATGGTTTGACTGAATTCTACTTGGCAAGACTATTCAAACATTTATGATGATGTGATCTAATTATTAATATATATATATATGAACAAAATGGAGTACTATCATAATCACGATACAAATATAGGTGCAACCACAAAGAGATAAAAGTAGAGTAAGCCAAACATCCACACAACACAAAAAGAGTTTTCTAATAGTTTTGTAAATATCATTTTTCTACGTCTACTTCTTTGAGCTCCTAATGAGAGTTCTAATCCACTAATACTTTGATCATCTTCACAGGTAAAGACTAAACCATTACAATTTACCAGGAGTCCATTTCTTGGATTTCATAATCCCCTTTCCCTGGCACAGATCAAGTCCAAATTACCAAGGTTCACTCCCTTGGATTTCTAACCTCCTTTCACAAGAAAAAGGTCAAACCTAACTGACCAAGGTTCATTTTGTTAGAATTCTAACCTCCTTTCTCAGGCAGAGATTGAGCTTAATATACTAATACAAGTAAATTACTACAACTCACAATACAATCAATTGTAACCAAATAATACACAAGTATACAAAGCTAGATTATCTCTCTAGACCATTGAGATTCAGTCTCTATGATATTTCATAATAATCTCTTCTCCAATGCTACTGGGCTAATACTAAGTGAAAGGCACCCCCTGGTCTTCTTTACATGACATATTTAGGATTACTTGTTATTTTTTTATAGAGTTCTAAAAGTAGATATGCTCAAGAAAATTCACAACTTTTTAGAAACTTAGCTGAGTAAATAGGCGAATGCAACTAACAACTTTACAATCTAGACAACAAAGCATGATGGAGCTTCTAAATAATTCTCACTTCTTTAGTCACCTTCTTATGGCCTGCACTCCAGTTCACCTGTCTCAAGAAGTATCGAGTCGAGGATTGGAAAAGGTTACGCGGCTGCAACTTAATGTCTCTATTCGACTTCTCCATGTGCTACTGACAAGGAACAAAATATTTCACATCAGTACACTGATGTATAGATTTATTTCGCAGCCCTTCTGAGTGTTCTAGCCATAGAATTTGTCTTGCATGCTGGATTATTGTTTCTGCGCTTTCCATATTCTCAAGGAATATGTATGCCCCTTTTAATCGATATCATGAAAGCCACAACTAGTCCTGAACCTTTCCAAACAAACTCTCCTAAACAAAAGTCATAATCGGAAGTCAATAAGCAATCCTGACCATGGCTAAGTAAACTTCAAAGTGGATTTATTGTGCGAAGAGTGCATTATGACCAATGGCCACCTGCTTGGTGGGGTAGCTCATCTGTTGTGGGTAAACACGAAACCCGACTCTACGAACCTGAGGAAAGGTTGCACATCATTTGTAGGGGCGTGAAGACCGGTGATCTAAAATAAGCATTTCAAGAAGCCTTCGCCCTAAGAGAAGCCTTATTCACTTCCATCCAAGTTCCTTGCCCTTTCTATCTATCCTTAGCTCTGCCCTAGCTACAATTTTAGTGTACTCACAGGAACTACCAGTTATCTAAACCACCAGCTCTTGTTTCCATTTATCGTCTATAGTTAGTTCCTCAATGGTTCTTCTTTCGAATGTAACCGATCTTTCTTTTTAGATTCCATCGAACGAATAGACATTGGAACCCTTTTCTTAGATTGGGTTCCATACCGTCAAGGACGTCCTCTACTTCTAATGGGTTGGATAAATGGTAACTAGACGGGGAGTAGATAAAAGGGGAACGAAGCTAGCTCACTTCATTTCTTTTGATCAGGTTTGCATTCACTTGATTGGGAAAGAGATGGTCAGGATTCGGTATGGGTCTATCCTCCTCCTCATTATAGTCCTCCTAGAATTAATAGCATTTCCAGTGAAGGATCTTTTTTTTTTTTTTTTTAATTATTATTATTAATGAAATATCTATCTCGAAACCTACTCTTCAAAAAACTCTCATTACATCTAAGGTTGCTTGTTGCTCATCACTACCGCCCCACGAATTAATATATGTACCGAATGCTCATACAGGAAAGTTGACTCGTGGGTTTGGTATCTTTCTATATCCAAGAAATCCTTTCTTTCTCGTCCACTCAAGGAGGGTGAGCACACACTTGTGTGAATGACAGGTGACAATTACAAAATCAAAACACAATCCATCTATGAGTTGTTATAAAAGAAAGACAGGACAAAAAAATAGCTCTAATTGCTAGTGCTTGTACTCTCATGTAATGACACTCAAGTTCAAATATATTCAATGTAGCTTAGGATTGTAAACAAAATTAACGATTAATACAAGTTAAGTTCTTCTAGTTTTTGTTTTAAGCCCAATTCTAAAGTTTCAGCAAAAGGTATATTAATTGGAGAATACTTTACCTCAACCACAGTCAAGAATAATGCGATAAGTATAACAAGGTGTTTTAATAAGATATAGCAAACGTTCATGATTTTGGGAGTATAGGTAAAGATATAAACAAATGTTCAATAATTCCAAATTCATAGAATACAATGATCAAGCTCAATAAAATCTCAGATTCATTTACTCGATAAAACACATATGAGATGCACATAATCTGAGAAAGTAATGATGTATTTTTTAACCTTTTAGATTTAATAATTCTTGGTTTACTAAAATCAGATTGTTAAGATTTCAGAAGTAACTATATATAAATCAATAAAGTTCGCTGAAAACAATTGATTCATTCACCTCTTTTTAAGTTCAATAGACGGGGATCAGTTTAGGCAAGCAAATATATTTCAATCTCAAACAAAATAACTAGATGATTGACTATAAACATGTAAAACATAGATCTAGATATATTTTCAAATATCAACTAATTAACTGCAATTGAAGGAGCAAGTGTATTGGAATGAACTCATCCCGTGTGATACTTTTTTTATGCATTTAAGACATCCGGGATGATCAAGAATTGGCTTTGAGTCAATCGAGTAATCACGGAGAATACACAAAATTTATCTTGAAATGTTGACTCTCAGTTTCTCACAATTAGGATTAAGACGCGTACACTTAGGCAGTGTGTATCGCACTTTATTTCTAATTAAGAATCTAGAAATGTATTTCCCGGGATAGGGAGGTATATCACATTATTTTTCAACCCCTCATCCCTGCAAATTTCGTTCAACAAGGTAGGCATATATATGCATTAAGGAGAAAGTGACTGTTGCATAAAATTTGACTTCAATAAGGATATAATCCATTGTAATTGAGTATATGAGTGTTGTAGGCATGTAAACAAATTAATATCTTCATGTGATTAGATATGATTTACTTCAACAAAGTCTTTAATCAAAGCAGTGGCATGATTAGAATTAGATTATAATTGCTATCATAGGTGAATTAAATCATTGACTAGCACATATGATGAACTAGAGATTTTAACTTTATCAACTCCTTATTAATTCTTTCCACACATAGAGATTCCTTGATAATTACAATTGAGTGGGTTCTCTGATTAAATTTTTATCAACTAGACATAATTATGACATGTTGTTAGATATTAACCTTAGTTTGTAAAAATACCAAAGAAACGGTTTCTTTACAGGTGCAAAATTAAAATTATTAACGATTATTCAATCAATTTATTAATTTCTACAATCCAATTTTTTATATAAACTTAATAGGTCACATAACAAAGAGAGATTGAGGTCTTAATGGTCTTTTAGAAAGAATGTGGAGGTATGTCGAACAACTTAGAAGGTTCAGGGGTCAAGTGTAATACAGGAGAAAGAAGAGTCCAGGATTTTAACCCTAGACATTATAAATAGCCTAGGAGGCTATGATTGGTTGTCCCATACAATGGGATAGATAATCCCTTTCTTCTTCTCTTCGACACTTACTTTCTCTTTCATTTGCTATCACAGATAATCCTTAGTTTTCTCTAATTCTCTAGATTAAAATGTTGTTTGAGACTTAAAGAAACATAATTAATATTAAACAATATTTATGTATATATTGTTAGAGGCGAGACACTTATGTCATTAGATCTAAACTCGTTTAGAGATCGTGCACTGAAGATGTAAAGGAAAATAAGAAGTAACACTGATAGACTACTGACTAGGAATTGAAGCATGTTTCAAAAGTATTCATCTATTCAACTAGATTAATTATTTTATTATTTCATATGCATCACATATTGATTAAAGACTTGGACATTAATTGTGAAAAATTGAAATTAAACAAATTAATTCCACTACGTTCAAATAGGCTTAGTTTTTATCAAGTACTATCAAAATCATGTATGTGATTTATACAAAATAATTCTTTTGATTATTTTATGGAAGTCCAAATTGGTTTTGTAAGATTGGATCGCTAGTAATTAGCGGTAGTAATTACTTTTATATGACATATGAATTTAATTTGGAATTTTAAATATAATGTGAGTTTTATTTCCTAAAACTATAAAATTGCGATTTTTTTATCAACGCCGACAAGAGCAAAAATAAAACAAATTTATTTTATGTCAAAAATATTTAAAATTAACTAGATTACTTTTAAAAGGTCAAAACTAAAAATTCATTGGCCAATGGAAATGCGAGATGAAAACATCGCATCTGTGCCCCAGAGCGACTTCATAAAGCGAAAAAAAGGGTAAAATACACCGCAAAATGCAGCATCTTTTGCGTTGTATTTTCTTGATTCACATAAGCAAACGAAAAAAAAGAAAAGCCATTAATCTAGCTTGTTACTGTGAAATTGGGGATGCCAAAAGGAAGTCGATTTCCTTTGACCTTATAATTATTATATTACTAGTTTTAGATCCGTACAATTAACAGGTTTAGAAAGAAAAAAAATTATATTAGTAAATTCTCAATATTTACACATGAAACACCTAGCTACTCTTTGGTTACTCGGGTAGTAACAACATCGATTTCAAGAGGTCTTTATGATTTAAGATAAGGGTATTTGGTCTTTAGTTGCAAAAGAATATGGTTAATTTAGAAAATTAAAAGTATAAGCTCGCCTCAAAGGGCAAAATAGGCAATTCACTTTTGATTAATAGCTGAAAGGGTGTTAGTATACTCTAATATGATATATAATGCGCGTCTCTATGGATTTGATGTGATTGGTGATTCCAGTAGTTTTGGTAAAAATAACAGGGGGTGTTAGTATTTATATATCTTTCCTTTCTATATACATTCTTAAATATGGAAAATGTTAAAACCCATGATCTATTTTCCCCTCAATCTCTAACCAGTCATTCGTCTCTTAAACACGACAATCATTGCACCACGCACCTTTATCAACGACAGAACGAGACATTGCAAAACAATTTTCTTTCGACCCATTATTTGATTTTTTAAAATTTAAAATTATTTTCTCCAAATTTCTTATTTTAAACTCCATCTTTAATTTTAATTTTATTAGTTTTTTTGTAATTATTTTGATGTAGTTATCCATTATTCTTAGGTTGCATTTGGGTAAGGTAATTCAAGGAATTATTTCACTTTGAAAAGAAATTTCACAATTTTTTTTTAAAAATCTCTTGTTTTGGGTACTACTACAAGAGATTTATAAAATCCATTGAATTTGTAAAACAAATTTTCAAAGGGAAACAATGGAATTTTCAAATCCCTTCAAAACATAAATTATTTCCAAATCCCCCCAAAAAGAGATTTCACTTCTTTGAATAGGCATAAAATGATATTATTAAATAAGTATAAAAATAGTATATTAAAATTATATACTTACAATAATATTACTAAAATTATATTATTAAAATAGGCATAAAATAGTATAATTAAAATAAGAATAAAAATAGCATAGTTAAAAGGAAAAATTACCGAGTAATCCCAATTTAAGCATAAAATTATCAATTGATTCTAATTGTTTGAAAATGAACCAAACAATCCAACGTATAGATTTTCCGAACCATCCAATCTCAAATTTAAAAACGTAAAAATTTGCATAACTAATTTGCCCTTGCGAGATCCACGAGATTTGAGATTTCCATATCTAATCCTTGTTCCCATATGTAAAGTTTTCCACAACAAAATCATTTTATTCAAATCAAAATAACTGTTGTCGTACACATTTTTGTCACGATTTAAATATATATTTAGAATCGTCTGAATGAGATCTTCACAATTATATCACATTCACTATTTTTTCATTAATTCTCATACTTGTATTAAATTCAACATAGTATTTTTAAAATTTTTAGTTTTCACATTCGTGTTACATTTTGTCTGTAAATCATGTTATATTCAATATGTTCATGTAATTTGTGTTATTATCAACATTCAAATTACTTTTATTAGTAAATCATGTTACATTCAACATATTCATATGATTTGTGCAATTATTAACATTAATTAATACCATTTTTAAACATAACAAATTGAAGTATGTTTTGTTGTTTAATATATACATCAGGATGTCAGTTTCTATTGTATTGGATGTTATATTCAACATTCACAGGGGCACATAGAAGGTGTTGGTTATTAAACTGACTCCTAACAACACAACAATAATTAGAAAAAATAAAGAACACCAAAGATTCATGAACAATGAAAGAAATAACACGAGAAGTTAATGTGGCTGGACGTAAGTCTAATCCACATCACAAGAAAAAATTACTATATTGAGAAAAAAAGAGATTTACAAGGAAGTATATATAAGTAAGATTATTTTTTCTCACTTCACTTAACACACATAACACTTATGCATCTCTCTCTAATTATAATCTCTAAGAAGGGTAAATGGGTATTATAAAAATTCAAAACGCGTTATTGTTCACACGATTTACTCTTTACACATATGTGGTTCACTGTTCACGCGTACACAGTTTACTATTCAAGCAAAATGCACTATTCATCATCGGTGGAACTGCGTATTGTTCACACGTACGATGCTATTCATGTATACGGCACTGTTTACACGTTGAGAATAGCAAACATAGCCATATTTAGGCTCCAACTCCCAACAGTCTCCCACTTTGGAAACTGAAACATAATTATCCATAAAACTACCATCTCCAACTCCTACTCGTTGAATAAACTCTCTCTATTACAGTAATTTCTCTCGTCGCCTGCCTTGAAGCTACTGTTTAAGGCCAATTGAGGTAACACACAACCTTAATTTGTCGATTGTCACCGTTTTCGTCAACATGCCCATAGGGTTTTCTTGAGAATAGATCTTCTCAAGTGCAACCGAGCCTTCCTCCAACAAAGATCAAATGAATCGGAACTTGATGTTGATGTACTTCATCCTTGAATGGAAACAGAGTTCTTCGCCAAGTGTACCAACCAATTTGGCATCTTCCATGTTGAATCTCTTAAGTACCTTGTCCATGTAATCCGCTTGTGAAAATTTCAAGATGTTTTTCTTCTTATCCATGTGAATTCGCATTCTAAGGATCAATTTTGCCATGCCAAGATCCTCCATTGCAAAGTACTCGGACAACCTCTATTTTAGACTAGAGATCTCTTTCATGCTAGGTCTGGCAACTAGTATGTCATCCACATATAAAAGAATAATCAAATAAGAAGTCTTTGTTTCCTTGAAATAACAACAATTATCAGAATTACACTTACAGAAGCCATTCTTCTTCATGAAACTATCATATTTCTTATACCACTGTCTCGAAGCCTGTTTCAAGCTATATAACCTCTTCTTTAGGTTACACACCAATTCTTCTTTTCCCTTAACCACGTGCCCCTGCGGTTGATGTATGTAAATATATTCTTCAAGATCACCATGAAAAAAATGTAGTCTTCACATCCAACTGCTCTAATTGTAGATCATGCACAACGGCTAGATTTAGCAGAATCTGGATGGTCGTGTGTTTTACCACTGGAGAAAAGATCTCAAAGTAATCAATGCCAGCTTTCTGCTCAAAGCCCTTTACCACCAATCTTACCTTGTACTTCTTGATACTATTGTGTTCCTCCTTCAACCTGTAAACCCTTTTGCTATGAAGGGCACTCTTTTCCATTGGAAGTTTGATTGACTCCCAAGTTTGATTTAACAAAACGGAGTTTATTTCTTCTCTTATAGAACGTTGTTTCCACTTGCAAAGCCTCTTCAGAGCAAGATGGTTCACCATTATCCTTCAATAGTAGATAATATAAAGAATGGGAATACAGTCGTGATGGTCTGACTTCTCAAGGGATGAGTTGATGACTCTGGTTGATTTGAAAGATCGGTGTAAGACCTTTCTTGATCCTTACACCTCGAGTCATCCAACTCAACTATCTCTGGTTCTACATCAATCTTCTTTACTTCTCCAAGTCTGTCCTTATACATGACATGCTCATTAAACACAACATCTATGCTCCTGACAACTTTGCGCTTCTCAGAATCCCAAAGTCTATAATCATAGTTGTCACTTCCATAGCCAATAAATGTGCATCTTTGAGACTTACGATCAAGTTTTCTCTCATTCTTAGCCTCAATATGAACATACGCATCACATCCAAACACTTTGAGATGAGAGTGACTCACCTCTTTTCTTGACCACGCTTCTTCCGGTATCCTACCATCCAATAATATAGATGGTCCTCGGTTGATCAAGTAGACAATTGTGTTCACTGAATCTGCCCAAAACTCTTTGGGCAAGCCTGTTCAAATTTGATCCTGGTATGCTCTAGAATAGTCTTGTTCATCTGCCCAGCAACTACATTCTGTCTTGGCTTCTTTGGAACAGTCTTCAACTTTCTAATGCCATTTTCACACAAAATTTGTCAAACTCTTTCTCACAATATTCTCTGCCATTGTTTGACTTGAGACACTTCAACTTAAGACCCATCTCATTCTCAACTAGGACTTTTCACTTCTTGAATACATCAAAGACTTTATCTTTGTGTTTCATGAAGTAAACTCAAAGATTTCTCATTGCATAATCAATAAGCATCATAAAGTAGATAGAGCCATCAAGAGACCTAACATTTGTCGGTCCACACCAACTCAATTTGTTCAGTTTTACGAGTCTTGGTGATTTTTGTGATGCTAACCTTTCTCTGCTTGCCAAGCACACAATCTTCAAAGAAACCCACCACTACATCTTTCAACCCCATTAACTTACCTCGAGATGCGAGTATCTTTATTCCCTTCTCAATCATATAACCAAGCCGACAATGCCATATGTTTGTATCTATTTTTAGAGATGCAACTATAATAGCACTATGAGAACTATATGTCATATACAGTGTGCCCTCCTTCTTTCCTCAAGCGAGAACCATTGGGCCCTTTGACATCTTCCAAGATTCGTTGTTGAAGGTAGTAACCAACCCTGCCTTCGACAACTATCCTATGGAGATTAGGTTGCGAGTTAGACTGGGAATAGAACCATCTGCTTGGGTGATCTAAACTTCTCCCTTGCTAGTGATGTTGCAAGGTTCATCATCCCCTAAGTAGACCATGCCGAAGTTTCCTGGGACCTAGTTGCTCAATATGTCCCTTCGTGAAGTGGAATGAAATGACGTACCGAAATCAATTGCCCACACATCATTGTGAGTATCCAACGAAAGTGTAAGTGCATCTGAAGACTTACCATCAGATAGGTAAATCGTCTCTTTGCTATCCGACTCTTGCCTTCTTAGTGGATTTGGTCAATTTCTATTCCAATGTCCTTTTTATCCACAATTCCAGTACTCTGCACCCCTTGGATTTAACTTTCCTCGTCCTTTTGCTGATTTAGGATAACTTTTGTTGCTGCCAACTTTCATCACTTTTCTTCATCTCTCTTCAACCTTCAATACTGCCCCAAAACTCTAGCATGAGTCATTCCTTTGAGTTTTCTCATTGATAATCGAAGTAAAAACCTCATTCTCTATCAACTTAGTATGACTGGCTCTACTGGTAATCGATACAACTCTACTGGTAATCGATATAACTAAGTTGTTCTAACTATTAGGAAGAGATTAGAGAAGGAGCAGGGCTTTAATTTTGTTTGCAAACATTATTTCTACCGTCTCCAATTGATCGAAATTTTCACTAACACGACTGATGTATTCTGAAACACCATCATGCTCTTTCATCTTCATTCTAAAGAGTTTTCGGAGAGTGAATAGTTTGTTCGTTGTCGTGAGAATTTCATACATGCTCTTAAGAGCACCAATCAACTCTTTTGTCGTCTTCTCTTTTTTTGATGTTACTTAACACTATAATTAACAATGTAAGTGGAATCATTCCCAGCGCCTTGCGATTGAGAATGTTCCAATTGTCTTCATCTTTCCACACAACGGTTGTCATTAATCTTTCTAATACTGACAAGCCTCTATCTGTAACCTCCACAGGGAGAAATTATCACCATTGAACTTGTCGACCACAAATTTGTCATTGTCCATTATTATGTTGAGAGAGTCAAAGTCTAAGCTCTGATACCGGTTATTTAGGATTGAACCGACTCCTAACAACACAACAATAATTTAAAAAAACACAGAACACCAAAGATTTACAAACAATGAAAGAAACAGCACAAGAAATTAACGTGGTTCAACGTAAGTCTAATCCACGGCACAAGAAAAAATTATTATATTAAATGGCAAAATTGGTATTATGAAAATTCAAAACGTGCGTACAGTTCACACGGTTTACTGTTCATGCGTACGCGGTTCACTATTCACGCGTATGGCACTGTTCACATGTTGACAATAATAAACATACCCATGTTTGCTTCAACTCCCAACTATAGGTAATGTTATATATAACATTCACATACATCTTAGTCCAGAATTTTAAAATAAATAAATTAATATCTCATTTTGAAGATCATGATTTATAGATCATTATGATGTAAAAAAAAATCATTGAACAATAAGAGAGAATTGTAGGGTTTTGTTTTCCAACTTCATTGGTAATTTATTACCATATGTGTTCCGCGTTTTTAGGGAGGTATCAGCTATAAGGAAGGTACCATCTCATTTAAGAGGGGTAAATTAATTCACGAAATGCCAGTATGAGTAATTGGTGCAAAAAAATAAATCAATTGGGTTCATTTGGTGGTTGGTGGTAAACGCCCCTAATTAAATTATATAATAGGTATACAATATGTGTAAATATAGTATAATTAAAATAGGTATTAAAAAAGTATAATTAAAATGACATTACTAAAATTTTATTATTAAATTACTAAAATAAAATCGCAAGACTTGTAACCTAGTGGATATCTAGTTTATCTTCCTTCCGGAAGGTCTAGTGTTCAACCCCCTCCCAACATGTGTACTGAAAAAAATTACTAAAATAAAAATTATATTGGTAGGTATATTTTCACATTTTTTATTATTAGAATTTAATGGATTTAAAAATTCTACATATAAATACTTGCATATCCAAACAAGAAAATTTTAAAATTACACAATCAAATTATCATTTAAAATAATAAGCCAAATAAGGAATTTGTAAATAATGGAATTTTAAAATCCAAAACTTTGAAATCCTATCATTTATAAATTCGAAAAATTTATCAAATTTTTTATTCAAACACAACAACCTTAATGGATTTTTTTGTTTTGTTGAATGTTTATATTACTAACTAACATTTTTTTTATTATTATTATTATAACTAACTCACAATCAATGAAATTTTGAATGATGTAAAATTAAATACTTTTAAATATATTGTCTTTAGGCACGGGTATAAGTTAGTCCGCAAGTAAAAGATTAGTGAACGAGTGGTCTAAGACTCTACTGACATGTTTGGTTGGACGGAATCGGGGGCGGAATGGAATCGTATTTTGCTTTCGATTTCTATTCCGTTGTTTGGTTTTTCAATGGAATCACTTTTATGATTCCATTGAAATGAAAATCAATAGAATGAGATTGCATTTGAAATGAGATGTAATCAAATCCAACCCAATGGAATTAAAAGTAAAATTACAAAAAAGTTCATCGTTGATCCAACCTAACCCAGAAATTAGAGAATAGAAATGGAAATTAAAGAACAGAAAATTTAGAACAGAAAGAAAAAATTGAGAATAGAAAATTGAAAATTGAGAACAAAAAATTAAATAACAGAAATAGAAAATTAAGAACAAAAATAGAAATTAGAGAACAAAAACAGAGCATTGAGAACAAAAACAAAAAATTGATACCATAAACAGAAAATTGAGAATATAAACTGAAAATTAAAAACAAAAAATTTAAAATTGAGAACTAGAAAATTGAGAACAAAAAATTAAAGAATAAAAATAAAAAATTAAGAACAAAAACTAAAAATTGATAACAGAAATAAAAAATTAGAGAACTAGAAAATTAGACATGTGAAAATTGAATTCATGACAATTGCCCATAACTCAAGATTTTGGTTTTATTACATAAAATTAAAATAAAACACAAAAACATCACGTAGACAAAAAAAAAAAAAAGTCACCACCAGCCATAAAGCACTTGGGAGTACTTATCTTTAAGCCACCTGAAACTCTTCCTGAAAGAGCCTTTTACTTTGCCTTCAACAGAGTAGGCCTTATAGCTAGCCACCCTCCTCTTCCTCTGAAACTCAGGATCAGTCATCCTCCATGATTTCGAGCTCTTCCCTTTCTTCAACTTGAAATCATTCGGATCCATCTGGATATGGTTCTGGGTCTGGGTTGGTGCATAGCCTGATGATGAAGAAGAAAAAGCATACGAATAAGAAACACTGTGAGACCTGAAACCAGTGGGTCTGTTATTGTTGTAGCTCTCTATCTGCATCCTCTCATCTCCATAAGACTTTGATCTGTAATCACCCATCGCTGAGATATATACAGATTTAAAGGGAAAAAAATATGAGTTTTGATCAAGAAAAATGAACAGAATTGTAGAGAGAGAAAGAGGAGAGAGAGAGGGTATTCGTCTATCAAGAATGGCTGCTTTGATTAAGCGTGTGTATTTTGAATTTTGAATTTTGTGTATTGACTCTAGAAATGCCGTAGATAATGGGAAATCATGCTGTCCAAACAAAAAAAATTGTTGTCCGAACTCCAAATCCAATGTTTTGACCAGTCTTTAACTTCTATTTGGTTAAGACTATGAAAACTAGTTTTTTACTTGAATTACACTTTGTACCCTACAAATATAAACTATGTCTCAATTTATATCCTAATACTTTAATTTCACCACATTATTTCTTGAATTTTCACATTTGACACTAGCTTCCCACAAGTCAAGCCAGATGATGGGGTGGTTTACCCACGATCTAGGAGAAAGATATAACGAACGGAAGATGATGGGTTTGAGTTGAACAAGAACATACATGATATAAATAATGCTAGATGATGAGCTTGAATAAATTAGCCCGCATCTAAGAGTGAAAGAAACTGAATATAGACCTGAAACAAATAGGACCATGAGAGATCTGAAAAGTAATTTTTAGGTCCAAGAGTACAATTCAATTGTTCATACAAACGTCAGAGATCAAGAAAATCTTAGAGACGTTGATCAATTAAAATATAACGAGAATAAAGGAATTTAGGTAGAGTTTTCGTCTATAAATATAGCAATTTTTAAATTTCAATACACAATTCAAATATATTACTCAATTCTTAATTAACTTATATATTCTCACGACGAAATGTATTTGGTCGATATCATATCAGTATTCCAAATATTTTTTTAAACTTTATAGGTGTTGATCAGTGGGCTGAGAACATCATGGATTTTCCTGCATAATCACCGGACATTAGGACATGTCAAGCATGTGAGACATTACTTGGATTTGGTGAAGAGATAAAATTAGCCTATTCTTACTATCATGGCATGGGACAAATAAGAATAAAAATAAAACTTTAACATGCAATGTTATAAAATTAAAATATTAAGGTTCAAAATACAACTCAATTCATACTATGAGTGTACAAAGTATAATTTAGTCATTGCCTTTTAGAGCCCCAATCAGTGATAACAGACAAAAGAATAACGGGTGTTGGTCCCTTGGATAGCCTTGGTTCAACTTGGAGCAGCAACCTTGAGGGGTCAACTTTAGACGGAGGGTGGGTGTCGCTTGCTGCTGTAGTTCTTGGGTAGAATTATTATTTGTAAAATTTTATATTATAAAAACTTTAGATGGTAGGTGGGTGTCGCTCGCTGCTGTAGTTCTTGGGTAGAATTATTATTTGTAAAATTTTATATTATAAATTATAAGATAAATTTTTAAATATATATATATACTAGCGTATAACCCGTGCCTGAAGGCACGGGCGAAAAAAGAAAACCTAATACTTACGCAATTAAGTAGAAAAATCAACAGACCCAACATAAAAAAAAACATTATAAAATATACTGTCAGTAACCACAACCACAAACATAAAAAACAATAATGAATTTAAATTGTTAACACGTGTTTTCAAAGACAACAAATCTGTGCCTGAAACAAACATTACTAAAACAAATAACGATAACTCAATTACCTTATAATATCTCCAACAATGTAGAACTTTTTCACCCAATTCGTACAACAATCAACGAAATTAATGAATGCCTTTATACATTAAGATGGCGTTTCACTTACCCATGGCTCTTCCCCAATATTTTCTTAACCTCTTCGGTAGTATCATTATGTAAAAAACATTTAACTCACTATTAATTTGTCGATTGGGAATTAAACAATTTCGCACCAAATCAAGTTAGTATTTTTGCTACAAATTGTGATATGAAATAATTATTGTACAAATTCAGAAACCGAAACAGAAAACTCAGAAACAAAAACAGAAACAGAAATTCAGAACAGTATTTCGGGAACATACCTGGAGAATTGGGAAATTTTCTAGTTCAAAAAACCAAACTAATTCTCACAACGTATTGATTCTTTATTCTGAAAATCGTGAACAGAAACAAAAACAGAAAACTCAGAAACAATATTTTGGGCAAATACCTGGAGAATTGGGAATTTATCCATTTAAAATATATGAGAATCATGTCTAATATCATGACCGAACAATAAACCATAGAATTTTCATACGAAAATGCTGAAGAGAAGTTCTATTTTTTTTGCGAAATGAAAACAGAGCCATATTTTTATTTTATTTTTGAAAAAAAAAACAAAAAAAAAAAAAAAACAGTTCTTTAGGTACAGAAAATTTAAACAGAAACAGAACATCAATTTATGAACCCAAATTTTCTTTGGGTGCAGAAAACAGAAACAAAAACAGTTTTTTGGGAACAGAAAACAGAAACATTTTTTTGGGGGGGTAAAGAAAACAGAAACAGTAACAGAGTATCAAATTGTGTAACTTTTTTCACAAACAAAAACAGAATCAGAAATAGGGAGCAGGAACAGAAACAGAAACATAGAACAGAAACAGAAACATGGAACAGAAAGTTAAAGTTCACATCAATTCACTTAAAGTCCTGTTTGGAAACACCTAATTTGACCCCAAAACAAAGTATTTCAAAAATGAATCTATATAAACAGAAAAAACAGGGCAAAACACATACTCTTTCAGCCAAACTATGGCTGTCCGTGGCTTGTCCCCGGCGTGCTCGAACGTGAATGTAGTCGTGTTTTTTGAACTTCATAAACCTTTGAATTCTCCTTCGAAGTATCGCCGCTGCCGCTGTTATTATTATTATTGCTGTTCTGTTCTGTGATTTTGGAATCGTCCACCTCTTGAATACTGCATCCTTTGACCCTCTTTTCTTTAGATTCCTCTTCTTCAACTACCTGAAATTAGACATTAAATTCACCTCAATTTCCAATGAAATTAGCCGATAAAATAAAAAATAAAATGAATTAATTACCTTTAGGTTCTGGGTCTGGTCGTTTTTTCTCTTCTTGGTGCCCTCTCTCTCTCCCCCCACGGCGGAGTGCAAATTTCTGGTATTAGTTGCCAGCTCCACCATGGTGGCGGCAACCACCGGAGGGTAGCTAGCTGTCCTCGAAATAGCGAAATTCAACTCAAACCCAGTTGCGCCGGCATAACCCAAGCCTTCCTCACCGGCGTTAAGGTTTCCGAATTCCGACCACCTGTTTTCCTAACCCGGATCCGGTTTCACAGCCCGGTTCAGAAGCTCCCCTAGACCCATGTCGCCGTTAGCTGTTAACGGTAACAAACCGAGCTCATTTCCATTAAAATAGCTGCTCTGGTTATGGTGACTTTGTTCCTGTTGCCAAGAGATAATCAAAACAGAAAATTGGTAGCAAAGAGATAAACTACATATCGAAGAAATTGCAAAATTGAAATCGTAAGCCAAAATCGCCAAAATCGCAAACTACATGTCAAAAAATCAAGCGAAGAAATCTCTTTATATCTGGCAATAGCCTGTGCCTCTATATCTATATGCTTCAATCCCCTTATGCAATCAAATGAAAATTCAAGAATAAACACTCAATCACTGTGATTTGCAAGAGAACCTCATGTAAATTAAGGGATAAAACATCACATTTACGAAAATGCTGAAGAGAAGTTCTATTTTTTTTTGCGAAATGAAAACAGAGCCATATTTTTATTTTATTTTTGAAAAAAAAAACGAAAAAAAAAAAAAAACAGTTCTTTAGGTACAGAAAATTTAAACAGAAACAGAACATCAATTTATGAACCCAAATTTTCTTTGGGTGCAGAAAACAGAAACAAAAACAGTTTTTTGGGAACAGAAAACAGAAACATTTTTTTGGGGGGGTAAAGAAAACAGAAACAGTAACAGAGTATCAAATTGTGTAACTTTTTTCACAAACAAAAACAGAATCAGAAATAGGGAGTAGGAACAGAAACAGAAACATAGAACAGAAACAGAAACATGGAACAGAAAGTTAAAGTTCACATCAATTCACTTAAAGTCTTGTGCCTCTATATCTATATGCTTCAATCCCCTTATGCAATCAAATGAAAATTCAAGAATAAACACTCAATCACTGTGATTTGCAAGAGAACCTCATGTAAATTAAGGGATAAAACATCACATTTACGTAGATCAAAATTAAAAACAATGACACCTAATTGTTGCAAGCTCCAAAGGCCTGCTACTTTCAGCAGCATCAGCAGAAGCCCAAAAAAGACAGGCTTTAGCAGTATCAAATGCGACATCATAATGCCATTCCCAATTCTTCCCTAAACAATAACAGCAGCAACGAATAGAGCACATACCTGGGAATGTCTTTCATAATGCCATTTATGTCTCGCTTATTCACTGAAAGGAACTAAATTTGGTTTAAATAAACAAAAACAGCAGCAACGAATAGAGCACATACCTGAGGTTTTGATCAACAACGAACTGGAGTAGAGCAATGAATTGGCTGGATTCTAGAGCAGCAGCAACAAACTGGTGGAGTAAAGGAATGAAGAATCTGGAGCAGCAGCATCAAACAGAGCAGCTGAAGAACCTGCGTGAACAAATGGAGAAGGACTGAAGGAGTGTACTTGGAATGTATGAAAGGAGAGTGAGAGAGAAGAGAGAGATCGTACCTGAAAGCAGCGGCGTTTGCTGAGGGAAATCGGAATGTTGGTGTGAGAGGGAGAAAAAAATCGATTTGCGGTGATTGACGGTCGTCGAGAGTGCGAGGCAGGAGGCGGAGGTACCCAATTGAATGAGGGTTTTTGAAACCAACGCCACCATCAGTGTCCCTACTCAGATCAACGCCACAATCGGTGTCCCAACTCATATTAACTCAAATCGAGTGAGGGTTTTGAAAATTGAACAAACTGAAAAACGAAAAGCAGAGACGGAGAAGGAGAGAGAGAAAGACGAACCTGGAAAAACTGAAAAACGATAGGAGCGTATGCCATTGATGAAGGTGACCTGATTGCGATGATGGTGGTGATTTCTTACAGGCAGCACGACCGAGATAGAGAGAGCGCTTTAATTTTAAGGGTTTCGAAACCCCTAATTTCAGAAACCCCTAATTTCAGAAACCCTTAAAAAAAATCAAATTCAAACCAATGAATTTCAAAACAAAGATTTTTAGTTTGAACTACTGCAAAATCGAATTTGAACTACTGCAAAATCGAATCAAGAGCTGTGAATCGTGGTGATTGAGAGAGAGAAAAAGAGGCTTACCGTCGTCGTCTGGAGAAAGCGCGAGGAAGGATGACGGAGGAGGCGATGACATCGCGGCGAAATGGAGCGGAGACGGCAGTGGCGGTGGCGAGGGGATGGCGGAGGAGGCTGAGAGGGAGTGGACGGTGATGGCTATCGTCGGAAGTGGAGAGGGAGCGCGAGGGAGGAAGAGAGAGAGACGAACCTAATTTCTGGTTCAGTGGAGAAGAAGAGAAATGGAGCGGAGGTGGCAGTGGCGGTGGCGAGGGGATGGCGGAGGAGGCTGAGAGGGAGTGGACGGTGATGGCTATCGTCGGAAGTGGAGAGGGAGCGCGAGGGAGGAAGAGAGAGAGACAAACCTAATTTCTGGTTCAGTGGAGAAGAAGGCTCGGTGGTTCAGTGGTTCAGGCCAGGCAAGGACAGGACTGTAGATGATGGTAAGTGTTAAAAAGTTTGATGGTAAGTGTTGAATAGTATATTATTATTATAGATAGATATATTATATAGATATATGTTGTATATAGATGTTGTATATATCAAAAGATATCCAACGGTTACGATTATCCAGAGACATCGGACGGCTGTGAATGTAAATGAGCTGATTTATTATATAGATATATTTAGCTGAAGATTGAAATTAATTAAAAAGTAATAAAAAAAAATTGAGAAATTTTTTCGAAATTTCACACATGATTGAATTAAATTATATTTTGTATTTTTTTAAATTTTATAATTATATGTAATTGGATTTTTTTTTTTATTATGTATCATTTTTGTACAATTATAAATCAATTTAGAGTCTTTTGACACGGAGAATTCTTAGTCAATTTAAAAGTAATAATAGAAAACCAACGAGTGATACATATATATAGGTGTTTAGATATACTGCTTAAATATATTTATTGTTTGTGTTAAATTTAGGTGTATGTTAAAATAATTGTACATCGATGCAATCTTTAATTGATCATAATTTATTTATCTTTAATTGATCATAATTTATTTATATAAATATTGGTTTTACAGTAAAGTGTATTCAGACCACTTTATGTGCACCTCGACTTATTTATATATATCTGATGAGGGGCCTTTTCCATGAATCCACATGCACCACTCAGAAGCCACAACAGTTCAGTAGGGCACGCGTCACCTACCATATTTGACCATCCAACGTTGAACAATCACATGACTAAGAGATCATCTAATTTTCGCCGAGTAGCATCAAAACTTCCCGATGGCCGATCAGGGTCATCCGAGTCGGTCCCCCTTCTAATCACCCGAGAATACCAATCTACCCTAGTTCAATCAACGATCAATGAGGATCAAGCAGACCATTTGATGCACTCTTTTTTTGAAATATGTAAAGTACATAAAATAATAAAGCGTAAAGAAAATAAGTTTTTTAAAGTGCCAGTTTTTTTTAGAAAAATACTTGGATTGAATTTTTAAATAAATGAGTCATCACCTAGCATTAGCTTTAATTGATGTGTTAGGTCACCTTATTTTTAAAAATCAATTGAAAAAAGGTTTAAGTAAATTTGTGACTTCGAAAATATGGTCAAACCAAATATTCTTTTAAAAGAGTTCGGGGATTGATACGCTTGAGAAAGATGTTAGACACCCTAAGACGCCCGTCCAAAAACGATATTTTATGTCCAATTAAGTCAAATTAGTTTAAGTACAAATGTTTTGCTTTATTTTGAAATTTTTTTTCCTTCTATTATGAAACATTTTTGGGTATTTTTTCAAATTAAGGTGGGATAATTTTTTGTATTTTTTAAATGATCGCCAAGGTATGATCACTTTTAAAATATTAAAAGATTTAACAAGGATGACCTTTGGGGGAATTTAATTTGGTGAATCTTAATGTTATACTAAGTTGGCGATTTAATTAAGGTTGATTTTAAGTAAAAGAAATATTTAAAAAGAAAAAGATTTTTGAGGGCGCTTTTTTTAAAATGACTTTTTAGAAAATATATTTTTTTTATTTTATTTTTTTGAAAATGAAAAGATTTAAAGATTTTTTTTTTTTTTTTTTTTTTTAAGGAAAAATATAAATAAGTTTTGAAGATTTTGTTTGTCTTTAGAGGGATTTTTTAGGAGAGAACAAAATAGTTTTTATTTTGAAGACTCTATTTTAGAAAAAAAACATTTTTATTTTTTACAAACATGATTTTTTAAGATTTATATTTTTTCAATTCATAAAATTGGGAAAGTATTAACTTGAAGAACGTAATGTGAATGCAAAAAACAATTAAAAATATTTATCTATTTTTTATTCTCATTTTGCCAATTTAGCTTAACTTAAAATCCAATTAAGGAAAGTGTTTTTATAAACCAATTGACCGAAAATTTCACACATGTTGGTAAATCAAGAACAATGGTATAGAACACACTCCCACACTTAGGGTTATAAGCAATTAAAAAAAAGACATCATGTTCTTGTTCTTTTGAAGCTTAAAGGAATGAACAATATTTATTTATCCATTTTTTTTAAAAAAAAATAGAGACAATAATATGAGAAAGCAAATATGACAAAATATAAATCAACAAAAACTCAGTCTTTTACCGACAAGAAAATATATTTACCCTTTTTTTTTTGTTTTGTTGGATCCACAAAATGGATTCCGACTACTTATGCACCATATATTTTTTGCGATGTTTCATCAAATGTACAAAGCATTTTCGACTACACAGATAGTGTTTTATCTTACAATATTCAGTGGGGATCTACATAGCGATTCCGACTACTCATATCATTTTATTCATACAATATTTCGTCGGACCTACAAAGCGATTTTGACCACTCAAGAAAAACAATTAGTGCAAAAGAGAAGAACAGCCGTGGATAAGGCCTAAGAGTTGAAAAAATAAATAAAAAATATTAATCATTGAAGAAAAACATATGTTGTCTAACAAAAATCTCTTATACGCGTGTTTTTTATCCTTGAAAAGTGGCTCGTCAAGTGGGTTTCTCTCTCAAAATTTTCTCCCCCAAACAAATGAGAATAAAGGTTCTATTTATAGAAAAATGTAGGAATGAGAAAACACTCAAAACCATTAAAAAAAAAAAAAGTTGTCCCCCCCCCCCCCCCGGCTTCTCTCTCTGTCTCTCTCTCTATATATATATATATTAGCGTATACCCCGTGCCTGAAGGCACAGGTTTAAATTTTTTATTATTAAATATATAGTTAATTTGATATAAAAAATAATATTATTTATTAAATACAAAAAATAATAAAACAAATATAAAGATTAATTTTAACTGGACATTCTCAACTGTACATGAATCGATTGATGAATCAAATGAGAATATTGCAAGCAAATGCAATCAAATTCATAGACCAAAAACACTAATTAGTTAAACATACCAAAAAAAAGGCATGCTAATCAGGAAACAATACAACATTAAAAAACACGAACAAATAGAGCGAAAACATAGAACTGGGAACACAGTAGATATCTGAGAACAAAAATACTGAAAAATTGGAATAAAAATTGAAAACAGAAAAATCTGGGAACAGAACAGAACATAAACTTGGCTTGGAATAAAAGCACTAAAGAAACACCACTTATTCAATATTGTTCTTGGTTTTTGAAATTTATTTGGCAATTAAAAACGCTCCCCTAAAATTGATTGGAACTGAAACACAGGACCCTACACATTTAAAAAAAAAAAAAAAACTTTAAGTGTTGAGGGGTTCCATTCCTCTCCTATGCATATTAGGGTGTAGGTCTCCAATCCCATCCGTGTAAGGGTGTGTGAGTTGGGTGCAGGACTACAAAGGCGTTGTGACCAAAAGAATCAACAATATCTCAAATCAACAATATTTCAGATTTCAAACCAGCAATATCTCAAATCAGCAATATTTCATAATTCAAATCAGCAATATTTCAATTACAACAAAATCGAAAAATGGATAAGAGAGAAATCAATTGATTTGAACGAATCTGATATTGGATTGAAACTAACCTGTTTGGTCGCCGAATGAATCAGAAACACTTAAAAAAACAGTAAACAGAAACAAATGTACGCTTTTTTGTTCCAAGTTTTCTTTAAACGGAAACACTAAACAGAAACACTCAACGAACGGCAACTAAATAAGCACTAAACAAACGCTAAAGAAGAAGATAATGACCTGAGTACCATATTAGGTCATTCCAAATCTCAAAACTGAAGATTCTCAATTCCCTTCATGGCTATTGCTGCAACAAACAAATATTTCATCTGCATATCATATGTACCAATTAAAATATCATTTTTTTTCAAACATATCTAATAGAACGATGAAACCCAAGAATCAAACAAACGTGTGCTAAATCTAATCAATGACCCATGACCTTATAGGTGCATTTCGATGTGGAATTTGATTTGCGAAATAGAAACCTGCGAACTTTGAACCCAAAAAAATGAGAATTACAGTAGGCATGAATGTAAAGAAGTAAAATTACAAAAATGTAAAGATGCAAAACTACAAAAATTACAGTAGGCTTCCAAATTTCGGAAGCATTTGATTCTATATCAGTCCAGTTGCAAACAGTACAGTAGGCTTCCCAAAAAAAATTGTTGTAAAAATAATCAAAATCAACCCAAGAAAAAGATTTTTTCTGGATTTTCTGGTATGAAACATAATTTTTTTAATTCAATTTTTGAAAAGGAGGAACAATGATTTGATGACCCATCATTAGTGGGTCCTCAAAGTGAACAAATTACCGTAACCCATCTCAATTTGTTGTAGTTAGAGTCAACATTCATCATTTGCCAGCTAACACAAAAGATCTTTTTTTTTTTTTTTTTTTTTGAAATAAAGGATCATAAATTCCTAAATATTATTTTCTAATCTCACTTCAAATCTGCAATTATCCCGTCAAAATCAAACCCCTTTTCACCGCATTTCATCAATAATTATATAAATTTTTGAAACCTGGACTTCATTGGTGATCATCGCCGACGTCACCGCCTTCATCAGCGTCATCCAGATCTCGCGTCGGATCGAGCAACGGCTTAAATGCGATCTCTATGGCAAGCCAACCGAAAGCTAAGGCTCCAACTACCGCCACTGCGGATTTCACAGAGTTAGCATTCGCCATTGAAGCTTCTTCTCTATCTCCCGCTAATACTAAAGATCAAACCAGAAATTTAGAAATGAAATAAGCCCTAAATTCGAGAAATTCAGCAGCTCCAGAAAAAACAAAAACTCAATAATGGAGGTAATTAAAGACATAAAGAAGAGGAATGCTACCAATTTCAGGCATAATACCAGTATTACACACCTGTCAAAACTAACCAAATGTTGAGGACAAATCTGTCATTTTAAATGAACAAACCTCCTTTTATGTTACAAACACTTTTTTTTTTTTTGTACAATTCAAAATTCAATTCTCGTGCTTTCAAATAAATAAAATAATAAGACAACAAATAACATAATAATTTTCAATCGACATTAATACATAATTGAGATTGTGGGATAAAATTTTTAAAAATTTAACGAAGGTCCCTTTATTTTACAACATTTCCAAATTTTACATTTTCAAATGAACACAACAATGATTAAAATAACAAAACTCTACAATATAAACTTAACAATAAAATCATTCACCAATACACAATGCACAATAAAAAAAAATAACGACATTGAAACCCACCCTCCATGACTACTCAAACTTACCTTAAATATTTTAGATAAATCACTACTCTTTAATAGTATTGTACAAATTTAGAAACAGAAACAGAAAACTCAGAAACAGAAACAGATTTTTAATAAGGTTCATTCATTTTCCAGCGAACAGGAAAAATACCTGGAGAGTAGTATTTCGTTTGAAATCAATAGCTGTTTTTGTAGGAATTGTGTCGATTGGGAATTAAACAATTTCGCACCAAATCAAATTAGTATTTTTGCTACAAATTGTGATATGAAATAATTATTGTACAAATTTAGAAATAGAAACAGAAAACTCAAAAACAAAAACAGAAACAGAAATTCAGAACAGTATTTCGGGAATATACCTGAAGAATTGGGAAATTTTCTAGTTCAAAAAACCAAACTAATTCTCACAACGTATTGATTCTTTATTCTGAAAATCGTGAATAGAAACAAAAACAGAAAACTCAGAAACAGTATTTTAGGCAAATACCTGGAGAATTGGGAATTTTTCCATTTAAAAAAATCGAACTAATCCTTGCATTGCTAGTGCTAGTGCATATAATATATCCATAAACCTGCTTGAGCTAGTGCATAAAATATATGAGAATCATGTCTAATATCATGACCGAACAATAAACCATAGAATTTTTATACGAACCAATGCGGAAGAGAAGTTCTAGATTCCACAAACCTAATTCCACATCTAGGGTTCAATCAGTCCAGAAATACCTTACGTATACCCAATTCTAGATGGTGATGGTGGCAGTTCGTGGTTCCCAACCATGGTTTCTGAAGATAGTGGTGGTCGTCGGGAAGTACCTAAACTCGAATAAAAAATAGAACATCTGCAAATTTCATTAGTTTCACCAATAAAAATTTCACTACCTGAAATATTACAGATAAAGAGATAGAGAGAGGGAGAATCTCAAAGAGAAAGAGAGAGACGCAAGAAGCAGATGGAGCAATGAGAGGGGGAGCTGCCGCTACTCCCGACGTCGATTGACTGAGATTAGACGGAGACGAACTATAGTGGTGTAGGGTTGATGATGACGCTCTGGAGAATCGATGAAGATGCCCTAGAGCAATGGTGATGGCAGTGCGTGACGATGCCTTTCCTACAAAATAGTTAAAAAGGGCCGAAGTTGAGAGAGAGAGAGACCTCCAACTATGGCACAAACATTGGTCAAGAAATGTAAGAATGAAACATGTTGCTCTGTGAAAGTCACCTGCACCACCAGGAAAAAGAAAAGAACAAAGATTGGCCTAAGAATTACTGAGAGAGAGCAGCCTCTCCTCTTTTTCACTGAAATTGTAACACACCTTGATTGGTGAAAGGTCATAAAAGAAGAAAACTCCAGGAAGAGTCTGAAATAGACCTCCTCCTGAGCCCTTGGAATGTTCAGTTACCAAGAGCTGCACAGAAAGAGAGGCAGTGTATAAATTACATGTAAAATCCATATCTTTAGTTCCATCAAATAGAAGCAAGGAAATATTTCAGAGTATGAATATATCAACAAAAATCACCTGAAGAGATTCAAGCATTATCAACAAATACCAACAAAGTTAAGTTGAACTCATTATATCAACAAATACCAACAGAAATGCAACTATAGTGTTTTTTTTATTTACCAAAGCACTACCTTTCCAGCTTGAATTACAGAAATGCAAAGAATTATCGAAATAAAGCATATACAAACTTTTACGACTAACTGAAGAATGGGAACTGAAAATCGGGAACAGAACATAAATTCATGAATAGGACAACAACTTCAATTGTATAACAGATTCCATAAATTCAATAAAATCGGGAACATGAACAGAAAGAGAGGATAGGAGGCATACATGCGCATGCTTCTTGTAACGATAAATCAATCCTTACCCCAAATTGGGAGAGATGGAGAGATGGTTGTCTAATTTTCAGATCCTAAAATTAATCCTATCAAAACCCTAAATCAGATGAGCAAGAGCGAGAGAGAGGAGAGTACCTATGATTAGGGGTGAACAGATGAATGGCGATGATGAAGCTTTGGGCAGTTGACGACCATCCAAATGCGACCATCGGCGACCTTCACCGTCCTCGCCGAACACCGACGACCACTTGTGCACCGTCGTCATAAAGGGAGGGAGAATGGTTTCGAAATAGAAATTGATGAAATGAAAAAACAGAGACAATCAAACCCAAAATCCAAAGAGAAACGCACCTGGAGATAGAGTGGGGAACTAACAGAAGACGGACATGGGGCAATTGGTCTTCTGGTCGTGAGTGATCATCGCCGTCGTCTTTGTAAGGGAAGGATGGAGGCCACCGTCATCGTCTTCGTAAGGAAGGGTGAGATCTGGCCATTTTGAACCAGATCGGGAGTGATATCAGCAGTGAGATCGGGAGCAGTGAGTGAAACGACGGTGAGCGGCGAGATCGACAGCCAGATTCGCCGACGAAGGCAATGGTGAGCTGCGGATTCGATTTCGGCAACGGCTGGGGATGCGAAGGCGATGGCGGTGATGGCTGGGGACACGAAGGTGATGGCGACAGAGATGGCGACGGCGAGCGACTGGGATGGCGATGGCGGAAGATCGACGATGGAGGAAGATCGGGTGAGAGTGAGGGTAAGACAGAGACAGAGAGAGTGAAACGGGTGAGAGGGTGAGGCAACACAAATTCGGTAGAGACAGAGAGAGTAAGTCTACAATTATGGAGGCGACACAAATTCGACGGAGAAGAAGATGAACGCACGGATTGGAGGCAACGTATTCGACAGAGAAGAAGCAGCACGCTGAGCAGCAGGGGAAGCTATGATCTTAAAACTCTCAAAAGTAAGCTAATAAGTAAATGCAGCCACTGTTGATACTGTTGATTATAAGTCTCACGTGATATTTGTATATATATATATATGATATTTGTATATATATATATATGTATGTATGTATGTATGTATGTAGATGTTGTATATAAAAGTAATCCAACGGCTACGAATATCCTAAAACATCTAACGGCTGTGAATGTAAATGAGCTGATTTATTATATAGATATATATAACTTTTATATCGGATCCGGACAGGGGGCACATTGCGTGCCTTCTATCCTGCATGTAGACGCTATTTTTTTTATTTGGGGGAGAAGGCCGTGCGATTTGCGCCCCATCCCCTTTTTATTTTTTCCTTTTTCTTTTCTTTTCTCTCTCCCTTTTTATTCTCGCTTCTCTTCTTCTTCTTTTTTCCCATTTTTATGATATGATTATTATTATTATTATTATTTGTTTTCTTTTGTCTTTTTTATTTTTTGTATTTTTTCTCTTTTTCTTTCTTTTTTTCAAAATAAAAATATAAAAAAATAGACAACAAAAAATCAAAATAAAACTAAAATTCTTTTTTGGGCACTCAAAATGGCTTGTTTACAACTGTCCCTCTATGTCATGCGAGTTTCACTTGACAAAGACAAGAGATTACATTATTTTGTCCACCATCCCATTTTCAAAATCTTTTTCAAAGCATTTTAGTTTATTTTTAAAAAAAATTTAGACCGAACTCGGAACTAGTAGCCTACGTATCCCACAAGGAATTAGGTCAAGAATGTAGTTCAAACAAAAAATATTTAGGAACGAAATATGGATGAAGTGCAACTAAACTCTAAAAGGGTTGCCTACGTGTCTTAACATTGTGAAGAATCATGTCACACGTAGTTCGACTATGCCCTTTGAGACGGGAAACAAACATTCAGAAAGAAGGTACTCATTGGGAGGTCATACACTAGGAGGTAATGAAAGTATAAAGAACACTCACCGAAAGGTAACAGAAATAGAAAAAGGAAACCACTAAGAGATAATGTAAACACAAAGGTCGATGCATTGGGAGGTAAGGTAAAACACTTGGTGGGAGGTAACGCAAAGCACTCACAGTGTAAATGGCGGGTGCTCACTGGGAGGTGGTGACGAAAGGTACTCATTAACTAAGAGGTAATGTAAGTATAAAGGTTACTCACTAGGAGATAACATAAAACATTCAATGCGAGGTAATGCAAAGCACTCACTGTATAATGGATGCTCACTGAGAGGTAATGTAAATAACGGATGCTCACTGGGAGCTAATGATGAAAGGCACTCATTGGGAGGTAATGTGGATGACGAAAGATACTCACTAGGAGGTAATATAAATAACAGACGCTTACTTAGAGGTAATGTAAATATAAAGGATGCTCACTAGGAGGCAATGTAAATGATGAAAGGCACTCTCTAGGAGGCAATGTCAAGGACTAAGGGCACTAGAAGGTAATGTAAATACAAAGGACATTCACTGGGAGGTAATGTAAATGTCGGGGATGCTCACTGGGAGATTATGATGAAAGACACTCACTAGGCGGCAATGTTTTTAAAACCGGACCGGACATCGAATCGGTAAGGTCACCGGGTCATGGGTCACCGGTTCAACCAGTAGGTGAACCGCGATTGAACCGGTGACGTCATAATTATTTTTATATATATTTATTTTTTAAAAAATACAATATATACATACACATTTGAAGAAAAAATAAACATAAAAAATAACATTTACCAAATTCTATTAACTTTAAAGACTCAAACTCAAATTACCATTTATCAATATATAATTCATAAACAAAGACAATCATTTTTCAATAAAACAATACCACATTAAACAATTCATGAGTTCAAACTTCAAAATAAAGAGTCCAACCACAAGAACAAGAACAACTAAATTGATCTTAATCTGAATCATATCAACAAAAATTATCAATTTTACATTTTATAAGTTATAACAATTATATAATTGAAAAGTGAAAACTACAGGGCCTAAAGAACTCAAGAACACACCAACTGAAACACTGTCAATGATGAAGAATAGAAGAACTCAAGAACACTCAATAAAAATGAACGATCAACAAATCAATAACAATCAACAACTCAAGATTCGAGAACAAAACTACAAACATGTATAAATTTTAAACAAAGTAACAAAAAAAATATAAATTTCAAAAGAAAAAAAACACTTACAGTGGCTGGTCCAACTGTCCAACGTGTGTCGTCACTCGTCCGCCGTCTACCGTCCTCCGTCTACCATCGTCGAAGGTTGCAGTATTGCACAAGCAAGGGAGGCCACCGATCGTTTGTTCGTCATCACTCGTCAGTTCGTCATCACTCGTCTGCCTTCGTTGAAGGTTGCAGAAGCAAGATTTGGTACTTGGGAGTAGCTGAAATCGGACAAGAATCAGATTTTTAGGGTGAAATCGGTGATCAAATTGAGACTTTGAGATAGAGAGATTTAGAAATGGAGGCGCCGATTGCAATGGGTAGGGGTTTTTTGGGGTAAGTTACTATAGGTATGGGGAATGGGTAAAACCGCTCTGGTTCAATGAAAACCGGATCGGTTCACCGGTTGAACTAGTCCGACCGGCCGGTTCGGTGAGCTAACAGCATAAACAGTTTTTGTCCTATTTTCGGACCGGAAACTTGGCCGGTCGATGGTTCAACTGGTCCGACCGGTCGGTCCGGTCCAGTTTTTAAATAATTGCTGGGCGGTAATGCCAATGACGAAGAGCACTCATTGGGAGGTAATGTGAATAACGGATAATTAGAAAGGTATTGTAAATATAAAGGTCCTCACTAGGAGGTAATGGAGATAACTCATTGGGAGGTAATGTAAATAAGAAGGACGCTCATTGGAAGATATGATAAAAGACACTCATTGGGAGGTAATGTAAATTACCAAAGACACCCACTGTGAGGTAATGAAAATGACAAAAGACACTCAATGTCTGGTAATGTAAATGAATATAAGGCACTCACTAGGAGGTAATGCAAATGACCAAAGGCACTCACTGGGAGGTAATACAAATGATGAAAGACACTCATTGGGAGGTAATAGACATATAGAGAATACTCACTGGGAAGACACTCACTGGTAGGTAGTGCAACTATAAAGAACACTCACTAGGAAGTAATGTAGGTCACTTACTAGGAGGTAATATAAATATAAAGGAAATTCACTAGGAGGTAATGAAAGTATAAACGACACTCACAGGGAGAATGCAAAATGAATGGCATCCATGAATATACAATAAAAAATGAAGAGCATTCACGGGGACACAATAAAAAAAATAAGAGGGGCCCATGGAGAGGCAATGCAAAGTGAATGGTACTCAAAGAGAGGCAATGCAAAAATAAGGGATACTCACAAAGAGGTAATACAAAATGAAGGGTACTCGTGGAGAGGCAATGCAAAATTAAATGGCACTCATAGAGCATAAATGCAAAAATAAAGGATACTCACGGAGAGGCAATACAAAATAAAGGATACTCGTGGAGAGACAATACAAAATGAAGGGCACTCATAGAGAAACAAATGAAGAGTACTCATGGAGAGGCAATAAAAAAATAAAGGACACTCATAGAGAGATAATGTAAAATGAAGGCACTCATGACGAGGGGTACTCGTTTAGAGGCGATACAAGATGAAAAATGTAATCATGATGAAAACGTTCTTTAGAAGCAAGAAAAAAGACATTTATGACGAACATCGTTCGTTTAGAATAAAAGATTATATAGTAAAACCGCCCCAACCTATGTCTTGGGAAAAAATGTATTTAGATTTATGCACACATCTCAGAGATAAACGAATACCATATAATGTGCCCCAGCCAATAGCTGGAGCGAAGATGAAAGGACAACGTATTAAATGTGCCCCAACCTGTAGATAGGATGAAGGTCAAAATGAATAGTGTATAAAATATGCCTCAGCCTTTGTCTGGGGTATCTATCAATAAAAATTCTATAAAATATGTTCCAACCTAAGGTTGGGGTGAGACAACATGCTCAAAGAGGAACACAATTGTGGTTGTCATGGAAATTGTAGGTATGAAATATGGATGGAGTGCAATTGAACTTTGAAAGGATTGCCTAAATATCTTGACATGGTCAAGAATCAGGTCACGCGTAGTTAAAAAAATTCAGTTTCAGGTGAGGACACAAACACTCATAAAGATGCTTATTTAGCACAGAATAAAGACCTAGACGTTCATTTATTGCACTCTAATTTTCAAACAATAATAGTGCCCCAGCTTGAGAATTGGAGAAATATGATGACACCTGTGGTTGGGACTGACACTTTTTAGAAAGAACCCCTTTAGAAGGCACACACATTAGACTTATCAGATTGAGAAATGTCTAAGGAAGAATTGGCTCATCAGGTGGTAAGGAGACAATTAACCAATGCAAAAATTTATACAACAAACAAGCATTCACCCATTTTTTTCCCTTGTTTTTCTTTTTTTGACGAAGGAAACATTAGTCAACCTTGGGTGATTCACAAATATTTTTTTTAAGGCTACATTTTCAGAGTTGAAATTTGAGGCCCTTCTCGCCCTTTGAATTGAATGAGATTTTTTTGACCCAATGAGGAGATTGAAAATATTAGTGTACTCTTACTTTCATGGTATAGACTTGGCTTAGCCTTTCATACTTTTTTCTTTCCTTGGCTACTAGGATTCATTCCAATGCTTAGGGATTTAAATCTCTTTATACTTTGTATTTCAATCAACTCTTGCAAACTAGATTAGCCAAAATATGGACAAAGATCTACTGTCTATTTATTAAATTAAGTACCCCTTTCTACCTGATATGATTTATGTGTTGATGTGATTTGAGCTTGACAAATATAATTTCAATACTAATTCAGATTTTATTATAAAATTCTTGTCATAAGCGATAACTCTTTCAACTAATGAGTGTATTCAAACCTTTCTTTCCAGGGGGAAACTCTTTAAGCAATTGAAAAAGATAATTATCTCTCTCTCTCTCTCTCTCTCTCTCTTTTAAAATTTTTTTTTCACTTTTTTTTAATCATTTATTTTCATTATTTTTTTTTGGAGAACCATCTTTATAACATTACAGATGATGAACAAATCTCCAATATTAAAAGGGCTTTTAGGGTGGTGGCCTCGCTTTGTGACGGATTGCCTAACTGTTAAACAAACTTCAAGTGGTGTCTTTACTTTATAACGGTTAGCCTAGCCATTGAACAAAATTTGGGTGGTGGCCATACTTTATGGTGGATTGCCTAACCGTTGCGTTCAATCACTGCTCTGACCATTTGGTTTCAAGGGTTTGAAGAAGATAAAATATGGTATGGTATTGATAGAAAATACAAAGCCTATTTTTGGTAGTCTATTGAGCATCAGGAAATGTATATTCCTTGTTTACAAGGTTTAAGCAATAGATTCAGGGTTTAGAAAAAGTAGTTCCTTGTAATGGGCGAAATTTGACAATCTATACTTTTCAATCAGGAGATGCCCCAGGGTTCAGGGATTGATTCATTCTCATACTCATTTTTATATTCTATCTAAGACAAATCATCTTGTTTTACTTCCTCTTAGATCAAAGTCTCTTTTAGTATATAAATCATATTCATCATACTCAAATTAATTCTCAACACATAGATCAAACACAGACAATTTGGAATATTAAAAAAATAGATAATAAACCTTTGACACATACTATAGTTAATACAATAGCACTTAATGAAAGGTTCAGGCAGTCTACAAAGCAAGTCCTATTCCATCTAGAAGGCTAACTAGATGATGAAGTAGTTTTTAGAGTTTTTTTTTTCAATTTTATTAAAATAAATTCGAGTATGCCGAGATGATGTAAATCAAGTTCCCAAATGGTACCCTTAGAGCACACTTTGCCTTGTTATAGGAGGGTTCTTTCCAATAAAGTTTAGGAGCGATTAAAGTTTTATCTTAGGACAAGTTTAGCTGAAATCCCTCTATCACTTGACTAAGTTTATTTGAAAGATGGGGTATTGAGGGTTTATGGACATCTTGTGTGGATATGAAGGTATCACGAGATGGAGAATAGGAAAATATGGGCTATGAGGGCAAGATGGGAATTCAAGTTCGGTGATTTAGGATTTTAGAAATGCTATGATTTTGATTTTGGTAAAATTGTAAGGGTACCACCTGATTTGGGGACATGGCCCAAGTAGGTGATTTTTAAGGTATTGGGTAGGGAGGTTGGGAGATATTTTGGCTGGGTTTGGTTTGTGTTAACCCTAAGTATTATTTGATATTTTGATGAAGCAATTAACTTGAGTGTTTTGTTGGAGTACTGGTTTTATTGAGATTTGATTACAGAAATTAGTTCAAGTGATTAATGAGAAAAAATGAGAAATCAAAATAGAAGTTCAAGATGATTGCAATAGAAATTGTTGAAGATCTTTTCGGAAATAATTTTTTCTATTTCTAGGTAAAACATCTCAATTTCTCTATCAACTTTTGATGCAACCCGACTAGGATCATGCACTTCACTTGAATTTATTTAATAAGTGAATATGTGTTTAAAATCATGGTCAGAAGTAATAAATTATGCGTTAAAAAGAGATTTCTAGGAAATCGATTAACTAAGCTTTGAAAAAGAAGTCAAAATGGTGAAAAAACAATGTTTCGGTCGACTGTCTTATAAAACGGTCAACTGCCACAAACAGATTCCCAGAAAATAGTATTTTAAGGCAATTCGGTTGACTGATTAAGTGATGGACGAATATAGGTTCTATTTCAGTCGACTAGCTCTAGGTACCAGTACATTTTAAAATGCTGAAAATTTTTAAATGTTGCAAAAAACAGTTGACTGACCAACTAACTGGTCGACCGATTAGCTTTGGATTTTTATTCGATTTATAAGTTATTCCAAGATCTTCCAGTCTTGATTTTAGTATTTGAATGTTTCAAAACTATTTTTCAATGGCTTAAATGGTTTTTAAAGATTATAAATATATTTTAAATGATTTTATTAAAAAATATTATTTAGTCCCTCTATTTATAGATTTTATGATCTTTCTCGGTAAAGTGTTTTTCTATACTTTTTGGGGCTAAGATCTAAATATTTTTTTGGGACTAATTTGAATATTTTTAAAGGCTGAATTATGGTCAAACTAACCATTGTATGCTAGATTAATATAAGGGATCTATAAGAGCAATTTTTCACAATATATTTTGAAAAATAGCCGTTATAGGATATGTTTGAAAATCCTATATTTGAAATGATAACATTTGAGTTTGTACAGTTAAAATTTATATATATAAAAAAAGGTTTTTTAATTTTAATAAATTTCATATAATTAAGAATTTTTTGCGATGAGAAATAATGCATTATATTGTCCTAGATTTTACGCATTGCATTCCATATTAAATTCATTCAGATAAATTCTTAGTTTAGGTCCTGTCGTTTGTTAGGTTCTCAAGCAACGCCATCTACGTTAATTTTTCTACACTAATGTGATAGTGGTGTAGTTATCGAGGTGAGTGTATTATCTTCTATGTAAACTGTCAAATTATATTTTTATATTAAATTGTGAAAAAAAAAATATTTATTAAAATGATCAGCTTTATATTGTTAAATAGATCAAGTAAAATTTTAAATGTGGAAACTGGTTTTTATTATTATCCTGCTATACCATAGCGTGTTTCGACATGAGGGCATGTCTAGCTGCATCTTATTAGTCATGACAGGAGGATATGTCATGCAGGATTTTGTATGACCCAACAGAAGGACATGTCTTGCCGGGGGGGGGGGGGTGTGTGTGTATGTGTGTGTGTGACTAGAAAGGAGGACAAGTCCTGCAAGTTGTTAACTATCAGTATGATGTCATGGTTTATACCACGTTTGCTCCTACTATTGGAGATACTAAATGACCCTAACACTAACAACCTTTGATTGCATATATGTACAAGTTACGTTATCGTCGTAACTCCCGATCGTGAGGTAATCGATCCTATATCTAGTATGGAAGTATGTGAGTGGTATTTTATTATATAAATGTATGTTGATCAGTTGATTTAAATTCAATTATTCCATTATAATGATATATGTGAGATTTTTATATTGCTCAGTTTGTGAATATATTTTGTTTTTTGAAGTGGTTTCTGATAAATGTATTTGATCCATAAATTGTTTTTATATTATGAAGATAATACACCGATAAAATATTTTATAATAGGAGTTAGAGATTGGTCCACTATTGGTGTAAAATAGAGTTAGATGATGGTATGGCTTTGAGGCTATCAGGGGTAGTCAACGACTATATATAGATTTGGTCTTGCGCGACTTGTTGTAGAGTAGTTGTTAATGTATAGTCACTGTATTTTGAGTTTGTAAAATTTTAAAAATCTATGTCAATTGTCAGTCATTTATATATATGTTATTTAGGTTGTATTTGTTTTTGATTAGGTAATGTAAAGTTGAGGTCACGTTTAGTCTTGGGCATGGGGCCCGATGTGGGTGTGATAATATAACTCTTTACTTGAAATGAAAAAATAAAAAATAAAATGAAAATATGAAGGTATATACTTGTAGCTCAGTTTACACACAACTATGAAAATACACCACCTCACATTTATATAAAGTTGGACCAAAGACTCACAGAGGCAAGCAATCCTGACCTGGGAGTAGGGGGTTACTAATGTGGATGGATTTTTCACCATCTACATGTCTCCTCAAGGACCCACAAATGAAATCTTACATGGCGGATCGCCCATTGATTTTGCTCAAGAGTTCTGAGACACATCTCCCGTTTGGATCCATGCGCGCCCAACCGTTCCACGTGGAAGAACCCCATTGGCGATAATATACCCTAGATTCTAGCCCCTTTCCCGCCTTATGTGCCTACAAGAAATGAATGTAAAAAAAATGGGTAACGTAAACATTTCTAACTCTTATAATTCCATATTAGAACTTTCTACCAATTCTAATACTTATTTTCACATCCAAGGTTCTTTATCGTAAAAAACTCTCCCAGTGCAAGAAATTGTGCAAGTTGAAGAACATTGAGCGCAAGTACACGAAGTATCAGAATCTTCCATCACTAATCCCCTTAAAGATCAAGGCATCATCAATTCTTATTTTTACGGGTATGATCAATCAATTATGACCGTCCTATGATTTTTCGAAATTAGCTTATTAACTATTAAGAACAAATCACTCTGAATATCCCAAAGGATTAGAGTATAACCCATAAAAATGTTAGTTTTAGTATTTTTTTTTTTTGTAATGTAATTTTTTGGTCTTTCCACTCAGTCTTAATTTTTTTTTTCAAACTCTATTCGGCTACCCACCCCCACCCTTACTCCATCTCCGGTGATCAACCTACCCACATATACCCCTATCCTTACCCCCTGTTCCATTTCTTGACTCCTATGCGCTCTCTCTCTAGACTCCCATGTGCTCTTTCTTTAGATTCCAATGTATTTTCTTTTATATTGACATCAATTTTTGTTTCCAGTAGGGGAGAGTTCGCCAACACGGAGGTTGTTGTGCGTCAACCGGTGCCGTCGTCGAAGGTAAATCTGAGGAATTCTGGGTTTGAGCTCTTGGGAGGTGACGACGTCGAGAGATTCAATGAGAGAAAGGGGGCGTACCTCGATGGCGACCACGTGGTTGGTGAGATTCCTGTTGCTACTAGCGTTCAAGAGGCCCAGGTACTGACTCGATTGAACTCCAGTGATCAATTTCACCAGCGCAATGGCAAAGGCCAAGCCATGGCCGCTGAGCTTCGCGTACTCTAGGATGATGGCGAGGACAAAAGTGGTGGAGAAAGAGAAGACTTTTCTAGTGATGGAGTTTGGGAAGTGTCAACACCATAGGGATTGCGGCAGCCGTCCGAAACAGGGATGAAGTGGGGGTGCGATGGGGAAATCGTGAAGTTGGGCAAGGAGGAGACTAGGAGATGGGTTTTTAAGATGGGACAAATATATATTTTTTACTCTTTATGCTTAGCCAAATATTCAAATAAACCATATTAAATTAATAAGAATAAAATGATAAACTTGTCCTTATTTTTAAAGTAAAATATCTTCAATTTTGTTAATTTTTAATTATTTCACTTTAGTCATTTGTCATTGAGAGTAAGTGGTGACGAAAATAAGATAGAGGGAAAAAATATAAATCGGCATATCTATGAGAGTAAAGTGTAATTAACCCTAGGATAAAATAAATAACGAGAGAGTAAAAGCGTGAGAGTAGGATCCGCAATTTCGGAGATCAAAGAGTAACAGACGATTAAACACAATATACTTCCTGCACTATTAGCAAATTGAGAACTTGATTTGAGGTTGTCGGAATCTGATTATTTGCGTTGTGTTGAGGCTGTCTGAGAATAACGGTGGTAGATAAATACTTCCCAATACTCCTAGCCGAGTGATAACGACGGAGAGAAACAGAGTAGAAAATGGAGGAGAATAAGAAGCAAAAGTACGAGCAATTCAAAGGCCAACCTCGCCTCCCCGGATTCGCCGTCCCCAAACGCTACGATCTGAAGCTCAAACCCGATCTATTGTCCTGTAAATTCTCCGGCGCCGTCGATATCACCGTCGATGTCGTAGCTGACACCAAATTCATCGTCCTCAATGCAGCCGACCTCTCCATTGATCGCAGTTCCGTTCGATTCAATTCCCAAAAGGTAATTGGTTTCGTTTCTAATGATTCATTGGATGAATTTTGGTAGTCTAAATTGATTCGAAAGGTAAAACGAACGGATGACGAATCCTTGTGAACATAGGTATTGCAGATTTCGGAGGTCGAACTGTTCGAAGAGGATGAGATATTGGTGTTGGAGTTCAGTGAGAGCCTTCCGATTGGGGTTGGGGTCTTGAGTATTGCATTTGATGGAACCCTAAACGATAAGATGAAAGGATTTTACAGAAGGTATTTACTATTCTTTTCCAGCTCTGGATGTATAGGTGTATTTTTATGTATTTATTTTGTGTCTGGGCATAATTCAGAAGCCTTTTTGTCCATTTCTTCAAAGAGGATATCTTCTAAGTCGGTCGTCGGGGTTTCGGTTTCGAGGATTTTGAGCATACAATCTCCTTTTAACACCTTTTCTCGCTAGGAAGTCCGCACATCTATTATTCTTTCTCAAAACGAATTGAAGAGTATAGTTATTCAATAGAAGGATCTCTTACATTCATCGATTCAATCCTTGAAGCGATGGTGTTCAGGACATGAGTTTTGGATGAGGGTGACCTCCTCCGCGAGTTAGTTTCCCCTATAACTCTTAAGGTATTTTCTATGAGAAGCAATCTTGATACCGGTGACCAAACTTCTAAGCTCCACTTCAAGGGTTGTGTAGCTTTCCACACAAACGAAGTAGCCCACTTTCCAGATACCAAGGTTGTCCCTTAATAGATCTCCAATGCCTCCTTTTCCCGGATTTCCTTTAGCACTACCATTTGTATTGAGTTTAAGGAAAAAAACCGTAAAAGGGGAAAAAACCAATTAGTGGCATAGTTACAAAATTTATTTAGGAAATTTGTTTTTAAAAAGGAATTAGATAAGTCATTAAAATAACTTATAATTTTGGAGATGGTAACTTTGGGAGGGTTGCAAGTTCTTTCAATAACTTACTTATTCCTATCTTTCCAAACTTCTCAAATGATAGCAATAAAAAGGAAAAAAAATTGGTTTAGAGAAACTCCCTCTCAAGTTTTTCCTAATCCAATCTTAAATATCTGAAGTAGACTGATTGTACCTGAAATTAACATTTCCAATTTGGTCCCAAATAACATGGGCTTCGGGACAATTTCTAATTGCATGCTCAACATTTTCAATAGCACCGTGACATCTTTGATAAATACTAGAAATATCACTACTTCTAGAAGCTCTAAATTGGTTAGTAATAAGTCTATTATGAAAAATAGTCTAAGTAAAAAATTTAATGTTTCGAGGAGCTTTTAGTTTCCATATCGAATTCCATTTACTTAATTCCAAATTCCCATTATCAATGCAACTATCAATTAAGTAAGCAGTTTGATAGAAAATACCGTAGAATTCTCCGGTGCCATAAGGTTGTGTTTGGGTAAGGGATTTGGGGGAGGGATTTGATTTGGATAAGGGATTTCAGAATTCTTTTTTGACAGATACCTTGTTTGGGTATTTATGAGAAAAGATTTATAAAATCCTTCAATTAAAAAATAGTATTGAATGAAGGATTTGAAAATCTTTTCAAACTAGTGTCATTTACAAATCCCTCCAATGAGTTATTTCAGATCCGACCGCTAACTACCTCTGCCAACCACCACCACCCACCGTCGGCCGTTGACCACTGCTGCCGCCGGCCACCGTCACAGACCGCCGGCGGCCGTTGTCGCCGACCACCACCACCCGCTGCCGCCGACCCCCTCCTTCGCTTCCGTTGACCCCTACAGTGGTGGTGGTGGTGGTTATCCAAACAAGGAAACTATAAAATTACACGATCAAATTCTTCGCCTAAAATAGTTATCCCAATAAGGGATTTGTAAATGATAGGATTTCAAAATCCAGGATTTTGAAATCCTTTCATTTATAAATCCCTTACCCAAATGCAGCCTAAAGGTTTATCTTCTTTATAAAAAACAGGAGGTTCCATATTATGGATTTTATTCACAATATCATTATCAATAAGGTGAAGAAGGACATTAAGGAACCAACGGTCCCTATCATCCACAATATCTGCCACCTTAAGATCAAAATAATTTTGGATTTCTTGGTTACCTAGAGGTTTATCACCACACCACCTGTCCGTCCAAAGATTTATTGAAGTGTCGTTCCCAATTTTCCATTTAATCCCTTTTTGAAGGATATCTCTAGATGCAAAAATTCCTCTCTAAATATGAGAACTTCCACCTTTCTTAATCCAAGAGCTAGGACTATTATCTAAAGAATATTTGTTTCGAATAACTTTGGCGCATAAGCGTTGATTATTTCAAACAATTTTCCATCTAAGTTTAGCAAGGAATGCTTTATTATTAGATCTAGCTTTTTTATGACCCAGGCCTGCCTCATCTTTCATTTTACAAACATTATCCTAATTGACCAAGTGGTATTCTTCTTACTCTCATTATCTCCCCTAAGGAAATTTCTATTAATTTTATGATTTATCAATTACATCACAAACCTTAAGGGGAATAGGGATGGATTGCATCGAATTATTAGGAATAGTGGAAGTAACAGCCTTAATAAGTACAGTTCTACCAACAATTGAGAGCATGTTAATTTTCCATTTAGACAAGCGGTTTTTTTTTTTTTTTTTGGAGCACATCATATGGGATCTATTCAGTCTCTCGTGAAATATAGGAAAACCAAGGTAGGTTCCCAGCTCTTCAATAAGCCTTACATCAAGATTCTTACTTAGCTCGCTCACTCTCCAATGGGGGATATTAGGTTGTGTTTGGATGAAGGATTTATAGGAGGGATTTCAATTGGTTAGGGGATTTTGAAATCCATTTTTGGCAAATCTTTTGTTTGGGGAGTGGAAGGATTTTAAGAAAAGGAATTTGTCAAATTCTTTTTGGGGTGAAAGGAAGGATTTCAAAATAACTTTAGGAGAGGCTGAATTTGTGAAATTCTTCTTATCACTGTTCTTCGTTCTTCTGCCTGTTCTTCGTCTCTTTTTCGTTCTGCTGCCTCATCTTTGTTTTTCTGCTGCTTTGGTTCTTCTGCCTCTTTGTTCTTCTGCTTGTGTTAGGATTTTTAGGTTCGATTTCGAAATCGAACCCTATTTAGGGTTCGAAATCGAAATCAATTTCGAAAAACGATTGCGAACACGTTTGCGATTGCGAACACGTTCTTCTGCTGGTGTTAGGATTTTTAGGTTCGATTTCGAAATCGAACCCTATTTAGGGTTCGAAATCGAAATCGATTTCGAAAAACGAACACGAAACAGTTTCAAACGATTGTGATTTCGAACACGAACACGAATGGTTTGAACAATCTGCTATCTTAGAACGGTGAACGATTGCGATTTCGAACACGAACGGTTTCGAATGAAGGATCTACTTCTTCGGCTATTTGAACAATCTGCTTATTTGATTTGGTTGAATTTGTTCTTGGGTTTGGGTTTGGTATGGCGATGAGTTTTTGTTTTTGTTCCCATAAATTCTGTTTTGTTCTTCCTTGTTCCCATAATTTGTTGAAATTACACATTCAAATGTTTCGGCTTAAACTATTATCCAAATAAGGAATTTATAAAATGAACGGATTTCAAAATTCAGGATTTTGAAATCCCTTCATTTCATAAATCCCTTACCCAAACGCAACCTTAGGGGCAATAAACAACTTTGGCTTGGTAAAGTTAATTTTTTGACTAGAAACATTAGAAAACTCGTAGAGATTATTTAAAATTGTTGGCCTAGAGATTGATCCAAGAGGGGGGTGAATTAGATATATAAAACTTTTTTGTGAAATCTTTCTATTAAAATCTCAAATCAAATTTGTTAGTTCTTGTGTTTGTGTGTGCAGCGAAATAATCTATCAAATCAAAATAATCAAAGTAAAGAGTAAGGGATAGAAACAATCAAACCACAAGACACAAGGGATTTATAGTAGTTCGGCAAGACCTTCTTGCCTAGTCTACTCCTCCGCGCTCCTGACGGAGAGTTCTAGTTCACTAATCTTTAATCTTCTTACGGGTGAAGATCATTTCCAATTTTCTTACGAGTGAAGATCAAACCATTTCCAATCTTCTTACGGGTGAAGATCAAACCGTTTACAACCTTTCACTCTTCTTACGGGTGAAGAGCAACATTTAACAATCTTCTTACGGGTGAAGATCAAACTGTTCCACGTGATTTTCTTTCCAGCGAGATCGGTCGTCACCACCAAAGGCGCCTCCTTTGGTCTTCTTCAACTTCTTCACAAGTTGATATTGATGTACTGATATTGAGGATCTTCATTGCTTGGATGTTGTTATGAAGTATAATCTCTCAATACAACACTCAAAATGGTTTTGTAATCTAACTCACAAAACCGACCTTGGAGCTCTAAACACTCTCTATAAATATTACAATATTTTGACTTACTAGTGTTTAGTGCTTTTCACAAATATCACTCATGAAATAATAGATGAATTTTTAGTACAAGAGTAATCACACAAGAAGTGTAAGAATAACAATCAAAATGATATTGCTAAACAATGAGAACTTTAAGATCTTTGGTATATAACCCTTGTAAGCTCTTGTATGTGATTCTTTTTTATCCATACTGTTTGACCTTCATTTATATAACCAAAGGTGGTATAATATCAGCCAAGAATGAAGCTTAAAAGTTTTCATAACCGTTGTCACTTGTCCTTTAGATCATTATGGCAAACAGGCTTCTTGGCACTAAGTCTTTTCAGCAAATTTCAAAATTTGCTGTAACTTTTTTATGAGAAAATCGATCGTATCTTCCAAATATTTCAAGTATGACCCATATGATTTATTATGGTTTTAAAGCCCTTTGAATAAGCTTTCCAACCATATGTGGTGTATCTGATTTGGATAAGATTTGAGAGAGAGATGCTATTTTGAATAGACAAAGGTCCAACTCATATTTTTTTACTAGCAACTATTGGTTGTATGCATTAATGAGAATGTTGATAAGATATTTCAGTTTCAAAACGTGAATATCAAGTACAGATATAAAGAGTATTAAATTAGCTCTCAAATGGCTCAAGAATCAACTCATTTGGATATAAATGAGTGAGATATGTCTAATTGAGTGAACAAAAGTCTATGCTGCGTTTTTCAAACCAGCCGTGTATAATTTGGATAAATCATGGTTTATTTCCCACTTTCAAGACAAATATTAATAGAAAAATATCAGGTAATCAATGTGAAAGCATGTTGATTTCAATCCATGAGAAATACAAGTTGTTGGACATGCATTTATGGCAAAATGCAGTAGTCAAAATTTTCAGTTCAATATTTAATGCAAGTTGTAAAATAAAGTTTGAATATTTCATATATGTATGTATAATGTATATACAATTTTCGTGAATGACATTTCAATATCATATATATGAAGCATATTATACATGTATATCATCACATAAATCAGAGATGTAATAGGATCAAACATATGGTGTAGTAGATTTCATGCAAAAATATAATTTTTCATGCAATATTGTAAAATTGTCATTTAAATACCGATCTAATGTGCTGAACTTGATTCAATCACGTATATAATATTTAAGCATATTAATCAAGTTTGAAATAACATTAAACAAGCAATGATGAGATATCACAAATATATACATATATTGGTCAAATTATCAAGATAAGCATATTGAGCATATTGAAAATATGTTTTCTCACTTTAAGCATATTGTAACAATATGTGAATTTTCAATTAATCATGTGTTGAACAATTCAATCACATGTGTCATGATATAATCAAATAATGATCATGTTCAAATTATAATATCATGAATGTATGCACTCTCAGTATGTATGTGTGCGCATCCTAATGAGTCAAGGTATATAATTTTTTCAAGTGTAACATCTTTTAGACTTAACCTTATAGACTTAATATTACCTAAGTCTCGTGATCTTCATATCGAGATTATACCTGCATTTCACATTTAAAATTCATAGTGGTTAGCACACGCAATGAATAATTGAATCTTAATACTTGTACTTAAGATATTACTTTGGTTAGTACACTCAATGTATGATTCAATCAAAACACATTGGAACATATAATTTGTGTTTAATGTGACATTATCATATCACTAATATTGACATCATCAAAACACATAGTGTGACATCATCATAAACATATATCAACAATCTCCCCCTTTTTGATGATGGCAATCCTTTGATGGATTGTCACACAAATTATATGAATAAGCTCCCCCTAAATATATGCATTATATAGAAAATATCAATTTAAGCATATATTGCATATTCAATCCATATGTCTCTCTCCCTTTGACATCATCAAAAAGATTTTAAGTATATAAGCTTGATGGGATGTAGAGATAGGATTGAGAGCGAAACAGAAATATCAATTGTTGGTAAGAATATTCCAATTTTTTTGATATATCAATTAAGCACATCAATTGGTGATACTTTCATATTCAATAAAAAATTAATCAATTTCGAGAAGATTAGAGAATTTTCACATGTAATGCTTATCCAATTGGGATTAAGCTCTCCCTTAATATAATACACTATAATTTAATCTTTGTAGAAAATCTCAAGCAATAATTCACATAATTATACTAATGAGATTTTGTGCTAAATCGATTTACTCCTTAAATAAATAATTATTGAAGCATGATGACATCAGAAGGCAATCGAATTCGGTCTTCACTCGTAGCCGTGCCCAGACTCATTCCAGGATGACATCAGAAGATAATCCTGAATCTCCCCGCACGACCGAAATGACTCAGATGAAAGAGACTATGAAGCTAATAATCGAGAAGTTCGATAAGCTAAACCAAGATTGAGAGAGGCCTATGATTCCGCCCAATGGAACCCCGGTGACTCTGCCCAGTTCTGAATCGCCTAATGGAAACCCTCCAAGCGCCGAGATGGAAAACTCAGTGCTGAATCTAAACCACGCTGGCCCAAACTTCGCGGCACCAGTCTACTATGGACCTCAGATGGGCCCTCATCACTTCGCCCATGGAGCACCAACATATCCCAACCCTGGGCATGTTTACCAGGCCTCACCCGATGGCCCGATCCCTTTTGCACTGCATATCCTCATTCATCCTGAGAAGGTCGTTGCTTCATCCGACAATCCGAATGCCAATCGTCTGGCCTCGACCACTGAAACTAAAAACAGAGAAGAGAATGGCCCTCCACCGACTTGGGTTTTGAAAATGGAAAAATTGGAAAAAACTATGGAAGAATGGCAAAAGGAGAAATTATTATAAAAATACTTAAGCCAGTTTTAGAAAAAGGAGTTGCCACCTAGTATTGAGTTTAAATGGTGTCTTAGGTCACCGGATTTTTCTTTTTGAAAACAATTTTAAAAAAAAAACCGCTTAAGTAAAATTTTGACTCCAAAAGTAACATAGTCCGACCAGATATACGTTTTAAAGGGTTCGGAGGTTAGTTACGCTCGAGGAAAGTGTTAGGCATCCCAAGACACCCGTCCAAAGACGGTACCTTATCCAATTAAGTCCAATTAAAATTTAAGTCTGAATGTTTTTATTTTATTTTTGAAATCCTACAAATATATATTGTTTTATTTTTTATTTTTAATTTTTTTTATATATATATTTTTTAACTTATGTAATGAATTTATATATTGAGGGAGGGGAATACTTATTCTAAGCATTTCAATCAGAGGGCGGGGAATTTTTCTCCACGTTTTGACCATCCATTATATTTGACAAAAATAAATAAATAAGTAAATAAAAAATAAACACACCCCCATACACACACCTCATACACATCGAGGGGAGTAATCTTCCTTCTAAATCTAAATCACTCCAATAGAAGGTGGAGAATTTTTCACCTCGTCTTGTCAGCACATTATATTTAACACAAGTTAAAGAAACATACGCGCACACACACTCACACGCATCGAGGGGAGTAATTTCCCTTCTAAACCTAAACCGCTCCAATGGAAGGTCGGGAGTTTTCCACTTCGTATTGTCAGTACATTATATTTAACATAAGTTAAAGAAACACACACACACACATACACTCACACGTATCGAGGGGAGTAATTTCCCTTCTAAACCTAAACCGCTTCAATGGAAGGTCGGGAGTTTTCCACCTCGTATTTTTAGCACATTATATTTAACACAAGTTAAAGAAACACACACACGCGCACACATGCGCACACACACACACACACATACACACACACACACACACTTAAGTTAGGTCAATTTATATATCGAGGGAATGATCTCCTTTTTAAACCTAAACCGCTTCAATGGAAGACAGGGATATTTCCACTTTGTTTTATCTACTCAAAAAAAAAAAAAAAAAAATTTAAAAATACAAAATCAAAATTTAGTATAATAAGGACTTATAAAAAAAAAATAAGAGTAAGATTTACAAAAGATAAAAGTTTACAATCTTAACTTGGAGATTTTTTTTTTTTTTTTCTTCCTTTTTCTTCTTCTTCTTCAAAAAATAAAATAAAATAAAAATAGTATTATTTTTTTTCAAGACTTCTCTAAAAAAAAAATTCAAAAATTTGTTCACTTTTCTCCTAAAAATTGTTGCCTAAAATTGCCTTCCCAATTTTTTTTTTTCAATCTTCTTTTCTTTGATGTTGTATTTATAGCTTAAGAGGTGCATGAATGATCTAGGGGACAAAGATCATTCAATTACCATGAAACAAGGGTAAAAAATGGTGGCAAATGAAGAAAAACCGTGCAAGAGTGATGGATGAATAGTGATTTTGGTGGAAATGGGTTGATCAAATTAAAATGACGAGATGGGTTGAAATGGATTGTGATTTTGGCCCAAACGGATTGAAAATGGGCTGGAAATGGATTGAAAAAAGAATGAGCCTAATTTAAATTGGATTTGGGCAAAAAACGGGCTGCATAATTGGCTGAAAATGGCCAGGCCCGCTGATCCGCGCACAATGCAAAACTGCACAGGAGTGGTAACTTCAAACGGATGTATTTTTCTCATACGAACTTCGATTTAGCTCTATAACCAGTCGTTGGAAAGCTTAGAGAGTCTAATTTCATATGCAACTTGTTTCATCTCCAAATTCAAACCGTGAATTTAGTTATGACTAAAAGAGTGGACAGTGGTCTTCATTCTAATGTCGAAACTCACGACTTTGATCCGTTTGATTTTCCCTTGCGCACTTAACTTCCAAAAATTGTGTTTTGATCCAAATCTTCAAATGACAAACACTGTTTTTTTCCTGTTTTTTTGTGTATTTTCTGAAATAAAACAAAAATAAATCATAGTGAAATAAAACAAAGTTAATTATAAAATAAAGTATAATATTTTTACGAGGCGGTCAAAAATGCCGTCTCTACAGCTGCCCCTCTTTGTCATGCGAGTTTCACTTGCTTGACAAAGATAAAAGGACATGTCATTTTGATCGCCTCATTTTTGGATTTTTCAAAACACATTTTTCATTTTTATTTTATATATATGCATATATATATATATATTGAAATTGTATACCAAAAAATGAAAATAATAAAAAAAAAAAGAAGACCCTTTTTAGGGCGTGATGGAAAAGGGATGGGGAATAGAATATGGATGATTTGCAACCGAACTCTACAAGGGTTGCCTACGTATCTAGATAGTGTCAAGAATCAAGTCACACGTAGTTCCACGGATGCCCATGGTGGGGCGAAAAAGGAATGCACAAGAGGATACTGGACTGAAAAGGTCCCAGAGGATTGGACTGGACTCGACATGAAAGTAAATATACCACCCTAAGCTGGTAGAGAGGAGTGACTCGACATGAAAGTAAATATACCACCCTAAGCTGGTAGAGAGGAGTGACTCGACATGAAAGTAAATATACCACCCTAAGCTGGTAGAGAGGAGTGACTCGACATGAAAGTAAACATACCACCCTAAACTGGTATGGAGGAGTAAACTCGACATGAAAGTAAACATACTACTCTAAGCTGGTAGGGAGGAGTGACTCGACATAAAAGTAAATATACCATCCTAAGCTGGTGGGGAGGCGTGACTCGAGATGAAAGTAAACATACCACCCTAAACTAGAAGGGAAGAATGACTCAACGTGAAAGGAAACATACCATCCTAAGCTGGTAAGGAGGAGTGACTCGACATAAAAGTAAACATACCACCTTAAGCTGGTAGGGAGGAGTGACTCGACATAAAAGTAAACATACCACCCTAAGCTGGAAAGGAGGAGTGACTTGAGATTAAAGTAAACATACCACCCTAAACTAGAAGGGAGGAGTGACTTGATGTGAAAATAAACATACCACCCTAAATTAGAAGGGAGGAGTGACTTGACATAAAAGTAAACATACCACCCTAATTTGGTAGGGAGGAGTAGACTCAACGTGAAAGTAAACATACCACCTTAATTTGGTAGGGAGGAGTAGACGTGAAAGTAAACATACCGCCCTAATCTGGTAGGGAGGAGTGATATAAGTGCGTAATCTTTGAAATGTGCCCTAGCCTGTAGCTGGGGCAAAGTTGGAGAACTGAAGTATAAAATGTGCCCCAGCCTGTGGTTGGGGCATGGATGATAGGACAAAGTATAAAATATTCCCTAGTTTGCAGCTGAGGCTAAATGGCCACCTTTGATGACTTGTGATTCCGTTTGAAGTTGTCACTCTTGTGCAATTTTGCATTATGCGTGGATCAGCAGGCCTGGCCATTTTTAGCCCATTTTGTAGCCCGTTTTTGACCCAAATCCAATTTAAATTAGGCCGATTCTGTTTTCAATCCATTTCCAGCCCATTTTTAGTCCGTTTGGGCCAAAATCACAATCCATTTTAGCCCATCTCCTCATTTTAATTTGATTAGTCCATTTCCACCAAAATCACTATTCATCCATCACTCTTGCACGGTTTTTCTTCATTTGCCACCATTTTTGACCCTTGTTTCATGGTAATTGAATGAACTTTATCCCCTAGATTATTCATGCACCTCTCGAGCTATAAATACAACATCAAAGAAAAGAAGAAGGTTGAAAAGTTTAAAGAGTCTAGTTTCATATGCAACTTGTTTCATCTCAAAATTCAAACCGTGAATTTAGTTATGTCTAAAAGAGTGGACAATGGCCTTCATTCTAGTACTGAAAATCACGACTTTTATCCGTTTGATTTTCCCTTGCGTACTTTACTTCCAAAAATTGTGTTTTGATCCAAATCTTCAAATAAGAAACACTTTTTTTTTTTTGAGTAAATAAAACGAGGTGGAAATAACCCTGCCTTCCATTGGAGCGGTTTAGGTTTAGAAATGAGATCATTCCCCTCGATATATAAATTGACCTAACTTAAGTGTGTGTGTATATATATATGCGTGTGTGTGTGTTTCCTTAACTTGTGTTAAATATAATGTGTTAACAATACGAGGTAGAAAACTCCCGGCCTTCCATTGGAGTGGTTTAGGTTTAGAAGAGAAATTACTCCCATCGATGCGTGTGAGTGTGTGTGTTTCTTTAACTTGTGTTAAATATAATATGCTGACAATACGAAGTGGAAAACTCCCGGTCTTCTATTAAAGCGGTTTAGGTTTAGAAGGGAAATTACTCCCCTTGATGTGTGTGAGTGTGTGTGTGTGTGTGTTTCTTTAACTTGTGTTAAATATAATGTGCTGACAAGACGAGGTAGAAAACTCCCGACCTTCCATTGGAGCGGTTTAAATTTAGAAGGAAGATTACTCCTCTCGTTGTGTGTGTGTATGGGTGTGTGTTTATTTTTTATTTTCTTATTTATTTATTTTTGTTAAATTTAATAGATGGTCAAAACGTGGAGGAAATAACCCAAGCTGTGGAAGAAGTTACCCATAGAGTTAAGGTCCACCTTGGTCTTCAAGAGAATAAAGATATTTGGACGGTGAGAAGTGACCAGATCTTTAAAAAAATTCTTAAAATTTGAGTTGCTTGCACTTTTGCAATTCCTAGATAAAATCTTCATGGATAGAAAAGCTGATAGGGCAGAGAGGGAATCAGAACTTTGAATACCTAGGAGTAGTTTGCACCTCCTGAGATTTTGATCCAATGCCTTGATTGGTTCCGCAAATAACTTCAAGAATGGGGGTTGAAACCTCCCGGAGTCTATTACCCTTGCCACTAGTCTGGCCGATTCTATCATCCAAAATATATCAAGATGATGAATAATCTCCTCTTCCTACTCTAGGAATAGGGAGAACGGATTTTTCAAAAGAAGGGAGGGTTTTTGATCTACCATAAGTTGGTCTAAGGTTGATATCAAGTGGAGGGGGATTATCAGGAGTGGTGAAAGAAGTGTTTAGGGCAGGAGTAAGGTGGGAGCGAAGAGCATTCGTAAGGGAGAGATGAGAAGGAAGAGAAATGGCTAAAGAGAAAAAATTGTTATGAATAGGAGAAATTTTTCCCGGGTCCGCAACAATATTTGAGGTCTGTTACACACCAAGACAAACTTGTGCCTTAATCGAGGACACATCAACCAAAGAGGGAACAACCATACCTGTGGGCGTGTTAGACGAGGTCGGATCATGAGAAGGCGCGTCAGACAAGGTGGGGCTGTGACTGGCACGCCAGACGAGGAATGGACAACGACTTTCAGTCTGCAAAAGCTGGACGTCGAACAGTGCTGGCGCAACAGGCGCAACAGCTGAGGAAAACCTCTGCGGAACACGTGTCCGCGCAGTACTATTGGCATGAAGAATTCTTCCTGACTCATTGTTAATTTTTAATCCACCAAGGCATTCTCGGATCTGGAACCAGAACTTGTCATCTTCCTTGGGGAATTTTTCCCCAGCTTCTCATGATAATTTTTAAAACTAGAGACCATAGATTTAGCAGCTTGAGTCTTATTTTTCTCTTGAATAGCATTTAATATAGCCGGTTCATTTAGAACTTTTCTATTAGGGTCATTTCTAGTATATTCTTTTCCTCTGGATAGAGGAATTACCCTGTTCCGTATCACCATAATTGTAAACAAACTTATTAGGCTGTTTAATCGGTTCATTAGGTTTTGGCTCATCATGTTAAACTTTCTGATTTTTTTAACAAAAGCCAAGGCCCAAATTTTGAATCGTCCTTAGCTTCCAAAGTGCTATTCGGTTCCAGTACCTCAGGCACCTCATCATTCAAGCTAGTGCCAATACCAGAATTTGGAGCATTATAAGCAATACCGGACAAATTATCGTTACTTCCGCCTACCAGCAGATTTCTCGCCGGACCTTTGGGCTCCTGCGACTTGGTCTCGCTAATTGCCCCAAAGGGGCAGAAATTTGCTGTATGATTAATTCTACCACATGAATAACATATGACATGAATACTCTCATACTCTATTCTATATAATCTCCCTTGTAATTCAAACTTTGGAATTAAAGGTTTATTAAGATCAATTTCAACACAAATTCTAGTAAACTTAACTCAAACAGACGTTGCTGTGTTCCCATCCATTTTAATAGGTCTACCTAGGGCCTTACCAATAGAAAATGGAATTGGAGGCTCAAAAAATTCAACAGGGAGTTCAAGGAGCCTTATCCAAACTGTCGTACGTGAATCCCTTGCATCCTCTGGTTGAAAATTGGGTTCCCATTTCCTTATCGTTAGGTAATGGTCCATAATCACCCAAGGTCCTTCCGTTAGAACTCGATGAGCATCCGAAATCCTGTCAAATTTAACTAGGAAGAGTCAATACCTTAAATCAGTTAGTTCAAACTCACCTTGGTTCCGGAGCTTCGAATGACTGAGCCATAGGCTCCTGCAAGGGCCGCTCCGAAGGACCTTTTGTCGGCGTTACACTCGTCATTTCCATGTCTTTAGTTGGCTTAGGTGGAGCTTCAACCTCCATGGATTCCACATAATTAGAATGAAGATCATGCTTAACTTTTTTTGTGCTTCTTGAAAGACAATTTTCTTCTGCTTTCGAAATCCCTTGGGAGAGATTCTCTCTCTCTAGGGTTGACATTTTTTGCCTAGTCATCTACTTATATAACGGTTGATCTTATAAACTCATCTGTATAATAACTCAAGACTAATTTTATATTTAAGACAATTTTGAACATTAGATGGTTGGAGATATTTGTAACGCTTGATTTAGATTTTGTTTAGAAGTTAAATAACAAACTCTCAACAGAATATCGTTTCATGATTAGTGTATTTAATGTATTGAATTAGCACAAAATATATACTAGTGTATTAAAAAAAGTAGACTATCGTACCAAGAGCTGTTAGTCCGGTTGACAATGGGAGTTGTCTCATTTCATTGTCAAGCAGGGATTGACTCTACTGGGGAGAACTCTAGGAATTAAATTTTGAATTTAATTCTGAATGTCCGTGGGGGTAGTGCTCCCTTAAGCTTGTCCGGAGAGGTGAGTAGTTGAGGTGCTCGTAAGTTGGACATGACACACCTTACCGTACCCCCCCCCCCAAAAAAAGAAAAGAAAAAGAAAGTGGACTATTGTACGATCACATGAGTTATGACCCTAGAAGGCTGGATATGCATAGGGAGGTTATTTCCATGTGTTACAAGCCCAGGCTGCATCTAAGGCACCTGGGGGACCCTCTATTCCATGAGACCTTATTAATTATGTCAATGTGAACACTAGATACTTATCTCCTATTTTCTCTTCATTTGCCCTCCTCCCCAACTTATAGCATTTGTTATTTAAAAATTATTGTTTATCATAAGCTTTTTATAGGTCAGTAAATTGTTAAGTGTTCAATTATCTTAGTTGATGTAGTTTATTTGTTAACAGATGATTTCTTTTTTCTTTTCTTTTCTTTTTTCATTAAAAATTGAGATCATATTATCTAACTCCAGAAAGGTTCAAGAGTTTCAGTTGTTGTATGATTGTTGATTTTTTTTTTTTTTTTTATATTTTCATGGATAATATATACAAAAACATTCATTTTTACTTGATACTCCAATATTCTCCAAAAAATATAATGAATATTAAATAGTCTATATATAGAATTGTTAATTATTTACCCAAAAGATAGGTTAATGAACATCTATTAGGTTAACTGAGATTATTAAATTGTAAAATTTGTTACTGGAGGTCAATTTTAATTTCTTATATAATTTCGGCAGCCAAGGCAATAAATGCATGTTTATTAGCTGAATAAATTTGGCAATCTCATTAATGCTGATCAATCGTTTCAGTACATATGAGCATAACGGGGAGAAGAAGAATATGGCGGTAACACAGTTTGAACCAGCTGATGCTAGGCGATGCTTTCCCTGTTGGGATGAACCTGCTTGTAAGGTGCGTATAAATCTATGCATATCTTCTTGTTCTTTTGCTTTATAATTTGAGGCTGGTTAAATGAAGTGTTCCCATAAACATGAAGTGTTCTTTTGTGCGCAGGCTACGTTCAGAATTACATTGGAAGTCCCAGCTGAACTAGTAGCACTTTCCAATATGCCTGTTGAAGGAGAAAATGTGAATGGAAATCTTAAGACGGTTCTTTATCAGGAATCGCCAATCATGTCAACGTATTTGGTGGCAGTTGTTGTTGGGCTGTTTGATTTTGTTGAAGATCATACACCTGATGGTATAAGCATAAAGCTGTCTTAAGCCATCTCTTGTTCTTATATGTGTGCTGAAAAACCTTGCTTTTGTTTTTCGGTTAATTAGTTTCAATACTATGCAGGAATTAATGTTCGTGTATACTGTCAAGTTGGCAAGGCTAATCAGGGAAAGTTTGCTTTGGATGTTGCTGTTAAAACGCTTGGACTATACAAAGAGTATGTTTCATTATGTCTTTCGGATTCACTAAGGGTATGTTCGGTTGGAAACTTGGAAGGATGGAAAGATGGAGGGAATAGAAAAATGAAAGGATAATATCTCTTGTGAAAGGAAAATTATTTTTCCTCTTGTTGTTGGGTTGAAGGGATGTAAAAAGAGCATAATATAAGATTTCATGTTTGGTTAAGGGAAAAAAATGAGAGGAAGAAAAATTATTCAAGTATAAATCAACGATGTTTTTAGAAAAATATTTGGTTCTCATTTGTCATTTGAATTTTAGGTACTTTGAGGTGCCTTATTCACTACCCAAATTGGACATGATTGCAATACCTGATTTTGCTGCTGGTGCAATGGAGAATTATGGCCTTGTTACGTACCGTGAAACAGCCTTGCTCTTTGATGAAAAACACTCTGCAGCTTCAAACAAGCAGAGGGTGAGATTTGCTTTCTGGAAGTCATTTTGGGAACCACAATTCGGTTTATGTTAATATCTTGAATATGTTTGTATGTATATATTGCAATTTGCACTATTATGCTGTTGGAGCTTTATGAATGGAGATCACTATTTTTTTTAAGAAGACAAATAAAAAGATTAATTTTTTCCTTGGAGAAAGAAAAAGGGCATTTTGGTGACAAGATAATTGGGTCCCACAGGAGAAATGCCAAAAAAGTGGGGTTTTTCATTAAGAAAAAAAAAATATTGTTTATGTTTCATATTGATTGGGCTTGACCATGGGTTTCACTTAATATCAATCTTTGAAAGTGTGTTTTTGTCCAAAAATCTGTTAATAATAATGTCAAGTGGCTTCTTTTCAGGTTGCAACTGTTGTTGCCCATGAACTTGCACACCAATGGTTTGGCAATCTTGTGACAATGGAATGGTGGACGCATTTATGGCTGAATGAGGGATTCGCAACATGGGTATATGGATTAGTTCTTAAGTGCAAGGTTAAAATCTAAGGAAACCGTTTTAGCAATTTGTTTCTATTCAGGTGAGCTATTTAGCTACCGATGGCTTGTTCCCAGAATGGAATATTTGGATCCAGTTTCTTGAAGAAAGTACCGAGGGTCTTCGGTTGGATGGGCTGGCAGAATCGCACCCCATTGAGGTAGATAAGCTATAATCCATTTGTTGTTGTAATTTTTTGGCCTGTACGCTGGAACCAAGTGCTGCCTTAATTTTTTCTTTGTTTGCTTTAATTTGTTTCTTGACGCTTCTTTAAAACCTGCTTCTCTTTTCAGGTAGAGGTTAATCATGCTGGGGAAATTGATGAGATATTTGATGCAATAAGTTACAGAAAAGGTGCATCTGTCATTCGGATGCTGCAGAGCTATCTTGGTGCTAAATGTTTTCAGGTCATTCATTTTAATATTTTACTTTCGCTCTCTTTTCTAATCAATGATATTAAATGTTATATATATATATATAAGTGAGGTTATTTTATTGAGACAACCGACCAGGCACAAAATTTCAAAAAGAAACTGGGGAATGAAAGTATATAAAAGTAAAAGAAATCAATTAAGAAGCCATTTAGCCCTCGAGGAAGGGATCAATCCCAGCCTTCCAAGCTAAGAATCACTAAAATGGATTTAAAAAAGGTACGAAAAGAGGGATCAAGCCCAACCTTCCAAGCTAAGAATCACTAAAATGGATAAAAAAGGTACGATAGGAAGCAAATATGGTTAGGATGCGGAAAATGTTAACTATATTATATATACGGCAAATTTATTTTTTATCCTATTGCAAGAATTTAATCTATTTTTAATTCCATGTTTTGAATAATAAGTTTTTCAATTTTTTTTTTTTTTGATAAAAGAACGTTTGGAATGAGTCCCACCCTAAGTTTCGGGGGCACCTATTGTCACATTTTTTCAGACATGTTATGTTTCCATTTCCATTTTTATTAAAAATAAAATAAAATCAAGAATTCGGGATAGTGTTATGTAACAATGAGTTACATTCTCCTAAAATATAACTCAATAGTAGAAACAATTTATAATGTAGCTACAAATTATTCTGTAACGATGCCTATTTATAATGAACCTGCACTGTTATAGTTGTTTCTCTTTGTACATAAATGTAACATGCTATTAGATTGTTACATTTGATTCATAGACTTTTCTAAAAAAATTGATACCTGTTAAGATTAAATGGTGGAATTATATTATGTTTTCCTAATTTATTACAACGACATGCATTCATTGAAAGTTGTTACACCCAATCCTCTATAATTAAAGGAATCAAGTACATTATAAAATGATATTTAAGGGTTCGAACATAAAAGTTCAGTGGTATGATGGTCAACGAGATCAGCTCTAAAGTTGCATAAACTGATAAGTTTAAAAATGGATAACTGACATCTATTGGGAGTGGGGGTCAATCTCCCCTATATATAATCATATAAATTAAGTTAATTAATCTTTACTCTAAATAGAGTTATCACAAATTTAAATAATAAATAAAAAAACTCTACTAGCATTAACTGATACCATGCTATAATACCCCATAATTCACTAGTTTCCTATTTAATTTTAGAGAGGGACTTGTTTGATCTTCATATAGCTTGGCTCATCCATCTTCGCTTGTCCCGCACATACTCACGTGTCCAAGAAGTATCCAAAATATAAATTCAATATGAAATTTTAGGGGACATATTTAGGCCTGTAAGATGCATGTCCAGATGTGTCATGTTATACTTTGTCTTACTCGAGGTGTTTGTAAGTTCCAGCTACCTCACACATTCATAAAGAACCCTCCTGAAATTTTAATTTCAAAAGAGGCGAGCATGGTTCACTTGATCAGCATTAAAAAGAACACACTCATTGGTGTGGATGGAAGAGTTATTTGTTCATTAATCTCTATAATTTCCAGTCCTTGTCAACCCAAAACAGTTCATCACCAAGGCACTTAAATACCTGGGAGTCTGGGACTACCGGTTTTTTATTTACAAGTGGAGAGCCAGACTTGCATAGTGGCCCTAGGAAAAGGATCACTTCACAAGTGTGGGTTCAAAGGGTCTTGTCTTGGAAAGTTTCGGTTATTGAATGAAAGGGTTACCTTGTATGCTTGCTTGCATGGGCCATGGAGCAATAATATGAATGACACTGAATATGTCACTAAACAATCGACACATTAACATGAAAAATCTTAACCAAGTATGATCTATAAAAGTGAACTTTTCAACTAAGTACGGCAGATGCAATATGGAAAAGAGCATACATATTCTATTAGGGAATATAAAAATGTAGTTTCAGATGTAATGAGATATCGTTTATGCTTAATGTAGAGGCCTGACTGATGCTAGTTGTTTGTCAACTGATGCTTCTATATTATTACTTTTGCTCTTGATATACTTCTTCTTTCACTTCTTTATTTCATAATTTATCACTAATATGTTAATTTTTCTACCTTATTTATGCTATTAGAGGGCACTTGCTTCGTACATAAAAAGATATGCTTGCTCAAATGCAAAGACTGAAGACTTATGGTCTGTCCTTGAGGATGAATCGGGTGAACCTGTGAAAAAGCTTATGAATTCGTGGACAAAGCAACAAGGTTACCCTGTTGTCTCTGTTAAAGTCAAAGATCAAACATTGGAGTTTGAGCAGGTTTTCTTTCAACTGACTTCTACATTTCATTACTTTTGTTGCTCAATAAACCTCTTAAAAATGGTGAACCATTTATTTATTTTTTTATAAAAATTAACTAATAATTAATTTTTATTCCAATGGCAGTCGCGATTCTTGTCAAGTGGTACCCAAGGAGATGGCCAATGGATTGTTCCGATAACACTATGTTGTGGCACATATGAGGCTCAAAAAAGCTTTTTACTGCAGACAAAATCTGAAGCACTTGATATAAAGGAATTCTTGGGCTGTTCGATATCCAAAGGGAATGGAGGCCATAGTGATGGGAACAATTCAACATGTGGTTGGATAAAACTTAATGTGGACCAAGCAGGTTTCTACAGGGTGAAATATGATGAGGACCTATCTGCTAAACTTAGACATGCAATAGAGAGAAAATGCTTGTCAACAGCAGATAGATATGGTAATTTTTTTGAAATTTGACTAAGCATGCTGTTGATGGTCAATCGTAGGCGTTAATCCAATATTCTTTTTTCAACAGGAATTCTGGACGATTCATTTGCTTTGTGCATGGCATGCCAGCTGTCTTTGACTTATTTGCTTACTCTAATGGGTTCTTACAGGGAGGAATGCGATTACACTGTGCTGACTAACTTGATTAGTGTAATGTTCACCACCACATTTTGATTTGTTTTGTTTTACATACAAACTTGTTCCTAATTTCATCATTTTCCCCTTGCAGATAAGTTACAAAATTGCAAGAATTGCCTCTGATGCTGCTCCTGAATCACTGGACTCAATTAAATTATTTTTCATCAAACTTTTCCAACATTCTGCAGAGTACGTACCTGACTAATTAATGACTTCATTATCTTAATGGCATCGGTTTAAATTGCTCTGGTGGTTCCTATAACACAGTCTGAGGCGATTGGGTAGGACAAACCAGCAAGATGCATGGAATGTCATTGAACCATTAAAAAGCTTTCGACTCATTAGAAATTAACTCATTTTCCATAAAATATTTCCAAATGTCCAATTAATGATTCTGATCACAATGCGAACTTTACAGGTCATAAAGATATTCCGCCAAAATAGAGTGAGTGAGTGTTGTATGCTTTGTTTCTATCTGAAATTCGATAGTTAGCAATCACAATAGCATTATAGAAAATGGTAGTGTCACACTAGTGTTTTATTTCATGTGTTTAGGAAGCGACTTCATATAAAAGGAAAAACAAAACAATAGCTAAGTTTATGTCCTAGTTAAGTAGGGACTGCTGCATGAATTTGTTTGCACCCAAGTACATGTTCTAGGGCAATGTTATACGAAATGCGGTTTGCTACAGTAGGTGATACGTTAGTGATATAGGTATGCAGTACACGAGAGTTAGGCTTCTCTGGTACATTTTTTTGGTACACTATAGGTTTTGGTATTTTAGTTCTAATCGCATTTGAAACTCTTATATTATGTTAAATAATAGGGAAAATTATGTTTTTGGTCCTTAAAGTATGGCATAGGTGTCTACGTGTTCCCTGATGTTTATCAAATTGCATATTTGATACCTCAAGTTCCACAATTGTTTCAATCCTGGCAAATTGACAATGTTGTTAATGATTTTGGACGGAAAATGTGTTGTGCTCAGCATGTGGCCTTCTAATGGAGATATGATGCAGCGGCTTGCTAGATTTCGCTCTAACTTGTGTTCTCACAAATGAGAAGAGAAATGAACAAGCTTTCAAAGAGAACTATAAATGAGAAAACGAAGAATGTTGATTGATAGTTGATGATTCACACCTTACAAAGGGGGTATTTATAGCCTCCCCAAAATGATACACACCACACAATAAACAAGTAAAAGTACTTAGACCCACTACTTAAATTAAATATCCTTACCTACTTCTAATACCCCACTTACATAACTTGTTACTTAAATTAAATGACCTTACCTACTCCCAAAACCTCACTTACCTAACTTAATGATGTGAGCAATGACATCAATTTATTGGGCTTGGATAATGGATAGATTATTGGACTCTTAGGAAACAAAATATTGGTCTGCTGGATTTTTTTTTTCTTTTTTTTGGGGCTGCTGTTTGGACTGCTGAATTGCTGCTGCTGCATCAGTTCTCCCTCTCTTGAAAACAACTCGACCTCGAGTTGGTCAAGGTATTGGTTCTGGACCATGGTACTCGTACAAGTCTTGAACATTGAAAGTTTTAGAAATGGCATAACTTCCTGTTAGATCAACGATATAAGCATTATCATTGATCTTTTGAAGGATTCGGAAGGGTTCAACTTTCTTTTGCTTAAGCTTATTGTACTCCCCAGTTGGAAGTCGTTCTTTATGCCAATGAACCATCACAAGATCCCCTTCAGCAAATGTCTTGTACCTTCTGTGTTTGTTAGCGTTGGCCTTGTACCTTGTAGCAGAATCTTCCAGCTTCTTCTTGACTTCCCCGTGGATGTTGGCTACTTTGTCGATCAAATGGTCAGCAATGATGTTGATACTTGGAAGCTTTGGTAAAGGAACCAGGTCCAATGGAGGGCGAATGTAGACAACTTGAAAAGGAGATTTATCACTGGAACGATTTGGAACATTGTTGTAAGCGAACTCAGCTTGTGGTAAAACATTATCCCATTGCTACGGATTTTCTTTAATCAAACATCGTAGATATTTCCCAGTGTTTGATTGGTGACCTCGGTTTGACCGTTTGTCTGTGGATGACATGTGCTACTATATTGCAAAGACGTATCGAGTCTCTTCCATAGAGTTCGCCAAAAGTGACTGAGGAACTTTCGATCGCGATCAGAGGCTATGGTTTTTGGTAAACCATGTAGATTCACAACCTCTCTGAAGAACAATAGTGCAATATGAGTAGCATATGAAATCTTCTTGCAAGGAATAAAATGAGCCATTTTAGAAAAACAATCTACCACAACAAAGATAGAATCCGAACCTTGTGTTCGTGGTAGTCCCAAAATGAAATCCATAGACAAATCTACCCAAGGAGCATCAGGGATAGGAAGTGGCATGTACAATCCGGTATTCTGGGCTTGTCCTTTCGTAATTTGGCAGGGATAACAACGTTTGACAAACTTCTCAACGTCATGTTTAAGATGCGGCCAAAAGTATCGAGCTTCCACCAATGAAATGGTTTTGTCTTGTCCCATGTGTCCTCCTAATCCTCCAGCGTGCAGCTCTTGAATGATATGGTCTCTAAGGGATCCTCGGGGAATACATAAACGATTTTCAAAGAATAGAAAACCATCATGTATTTGATGTTTGTCTGCAACTCCGTTCGTACGATTCTGTCATTCTTTCTTGAAATCTTCATTATCTGCATACAAATCCTTCAAGTAATCGAAACCGATTATTTCACTCCGACAGCAGTTAATAGCATAACTCGTCGACTCAATGCATCAGCAACTTTGTTCAATTGGCCTAACTTGTGTCTGAGGGAGAAAGTAAACTTCTGGATGTAGGCAATCCAACGAGCATGCATGCGGTTGGCTTTGGAACAATTTTTGAGAAACTTGAGAGCCTAACGATCGGTGTTGAGGATGAACTCCTTCTTTACTAGGTATGACTCCCAATATTGCAATGTGCGAACAACCGCATACAATTCTTGCTTATATATTGACCATTTTTGTCGTGCTTCACTGAGTTTCTCACTGAAGAAAGCTATTGGTTTCATCTCTTGAGACAAAACTGCTCCAATTCCTACTCCCGAAGCATCACAATCAACTTCAAAAATCTTGTCAAAGTTTGAGAGTGCAAGTACCCGTGCACTCATCAGCTTCTCCTTTAAAACTGCAAAGCTTTGTTCTGCCTTTTCCGGCCAAACAAGTTTTTTTTTAAAAACAATCTGTCAAGGGTGCGGCGATGGTGCTAAAGTTCTTCACGAAACGCCTATAGAATGTTGCTAGGCCATGAAAACTTCAGACTTTTGTAATTGTCTTTGGTGTAGGCCACTTGCGAATAGCTTTCACCTTCTCTTGATCAACCTTGATTCCATCTGAACTGCTAACAATGCCCAAGAAAATTAGGCTGTCTGTCACAAAGCTGCATTTCTTCAGGTTGACATACAACTTATTATCCCGTAATGCTTCAAAGACCCTTTCTAAATATTGCAAATATTGCAGGTGTTCCTCCTTGTTTGGGCTATAGACCAAGATATCGTCAAAGTGAACAACGACGAACTTTCTAATGAAAGGTTGGAATACCTAATTCATTAGCCTCATGAAAGTACTTGGAGCATTAGATAGACCAAATGGCATAACTAGCCACTCGTACAGTCCTTTGTGAGTTTTGAATGCCATCTTCCATTCATCACCTAGAGGAATACGAATCTGATGGTATCCGTTTGGCAGATCAATTTTGGAAAATACTTTTGATTCCCCCAATCTATCAAGCATATCTTCCAATCTCGGAATAGGAAGCAGATATCGTATCTTAATCTTGTTGATGGCGTGACTATCAACGCACATCCTCCAACTCCCATCTTTTTTTGGCGTTAGCAGTGTCGGTACAGCTACAGGGCTCATGCTTTCTCGAACCATGCCTTTCTTAAGGAGATCTTCAACTTGTCCTTGCAGAATATTATATTCTTTGAGACTCATGCGGTAGTGTGGCAAATTTGGTAAGCTTGCTCCTGGGACAAGATCAATATGATGCTGAATATCTCTCATTAGCGGAAGTCCACCAGTTAGTTCATTGGGAACAACATCACTGAACTAGTAGAGGCTAAACTAGATCTGGCACATGTTGCGAGACAGAAGTTTCCTTCGGCACCAAAAGGAGGTTGGTTTTGGCCTTTGAGCATTTTGGGATGTTTGGTTGCTTCATCGGAACAAGAATAATCTTTACGTTGTCTTTGTAGAATGCGTAAGTATTATTTCTGCCATTGTGTGCGGTATTCAAATCGAATTGCCACGATCGCCCAAGTAACATATGATAAGCGTCCATATCCACAACATCGCACAACATCTCATCTTTGTACTTGCTAATGGAGAAAGGAATGAGGCATTGCTCTGTCACCCTTGTTTCACCAACATCTTTGATCTACCCAATACGATACGGAGATGGATGTGGTTGAGTTGGCGGCTGTAATTTGTCCACCATAGTTTTGACACTATTTTCGCTATTGCTGCTGTCAATGATGAGATCGCATACACGTTGGCTAACCATGCACCTGGTTTTGAAGATGTTGTGTCGTTGGATATCTTTTTCCTTCTTCGGGGTATACATTAGATAAGATCTTCTGGTTCGTCTTCCTTCTCGTACTCATTATCTTCCAGGTAAACTTCTTCCCCCTCAATGTCATCATCATGGGTGGTCAAATTGATCGGTTTTCTTTGACGACATTGATTGGAGTAGTGACCTCCTTGTCCGCAATGACAACATTTGTTTTCTCTGGGAACTGCGTAAGGGTTGTTGGAATTGGGCTTGTTGGCCGGTTCTCTTTGCGGTCGTACAATAAGTTGAATTTGTGACGAGTTGGGCCTAGGTTTCTCGTCAAGTGGTTTTGCTATAGCTTTACCTTTGCCCAAGTCCGATCTTGGCGGTAGTACCGAAGATGACATTGGATCATGGTTTCCCCTTTTTTTGAGTTGAGCCTCTATCTTCAAGGCAAGTTGAATAGCACTAGACAGAGTACTATGGGATTGCTTGAATACTTCGTCTTGAATGTTGGCACGAAGTCCATCAATGAACCTCGAGATCTTCTGGCTTTCTAATTCCCGGATGTCTACACGAGCAGCAAGTTTGTGGAACTCGGTAACATACTCAGGTACTATTCGGTATGCTTGACAACAATGTTGATAGCGGTTGAGAAGCGTTTGTTGATAATTCAACGGTAGAAAGTGCTCTTTCATCAACTGCTTCATGCGCCTCCAAGTTCGAACTTTGTTCTTTCCTTGTCGGATATGTGTGGCCTGTAATTGATCCCACCACGCTAGTGCCCCTCCTTTAAGTCGATAGGCTACCAACTTGACCTTCACTTGTTCTTCGGTTTCCCAATAGTCAAAGAACTTCTCCACTTCAGCTAATCAATCAAGAAAATCTTCAATCACGAACAAGCCATCAAATTGTGGAATCTCAATCTTCATATGTTAGTCGTTTTGTTGAGGTCTTTGATTGTTTCACGGTGGAATAGGTTCTTCATCATCTTCGCTGGAATCTTCATTTCGGAAAAGTTGATTTTTGTGTAGTCTGAAATTTTGAACAGGATGAGCTTCGTCAAATTGTGGAATCTCAATCTTCATACGATAGTCGTTTTGTCAAGGTCTTTGATTGTTTCACGGTGGATTTGGTTCTTCATCATCTTCACTGGAATCTTCATTTCGGAAAAGTTGATTTCTGTGTAGTTTGAAATTTTGAACAGGACGAGCTTCGTCATGTTCTTGTTGTCAGGTGTTATTGTTCCGTCTACCCAGGAGTTGGGTAATCATTGCTTCCAAATTCTACAATCTGTCACATAGTGCATCCACCGATTCTTGTGTTGCAAGCCCCGGATTTTGCTGGCTAGATTCTCCATCTGTCATTTTTTTTGTTTTTGTATTTTTTTTCTTTTTCTTTTTTGCTTTTTTTTTGCTTTTATTTTTTTCTCTAATTTTTTTTTTCTTCGGTTTCAAGGTGGTGGTTTGGGAATGGAATTGGGTTTGGGAATGGAATTGGTGGGTAATAAGTTTAGAAGGACGATGCGGTGTTGGTATGTGGATCAAGACAATATAGCGGTGGTGAGGTGGTATATGGATATAGTGAGTGGTGGTATTGGATCGGGTGATAGGGGTGGTGAATATATAGGAATTAGGTAGTTGAAGCAGGATTTTTTTTATTTTTTTTTATTTTTTTAAGAATAGAAATGGTGTATGGGAATGGAAATAAAAGTGATGATGAAGATAGAGTGATTCGGGATTACCTTGGAGGTTTGAAGGGTGATGGTAACCATGAAAGCTCCGCCTGATCCAATGGAAAGCTCTGATGACCAGTTGACGCAACGGCTCGCTAGATTTTGCTCAAACTTACGTTCTCACAAATGAGAAGAGAAAAGAGAACTATAAATGAGAAAACTAATTGATGATTGATGATTCACACCTTACAAATGGGGTATTTATAGTCTCCCAAAAATGATAAACACCACACAATAAACAAGTGAAAGTACTTAGACCCACTACTTAAATTAAATATCCTTACCTACTTCTAATATCCCACTTACCTAACTTTCTACTTAAATTAAATGACCTTACCTACTCCCAAAACCCCACTTACCTAATTTAATGATATGAGCAATGAGATCAATTTATTGGGCTTGGATAGTGGATAGATTATTGGACTCTTAGGAAATAAAATATTGGGCTATTGATTTTTTTTTCTTTTTTTGGGCTGCTGTTTGGACTGCTAAATTGCTGCTGCTGCATCGGAATATTTTTCTCATTTCATCACTGATCACTTTATTAAACCTAAGATGTCGTGTTTCCCTAACCAGGATTCAAGATTCTCTCATTCTTTAGGCAAATCACTGTCAGGAAAATGTTAGGGGAAAACATCTTAGGTTTAGCGGAGTGATGAAATGGCGAAAATAGCCCCATTAAAGATCATGTGCTGAACAATACCCATTTTCCATCCAAAATCATTCAGAACATTTTTAATTTTTCGAAACAAATGTAAAACTTGAAGGAGCAAATGTGCAATTTGACAAACCTCAGGGTTCATATAGACACCCACCCATACTTTTGGGATCAAAAATATAAATTTTCCTAAATAATATATATTTCTAAAGCTCAAAAACCATATAATAAACACAATCAGCTTCACCCTTCCTATACTTATTCCCTTTCTATAATTAATTTGGCCAATTTGCACTTTACCCCCCTGTGATTTGGAAATCGTTACTTATCCCCCTGTGGTGAGATATTTGTTGCACTTACCCCCCTATATCAGGGGTAAGTGGTTTAAAAATTTAACCACAGGGGGTTAAGTGGAGATTTTCAAACCACAGGGGGGTAAGTGCAAATCGGTCAAACCACAGGAGGGTAAAGTTTAATTAACCCTTAATTTTAATTATAATATTAAATAATCTTTTATTTTCAAAGAAACAGGGGTAGTTTTTTCCTTTTATTTCTCGTTTATTTTGACTAATTCTCCTTTTCAAATTCATTTCAATTGTAATATTAATGGCAATCTTCTATTTCCTAATAGATATGGATACACACTTCCCTTCCATGAAATCTACTTGTTTCTAAAGATAAACCGACTGCCAACCTTCTCGTCTTCCAAAGATCAATTTGTAGGCCCTAGTTCTCTCAAATAATAAAATAGTTGTCTCATCCTCTTCACAAGAAAACCTCTTCCAAAGATCAATCTGTAGAACATACCCGTCAAGCTTTTGGTTAGATGTGCTTGGCATATCTGAAGATTTGAGACAATATCCCAAGAATCTATTCAAATAAAATCTTCTATTTGCTCAATACCAAATCAGGTACGCCGTATTTGGGGAATCGGTACGCAAACAAACCCGATTTGAGTTGGAGCAAACTGATTTTCAGTTTGTTGCGTGTTTGGCAAATTCATGCAACTCTATTCTTGGTCTATTGGCCGTTCTTTATTTTTTATGCTATCTTGGTCATTAATTATCTCTTCGAAGTTCGCTTAGGTCTGCTGTCTACCTATCCCCCTAGATGCCCAGGTTTGCTATGTACATGTGAAAATATCTAAATAAATGAATAGGACAAGTGAAAATCTAATTTCAGTGTCATGTAAAAAGTTTGCCAAATTTCAAGTTTTGAACACTTAGATTGTTGGTATATATTGAGATGTAAAATTTCAGAATGATGTCAAAAGGAGTGTGAAAATATAACTTCAAGATTACGTACAAATGTTTGCCGATTTTCAAGTTTTGAATGATTTGATTAAGAGTTGCTTGAATTCGCCGAGCACGCAACGAATTGCGAATCCATTCACGCGAACACAAATTGGGTTGGTTTGTGTACCGATTTGCCAATTAGGGCATACCTGATTTTATATTGAGCAGCAAGAAGACTGATTTGAATAGATTCTCGGGATATTGTCTCATATCTTCAGATTTACTCCATTGTAGTTTGATACTAATGTGATTTGATTTGAAAGAGATTCGTCAGTACTTGTTGAATAGAATCGAGAAGAAATTGAAGAGATTTGCGGCTTGGATTCAATTTTGAAGAGATTTGTGAAAAAATGACTAAAAGCTTGACGACTAGCGGGCTAGGGTTTTATTGTGAAGAGGATGATACAACTGTTTCTATTATTTGAGACGACTAGGCTTACCGATTTATCTTTGGAAGATGGGGAGGCTAGTGGTTGGTTTATCTTTGTAAACAAATAGAATTAGTAGAATTGGGAAGGAAAGTATGTATCTATATCTATGGGAATAGAAGATTGCCTTTAATATGACAATTAAAATTTAATTTGAAAAGGAGAATGAGTCAAAACTAAAAGGAAACTACTACATTTTTGGAAATAACTTATATTATAAATAAAATTAACTAGAAAAAGGGAATAAGTATAAAAAAGGCAAAAGGTGAAGATTATGTTTATTATTTGGTTTTTGAGCTTAACAAATATATATTGCACATATATTAGTTAACATAATATAAGAGTTTCAAAAGCCATCTGAATCGAAGTACTAAAGCGAAATGCGTACCGAAAAACGTACTAGAGAAGCCTAACATTAGCGTACTGCGTACCTATAGCACTAAGGTATCGCATAGTCGTACCTCAGTGAACCGTGTTCGTGTAACATTTGTTTGATTGCTTATTTATTGTGAGATCTAAAGTTTCAATTCCAAAGCTAAAAGATTATTAAGGTCTAATTATTAGTTAGAAAATAAAAAACCGAAATCAAGTTAAGAACAACAAAAGAATTTAAATTGAGTAATAATTTTAATTCTATTGTTTCACTAAAATAAAAGCAAAGAATTTTGAGGAAAAGAAGAACATAGTAGATAAGAGAAATTGAGGCATAAACTTGAACAATTGAATCATAAATAAGAAAAAAGGAAAAAAAAAAAAAAAACCAACCCGATATGGGATGTTCATGTTGTTTGGAGGTTCCAACTAAAACTATATGATATCAAGTGTAGTAACTCCTTTCTTGTGTAGCTCCTTTTATATACAGACTACTTTGGCAAGCCTCACAACTTCGATATGGAATTCTAACACCCACTCTCACATGCAACCTTGCCCGATCAAACAAATATCAAAAGAGTGAAAAGACACAATTTGGGACAAACAAATGAGGCTTCCCAGACACAGCTCTGATACTATTGTTAGGAAGTGCTAACCTAAAATCATATGACAATATGACATTAAGTGGAGTAACTCTTTTCATATATAGACGTTAGGAAGTCTCACAATTTCGATACTACGTTAGGGAGTTCTAGTTTAAAATTATGTGACATTAAGTGAAGTTACTCCTTTCATATATAGACTATTTGGGAGGCCTCATAATTTTGATGTGGGATTCTTAGCACATACCACAAATTAATTTTGGAAATAGGAAACCCTTTGGCCACAAAAATCCATACCCAATACCCATTTTGAATTCCGTGTTTCAAGTAGACTCTAAGCACATAACAATAATAGATTGAAGAACACTGGCAAATTGGGTTATTATCACTAAATCAATTAACAATAGACTTTGTGGTTCGATTTCAAACACAAAACATTCACTTGCTAAATGTGTCGGATCGAAAATCATTATTTTATTTCTTTATTGTTTAGCAGTTTAGCTGATGATTTTTTTGACAGGAGGCTTGGCTGGGATCCTAAACAAGGGGAGAGCCATTTAGATGCTATGCTGAGGGGGGAGCTTCTGATGGCCCTGGCTTTGTTTGGACACGATGTGACACTAGAGGAAGCAAGCAGGCGTTTTCACACATTCTTGAATGACAGAGATACACCTGTTCTCCCTCCTGACCTCAGAAAGGTTGATAAAATGACGAGCTTGACTATGCCTGCTTTTCCATTTGTTTATTCCTTCTTAGTGCATTCTTGCAAAAAATCACACCCTGCTTCATTTCTTTTGCCCATGCCAGGCAGCATATGTTGCAGTAATGCAGAAGGTGACCTCATTGAACAGATCAGATTATGAATCTCTTTTGAGGATATACAGGGAGACTGACCTTAGCCAAGAAAAGACAAGAATATTAGGTTCTTTGGCATCTTGTCGGGATCCTAATATTACTCTTGAATTTCTCAACTTTTTGTTGTCTTCTGAGGTATGGTTTATATTCAGTTGTTAATTAATGTGACAATTTTGGAACTGATGAAGAAATATTTGTTGAATCTTGAAGTGGCTGAGTTTGGTTGTAACTTCATTTAGGTTCGGAGTCAAGATGTTGTCTTCGGACTGGCAGTTAGCAAGGAAGGGCATGACACAGCTTGGCAATGGCTGCAGGTAATTTCATCTAAGTATCAGTATAGATCCATATATTGTTCCAAAAAAGATATAGCCAGTTGGAAGTTGGAGCCTAAAACATCGGTTTCCATCACCATTAATGCTTTGATATTGTGTCAAAGTGGTTGGCTATCCTAATTAATCAGGTGGAAGAATTGTCTGCTTTATTAATGAGATAGTTGGCTAACCTCATTAATGAGGTGGTTGGTTGATGAACTCCTCCCCCTATAAATAGAGGTTGAGTGGTAGTGGTGATTAGAATGTGTCAAGTGAAGTGAGAAACGATTTTTCACTTGTATATCATTTCTTGTAAATCTCTCTTTCTCTCAATATAGTAATTTTTTCTCGTGGCTAGATTAGACTTACGTCTAACCACGTTAGATTCTTGTGTCGTTTCTTTTTCATTGTTTGTGAATCTTTGGCGTTCTTTGCTTGCAAGTTATTGTTGTATTGTTAGGAATCGGTTTGATCCCCAATACAACCTTCACTAGTGTTGGCAGGGATAATGTCCTCCCTGTGATTGATCACCTGATAAGTGATCAGAAAGGGATAACCATGAGCTTTCTTGTGGATCTGAGCTCGGGGAAAAGTAGTAAGACTAAATTTTAAAGTTTGAGGTTCCTGAAATGACAAGAATTTGCAGACGGTTTGATTAAGTGTATGTTGGAGGTTGATGGTATTTGCATTATCCTAGTCTCTTGCTTTTTAAGTTCAGAGTGATTCACAGTAAATTTTCCGTGTGAGTTTCTATTTGACAACATCCGAATTTTTGCTTGTGATTATATCCAGGATTTTAATAAGCATTTGTTTAATGTTTCTATTCAAAAATTCCTATTTTTGCTCCCACTGAATTGGGAATTGAAACAGAAATACGGGAGCAAAAAAATATGTTTTTGTTGTGATCTCAGTTTTATTTGGAAAAAAACTATTTGGAATTATGTTTCTGTTCCAGGTTTTTTGGGAACACAAGCACTAAACAAACGCCACTTTTCATAGCAGATTTTCCTTAGTATATTGAAGATTAAAGTTAGCACAAATTAGTGGTTTAGGATATTCTTTTAATTTAACCACGCAATAATTGTAATAATACAGGACAATTGGGAGTATATCTCAAAGACTTGGGGATCTGGATTCCTACTTACCCGCTTCGTCAGCTCAATTGTCTCACCGGTTTGTGCTCTCTCTCTCTCATAGACACACACGCACTATACCTAATCAGAAGTTGAATGTCTTGATGCAGACATCTGATGTTGGTGTCTGTGTCTAATATTTCTTTGATTTACTTTGTTGTGTATAGTTCTCTTCATGTGAGAAGGCGAACGAGGTGGAAGAGTTCTTTGCAAGCCGTATTAAGCCTAGCATTAAAAGGACCTTGAAGCAGAGCATCGAACGAGTTCACATCAATGCAAAGTGGGTTCAGAGCATTCAGAATGAGAAACATCTCGATGGGGTTATTGAGGAGTTGGCCTAAGGAACTATTGGAGGAAGCATTCATGTTTCGCTCCTTTTTCTCCTATATATATATATTTTAAGAACAATCTACGTGATATGGATCGCAAGCTAGCATTAATACTTTTTTATTGGCAAAAAAAAAGTTATTTTTTAATTTTATTTTTTTACTTTATGGTGATTTCGATTATTTTACTTCCATTGCACCTTCTTATGCCGCTTTTCACAAATTCTATTTTTGAGACTTCTTTGCTTTATGAGAAGTAAATTTGGACTATCTTCTATGTTTAAATGGTTGATCTAAGGTTCAAGTGTGCAACTACACGACTCTGGTTTGGATGCTAAATGTTTTCTAAAAGTTTATATTTTTTCAGTTAAAAGTTGAGTTAACGTCCGAGGTATTTCCTGTTATTTGATTTTATACTAAAGGCATCTTTTATAATTTGAATAATATTTCACTTTTCATTTTGTTCACAACAAAGACCTTGGAACAAAATAATTTTTAATTTTTGTTTTTATTTTTATAATTTCAACTCTTTTTGTTTGTTTGTATGTTTTATTAAATGTATTTTATTTTTATTATTATTTCATTATTTTTTATACAGTGTTTATAGAAAATAAAAATTAATAAAATTATAAATACAAAACTAGACAACAAAAAAGCGAAAAATAGAAATACAACAAAACAAAAATGAAATACTTTATTTGTAAGCTAAAGAAAACGATTACTTCTTTTTTTTTTTTTTTTTTGTTTTATTTCTTACTTTTTCATCATTAAATATTCATTATTTTTTTTTCATTTTAGTGTTCGTTTTTGAATTCTTATTTTTCAGTTTCATTTTTATTTTTGTTCCTTTTGTGCTTCTTTTACTTTTATTTTATTTTATGTTTTTTTTTTGTTTTCAATCTTTTAGATTTGAATTTTTCACTTTCTATAAAAAAACATACAAAATAAATAAATAAATGAAATAAAAATTATAGAATAAAAGACAGGGAATAGAAAATAGAATGAGAAATAAAAATAAAAAAATAAAAAAAAATAAAAAATGTAACATTGTAAGGGTATTTATGTTAATATAATTTGATAAAGACTTTCTCAGTTAATTGAATTAACCTCAGTGGGAGGGCTGCAAGAATTTGGGTTCTTTAAAAAAAATATCCCCATTGATCCTCCACCCTAGTGAGAGGGGTTGAGGAATTTTGGTTCTTTGGAATCCCGATAAAATTAAAATTCAAGGCTTGTTAGCCGAAAATCAAGTCATCCATGCGTACGTGACAAAAAATTAGTAAACACTTAACCTTGACAAAAGTTAAATGTCTTGATGCAGATAGGGGTGTGCAAGTGATCCAACATACCTGACCACCCACTCCGTCCGCCCGGCCCGCACCCTCCAAATGCGGGTTCTTGGCTTATGTTCGGTTGGATTGGGTGTGATCGATTCATTTTCCATTTTTTAAATCAGTTAGTGAATCCTCGTCCAATCCCACTCACCAAACCTGATCCGACCGAACACCTTATATAAATACTCTAGGGTTTGTCAATTCGTTGATTCACCGCCGCTTGTAAAGCTCGTTGCCTCGTCGTTCTAGTTCATCACCCAGAGACTTAAACACGCCGCTCCTCTTCATCCAAGTAAAAATTCTATTCTTCGTTCCTCTATCCGAAGATGGTTATAAAACATTGTAACAGTGTAGTAGCCTTCGATTTAGTCTTTTAAAGGCTTTCGATGGCTATAAATCAAAATCGTTGTCATCTTATTGTTCTTGTGGCTGTGACGGTGAGAGACGACAACGACGAATAGCATCGACGGATCGACGGTGAGTTTCAATATACTTTTCTCATCTTCTGTTTAATCTTTTATGTTTACTTGTTTAGGGTTTTGAAATATTAAAATCTGTCAGCAAGTTAAATCTATTTAGGGTTTTAGATGAAACATTATTGAAACATTAAATTCGATTGAAACAGAACCCTAATGGCCGAATCGAAACTGTTCTCTTCGCCAAATCTCCATGTTCTGAAACCTCACCCGAACCCTGAGTCGACCCAACCGAACTGGCCCTCTATTCGATAGACCCGACTAATATTGGATTCCAGTAAGCATTCGATTGAAATCGGGCCTTCATTTTCTCACCTGAATATTGTCGGGTCGGGTGACCTAATTTTTTTCCCCACCTGACCTGTGTACACCCCAAGATGCAGACATATAATAAGGATGACATTGCTGTATGTTTCTGATATTTATTTATTTATTTATTTTGGTATACATTTCTGATATTTATTTGATTTGCTTCGTTTTCGACAAAAGTTAAATGTCTTGATTTAGATATATAATGAGGATGATGTTGGTGTTTGTGTTTAACATTTATTCGATTTGCTTTGTTTTATTCAGTTCTCTTCATGTGTGAAGGCGAAAGATGTGGAAGATTTTTTTGCAAGCTGTATTAAGCCCAGCATTAAAAGTACTTTGAAGCAAAGAACGGAACGGGTTTACATAAATGCAAAGTGGGTTCTCTTCTATTTTTAAGTGGTTGGTCTAAGGTTCAAGTGTGCAACTATATGTCCCTCTTTTGGTGGGGAGAGTACTTAGCTACAGGCCTTCAGACTCGATTAATACCTGCCTTTGGTGGATGATCTTGGTCTTTTCCCGGGTATGGACTATTGACATGTGGAGAAGGTCTTGTTGTCACCCTCGACGCTGAGTGTCAGGATGTCGTTTTCTTGTGGAGAATCACCTGCAACACTGAGCGTCGGGATACCATTTTTCTAGAGATTCATCCCCGACTCTGAGGGTCGGGATGCCGTTCTGGAGAACCATCCGCGACTTTGAGGGTCGGGATGCTATTTATTAGAGAGCTAGCACAAGGCACATTGCACATAACATTTTCTTTATTTTGATTAGCAAAACTGCTACACTTTGTACAAATTGGAAATTGTTTACAAAAGTGGATCTTCTCTACAGAAGTAGCGCTTCAGATGGTCAGCGTTCCATGGGTGCTTGAGTGGCACACCTTCTTCTATTTCAAGATCGTAGGTGCCCGGACGTGTGATCTCGGTGACTTTGTACGGCCCTTCCCAGGTGGGGACTAGGTTTTCAGCACCTTCTTCTTTGGTAGCCAGAGTGAACGTTTTTAAGAACAAGGTTACCAATGTCTAAGGAACGCGGGCGAACTCATCGGTTGTAGTATCTGGTCGTTCTTTGTTGGTAGGCAGCTTGCTGAACACGGGCTTGTTCTCTGTGTTTTTCGAGGAGATCAAGGTTTAATAACAGCACCGTATCATTTTTGGCTTGATCGAAGGCACCGACAGTTCTGAGTGTCTGCACGCTAATTTTTGCGAGGATGACGGCCTCGGAGCCGAAGGCCATTGCAAAAGGCGTCGCCTTGGTAGGGGTTCTTGGAGTCATGTGATACGCCTAGAGGACAAGGTAGACATCTTGTCTTTAATCTGTACAGGATCGTTCTGTTCGTAACCTCCACTTAGCCATTTGGTTGAGGATGTTCAGGGGGGAAACAAAGTTCGTTATGATCCCCAGCTCTGCACAATAGATGATGAATAGGGAGTTGTCGAACTGAGTACCAATGTTGGACACTATCGCTCTAGGGACCCCTAAATGGCAAACTATACTCTTCCACACAAAGTCACATATTTTTTTCCTTACTGATTTGGGCTGGAGGCTTAGTCTCGACCCACTTCGTGAAATAGTCAATGACAACGACCAGGAACTTCATTTGCCTAGTTCCATGAGGAAAAGGTCCAAGTAGGTCAACGCCCCGTTGGGCAAAGGGCCCCGAGCTGGTTATTGGAACCAGTACTATAGGAGGAGAGTGACGGTGCAGTGCAAATCTTTGACACTTATTGCTTTTCCACGGCGTCTTCATGCATTTTGGGCCAAAAGTATCCCTGGCAGTGTATCTTGTTGACGAGGGACCTAACCCTTGAGTGGTTGTCACAAAGCCCTTCATGAGTCTCGCTCTGGACACACTCAGCCTCTTCTGGATGGATACATCTGGAGTAGAGGCCCGAAAATGATCTCTAGTTCTTAACTCAATCAATAAGAGTATAACTCGCTGATCGGTAGCATATCCTCCTAGCCTCTACATGGTCCCCTGACAGGGTGTCGTGCTCTAAGTACTGCTTAATTGGGTCCATCCAGGTCAGCTGATCAGTGAGTTCGCAAATGATAGTCACTGGATTCAAGGATGCAATGCTCGGAGCGTCAAGGTACTCTACAGGAATGCTCTTTTTCAGAGTCCACTACCACTGAGGTAAGGTTTGTCAGTATGTCAGCACGCCTGTTCTTTTCCCGGGGATTTGGGACACTTGGATTTGTTTTCTAAATTTTTTATAAGTGCCCTCACTCTTTCCAAGTATGCCGACATGCTCGGGTCTTTGGCCATGTAATTGGCGTTCACCTGGTTAACCATGACTTGTGAGTCACAAACGATCAGGAGAGATTGTATATTAAATTTTCTCACCAGGCATAGACCAGTGAGCAAGGCTTCATATTCAGTCTCGTTGTTTGTAACCCTGAATCCGAGCTTGAGAGCGTATTCAACAACTTCTTTATCCGAGGCTACCAGAATCATCCCCGCTTCACAGCCACTCACATTGGATGATCCATCTGTATAGATCTGCCACGCTGTAGGGCCAAAATAGAAGGGGCCAGAGGAGGTCCTTGGGTTATCTGAGGATGGAGTTTCCTAGTGATTTGCTTCTGGATCCTGGACGACTTCTGGATCCTGTTCATCCAAGAAGGTGAATTCTGTGATGAAATTAGAGAACTTGGCATTTGATGGCCGTTCTTAGTTGATATTCTATATGGAACTGTCCCAACTCAAAGTTGTACTTATAAGCCTTCTTGAGACGTTAGGAGAGTGCATAATCTACTTCAGGGGTTTATCAGTCAGAACCATAATTATGTGTGCCTAGAAATACTGTTAGAGTTTCCTGGAGGGATCAGCAAGGCATAATCCAACTTCTTGAACCTTGAGTACCTTGTCTCAGTGTTTAAGATGACTTTGCTGGAGTAATACACTGAGCTCTGAGCAACGTTCTCTTCCCTTACTAGGGTTGCGCTTACCGCAGTTGCGAAAACAAAAATATATAAATACAACTCCTCCTCTCTCTTCGGGGTACTGAGTAGGGGAGCCAAGTAGAGGTAGTGCTTCACATCATAGAATGCAGCTCTACATTCACTTGTCCAGGTGAAGTCTTTATTCCCGCGGAGTACCTTGAAAAAGGGCAGACACCGCTCTGAAGATTTAGAGATGAACCAGTTCAGGGCTGCAAGCCTGCTGGCTAGTATTTGGACTTCTTTCTTGGAGAGGGGCCAGGACATGTCGAGTATAGCAGTGATCTAGTTAGGGTTAGCGTCAATTCTGCGCTAAGAGACCATATATCTAAGAAACTTCCTAACAGACACATTAAAGATGCACTTAATGGGGTTGAGCTTCATATGGTGGGTCCTCAGCGAGCTAAAATAGTTCTGGAGGTACGCTAGGTTATCGGGAGCTCGCGAGCTCTTCACTAGCATATCATCGATGTAGACTTCCATAGTTTTATCGATCTCCTCCTTGAACATTTTGTTGACTAACCTCCAGTAGGTGGCTCCAGCATTGCGTAGGCCGAAGAGCATCACCTTGTAACAATATGTTCCCCTATTCATAATGAAGTACATTTTGCTCTTGTCAGAGGGGAATAGGGGAATCTGGTTGTAGCCGGCATAAGCGTCCAGGAAGCTAAGGAGCTTGTGGCATGCCGTGGCTTCGATGATTAGATCAAGGAAATAAGTCTTTGGGGTTAGGCCTTGTTGAGGTCCTTAAAGTCAAAGCATAGCCTCCACTTGCTCTCAGCCTTAGGAGCGAGCATTACATTCGACAACTAGTCTAGGAATATTACCTCATCCACAATGCCAGACTTAATCAATTTTTGCATTTCCTCTTTGATGATTTTTTGGCGCTTAGGATGGAACTTCTTCCTCTCCTGCCCAACTAGAGGATGGTGTGGGTCTGCGTGGAGCCTATGCATAGCCACTCTTGAATCAATTCCTGGGAGCTCATTATGAGACCAGGCGAACACATCAACATTTTCTTGTAGCAGTTTTCTGAGCTCATCCCATTGTTTTTGGGTGTGATTGGCTCTTACTCTGACCGTCATTTCTTTAAGAGTTGGGATAATTGATACTTCAACCAAATCTTCATGTGGGTGGGAGCTTGGCTCATATCCCTGGGGTCGTCAATCGTTACCAGGACTTTTTTGGTGTCCAAGGTCATGAGCTCAAGAGTTACTAGCTCAAACCTTTGGAGTCCAGGCCCGGCCATTGGTTGTTATTTCTTCTGCTCCAATGCCCTCTGGGTACAAGCTCGTGACGCCTTCTGGTCACCTTTGACTTATCTTACCCCTTGATTGATAGGGAACTTTATAACTTAGTGGTACAAAGAGCAGACGGCCTTGAAGGCTGAAATTGTCGGTCACCACATAATAGCGTTGTAGGGCGACTCCCTATCCACTATTAAGAACTTTTTCCATACCGTTGATGACCTTGAATTTGTCCCGACCGTGACAAGCATAGATACCACTTCCGAGAGAGTTGAACACTAATGGCCTCAATTTATGCGTTGTCACTTTCACCGCAAGCGTACGGATCAAGTTTTCGTATAATGGATCTTTCGGTGGGGGTATCGTATCCACATGGATTGGTTGAGATTACTATCGAGTACCGCGATTGTCATAACCTGACTTTATTTAGGCGACAAAAATATATTTAATTAATTATTACTAATACTAAGATACTACTTTAACTATATTAATACTATATTGAGATAGTTTTGAGAGAATAGGTTGTCTAGTGATTAGTTTCATTTACGAATAGGTGTTCGATCTCGTTTTAGTTTATATTAACGACGTTCGACTTATATGACAATCTTAGTTCATAAACTTTTCTGCCACCTATCCCCAGTGTAAGACGGGGGAATACGCGACTTCGTGTCAACGCCGAAGTCCCCCTCAACGTCTTAATGACCCTAGGCCGTGTGAGTTTTGCCCCAACGTCATCGATTGCACACAATCCAACTCCCTCCCAAGTTATTGGATTGTTGTGTTGTGTTTACTCTATCGACAATCTCAATTCTAAAACTTTCTCGTCACCTCTCCCGAGGGTAAGACGGGGGAATACGTGATTTTGCATCAACGCCGAAATCCCCCTCAACGTCTTAACGACTCTAGGTCTCACGTGAGTCTTTCTCCAATGTCATAGATTGTCCACAATCCAAACCCCGACCAAGTTATAGGATCGTGGTGTTTGTTTATTCTAGTCCAAATCTGGGATTTGTCAAACCCCGTATTCTCATAACATCATTCTCATAACATGATAAACAAACAATACGGCACACACAATCACAATAAAGAAGAACATCCGTAAACAATAACACAAACTAAATTAAATAACGTATTCATAAATTATATTAATAATCCCTAAACAATCTATGTTTAGCCAATGGCCATAACCATGTATACAATGTAAAATGGCGTAAACATGCTCAATAACTACCAAAATGAAGAAAACAAAGAGAAGAAACGATCGACTTAGCCTATATTCGAAGAATTGGCGCTAGAACCGTTGAACGATCGCTTCCCTCTTCATCTTCCATCTTGGGTTGAGAGTTCTCCCTCAAAAATCCCTTATCCTAACCCTAAAATATAGCCTAAGGCCTTAGGGGCCGAAGAGGTTGGAAGAGAGAAGGAGAGAAGGGTATTTATAGGCTAAAAAATATCAAACAAAATATCTAAATTGTGCAGAAGCCACCGGCGCGGCGGTGGGTATGTCGGTTCACTGTTCGCCTAGGCGGTGGAAAAGGCGGTGGCTATGGAAAAGTTTCTCCTGGTTCACCACTTAGGCGGTGAGGTTTCAGCAAATGGTGTCTTCTCAGCATCTTCACCACCGCGGCGGTGGTCTGGACGCTGCGGCGATGGGCTTGTTTGCAGAATCTTGCTGCCTTGCTTATTTTTCCACCGTTCTCCGACCGTTCTCGATACAATTTGATTATTTATACTCCGATTTCATACCTTTTCACCCCACGCACATGTTTTAATACAAAAAGAATAAAAACATACTAAAACATATAAAAATAACTGTAAAACTACTCTAAAACTAACAAAACTGGTTTAGAAATACGTAGGTAGATCGCACCTATCAATTACCCCCAAAATCGGAATTTTGCAAGTGCTCAAGCAAAACACCCACACAATACAAGAAAATATAAAAACTAATTATGAAATTAAAAAGTAAAACGAAAAACACTAAAAACAAAAATGTGTAAGTTTTGATTATCATTTACTGGCCGAAAGATTTTTCCCTCATTGGCCACCAATCCTGTCAAGTTCAAGCATAAATCACATCATGTGGTATTCTAGAATTTCAATGTTCAAAAATAGTAAGTGTCATTCTAGATCATGTTTAAGTGTGTGTGATTAAACTCAAATATACTACTATCCATTGATTAGATGAGATTATCCCTCAATATAGTTCATGAATAAAACCTCTTAGGTATAGGGAATCCATACGCCTGACCTAGGATCTATTATCCACTAATATAGGCTCGGAGGTTCATGAAGATCAATAAGGCTTGAATCGGTTTTGGGAAAATGGCCAAGGGTAAATTTGAATAAAAAACGGGTAAATGCCGTTAACTTGATGTTACCTAAGGCACATCACTTGGCACTGTCACACTCGAAACCCCATAGTTTAATTAGAAACAACCCCAAACAATCTATTAAGACCGACGTACTCACTTGTCAAAAAGAAACGGAAAATAAAAATCGTATGTACACTTAATTTTTTTTTTCTTTTTTCAACGAACACACCCCCAAACTTATTCAATTGTTACAATTGAAGAGGTGTGTGAAATACAAATGAAAAACGACAAGTGAGTACTCGAATATTGAACTAATATAAAGTTCTCCCTAACCCAACTGCTCACTTTAAGTAGCATTTGCAACTGCTAACTTGATTCTCTCAAATTTGTGCCTTTGGTTCAGTGATATAGGTTTGGAAAGAAGTTTAATCGATCATCTGGTATTGGTTAAGTGTTCAGAATTGAAACAGTTATTAGGCTTCAACAGTGTAACGAGGGATAATGATATATCAGGGTAAGTTTAAAAAGCTCAAGCGACAAAATGACTGCCTAAATCATATTTTCTGAACAACCTCGCCTAGGATTTCGCCTCGAATTTCCCCCAAATCAAGTTCTAGAATCCCTATTGTCATGAAATTGAGTGAAGGATAATCGGTTTCAAGTCAATTAGATAGTGCTCTATTGAGTTTACGTGCTCGTGCATTTAAGATCTATAATAACTTTTACTAAGACGATACGTTAAGCACATAGAACACACATGAATGAGCGTTACGCTCGACCTCAAAACAACCAGGGGACAGACTCATCATCGACTAAAGGCCCAGATGACGTCAAAACTCCGCACGAAATAACAACTAAACTAAACAAACTAATCCTAAACCAATATGCATATGACAAAAACAGTAAAACTTAACTAATAACATAAATACATACTAAAACATACTAACACATCACCACCAACTTAAAACATGTGATGTCCAAAACGACCCATCAGTGATCCCAATGACAGTATATAGCATGATATTGAAGATGGGGGTTTAGAACACATACCTGGGCGGTGAGAGGATCTTGCCTCCGACTCAAATTGACAGAGATGGATCTAACTTATTTTTTACCCTGGGTTGCCTCCCAAGAAGTGCTTGGTTTAATGTCCTCAGTCTGACACATGCCCTCAAGACTGGTGAGATCCTTCAATGAACAAAACACAAGAGTACCTGTCGATCTAACGTCTTCAAGCATCTTGTAGGAAAACAAAAACAAAATTACAAAAAAAAAATTATATACACTAAAAATTGCCTAAATTAAAATCAAATTATTTACTCACAATATCAATAGTAATCCAAAACACAACCCCCGGCAATCGTTACCAAAAACTTGGTCGCGATCGCCGAAAACTGTATTCGACAAACCAATCCTCGGCAACGGCGCCAAAAATTTGATGGCTACAATTTATGCACTGCCACTTTCACCGTAAGCGTACGGATCAAGTTTTCGTATAATGGACCTTTCGGTCAGGTATCGTATCCACAGGGATTGGTTGAGATTACTATCAAGTACCGCGGTTGTCATAACCTGACTTTATCTAGGCAACAAAAATGTATTTAATTAATTATTACTAATACTAAGATACTACTTTAACTATATTAATACTATATTGAGATAGTTTTTAGAGAATAGGTTGTCTAGGGATTAGTTTCGTTTACAAATAAGTTTTCAGTCTCGTTTTAGTTTATATTAATGGCGTTCGACTTATATGACAATCTTAGTTCGTAAACTCCTCCGCCACCTCTCTTGAGTGTAAGACGGGAGAATATGCGACTTCGTGTCAACGCCAAAGTCCTCATCAACGTATTAACGACCCTAGGCCGTGTGAGTCTCGCCCCAACATTATCAATTGCACATAATCCAACTCCCTCCCGGGTTATTGAATAGTCGTGTTGTGTTTACCCTATCGACAATCTCAGTTCTAAAACTCTCCCGTCACCTCTCCCGAGTGTAAGACGGGGAATACATGACTTTGCGTCAATGTCGGAGTCCCCTTCAACGTCTTAACAACTCTAGATCACATGAGTCTTGCCCCAACATCATAGATTGTCCACAATCCAAATCCCGACCGGGTTATAGGATCGTGGAGTTTGTTTATTCTAGTCCAAATCTGAGATTTGTCAAATCCCGTATTCTCATAACATCATTCTCATAACATGATAAACAAATAATACAGCACACACAATCACAATAACAAAGAACATCCGCAAACAATAACACAAACTAAATTAAACAACATATTCATAAATTATATTGATAATCCCTAAACAAGCTATGTTTAGCCAATGGCCATAACCATGTATACAATATAAAATGGCGTAAACATGCTCAACAACTACCAAAATGAAGAAAACAAAGAGAAAAATGAGCGACTTAGCCTATATCTAAAGAATTGGCGCTAGAACCGTCGAACGATCACTTCCCTCTTCATTTTCCACCTCGGGTTGAGAGTTTTCCCTTAAAAATCATTTATCTTAACCCTAGTATAGCCTAAGGCCTTAGGGGCCGAAGAGGTCAGAAGAGATGAGGAGAGAAGAGTATTTATAGGCTCAAAATTATCAAACAAAATATCTAAACTGCGTAGAGGCCACCGCCACGGCGGTGGGTATGTCAGTTCACTGTTCGCCTAGGCAGTGCCTGTGAAAAAGTTTCTGCTGGTTCACCACCTAGGCGGTGAGGTTTCAGCAAATGGTGTCTTCTCAGTATCTTCACCACTGCGGCGGTGGGCTTGTTTGTAGAATCTTGCCGCCTTACTCATTTTTCCACCATTCTCGATACAATTTGATCGTTTATACTCTGATTTCATATCTTTTCACCCCACGCACTTGTTTTAATACAAAAATAATAAAAATATATTAAAACATATAAAAATAACTATAAAACTACTCTAAAACTAACAAAACTGGTTTGAAAATACGTAGGTAGATCATACCTATCAAACACCTCTCCCCCAAAATTGACTAGGGGAGATTTGGTGGGCTGCAGGGTGCCAACCTCGATCTTCAGCTTGTCAAAGGCCCATTTAAAGATGATGTCAGTCGAGCTTCTTCCGTCAACCAAAACGCGTCTTATCTTGTATGATTAACCTAGGCCGTGATGACCGAGGCATCATCATGGGGAATATGTACTCCTCGGAGGTCGGCTTCACTGAAGGATATGATGTGGTACAAGGTAGCATCAACTGGGCTTACCTCGTATATGTTCTTGTCAACTTTTCTTATGGCCTTTCGCTCGTGCCTCTTCCTGGAAGATGGCGTTTCTCCCCCGAAGCTGAATCCACCGTGGATGACTTGATCTCGCTATCCACGCACTGTTTATCATCCTCGACCTCAATCTTCTAGGGCTGTGGACGGTTGCAATTCTCCCATCTTCTCTTGGCCTGAGGCTCTCCCGTAGGTTCATTCTCGTTGGGATGCTTATGATTTTCTCTCCAGACATAGTTCCCGAGATAGCCTCTTCGGATGAGAGCTTCATTTCCTGCAGGAGTTGGAAGCAATTTTCTGTAGCGTAGCCCTAGTCTTGGTGGAACTCACAGTACTTGGTCATCGACCTTCCTACTGTCTTTTTTCTCAAGGACAAAGGAGGGAAGAAATCACGCCCTGAGTTCTCTATGAATATGGAAACCATTGAGACCGTAAGCGGAGTGAACCCTTACTGGCGACGCCTTAGGGGAGGACGTGGTCTCTTCTCCCTGGGCAAGGGTCCCAATCTCTCTTCAGCTTGTAATCTTCTCGAGCCTTGGGCTTGATTTGGAACCCTATTTCTTGGTTCTTTCTGCTTGTTCCTCTATTTTTCTATCTTTTCTGGTTGTAGCATGGAGGTCAGCATCGTGAAACCTGGTCCCCCGATCTAGGGCTTGATCAAGAGTAGGGGCAGGATTCGAACAAGGATCATAGGATAAACTCTGGTATCGGAGCCTATTAACAAAGGCGTTTAGTGCCACACTTTCAGGGAATTCGTCACACACGTTGGTTTCTCGGTTGAAGTATTCGACATAATCTCCCAAGGATTCACCCGGCTCCTACTAGAGAGTAAGGACATGTGCCATAGTCTTTGGCCTTTGTCAGGAGTGACTAAAACAAGCCAAAAATAATTGTTCTCGCTCTCAGAATGTGGAGATGGATGCAGGCCTCAGGCCTTTCCAGAACCTTACTGCCCCTGTACAGGTGATAAGAAAGGTTTTGTATCATAGGGTTATAAAGGCCAAGTGCATGTCTATATGAGATTTGAACATGGACAGGTGGTCGACCGGATCTGATGTCCTGTCATAGGGACTCATCTAGGGGTAAGCAAAGTCTCTCGGCACCATCTCTTCCAGAACCTCTTCCACAAATAGAGATCTCACCTCTGTAATAATGCCTTGTCTTGCCCAGCCTCTATTCACCTCCTAGAGACAGGCTTCCATGTCATCCAGGCGATGCTCCACGACTTTCTCTGCTAGAGAGTCATCCCGTATACGACTGCTTGCAACTCGGGCCATAGTATGATGGGAGGGAGACAAGTAGTTGTCGATTTCACGTTCATGCCTTCCTCTAGGATCAGACCTGGATCGCTGATGGGGAGCTCGACCATCGGGGGACACTAATAGGTCCCTGGATGAATGTCCACGCAGTAGAAAATATGGGGATCTTGGCATTGACGGGGGGCCCTCTTGAGTTCTACAGACTCGTGGTATTAAGGTAAATGATTGTCCCTAGGCGCACAACCATTTACAGATTCCATACAAATGTCGCGGTCTAGGGGTCGCTCCTTGGGCCTTGCAGTTTGGAGAGTTAGTCCCACCTGTATGGGAGGTAGCGATAGGCGCATGGAGGAGCTACACACATGACTTGAATTCTCCTATCTGGCACTCGAGGAGATCAATCCGAGATGCTTTCGCTGCTCTCGAGGTTTGTCCCGAAACCTTAAGTGGTAGAGTAGATAACCTTGCTTAGTCTTGAGATGGGGCAGTTATCCTCGTTGGTGGGAACTGGGGGGTATAGCCTTGGAGTTTTCGATATATCTTTTGATTCATTTGTTATGTGTCTGTCTGACTGACCAGACTTTGTGATCATCTAGGCTTAACTAAGTAGATAGCAATGATCAGGGGAAGGCTTTTTGTACGGATCCCATAGATAACGCCAAACTATTGGTGTCCCAAATTGGTCTACATTTCGAGTATGGTCCAATAAGATGACATGTGGGTCCTTCTGCTGAGGTGGAGTTGTTGAGTTGGAGTTAGAATTAAAAGTTCTTCTAGTGATCTAAAACTGTCGTCCTGGGGAATTGACTTGTTGGAATCTAAAGTCCTATCTTTCAAGGAGTTATACCTGTACTAGGCTAAGTCGAGATTTGTCTCGGCGAAGCCTCTCTGGCGTGAAAGTAAGAGCTCAAAAAGAAAAGGTACAAAAACATATCAAGAATGTAAATAGAGATTGAGTGTTACCTCGGGCTTGCATAGCCCCTGATATTTATAGGCATTGGAGATGATAAGTTTTACCTAATTAGGCCTAAACATGATTAAGTAGGTGAAATCTTGTGGTTAGTCGATAATTTAGGGCGCTTAGGAGATAATCATTGGGTTTGGGCTTTCGGTAGGGCTGGTAAAACAGGTATTTACACGATGATATAACACGAGACCGATACAAAATTATCAGATCTAGGTTTTGCTTATCAGGTATCAGGTCGTTATCGTGTCAGACCCGATAACCCGATAAGAAATAGTGCAGGTTATCAGGTTGACCTGATAACCCAATAGGTTACACGATAAAACACGATAAGAATTTCGTGTATTCAGGTTACACGATGATCTAAGATCTAATAGGTTACCCGTTAATTTAAAAAATTATTTTTACACCCCCAAATTATCAAATATTATAATTTAGTACCTAATATATATATTCACATTTTTCTAACTCTACTCATTTAGTCAACTTAACAGGTTAACAGGTCATTAACGTGTAATGGGTAGGTTAATGTGTAATGGAAACCTATTAGGTCTTATCGTGTCGTGTTTACCTGATAGGTTTCGTGTCATCGTGTGATACGAAAAATTATCATGTCGTGTCGTGTTTGTGTTTTGGTGGTCTCACATGATATGCTTATTGTGTTGTGTTCGTGTTTGGGTCTTATCGTGTTTCGTGTTATCGTGTAATGATCTGTTACACGACCTGTTACCTGTTTTGCCAGCCCTAGCTTTTGGGCCCGTTTGGAGAAGTCTACAGGCCTCTGTCAGGCATATGGAGATAAGTTAGTGAAAGAGCTCGAGGATCCATAGAGTTCTGGAAGAGAAACAAACTGAAATGGTGTACCGGTCGAGACAAACGGCTAAGTCCCTGAAGTTGGCCGTCCAGAGACATGACACAAAGTTCTGGGTGACAACGTCCGTGTGAGGTATACTGCTCCTCCCTAAGTGCAAAGGAGATTCCAAGGAGGAGCCTTGGTCGGCGTATAGTCTTGCGTGTCAATTTAAATTTCTGAAGGTGGCCACGTCACTATAATGGTGAACACGTGGCGGAGGCCCTGGTGCTGACTCGAGGACGCCCAAAAACGCCTTCATCTTTACTATTTTTCAAAACATAGCTACAATCACTTGATTGATTTTTCTAATTAGTTGACCGATTCTAACTACATTTTTAATTAAAACATATCTTAGGCATTTTTTAAACACTCCTAAACACATTTCAAACACGTATAAATATAATAGATCAATTTAATGTACAGTGAGTGATCCTAGTCGGGTTTATCAAGAGTTTATCAGTATTAGTGTTGTTTTACTTTAGAAATACAAAAATATTCTTCAAAACATATTCTTTATCATATCTCTGATTATCATCATCGTAATCATTCATTAATGTTTCTTATTTTGTCAATTTCTTATCTTAGTCCTCCTTTAATTCTGACTAATATTCTATGTACACATCTTCAATAACAACATTAATCTAACCAAACATCTAAGTTCATTGGATCATCAACATTATCAAATAGGACTTGAATTCTTTTAGGGTTAACAGTCTCCCCCTTTTTTATGATGACAATTAACTTGATGTTTTCTCATTAAAAATGTAAATCCTACTCCCCTTGAAAATAAGGACTGGTCTTTTTAACCAATTAAACATGTAATGAGAAAATTTTATGGTACCAAGTGATTTCAAATATAGTCCAAATATGGATAAATATTTTAATATAACATAATGAACATAATGAAAAAATCTTTTAAAAAATAGTTTGAAAAACATCACAATTTCTCCCCTTTTATCATCTCAAAAAGTAGCGGGGAGCGAAATCATCAAAATCATCTAATAAACTTGATAGTGCATAGAATCAAGTAGTTTCAAATAAGGCAACATATCCATTTCATGATATACCCTTTGTCATCTCCCCTTTAGATAGAGTCAAAATATACACCATTAATGTACTAGGACATAGAGTATAACTCAATCATAGTGATATAAATATTTCTGAAGCCTATTGGTTTAACTCTTATGCACACTTAAACATGGATAATTGAATATTTTCAAATTGCTATCTCATAAAATTTCAGCTTCGTTTCAAAATAATAACCATTTGAAAAAACAGGATAGGATAATTGTATGCAAATGAAGATAATTCGCACTAAGAAATATGCATACAACAACGCAACTAATACCAATAGGGATAATCATGTGTAAAGTATTAATAGTTGGGAAAAGTACATTTTAAACCCTCTAACTATTGACAGATTTCTAAGTGGTCCTTCTCCATTTGAGCGTTTCATTTTAAACCCTCTACATATCGACGCGTTTTTATTTGATCCTTCTGTTAGAAATTCTGTCAAAAGTAACAGAATGGAGGGGCAAAATAGTATTTTTATATTTTTTTAAAGTTTTTAATCATTTTAAAAAATTTAAGAGATTATTGTGTATTTTTTTTTTTAACTTTAGAGGTCAAAATATTTTTTTACTTTCTAACTCCCACCCCCAAATCCAGATCTGGCAATCCCCCCCTCCCTCCCTCCCTTTCAGCTCCGACAATGGTGAACCCCCCACCCACCCCCAACCCCACATAACCTCTCACCCGTTTCATCTCCCCCACTCCCAGCTCCAATTCCGACGAACCCACCCACCCCTCAACTGTTTTTCTTTCCAGCCAAGCCATGGCGTTTTCAGATTCTCTCTCTAAAATTCTTTCTTTCTCTTTCTCTCTCTCTTCATTGAAAGTTCTTGCGAATGAAATTCACAATTTATGTGAATTTTTCATTCACAATGTTAATGAAGATTAAGAGTTACCACAATATGAATGGATTAATTTTCTCATTCTTTTCAACCCGATTCTGTTCCATCCAAAAGGTTTGGTTATTACCCTAATCTATCTAATCGTTCACTTCACTTCACATCAGCCTCCCTACTTCACTTCCTCAGATCGGTGAACCTCAATCCTCTTCCTCCCTCCCTGACTTTGTCTTTTGTTGCCACCGCTGTCATTCGTCATCTTCGTCTTCGCCAATCGGTCGTTGTTGTTGATTGCTCAGTTACTTGTCGTCATCAATCGCTCAGTCGCCACTGTCGTTCGTCATTGTTGGTTGCCGCTGTCGTTCGTCATCGTTGATCTCTCTCTTGCTCGCTCTCTAGTTAGTGGTTACTAATTCACGATGACGAAACTTAGGAAGTTGAATCGTGAGGGGGGCATCGTATGTCAATGCTCAGGTTAAATCTAAACTCAATCCTTAAAGATTCCAAGCTATTTTGGCTAGAAATTGTGCATACTTGCTTGTCGATTTACATAAAATGGATTTTTTGGACTTTATTTTTAAGTGCAAAAATTTAGTGTTGTGGCTGGTCAAGCACGAGTGCATCGAAACAACTGTTGCCCGACAGTGAAAATAAAATCCTCGTTTCGATGGGTAGGAGTAAAAAAATTTGGGTACCATTCATTCATTTTTTTTCTCTGTTGTATCTAAAACTACAGTGGTCAACAATGAAGAGAGAGAGAGAGAGAGAGAGAGAGAGAGAGAGAGAGAGTTTTAGAGAGAGAAATTGAATACTTCGTGGCTTGGCTGGAAAGAAAAACAGTTGAGGGGTGGGTGGGTTCATCGAAATTGGAGCAGGAAGTGGGGGTGGGGAGACGAAAAGGGTGACAGGTTATGCGGGGTTGGGGGTGGGTGGGGGGTTCGCCATTGCGGTGCTAAAGCGGCGGAGGAGGGGGGGTTCACCGGATCTGGATTTGGGGGTAGGAAAAGAAGAAAAAAAAATATTTTGACCCCTAAAGTTTAAAAAAAAAAAAAAAACACAATAACCTCTTAAATTTTTTGAAATGATTAAAAAATTTTAAAAATGTAAAAAAGACTATTTTGCCCCTCCATTCTATTATTTTTGACAGAATTTCTAACAGATGGATCAAATAAAAATGCATAGATACGTAGAGGGTTTAAAATGAAACGCTCAAACGGAGAGGAACCACTTATAAATTTGTTAATAATTGAAGGGTTTAAAATGTACTCTTCTCTTAATAGTTTCACAAATTTATCTTAAAACCATAAGCACATATTGAGATACCATATATATATATATGTAGATAATTGTATTGATGGCATCGGAGTAGATTGACATAGTTTCATGTTCAATAAAAGATAGCAAACATACAACCTTAATATCATATGATGATAATTGAACATATCAACAAATTAGATCATACTTATTTTATGGAGATTTTCAAAAAAAGCTCAATATCATGTAATACAAGATATATAATAAAATTTAATAACTATCACATGACTCAACTATGTCCAATAAAACAATATTGACTATCAGTAGAATTGGAAAAACAAAATGATTTTTAATCTCACGTAAGCATGTAATCAAAGCATATCCAGATGATAATGATGCAAATTAATTTTTGTAAGCAAATGATTTTTCAACGATAATTTCATATCTTATAAACTTCGCATTCAATCATACAAGAATGAGAATATTTTATCATTGAGTTGAATGAAGATTCAATTCTAATGAAATATCTCCTTAAATGTATTATTCTTATCATTAACTTAAACTTCAAGTTTCGATATGAATATATGTTTCTCCATGAATCGTCTTATAACTTGAAACTCTTTGAAGTCCGCTCGCAAGAAAATCATCAGTAGAAGTCAATTATGTATCCAATAATTAATTATCATCAAAACCATATTTCTTCCCTAATCAAATCCAAGCAATATACAACATGTAAGATCACTTAAAGCATTTGTGATCCTCTATAATAATATGTGGTACAAATTTTATGCAAAGATTGACAAGAGAATATCATGTTCACATACGGAATTAGTTTATTTGATATATCATCTATAGATGTATGAAGTTGATAGAATGAATTCACCAAATCAAAGCTCAAATCATCACATATGAGTTACATGATGTTAACAATCATAGCCAAATCAGGGCTCTAAAAATGCATCATTTAAGTAGACAATGGATGATGAACATTTTACCATTTTGAAATACCTCAATATGCTAAATAAAATAGAGAAAATGATGTTAATTAGATCAAGATGCATTCACATTTGTATGAAAGACATGTAACATGAATATAAGCACAACATACAAATGGTTTTTGCCAATATGAACATGCAATCGACATCAAATACTGATATTACCCTGTAATCAATGTAATTTCTTATGCATTAGAAACATACTAGTGAATTCATTTTTCGTGAAGGATGAATGAAAGAAACTGATAAGAACTTAATCATTTTATCACATGATTGATGATACAAAAGTTACTGAATTTCATTTTTAGATATCATTACATTGCATATGAAAATGTTAAGATAATTAATTACATGTGATTCTTAGAATTAGTATACTACGTTTTTAAAACAACAAATGAACACAAATCTAGCGCGGGTTTTAGAAACCATTACAGGCTTACCTAATTGGCAAGCCGGATACCTATCTTTTTATCAAATTTAATGAATTTAGATTGCGAAAGTTTAGGAGTACCTCTGATGTCCTCTGGGACGACTTTATTTGTTACCTCATTCACACCAATGGTTGGTTTAGGCACGCATTTTTGCTTAACCTGTCTGTGTCCTCCAAGCTTTTGATTGTTCCCATTTAAATTGATGACATTTTTCTTTGCAAGTATCTCTTGTGGATTCTTGGTGATTTCCCACCTTGACTTTCGTATATCTTTTTCATTTATTCCCTTTGTTCCAGTATTGTCAGTATATAATGTTGTACAAGATTGTTGTGTCTCATTCTTTGTTGTCCATCTCATTTTGGATATACTTTTATTATAAACAAATGAGGAAATTTTAAAAGGACAAGATACTTTATTGCAATAATTACATATCAATCTTTAACTGGTCAATAAAGACATTACCATGATAAATAGCATGAGAAGTTGAGCATGTAATATTTCTAACAATAGCTAAATTACAATCATGGGCTTTTGATGAAGAGTGAGACAATGAAGCATATTTGCTTCCCTAGAGTTTTTTGAAAGATGAGTGAACATACTCAGGTTGAATTAATATAGATTTGAGGTCAGATTTTAAAATTTCATTTTCTTTTTCGAAAGTTCTAAAAAATAGGAACAATTTCTTTTCAACCATTTATATCATTTTTTTAAAAATCATTTTCATTTTCAAGACAATCTATTTTAAAAAGCAGATTGTTTATTTCGAAAATAAAATCTGAACACTCCTTTGTTTCACAATAATTTTTTATACCCAATCGTATTCTTGATTTTTGAAATCCCGTTCCTTTATTTTCAAAAAAATCAATTTTTCATTTTAATCAAAGATTTTCTGTAACAAAATAATTTGTGAAAAAAAATATTTTTTCTATAGCAATGTATACATTCTCATTATCAACGTTATCACTAACACTGGTGCTACAAGAATCATTATAAAAATTATCACATAGAGATCTATCACATTTAAGAGCGGAAACATATAAAATATTATCAAATGATTTGGTGCCATGGTAATCGATTAACTAGGATGTTAAGCCTAATCAGGTAATCAAGTTATGAAGTCAATTGTTGGTCCAAAGATCTTCCCAAGAAAGGAGTAAATTGGATAATTTTTTTAAAAAAAAAAAATCAAATTAATTAATTTCTAATCAATTTTATTTGATTAAATGAGAAAGAGTAATATCTAGGGTGCATACAAAGAGTAAGGGATAGAGAATTACACAAGATATTTTATAGTAGTTAGACAAACTACTCTTACGTACGTCTGCTCCCTTGAACTCTCGTAGTGAATTCAATTCACTAAAAACTCACTTTGATCCTTTTTACAAGTAGGAATCAAACTTCTTACAATCCCGATTAGTTAAGTTCCCTTTATACCTAATCACACTCTCACTCAATTAGGAATCAAATATCTTTGTTTCTTCTCGCAAAAAGCTCTTACCAACGCTAACACAAGTAAACTCAATTGATAACCTAATCGAGGTGATAGGAGTGTTTCATGTTTCAATAGATAATCAAATTAAATTACGTGAATTAATTAATTTGGATTTAATATTAGTTAAGTACAAAATCAGGTAAGCCTATTAACACATTCATTTTTATCTTCTGAAAAAGATTTTCAATAATAAGATTTAAAGATTTCTTTTTGAAAATGATTTTTCAAGATTGAAATAGATTCAAGATTGAAAACGATTCACTTTCAGTTGACCGTTTGAGCATTTTTCCAGGTTTTACCAATTTTCAAAATATAGTTGCAATCACTTAACTGATTTTTCAAATCAGTTAACCGATTCTAACTATCTTTTAAATTAAAACACATTTAAAGCATCATTTAAACACTCCTAAATGCATAATCAAACATGTATAACCATATTTGATCAATTTTATGTGCAGTGAGTAATCCTACTTTGGTTTATCAAAAATTTATTAGTATTAGCGTTGTTTTACCTTAAAAATACAAAAATATTATTCAAAACATATTATTCATCATATACCTGTTTATCATCATCTTGATCATTCATGGATTTTTCTCATTTTGTTAATTACTTATCTTGCTCCTCCTTTGATCCTAACTAATATTTTGTAAACACATCTTCAATAACTACATTAGTCCTACCAAACATCCAAGTTAATTAGATCGTCAAAACCATGAAATATGACTTGAATGAGTTGTTTACATAAATAATATAAATTAAAAATTTAATTTCAAAAAAAGACCCATTTAAAACTTATTTATCAAAAAAGGGTTAGCCGGTGTTGGGAACACCGATTTTATGAAGCTCATGCTCTCAACACCGACACTAAATAAAAAAAAAAGAGTTTCAAAATCGGGGTAACTAACCTCGGTTATACGACTTATTTTTTTATTTTTTTTCTATTCCTTGAAGCCGGTGTTCATAAAACTGGCTTCAATTTCCGTAAACCCCCTCCACCTCCACCCACCCTTTGTTTATTGAAACCATGGTTATGAAACCCAATTCCATCCCCCCCCCCCCCCTCCTCCTCCTCCTCCTCCTCCTTCCAAGCCTTTTGTTTCCTTTAATATTGATGACATAATATATGTCATGAATATTAAGGAAAAAATTATATTTTCATGCTATAGGGTGTATGTTTATTTAGACTCCGAAATTTGCAGAATTTTATATTTAGTCTCTCAAATTTCACAATTTCTTCCATCATTCAAAATTGAAAATATTATTAATAATTTTTTAATATAAAAATGAGTTATGATCGGTACGTAAACTTTTAGTAGTGATATTTTTGTCATTTCATTGTTCCACTAAATATATATAAGATATTTTCCCTTAATTTTTTCCTAACAACGGACTGTTGTCATATATAGGTTAAAAAAAACACTTCGAGATTAATGGAGTGATAAAATGATGGAAATATCCCTCATTAGATTACATGTTGAGGATAACCTATTTTCCATGCAAAATCTTTAACAATGTTCTTAATTTTACGGGATTGAAATAAATGTAAAACTTTAAAGATTAATTTTATGGTTGTCCGAATTGCACATTTAATCTTTAAAATTTTACATTTATTTTAAGAGAAAATTACCAGTTAGACCTACTATTAGCAATAATCTACCAATAAAACTCACTTCATTTTTCTTGCACCAAAAACTCTTATGCTAGCGATTTCTTGTACCGATTAGTTCCTTTTCAAAAATAGTCAGGGACGAGATTACTAAGATGCCTCTTCCGTGATTTCGCTGAGCATTGCCTTGCCACCGTCGCCAATACCTTCACAACCTAGATTCGCCGCTATTACTGTCGAGATCCAATGCACTTCCACCGTCGTCGTCCAAATCTGATGCCTTTCCCATCATCATCGACACCTTCCCCACCGTCACCGTCCAGATCCAGTTTCTCCACCACCTTCGCAACTCAGATCCAAACATTTCAATGGATGCCGTCACCTTATTTTATGCTCTATTTTAATCTGGTGGGATTTTCTTTGTTTAGAGAGAGAGAAATGGTGAAGTGAGTATTAAAGCCTTTGGAGTTCCTTTAGTGACGTGGGTTTGTGTTAATGTTACATGTAACATCCCCTTGAAATATAGTGAGATTTTCTTTGTTTAGAGAGAGAGAAATGGTAAAGTGAGTATTAAAGCCTTTGGAATTCCTTTAGTGACATGGGTTTGTGTTAATGTTACATATAACATCCCCTTGAAATATAATGAGAGAAATGTGGGTCTGTATTAGTGAGAGAAATTGAAAATCGCATTAATATTACATGTAACATCCTCTGAAATATAGATGTTATATGTAACATCCACATAAAAATATGTTTTGCATGTAACATCAACTGAAAAATAATTATTGATCCATTAAAAATATGTTTTAAAATGATTACTGATTATAGATGTTACATGTAAAATCCACGAATAATACAATTCATACATCCAAAAATATGATTAGCATAAAAAAAAAGAAAAACGAAAAAAGAAGAAGACATTTTACTGATTAATACAGTGTAAAAATATTAATTTTACAACATCAGGAACTACAAAAAAATCCATGTGTTTTGATGTTAGTATTAAAAGTTACATATGAGGAGTATTTTGGTCAAAAAAAACACAAAAGGAGCTATTGGTGCATGGAAAGAGGAACGGGTTTGATCGGTAGTTCCCATAATCTTTTAGGACTTTTTGGTCAGTGCCCCTTATTTCAATCCCGTAAGAATATTGTTAAAGATTTTGCATGGAAAATAGGTTGTCCTCAACATGTAATCTAATGAGAGATATTTTTGTCATTCTATCACTCCATTAAACATGAACTGTTTTTTTTTTAACCTGTATTTGACAACAATTCATTGTTAAGAAAAAATTAAGGAAAAATTTCGCACCCCACCCCGGGCACCCATCACCCGGAGCTGGGCGTGACGTCGGCATAACACTCCCTAACCAACCAACCAACCAGAACATACATATATATATATACATGCATACCCAGACACACGCGTACCACTATCAATATTCTTTTCCAAAACAATACCTCAATCTTATTTCCAAAAATATGGAACACACCCATCCCAAATATATATACAACAAAAATCACCAAAAATATGTTGAACCTTCCATGGTTCGCCTCTGACTGGCCCACTCCCAAGATGACGCTACCTCCGAACTCTACCTAGTGCCAGTCGTGGACCCATTCCTATTTGCAGCATCGTACAGAAATCCAGTTTCCATGTAACCAATGAAATAACTCATATATTTAAAACACCCAATCCAAATATTTTAAATCAACCAGTGTAACAAAATATTATACTGATGCCAATCCACTTTAAAATAATATGTCTAAACCAAATCAATCCAGGCAGTTCATCGTATAATAAAATACCTCAAACCACTTTTCTACTAGCCATATGATCATTTTTACCTCACGATCGGGAATTACAAAAGTACCATATCACCCACAAAATTTGCACTCCTGACGGGTCAAACCACTCTACAGACTTTACCTAGCAGGTAATCCACATCTCGCAGCACATATCCTCCTGACGAGAAGAAAAATCCATATCTCGTAGATCACACTCGCCTAACGAGAAGAAAATTCACATCTCGTAGGTCATACTTGCCTAACGAGAAGAAAATTCGCATATCGTAGGTCATATCCGCCTAACGAGAAAAAAATTCGCATCTCGTAAGTTATACTCGCCTAACGAGAAGAAAATCCACATCTCGTAGGTCATACCCACCTTACGAGAAGAAAATCCATATCTCGTAGGTCATACCTGCCTAACGAGAAGAAAATTCACATCTCGTAGGTCATACCCGCCTAACGAGAAGAAAACTATGCATAGTTGGACAAAAATCATCTTTAAAACCCACTTGGTCCAAAAATCGTTTTCCACTTTTAAAACCAATACCCACTTGATCCATATAAGTTGAAAATTCGTCTATTTTTAAATAAATACATTTTCCACAATTTATACGAAAATAAATTTTGTAGATTTACATAGAAGATAGTACACTCACCTCGTTTTTTGCACTGCAAAAATGTCACTATCCAAAACCTACTGGGACGCTGGCACCTGCGAACCTAACAGAGATATGGCCCTATTAATATTTTATTTAAAATAACCTAATATGCAATGCAGGCCCTAAATTCCTTATTTCCCATTCCCCAAATTTTTATTATGAAAAACTATTATTTTGTCCGTTTCACTACGTTAATATTTACTATACCAATTTATTTAAGATTAACGATTATGAAAATATTATTACGATTGTGAAGATTTCAATACTTAACAATTTAATTTAATCGACAATATTACCCGATTAAATCTTTACCTGTTCCAAATCGCTCGCAGACCAAGAAATTGGATTTTTGAACTTTATTTTAATTTTTCCCTCTTCTCTTTTTTTTCTCTTCATTTTTTCTTCTTCTATTTTTCTGCTTTGCTGAGATTCCACCGCCTCGGCAATACGCCACCGCCACGGCGAACACCTTTCGTCTCTGTTCTACTTCTGCCTCGTTTCAGACCAATCGCTTCGCTCTCTCCTCACCAGCTCCGACGACTCCCACACCCCGTCCGAATGTCACATGCACACACAACACGTACTACTGGGCACTCCACATACATCGAACACACAACACATACCCATCGTCGACGATTACACACCCACATGCACGCCGGACGATCGGCGACTGATCACGTACCCACCCACGCAATCAACGACGAACATCCTACACACACAAACGACGAAATGGAACCGAACACACACGACCAACCACACACATGCACATGCCGATCATCTCCACACACTGCCGGACGAACTTCGACAGAGCACACACACACACACACACACATGTCGATGAAACGGAACAGAGCATACACACACACACACATACACGACGGAACATACCAAACGGCGACGACACGCCCATACACACGATCATTGGTTGATTGACGACAAACACACACACGCCCACGCCGAAAAAACCACGACGAGCAGAACCTACCACCGCCGACGATCACAAACAACACTGACGACACCCACCGGACCGACTAAACACCTCACCTCCGATCTTCTCTCTTTCTTCTCCATTTTCTTGTTTCTTTTTTTGAGATTGATAATCACAATTTTGCATGGATGAATTTATATACATGATCAAAGTGGATCTTCTTGACCCCAAACACCGCCACGTTGATTCCTATCTCTCTATTTTTTTTTTTTTTTTTATTTTATTTTATCAACATCATGTATATGTATATATATAAATGTAATTTTTTCCCAAATTACATTCACCTCCCCTCAATTTTCTTTAAGTGATTATTTAAATCCCAAATTTTAAAATGAATATTTCTAAAATATCTAATTGACCCCTAAACTTTTTAATTTAAATTAGAAATAACACATTCCACCCCGTTATTTTCTAAATGTTCTAAAATGCATCTAAGTTATACGTGTATGAAAATTAGGGTCTTACAACCCTTCCCTCCTAAAAGAAATTTCGTCCTGAAATTTTAGATACCTTGATCGAATAAGTGCGGATATTTGTCTCTCATCTCGTCCTCTCGTTCCCAGGTCGCCTCCTCTATGGAATGACTGGGCCATAACACCTTTACCAACGGAATCATTTTCGTCCGCAACACCTGATCTTTACGACTTAAGATCTGGACTGGCTCTTCAACGTATGTTAGATCTTCTTCCAACTCAATTGGTTGAGAAGTCAACACATGCGAAAGATCTGACATATATTTCCTAAGTATTGACACGTGGAAAACGTCGTGTAATCGGGACAATTCTAGTTGTAGGGCAAGTCGATAAGCTGTTGCACCAACCCATTCTAGGACCTCGTATGGCCCGATATATCTTGGACTTAATTTCTCTTTCTTCCCGAACCTCATTATGCCCTTCCACGAGGATATTCACAAAAACATACGATCACCCACTTCAAATTCTAACTCTAGCCTACGCTTGTCAGCATAACTCTTTTGTTGACTCTGAGCAATCTTCAATCTTTCCTGAATCACCTTTACTTTGTCTGTTGTCATTTGGACGATATCCGGCATCAACAATTTCTTTTCTTCCACTTCAGTCCAACAGACTGGAGTCCTGCATCTCCTTCCATACAACGCTTCATACGGGGTCATTTTGATTGCCTAATGGTAGCTGTTATTGTAGGCAAATTCCATCAACGTTAAGTAATCATCCCAGCTACTAGAAAATTTCAGAACACAACCCCTCTACATATCTTCTAACGTCTGTATTGTGCGCTCTAATTGGCCGTCAGTCTGAGGATAAAAGGCGATACTGAATTTCAGGTTGGTACCTAAGGCAGTTTGAAGACTCGGCCAAAACTTCAAAGTAAATCTCGGATCTCTATCTGACACTATAGAAACCAATGCACCATATAACCTAACAATCTCGTCAATATACAATTGAGCATACTTATTATTACGTGCTCAGATTCAATTACTTTGTTTCCTCCTCACGGTAATTGGACTACTCGCAAGTATACGAGGTCTAAGTTTTAATATAATGGATCTTTTAGGATCGGATATCGTTCCACTGGGAACGGCCGGTAATTCAATTGAGTATTGCGATTTCAATAGTTTCATATTATCTCGACTAATCAAATTTTGTTTGTTTTCTAATTACTATACTAAGATAAATGACAAGTATAAGGTTAGTTTTAATTACACTAATTACTTAGGTATAAATCTCTTTCATATAATGCATAACCAATTTTATTTAGTTAGCTATAACGGTTTCTATCTAATCCGACAACTTCTGTATCAATAACTCATCTGCTACCTCTCCCGAGTGTAAAACGAGGGATTACACGACTTCGTGTCAACGAAGAAGTCCCCTTCAAAGCCTAAACGACCCTAAGTCGCGTGAGTTTTGAGCCAACGTCATGGGTTGCATACGTTCTAATGCCCTCCCGGGTTGTTAGAACGTCATGTTGTATTTACCCTAGTCTGAATCCGGGGTTACCTCTCCCGAGTGTCAAACCCCGCATTCTCTGTTTATCAATACAAGCATAATGACAAGAATAACGATAAACACAATCGGATTTAGACAAATTACTCGTTAAAGTAACATAAATTTACTCAACTAAACGATTACATGATTTTGACTACGCCTAAGTAACATTTAACTACTACTACAAGTTTTCAGCCATATACCATACAAAATAAGAGGGATTCAACATTTTTAGATATGAAAAAGTGATTACAAAGAATAAAACAAGAGAGAAACGATCAAATTTGGAAGTGAAATGGTTCACTGTCACTAATGATCGGTCCGCAAGTTATCCTTATTTATCCGAATGATGAACCTCCTTCTTGATCTTCCAAATATAGCTTAAGAGCTATTTTCTAGGGTTAGGGTTCTTCAACCACACGTTTCAGACGTGGCCAAGGGGTATTTATAGGCTTAGGGGTTCAAAAATATCTAAACAGATATTTTGACCTGTTCTGCGATTTTCGCCTAAGCGGTGGAAACTCCGCTTAGGCGGTGCTTAAGTCGGTTAGAATTCCGCCTAAGCGGTAGAATCTTCGCTTAGGTGGAGGACTAACTTCTTGGCTCCTAATCTTTCTGACGGAATTCCGCCTAGGCGGTAGCTACTTCGCCTAGGCGAATTTACAGCAGTGCAGCTCTATCCAGCAGTTCAGTACTTCCAGCATTCTGGTTGATTTCTGCCTAGGCGGTGGAAACTTCGCCTAGGCGGATTCAATACTTCAGCCTTTGCAACCTTTTGATGGATTTCCGCCTAGGCGGTGGAAACTTCGCCTAGGCGAATTTCAAATCTTCAGCAATTCAACTTTCTGATGAATGTCCGCCAAGGCGGTGAAAACTTCGCCTAGGCAGATTTACTTTGTTATTTGAAACCTCATTTTTTCATCTTTTTAGCTACCCCTTTCGCACCATTTTGCGCGGTTTACCAATTGTTTACGTCCCATTTCCTGACTAATAAAAACAGCTAAAACGGTATTCAAACTTCAATAAAATACTCAAAAATTGGCAAATTCGGTTTAGAATTAGATAGGTATTTTACACCTATCACTTATCCAGAGAGTATGTTGTCTTTACGGCCAGAAAATGAGCAGATTTAGTAAGCATATCAATGATCACCCAGATGGAATTATGCCCCTTTTGCGTACGAGGTAATCCCGAAACGAAATCCATCGTGATATGCTCCCATTTCCACTCTGGTATAGGTAGAGGCTGTAATAACCCACCTGGACGTTGGTGCTTGATCTTGACTTGCTGACAAACGAGACACCTGGCAACCAATTCAGTAATTTCCCGTTTCATTCATTTCTTCCAGTAGTGTTCTCGTAGATCCCAATACATTTTGGTACTGTCTGGGTACATTGCGTATGCTAAGCTATGCGCTTCTTCCAAGATATCCTTCTTCAGATAGGCATCATCAAATACACATAGTCTATTTTCCACCATCAAAGCCTCATCGTCATTCTTGACACGATAGTCAGTTCTGTGACTACTCTTTACTTCATCTCTGATCTTTCCCAAATAGGCGTCCGACTTTTGCGCTTCTATAAAACGATCGATCAATATCGGCCTCAAAGTCAAAGTCGCAAGCAACGCTGCCGACTGACCAACTGCCAACTGAACTCGCAAAGACCTCAACTCGGTATACAAATTGGTATGAACAACTTGAATGTGTGCGATTGAACCTGTCGATTTCTGACTCAATGCATCCACTACAACATTGGCCTTTCCAAGATAATAGTTGATAGTACTATCATAGTTCTTGATCAACTCTATCCAACGTCTCTGCCTCAGATTTACTTCCTTATGAGAAAACAAGTATTTCAAACTCCGGTGGTCAGTGTATATCTCAAAAGTCTCGCAATACAGGTAATGTCTTCAAATCTTCAAGGCAAACACAATCGCTGCCAATTCCAAATCATGCATCGGGTAATTACGCTCATGATTCTTTAATTGTCGGGAGGCGTATGCAATCACATGACCATATTGCATCAGTACACACCCTAGTCCCTGATGTGACGCGTCACTGTAGATCACAAAGACACCCCCTTCAGTCGGAAGGGAGAGTATTGACGCAGATATCAGTCTATTTTTCAGCACCTGAAAGCTCTGCTCACATTTGTCGGTCCACTCGAATTTAGATTCTTTGAGGGTCAATCGGGTTAACGGGGCAGCTATAATAGAGAATTCCTGCACAAACCGACGATAATAACCTGCCAATCCCAAGAAACTTGAACTTCGGTCACACTTTTCGGCCTCTCCCATTGCACCACGGCTTCGACTTTCTTTGGATCTACCTGAATACCATCTCTTGAGATAAGATGCCTTAAGAATACCACTCGATCCAACCAAAACTCACATTTACTGAATTTGGAATACAATTCTTCTCTTGCAACGTCTGCAACACAATTTGGAGATGCTCTGCATGCTCTTCTCTACTTTCAGAATAAATCAGTATATCATCAATGAATACGATATTTCGTCAACCCATCACTACTAGTTCCAAAAGGTCCCAAGTTCTAGTCACATGTTCTAGGCCTTCTCCATATTCCGTCAACCCATCACTTAAACTCCCTTTGTATCTACTTGGATACTATGCCATAAGGGCACTAGCCCCAAAATTACCACTCCAACCAACCAATACTCATATTTATTACATTTAGCATACAATTTGCTTTTCTCTCAGCATTTGTAACATACTCTAAAAATGTTCTACAGGCTCTTTTCTACTCTCGACCGGATTACCGTTTTCACCACGCCACAATCTCTAATCCTCACTTATAAATACCTCACTCAAAAATCTAACACTATACTTTGTTGCAATTGATTTTTTTTTTTTAACTCATCCATTCTAACTGATGAGTTACCAACATCGAATCTTCGTGAAGCAACACTCCAGGTCTGTGTAAATCATGAGTTGATGGTCTAACTTATTGTAACGACCCGTTTTTCCCAGGGCCGTCACTAGGTTTTTTTCCTATTAAAAACTTTTTTATTATGACGATCACCTTTAAAGTTCCAAGGTTATAGATTCAAAACTCAATTTCCTACGTTTTATCAATACGAGTATAATTAATCAACTTAATGAGCTGAATGTTCACCTCTTCAAAATTATGGAACTTATTTAACATCAACTACAATTATTAATCATGCCTATTATCACCTCGTCAATTTCTCGGACCTACATAGGGAAAATCCCTATCTACAACAGTATCCACTGCCAAAACTTGTTTGAACTGATGCCTAGCACCTGTATACTGAATTGTGATATCCTTTCTTTAACATTTTTCTAACTTCCTAGACCCACTACCGGACTAGCGGAGGTAATAGATACGCCTTCCCCACGATACATACTTTTATTCATCACAAATTTGACTTCACCCACAATTTTATATTACTCACTTAAATAGATTATATTTGCATGCACCCCCTATCCTTCCAGACCCACAATTCTCATCTACTTTCTACATATCATCTTTTATTTTATTTGTTATATTTCCTCGTTCCCACACTTTTACTCTACCTTTTTGTCAACCCAAAACATTTTTCTCGCCACAGCTTTCTCACATTCTTAGCTCCAACTATTCAACTTCCCTTCTTAATATTATTATAAGATTCTTTCCCACTTCAGTGTACTACTCTACTATCTAGTAATTAAGAACGACTTACTAAGTGCTACCGATCATTATCTCATTCTTACACCATTTGCATATATTTGTTTCTCAATTAACAGCTTATGTTTTCAAATAATGTATTCTTTCACCATCACGATGCACCTATTACCATCACTAACATCATAACATTACTCAAATTCGCTACTAACAATATCACCACAGGTCGTATCACTGTTTGCCAACAAGACAACCCTCTACGCACCCTACCAAAGCATCAACTAATGAAATAAAAGGCCTAACACTCACACACCAAACTAACTTATTGACACCCTATCTCAAGTCCCCTACTGACTAGACGACTGGCACGTCCTCCTATCTCATGGTCTTCTACTGACACAACCACTGGCAAGTCTACAGAACCTATAACCTAGACTCTGATACCAAAATTGTCACAACCCGTCCCGGACACTCGTCATCCCAGGACCGGTGTGACGACAACATGACATCACCTATTACATTTAAATCTTCTTATACATTACAAATACTCAATAATTTACTATACAATTCATTATACAACATATACATAATCTTTATCTTTCATATTGATCCTCTCTGACAGCTCAACTCAAATTATTCCCAGATGACTCCACCTAATGCCAGTAGGGGACCGTCTCCTAAGGGATTCACCTGCGAGTGTATTGCCTTCTTAGTAAAAACCATTTTTAACATAATAACAATACATTTTAAATAATAAAACATTTAAATGGATCAAGCGTAAATACATATCCACCACACAGTTGATAAAATCTCCAGTGTCAAATAAGCAATGAAAGTAAAGCAGTATAATTCAGTTTCCAAACACCACAATCAATAATAAGTCACCCAATATATGTATAAAACACCCCAACTCAAACACACATCTCAATTCCATATCCATCGGCTAAGCCATAGTGATTGTTTTAACCTCACGATCGGGAGTTGCAACGGTACCGTAATCATCCGTAGGATATGCCTTCCTAGCGGACCTAACTGCGCAAATCATCGCCAACCGGACGTCTCCGGAGGCCAATAATATAAATCACCACATATTAAAGTATCCATCATAAATCACCACCTGCCGGACCACCCTCCAGACAGGACATCATAAACTATGGCATAGTTAATTCAATACTATCATCACCCAATCACAAATAATTATCCGTCTACTGGACCACGCTGTGGACAGACCATAATATAAATCATCACCTCATCAATATCGTCAAAATCACCATTGTCCATCTCTTTTTAACAAAATCCACTTTTCATTTAAAAATTATGTTTTTCCTACCTTTTATTAAAACCACCAAATCCAACAGATTATTTATAAAGTCTTTCTTTTTAAAACCCAAACATTTCAATGGAAATTCATTTTACCAACTCACCCATAACTGGCTTGATCCATATCATTTATAAAAGCAAACATAGATTTCATCATATGTGTATATAAAAATAGTTTGGGAAAAAGACAGTACACTCACCTGATATCAGCTTTCGTAAACTTTAACTGACTATCCCCTATCCGAACTCCGGTGCCTGTGAACCTAACGGTGACAGGGCCTAAATTAATATTTTTGTATAAAACAAACTAATCACGTCATGAAATCCTAATTTCCTTAATTTCCTATTTCCCATCTTTTATTACGAAATATAACTATTCAACTAGTATCGCTTTGTTACGGTTACTATTTATAAACTTTGTTCTTATAAACAAATCTCAGGATTTATTATTTTCATTTTATTATTCTAATGTTAGAAAACTAAATTTAGAATTCACAAAATAAATTAGAAAGGTTACCCATTCTGAACCGATCGTGGATTTCCCTAAAAGTCCATGTATTTCTGATTCTGCTCCCCACCGCCTAGGCGAACGAGTGACTACCTCTTCCTTACTCTCAACTGCACACTGCAGTTTCACCGCCTGAGCGCAAATCCACCGCTTAGGTGACCGAGCTCCTTTACAGTTCTGAGTTACACACTGACGACCTACCTACTAGGCGAACTTTCTCTCATTTTGCACACTGATCTACCACCGCCTAAGCGGACGCTCCTCCTCCCTTCTGCTCTGTTTTGTCAATTTTCCAGCCGACCACTCTCTCTCTCCTCACTATCTCCGGTAGTCACACATACCCACAAAAACACACATACACATACAGCAGCTCACGCACGCACCAAGAATAACTGATTCGGAACACACACACACCCACACACACGTTCGATCAAATACACACACACACACACACACCATCACACGCCCAGCCGGCCGACGCTCTCTCTCACTAACTCTCACCGCAGGCCACTCTGCACCGGTTACAAACATCCACAACTGACCGGCGATGATGAATAGAAGACAGAACACCCGTACACACACACACCGTTGTCGTCGGAACACACACACATGCCGTTATACCCTGCCACAGCCAGCCGACCAATGACACCACACTCAACCGACGATCAGAACACACACCGAAACCCACACATACCCCCTCATCAGATTGACTGGACACACATGCGTGCACACACATACACACACAGTCGACAACAACAAAACAAAATAGAGCACACACCTAACACTCACACATGTCGTCGGACAACGGACAACCGAAACCCACTCTCTGGACGAACAACACCGCCTACACTGACGACGCTAAACCGCACGCTCTGATCACTCCCCCACACCCACTGTCTGAACCCGCTCCGCCAGCGACGAGACACCCACACCGGAGAGCTCACAATGAACGGAACCTACCACCTCGATCCCCTCTCTCTTCCATTTTCTGTTTTTTTTCCTTTCTCTCTCTTCGGTTCCGAACCCTTCTTCCCATCTCTATCATGTATGTGTATATACATATACATATATATATATATATATATATATATATTATGTGAGAGAGCTCACCGGCCGAACAGTGCCATACTTCCCCCTTATCATTTTCACCCACTCCCATTCATATAATATATATTTATATAAGATATTTTTTGTATATTACACAAACCTCCCCTTAGATTATGTTGTGGTGGCAAATAAACCCATATCTATTTTTAATGTTTTTAAAAATTTCAGTACAACCCCCTAAAATTTTAATTCACATAATTAATATCGTAGTCCCCTCGATATTTTCAAAATATTTTTAAAATGCGACTTAAATTATTCGTATATGAAAAGTCAGAGTCTTACATCTTGCAACTGAATCTTCAATTCCTTCAGCTCGATAGGCGTCATACGATAGACTGGGGTTGATATCGGAGCAGTTCCTGGAAGTAACTCGATAGTGAATTCCATCTCCCTATCCATTGAAGAGCCTAGCAATTCTTTTGGAAAAACATTAAGAAAATTCTTGACCACTGGAATATCCGCCACCTGAATTTTATTCTGTCTGGTGTCAATTACATGCGCAAGGTATCCCTGACATCCCTTCTTTAGTAGCTTCCCAGCCTCAAGGACTAAAATCAAGCTAACAGGGTTAATGATTCTGTCCCCTGAGAATATCAACTCTGGCTCGCCTGAGAACCTTTTTTAAAACAATCCACCGTGGCATGATAACCAGATAGCAAATCCATACCCAATATCACATCAAAATCATGAATACTCAAGGGTAGTAGATCTACTAATAACTCTCTATCATCAATCCGAAGCGGACTGTCTTTATACGCACTATCTATCAACATAGACTCATCTACCAGAGTAGAGATAATGATACTATATAGCATGGAAGTAAGAAATTTGCCTATATACATCATGAAGGTTGCCAAAATAAATGAATGAGTAGAACCGGAATCAATAAGTACGCGTGCATCTCTATCATATATAGACATGATACCTGTAACCATATCTAGAGTAGCTTGGGCATCCTGTCGAGAAGTAGCAAAAACATGATCCCGTGTTGGAGGTCTACCAGCAGATCCTCTACCACGCCCCTGGGCAGTGCTAGGGCTAGCACCACCCACATTGCTCGCAGAAGGTGTAGATGTGACAGCAAATTTCGGATAATTCGTAGATATATGACCAGGCTCATGACAATGAAAACATATTGGTCCTCCCATGGGACAATCCATGGAGAAATGATCCGGTGCCCCCACACTGATAGCATATAAATGCCCCGGCTTGACTTAACAGTTGATTCATCTCCTACCCTTGATGGCCGACATTCGGTCCAGATACATTCTGCTATCGCCCGGAGTATGACTGTCACAGACCACGACTTCTAACGGATTGGTCCATCGATGGGGCCCGAGCAACTGGCAGTCGAGATACCGTTCCCCGAGAAATGCCACCTGGATATCTACTAGGTGACTCGAATCTATCCATTTTGTATTGTTCACAGCTCTCGGTGGCTTCCTGAACATCCATTTCCACCAACTTTGCTGTATTCACCAATTCAGTGTAACCCTTAATTTGTCTGCTCGTCAGCCTGGAACGAATTTCTAAATTAAGCCCTTTTTGGAATCGTCTGTATTTTACCTCTTTCGCTTTTACCAGATTAGGGACAAAACGGGACAAAACATCGAATCTAACTTCGTACTGCTGGACAGTCATCTTTCCCTACTTCAAAACTATGAACTCTTCCTCCATTTGGAACCGATAAGACTCAGGGAAATATTTCTCATTGAACACCGCAACAAAACGATCCCAAGTGATCTCATTGCCTGGTTCCAAAAGTAACTTTTTCATCTCCTCCCACCAATGTTCAGCTTCCTCTTTCAGTTGGAAAGTGGCAAAAGGTATCTGGCTATCGTCAGCAATTCCCATGGCCTCGAATACATGCCCCACGCCTCTCAACCAGTTCTCAACATCAGCTAAACCTCTCGTTCTTGTGAAAATCGGAGGATGCAACTCCTTAAACCTTTTTAGAAGTACTGCCTGGGACGTAGCAGTATCAGTTTGGCCTTTTGACATTCTATTATTTTCGCCTGCTACTCTGTTAACTGGGCAGCAGCTTGTAAAATTCTCTCGACGGCATCTAAACTTCCCTACATCTTATCTTCTTGCCTCTGGGGTTTTACCTGCCTTTGGGGTGCAACACTCCCAGAGCTCTAATTTTCATGCTCCATTGTCACTATTTCAAATAAAATTTACTGAACTACTGGACCAACCAGAAAAATAATAGTATTTAATTGAATAACATAACTACCACTCACGTGCCGAAACCACCTACCAACACCCTATCTCAAGGTCCACCACTGGCTCGACAAATTGACATGTCTACAGAACCTATAACCTAGGCTCTAATACCACAAATGTCACACCCCACCCCAGGCACCCGTTACCTGGAGTCGGGCGTGATGTTATCATAAAACTCCATAACCAACCAACCAGAACATATATACATATATATATATACATACCCAGACACACGCATACCACTATCAATATTCTTTTCCAAAACAATACCTCAATCTCATTTCCAAAAGTATAGGACACACCCGTCCCAAATATATATACAACAGAAATCACCAAAAATATGCTGAACTTTCCATGGTTCAACTTTGACTGGCCCACTCCCAAGATGACGCCACCTCCGGACTCTACCTAGTGCCAGTAGTGGACCAACTCCTATTTGCGACACCGTACAAAAATCCAGTTTTCCTGTCACCACTGAAATAACTCATATATTTAAAACACTCAATCCAAATATTTTAAGTCAACCAGTGCAACAAAATATTATATAGACGCCAATCCACTTTAAAATAATATGTCTAAACCAAATCAATCCAGGCAGTTCATCGTATAATAAAATATCCCACACCACTTTCCTAGTAGCCATAGGATCGTCTTTACCTCACGATCGGGAGTTGCAACGGTACCGTACCACCCGCAGGATTTGTACTCCTGACGAGTCAAACCACTTTATAGGACTTTACCTAGCAGGTAATCTACATCTCGTAGGATATATCATCTTGACGAGAAGAAAAATCCACATCTCATAGGTTACACTCACCTAACGAGAAGAAAATCCACATCTCGTAGGTCATACCTGCCTAATGAGAAGAAAAATCGCATCTCGTAGGTCATACCTGCCTAACGAGAAGAAAATCTGCATCTCATAGGTCATACTTTCCTAATGAGAAGAAAATCCACATCTCGTACGTTTTACCCGCCTAACGAGAAGAAAATCCACATCTCGTAGGTCATACCCGCCTTACGAGAAGAAAATCCACATCTCGTAGGTCATATCCACCTAACGAGAAGAAAATCTACATCTCATAAGTCATACCTGCTTAACAAGAATAAAACTATGACATACTTAGATAAAAATCACCTTTAAAACTCATTTGGTCCAAAAATCATTTTCCACCTTTAAAATCAATACTCACTTGATCCATATAAATTGAAAATTCGTCTATTTTTAAATAAACACATTTCTCACAATTTATACGAAAATAAATTTTGTAGATTTACATAGAAGACAGTACACTCACCTCGTTTTCTACACTGTAAAAATGTCAATGTCCAAAACCTACTAGGACGCTGGCGCTTGCGAACTTAACAGTGATATGGCCCAATTAATATTTTATTTAAAATAACCTAATATGCAATGCAGGCCCTAAATTCCTTATTTCCCATTCCCCAAATTTTTATTATGAAAAACTATTATTTTGTCCGTTTTACGTTAATATTTACTGTACCAACTTATTTAAAATTAGCGATTATGAAAATATTACTACAATTACGAAATTTATTATTACGATTGCGAAGATTTAAATACTTAACAATTTAATTTAATCGACAATATTATCCGATTAAATCTTTACCTGTTCCGAATCACTCGCAGACCGAGAAATTTCATTTTTAGACTTTATTTTAATTTTTCCCTCTTCCCTTCTTTTTCTCTTTTTCCTTTTTTTTTTTTTTTTTTTTTTTTTTTTTTTTTTTTTTTCTGCTTTGCTGAGATTCCATCGCCTTGGCGATACGCTACTGCCGCGGCAAACACCTTTTGTCTCTATTCTGCTTCTGATTCGTTTCAGACCAGTCGCTTCTCTCTTTCTCCTCACCAGCTCCGGCGACTCCCACACCCTGTCCAAACGTCACATGCACACACAACACGCACTACTGGGCACTCCACATACACCGAACTCACAACACATACCCATCGTCGACGATCACACACCCACATGCATGCTGGACGATCGGCGACTGATCATGCACTCACCCACACAATCGACGATGAACAACACACACACATAAACGACGAAATGGAACTGAACACACGAGACCAACCACACACATGCACATGCCGATCATCTCCACACACTGCCAAACGAACTTGGACAGAGCACACACACACATATGTCGACGAAACGGAACAGAGCACACACTCACACATACATGACGGAACACACCAAACCACAACGAACAGAACCCACCATCGCCGGCGATCACAAACAACACCGATGACATCTACCGAACCGACCAAACACCTCACCTCCGATCCTCTATCTCCCTTCTCCGTTTTCTCGTTTCTTCTTTTGAGATTGATGATCACAATTTTGCATGAATGAATTTATATGCATGATCATAGTGGATCTTCTTGACCCCAAACACCGCCATGTCGATTCCCATATCTCTGTTTTGTTTTTTTTTTTTGTTTTTTTTTTTTTTTTATCAACAGCATATATGTGTGTTTGTGTGTGTGTGTATGTGTGTGTGTGTGTGTGTGTGTGTGTATGTATATAAATGTAATTTTTATCAAATTACATTAACCTCCCCTCAATTTTCTTTAGGTTATTATTTAAATCCCAAAATTTAAAATAAGAAATAACATATTTCACCCCGTTATTTTCTAAATGTTCTAAAATGCAGCTAAGTTATGCGTATGCGAAAATTAGGGTCTTACAAAAAATATCTTATATATATATATATATATAGTGTAACAATGAAATGATAAAAATATCACTACTAGAAGTTTACGAACCGAGCATATGTCACACCTCACCTCGAGTACCCATCACCCGAGGCCGGGCATGACGTCGGCATGACACTTCCTAATCAATCAACCAAATACATACCTACATATATATACATATTCAAATGCACACGCACCGCTATCATTATTTTTAACCAAAAATAATACCTTCCACGGTTTGCCTCTGACCAGCCCACTCCCAAAATGACACTACCTCTTGACTTTACCTAGTGCTAGTAGTGGACCAACTCCTAGCCACAGTACCTGAAATTAAATATTTTTTTATCGGTTTACTATCTTCATAATAAAAAACACATTTAATGGATCAAGTACAATTGTTAAATATCACCTTTAAAAATATAATATTTTATAATCACATACCAGGTTGAGAATCCAGTTCCACTGCCACCAATGTAATGATACTAATATGTTAAAAACAAGTAGAAGTGTCAAACACCAGGTTTCAAAATATAATAATATAACCGCATACTAGTTTAAAAACCCAGTTCCATTACCACCAACAAAATGAAGTAATATAATTAACACCCAGCTCAAATATTTTAAATCCACCAATCCAAATATTTTAAACCAACCAATCCAAACATTTTAAACGTATAATAAAGTACACCACACCTCCTCCCTTACTAGCCATAGGATCGTTTTTACTTCACGATCCAGAGTTACGACAGTACCATAACCTGTACAACTATGTCATCTACAGTGGCTATCAGTGTAAGAGCCATTTATTATCCCCAATGGTAAGGATACTACCCGCAGGATTTGTACTACTGACGAGTCAATCAAACCACCTACCGGACTAATCCTCCGGACGGGTCATAATAATCAACTACCTGCAGGACTACCCTCTTGACAGGTCATAAAAATCTACTTGTAGGACTAATTCTCCTAACAGGTTATAATATTATCAACCACCTGCAGGACATGCTCTCCTGACATGTCATAATAATCAACCACATGTAGGACTAATCCTCCTAACAGGTCAAAATATCATCAACCACCTACAGGACATGCCTTCCTGACAGGTCATAATAATCAACCACCTGTAGGACTAATCCTCCTAATATGTCAAAACCATCCCGCAGGACATGCCCTACTGACAGGATCAAAACTATGGCATAGTTGGACAGAAATCACTTTCCACATTTAAAACTCAGTTGATCCAAAAATTATTTTCCACCTTTTAAAAACAACTTGATCCAAAAATCATTTTCTACCTTTTAAACCAACTTAATCCATATAAATTGCAAAATCGTCCATTTTAAATAAACACATTTTCTACAATTTATACGAAAATAAAATTTGTAAATTTACATAGGTGACAGTATACTCACCTCGATTTTCGCACCGCAAAACTATCACCCTCCAAAACCTACCGGGACGCTGGTGCCTTTGAACTTAATAGCGATAGGGTTTAAATTAATATTTTAGTTAAAATAATCTAACATGCAATGCAGACCCTCAATTTCATAATTCTCCATTCCCCAAATTTCATTATGAATTTTTTTTTTTATTTCGTCCGTTTCGCTACGTTAATATTCACCGTGCAACATTATTAAAATTAACGGTTATAGAAATTATTATCTCGATTATGAAAATTCTAATGCTACTAATTTATTTTAACAAAAAAAATAATTGATTGAAATTTTTACCAGTTCCGAATCGCCCGCCGACCGAGAAGTTGATTTTGGGTTTTCGGGTTTTATTTTTTTGTTTTTGTGAAATCATTTTTTTTTCTTTTTTTCTCTTTTTTCTTATGTTTTTTTTTCCTTTTCTGTTTGCTAGGTTTGGGCTCAGCCACGACACTCTCACACACACTCTCCGCCTCTGCCGGCCGACAACACACACACACACACACACTCACAGCAGGGCCGACCGTCGACACGACACACACACACACACACACACAGAGTCGCCGGACGAACACACACACACCTAGTCACTGTTGACGACACACACACATACCACCGGCGACAGAATACACACACAGAGACGATCATCGATTGAACACACACACTCCCTGCCGGACAAACACACACATACACACAGACGGTGACTACACAGCACACACACACACGCAACGCTCACACACCCTGTTTACACACACGCATACCACATCTGTCGGACTGCACCACACCCCACGACAAAACCCACACATCGTCGACCAACAATGACGATTCACATGTACACAACGACACACAACGACACACACACTGCAACTCACACACATACACAACAGCACACACCCACACACTGATGGCGAAAACAACCAAACAGACAGTACACACAAACACTGGCACACCACCGAATGGACAACCATAGACCGCCGGCGACGATCACTCACTCACACCTGAATGGCCACTAGAACACAACAACCCACATACGCCGGCGACACCCACACGCCACCAGATGACGACGAATTGGATAATCGAAACCCACACACTCACTGCCGGACTGATCCCATACCGTCAGCGACTGCCTTTTTTTTTTTTTTTTTTCTCTCTCTCTCTGTTTTCTACCATTTTCCTCCGTTTTCCCGTTGCTGAAATGTGTGTGTGTGTGTGTATATATATATATATATATATATATATATATATATATATATATATATATATATATATATATATATATATATGCATGAATTAAGTGGTTTGGATCTCATTCCCTTGATACCACGTTTTTGTTTTTTTTTTCCTTGTTTAGGTTTTTGATCTTATCCCGTTATGTGTGTGTATATATATATTATATTTTTTTTCAAATTACATGAATCTCTCTTCAATATTCTTTAAGTTCTTAGTTAAACCCAAAATCTAAAATTTATATTTATATTTTTATTATTATTATTATTTTAAAATTGCTAATTAACCCCTAAAATTTTAAATTAAATAATAAATGACACAATCTACCCATTATTTTTCTAAATGTGCTAGAATGCAACTAAAATTATGCAAACCCAAAAATTAGGGTCTTACAACCTTTCCCTCCTAAAAGAAATTTTGTCCCGAAATTTTAATTATCTTGATCGAACAAATACGGATATTTATCTCTCATCTCATCCTCTCGCTCCCACGTCACTTCCTCTATGAAATGATTGCGCCATAACACCTTCACCAATGGAATCGTTTCCGTCCACAACACCTGATCTTTACGACCCAAAATCCGGACTAATTTCTCAACATACGTCAAATTCTCTTCCATTTCGATTGGTTGAGAAGACAACACATGCGAAGGATTTGACACATATTTCTTAAGCATCGTCACGTGGAAAACGTTGTCTAGTCTGGACAATTCTGGCGGTAAGACAAGTCGATAAGTTGTTGTACCAACCCGTTCTAAGATCTCGTATAGCCCGATATATTTCGGACTTAACTTCCATTTCTTCCCGAACCTCATTATGCCCTTCTATGGGGATATACGCAAAAACACAAGATCACCCACTTCAAATTCCAACTCTTGTCTACGCTTGTCAGCATAACCTTTTTGTCGACTCTGAGCAATTCTCAATCTTTCCTGAATCACCTTCACTTTGTCTGCCGTCATTTGGGCTATATCCGGCATCAATAATTTTTTTTCCTACTTCAGTTCAGTCTGTTGGACTGGAGTCCTGCATCTCCTACCATACAATACTTCATACGGTGCTATCTCGATTGCCGTAAGGTAGCTGTTATTGTAGGCAAATCTCATTAATGTCAAGTGGTCATCCCAGCTACCAGGAAACTCCAGAACACAACCCCTCAACATATCCTCCAACGTCTAAATCGTACGCTCTGATTGACCGTCAGTCTGCGAATGAAAAGCAGTACTAAATTTCAGTTTGGTACCTAAAGTAGTATAGAGACTCGGCCGAAAAATGAGCAGACTTAGTGAGCTTATCAACAATCATCCAAAAAGAATTATATCCCTTTTGAGTGCGAGGTAATCTCGAAACGAACTTTATCGTGATATACTCCCATTGTCATTCTGAAATAGGTAGAGGCTGCAATAATCCACCTGGACGTTGGTGCTCAATCTTGACTTGTTGACAAACAAGACACTTGACAATAAATTTAGCAATTTCTCGTTTCATTCCATTCCACCAATAATGTTCGCGCAGATTTCGATACATTTTGGTACTACTTAGGTGCATTGCGTATGCTGAACTATACGCTTCATCCAAGATATCATTTTTTAAATTGGCATCATCAGGCACACATAGTCTATTTTTAACCATCAAGGTTTCATCATTATCCCTGACATGATAGTCAGCTCTGTGACCATTTTTCATTTCCTCTCTAATCTCCCCAATTGGGCGTCTAATTTCTATGCTTCAATAATACGATCGATTAATGTCGGCCACAAAGTCAATGTCGCAAGTAACACTGCTGCCTAACCAATCACCAACTGGACTCATAATAATCCCAACTCGGCGTATAAATTAGTATGAACAACTTGTATATGTGCAATCGAACCTGTCGATTTCTGACTCAGCGCATTTGTTTCAACATTGGCCTTCCCAGAATGATAGTAGATAGTACAATCATAGTCCTTGATCAATTCTATCCAACGTTTTTGCCTTAAATTTAGTTCATTATGAGTAAACAAATATTTCAAGCTTTAGTGGTCAGTGTACATCTCACACGTCTCACTATACAGGTAATACCTCCAAATCATGAGTAATTACGCTCATGATTCTTTAATTTCCGAGAGAGATATGCAATCACGTACCCATGTTGCATCAGTACACATCCTAGCCCTTGGTGTGATGTATCTCTATAGATCACAAAGCCACCACTTTATGTCGAAAGAAAAAGTATTGGCGCAAATATCAATCTACTCTTCAGCTCTTGGAAACTCTATTCACATTTGTCATTCCACTCGAATTTGGACTTCTTACAGGTCAATCAGGTCAACAGGGCAGCTATAACAGAAAATTCCTGCACAAACCGATGACAATAACCCATCAATCCCAAGAAACTTCGGACTTCGGTCATATTTTTCGACCTTTCCCATTGGACAACGGATTTGAACAGATCCACTTGAATACCATCTCCTGAGATTACATACCCCAAGAATACTACTCGATCCAACCAAATCTCAGATTTACTTAATTTCGCATATAACTACCTCTCCCGCAACGTCTGCACCACAATCTTGAGATGTTTTGCATGCTCTTCTCTACTTTGGGAATAGATCAATATATCATCAATGAACATGATGATAAACTTATCTAAATAGGGTCGAAAGGTCCGATTCATCAAATTCATGAAAGCAGCAGAGGCATCCGTCAATCCGAATGGCATAACTAAAAATTCATAATGCCCATACCTCGTCCGTAATGACGTTTTCACCACGTCACTGTCTCTGACCTTTAGCTGATGATATACTAATAAAAGATCTATTTTGGAAAGCACCTTGGCCTTCTACAATTGGTCGAATAAATTATCAATCCTAAGCAACGGGTATTTATTACGAATTATCACCTTGTTCAACTATCGATAATCAATACACATCTTCAGCGTGCCATCATTCTTCTTTACAAACAACACTGGGGCTCCAACACCGGGGCTTCATGGGGAGAAATATTAGGTCTAATGAACCTGCAGTTTAACAAATCTTGCAACTGAATTTTCAATTCCTTCAACTCAGTAGGCATCATACGATAGGGTAGAATTGATATAGGGGCAGTTCTTGGAAGTAACTCTATAGTGAATTCCATCTCCCTATCTACTAGCAACCTTGGCAATTCTTCTGGAAATACATCGGAAAAATACCTGACCACTGGAATATCCGCCACCTGAACTTCATTCGAACTGGTGTTAATCACATACGCGATGTATCCCTGACATCCCTTCTTTAATAGTTTCCTAGCCTCCAGAATTGGAATCAAATTGACAGGGGTAATGATTCTTCCCCCGAAAATATAAACTCTACCTCGCCTAAGATCTGAAAAGTGACTTCCTTTCTAAGACAATCCGTCATGGCATGACAACCGGATAGCAAATCCATATCCAGTATCACATCAAAATCATGAATACTCAAGGGTAATAGATCCACCGATAATTTCCTATTAATTTCGCTGTGTTTACTAATTCCGCATAACTTTTGATCTACCTGCCTGTCAACCTGGAACGTATTTCTAAATCAAATCCTTTCTGGAATCGCCTACATCTTGTCTTTTCCGTTTTTACCCAATCAAGAACACATCAGGACAGGACATCGAATTTAATTTCATACTGCCGAACGGTCATCTTCTCTTGTTTCAATAATATGAACTCTCTCTCCAATAAAATTACAAAGTTTCCTTAGTATTGCCTAGAAGGCAGTTTTATGTACACCTTTAGATGTTGTACGCTAGAATAGAATCCATACATATCAAATAGTAGCACAATGTGTGGTGTGGTCCCGTAATAATTAAGGTGTTGTTTAATAATCTAACTTAATGGTGCTTTGTCACACTATTGGTTTAACAACTAAAACATTAAGTGCTACTGATAGTGAATCCCAACATCAAGTAATACGAATATGATTATTTATCAGTTATAATTTAATATTTAAAACCACTAGCACTCCCACAATCGTAATCCATCCATCACTACTACCAATAATACCACTCAATCCACCAACTAGCAGTATCACCATTTCATTGCATCACTAATCACCAACTTTATAGATATTCCTGTTAACGGAAAACAAGACTAGGAAAAGAAGTATAACAATTTTAACCAAGGGTCAGGCTCTCCTAATGCACGAGGCCAATGTACTATTTAATGCAATGTCATAACTATCACTCACGTGCCAAACCCACCTATCAACATCCTATCTCATGGTCCATCACTAGATAGGCAGTCTGACATGTCTATAGAACCTATAACCTAGGCTCTGATACCACAAATGTCACACCCCACCTCGGGCACCTGTCACCCAAGGCCGGGTGTGACGTCGGCATGACACTTCCTGATCAATCAACCAAATACATACCTACATATATATACATATTCAAATGCACACGCACCGCTATCAATATTTTTTACCAAAAATAATACCTTCCACGGTTTACTTCTGATCGACCCATTCCCAAAATGACACTACCTCCTGATTCTACCTAGTGCCAGTAATAGACCAACTCCTAACCGCGGTACCTGAAATGAAATATATTTTTTTTATCGGTGTACTATTTTCATAATAAAAAAAACATTTAATAGATCAAATACAATTGTTAAATATCACCTTTCAAAATATAATATTTTATAATCACATACCAGGTTGAAAATCCAGTTTCACTGCCACCAATGTAATGATACTAATATGTTAAAAACAAGCAGAAGTGTGAAACACCAGGTTTCAAAATATAATAATATAACTGCATACTATGTTAAAAACCTAGTTCCACTACCACCAACGAAATGAAGTAATATAATTAATACCCATCTCAAATATTTTAAATCCACCAATCCAAATATTTTAAACTAATCAATCCAAATATTTTAAACGTATAATAAAGTACACCACACCTCCGCTCCTACTAGCCATAGGAACATTTTTACCTCACAATCGGTAGTTACGGTAGTACCATAACTTGTACAACTGTGCCATCTACAGTGGCTATTAGTGCAAGGGCCATTTATTATCCCCAATGGTAGGGGAACCACCCACAAGATTTGTACTCCTGACGGGTTAATCAAACCACCTGTCGAACTAATCCTCCGGACGGGTCATAATAATCAACTACATGCAGGACTACCTTCCTAACAGGTCATAAAAATCAACCACCTGCACGACTAATCCTCCTAACAGGTCATAATATCATCAACCACCTGTAGGACATGTCCTCCTAACATGTCATAATAATCCACCACCTGTAGGGCTAATCCTCCTAACAGGTCAAAATATCATCATCAACCACCTACATGACATGTCTTCCTGACAGGTCATAATAATCAACCACCTGTAGGACTAATCCTCCTAACAGGTCAAAACCATCCCGCAGGACATGCCCTCCTGACGAGATCAAAATGATGGCATAGTCGGACAGAAATCACTTTCCACCTTTAAAACCCACTTGATCCAAAAATTATTTTCCACCTTTTAAAATCAACTTGATCGAAAAATCATTTTCCACCTTTTAAAACCAACTTAATCCATCTAAGTTGCAAAATCGTCCATTTTAAATAAACACATTTTCTACAATTTATACAAAAATAAGATTTGTAAATTTACATAGAAGACAGTACACTCATCTCAATTTTCGCACCGCAAAACTATTACCATCCAAAACCTACCGAAACACTGGCGCCTGTGAACCTAATAGCGATAGGGCCTAAATTAATATTTTAATTAAAATAACCTAACATGCAATGTAGGCCCTAAATTTCATAATTCCCCATTCCCCAATTTTCATTATGATTTTTTTTTTTTTATTTCGTATGTTTCGCTACATTAATATTCATCGTGCAACATTATTAAAATTAACGGTTACAGAAATTATTATCTCGATTATGAAAATTCTAATGCTATTAATTTAATTTAACAAAAATAATAATTGATTGAAATTTTTACCGGTTCCGAATCGCCCGCCGGTCTAGATGTTGATTTCAATCCTGTCCTAAAGAATCGCATTTGACTGCAGTTAAACGAATTTTTCGTTATTTAAAGGGGACGACTGACCTAGGATTATAGTATCCTAGGGGGAGTGATTTTAAATTGGTAAGTTACTCCGATGCTGACTTTGCCGATTGTAAAGTTGAGCAAAAAAACACAAGCGGATCATGTCATTTGTTAGGACATGCTTTGGTTTCTTGGTCAAGCAAGAAACAGAATTCAATAGCCTTGTTTACTACTGAGGCTGAATACATAGCAACTGGTAACTGTTGTGCTCAAATTTTATATATTAAGCAACAGTTAAATGATTTTGGAATTTGTATGGAGGAGGTTTCGATCTTTTGTGATAATAAAGGTGGTATATGTCTAAGTAAGAATCCTATACAGCACTCACGAATTCAGTACATAGGGATTAGACATCACTTTATTCGTGATCACATTCAGAAAATAAATATTACTATTGAGTATATTGATACCTTCGACCAGCTTGCTGATGTTTTTTCCAAACCACTAGCGGAAGATCAGTTTGTGAAAATCATTCTTGGTTTGGGTATGGTTAGGCATAATGATGTTTGCCTAGAGTGAGTTACATGTTTGTTGTTTTCTCCTTTCCTACCTAAATTTGTTTTTTAAGATGACAAATGAGGAGAAATGAGTGATGTTTTATTTAGGGAGAGTATTCTAAAACTGTGTTTTAATAAAAATGGATTTTTTTAAAAAAATTGTTCTTTATTGAGTATTTTTTAAATTGTGCATTATTGAAATTTTCATTGTGACGCTTTAATGAGTTAAAGAGTCCGTCATCGGATTCAAGGGGAGTGTGATTATATTTTATTTTAAAGAAAATATCAAAATTAATTGTCATCATAAAAAATAGAGAAATTGTTGATCCCAAGATTTTGATGAACAATTAAGTATTGATATTTTGATGGAACTAATGTTTGATCAAGTATTTCAGTGATTTAAAGTTCCAGTAACGAAGATGTCAAATTGAATGAATGCTTAATGAAGATATCAAGATGATGAAGAAGTATTAAGAATTTGAAGAAATTAGGAAAAACAACCCAGATAAATATTAACTATTAATATCTCATTTAGGAACACACACATGGCACAAAATAAATCTTATATTTTATGTGTGTTTTTGTTAAATATATTTATTTGCTCCTATGTGAATTAAAAAGAAATATTTTTGAATGACTAAAATGGAATATAAGAATATTGGTGGAGCTTATTTAAATATAAAAATGGATAAATGGGCGAAATCGTAAAAGAAAGTAAGTTAAAAACGAGATCAGAGAAGTGATTTAAACAGAGGCAGTCGACTGAGGAGTCAACTGGAGAAAGAAGATGAAACATCCTAAATTGAAGAGTTGCTAACCGGTCAACCTGTGAAAACATCTGAACTCTCTGAATCTGCAAGTCGACCGAGCGGTCGACCGGTGGAAGCATGACAAACTCTCTGAATTTGTGAGTCGACCGGGCAGTCGACCTATGCTCGCTGCGGCGATAGTTTGGCTGCAAGCTGAGTTAGGTATTCGACTAGGCAGTCGACCGAATGTGCTGTTTCAAGATATAATTTGATCCGAGTTTAAATTCAAAAGTAGTCATTTTTTGTTAGGATTTGAGAGAGATTTAAAGGATATTCTCTATATTTAAGATATGGTTCATATACTAATTAAATTCTTTTAATATGGTTCATTAAATATTAATGTTTCTCAATTTGGTAATTAAAATAGATTCTACACTTATTTATTTTTATTGAGAAATATTTTGGGGATTTAATTGAGAGTTTTAAAAGTTGTTATTAAGTGAAATTGAACCAAAATGAAGTCCTTATGTTATAAGGGGTCTATAAGAGTATTTTATTGTCATGACACTTGTAAACTAGACGTTAGGAGGCTAATTAAATGTGCCTTTATATAGACCTGCGAATTTTCTAAGATAAGCTAATCATTCTAAGAGAGAAAATTAGTTTATATCATTTTGAGAGAGTATTTATAAGAGTTATCATTCTACAATACTGTGAGCTATTCTAAGAGTGATTATGATAATCAACTGCGATCTATTCTTACTGATAACGGATTTGAAGCTATATTGTTTTAATAATTATTTATGTGGATTCCGGGTGAGATCTTCCCATATTATTTATTGTTTATTATTTTATTTTGAAAATTGATCTTAGAAATTATTTTTGATTTTTGAAGAAAATATTCTTTCAAATAATTTCTTGAATCTGATTAAGTGCTTCAATTTGCAACCCATATTCTTGTTAAAATCAGATTTTTGTATCTTACGTATTTCTATCACTAGTTGGGATATTAATTGAGTTTTTATTTGTTTGGGTGGTAGAAGCTCCGAGTGAGATTTACTTATCAATTTTTGTATTGGTGAGTTGTGACGGATTAAATATCATTGGGGATATTTAATTAAGGGTAATAGGGTTTTAGTTTCTTCCTGTAAAGAGATTGAGGTAGTGATTCTTCCTAGATAAGAATTGCTTTTTTTAGTGATTTTGTAACGGTTTAATTCTTATCGGGTAAAATGATATTTGGAGTGTTTTGGTGAGGTTTTGATTTTTTAGCCTAAGTGTTAAAAAGAATTAGGTTATTCTTTAGCATGTAAAAAGTAGAGGTTCTTCCTTAACTTGAGAAAAAGAAATTGTAAAGGTTGATTATGAGCCTGTAAAAGAATTGGTATGCGGGTTTGGTTCCTACCTTTAAAAGAATCTTGATTTTAGTGGGTGCGACCTCCGTGGAGCTCGGGGGACTGAATTAGCCAAGAGTAACTTGGTGAACCAGTATAAATCTCTGGTGTGCTATTTTCTTAATTTGTTTATTTTTGTTGTTTAGGTGTGCACTTAGATTTATTTTAATTCCGTTGTGATATAAAGATAATAATTAATTTAGGTATAAAATTAATTATTTAATTTATTCAAGTATATTCTGATAATATTTTTTAATTACCCAATTCACCCCCCTTCTTGGGTATTCTACTGGGCTAACATACACAACAGGACACACCCATACACTGACATCGAAAACAACTAAACAGACGGCACACACAAACATCGGCGCACCACCGAATGGACAACCACAGACCGCCGGCGACGATCACTCACTCACACCTGAATGGCCACCAGAACACAGCAACCCACATATGTCGGCGACACCTACATGCCACCGGATGATGACGAACTGGACAACCGAAACCCACACACTCACTGCCGAACCGATCCCACACCGCTGGCGATTGCCTTCTCTCTCTATTTTTCTGTTTTCTCCCATTTTCCTCCGTTTTCCCGTTGTTGAAATGTGTGTGTGTGTGTGTGTATATATATATATTATATTTTTTTTTTCAAATTACATGAATCTCCCCTCAATATTCTTTAAATTCTTAGTTAAACCCAAAATTTAAAATTTATATTTATGTCTTTATTATTATTTTTTTTAAATTGCTAATTAACCCCTAAAATTTTAAATTAAATAATAAATGACACAATTTACCCCGTTATTTTTCTAAATGTGCTAGAATGCAACTAAAATTATGCACACGCGAAAATTAGGGTCTTACAGCATAACTCATTCATTTTTATGTTAAAGAATTATTAATAATATTTTCAATTTTGAACGATTGAAGAAATTGTGAAATTTGAGAGACTAAATATAAAATTCTACAAATTTCAGAGTCTAAATAAATATACTCTATACTTTAGGAATGATTTTTTCCCCTTAATATTCATGACATATGTTAATGTCATGAATATTAAAGAAAACAGAAAAGAGGGAAGGTGTCATGAATATTAAGTAAATTGTTAAAGGGGGAGGGAACCGGGTTTCATAACCCCGGTTTCAATAAATAAAAGGTGGGTGGGGAGGGGTGGGGGGGGTTGGGGGGGTTTCTCGGAAATTGAAGTCGGTGTTATGAACACCGGTTTCAAGGAATAGAAAATAAAAGAAAATAAAAACTATACAACGGGATTAGTTACCCTTATTTTAAAACATTTTTTTATTTAGTGCCAGTTACCTTGGTTTTAAAAAAAAAAAAAAATATTTAGTGCCGGTGTTGAGAATACCGACTTCATAAAGCGGTGTTTCCAACACCGACTAACCCTATTTTGGTAAATAAATTTTAAATGGGCTTTTAATTTATATATTTTTTTTTTATGTAAACAACTCTGACTTGAATTGCTGCGAGGTTAACAGTTTCCATAAAAATCAAGCAATTGACTAATTGAGAACGTGATTTTTGGTTGATTTTAAGGTTGTCAGAATCAGATTATTTTCGTTGTTTTTAGGCTGATGGGAGAACTTGATTCCTAGTATTGATTTTAAGGTTGTCGGAAATCTGATTGTTAGCTTTGTTTTTGGGTTGTCGAGAATAAAGGTGGTAGCATAAATACTTTCCGAGTCAGAGAGACGAGAGAAACAGAGTAGAAAATGGAGGAGAACAAGAAGCAGAAGTACGAGCAATTCAAAGGCCAACCTCGCCTCCCGGGATTCGCTGTCCCCAAAAGCTACGATCTGAAGCTCAAACCCGATCTATTCTCCTGTAAATTCGCCGGCGCCCTCGATATCACCGTCGAGGTCGTAGCTGACACCAAATTCATCGTCCTCAATGCCGCCGACGGCCGACCTTTCCATTGATAGCAACTCCGTTCGATTCAATTCCCAAAAGGTAATTGGTTTCGTTTCTAATTATTCATTGGATGAATTTTGGTTGTCTAAATTGATTCGAAAGGTAAAACGAACGGATGACGAATCCTTGTGAACATAGGTATTGCAGGCTTCGGAGGTCGAACTGTTCGAAGAGGATGAGATATTGGTGTTGGAGTTCAGTGAGTGCCTTCCGATTGGGGTTGTGGTCTTGAGTATTGCATTTGACGGAACCCTAAACGATAAGATGAAGGGCTTTTACAGAAGGTATTTACAATTCTTTTCCAGCTCTAGATGTATAGGTGTATTTTTATCTATTTATTTTGTGTTTTCTCTCTATCTGTTTTTTTTTTTTTTTTTTTTTTTTTTTTATGATAGTTCAGAAAATAAGACAAAACACAAACAAATCAAGCAAATAACATCACTCCGGGCATAATTCAAAAGCCATTTTGTCCATTTCTTAAAAGAGGATATCTTCTAAGTCGGTCATCGGGGTTTCGAGGATTTTGAGCGTACAATCTCCTTTAGCACCTTTTTGAGTCTTATTTTTTTCTTGATTAGCATTTAATATAGCTGGTTCATTTAAAACTTTTCTATTAGGGTCATTTCTAGAATATTCTATTCCTTTGGATAGAGGAATTACCTTGTACTGTATCACCATAATTGTAGTAGATTCTATTCATAGGTTGTTTAATTAGTCCATTAGGTTTTGGCTCATTATGTTAAACTTTCTGATTTTTTTAACAAGAAGCCAAGGCCCAAATTCCAGATCGTCCTTAGCTTCCAAAATGCTATTCGGTTCAGTACCTCAGGCACCTCATCATTCGAGCTAGTGCGAATACCATAATTTGGAGCCTTATTAGCAATAGCGGACAAATTATTTTTACTTCCGCTTACCGACAGATTTCCCGCTGGGCCTTTCGGCTCCGGCGACTTGGTCTCGCTAGAAATTGTCCACAGAAATCTGCCGTATGATTAATTCTACCACATGAATAACAGATGACATGAATACTCTCATACTCTATTCTATATAATCTCCCTTGTAATTCAAACTTCGGAATTAAAGGTTTATTAAGATCAATTTCAACACAAATTCAAGCAAACTTACCTCAAACAGACGTTGCCGTGTGCCCATCCATTTTAATAGGTCTACCTAGGGCCTTACCAGTAGAGAATGGAATTGGAGGCTCAAAAAATTCAACAGGGAGTTCAAGGAGCCTTATCCAAACTGCCGTACGTGAATCCCTTGCATCCTCTGGGTGAAAATTGGGTTCCCATTTCCTTATCGTTAGGTAATGGTCCGTAATCACCCAAGGTCCTTCCATTAGAACTCGATGAGCATCCGAAATCCTGTCAAATTTAACCAGGAAGAGTCAATAACTTAAATCAATTAGTTCAAACTCACCTTGGTTCCGGAGCTTCGAATGACTGAGCCATAGGCTCCTGCAAGGGCCGCTCCGAAGGACCTTTTGTCGGCGTTACACTCGTCATATCCATGTCTTTAGTTGGCTTAGGAGGAGCTTCAACCTCCATGGATTCCACATAATTAGAATGAAGATCATGCTTAACTTTTTTTGTGCTTCTTGAAAGACAATTTTCTTCTGCTTTCGAAATCCCTTGGGAGAGATTCTCTCTCTCTAGAGATGACATTTTTCGCCTAGTCATCTACTTATATCACTGTTGATCTTATAAACTCATCTGTATAATAACTCACGACTAATTTTATATTTAAGACAGTTTTGAACATTAGATGGTTGGAGATATTTGTAACGCTTGATTTAGATTTTATTCAGAAGTTAAATAACAAACTCTCAATAAAATATGGTTTCATGATTAATGTATTTAAACTAACTATGGTATATTCAAGATTAATGTATTGAATTAGCACATAATATATACTAGCATATTTAAAAAGTGGACTAGCGTACCAAGAGGTGTTAGTTCGGTTGACAATGGGGGGTGTCTCATTTCTTTGTCAAGCAGGGTTTGACTCTATTGGAGAGAACCCCAGAAATTAAATCTTGAATTTAATTTTGAATGCAAGTGGGAGAGTGCTCCCTTGAGATTGTCTGGAGAGGTGATTAGTCAAGATGCGCGTAAGTTGGTCAGGATACACTTCACCGTAAATCACAAGCCCCCCACCCAAAAAAAAAACAAAAACAAGTGGACTATTGTATAATCATGAGTTATGACCCTAGAAGGTTGGATATGCATAGAGAGGTTATTTCCATGAGACTTTATTAATTATGTCAATATGAACACTAGATACTTCTCTCGTATTTTCTCTTCATTTGCCGTCCTCCCCAACTTATTGCATTTGTTCTTTAAAAATTATTGTTTATCATAACCTTTTAATAGGTCAGTAAATTGTTAAGTTTTTCTTTGTTCAATTATCTTAGTTGATGTTGTTTATTTGTTAACATATGATTTCTTTTTCTTTTCTTTTCTTTTCTTTTTTCATTAAAAAGTGAGATCATATTATCTAACTCCAGAAAGGTTCAAGAGTTTCTGTTGTATGATTGTTGAATTTTTTTTTTTATATTTTCATGGATAATATATACAAAAACATTTTTATTTTTACTTGATACTCCATTATATTTCTCCAAAAAATATATTGAATGTTAAATAGTCTATATGTATAATTGTTAATTATTTACCCAAAAAGACAGGTTAATGAACATCTATTAGGTTAACTGAGATTATTAAATTGTAGAATTTGTTACTAGAGGTCAATTTTTAATTTCTTATATAATTTCGGCAGCCAAGGCAATAAATGCATGTTTATTAGCTGAATAAATTTGGCAGCCTCATTAATGTTGATCAATCTTTTCAGTACATATGAGCATAACGGGGAGAAGAAGAATATGGTGGTAACAAGTTTGAGCCAGCTGATGCAAGGCGATGCTTTCCCGGTTGGGATGAACCTACTTGTAAGGTGCGTATAAATCTATGCATATCTTCATGTTCTTTTGCTTTATGATTTGAGGCTGGTTAAATGAAGTGTTCCCATAAAAATAAGTGTCCTTTTGTGTGCGGGCTATGTTCAAAATTACATTGGAAGTCCCAGCTGAACTAGTAGCACTTTCCAATATGCCTGTTGAAGGAGAAAATGTGAATGGAAATCTTAAGACGGTTCATTATCAGGAATCGCCAATCATGTCAACATATTTGGTGGCAGTTGTTGTTGGGCTGTTTGATTATGTTGAAGATCATACACCTGATGGTATAAGCATAAAGCTGTCTCTTGTTCTTATCTGTGTGCTGAAAAACCTTGCTTTTGTTTTTCAGTTAATTAGTTTCACTACTATGCAGGAATTAATGTTCGCGTATACTTTCAAGTTGGCAAGGCTATTCAGGGAAAGTTTACTTTGGATGTAGCTGTCAAAACGCTTGGACTATACAAAGAGTATGTTTCATTATGTCTTCCGGATTCACTAAGGGTATGTTTGGTTCGAAACTTGGAAGGATGGAAAGATGATGGGAACAAAAATATGAAAGAATAATATTTTTATCACTTGTGAAAGGAAAATTATTTTTCCTAGTGTTGTTGGGTTGAAGGGATGTAAAAAGAGCATAATATAAGATTTCATGTTTGGTTAAGGGAAAAAAATGAGAGGAAGAAAAATTATTCAAGTATAAATCAATGATGTTTTTAGAAAAATGTTTGGTTCTCATTTGTCATTCGAATTTAGGTACTTTGAGGTGCCTTATTCACTACCCAAATTGGACATGATTGCAATACCTGATTTTTCTGCTGGTGCAATGGAGAATTATGGCCTTGTTACATACCATGAAATAGCCTTGCTCTATGACGAAAAACACTCTGCAGCTTCAAACAAGCAGAGGGTGAGGTTCGCTTTCTGGAAGTCATTTTGAGAACCACAATTCAGTTTATGTTAATATCTTGAATATGTTCGTATGAATATATTGCAATTTGCACCATTGTGCTGTTGGAACTTTATGAATGGTGTTGAATCCCACATTGCTTGTGTTAACTAATCTTGAGCTATATGTAAAGTCAAGGGCAATCCTCCTCTTACAAGACGCCTTTTGAGAGTGAGTTAGGCCCATTAAAATTTCTACATGGTATCAGAGTCAGACTTTTGTCTGATGTTGGGCGTGTTAAATCCCACATCAATGATGGGCCACCCAATATTTATTCGCAGTGGTTTGTCAAAGTTTACCCTGCGCATGAGGGGGCGTGTTGAATCCCACATTAATGTTGGGCCTCTCGATATCCGTTCGCAGTGGTTTGTCAAAGTCCACCCTGCGCTTGAGGGGGCGTGTTGAATCCCACATTGCTTGTGTTAATTGATCCTGAGCTTATATATAAAGCCAAGGGCAATCCTCCTCTTACAAGGTGTCTTTTGAGAGTGAGTTAGGCCCATTAAAATTTCTACAAATGGAGATCACAATTTTTTTTTTTAAGGAGACAAATAAAAAGATTAATTTTTTCCTTGGAGAGAGAAAAAGGGCATTTGGTGAAGAGATAATTGGGTCCCACAGGAGAAATGCAAAAAAAGTGGGGTTTTTCATTAAGAAAAAAAAATATTGTTTATGTTTCATATTGATTGGGCTTGACCATGGGTTTCACTTAATATCAATCTTTGAAAGTGAGTTTTTGTCCAAAAATCTGTTAATAATAATGTCAAGTGGCTTCTTTTCAGGTTGCAACTGTTGTTGCCCATGAACTTGCACACTAGTGGTTTGGCAATCTTGTGACAATGGAATGGTGGACGCATTTATGGCTGAACGAGGGATTCGCAACATGGGTATATGGATTAGTTCTTAAGTGCAAGCTTAAAATTTATCTAAGGAAACTGTTTTAGCAATTTGTTTCTTTTCAGGTGAGCTATTTAGCTACCGATGGCTTGTTCCCAGAATGGAATATTTGGATCCAGTTTCTTGAAGAAAGTACCGAGGGTCTTCGGTTGGATGGGCTGGCAGAATTGCACCCCATTGAGGTAGATAAGCTATAATGCATTTGTTGTTGTAATTTTTTGGCCTGTACGCTGGAACTAATGCTGCCCTAATTTTTTCTTTGTTTGCTTACATTTGTTTCTTGACGCTTCTTTAAAACCTGCTTCTCTTTCCAGGTGGAGGTTAATCATGCTGGGGAAACTGATGAGATATTTGATGCAATAAGTTACAGAAAAGGTGCATCTGTCATTCGGATGCTGCAGAGCTATCTTGGTGCAAAATGTTTTCAGGTCATTCATTTTAAATTTTTACTTCCGCTCTCTTTTTTAATCAATGATATTAAACGTTATATATATATATATATATATATATATATATATATATATATATATATATATATATAAGTGAGGTTATTTTATTGAGACAACCGACCGACAACAAAATTTCAAAAAGAAACTAGGGAATGAAAGTACATAAAAATAAAAATCAATTTAGAAGCCTTTTAGCCCTCCAGGAAGGGATCAATCCCACCCTTCCAAGCTAAGAATCCACTAAAATTGATTTAAAAAAGGTACGACAAGAGGGATCAAGCCCAATCTTCCAAGCTAAGAATCACTAAAATGGATTAAAAAAAAGGTATGATAAGACATGGATATGGTAAATCCCAAAAAAATAGGAAGCAAATACAGTTAGGATGCGGAAAATATTAACTATATTATATATGAGGCAAAATTATTTTTTATCCCATTGCGAGAATTTAATCTGTTTTTAATTCCATGTTTTGGATAATAACTTTTTCAAACTTTTTTTTTGTTTGATAAAAGAACATTTGGAATCAGTCCCACCCTAAATTTCGGGGGCACCTATTGTCACATTTTTACCTTTTTAGGCAATAGATGAAAATATCACAATTGATTAGAGCATTGATTGTGAGATTGCATAAGAGTTACCATCTATGGATTTTTCATTTCGCATTTCAAACATGTTATGTTTCCATTTCCATTTTTATTACAAAAATAAATAAAAATCAAGAATTCGGGATGGTGTTATGTAACAATGAGTTACATTCTACTAAAATATAACTCAATAATAGAAACAATTTATAATGTAACTACAAATTATTCTGTAACGATGCCTATTTATAATGTAACTGCATTGTTATAGTCGTTTCTCATTGTAGATAAATGTAACATGCAATTAGATTGTTACATTTTATTCATAAACTTTTCTAAAAATATGGATAACTGTGAAGATTAAATGGTGTAATTATATTACGTTTTCCTAATTTATTACAGTGAAGGAATCAAGTTCGTTATAAAATGATATTTAAGGGTTCTAACGTAAAAGTTCAGGGGTATAATGGTCAACGAGATCAGCTCTAAAGTTGCATAAACTGATAAGTTTAAAAATGGATAAATGACATCTATTGGGAGTGGGGTTCAATCTCCCCTATATATAATCATAAAAATTAAATTAATTAATCTTTACTCTTGAGATTTTAAATTCAAAAGAGGGGACCAAACAGTTCATTAATCTCATTAAAAAGATTTTAAGTGCCATAAAGAGAGGTTCACTTGATTAGCATTAAAAAGAACACACTCATTGGAGGGGATGGAAGAGTTATTTGTTCATTAATCTCTATAATTTCCAATCCTTCTCAACCCAAAACAGTTCATCACCAAGGCACTTAAATTCCTGGGACTACCAGTGTTTTTATTTACCTGGTCCAAGTGGAGAGCCAGACTTGCATAGTGGCCCTAGGAAAAGGATCACTCCTCAAGTGTGGGTTCAAAGGGCCTTGTCTTGGAGGGTTTCGGTTACCTTGTATGCTTGCTTGCTTGGGTCATGGAGCAATAATATGAACTGAATATGGCACTAATAAATTGACATGTTAACATGAAAAAATCTTTAACCAAGTGTGATCTATAAAAGTGAACTTTTCAACAAAGTACAGCAGATACAACATGGAAAAGAGCATACATATTCTATTAGGGAATATAAAAATGTAGTTTCAGATGTAATGAGATATCGTTAATGCTTAACGTAGAGGTCTGACTGATGCTTGTTGCTCGTCCACTGATGCTTCTATATTTACTTATGCTTTTGATATACTTCTTCTTTCACTTCTTTATTTCATAATTTATCACTAATATGTTAATTTTTCTACCCTATTTATGCTATTAGAGGGCACTTGCTTCGTACATAAAAAGATATGCTTGCTCAAATGCAAAGACTGAAGACTTATGGTCTGTCCTTGAGAATGAATCATGCCGTGTGAACCTGTGAACAAGCTCGTGAATTTGTGGACAAAGCAACAAGGTTACCCTGTTGTCTCTGTCAAAGTCAAAGATCAAACATTGTAGTTTGAGCAGGTTTTCTTTCGAGTGACTTCTACATTCCATTGTTTTTGTTGCTCAATAAACCCCTTAAAATGGCGAACCATTTATTTTTTTTTTTATAAAAATTAACTAATAATTAATTTTTATTCCAATGGCAGTCGTGATTCTTGTCAAGTGGTTCCCAAGGAGATGGCCAATGGATTGTTCCGATAACACTATGTTGTGGCTCATATGAGGCTCATAAAAGCTTTTTACTGCAGACAAAATCTGAACCACTTGATATAAAGGAATTCTTGGGCTATTCGATATCCAAAGGGAATGGAGGCCATAGTGATGGGAACAATTCAAAATGTGGTTGGATAAAACATAATGTGGATCAGGCAGGTTTCTATAGGGTGAAATATGATGAGGACCTGTTTGCTAGACTTAGACATGCGATAGAGAGAAAATGCTTGTCAACAACAGATAGATATGGTAATTTTTTGAAATTTGACTAAGCATGCTGTTGATGGTCAATCGTAGGTGTTGATCCTATATTCTTTTTTTAACAGGAATTCCGGACGATTTATTTGCTTTATGCATGGCATGCCAGCTGTCTTTGACCTATTTGCTTACTCTGATGGGTTCTTACAGGGAGGAATATGATCACACTGTGCTGACTAACTTGATTAGTGTAATGTTCACCACCACAAATTGATTTGTTCGGTTTTACATACGAACTTGTTCCTAATTTCATCATTTTCCCCTCTCGCAGATAAGTTACAGAATTGCAAGAATTGCCGTTGATGCTGCTCCTGAATCACTGGACTCAATTAAATTAGGGCAATTAGTGATACGTCCTCTATTTAAGTTCTAATTGGTTAAAAGTCCTATATGTGGTAAAAAAATTTGATTTAGTCCCATATGTTTTAAAAAGGCGAAAATTTTACTCACGTGATAGTCACGCGCCAATTACATGTAACTACTTTATGTGTAATATTATTATATTAGTTATAGGTAAGTATTTTTTTTAATAACATGTCTATGAGATGAAATTAAAAAGTTTAATATTTTTCAATTACATATTTTAATAATATGTAACTTTTTAGTTACATGTCTCTCTCTGATATGTAACTAAAAAAATTGATATTCTTTCAGTTACGTTACAAAATATTATACATATATATGTAATTGTAAAATATAACTAATATTATATAAGTACATGTAACTAAAAATATTCAAATATGTTTGAAAAGTAATAATTATAAAATTGTAACTAATATTAGTTATATGTAATAAAATTCATTATAAAAATCAAATGTATATCCTTACAATTCCTGCAATATCCTTACAATTCTTGCAATGCGGGACTAAAACACAAGTGAAATCTAACTTAAAGGACTAAATTAAAATCTAATAACACAAAAGAACTTTTCACCAATTAAACTTAAAAAAATGGATTTTTCACCGATTTTTCCATTAAATTATTTTTCATCAAACTTTTCCAAAATTCTGCAGAGTACATACCTGACTAATTAATGACTTCATTAACTTAATGGCATCGATTTAAATTGCTCTGGTGGTTCCTATAACAGTCTGAGGACATTGGGTAGGCAAACCAGCAAGATGCATGGAATGTCATTGAACCATAATGGAGCTTTTGACTCATATTAGAAGTTAACTCATTTTCCATAAAATATATCCAAAGAGGTTTCCATTTGATTATTCTGATCAGAATGCGAACTCTACAAGTCATAAAGATATTCAGCCAGAGTAGAGTGAGTTAGTGTTGTATTCTTTGTTTCTATCTGAAATTCGATAGTTAGCAATCACAATAGCATTATAGAAAATTGTGGTCTCACACCGGTGTTTTATTTCACGCGACTTCATATAAAAGGAAAAGCAAAACTACAGCTAAGTTTATGTCCTAGTTAAGTAGGGGCTGCTAGATGAATTCATTTGCACCAAAGTACACGTTCTAGGGCAATGTTATACAAAATGCGGTTTGCTGCAGTACATGATATGAGTTCGGGTATGCGAAATGTTAGTGATTAGGTATGTGGTATGCTAGGGTTAGGCTTCTCTAGCTCTTTGGTACATTTTTTGGTACACAATACGTTTTGGTATGTCGATTCTAATAACTTTTGAAGCTCTTATTGTATGTTAAATAATAGGAAAAATTATGTTTTTGGTCCCTAAAGTTAAAGTATGGTATGGGTGTCTATGTGGTCCCTGATGTTTATCAAGTTGCACATTTGATGCCTCAAGTTCCACATTTGTTCAATCTCGACAAATTGACAATGATGTTAATGATTTTGGACGGAAAATGTGTTGTGCTCAGCATGTGGCCTTCTAATGGGGATATTTTTTTATTTCATCACTGATCACTCCATTAAACCTAACACGACATGTTTCCTTAACCAGGATTCAGGATTCTCTCTCATTCTTCATACAAATCATTGTCAGGGAAATGTTAGAGGTAAACATCTTAGGTTTAGTGGAGTGATGGAATGACGAAAATATCTCCACTAAAGACCATGTGTTGAACAATACCTATTTTCCATCCAAAATCATTTAGAACATTTTTAATTTTTCAGGATAGAAACAAATGTGAAACTCGAAAGAGCAAATGTGTAATTTGACAAATCTCAGAGTTCATATAGACATCCACCCATACTTTTGGGATAAAAATATAAATTTTCCTAAATATATGTATAATATATATTTCTAAAGCTCAAAAACCATATAATAAACACAATCAGCTTTACCCTTCCTATACTTATTCCCTTTTTATAATTAATTTTAATTATAATATTAAATAATCTTTTATTTTCAAAGAAACAGGTGAAGTTGTTTCCTTTTATTTCTCTTTTATTTTGACTGATTCTCCTTTTCAAATTGATTTCAATTGCAATATTGATGGAAATCTTCTATTTTCTATAGATATGGATACACACTTCCCTTCCATGAAATCTACTCGTTTCTAAAGATAAACCGACTGTCAGGCTCCTCATCTTCCAAAGATCAATCTGTAGACCATAGTTCTCTCAAATAATAAAATAGTTGTCTCATCCTCTTCACAAGAAAACTCTTCCAAAGATCAACAATTTGTATACGCTACCTGTCACGACCCGTCCCGGACACCCGACATCCTGGGCTAGCGTGACGACATCATGACATCACCGAAAACAACCAACCAACCATCTATTACACGACAATATGTATATATATCCATAAACCATCAATTATATGGAGTTATACATATTTCTGTTATGGGAATACACCCGTTCCCCAAATATAATAACAACAGAATATAATACCATGAACCCCTCACAATCTCGCCTTAGAAAGCTCATCTCAACCCTCCACATGACTTCATTGTAGGACTCTACCTAGCGCCAGTAGGGGACCGACTCCTAGCTGCTTCACCTGCGAGTGTACTGCCTTCTTAGTAAAAGTATTTTTAATAATAAAACTTATTCTACTACATCTAAATGGATCAAGCATGAGTTTATAGATACCGCATAGCTCGTAAAATCCCCAGTATATGAGTAGGGAAAATAAAGCGACATAATTAAGTTCCATTCAAATCCAACTAATATAAAAATCATACTAATCACCATGATAATAAATATCAAACCAACCAATATACGTAAAACACCACATCTCAAGCACACATCTCAAACACACACACTGGCCAACCCTAGTGATCGTTTTAACCTCACGATCGGGAGTTTGCAACGGTACCGTACCATCCGTAGGATATGCCTTCCTACGAACACCCATCACTCCGCCGAAGCGGATAATTACTGCTCAGTATAAACGTCTAACATCACTTTGCCGAAACAGATAAACATCACTCCGCCGAAGCGGATAACATCACTCTGCCGAAGCGGATAACCCCACTCTACCGAAATAGATAAATACTATGGTATCGTTAAATCAAATATAGCATCATCGAATCACAACTCAATAAATATCGTCTACTCAACATCGTTAAATCACCACGTCTATATCTTTTTCTCAAAACCAACTTTTAAATCCAAAAATCATATTTCACACTTTCTTTTAAAGAAAACGTCTGATTTTATCAAAACCACTTTTTCACCCTTTATTTTTAGAAAATCGGGCATTTTTAGAAAAACAGATGTTTTCTATTCTCTTTTAAAAACACCGTTTGATTTCATCAAATCCAACAAAAATTCATTTTCAACTTCATTTCGAAAACCACAGAAATCTTCTGAAAATCCAGTTTACCAACTCACCCAAATCCTGTTTGATCCATATCATTTATAAATTCATACAGTTTAAGTAAATACATATTTCATTATATATATATAGAGAGAGAAATAGTTTGGCAAGAAGACAGTACACTCACCTCGTGATCCGCTCCCAAAAGCTTTTACCGACTATACTCTAACGTTACTCCGGTGCCTGCGAACCTATTAGTGATGGGGCCTAAATTAATATTTTAGGTAAAAAAAATGACCCAATCATGCAAATGCAGGCCTTATGTTCCGTATTTTCCAATTCCCCACATTTTATTATGTAAAATTATTATTTGGTAAATTCTCATTTCATTAAAAGTTACTGCATTCCCAAATTTATTATTCCCGCTACGAAATTTTCGATGCGTTAGTTTAATTTTATAAACTAAAATAAATTCAACGAAAAACGTTACCCGTTCTGAATCGTTCACGGGTCGCGAGATGGATTTCGGATTCTATTGGGGTTCTTTCTGTAATTTTTCTTCTTTTCTTCTCCTCTTCTTCTTTCTTTCTTTTTCCCCCGTTTCTGTTCTGTTTTGGTTTCCACCGGCCGGCCACGCACCACACGTCGGCAAGGCAGAACACACATACGCACACCATCACATCTGGCCAACGACCGACGGCCGACCACCCACACATCGCCGAAGTCAATAATCACATACAAAAGCACCCACACACCCGCCGACCGAACAAAACTGACGAACACCCCCCCACACACAGTGTCGATGGTCTGGAAACACACACCACACCCACGTCGCACAAAACAAGAAACGGAAAATACACCCACTCCGCCGAACGCCACCCCCGACGATCGACAACTGTCCGAACCCACTAACACCCATACTCGTCTAATCTCACCCCCCCCCACACTGACCTCTCTCTCTCCCTCTCCTCTGTTTCTTGTTCTGAATTTACAGCCAATACTCACACACTCTACTCACCCAACCGGAGAGACGGGGACGACACCCCTACCGAACCGACAACGACGCCCACCAACGACACAACACTGGCGATCGAACAACACACACAAGACGCAAACACACACAGCACCCCCGCCGAAGCAACGGCCACGATCCGAAACTCACCACCGTCGAACCCTCTCTCCCTCTAAATGGACCGACGAGCCTCTACGCCGATGATCACACCCCCATGCACCTTCGACACCCTTGTCGGCGATCGCTTCTCAAACCCGAACCCCGCCCTGCTCTCTCTTTCTCTCTTCTCTCTCTCTTTCTAGATTTTCTGAGTAATTTCTAGATTGTGTTTGAGATTTTCCCTCAGTTCCACAAGATTGAGTATATATTGCATGAGATTAGTGGGAGAAGTCGTCCCTGGCTTGCCACGTCGCCCATGCCGATCTCCCTTGCCGGCCGGTTGGAGTCCCGTTGCGCACACACAGCATATACTATGCATATATATGTTTTTTAAAAAAAACTTTAATTAAAATGCACTTTCCTCCCCCAACTTTCTTTAAGATCTTATTTTAATAATTTTCAACTTTTACAAGTTTCTAAAATTATAATTTCACCCTTACTATTTTAAATTTTTGATTTTTATTATCAATTTGGATCTCAAGTTTAATTTCCATGTTTTCTAAATTTCAAATTTGACCCCTAAACTGTTTTTCCTTTTTTTTTTTTTTTTTAAACAAAAATTTACCCCGAATTTCCCAATACTTTAAAATACAACTATTAATGACGTACGTACTATGATTTGGGCTTTACACTACCTGTCAAGCTTCTGGTTAGGTGTGCTTGGCGTATCTGAATATCTGATACAATATTCCAAGAATCTATTCAAATAAAATCTTCTGTTTGCTCAATACCAAATCAGGTACGCTGTATTTGGTGAATCGGTATGCAAACAAACCCTATTTGAGTTAGAGCAAATTGATTTTCAGTTTGTTGCATGTTTGGCGAATTCATGCAATTCTATTCTTGGTCCATTGGCCATCCTTTGGTTTTTATGCTATCTTGGTCCTTAATTATCTCTTCCAAGTTTGCTTAGGTCCACCGTCTACCTCTCCCCCCATGTGCCCAGGTTTACTATGTACATGTCAAAATATCTAAATAAATTGAATAGGACAAGTGAAAATCTAATTTCAGTGTCATTTAAAAAGTTCTCCAAATTTCAAGTTTTGAACAGTTAGATTGCTAGTATATATTGAGATCTCAAATTTTAGAATGATGTCAAAAGGAGTGTGAAAATATAACTTCAAGATTATGTGCAAATGTTTGCCAATTTTCAAGTTTTGAATGATTTTGATTAAGAGTTGCATGAATTCGCCGAGCACGCAACGAATTGCGAATCCATTTGCGCGAACACAAATTGGGTTGGTTCGTGTACCAATTCGCCAATTAGGGCGTGCCTGATTTTATATTGAGCAGTAAGAAGATTGATTTGAATAGATTCTCAGGATATTGTCTCATGTTTTTAGATTTACTCCACTTTAGACGATACTCACGTGATTTGATTTGAAAAAGATTCGTCAGCACTTGCTGAACGGAATCGAGAAGAAATTGAAGAGATTTGCGGCTTGGATTCGATTTTGAAGAGATCTGTGGAAAAAAAGACTAAAAGCTTGACGGCTGGTGGGCTAGGGTTTTGTTGTGAAGAGGATGATGATACAACTGTTTTATTATTTGAGACGACTAGGGCTTTACCGATTTATCTTTGGAAGATGAGGAAGCTGGTGGTCGGTTTATCTTTGTAAATGAGTAGAATTAGTAGAATCGTGGAAGGAAAGTGTTTATTTATATCAATGGGAATAGAAGATTGCCTTTAATATGGCAATTAAAATTTAATTTGAAAAAGAGATCAAGTCAAAAATAAAAGGAAACAACTTCACCTTTATCTTTAGAAATAACTTATATTATAAATAAAATTAACTAGAAAAAGGGAATAAGTATAAAAAAAAAATAAAAAAAATACAAAAGGTGAAGATTATGTTTATTATTTAGTTTTTGAGCTTAAGAAATATATATTGCACATATATTATTTAACATAATATAAGAGTTTCAAAAGCGATCTGAATCGAAGTACCAAAGCGAAATGCGTACCCAAAAAAGTACTAGAGAAGCCTAACATTAGCATACGGCGTACCTATAGCACTAACATATTGCATAGCCATACCGCAATGAACCGCGTTTCGTGTAACATTGGTTTGATTGCTTATTTATTGTGAGATCTAAAGTTTCAATTCCAAAGCTAGAAGATTATTAAGGTCTTATTAGAAGTTAGAAAATAAAAAACCGAAATCAAGTTAAGAACAACAAGAGAATTTGAATTGAGTACAACAGCAGCAACTAAGCCTTTATCCCATTTATGTAGGGTCGGCTACATGAATCCATTTACACTATAATTTTAAGGAAAATAAGAACATGGGATGCTCATGTTGTTTGGAGGTTCTGACTAGAATTTTATGGCATGAGTAACTCTTTTCCTGTGTAGCTCTTTTCATATATAGGCTACTTTTGTAAGCCTCACAAATTTGAGGTGGAATTCTAACACCGACCCTCATGTGCAACCTTACCCAATCAAACAAACATCAAAAGAGAGAAAAGACAATTTGGGACAAACAAATGAGGCTTCCCAGACCCAGCTCTGATACTATTGTTAGGAAGTACTAACCTAAAATTATATGACATTAAGTGAAGTAACTCCTTTTATATATAGACTATTTGGGAAGCCTCACAATTTCGATGCTACGTTAGGGAGTTCTAACTTAAAATCATATGGCATTAAGTGGAGTTACTTCTTTCATATATAGACTATTTGGGAAGCCTCACAATTTCGCCGTGGAATTCTTAGCTCATGCCACAATTTAATTTTAGATATAGGAAACCCTTTGGCCACAAAAATCCATACCCAATACCCATTTTGAATTCCGTGTTTCAAGTACTCTCAAGCACATAATAGATTGAAGAACACTGGCATATTGGGTTATTATCACTAAATCGATTAACAATAGACTCTGTGGTTTGAAAAGCAAAACACTCACTTGCTAAATGTGTCGGATCGAAAATCATTATTTGATTTCTTTATTATTTAGCAGTTTAGCTGATGATTTTTTTGACAGGAGGCTTGGGTGGGATCCTAAACAAGGGGAGAGCCATTTAGATGCTATGCTGAGGGGGAAGCTTCTGACGGCCCTGGCTTTGTTTGGACACGATATGACGCTAGAGGAAGCAAGCAGGCGTTTTCACACATTCTTGAATGACAGAGATACACCTGTTCTTCCTCCTGACCTCAGAAAGGTTGATAAAAAGACGAGCTTGACTATGGCTGCTTTTCCATTTGTTTATTCCTTCTTAGTGCATTCTTGCAAAAAATCACACCCTGCTTCATTTCTTTTGCCCATGGCAGGCAGCATATGTGGCAGTAATGCAGAAGGTGACCTCATCAAACAGATCAGATTATGAATCTCTTTTGAGGATATACAGGGAGACTGACCTTAGCCAAGAAAAAACAAGAATATTAGGTTCTTTGGCGTCTTGTCGGGATCCTAATATTACTCTTGAATTTCTCAACTTTTTGTTGTCTTCTGAGGTATGGTTTATATTTAGTTGTTAATTAATGTGACAATTTTGGAACTGATGAAGAAATATTTGTTGAATCTTGAAGTTGCTGAGTTTGGTTCTAACTTCATTTAGGTTCGGAGTCAAGATGTTGTCTTCGGACTAGCAGTTAGCAAGGAAGGCCATGACAGAGCTTGGCAATGGCTGCAGGTAATTTCATCTAAGTCTCACTATAGATCCATATATTGTTCAAAAAAACATACAGCCCATTGGAAGTTGGAGCCTAAAACATCGGTTGCCATCACCTTTAATGCTTTGATATTGTGTCAAAGTGGTTGGTTAGCCTAATTAATCAGGTGAAAGAATTGTCTCTTTCATTAATGAGATAGTTAGCTAACGTCATTAATGAGGTGGTTGGTTGATTAACTCCTCCCCTATAAATAGAGGTTGAGTGGTAGTGGTGTTTAGAATGTGTCAAGTGAAGTGAGAAACAATTTTTCACTTGTATATCATTCCTTGTAAACTCTTCTCTGTCTTTCTCAATATAGTTATTTTTTAAGATGGCTAGATTAGACTTATGTCAAACCACGTTAAATTCTTGTGTCATGTTTTTTTCATTGTTTGTGATTCTTTGGTGTTTTTTGCTTTCAATTTATTGTTGTGTTGTTCGGAATCGGTTTGATCCCCAACACAACCTTCACTAGTGTTGGCAGGGGTAATGTCCCCCCTGTGATTCATCACCTGATAGGTGACAAGAAAGGGATAGCCATGAGCTTTCTTGCGGATCTGAGCTAGGGGAAAAATAGTAAAACTAAATTTTAAAGTGAGGTTCTTGAAATGACAAGAATTTGCAGACGGTTTGATTAAGTGTATGTTGGAGGTTGATGGTATTTGCGTTATTCTAGTCTCTTGCTTTGTAAGTTCAGAGTGAATCATAGTAAATTTCCTATGTGTGAATTTCTATTTGACAGCATCCGAATTTTTGCTTGTGCTTATATCCAGGATTTAGGCATTGTTTGTTTAATGTTTCTTTCTTAAAATTCCTGTTTTTGTTCCCACTGAATTGGGAACTGAAACAGAAATATGGGAGCGAAAAAATATGTTTTTGCTGTGATCCCAGTTTTATTTAGTAAAAAAACTGTTTGGAATTATGTTTCTGTTCCAAGTTTTTTGGGAACACAAACACTTTTCATAGCAGATTTTCCTTAGCATATTGAAGATTAAAGTTAGCACAAATTAGTGGTTTAGGATATTCTTTTAATTTAATGTGTTTGTCCCACTCAATAATTGTAATAATACAGGACAATTGGGAGTATATCTCAAAGACTTGGGGATCTGGATTCCTACTAACCCGCTTCGTTAGCTCAATTATCTCACCGGTTTGTGCTCTCTCTCTCTCTCAGACACACACACACACACTATCTAGTCAGAAGTAGAATGTCTTGATGCAGACATAAGGAGGATGATGTTGGTGTCTGTGTCTAAGATTTCTTTGATTTACTTTGTTGTATATAGTTCTCTTCATGTGAGAAGGCGAAAGAGGTGGAAGAGTTCTTTGCAAACTGTATTAAGTCTAGCATTAAAAGGACCTTGAAGCAGAGCATCGAACGAGTTCACATCAATGCAACGTGGGTTCTGAACATTCAGAATGAGAAACATCTTGTCGGGGTTGTTGAGGAGTTGGCCTACAGGAACTATTAGGCGGAAGCATTCTTGTTTCACGCCTTTTTTTTTTCTTCCTTTTATTTTCTTTCCTTTTCTTTTTGTGCGTAAGAACAATCTACATGATATGGATCCCAAGCTAGCATTAATACTTATTTATAGGCCAATTTTTTTTTTTTTTTATTGATGATTTTGATTATTTTACTTCCATTGCACCTTCTCATGCAGCTTTTCACAAATTCTATTTTTGAGACTGCTTTGCTTTATGGAGTGGTAAATTTGGACTCTTCTATGTTTAAGTGCTTGGCCTGATGTTCAAGTGTGCACCTACATGTCCCTAGTTTGGATGATAATGTTTTCTAAAATTTTATATTTTCTCCGTTAAAAGTTGAGTTAATGTCTGACATATTGCTTATTATTTGATTTTACACTAAAGTCATCCCCTATAATTTGAATAATATATCACTTTTTATTTGGTTCACAGAAAAGTCCTTGAACATAATAATTTTTAATTTTTATTTTTTTGTTTTATTTTTATAATTTCTACTTTTTTTTTTGTATGTATGTTTTATTACATGTATGTTATTTTTATTATTGTTTCATTATTTTTTTATACAGTGTTTATAGAAAAAAAAATTATAAATACAAAACTAGACAACAAAAAAGCGAAAAATAGAAATAAAACAAAACAAAAATGAAATACTTTATTTATAAACTAAAGCAAACAATTACCTTTTCTTTTTGTTTTATTTCTTACTTTTTCTTCATTAAAAATTAATTTTTTCATTTTAGTGTTCGTTTTTGAATTCCTATTTTTCATTTTCATTTTTATTTTTGTTTCTTTTGTGCTGCTTTTTTTTTAATGTTTTTTTTTTTTTTCAAGTTTTTAGATTTGAATTTTTCACTTTCAATAAACACTATAAAAAATAAATAAATAAAATAAAAATAAAAATTATAGAATGAAAAATAAAAATAAAAAATAATATTGTAAGAGTATTTATGTTTATAAAATTTGATATAGGGTTTTTCAAATTAACCTCAGCGGGAGGGCGGCAAGAATTTGGGTTCTTGTAAAAAAATATCCCCATTGATCCTAGTTGGAGGAGTGGAGGAATTTTGGTTGTTTGGAATCCAGATAAAGTTAAAATTCAAGATTTATTAGCCAAAAATCAAGTCATCCATACCTAAGTGACAAAAAATCACTGACACTTAACCTTGGCAAAAGTTAAATGTTTTGATGCAGACATATAATGAGGATGACGTTTTTATATGTGTCTGATATTTATTTGATTTGCTTTGTTTTTGACAAAATTAAATGTCTTGATACAGACATATAATGAGGACGATGTTGGTCTCTGTGTCTAAAATTTATTTGATTTGCTTTGTTTTATTAAGTTCGCTTCATGGGAGAAGGTGAAAGAGGTGGAAGAATTCTTTACAAGCCATATTAAGCCTAGCATTAGAAGGACTTTGAAGCAAAGCCTGGAACGGGTTCATATCAATGCAAAGTGGGTTCTCTTCTATTTTCAAGTGGTTGGTCTAAGGTTCAAGTGTGCAACTATAAGTCCCTTGGATGCGGTTTGCATGCTTGTTAGATTGGCACTGTTTCCTAAAATTTTATATTTTTTTTCACCATTATCACTTGACTTGATCCCTCAGACATCTCTTTTCATTTGGTTTTATACCAAGTACATCCTCTCATAGTTTGAATAATACTTAAGATATCTTTTTGTTGGTCCAAATCTACCCAAGATGAGGGATAAATTGGGTAGGGCAAAGAACATGATCATTTTTACTCTATTTTCAGTTTACTTGTTAAGATAACCCTCTAGACATTTTTCAGCCATTTAATTTTTTCAGAGATAAAAAACGGTCCAGATCAAACCAAAATATAACATAAATATAAAATATGTATTTATATTTAACCTTATATATCTTATACTTAATTGAGGAGAGAGAATATATATATATATATATATATTGTATAATTAAGGATAGATACATTTTTTTTATGTGTAATTTGATAGTGGTGGATTTGATCATGCGCCATGCAACTGAAGGATCCATGGATCCCTGAATGGGCCTAGAGACCTTGCAAGTTAGGATGGCCCAAAGCCCCAATGGCTAATGGGCCCAAGCCCTAGTAGGGATCAAAATGACGAGGACGAGCCTGTGAGTACCCAAAACCCTGATCTACACATGGGTCAAGTCCAAGGAGTGAGCTGGGCAAAATGTTTGTTAGAAAGAATCGCATTGGTATCACCTAAGGGATCTGCTCATGCTAGTAGGGCGGGGGAATAACAAAATCATGATTACACTGATAATAGAATCATGAATGTAGATTCTCTATCTCTCATCTTTCTTGCCGTATGGAGGACTATATAAACCTAGGTTATTGTGAGGTAAGATGAGGTTTGTTTTGGAACTTACAATTAACTCACTATTATTTTCGAGAAAACGATTGTTACACTCATGTTGGAACTTCTTCATTGAGATCCCCCTCTCGGTGTGAAGAATTTGTGCAGGCATTCTAGGAGCAAAGGCAACGGACTGCAAGGATTAACTACAAATTCAATATGTTACCATTTTCCAGTAACATTAGTTGGCGCCGTTTGTGAGAACTGACAACAAAAGTCATTTTTTCTCTATGTTGTGCTCTCATTACTCTCCATTCATTCTCACTCGCTCTAAGAGTGTTGCGCTATGAGAAAATCGACCACCGTCGCTGGAATCACAGTCCGAACACTCACCTCTGCCATAATCGCCAATGGATCCCCTGACAGTCGGTCTCTCATTAGTACACGATGAAGCCCATCTCGAACAAATTGAGAACTAGGTGGTGGAACTTAATCACCAGATAATTCAGCTAGTGCCTCTAAGAGCCTCCGCAATAACTACCTGTGGGGGATCACGCCTCGTTCCAAGATAAACTCTCATTAAGGGTGTTGTCTCGTTTCATTGGACATGCCTCAAGGAAGTCGAGCGGGTGCATAACCCTTATGACGAGACCCTCGAAAGCTACATTCACTTGGAAGTTGACTCACACCGAAGACGATCTCCATCTCCGCCTCCTGGTGTTTCTTATACTGAATCTCACTCATACCAAGAGCGCGAACGACCCTCTCTCAAGGGACAAACCCTAGTCATGGAGCATCTCCTTAAGGAAATGGAGGCACTACTTTAGGCCTTGGGGTGAATGTAGGGAAGAAGGCCCCGCTATCTGTTCATCCTCCCTTCACGAGGGAGATCCTGGACAAGCCGGTTCCTCTTCGGTTCTCCTTTCCCACCAATGAGATGCTATCTTATCATAGGACGATAGACCCGATTGACCATGTCTCCACATTTAAAATGCTCATGGACATCCAGTGAACCTTAGATGCGATGCGATGTAACCTTCCCTATCATCTTAATCAACAGAGCCTGGAAATGGTACCACACTCTTGCCCCGAGCACTATTGTTTGTTTCATCGTCTTCAAGAAGATTTTTATGACCCGATTTAGACGCAATTATAGGAAGTTCAAGTCATCTACATGGCTCCTCAACATAAAAATAAATAAATAAAAAATAAAAGAGGGCGAGCCTCTGAATCAATTCCTTCGAGGATGAAGCTCGGGATGCTGACCAATTGGACAATGACACCACCCTTGCTGCTTTAATGAGTGGTCTTTGGGAGGGAAAATTCTTTTACACCCTGGCTAAAAACCCACCCAAAACCTCAATGATGCTTTGGCTTGTGGTTCGTGCTTCAGTGAAGTTGATTCCATGCTGGAGGACAAGGCCAAGGTAGAAAGACCCCTAACATCTCGAGGGAGACCAGGAGGACAAGCAGCCCCAGCTCTCGGGAAGCAAAAAGTTCAAAGCACAAGGAAAACTAAAGGACAACAGAAGGACCCCCCACGTATAGGCCAGATCAATTTACGCTACTACGGCTGCCAGTGGCAACGATTCTTAATGAAATCAAGGGGATGGAGCCCGGACTTCGTTGGTGCACCCCACTAAAGTCAAAACCCAAGAGGAGAAATAAGAACAAGTAATGTGAGTTCCACAGGGACCACGACCACACGACTAACAAATGTTTTCAGCTGAAATAAGTGATTAAGAGTCTAATATGGCATGGCTATCTCCGACGTTACGTCTGTGTGGATGACGAGGAAAGTAGAAGAGATCAAGTCCCGAAGGACCAGAAGGAAAAAAGAAGGAGGACCCATGATCTCAAAAGAATTGAGGGATAAATCCAAACAATCTATAGGGGTTTCACTTTGAGAGAAACCTTTGATGGCCCTCGAAAAGAACATTTACGGGAGGCGAAGGTAAAAAAAGAGGTGAATAGAGGCAAGGTCCTAGTGACTACTGCACCTAGTGTTGTGATCACTTTCTTCGATGAGGACCTAAAAGGCCTCTATTTTCTTCATGATGATTCCTTAGTCATCACGGTTGTAATATCCAACTATAGAGTCCGAAGAATATTGGTCAATAGTGGAAGCTCCGCTGACGTAATTTTCAGCGGGTATTACGATAAGATGAAAATTAATCCCAAAAAGCTCCTCTTGGTGACCTCTCCGTTGGTCGAGTTTTGGGGAACTATCCTTTAGCCTACGACACTATACTCGGCCGCTCGACGATGATCTCTTTCAAAGTTGTGTGCTTCACCTACCACCTGGCTATGAAATTTCCCACGGAAAATGGGATTGGGTGGTTAGAGCGGACCAGGCGATTGCCCGAGAATGCTTCATGGCAATAGTAAGGGTCAACCCTTGTCCAACGGCAAAATAATAATTACAAAGGGCGCCTGAGCTAACCCCACTGTGTGATAAGCTTGGGGACCCGATAGGCGAAACGATGAGTCCGACTCTAAACGAGAGACTCGCTACCATTCAAATTCACCCAAACGATGATAGCAAGACCATCAATATTGTCACCTAAATGGCCCTAGAGGTGCAAACAACCCTCGAGAATCTCCTGTGAAAGAACAAGGACCTCTTCACATGGTCATATTCCAAGTTTCCTGGGATCGACACCAGGGTAGCCATCATTGATTATTTATCAACCTGAATCACCCTCAAGTTCGTAAGAAGATAAGGAAGTTTTATCTAGAAAAACAAGCAATTATCGTGGAAGAAACGTAAAAGCTGATTGATTTTAGGGATGGTTGAGGAAATCACATTTCCTAATTGGTTGGGTAACATGGTGCTAGCCAAGACGACAGTAGAAAAATGGAGCATGTTTGTCAATTACAAAGACCTTAACAAGGCATGCTCAAAGGATTTCTTCTACGTGGTCATCAATGCCATAGCTTGGTACAAGCTCCTATGCTTCCTGAATGTATTCTTGGGATATAATCAAATTCTGATATACGTTCTCGACTGGCTGAAGACATCTTTTATAATAGATACGATCACTTACTATTACAAGGTGATTCCATTCGGCATAAAGAATGACGGTGCCACCTACCTGAGGCTGATAAACAAAATGTTCAAAGATAAAATTGGGAAGTCGATGGAGGTTTACGTGGTTGACATGTTAGTCAAAATCTTAATTATGGAACAACACATCGCAGACCTCCAAAGGTGATTTAACATTCTTCAAATGCATAAGATGAAGTTAAATCTTTTCAAGTGTATTTTCAGGGTAGCATCGGGAAAGTTATTAGGCTTCATGGTCTCAAAGAGGGGGATAAATGCAAACTCAGATCAAATCTGGGCCAATACGGAGATGTCCTCCTCGAGGACCAAGAAAGAGGTTCAAAGCCTGGCTGGGAGGGTGGCAGCCCTAAGCCGATTTATATCCCAGTCAAGCGGTCAATGTTTCCCTTTTTCAAAATATTAAGGAAAAACAAAGTCTATAAATGGACGGAGGAATATGCATCTTCCATCTAGAAGCTATAACTGCATCTAGCCACGACACCATTGCTAACGATGCCTAATCCTGGGGAAGATTTATTCATCTATTTGATCGTTTCTCCAATTGCGATGAGCGTCACCCTAATTCGAGAACTAAAAGAAGGGCAGAGCGGCATTAATTACTTTAGTCGAGTTCTGACCTCTGTCGAGACACGGTACCCGAAGATGGAAAAGTTGGCGTTCGCCTTGCTGGTCGTATCCAGAAAAATGAGGCATTATTTTTAGGCTTATCCGATTGTTGTCCTGATCAAACACCCACTTTTCCAGATACGCCATGCCCCGGATACATCCAGGTGGTTGATTAAATGGTCCTTTGAACTTAGCGAGTTCCAACTTGACTACTGCCCGCGCACAGCGATCAAATGACATGTTATGACTGACTTTATTGTTGAGTTCACCTTCGCTGTAGAAGAACCAGCAGGAGGTCAGGAGCCCTCCTGACCTAAAGAAGGTCATCTTGGGTTCTTCCGTTAGGGAAAATCCCATTGGAAGTGCCAGCGACACCGCCCGGAGGAGAAAATCCTATTGGACTTGACATAACCCAAGGCCCTCAAGATAAAAATCGCTATGTTGAAGACTCCAATTCTCGACTCTCTTCGTAATGTCACCATTGAAAACCCTAACCATCCAATTCAAGCTATTTTTCTCTTGACCGGTATTAATTTTTTTTTTTCTTTTCATTTCATGATTTCATTTCACCATTGTTATCTACAACACACAATCATTTACCACATAGATGAATTATTCAAGATTTTTTCCCTTATCTCTGTAAATTACTAAAATGTGCTTGATGATTATCCACAATTGCTTGATCTTTACTTGATTTAACTCAATTTGTTGCAAGTTTTGCTGAAATTCGAACATTCTAGGCTGATTTCATGCCAAAGGAAACAAGAACGTTTGCTTTTATTAATCTCTGCAAACAATTTGATTCAATAATAGCCATCATTAATGTTGAACTACTTTTTCTCAAATCGGGCTGAAATCAAATTGTTTGATCATTTTAATGTCTTATATAGTAAGAAAAAAGATCCATAACAATTTATGATTCTCCTCTTCAGGTATAGATTCGATCGATATTAATCAATGGAAATCTTCAAATAAGGTTATCAAACTATGCGGCACTCGATCTTCACTGCTCAGACCCTCTGAAGCTTTCTATATCTCAACTGAAATATGGAGCAAACCTTCATCATGATCAAGCCTGATGGTGTCCAAAGAGGCTTAATCGGTGACATTATTGGCCAATTTGAGAAGAAATGTTTCACTTTGGCAGGGTTGAAGTTCATAATTATGGATCAGTCTTTTGCTGAGAAACACTATGCAGACTTGTCCTCTCCAAAACCTTCTTTAATGGTTTGGTTGAGTACATTATCTCTAGCCCTGTTGCTATGGTTTGGCAGGGTAAGAATGTTGTTTTGACTGGTTGGAAGATTATTGGAGCCACAAACCCCTCCAAAGCTTCACCTGGCACCATTCATGGTGATCTTGCTATTGATATTGGCATGAATGTGATTCATGGAAGTGATTCGGTTGAGAGAGCAGAGAAGGAGATTGCTTTGAGTGAAAATTTCTTATGTTGAGCTTTATCACTGCTGCCTAGTTGTTTTGTTTGTTGTTATTACATGTATTACAAACTCGCTATCATGTTTTGTCTTGCTTTTTTAAATGTAGACGTTTTGGAGTTGATTTTATTCCATCATGAATAATGTCATAGAATCGTGCTCTATTAAAAAAATAAATAAAAGCAAACTATGCAATTATGTCTTTATTATTTTCGATGGAACTTGGAAACATGGCATGGAGATGGTTCATGCAAGTTTACCTTTCTTGTCCAAATTCTTTGTTTCTGTTTTTATAAATTGAGAAAACAAATCTAGACTAAAACGTAACTAAACGTGTTGGTGTCAAAAATTGACTAACACCTTCAATTGGTCCGATCAGAAGACACATGGATTTTCCTTGGTGAGGTGAAAATGGGGAATTATTAAATCTAGTCCATTCAAGTCAATGGTTCTCAAATATGAAGAAGTTCGAGGTCAGTAGCTTTCCAATATGAGCTGAGCTCCAAGTTTGTACCTGCACAAAGACTCATCGGAGTGTGCCCAATAAAGCCTTTCCAGTGTGAGAGTAAGAGCTCGGGGGGAAATGTTATAAATTCTCTTTAAAAGGGTAGATGAGCGATACCTTTGGGCATTGAATGCCTTGTCTTTTATAGGCGAGGAATATGATTAGCTCTGTAGAATTAGGGGGCCTAAGTTCGGTTAATTACCATAACTTGATGCATGGCTGATAGGTGGGCGTGCGGAGAAGTTAGGCTCTTGATCTTGGGCTTTTTAACCCATTTAGGAGAAGCCCATGGGTTAACTAAACGTGAACAAGGAGAAGTGGCCTAGCCCATGGCGCTGAGATGAGCGTCTTCTGTCTTCAGAGATGATGATGAGCTGACTGACCCTACCCGGATGTCCGAGGTGAGAAGGGGACGAACAAGTATGAGACGGCCGACCTGGGGAGTGCCGACCAAAGAATGGTCGACAAGAGCATGGCTGACTAGGAGAGGGCCATCCAGGGAAGTATAGAAGATAACGTGGGAACTCTTGGGCCTTGGGATACCTTCTACTGATTCCTCAAGTAGTGGACCAAGCGAAGGGCAATTAAAGACCCTTGCCAAGTAGAAGGCCTTTACAATTGTTCTTCCATGTAAATAAGGGCCATTAGGTGTGTCCCTTCTCGAAATACCACCTAGAGATAACTTGGTGATTTGAGCTTGACACCTTTGAGTCTGATAAGGTATACTCAGCTTGGTAAGGCATATTCACCTCGGCAGGGTACTGTGTTCTCTGCTCGGTCATGGCCGATCAGAACTCGATTTGGACCTCTAGCCGGTTGAATCTTCAAAGACATCGCCTGGATAGTTTGACATTCGACCTATGGATATCTAGTTTGACAATTTCGTCAAACCCCGGTCAGGGCTTCGTCCACGTGTAGGTATTTTATTGGGTAATTCAAGGGTGACCAAATTTTCCCTCATCAGTTGCCCCCCAAACCCTAGTACCGAGATGGAACACGAGGCACTAAGAGCTCTGCTCTGGCTTGCGTTCTCTGTGGGTCGACATACCGTTTAGAAGAATACCCTGATTGGAATGAGAAGTCATCAACAAATTGATCATCCAGAGATGAGGTTCTATCTGGCAAAGGAAGTAAGACCGGCCTGGCAAACCCTGTTCGGCATTGGATCTCGGTGAGTATAAGCCCAGCTCGGCTGACCAATTTCTTATCCTACAATTTTACCAGATAGAGTCTGCTCGGCCTCGGAGCTCGACAGTACTGAGCTCTGATCGGCTAATTCCATCCAGTTAGAGATTTTTAGAATTCTTTTTTATTTTGGCTTAAGCAAATCTTTGGAGGTTTGACTTTACATTGATACAGCACAAAGATTGTTTGGCTACGGAGGGGTACTTAGCTCGGCACGGACGACCATTCCTAGTTGGTATGCCTAAGCTTGGGTCGGATCCTGAGATGAAATGCAAGGCACTAAGGGCTCTACACTGGCTTACATCTTCTGTGGGTCGATATACCGTTCAGAAAGAAACCCTGATTGGAATAAGCATTTATCAACAAGTTGATCATCTAGAGAAAATGTTCTCTTTGGAAAAGGAAGTAAGACCTGCCTGGCAAACCCTATTTGACAACGGAGCTCGGTAAGCCTAAGCCTAGCTCGACCGACCAATTTCTTATCCCACGGTTTTACCAGATAGAGTTTGCTCGGCCTCGAAGCTCGGTAGTATTAAGCTCTGATCAGGTAGTTCCATCCAGTTAGAGATCTTTAGCTTGCGTTTGGGTAAGTGATTTTGTCACACCCCACACCAGACACCCATCATGTGGGGCCGGCGTGACGTAGACATGTCACCATCCAACTAATTAGCCAACCTCAATACGTCAATAACAAAATTGTAAATCTATACAACACATATAATAGTCCCATCCTGTAGGGATACACCATCCCGAATATAAATACAATCAAAACAAATCTCCTGAACCTCACTTAGATTTCATTTCTGATATCTCGTCTCTAAAATTTTCCTCAAATGACTCATTTGCGTGACCCGCATAATCTCTATCTAGCGCCAGTAGGGGATCGACCAACTCCTAACTATTTTACCTGCGAGTGTACTGCCTTCTTAGTAAAAATATTTTTAAATTAATAATTCATTCTACAACATCTAAATGGATCAAGCGTAAGTTTATAAATACCACATAGCTCGTAAAATTTTCAGTATATGAGCAGGAAAAATAAAGCGACATAATTAAGTTCCATTCAAATTCAACTAATATAAAAATCACACTAATCACCATGATGATAAATATCAAATCAACCAATATACGTAAAACACCACATCTCAAGCACCCATCTCAAACACACACCTCAAATACACACACTGGCCAACCCTAATGATCATTTTAACCTCACGATCGGGAGTTTGCAACGGTACCGTACCATCCGTAGGATATGCCTTCCTACGAACACCCATCACTTCGTCGAAGTAGATAATCATTACGCAGTATAAACGTCTAACATCACTCTGCTGAAATAGATAAACATTACTCCACCGTAGCGAATAACATCACTCTACCGAAACAGATAAATACTATGGCATCGTCAAAACAAATACAGCATCATCGAATCACAACTTAATAAATAACGTCTACTCAACATCATCAAATCACCACGTCTATCTCTTTTCCTCAAAAGCAACTTTTAAATCCAAAAATCATATTTCACACTTTCTTTTAAAAAAAATGTCTAATTTTATCAAAACTACTTTTTCACCTTTTATTATATTTTTTTTTGAAAACCAGACATTTATAGAAAAATAGATGTTTTCTACCCTCTTTTAAAAACACCATCTGATTTCACCAAATTCAACAAAAATTCATTTTCAGCTTCATTTCGAAAACCATTGAGATCTTCCGAAAATTCAGTTTACCAACTCACCCAAATCCTGCTTGATCCATATCGTTTATAAATTCATACAGTTTAAGTAATCATATATTTCACTATATATATATACATAGAAAAATAGGTTGGCAAGAAGACAGTACACTTACCTGAATATCCGTTTCTAAAAGTTCCACCGACTCTCTGCTACTGATCCTCCGGAAATCGGGAATCTATTCGTGACAAGCCCTAAATTAATATTTTATGTAAAAATAACCTAACCAATAAATACAGGCCCTAATTTTCGTAATTTCCTATTCACCGAATTCTATATTACTATTTAACAAGTATGGTTCCGTTATCGTTTACGATATCAAATTCATTCATGCGAATGGTTTCAATATTTATTATTATCACTTCGATATTTCGGTGCTAGAGATTAGTTTTATAATCACTCACAAGACAATTTAAACACAATTAAATGCATATATTAAAAGTGATAGGAATTTTACCTCTTTCAACTTTTCCATCGGTCGCAAAATTGGATTTTTAATTTTTGTTGGGGTGGTTTGTGGAATTTCTCCATTTTTTTCTTCCTTTTTCTTCTTTTCTTCCTGTTCCTTCTTCGTTTTCTGGTCTACGCTAGCTTCACCGAACCTCCCTCTCTCTTCCGCTGACCTGCACCGCTGGCGACGACCCTCTATTTTCTCTTCCTTTCCCTTTTTCTTCTTCTTCTGTTTTTCGTTTGTGTTTCTGGTTCAGCCGCTGGCACCTCCACCGGCCCTCACTACCGGAGACCCACCACTCTCTCATTTCTCTGTTTCTGCATCTGTTTCAACTCAGCCGAGCAGCGTCGTCACACCACACACACGATCGTCTACTTAACCCAAACGGAACACACACCCACTACCCATCAATGATAACGGTGAACAGCACTCCCCAAACCACAGCGATCGACCACTCCTCCGACCAATCTCCCTCTTTCTCTCTTTAACCCTCCGCCGACGACGAACACATACACTCATATACACCGGCACCGGACGACGGGAAGCAACACACATGGCTCACACAACACTCACTCACACGATCGCTGACCAAACAACACATCCACACCACCAAACCGAACAGCGACACACACCAAACAATACTGAAGAACACACCACCGACGAACGGCAACACCTCACCCTTATATGCGATCGCCGACCACCTACACATACTCACGACTATCGCTACGAACAAACGAAGCACACATATGCTGCGTGTAAGTTTTTGATTTTGAATTTTTCGCTGCCGACGAGTTTTCTCTCTCTTCGGTTTTCGGTTTTGCTCCCCCCTTCCTCTCGCGTGTGTGCGCATGAGTGTATATATATATATAAAGAATTTTCCAAGTGTCTTCTGTCGCTCCATTTGATTACACGCGTATATATATATATATATATATATATATATATATATATATATATATATATATATATATATATATATATATATATATATATATATATATATATATAACATTAACCTCCCTTCAATTAAAAGTTTGAAGTTATTTAAGTCCCATTTCAAATTTTAATGTTTTAAAATTGCGAATTGACCCCTAAAGTTTTAAATCAAATAATAAATAACACTATCTACCCCTGTAATTTCAAATTATTCTAAAATACGATAAAAAAAATCAGGATCTTACAGATTTGTTAAATGATGGGATTTTAAAAATTCTAGATTTTGAAATCCTATAATTTAACAAATTCGTTGTTTGGATATGTAGTATTTGTAAACAAAATTTGTAAAAAATTTCTTTCAACCGTCTCGCTCTCTCTCCTCATTTTCTCTTTCTTCGGATCCTCCTTCCCTATCCCGACCCTACTCCAACGGATTTGGGGCCCCACCGGCTCAGTTTTGCCGGAACCTTCCTTACCCAACGCCGATCCAGGGGGTGTAACCCATATGTTTCAGCATTTGATTTGAGGTTCGCTGATCGCTCAAAAATAATACCCTTAAATCGGTACCGCGATACTGATGTAGTACGGTGTTCAAGTAGGGTGTCGAACCACAGAGATCGGTCTTGTAATTATCAATTTCTAATTATTATTTTTTTTCTTTAGTGAAAACGATTTTGATTTTAAAATAAGAAAAGAAAATACTAAATCTAAAATAAAAATAAAATAAAGAACCAGGATAGGAATTGTGGGATTAGTATTTTGAGAATTATGTTTTTCTCGTATTTTCTATTTCAATCGGATTTGTATAAACGAGTGTTCCTAACTACAAGCCGGAACTACTCAGAAATATATGGATTGTTATTCTCCGGCATGATCTATCTTCGGTATTTAATTCCTACATTAAACTAATCTAAGGTGAATTAAAATCTAGGCATAAACCATCCAGACCAATAATCAATCCCTAAGAATACGATTGTGTGGCCATTAAATCAAGACCACAGGTACAAGATTTAATGTTCTAGCAATAATTGAATTCAAATCAAAATCTCTACAAGAACATTTTGACAATAAATTCAATTATAATTAAATTCATTTTTACGAACGGAATTCCTTCCACACAATTGTTTATACGAAATCCAAATTTAAATAAGAAAAATACAATATTACATAAATTCAAAAGTACAATACCACAACCCTAACCTGGTTGAAGGAAGTTAGCTTCTCATTGTTGCATTGAGTGGTATTTTCTCGGATAATATCCTCACAAACACCATTTACACTTTGTACCCCAAACTATTCTCCCTTCCAAAAATAAAAATGAAATAAAAGAAAAACAAATAAGAAAATACTACAACTATTCTAAGAATGAAGTAGGAATAATGGATCTTTTTGCTCTCAAACCTCCCATCTATTTATAGAATAAAAAAGGTGAGTTTTGGGGTGAATTTGAGTCAAAAGAGGAGGCTAGGGGTGCAAAAGGTCAAATATGGAGACCAATGGGGTTGTTGAGCAATTTGTCCACCGGAGTGGGCGCGGGTCGGGCCGGATCGGGCCGGGTTCGGGTCAAAATGGTTTGACCCGCAGCACTATGTGGCTGCACAGAAGAACCATCTTCAAACGGTTGTATCTTTTTCATACGAACTCCGATTTGGCTCTATAACCAGTCGTTGGAAAGCTTAAAGAGTCTACTTTCATATGCAACTTGTCTCATCTCAGAATTCCAACTGTATAATTAGTTATGTCCAAAACAATGGACAGTGGTCTTGATTCTAGTACCGAAAATCGCGACTTTTATCCGTTTGATCATTTTCTCTGAATTTTGCTCCAAATTAACATGGTTTTGTACCATTTCCAAAATCCTACAAAAACCAATAAAACAACTTAATTTATAATATTTTAATTTATTTAAAAGATTAACAAAACTTAATTTAGTGGTATTAGATCGCACAAAATGAGGTGCGATCATTCGCCAGCGTTTGCTGATCCTCTTCCACTTGTTTCTGCTCTCGTTTGAGCTTGCGCTGCTCTTGCCAATTTAGGGTTTTCGATTTCTTCTCCAAAGGTTGCGAATTAAGTTTTTTTTGCTTGAAAACTGACGAAACCTAATGAAAAATTAGAATTTTATCTCTGATTTCGAGAACGATTGAGAATTGAAGACGATGACGAACCCTGGATCAATGATGGAGATGAACCCTAGATCAATGACGAAGACAATGATGATGGAGATGAATAAGAAGACGGCAGACGATAGCGACCATGAAAAAGAAGACGATGGACAGCGGCGACCACGAAGAAGATGACGACGGACGAAGGTGGTTAGGATCGAACAGTGAAGAGCGAAGAAAAGGAAGAGCGGATTTGTGAAATTACACCTATTTCAAAAGGATTTTCAAATCCTTTCTTTCATCACTATTTGACATTTGAAGGAATTTTACAAATTCTTTCTACCCAATACCCAAAAAAGATATTTGTTGAAAAATGATTTTGAAATCTCTTACCCAAATGAAATCCCTCCCCCAAATCCCTTAGCCAAATACAACCTTAGAATTCTTTTTTATTTCGGCTTAGGCGAATCTTTAGAGGTTTCACTCTACGTTAATACTAAATAGAGGTTGTTCGGCTATGAAGGGGTACCTAGCTGGGCACAAAAGACTATCCCTAGTTGGTATGCTTGAGCTTTGGTCGGATCCTAAGTTTCACCTTTGGTTTTTTCCAGCCATAGTCTACTCGGCCTTGGAGCTTGACAATATTGATCTTTGATAGTCATTTTTTATGAGATGGCCTCAGATTTGCTAAAAATTTTCTGTTCCCAATTTTCCACTTCTCCTAAGTAGGCTATGTTTAGTGTAATGAGCTCGGGTGGTAGGTTAGGCTGTGGACGGTATTCACATAGTGTCTGACCCTCTTGGTCCCCAAGGGTGCAAAACTATGGTTGGTCCCTCATGGCCGGTCACAGGTGGGTTTTCCATAGTGGAGCTCATCCCTGAGTCTTTTTGGGTTATCCCAATTTGGTTCATATAGGAGTATCGTCCCTTTATATCACCTAACCTATCATCGGCTTTGAGGGGGTAGATACTTAACTGTAAACCCTCAGACCCGATCAATGCCCCGCCCTTAGTGGACTGCCTTGGTCAATCCCAGGGTTTTAACTACAGACCTATGTAAGGGGTCTGATTATCACTCTTGATGTTGTACGCCAGGGCCACGCTCTTGTAAATATACGTATGAGTCATCGACATACTTTGCACCGAACATTTTTTTCATTGATAGGGAATTTCTTTACGCTTTGAAAAGTTTAGTCTTTTTTCTTTTACAATAGGTTTATTTCCTTACATAAAATAGTGCTTCAGGTGCTCGGCATTCTAGGGGTGCCTCACTGGGACTTTTTCCTCAGTTTCTAGCTCGTAGGTGCCCAAACGCGCAATTCGAGTGACTCTGTATGGCCCTCCCAAGTGGGGGCTAGCTTTCTGGCATTTTGCTCTTTAGTAGCCAGAGTAACCTTTCAGAGGACGAGATCGCTGATGTCAAACAATCGGGGTCGGACCCTCATATCATAGTATATGGTTGTCCTTTGTTGATAAGCTATTTGTCGCACTCGGGCTCCATTCTTTCTTTTCTCAAGAAGATCGAGGTTTAGAGCCAATGTCGTGTTGTTTTTTGCTAGGTCAAAGGCATGCCGATCTTAGCAAGAATGACAAACTTGGAGCCAAATGTCATCGCAAAGGGCGTCTCCCTGGTAGGGGTCCTCGAGGTTCTGTGATATACGCAAAGAACCGGCAAGTCTCCAACCCATCTTCTTTTCTATTTGTTAAGTCTAGTCTTTAGGCCGGAAGCCTAGCCTGAGGGCGTATTCTATTTCCTTTCTGTTTGGGGCCATGAGGAGCATTCCGGCCTCGCAACTATTAATATTAGAGGATCCGTCCATGAAGAGCTGCCACATATTAGGCCCGAGGTTGGGAACTGAGTTAGACAAGGCCCCGACCCCCTCAGAGGCGGGGCTCCTTGCCCCTAGACGAATGTTTCTTAGTTGTCAGGAAAGGTGATTTCGGCTATAAAGTATGCCAGGACTTGTCCCTTGATGGCCGTCTTCTGTTGATAATCTATGTGGAATTGCCCGAGCTCAAGACTATACTTCATGAGCCGTCCTGAGACATCAGAGGAGTGGAGGACTTGCCTCAATGGTTGGTTGGTGAGGATGACGATTGTACGCTTGAAAGTATTGCCTTAGCTTTTGCGAAGCGATGGGGATGGCATATGCGAGTTTCTCGAACCTTGGGTACCTTATCTCAACATTTGTGAGGACTCTGCTGGAGTAGTACACTAGGCTCTAAGCACCGCCTTCCTCCCTTACTAGAGTTATACTCACCACCATGGCCGAGGCGGAAATGTACAAGCATATATCTTCTCCCATTCTCGGAGTGCTAAGCAAGGGAGCCGATGAGAGATATTTTTTTGAGATCTTGAAAGGTAGCCTCATACTCGGTTGTCCACTCAAAATTCTTGTTGCCTCGGAAGACCTTGAAGAATGGGAGGCACTTCTCTAAGGAACGTGAGATGAAGTGATTGAAAGCAGCCAACCTCCTAGTAAGCATCTAGAATTCTTATTTTTGTACAGGGTGGGGCCATGCCAGGCACGACACTTATCTGGTCGGGGTTTGCATCGATGTTGCGCTGGGAAACCATGTAACCAAGAATTTCACCGTTGAAACCCTGAATATGAACTTGTTGGGATTGAGCTTCATTCGATGAGTTTTGAGCTTATCGAAGCATCCCTGAAAGTGTGCGATGTGGGCATGAGCTTAGGAGCTCTTTATGAGCATGTCGTCTATGTACACTTTCATCATCGAGTTGGTCTCCTCCTTAAAAATCTTATTTGCCAACCTCTGGTAGGTGGCTCCAGCGTTGTGTAAGCTAAAAAGCATGACCTTGTAGCAATACGTTCCCCTATTCGTGATGTACGATGTCTTGTTTTTGTTTGGGGGGTACATTGGGATTTGATTGTAGCCGACATAAGTATCAAGGAAGCTCAGGAACTCATGGCCCGCTATAGCGTCGATGACCAAATCTATCCTCGGTAAGGGAAATAAGTGTTTGGGGGCACGTTTTGTTCAGATCCTTAAAGTCCATGCAAAGTTGTCATTTGTTTATGGCTTTGAAGGCAAGAACCACATTCGAAAGTAATCAAGGAACTTGACCTTCTCCACCATGGCCGATTTGACTAATTTGTCCATTTCCTCTTCAATGATCTTTTGGCGATCATGATGGAACTTTCTTCGCTTCTGCCTCATGGAAGGGTGGTGCGGGTCGGCATGGAGTTGATGCATAGCCACGTTAAGATCAATCCCCGGAAGCTAGTTGCGTGACTATACAAAAACGTCGTAGTTCTTCTAGAGAAGGTCAATGAGCTTAGCTCGCTAACTGGGGCCTAGCTTAGCACAATCCTAACCATACTCCCCTCAATTGTTGGATGGATGGGCACTTCCACCAACTCTTCGTGCAGTCGGGGACTGGGCTCTTCATCACCGGGGTCGTTAATAGGCACAGGCCCTAGTCCCTCGCCCAAGGCCATAAGCTTGGCACTTTGAGCTTCTGCCCGACCACTAATTATTATTTTTTCTTTTCTAGAGCCCTTCTGGTGCATGCCCTTACTGACTCCTGATCTTTTTTCACCTCCCCTATTCTTTGGTCAGTAGGGAACCTCACCATATGATGATATAGAGAGAAAATAGCTCTGGGGGTAAAAAGGTTGGTCGGCCCTTTATTGTGTTGTTAGGCAACGATTTGTCCACGATTAAGAATTTGGTCTACACCATCGCCGACCTGGGCTTAGACTCAACTATGATGGGTAAGGACACCCATCCAAGTGAGTTGATGACGTCCTCCCCCAAACCAATGAGAGGGAACTTGGTGGGCTACACAACGTTTTCTCCTACCTTCATATTGTCGAAGGCCTATTTGAAGATGATATCGATAGAACTCCTCCCGTTGATCAGAATATGTCCTATCTTATAATGGTTGATCAGGGAAGATGACCAGAGCATTATCATGTAAGGCAGTATCGACTATGCACACCTCGTACACGTCCTTGTCGGCCTCCTTCTTGGCCTTGTGCTCGTGCTTCTTCCCGGATGAGGATGTTTCTCCTCCTAGGCCAAGTCCTCCATGGATGACGTTAATTTCACCATCCACAAGCTGGGCATCATCATCCCCCACATCTTTGTCCCTAGGCGGAGGGCGGTTACGATTTTCTCTCATTCTCTGACCCCTGTGCTCTTCTCGACAGTCATTATCTTCAAACCTTGATTCCCTATTTTTTCTCCTAACATAGTTTTTGAGGTAGCCCCTCTAAATAAGGGCTTCTATCTCCTCCTTGAGCTGAAAGCAATCTTCGGTAGAGTGGCCCGGTCACGGTGAAACTCTAAATATTTGTGGAGGGACCCACCCATGGGTTTTCCCTTCAAAGAAAGAGCAAGGGGAAAAATCCCCACCCAAAGTGCTCCGCGAAGATCATCGCCATAGATGCCATTAGGGGGGTGAACCCTTATTGGCAAGGCCATGGGGGCGGGAGAGATCTCTGGTCCCCAGGTAGAGGTCCTAAACTTCTTTCTACTTGAAATCTTCTTGACCCCTGAGCTTTGCTCGGGGTTTTCTCAGTTCTTGCCTTTTTCTTATGGCTCCCTTCTCGGTCCTTCTTCAAGTTATCTCTCAAGTTAACCTCGTAGAATCGGGTGCCCCTCTCTAGGGCTGCACGGAGATTGGGGGCATGGTTTAAGCAAAGGTTATAATATAACCTCTGATACCTAAGTCTGTAGATAAAAACGTTCAGGGCCACAACATTCGAGAGGTTCTCACAATTAATAGACTCTCTCTCGAATATGTCCACATAGTCGCCAAGGCTCTCGTTGAGCTCTTACTGGAGTGCGAGGCTGTACGTCATGGTCTTCGACCTTCGACGCAAGTGATTGAACCAAGCAAGGAAGAATTGCTTGAGTTGAAAGAAAGTGGAGATGGAAGTCGAGGCCAAGTCTCGGAACCATAACTGGACCGTTCCTGCGAGGGTGACCAGAAAGGATTTGCATTTTAGAGCCATAGAGGTGGTGTGCATGTCCATGTGAGACTTAAAGATGGAGAGATGGTCCATCGGGTTTGAGGTCCCGTCATAAAGAGTCATTTGGGAGTGGGTGAATCTGTGGGGCACCACCTCATCTAATTGGTAAATGACTGCCTCCATGTTGACGAGACGACATTTTACAAAGTTTCACCCCTAGGCAGTGCCCTTGCATGGCTAGCCGCTGCTTGGGAACCTGGTCTTCTAGACATTGGAGAATAGGAGTCCACCTCCCGCACGTGACGGACCCTGTGCTCGGACCTTACGGCGTGGCTACGTGCTTTATCCAGTGGCGACTCTTAACGGTCTTCTAACCGGTGCCCCTATGAGAGTGGTGATGGTGATCTAGAGGCAGTAGGGGGAGCCAAATCTTGCACCTTTGCTCCTCGGTTACGGGGCTGGGTTGTGCCCTTGGCGCGTGCCCATTGGAATGGATTACGCTATCTGATTCTTGTAGTTGCTCCTCTTAGCCTGTGGTCTGGAGAGCTAGTCCCCCCTAGACAGAGGTTAGCAGCAGGTGGGAGAGAACCTAAAAGTAGCTCTGAAACTTGCCGAGCCAGCGCTTTAAATTGTCAATCTGGGAAGCTTCTGCAGCTCCGGAGTTTTGCCCTATGAATAGTCCAGAGGGCAAGGTCGAATGACTTGTCTGGCTCATGGGGGGTAGGTTGTCTTCCTCGGTGGGGACAGAGGCCCTAGCATCTAATCTCGGGACCCTCGACATATCTCTGAATGGTAGGGTATTCGGGTTACTATTCACCGCGAGAGTTTGATCTCTTCGTCGAATGATATGACCAGACCTTGTGATCTTTAAGTCTTAGCCAAGCAAGGAGTTGATGACTAGAGGAAGGCTTCTTGTGCGCTTCCCTCAGATGGTGTCAAACTGTTGGTGTCAAAAATTGGCAAACACCTTCAATTGGTCTGATTAGAGGACACATGGATTTTCCTTGCTACGGTGGAAGTAGGGAATTCCTAAATCTACTCCATTCAAGTCCATGGTTCTCAAATGTGATGAAGTCCAAGGTCGGTAGCTTTGCAATCCGAGCTGAACTTTAAGCTTGTACCTGCACAAGGACTCTTCGAGATTGTGCCCGGTGAAGCCCCTCCAGTGTAAGAGTAAGAGCTCGGGGGAAAAAGACAACAAATTCCCTTCAAAAGGGTAGATGAGTGATACCTTTGGGTATTGAATGCCTTGGTTTTTATATGCGAGGAAGATGATTAGCTCCGCCGAATTAAAGGGCCTAAGCTTGGTTAATTACCAAAACTCGGCGCGTGGAGAGGTTAGGCTCTTGGGCTTGAGCTTTCTAGCCCATTTAGAAGAAACCCATTGGTCGACTAAACATGAACAGGGAGAAGTGACCTGACCCATGGCGTTGAGATAAACGTCTTCTGTCTTTAGAGGTGATGATAAGCTGGCCCGACCCTACCCGAATGTCCGAGGCGAGTAGGGGACGAATAAATATGAGACGGATGACCAGGGGATGTCGACCTAAGGAGTGCTGAACAGAGTATGACCGACTAAGAGATGGCCAACCAGTAGGTAGTCAACCAGGATAAGGCCATCCAGGGGAGTACAAAAGAGAATGTGGGAACTCCTTGGACCGAAGACGCCTTCTGTTGATTCCTCAAGTGGTGGATTGAGCGGAAGGCGATTAAAGACTCTTGCTCGGTAAAAGGCCTTCATTGTTGTTTTATCATGCTAAGAAGGTCCATCTAGGTGTCTCCCTTCTCGAAATACAACCCAGAGACGACTTGGTGATCTGAGCTCGGCACCTTTGAGTCCGACAAGGTATACTCAGCTCAACAAGGCATTTTTACCCTAACAGGGTACTGTGTTCTCTGCTTGGTTATGCTCGGTTAGAACTGGGCTTGGAACTCTGGCCGGTTGAATCTTCAAAGACATCGCCTGACCAACTGGACCTCTGACTTATGGACATCTGGTCTCTGTCCAGCTTGGCAATTTCGTCAAACCTCGGTCAGGATCTTCGCCCACGTAGAGGTCTTTTATTGGGTGATTCAGGGGTGACCCCATTTGCCCTCATCAGAATGCAATTATTCTCTCAGAAGGAAACAAAATTATGTCGTTATCAAACGTGATTCTGTTTATAGAAAAAAAACAAAATTTTGTCGTTATCAAACACGATTTTGTTCTTAAAAAGAAACATAATTCTCATCTTATCTCATCCCAAGTGGGATGTAAAAAGTGGGAACACTAACCAAACCAAATAATGTCTAACCGTCCCAAAATTTTGTTTGAAACTCTCTTTGGCAAGGGGTACACAATTTTCTTTTAAAAAAAAACTAACAAAAAATTATTAGTTTTTCACCTTTTTAAAATTATAAAAATGTTAAATGTAGAATTTTAAATTAAAGTTGGATCATGTGATAATAAGACAGAACAGGTAACGAGAGTAAAAGGCAATTAAACACAAAATATTTCCAACACCACTAAATTGAGAACTTGTTATTTGGTTGATTTTAAGGTTGTCAGAATCTGATTATTTGCGTTGTTGACAGACTTGTTTTTTGGTTGATTTTAAGGTTGTCAGAATCTGATTATTTGTGGTGTTGAGGGAACTTGTTTTTTTGGTTGATTTCAAGGTTGTCAGAATCTGATTATTTGCTTTGTTTTTGGGTTGTCGAGAATAAATGTGGTAGCATAAATACTTTCCAACACTCCTAGCCGAGTGAGAGAGACGGGAAGACACAGAGTAGAGAAAATGGAGCAGAATAAGAAGCAGAAGTACGAGCAATTCAAAGGCCAACCTCGCCTCCCGGGATTCGCTGTCCCCAAATGCTACGATCTGAAGCTCAAACCCGATCTATTGTCCTGCAAATTCGCCGGCATCGTCAATATCACCGTCGATGTCGTAGCTGGCACCAAGTTCATCGTCCTCAATGCCGCCGACCTCTCTATTGATCGCAGCTCCGTACGATTCAATTCCCGAAAGGTAATTGGTATCGTTTCTAATTATTCATTTTGGTAGTCTAAATTGATTCGAAAGGTAAAACGAACGGATGACGAATCCTTGTGAACATAGGTATTGCATGCTTCGGAGGTCAAACTGTTCGAAGAGGATGAGATATTGGTGTTGGAGTTCAGTGAGAGCCTTCCGATTGGGGTTGGGGTCTTGAGTATTGCATTCGATGGAACTCTAAACGATAAGATGAAAGGCTTTTACAGAAGGTATTCACTGTTCTTTTCCAGCTCTAGATATGTGAATTGTTCTATTTCGGTCACGTTTTATATAAAATTAAAATCAAAACCAAAACTAAAAGCCAAGTAGCAACCAAAACCATCCTATTTTTTTTTATAAAATTTTTTAAACCGAACCATTTAAATTTATACAAAATCAAAATCGCGAAACTATGAAACTATTTAATATTTTTTAATTTTACAAAAAAAGCAAAATCAAAACCGTGAAATCGTGGATCGTTATTTTTTATATATAAACAAAAACACAGCTAAAATATAAAAACCATAAAACTATTAATTATTACGATAAACGTTTCTAACAATAATTCAAATGCAACGATAAATTGTGGTCACAATAATACAAATCAAAAAGTAAATAAATATATATATAGAGAGAGAAAGGAGGGATTAAAGTATATATATATATATATATATATATATATATATATATATATATATATATATATATATATATATATTATATAACGGGTTAAAATATAAATATATAAAATAGTAAGGGTATCTATGCTATAAAAATATATCTAAAATATCGGTTTCGCTGTTCGATTTCGTGGTTTGATTTCATAGTTCGGTTTCGCGATTACTATCCAAAAACCAAAATCGTTTCAGTTGCTAATTTCAAAATCAAAACCGCAACCAAACCATTTAGTCGGTTTCAAAATTGGATCATTCGGTTCGGTTTTTCTCGGTTACTTGTCGGTTCGTTTTTTTTTTTTTTCATCCCTATCTATAAGTGTATTTTTACCCAAAAAGATAGGTATATGAATATCTATTAGGTTAACTGAGATTATTAAATTGTAGAATTTGTTACTAAAGGTCAATTTTTATTTTCTTATATAATTTGGGCAGCCAAGGTAATAAATGCATGTTTATTAGCTGAATAAATTTGGCAATCTCATTAGTGTTGATCAATCTTTTCAGTACATATGAGCATAACGGGGAGAAGAAAAATATGGCGGTAACAGTTTGAGCCAGCTGATGCTAGGCGATGCTTTCCCTGTTGGGATGAGCCTGCTTGTAAGGTGCTTATAAATCTATGCATATCTTCATGTTCTTTTGCTTTCCAATTTGAGGCTGGTTAGATGAAATGTTCCTGTTGGCCTAAAGATCTACCCAAGAAGAAGGTGAATTGGGTAGTTTAAAAAACTTAATTGATTAATCCCTAATCGATTTTATCTAATTAAATGCTGAAGTGTTATATCTAGTGTGCACACAAAGAGCAAGCGATAGAGAAACTTGTCCCGAGTCTTGCCTACGTTTACTCTCTTAAACATTCGTAGAGAATTCAATCCACTAAAAATCCATTTTGACAAGTAAGAATCAAACCCCTTACAATCTCTATTATGTAAGTTCCCTTTATATCTAATAACACTCTCACCCAGATTAATTACACTTAGGTCCGAGTTACAATTTCACACAAATACAAAAAATATCTTTGTTTCTTCTCACAAAGAGTCTCTACCAATACTAACACAAACAAGCTCAATTGATAACTCGATTTAGGTGATAGAAGTATTTCACATTTCAATAGATAATCAAATTAAAATACGTAAAGGAATTAATCTGGAGCACAGAATTAGGTAAGCCTATTAATACAAAACGTTTTTATCTTTTGAAAAGGATTTTCAATAATAAGATTCAAAGATCTTTTTGAAAACGATTTTTCAAGATTGAAATAGATCCTCCGAAAACAAGCTCAAAATATAAAAATTTAGATAACTATTAAACACAAGTTTGAGCACACAAATTTAGCACAGATAGATCTAGAATATAAATAAGAACGATCTCGCCGAAATTTCTTGTAAAATGATTTGAATGAAAAGGCAATGAACTAAGTTTTTCAAGATGATCTCCTTCCAAATATATTTTGAAAAGAATAATAGATTTTCTCACAATGATTTCACACTCTTTTGATCAAGATTTCTCTAATGTTTAAGGCTCAATTTTTATTCATAAAATATCTCTTTTAAATCGCAAAGATTCTGACTTCTCCTGATGGATAATCTCTGAAAAAAGCAGGAAATATATAGCCAATTTAAAAGGCAAAATTCCAACGGCTAGTTTGCACAAATATCCCTCAAATCTCTCCAAATATATCTCCCCATAAGTTTAACTCTCCAACAGCTAATGTGATCATTAATTTGGCTTGAAATCAGTCTAGATTCATGCTCAAATTAATTCAAAGATCAGCCCTAAAAATCTTGGAAAGATATTTACCGAAAAGACTAAGAGATCGAGAAATTCAAGGACCAAAATGGACTTTTAGTAAAGCCCACATTTTTAAATGAAAAATTATTTTCAAGTATTTAAAAACAATTCAGACCATTTAAAAATGATTTAGAAATATTTAATGGCAAATAATGAGGCAAAAATATCTCAGAATAACATTAAAATAATTTCAAAAATTGAAGTCAATTGGTTGATTGATCCCTAATTCGGTTGACTGTTTGAAGTCTTTTCTCAGTGGTTCTGAAGATCAATCTGTCGGCTGTTTCCTCAAATCAATCTATCGTTTTTGATTTTTCTGGAAACCTGTATCTTTTAGTTGACCGATTCCCTAGTTCTCCAAAATTTTCTGGTCCCTTTATTTTTCAGTTGACTAAATTCCCTTTCAATTGACCTCTTTGAGCATTTTTCTAGGTTTTACCAATTTTCATAATACAACTACAATCATTTGATTGATTTTTCAAATCAATTGACCGATTCTAACTACCTTTTTAATTAAAACACATCTTAGGCATTATTTAAATACTCCTAAACGCATAATCAAAACACGTATAAGTATATTAGATCAATGTAATGTGCAGTAAGGGATCCTAATCAGGTTTATCAAGAGTTTATCAGTATTAGCGTTGTTTTTCCTTAGAAAATAAAAAAATGTTCTTCAAAACATATTCTTCATCATATCTCTGATTATCATCACCTTGATCATTCATGGATGTTTGATCGTGATTAATATTCTGTAAATACATCTTCAATAACAACATTAGTCTAACCAAACATCCAAGTTCATTAGTTCACCAAAATCATCAAATAAGACTTGAATTTTTTTAGGGTTAACAGTCTCCCATTTTTTTATGATGATAATTAACTTGATATTTTCTCATTAAAAATATAAACCCCATTCCCCCCTCAGTATAAGGACTAGTCTTTTTAGCCAATTAAACAAATAATGAGAAATTTTTATAGTTACAAGTGATTTCAAATACAATCCAAAATATGGATGAATCTTCTAATATAACATGAAGAACATAATGAAAAAATCTATTAAAAAATAGTTTGAAAACATCACAATTTCTTCCTTTTTATCATCTCAAAAAATGACGGGGAGCAAAATCATCAAAATCATCTAATAAACTTGATAATGCATAGAATCAAGCCGTTTCAAGTAAGACAACATATACATACCATGATATACACTTTGTCATCACCCCTTTAGATAGAGTCGAAATATACACTATTGACGTACTAGGACATGGAGTATAACTCAATCATAGTGATATAAATATTTTTGAAGCATATTGGTTTAACTCTTATGCACACTTAAACATGGATTATCACATATTTTCAAATCGCTGTCTCGTAAAATTTTAGCTCCGTTTCCAAATAATAACCATTTAAAAAAACAGGAGACAATAATTGAATGCAACTAAAGATAGTTCGCACTAAGAAACATGCATACAACAAAGCAACTAATACCAATAGGGATAACCATGTGTAAAAGTATCAATAGTTTAACAAATTATCCTAAAACCATTAGCATGTCATATATATTTAGATAATTGTACTGATGGTATCGGAGTAAATTGACATAGTTTCAGGTTCAATGAAACATAGCAAACATACAACCTTAATATCATATGATGATAATCGAATATATCAACAAACTAGATCATGCTTATTTTATGGAGATTTTCAAAGAAAGCTCAATATCATGTAATACAAGATATATAATAAAATTTAGTAACTATCACATGGCTCAATTTTGTCCAATAAAACAATTTTGACTATCAGTAGAATTGCGAGGACAAAATGATGTTTAATCTCATGTAGGCATGTAATCAGAGCATATCCAGATGATAAAGATGCGAATCAATTTTTGTAAACAAAAGATTTTTCAACGATAATTTCACATCATATAAACTTTGTATTCAATCATACAAGAATGAGATTGTTTTATTATTGAGTTGAATGAAAATTCAATTCTAATCAAATATCTCCTTAAATCAATCTCGTTCTTATCCTTGACTTAAACTTCAAGTTTGGTTATGAATATATGTTTCTCCACGAATCATCTTATAACCTGAAACTTTTTGAAGTATACTTGTGAGAAAATCATTAGTAGAAGTCAAATATGTATCCAAGAAATAATTATCATCAAAACCATATTTCATCACTAATCAAACCCAAGCAATATACATCATGTAGGATCACTTAAAACATTTGTGATCCTATGTATTAATATGTGGTACAAATTCTATGCAAAGATTGACTAGAGGATATCATGTTCACCTATGGTATCAACTTGTTTGATATATCATCTATAGATGTATCAAGTTGATATAATGAATTCAACTAATCAAAGCTCAAATCATAACATATGAGTTACATGATGCTAACAAACATATTAGTCAATTTAGGGCTCTATAAATGCATCATTTAAGTGGGCAATGGATAATGAACATTTTATCATTTTGAAATACCTCAATATGCTAAACAAAATTGAGAAAATAGTGTTAATTAGATCAAGATGCATTCTTTAGAAAATCAGCTTAATACAACACATTTATATGAAAGATATGTAACATGAATATAACAAAATATACAAATGGTTTTTGCTAATATGAACATGCAACCTATATCAAATACTAATATTACACTGTAATCAATGTAATTTCTTATGCATTAGAAACATACTAGTGAATTCATTTTTCATAAAGGATGAATGAAAGAAACTAACAAGAACTTAATCATTTTATCACATGATCAATAATACAAAAAATATTGAACTTCATCTTTTGAAATCATTACATTACATATCAACATGTTAAGATAATTAATTATATGTGATTCTTAGAATCAGTCTGCTACATTTCTAAGACAATAAATGAACACAAATCTAGCACGAGTCTTAGAAATCATTACAAACTTACCTCATTGGCAAGTCGAACATCTACTTCTTTAACGAATTTAATAAATTTAAATTGCGAAGGGTTAGGAGTACCTCTAATATCCTCGAGGACGACTTTATTTGTTACCTCATTCAAACCAATGATTGGTTTAGGTACGTATTTTTGCTCAACTTGTTTGTATTCTCCAAGCTTTTGATTGTTCCCATTTAAATTGATGACATTTTCCCATTTAAATTGACAAAATATTTCTTTGTAAGTGTCACTTGTGGCTTCTTGGTGATTTCCCATCTTGATTTTCGTAGATCTTTTTCATTTGTTCCTTTTGTTCCATATTGTCAGTAAGTAATGTTGTACAAGATTTTTGTGCCCCGTTCTTTGGTATCCATCTCATTTTAGATGCACTTTTATTAGAAACAAATTTAGAATTTTAAAAGGACATGATACTTTAAAATGTCAATCATACAGCAATAACAACAATTAGACCTTTGTCCCACTTAAGTAGGGTCGGCTACAAGAATCCGTTTATGCCAATAATGAACGATCAAGGGCCACCCCCGCAGTCAGGTTAAATATCATCAAATCACTTCTAATAGTCTCTTCCCAAGTCTTCTTAGGCATACCTTTCCCTTTAGTAGCTTCCCGCACCTGAACTGAATCATATTTTCTAACTGGTGTTTCTATGGGTCTTCTGTGCACATATCTAAACCACCGTAAATGATTTTCTTTCATCTTCTTATTGATGGGTGCTATTCTTAGATTCTCTCTAATAGTTTCTTTGTTAATTTTATCTATTCTCGTTTTCCTACTCATTTACCATAACATCCTTATTTCTGCCACACCAATTTTCTGGACATATTTTATTTTTACTACTTAACATTTTGAATCATACAGAAGAGCCGGCCTTATTGTTGTTTTATAAAATTTTCCTTTGAGTTTCAACGGTATTCTACAATCGCATATCACTCTAACTGTATTTCTTCACTTCAACCATCTTGGCTTGACTCTATGAGTAATATCCTCATCGATTTCGCCATTACTCTAAATCATTGAGTATAAATATTTAAAATGATCAATTTTTGGAATCTCCTCACTCCAATTTTGACCTCACCATAATCTCGTTGGGTATTACCAAAATTACAATGCACATATTCCGTCTTGCTTCTTCTAACCTTCCAACCTTTAGACTCTAATGCTTCTCTCCATCTTTCTAACTTAGTATTAAGACTTGTTCTATCTTTATCAATAAATATTTTGTCATCCGCAAATAACATACTCCAAGGTACTCCATCTTGAATATATTTTGTGAGTTTATCTATCACTAGAATGAAGAGGTAAGGACTTAAAGACGATCCTTGATGTAAGCTTATGTTAATAGGAAATGCACCAGTACCTTCATACGTATGTTTAATTGCCTCAATATATACATTGGATACATGTTTCTTTTCTAGCACCCACCATAAAACTTCTTTGGGTACCTGATCATAAACTTTTCCAGATCCACAAATACTATATGTAAATCTTTCTTCTTCTTTCTATATTTTTTCATTAATTTCCTGAGTAAATAGATAGTTTCAGTGGTTGATCGGCTAGGCATAAATTCAAATTGGTTCTCTTTTATGCTTATTCATGTCTTATTCTATATTCTCATTCTCTCCCAAAATTTTATAGTATGACTCGTAAGTTTTATACCCCGAGTGTTTGCTCAATTTTGAACATCCTTTTTATTTTTATAGATGGGCACTAAGATACTCCTCCTCCAGTCATCAGGTATTATTTTAGTCCTCAAAATGTTATTAAAAAGTCTACTCAACCATTCTATTCCAAGATCTTCCAAATCTTTCCACACCTCTATAGGAATCTCATCTGGCTCTACTGTTCTTCCAATCTTCATCTTCCTTAGTTCTATTCTAACTTTCGAGATCCTGATTCTTCTATGAAATCTGTAAATTATGTTTGAAGGTAAACTCGGTAAATCTAATTTAGATTCCTCAGCGTTGTTTCCATTAAATAAGTTATAAAAATAACTTCTCTGTCGTTCCATAATCTCTTCATCCTTCACAGGACCTTCTCATCATCGTCTTTGATGCATCTGACACTTCCTATATCTCTGGTCTTTTGTTCACGTCATTTAGCGAGTTTAAATACGTCTCTTTCTCCAGCCTTTATATCTAATTTCTGATACAAATTATCGTACGTTCGAAACGTTGATTCTTTAATTACTTTTCTTGCCTCCCTTTTTGCATTCTTATACTTCTCTCAACTCTCCCTGCTTTAATATTTTTGTGATTCTTTATAAGCTATTTTTTTGTCACGAACGGCTTTTGGGACCTCCTCATTTCACCATAAACTTTCTTTATATTGTGGTCCCTCTCCTCTGAAAACTCTTAAAACTTCTCTTCTTATCTCTCTAATATGACTCGCCATATCACCCCACATTTTATTCACTTCCTCATGTCTCTTTCATAACTCATCATTGCTAATTTTATTTTTAAACAATTCCATCTTATCAACTTTTAGATCTCTCCAACGTATCCTTGCATGCCTACTTATCTTAAATTATCGCTTTCACCCGTGAAACTACAAATTGGTTACCATCAGTCTATGTTGGGTAGCAATACTCTCCGAGGATATGATTTTACAGTCCTTATATATTAAACGATCCCTCATTCTAGTAAGGACAAAGTTTATTTGACTACTCCTTTGTCCACTCTTAAATGTGATAAGGTGTTCATCTCTCTTCTTAAAACATGTATTCAGAATAATTAAATCATACACCGTAGCAAAATCTAAAATCATCTCACCCATTGCATTTTTCTCCCTAAATCCATAACTACCATGTACTTTCTCGAAAGTCCCCCTTTCCTTCCCTATATGTCCATTCAAATCTCCCCCAACAAATATATTTTTTTGGTTAGGCTACTTTGAACAACTTCTTCCATAATCTCCCAAAATTCTAGTCTAACATCTTTTTGCAGTCCTACTTAGGGAGCGTACACACTAATAACGTTAATGACCTCTCCAACCAATACCTTCATAACCATCATCCTATTCCAAATTCTCTTAATATCGATCACGCTATTCTTTAAATCCCTATCTACCATAATACCCACCCCATTCCTATATTTGTCCTTTCTCGTATACCATAACTTATACCCCGTACTCTCAATTTCTCTAGAACTCTCTCCAGCCCACTTAGTTTTCTACAAGCAAAGAATATTAATCCTCGTTTTACTCATCACGTCCACCAATTCTCTAGTTTTACCCGTCAAAGTACCTATATTCCAAGTTGCGAATCTAAGCCTATTCTCGTGGGCTAGCTTCTTTATTTACACTCGTCCACCATAATGCAAAAACCCTTAATTATTTGACACCGTATCCAGGCGAAAACACAGTGTGTTGCTTCCGGGCGGCGCCTTAGCCTACCCTTGCTCATTTCTCACTTCATTCAGATGGTGGTAGTGTAGCGCATTGCTAGTAGGGGATGCCCCAACGTGTAATGTATTCGGATTCATGCTATAAGAGTTTGACAAAGTTTTACGCTGGCTGTCATCTACCTAACGCGACCCTCCTCCTTTACTCGGGTTTGGGACTGGCTGTACGAAGAATAAAGCATAAACTACCCACAGGCGGAGTTAGTTTAAAATGTCAATCCTATTGCAATAATTACATCTCAATCTTTGACTGGTCATTAAAGACATTACCATGATAAATAACATGAGAAGTAGATCATGTAATACTTCTAACAAGAGCTAAATTACAATCATGATCTTGTGATGAAGAATGAGATAATGAAGCATATTCGCTTCCATAGATTATTTTGAAAGATAAGTGAACATACTTATGTTGACTTAATATAGACTTGAGGTCAGATTTTAAAATTTCATTTTCTTTTTCAAAAGTTCTATAAAATAGGAACAATATCTTTTAAAGCATTTATATAATTTTTCATAAAATCATTTTTATTTTCAAGACAATCTATTTTAAAAGCATATTGTTTATTTCCCAAAATAAAATCTGAACACTCCTTTGTTTCACAATAATTTTCTATATTCAATTGTATTATAGATTTTTGAAACCACTTTCCATTGTTTTCAACAAAATAATTTTTTCTTTTTAAACAAAGGTTTTCTTTAACAAAATAATTTGTGAAAACAAATAATATTTCTATAACAATGTGGACATCCTCATTATCAACATTATCACTGTCGTTGGTGCTGCAAGAATCATTATCAAAATTATCACACAAAGATCTATCACACTCAAGAGCAGATACATATAGAAGATGATCACATGATTTGTGTGCCATAGTGATCGATTAGCTAGGACGTTAAGCCTAATCAGCTAATCAAGCTCTTATGCCAATTGTTGGCCCAAAGATCTACCCAAGAGGGAGGGTAAATTGGGTAATTTAAAAAATTTAATCAATTTAATTAATTTCTAATTGATTTTATCTGATTAAATGCGGAAGCGCTGTATCTAGTGCACACACAGTGAGTTGGGGATATAGAAACTTTACACAAGATATTTTATAGTAGTTCGGCAAACTACTCTTACCTACGTCTACTTCCCTGAGCTCTCGTAGTGAATTCAATTCACTAAAAACCCACTTTGATCCATTTTATAGTTAAGAATCAAACCCCTTATAATCCCGACTAGGTAAATTCCATTTATACCTAATCACACTCTCACTCAAACCAATTACACTTGGGTTCGACCTACAATCTCACACAAATACAAAAAATATATTTGTTTCTCCTTGCAAAGAGCTCTTGCCAACACTAACACAAATAAACTCAATTGATATCCCGATCAAGGTGATAGGAGTGTTTCATGTTTTAATAGATAATCATATTAAAATACGTGAAGGAATTAATCTGGATTTAATATTAGTTAAGCACAGAATCAGATAAGCCTATTAACACAATCATTTTTATCTTCTGAAAAAGATTTCAATTATAAGATTCAAAGATTTCTTTTTGAAAATGATGTTTCAAGATTGAAATAAATTTAAGATTGAAAAAGATTCCCTTTCAGTTGATCGTTTGGGCATATTTCCAGGTTTTACCAATTTTCAAAATACAGTTGCAATCACTTGACCGATTTTTCAAATCAGTTAACCGAGTTTAACTACCTTTTAAATTAAAACACATTTAAGGCATTATTTAAACACTCTAAATGCATAATCAAACACCTAACACCATATTAGATCAATTTTATGTGCAGTGAGTGGTCTGGTCCTAGTCTGGTTTATCAAAAGTTTATCAGTATTAGTGTTGTTTTATCTTAAAAATACAAAAATATTATTCAAAACATATTCTTCATCATATCCACACTCTAAATGCATAATTAAACACGTATAACCACATTAGATCAGTTTTATATGCAATGAGTGATCCTAGTCTAGTTTATCAAAAGTTTATTAGTATCAGTGTTGTTTTACCTTAAAAATACAAAAATATTATTCAAAACATATTCTTCATCATATCCCTGATAATCATCGTCTTGATCATTCTTGGATGTTTCTCATTTTGTCAATTACTAATCTTGGTCCTTTGATCCAAACTAATATTCTGTGAACACATCTTCAATAACTACATTAGTCCAACCAAACATCCAAGTTAATTAGATCATCAAAACCATCAAATATGACTTGAATTCGTGTAAGGTTAACAGTTCCCATAAAAATGAAGTGTACTTCTGTGCGCAAGCTACATTCAAAATTACATTAGAAGTCCCATCTGAACTAGTAGCACTTTCCAATATGCCTGTTGAAGGAGAAAATGTGAATGGAAATCTCAAGACAGTTCATTATCAGGAATCGCCGATCATGTCAACATATTTGGTAGCAGTTGTAGTTGGGCTTTTTGATTATGTTGAAGATCATACACCTGATGGTACAAGCATAATGCCGTCTCTTGTTCTTATCTTCGTGCTTAAAGACCTTGCTTTTGTTTTTCGGTTAATTAGTTTCACTACCATGCAGGAATTAATGTTCGTGTATACTGCCAAGTTGGCAAGGCTAATCAGGGGAAGTTTGCTTTAGATGTTGCTGTCAAAACGCTTGGACTATACATAGAGTATGTTTCATTATGCCTTTTGGATTCACTAAGGGTATGTTTGGTTGGAAGGATGGAAAGATGGAGGGAAAAGAAAAATGAAAGGATAATATTTTTATCCCTTGTGAAAGAGAAAATATTTTCTAGTGTTGTTGGGTTGAAGGGATGTAAAAGTAGGAGAATATAAGATTTCATGTGTTGGTTAGGGAAAAAAATGAGTGGAAGAAAAATTGTTCACTTATCTAATTGACTATTTTATCCTTCTATATTACAAAAATAAATTAAAGATTCTATCATCAAGGGTGTAAAAATTGTGTCTAAATTATAATGTCTTTTTTAATAACTCTCACTCATTTTCCCTCCATTTCCTCCCAAATTAGTGGAGACAAAAATTGCTTAGAGAATTGTGCATTTTTCTTCCCATTTTCTTTTCTCTCTAATTTTCCCTCCATACCAAACAATTTTTTTTTCATCTTCTTTTCCTCCATTATTTTTCCATCCATCCTTTTCTCCTAAAGCTTTTCATTTGTCAAGATGCAGGACTAACAATCTTTATGTTTTGTATTAATAATAAATTCAGACCATTTGGCATTTTGATTTTGCCCTATTAGTTATACTTACCAAGTATAAATCAACGATATTTTAGAAAAATGTCTGGTTCTCATTTGTCATGTGAATTTCTTTAGGTACTTTGCGGTGCCTTATTCACTACCCAAATTGGACATGATTGCAATACCTGACTTTGCGTATGGTGCAATGGAGAATTATGGCCTTGTTACGTACCGTGAAACAGCCTTGCTCTATGACGAAAAACACTCCGCAGCTTCAAACAAGCAGAGGGTGGGGTTTGCTTTTTGGAAGTCATTTTGGGAACCACAATTCAGCTTATGTTAATATCTTGAATATGTTTGTACGTGGAATTTGCACCATTATGCTGTTGGAGCTTATGAATGGAATTTGCCCCATTATGCTGTTGGACAAATAAAACGATTAATTTTTTCCTAGGAGAGAGTAAGACGGCATTTTGGTAAAGAGATAATTGGGTCCCATAGGAGAAATGCAATAAAAAAAAGTGGGGTTTTCATTAAGAAAAAAAATATTGTTTATGTTTGATATTGTTTGGGCTTGTCCATGGGTTTCACTTATGGCATGTAAGTGAGTTTTTGTCCAAAAATCTGTTTATAATAATGTCAACTGGCTTCTTTTCAGGTTGCAATTGTTGTTGCCCATGAACTTGCACACCAGTGGTTTGGCAATCTTGTGACAATGGATTGGTGGACGCATTTATGGCTGAACGAGGGATTCGCAACATGGGTATATGGATTAGTTCTTAAGTGCAAGCTTAAAATCTATCTAAGGAAACCGTTTTAGCAATTTGTTTCTATTCAGGTGAGCTATTTCCAATGGCTTGTTCCCAGCATGGAATATTTGGATCCAGTTTCTTGCAGAAAGTACTGAGGGTCTTCGGTTGGATGGGCTGGCAGAATCGCATCCCATTGAGGTAGATAAGCTATAATCCATTTGTTGTAATTTTTTGGCCTGTGCGCAGGAACTAAGTGCTGCCATAATTTTTCTTTTGTTTGCTTGCATTTGTTTCTTGACGCTTGCTTCTCTTTCTAGGTGGAGGTTAATCATGTTGGGGAAATTAATGAGATATTTGATGCGATAAGTTACAGAAAGGGCGCATCTGTCATTCGGATGCTGCAGAGCTATCTTGGTCCTAAATGTTTTCAGGTCATTCATTTTATTTTTCTTACTTTAGCTCTCTTTTTTAATCAATGATATTAAATGTTATATTTTTTTCCCTTTTATTTTTTTCAAATGTTAAGAAAGAATAAATCAATTAAGAAGCCTATTAAACTAATGAGAAGGCTTAAACCATTGTGGTAGCCTCTCTTTGTATTTATATTGAAAAACGAAGAAACAATACAACAAATCCTAAACCGTACAGGAAACCCTAAATAATACATGAAAGACGCGCAGTAGAAATACCTCGTTGAGCTAAAGAAGCAATGGGAAGAGGTGCCTGCTGTGGTGAAGGAATTGAGCATATTCGTCATTAGGGATGTCCTGGGTAGTGCTACGCGAGACATGAGAATACATTTCAGTGATAGTGGGGAGAGTAGCACTGGAAAGGATCTGAGATCGGATTGATTCAAATTCTGGGCATAATCTAGCCAAGAACTTTAGGACAGCCATCTGCTCATGTTGCTTTTGCATTTCTTTCAGATCGATAGTCATCTGTAGGATAGTATTCAACTCCTCATAGAGACTGTTGAATGTGGAAAAATAATGTGTAACGGATTGCATGCCTTGCTGAAGTTGGAAGTACTCTACCGATAAATTATACATCTTGGTGAGATTACTGGAATATAACACATGAAGATACTCCCATATGATTTTGCACGTATCTAGATGAGTACAGATATCAGCAACTGGAGGCTCCATCGAATTTTACAATGACACTACAATCTGCACATCAGCTTGAATCCATTCCTCATACTTTTTATCATTCTCTGTCGGGGCGGATTCTGTGAGATGATGGTGTTTCCTTTGTCCGGTAAGAACTATTTTCACAGTCTTAGACCAATTTAAATAATTGGTTCTGTTCAACTTACGGGTTGTTAACGGTTATGATGTAGTCATTGACATGTGTACCGACGATACAGCAACTAACAAATAACTCGCACAAGGAAAACAAACCAACAACACAAACAACTATAGGACTTAAAAGAAGAACATTAGAATCAGAACAATACTCACGAAAAGATGGACATTCTCACAAGCTAGAACCCTTGTGGTAACCAATGTTACAACTCCTCAATGTTTTTGTGTTTGAGACAAGGCAACCAATGACGGAATACAGTTTATTACGCTCATCCAGTGAAGTCCCGAAGGCCGTGAGTCTCAAGCCAGAACAATCGACGGCCGGCGAAGGTCCGGTGAGGGTCGGCGAACCTCGACGAAGCACCGTTGATGGTTGGCGAAGGTCGGCGAACCTCAACAAAGCACCAGTGATGGTCAACGAGGTTTGAACAGTGGTTGCGGCGAATCAGATCTGCGAAACGACGGCTGGGAGTCACAAAGCAAGTCAAGCGACGGCTGGCGAAGCACCGGGATGGTGGGCGAAGGTCGGCGAACGTTGTGTTAGGGTTGCAGCAGCTAGGAGAGGTAGGGATGGCGACAATTGTAGCTGCTAGGGTTTGAGACCCCTTTCTTTCGTTCTTTTTTTTTTTCAGTAAGGAAAATGAAAGAGAAAAAAAAGTAAAAAAAAATCGTTTGAATAGATTTATGGAATTAATCACCCGTAACTTGCTTTTGATATCATATTAAAGTAATGAGAAGGCTTAAATCATTGTGGTAGCCTCTCCTTCTATTTATATTGGAAAACGAAGAAACAATACAACAAACCCTAAACCATACAGGAAATCCTAAATAATACATGAAAGACAAAAATACCCTTTTAACAACGACATTTAGCCCAACCTTCCAAGCTGAGAATCACTAAAATGGATAAAAAAGGTACGACAAGACATGGATATGGTAAATCCAAAAAAATAGGAAGCAAATACGGTTAGGATGCTGCAAACATTAACTATATTATATATAAGGGAAAATTATTGTTTTATCCTATGACTTTAATCTGTTTTTAATTCCATGAATAATAACTTTTCCAAACTTTTTTTAATAAAAAACATTTAGAATCTGTCCCACCCTAAATTTCGGGGACTATTGTGACATTTTTACCCCACCAGTGTTTAGTAAATGGATGAAAATATCAAAATCGATTAGAGCATTAATTGTGAGATTGCACTACTAATTAAATCCCTGAATCATAGCTTAAAGAGTTATCATCTATGGATTTGTCATTTTAAACATGTTATGTTTCAAGAATAAATAAAAATCAAGAATTCAAGATAGTGTCTGTAATAATGCAGTTACATTCTACTAAAATATAACTAAATAACAGAAATAATTTATAATGTAACTACAAGTTTTTCTATAACAATGCCTATTTATAATGTATCTGCATTGTTATCGTTGTTTCTCATTGTACACAAATGTAACTTGATTAGATTGTTACATTGCATTCATAGACTTTTCTGAAAAAAAATTGATACCTATGAAGATTAAATGATGGAATTATATTATGTTTTCCTAATTTATTATAACGATAAGCATTCATTGAAAGTTGTTACACCAAATCCTCTATAATTAAAGGAATCAAGTATATTATAAAATGATATTAAGGGTTCTAACCTAAAAGTTTAGGGGTATAATGGTCAATGAGATCAGCTCTAAAGTTGCATAAACGAATAGGTTTAAAAATGGATAAATGATATCTATTGGGAGTGGGGGTCAATCTCCCCTATATATAATCATATAAATTATATTAATTAATCTTTACTTGAAATAGAGTTATACACAAATTTAAATAATAAATAAAAAAACTCTACTAGCATTAACTGATGCCATGCTATAATACCCCCATAATTCAATAGTTACCTATTTAATTTAAGAGGAGACGGACTAAGAGTTTTTCTGGAACATGGAATTAAGACTTCTTTGATTTTCATACCGCTTAATTTTAAATATTACTAAAAGTACGCCTTTGCGTGTCCTGCGCATACTGGTGTGTCCAAGAAGTATCCAATATATAAATTAAATATGAAATTTTAGGACACATATTTAGGTTTGTTAGATGCGTGTCCAGACGTATCCACTTTATGTTGGTTATGTTATACTTAGTCTTACTTGAAGTGTTTGTAAGTTCTAGCTACCACACACATTCAGAAAGAGCCCCCGTGAGATTTTAAATTCAAAAAGAGGCAATCATGGTTCTTTTGATCAGCATTATAAAGAACACACTCATTGGAGGGGATCACTCTGCATGGTGGCCCTAGGAAACGGATCACTCTGCAAATGTGGGTTCAAAGCGCGTCGTCTTGGAAGGTTTCGGTCATTGAATGAAAGGGTAACTTTTTATGCTTGCTCGCATGGGCCATGGAGCTTTAATATAAATGAAACTGAATATGGCACTAAACAATTGACACATTAACATGAAAAATCTTAACTAAGTATGATCTATAAAAGTGAACTTTTCAACAAAGTATAGCGGATACATGGAAAAGAGAGATCGTTTATGCTTAACGTATTCTATTTAGGAATATATAAATGTAGTTTAAGATGTAATGAGATATCGTTTGTGCTTAACGTAGTGGTCTGACTGATGCTTGTTGCTCGTCAACTGATGCTTCTATCTTTACTTATGCTTTTGATTTACTTCTTCTTTCGCTTCTTTATCTCATAATTTATCACTTTCTTTTTTTCGCTTCTTTACTTATGCTTTAATATTTTATTAACGTAGAGGGCACTTGCTACGTACATAAAAAGATATGCTCGCTCAAATGCAAAGACTGAAGACTTATGGTCTGTCCTTGAGGATGAATTGGGTGAACCTGTTAACAAACTCATGAATTTGTGGACAAAGCAGCAAGGTTACCCTGTTGTCTCTGTTAAAGTCAAAGACCAAATATTGGAGTTTGAGCAGGTTTTCCTTCAAATGACTTCTGCATTTCATTACTTTTGTTGCTCAATAAACCTCTTAAAAATGGTTCACCATTTAATTTTTTTTATAAAAATTAATTAATAATTAATTTGTATTCCAATGGCAGTCGCGATTCTTGTCAAGTGGTTCCCAAGGAGATGGCCAATGGATTGTTCCGATAACACTATGTTGTGGCTCATATGAGGCTCACAAAAGCTTTCTACTGCAGACAAAATCTGAAGCACTTGATATAAAGGAATTCTTGGGCTGTTCGATATCCAAAGGGAATGGAAGCCATAGTGATGGGAACAATGCAACATGTGGTTGGATAAAACTTAATGTGAATCAGGCCGGTTTCTATAGGGTGAAATATGATGAGGACCTATCTGCTAAACTTAGACATGCAATAGAGAGAAAATGCTTGTCAACAGCAGATAGATATGGTAATTTTTTGAAATTTGACTAAGCATGCTGTTGATGGTCAATAGTAGGCGATAATCCAATATTCTTTTTTCAACAGGATTTTTGGATGATTCATTTGCTTTATGCATGGCTTGCCAGCTATCGTTGACCTATTTGCTTACTCTAATGGGTTCTTACAGGGAGGAATGCGATTACACCATTCTGACTAACTTGATTAATGTAATGTTCACCACCATATATTGATTTGTTCAGTTTAACATACGAACCTGTTCCTAATTTCATCATTTTCTGCTCTCACAGATAAGTTGCAAAATTGAAAGAATTGCCGCTGATGCTGCTCCTGAATTACTGGACTCAATTAAATTATTTTTCATCAAACTTTTCCAGCATTCTGCAGAGTATGTTCTTGACTAATTAATGACTGCGTTATCTTAATGGCATGAGTTTAAATTGCTATGGTGTTCCTATAATATAGTCAAAGGCCATTGGGTAGGACAAAATATCTGTTTCTTTAAAAAAAAAAAAACTGGGAACGAGTAAGGTTAACTCATTTTTAATAAAATATTTTCAAAGAGGTTTCCATTTGATTATTTTGATCACAATGCGAACTTTACAGGTCATAAAGATATTCGGCCAAAATAGAGTGAATTAGTGTTGTATTATTTGCTTCTATCTGAAATTCGGTAGTTAACAATCACAATAGCATTATAGAAAATGGTAGAGTGACACCAGCGTTTTATTTCACATGTTTAGGAAACGACTTCATATAAAAGGAAAAGCAAAACAACAGCTAAGTTTATGTCCTAGTTAAGTAGGGATTGCTACATGAATTCGTTTGTACCCAAGTACATGTTCTAGGGAAATGTTGAATGAAACGCAGTTCGCTGCAGTATGTGATATGTGTTCAGATACACGATACGTTAGTGATATAGGTATGTGGTACACTAGGGTTAGGCTTCTCTGGTACATTTTTTGGGTACGCAATACATTTTGGAACTTCAGTTCTGATTGCTTTTGAAACTCTTATGTAATGTTAAATAATAGGGGAAATTACATGTTTGGTCCTTAAAAATGAGGTGGGTGTCTATGTGGACCTTGATGTTTGTCAAATTGCACATTTGATACCTCAAGTTCCATATTTGTTTCAATCTCGACAAATTGATGATGTTGCTAATGATTTTGGACGGGCTGAGAAGCCTAACTTTGGCGTACCGCGTACCTATAGCACTAACGTATCGCATAGCCATACCGCAGCAAAAGGTGTTTTGTTTAACATTGGTTTGATTGCTTATTTATTGCTAGATCTAAAGTTTCAATTCCAAAGCTAAAATATTATTAAAGTCTAATTAGAAGATGGAAAATAAAAAATTGAAATCAAGTTAAGAACAACGAGGGAATTTGAATTGAATAATAATTTTAATTCTATTGTTTCATTAAAATGAAACAATGAATCAAATATTATCAAGCAAAGAATTTTAAAGAAACGAAGAACATAGTAGGTAAGAGAAATGGAGGCGTAAACTTGAACAATTGAATCTTAAATAACAAAAAAACTAAAAATAAAAAAAGATGACTCAATACGGGATGTTCATGTTGTTTGGAGGTTCCAACTTACAACTATATGACATCAAGTAGAGTAACTCCTTTCCTATGTAGCTCTTTTCATATATAGATTGCTTTGGCTCGCCTCACAAATTCAATGTATGCTTCTAACACCCACTCTTACTTGCAACCCTACCATATCAAGCAGACATCAAAAGAGAAAAGACACAATCTGGGACAACCAAATGAGGCATCCCAAACCTAGCTCTGATATTATGTTTGGAACTTGTAACCTAAAACCATATAGTATTAAGTGGAGTAACTTTTTTCATATATAGACTATTACGGAAAGCCTCACAATTTCAATGTGGGATTCTAACACATACCACAAATTAATTTAAGATACAGGAAACCATTTGGCCACAAAAATCCATTCCCAATACCCATTTTGATTTCCGTGTTTCAAGCACCTAACAATAATAGATTGGGTTATTATCACTGAAGTTTAATTTCAAAAGCAAAACATTCACTTGCTCAAATGTTAATCGTAATCATTATTTTTTTTTTTGATGATTTTTTTGACAGGAGGCTTGGCTGGGATCCTAAACAAGGGGAGAGCCATTTAGATGCTATGCTGAGAGGGGAGCTTCTGACGGCCCTAGCTTTGTTTGGACACGATGTGACACTAGATGAAGCATGCAGGCGTTTTCACACATTCTTGAATGATAGAAACACCCCTGTTCTCCCTCCTGAACTGAGAAAGGTTGATAAAAAGTCAAGCTTGACTATGCCTGCTTTTCCATTTTTTTATTCCTTCTTAGTGCATTCTTGCGAAAAATCACACCCTGCTTCCTTTCTTTTGCCCATGGCAGGCAGCATATGTGGCAGTGATGCAGAAGGTGACCTCATCAAACAGATCGGGTTATGAATCTCTTTTGAGGATATACAGGGAGACTGACCTTAGCCAAGAAAAGACAAGAATATTAGGTTCTTTGGCATCTTGTCGGGATCCTAATATTACTCTTGAATTTCTCAACTTTTTGTTGTCTTCTGAGGTATGGTTTATATTCAGTTGTTAATTAGTGTTACAATTTTGGAACTGGTGAAGAAATATTTGTTGAATCTTGAAGTTGCTGAGTTTGGTTCTAACTTCATTTAGGTTCGAAGTCAAGATGTTGTCTTCGGACTGGCAGTTAGCAAGGAAGGGCATGACACAGCTTGGCAATGGCTGCAGGTAGTTTCATCTGTCTCACTATAGATCCATATATTGTTCAAAAAAATAAATAGCCTATTGGAAGTTGGAGCCTAAAACATTGGTTGCTATCACCATTAATGCTCTTATTAATGCTTTGAAATTGTGTCAAAGTGGTTGGGTAGTCTAATTAATGAGGTGGAAGAATTATCTCCCACATTAATGAGGGGGTTGGCTGGCCTAGTTAATGACTCTTTGTTTGATCCTTACTCTTACGTCGAACCACATTAAATTTTCATTGTTTGTAAATCTTTGTTGTTCTTTACTTTTAAATTATTGTTGTGTTATTAGGAATTGGTTTGATCCCCAATACAACCTTCACTAGTGTTGGCAGGGATAATGTCCTCCCTGTGATTGATCACCTGATAGATGATCAGAAAGGGATAACCATGAGCTTTCTTGCGGATCTGAGCTAGGGGAAAAATAGTAGAAACAAAATTTTAAAGTTTGGGGTTCCTGAAGTTACAAGAATTTGCAGATATCTACCTTATGTTCGATGATGATGGTATTTGACATTATTCTAATCTTTTGCTTTGTAAGTTCAAAGTGAATCATAGTAAATTTTCTCTGTGAGAGTTTCTATTTGACAGCATCCGAATTTTCACTTGGGATTATATCCAAGATTTAGGCCCTGCTAATGTTTCTATTCTAAAATTCATGTTTCTATTCCCACTGAATTGGGAACTGAAACATAAATACGGGAGCAAAAAAATATGCGAATCAAATAAAAATGATTGATTCGCTCCTCTCTTTCAGTCGAGTGGCTTCGCTCCTCTTTGCCCCCGAAATGAAGTTTTGTGGTCCTAGTTTTATTTAGAGAAAACTATTTGGAAGTATGTTTCTATTCCAAGTTTTTTGGGAACACCAACACTAAGCAAACGCCACTTTTCATAGCGGATTTTCCTTAGCATATTGAAGATTAAAGTTGGCACAAATTAGTTGTTTAGGATATTCTTTTAATTTAATGTGTTTGTCCCACTCAATAATTGTAATAATACAGGACAATTGGGAGTATATCTTAAAGACTTGGGGATCTGGATTCCTACTAACCCGTTTCGTCAGCTCAATCGTCTCACCGGTTTGCTCTCTCTCACTCTCTCTCTGTGTCTCACACACAAACCCACCATACCTAGTCAAAAGTTGAACGTCCTGATGCAGACATAATGAGGATGATGTTGGTGTTTGTGTCTGAGATTTCTTTGATTTGCTTCGTTGTATATAGTTCTCTTCATGTGAGAAGGCGAAAGAGGTAGAAGAGTTCTTTGCAAGCCGTGTTAAGCCTAGCATTAAAAGGACCTTGAAGCAGAGCATCGAACAGGTTCACATCAATGCAAAGTGGATTCAGAGCATTCGGAATGAGAACATCTCACCGGGTTGGTTGAGGAGTTGGCCTACAGGAACTATTAGGAGGAAGCATTCCTGTTTCACGCCTTTTTTTTTCTCTCTCCTTGTAATAATGCTTTTTTTCTTTCTTTTTTTCTTTTTTTCCCGCATGTAAGAACAATCTTTATAAAAAATGAAATACTTTATTTATAAACTAAAGAAAATAAATTCCTTTTTTTTTTAATTTTTAATTTTCTTTATTAAATTTAATTTTTTTATTTTAGTGTTTGTTTTTCAATTCCTATTTTTCATTTTTTTTCCGTTTGGACTTTTATTTTATGTTCTTTGTTTTAAAGGTTTTTACATTCAATTTTTTTTGCTTTCTATAAACACCATATAATATAAATAAATAAAATAAAAAATATAGAAAAAAAGGAAAAAGAGAGAGAGAGAGAGAGAATAGAAAATTGAACCAAAAAAATTAATAATAAGAGTATTACATTATGAGGATACTTTTATCAAAAAAATTAATAGGTGGTGTCTCAAATAACCGGATTAACATTAGTGGGAGGGCCAGAAGAAATCGGGTTCTTGAAAAAAATAAACACATTGATCCTAATGGGAGGGTGGAGGAATTTTGGTTCTTTGGAACCCAGGTAATGTTAAAATTCAAGTGTTATTAGCCAAAAATCAAGTCATGGATGCGAAAGTGACCAAAAATCATGACACTTAATCTCGGTAGAAGATAAATGTCTTGATGTAGACATATAATGAGGATGATGTTGGCGTTTGTATTTGTCTCTCTTCATGTGAGAAGGCGAAACAGGTGGAGGAATTCTTTACAAGCCCTATTAAGCCCAACATTAAAAGGACTTTGAAGCAGAGCATCGAACAGGTTCACATCAATACAAAGTGGATCCAGAACATTCAGAATGGGAAACATCTCGCATGGATTATGAAGGAGTTGACCTACAGGAACTGTTAGGAGAAAACATTCCTTGTGGTGCCTTCTAGTAATAATATCTTTTTTGTTTGGCCCAAAAAATTATTTTTGGTAGTTTTTTTTAGTTGACTAGTTTGGTGATTTTGATTATTTTTCTTTGCATCTTCTCGAGTCTCATGCAGTTTTTCACAAATTTTATATTTGAGACTACTTTGCTTTATGGAGTAGTAAGTTTGGGTTCTCTTATATTTTTATGTGGTTGGTCTAAGGTTCAAGTGTGCAACTACGAGTCCCTAGTTTGGATGTTAAATTGTGGCTTGCACCCTTGTGTGCATTGACTCTGTTTCCTAAAATTTTATATTTTTTTCACCGTTATCAGTTGAGTTGATCCCTCAAACACATCTTTTTCATTTTATTTTTTTTCATGTGGTTTTACACCAAGGACATCCCATATAATTTGAATAATAATTAAAAAATCTTTTTATTGGTCCAAATCTACCTAAGAGGAAGATTAATCGGGTTGAGCAAATAACTAGATCAATTTTACTCTTTTTTAAGTTTACTATATAAAATACACTTAACCAAATACACAATAAAGTACTAGTGTTAAAGAGACACATCAGCATAAAAGCAATGTAAATATAAGCATACACAAGAGATAGAGATAGAGATAACGTAGACACAAAGATTTATAGTAGTTCAGTAAGACTCCTGTTTATCTACATTTACTCCTTCGAACTCCTTCGGATATTTAAAATCCACTATATTTGGATTATCTTCCTCGATGAAGAACAAACTATTACACTCTCACAAGATAACGTACATTTATATCTTACTATAATCTCTCACAAGACAAGTTATGTTTATGTCTTGCTATACTCTCTCTCACAAGTTAAGGTACATTTATATATTGGTACAATCTTTCACTAGTCACGATGCATTTATGCTTATCAATAACCTCTTGCTTAAACCAACATCCTGGTCTATGTTACAGTTCACACCCTCACAGGTTGAATTTATCTTTGATAGTTTTAATGAGTTTAACCCTAGAAATTTCTATCAATCACTTACAATTTGATGCACACTATACTGACTCCCCAGGTACTTGTAGAAGTGTGTGTACAAATGTTATGTCAAGTAATGGCGCGCATACAAATAATTATGTATGAGAGATATATTCAATGTAGATCACGTGATACAAAACAACTAATTAATCCAATTACGTCCAAAGTATAATAAGTATTATTCTTTTTCTAATTCAAGTTAACACAATTTTCAAGAGTAATATGTGTTGGAATATTTTATGGGCTAACATTAATTGAATTAATTGTTTTACAAAAACAGTTTAATGGATAATCTATTATTTAAGCAGCCCAAAGAATCAGTGACCATATTTTGATTTGAGTTGTGGCGTCTTTTATGTAAAAGCTCAGTTAAGTCGCAAGTGTAGATTTAGAGTTTCGTTGAAATCCGTTATGAGAGGGCCCCACGTGAAACCCTAGTATATATAACTAAGTCCCCTCTCTAATCTATATTAAGGGTTTCTTCCCATTGAGAGCCACCACCATAATAATCTAGATTGTAGGGAGGAAGACCTAGTTAGTAATCCGCTGCAACATATTCAATCTCCTGCGATGGCCCAAATAGGTACGTATTTGGTTACCATTCTTTATTGTTGTGTTCTAATATTCATGTAAATTTACGATTATTATTCAATTCCGTTTTATTGTGATTATGAAAAATAATCAACATGTGGTATCAGATTCTACGTACATGATTTAGGATCGACAATTGTTTGTTTTAGAATTTTTTATTTTATTTTCTGTTCTTATACAAAACATAAACTTGCGGGCACGATTTCATGTGATTTTTCGTTTCGATTAGATGTGAAACATTAGGGCTTTTATTCTTCTTGTTTTAATCTTTAACTTAGTATAAGATACGTGCAATTTGGTTGCTTAATAAGAGAGTATTTTGTGGTTGTAGTTTCAGTTACGAACCCTAGAAAACTTCCGAAACCGAAACTTCGGACCGTGATTTCATGTATTTTTTTGCATCTATTGAATGTAAAAATTTAGGTCTTTTATTTATCTTGATTTAAGCTTTAATTTGATATATTACACATTTTATTTGATTGTGTAATTAGGAAGTATTTCGTAGTTTAATTTTCGATTTCGAAACCCTAGTAAAATCGAGATTCACTTTTGAGATTAAGGAATATTGACACGTTTTTTATTCAATTAAATCTTGTAGATAGTTTTTAAATTAATATTAGTTACAAACCCATATAAAATTCGGTAGAAATAAGGGTTAAAATCGAGTTTTAGGTTTTTGACCGTGGAAGAGTGAGAAACCTCAAAACCGCGACTTGTTCTTGATTTTTAGTGATATTTCTCTTAATTTTTCTTTAATTAATTGTTTTATAATTGTTAGAAAAACATAGATCTACATAAACACATAAAAAAATTTGGAGAAAACGGCATGATTTTAGAGTTTTACAAAATCAGGCCAAAATCGGGTCGAAACGACCCGGTTCAGACCCAGCTGGAGGTTACCTCCAGCTGGTCCAAACTTTTCCCACTCTCGCAACAGGCGAGTGGGGGCTCGTTCGGGATCCGTTTTAGGTTCCATTTTTTCTTGTGCACTTGTTTTTTCGTCCTCTAATTTTTTGTAAAAAATATTTTATTTTTTGAGAATTAAAAATAATTTTTAATTAATTACTACTTATTATACAATTTAGTTAGCTTAAAATTACTTTTAGGCATTAGTTTTTGTTGAAAATTTTACAGAAATTATATTGGATGATTTGGAATAGGATTGTTATACTCACTCTCCATAGATTAAGATTTATTAATGTGTACTCTCTTAATTAATTTTAAATCATGAAAAAAAAATTAGTTTAATAGCTTTGGTTGTTTCAATTTCTTAGATTTTGGATTGAATGGAGTATGATATGAGAACTTACAATAATTTAAGATGAGATGTGATGTGAAATATGTTTTCGTTTTGGAGTATTCCAGAAATAGAAATAAGTTAGAAAAATTATTCAGTGCAGATCTATTACAACTAATTTGAATTTTGATGTCATTCTTGTGATTTTAACTTGTTTATGGTGCTTTAATTCATCACTGAATGTTTTCTTGGAATATCTTATTATTTTTCAACTGTCCAAATCTGTTATTCTTGGCTTTTCTACATATCATTTAGCGTTTTTTCTTTTTTGGTTAATATGAAATAAAAATGAGATAGTAAACAATTCTGCTATTGAATTTGGGTTCTATTTTGTGGTTGATCGTGAATTGCCTAACTTTTCTAATCATGATTTCTTGATATCACTTGGAGCATATCAATTTTTATTTTTTTTGTGGATTCTTTTAACAGTTATGATTAAATTATTTTAATAATCAGTTATAATTTCTGGTTATCGTATTTAATTTTCAGATTTATACTAAAGAAAATTATGGTATCATAATTTAAATACGTTGTAACATTACAATTCTTTTGACGTACTCTCTAATTTCATTTAGTTACACTGTACTCTCGTAATCTCTTACTGCAAACCTGAAAGTTAAATAGAGGAATTTGAAATGCGACTGACTGCTAAAAGTTAGGCATTAATAAGTCAACACATTGATATATTTGGGGAAGTTGTTTTGTTGTTGTAAATGGATTATGAGCATATACCTATTAGTTATTGATTAGTGCTAATCTTCTAGTAGAAGGTGGATAAATTCTACTTTATTTTATTTACTTCCTCATTTTAGATAATTGAATTTATTTCTGATAATGGAAATTATAGGAGAAATTGGACATTGATTTTCCATATACTCTTTTGCTTCATTACTATTTATACATGATAAACTCCATGCTACGTAAGTAGTTCTTATTAATTGTAAATGGATGGAGTAAGCATCATAGGAATAATGCATATATCCCTTTCTTTGATTGGTTATATAATGAATAAACTATGATAAGTTATTATTTCAGTGAAAAATAGTTTCTCTATTATTTTAAAGAGGAAACATGAGGGATCGAAGAAATCAATTCATGCTTTAAGTTTTATTATCTTAACTCATGAAGAAGCATCTCAAAGTCTACTTCACATTCTAAGTATTTTTTAATTGATCATAAAGATGTGGCTCTAGCTTAGATTAGATGGTTGAATAATTGCATATTGCTCATAGAATGAGCTATAAAGGGCATGTTTGTTTTATTTTGGAGATATTATTCTTTGTTGAATTCCACACCACTTGTGTTACCTAATCCTGAGCTAAGGTTTTCTTCGAGATTGAGTTGGGTCCATTGGGTTTTCAACTTTAGGACTCTTATTTGATGTTAAGCGTGTTGAATTCCACATTGATGTTGGATCTTCACCCATATCCATTCGTAGTAGTCTGCTAAAAGTCCACCTTGCCCATGATAAGAACATCGATGTTCATTTGATAGAGTCGAAGAGTAGCAACGAGGTGGTGGCGACGTTCAGGTGGTTTGACAAAGGGAACTGAAATTAGGATTAGGGGTTTTGACACTAAGTACCCCAAAAATTTAACTAGAATCTCACTTGTTTCAAGTAGTTTCAATTTAAATGTATAAGATGTCTTATTAACTTTATATGGTTTTTTTTTCTTTTGAAGTACAATGAACTGAAACTAGTAAGAATGGTTAATTACACAATTAACACCTAAAGTTTAAAGGTTGTGTAAAGTTGGTTGCTTTGATTATTGTCTATATGACTGTTTTATTTATGTAATTGATGATTAGGAATCCTAAAGTGGATCTTCTTATCTTTTTATTTGTTGTCTTTGTGAAATACTTAAATGATGAGTGACATGATTAAGAGAATTATATCCTTACTTTATTTTGATAACCTGATGGAGACTAAATTAAATAGAGCACTGTTGAAAAATGATCGTAGACAATCATATATATGATATGTATTCAGGATTTTTAGTGGTTCAAGTATGATATTAATAACTAATTTGGTTATTACGAAAATGAGATATTCTATTTTTCAAATTTGGGTTATGTTTGGGGCAATATATTTGCGTTTTGGAATGGTAGAAAAATACTAAGTTATTTTTGTACAATTTCGTATGAATTTCTTCTTATATTGCCTGAGTCTTAAAATATTTAATGGGTCATACATATATATTCTGATGGGCCATTGAGCTATTAATTATTTATTAATTAAGAAGTCTGATGAAATTACTAATATGAGTAAATTATTTATGAACATATGAGAAGGTCTTGGATCGAAAACACTATCATTGTGACTATAATATTTTGGTAGGGATTCAGATTTGGACTCATTATATAGATATTGATTTTGTGTTTTGGACCTATGTAATATTTCAGCCAACTAGATTTTTTTTTAGTTATAACTTTCACCCTTTAAGGTTCATATTAAGGAGCCCATAAAAACACTAATTATGATTAATTATAGTTTATCAATTTTTAAGCCTTTAATTTTCTTTATTCTATATAGAGACTAATTTAATAATTAGTTTCAGAGTACAGTAAAATTGTTCAAATTTTTGCAACTATAATTATTTGTTGATCACTGAAAGTACATTTTGTACTTCATCTTATTTTGATCATATGCATATATGTCGCTAATATGAACTGTCATAGTTGGACAATATTGTTTAATTTTCTCAATTTGGAACGGTTGCTTATGAATTATTGAGGTTATTTTATCAAAGTGATTTAACCAACATAGTTTGCAAGTTTTCGGGTTCCTATTCTGTTGATGGAAATTTTTTTAGATTAATTTGTACATTCACCTGCCTAAAGGGAGTTATTGTGAAGATTAATTTAATTGTTGGGTAATATTGTTTAATTTTTATATTTTGGAATGACTGCTTGTGAATTGTTGAAATTATTTTACCAAAGTGATTTAACCAATATAGTTTGTAAATTTTCGAATTCCTATTTTATTGATGGGAAAATATTTAAATTAATTTGTGTATTCACCTGTCCAAATGGGATTATTGTGCAGATTAATTTAATTATTGGGCAATATAACTTAAATTTTCCCAATTTAGAACATTTGCTTGTGAATTATTGAGGTTATTTTATCAAAGTGATTTAACCAACATAGTTTGTAAGTTTTCGAGTTTCTATTTTATTGATGAAGTTTTTTTTAGATTAATTTGTACATTTACCTACCCAAAGGGAGTTATTGTGCAGATTAATTTAATTGTTGGGTAATATAACTTAATTTTTCTCAATTGGAACGTTTGCTTATGAATTATTGAGGTTATTTTTACTAAAGTGATTTAACCAATATAGTTTGCAAGTTTTCAAGTTCTTATTTTGTTGATGGAAATTTTTTTAAATTAATTTGTATATTCACCTGCCCAAAAGGGGTTATTTTGTAGATTAATTTAATTGTTGGGTAATATAACTTAATTTTTTTTCAATTTGGAACGTTTGTTTATGAATTATTGAGGTTATTTTATCAAAGTGATTTAACCAACATAATTTACAAATTTTCGAGTTTCTATTTTGTTGATGAAAAAAATTTAGATTAATTTGTGCATTCACCTACCTAAATGGGGTTATTGTGCAAATTAATTTAATTGTATGAGGATATTATGTGAAATAAATGATTTGATAAATTTATTTGTCCAAAGGGAATGAATTTTGAAGAATTATTTGTTTCATTGTATTTTGAAAGAAATATATGAATTTGAAAGTTAATCTACTAAAAGGGAATGAATTTTTAAATCAATAAATTTTTCTTATTTTGTTGATACTCGTGATTAAAGAATAACTGTTTATTGTAGACTCCGCCCAAATGAGAGTTTATGATAATACAATTGATTCTTATATTGTATTACCTATACTTAATTGAGTATTTTGCCCCATTATCCATAATTGATTTAATTATAATTTTTTGTGAAAATAATTTCTTTTTTTGCTATGAACAACAATAACGCCACAATGAAATTATAAATTGATTCCTTGATTTAATGAGAATCTTTGTAATCTTCTTTATTTCGATGATTGTGTCGTGTAAGAATTGATCAATATTGTTATAAAGTTTTCATTATTTTGTTGATATTCATGCTTAAAGAATAATTGTTTATTGTAGACTCTACCCAAATGAGAGTTTATGATAATGCAATTGATTCTTATATTGCGTTGCTTATACATATTTGAGTATTTTGATTATCCGATTTAGTGAGAGTTTTCTTGTATTTTTCTTTAATTTTATGATACGTTGTGACCACTATTATTATACGTTTTGCAAAATTGAATTTTATTTGATGATTATCATTATTGCACATTGTATTGTTACATATTATATTATTTGAATTGATTATACTAAACCAAGGTTTAAGACTCATAGAGTTCAAGGAACATGTCGTGAATATGAGTGTCATTGAGTTTTTCATTCTCTAATTTAATGGAAGCTTTTATATTTCCCTTTATTTTTATAATTATGTTGTGACCACTATTGGTATACGTTTTATAAAATTGAAATATATTTAATGTTAACCATTATTGCGTATTATATTGTCGTATATCATATTATTTGAATTGATTTTACAATATGGTATCTTAAGATATTATGCCATAAGAATTATAGTTGTATACTTTTAGCTGTCACTAATCACTATTTTGATATTTCGTAATGTATTGTTAGTGACAAATGACTTGTTAAAGTCAAACAATTTCATATTGTTGAGAAATTGTAACAGTTTCATTTTATTGAGAAACTACAATAAGCAATTTCATATTGTTGAGCAGAAACTGCAATTACAATTTTATTTTGTTAAGAAAATGTAATGAGGACCGATAAGAACAATGCATATTGAATGATCACATGTTGGCATTAGTTTCTTACTACACTATTGAGTTTACAATCTATGTCAATATGATTATAAGTATTTGTGAATATGAAAGTCTTATATTTGTTGAGATTAACATATAGATTATTATAATCTAATATTAAGATCATGTTGGACCGGATAAATTTATCAAAGTGTTATTTATAAACTATAATTTCTTTAAACAAAAGGTATGACCACAATAAAAATAATTTTTTCTGTTATTTATCCAAGTGTCTTATTTTTAAAATTAAATTTATTTAATTAATGTAGCGCAAGTGGGAGAATGTTGGAATATTTTATAGGCTAACATTAATTGAATTAATTATTTTACAAAAATAAATTAATGGATAATTTATTATTTAAACAGCCTAAATAATCAATTATCATATTTTGATTTGGGTTGTGGCGTCTTTTATATAAAAGCTCAGTTAAGTGGCAAGTGTAGATTTAAGGTTTCGTTGAAACCTGTTATAGGAGGGCCCAACGTGAAACCCTAGTATATATAACTAGGTCCCCTCCCTAATCTAGATTAAGGGTTTCTTCTCATTGAGAGTCGCCACCACAATAATCTAGACCATTCTTTATTGTTGTATCCTAATATTCATGTATGTTTACAATTATTATTCAATTTCGTTTTATTGTGATTATGAGAAATAATCAGCAATATTCTCTAAGAGAGTTCTATGAAATAGTTCGATCAACTTACTTCTTGTTAAATGTACGTAAGAAATTTAAGATCTCAATGAGTAAGTTAGTCTTACCGGCGATGCAAGTTAATCTTCCTATATCTAATATACCACATCTGATGAATTCTTGATATATTGAAAATACTTTTGCTATCTCTTAGAAGATATCTTTTGGGTTGTTTCAAAATGAAGGATTTCAAGTACAAGTAAAATGTCTCTTATAAAGCACAATATGAAAATCTAATTCTTTTATCACGATTCCAACGATATACAATCTAAGGTAATGATATAAACAAGTTAAATAAGTCTAGATAAATGCAAGCAATTCACACAAGGACATAAGAACAAGTAATATTCAACTAATGTGGGACAAACTCCTCGGTATAAATGTGAATGTCTATAATGTAGATAGTACCGAAATACGATTAATCCTCTTCTTGATTCTTCTAAGAATTCCCGTACTTGAAATGTACAAATCTCTTATAAAAGCTCACTGTGGTGATTCCCACAAATTCGTACTCTTTTTGATAATGTAGTATTATATGAACACTATCACTCAATATGGATCTAAGAGTAGTATACACACAAGAATATAACTCTTAATAATGTACAATGCATGTCGAATTAGTGGAATTTTTATGTTATTTCTCTCGTCTCTTCTTCTTATAGAGGTATTTAATACACTCTTTTATAGGTCTTAAATCTGAGCAATTGGGCTTTGTTTTGGAATGAATTTGTTGTAGTTAATGATATGAACGTTAGCCACAATTAATCAGATGATATCTCACCCTCACAATGTTTTAATTCATCCAATTTTAGTAATTTACCGTGGGGAGACAAATGGCAAGGAAAAAGGCTAAATTTGGGGAATGAAAAAAAGAAACGTTATATTGAATGATTTGCCAATTAATCTTATCCCTTAATTCAAAATAAGTGATTCAATTTCAAGCTAAAAAGTTTAATTGACAGTGTAAACTCATTTAAATCAATATGGTGTTCAATTCAAGCCCAAATTCATGTTTTTGCTCAGCGTATGCAAACAACCCTAACAATTGGTTGATCGGTTTCTACAATCAGTTGATTGTTGTCTAAAATGTACAAGTGCAATTGGTCGATTGAATAGGTTGATCGGTTGACCGGTTGTTCAAAAAAACTATAGTTCAAAACCTACTACTGTAATCGGTTAATTGAATAAGGATATCGGTCGATTGGTTTAAACTATTTTCTATTCCTTTTAAGACTACTGGTTGAATCAATCAATCGGATAAAGGTATCGGTCGATCGGTTTTTTTCAGGATCTCAATTCTAGCTTATTTTTTAATAAATTATTGTTCGTTCTTAAGCCTTATTGTCTTAGATTAAATTATATCCTTATTGTCTTATATTAGATTATACACATTTATAAGCAATTCAATCATAGTAATAACATGACATGTAAGAATGCAAGTATGATTCGTGTTTGTCCTAGGAGAGTCAATGTGTATTGAACTGTAGGAAAGAAGTTACCTTATCTTTTGATACACAATGACATTTATTTTAAATATTAGAAAATTTTATTTTCTAATATATTTTGGGCAACATATTATTAATTCAATTATATTTGTTATTTAAATTTAATGAGCTAAAATTAAGTGATTTAATTAATTTAGGTAAGCCCATAGATTACTCAAATGAATGTGGGTTAAATGTGTAGATACCGAATTATTATGGGGTGATTAGGGGATTATGGGAGCCCTAATCATACCATATATATAGAAAATATATCTTGGATTGCACCTTCCATCTTGATCATTGGATCTTCAATATCTTCAATTTTTTCATTATTCCGATATTTGATTATATATTCTTCATTCTTTAATTATTCTTCTTCATCCTTTGATTCTTCTTCTTCATCACTCTCCATGGTATTGTTTCTCAAATGCAATGTTTCCTATATACTCTAATTTTTGGTCCAAGTATACCCAAGAAGGAGGGTGAATTGGGTATTGTAAATAACTCAACCGATTTTATTCTTTTTAAATTAGTTTTGTAGACAATACTTATCTAATATTCTATTTGGTACAAATGTCATAGAAGTGCAACATAATATAACAAAAAACTAAAAGCAATCACACACATAAGAGATAGATGATCACTCAGATATAAACCGAAAATTTAAGCGCAAAATATCATAGTATTGCATGTTTAAGTACTGGTGTTGAACCATAGGGATTGAATTGTAATTATTGATTTTTTAATCTTATTTTTTGTAATTGAAATAATTGATATTTGGATTGGTTTTAAATTTTAAGAATTAAATTACAGAAAACTATTTAATTGAGATAAAATATAAAAAAAGTTCGAGTTGGGAGCATGCATAAATTCATTAGTTTTATCCCATAAATTTCATTCTTATTTGTTTTGGTTCTGTGTGTAATTAGGTAATCCTAACTGCAAGCCAAAATTATTGTGAAGGATAAATCGACCATTTAATTAGGATAAAATATCTTCACAATTCAATTCTTATTTTAACTAATCCAAAATGAATTAATCGTTTAGCATAATTTATCCAATTAAGTCGCATCAATTCAAATAAAAATGGATCGTAAAACTGTTAGATCTAAACCACATGTATTGATCTAACAGTACATATATAAACAAATTCAGATCCAAATTTCTACAAAAATATCTAGACCATAAATTCTTTAAGACTATTATTAAAAGCCGAAATCATTGTGTAGCAGCCTTACACACATAAGAACAAAGATAATTGAACATAAATAAAATTTACATAGATAAATTGAAGAAAATATATAGTTCTAACCTGATTGATGTAATTAGTTTCTCATGGAGTTGCAAAATACCAACATTTACTCTTCCCAAACTCTTAAAACTTCAAATGTTTAATGAGTATTTGTGTGGAAAAATTATTGTGAATAAGAAGATGATCTAACCAAAAAATAATAATAATGAATATATATTCAAAATAATCCAACCTACAGCTCTCTTTGATCTGCCGATATTTTCATTTTTAATTTTTACAATTGTCTATTCAATTCCCATCAATGGACACAAATTACCATAAATGCCAATTCACTGTCCAAAGTAATGGTTTTAATGCTGGAATCATTACAGGCCAAGTCATGCGCGCAATGCGTGTGTGACTAGGCTAAGGCCTTAGGTAGAAGGGCCTTGGGCAAAAGGGCCTAAGTCAGCGCCCCAAGCCTGATTCGCCCAAGATGGACGCGTGCATTGCGCACACGTCTTTGCTAGCCTGATCCTAATATGAGGTTGCAGGACAGGTTAGGCCAAGTCGGTTCGTTGATCGCAACCTTTTTTCTCCACCTGTGATCATTTTCATCTATTTTTTTCATTGTTTTTAGGTATTTTTTTATTCTCTAACTTGTACTTGCAAAATTAATAAATTGTATTATTACTACTTAAAAATTGATCCAACCATTAACAAAATTATAGAATAATGGTTGAAAATTGTTATAAAATTGAGAATGATCACACTCTACGCTTATATTTTGCCAATCCTCGAGCAAATCAATATTTTAGAAAAACAAAAAGTTACTTTCATAGGGAATACGATTACGTTTAATATATGTAATAAACATTTAAACTGTAATACCCCAAAATTTTCTATTTTTTGGACAATTTTGCGAGGTTTTGATATAAAGAATATTTGATAATTTTTGGATTTAAATGATAATTTTAATTTAACTTTTAAAATTTTGGAACTATTTTGTTATTTAAAATATGCTTTTAAGAGTTTTAGGATATAATTAATATTTTCTTTATTTTAGGGGTAGTTAGTATAAATTGAGAATATATATATATATATATAATAACTATATTATTATTATTATTATTATTATTATTATTAATACTATACCTATGCATATGTGTGATTAGTGAGGTTACTGATTAGGAAGGTTACAATAATCATGAGAATTTGAATAGTTTTTTTAGCGAGAAAAATATTCGGTTCAACTAGAATTCCTAACTCTTTTAATATATATATATTTAAATTTCTTATTGTGAAATTTGTGTTACTATTATCGGTGAATTATTGCTGTTAAATTTCATGAAATAATTATGATTATATGAAAATTATGTGAAAATCATGTCAATATGTTTATTTTATCGTGTTAATTAAATGCATATATTAGAGGGGTTGGAGTTCTACTAAGCGTTGGCTCACAACCCCACAATTTTGATTGCAAGCCCGGTGGGAACGAAACGACAATGCAAATTTTAGTTGAATTTCTATTTAAAATTTGTAATAGTTGTATTTATTATTTACCGTCGTAAATTCGATTCGATAAATTGATAAATTATAAATTTGATAATTCTAATTATCTTCGTTGAGTGTAAAATTTATTAGTTTTCCATTAATTAAAATATTATTTATTAAGTAAAATTATCGTCGTTGATAAATAAAATTGTCGTCGTGGTTTGTAAACATTTTCGGAGTAATTCGGAATAAATTAATGGGTATTCGGTTGTATTTAAATTGTAATTATTATATTTATTAGTTACCGTTGAAAAATCGACAACTAAAATTATCGCCGCATTTTAAAATTTATTAGATTTTATAGAATGAAAATTTGGTCAATCAGTTTTAATATTAATTTCTCCAAGGGGAGAAACCGTGTAGCGGCCCTGGGAAACCGGGTCGCCACATAAACCCCTAGGTGATCTCTAGTAGACAAGTTTTAGTCTCGTGAAGGTTTACAATAATGATACCTACAAGCATCTATACATCTTGAGATAAACTATTACGTATTATTGGTAAAATTTGGGGATATATATTAGTTGAAATACATGCAAATCGACGAGGATGATAATTATTTCTGTCAGAAAACACTTGACTTGTTTCCAAATATTACTTTGTTCCTGAAGCTCAATCTCAAATGTAAGTAATCTCAACACTCACGGTTAACAACTTAATGAATTACGACCTCAAAAACATATGGTTCTTCTCTCTATTTTTTTTTTTTTTTTTTATATTTATCTATATTTTGTTTTTTTTATTGACTTGACAATTGATATATGTAATGTTAATCCCACTGGACTTTCTAGAATGTTTATGTAATGAGTGTTGAGCTAATAATTCCAATCCAGTTGACTCAGGGTATTAGGTGTAGAGACACCCTAAAAGGCTGAATTACTCAAACATCCTAGTCTTTGAGATTTACTAATTAATCACATGCTCAACATCCAACTCTCAACTTTTGACATGAACACTCATTGCTTAATAAGACAAGAGACCTGGTTACTTAGTGAGAAACGATGTTTGAGCTAAAATAATTTTTATTTTATTATTTCACACTTTTTTTTATATGTTTTAAAAAAAAAAAAATAAATAAAAATCGAGAGAATAACACAAGTTCCTTTTTTAGTTGTCATTCAACAATTTGCCAAAATAAACTAAGATTATTGCACTTTAAATTAGGGTGCATCAATAGTAGTTCAACTTGGAACTAACATAAGTGCAACTTTCATAACATAACAATTTCACCCTTAAGGATCCACATATGTCCACTAATAAAATATTGTCAAATGCAACACAAAGTGTATATTTTTCATTGATTAACAATATTAGATAACCCTCCCCCACACCTAGTTCTAGCAATATCCTCAATGAAAAGAACGAAAAGAAATTTATTAAGGGAATGGGACAACCGGATGTTAGGTTGGTTTAGACTTTTTGTTGTAGAAATTTCTTTAAAGGCCTCCAAACCTATGAAATATGCACATATATAAACAAAAGGTACAAGATTAAGTATCATATGAATGTCCTTTAGTTCTATAGTAATTTTTATATTATTATTTTATTTGATTTTATTTTTTTAGTGGGTTACATCCCACTTAGCGCTAGGTTATACATCTTCAGTCGGATGTGAGGGGAGTGTCACGCAAAAAGTGAATCAATTAAGTTAAATGTCTCAATGACACATCCTTAATCAGTGGCTTCGAAAACCGATTTTAGTGATTGGCCATTAACATTTATCTTCCAACCATCTCTAGGATCTTCAATCTCCATTGCCCCATTAGGGTACACTTCGGTGACCACAAACGGTCCATCCCATTTTGAATGTGATTTTTCGAGGAATAATCACAATTTTGAGTTAAAGACCCAGACTCGCAAGTTAGGATTAATGGACTTTGATAGCGGAATATTACGTCGCTACTTTTACTGCAAGTGTACGGATCAAGTTTTAATATAGTGGGAAGAGTAAGGGTTGTCGTTGGATGTGATTGCTTTTTTCACGTCTTAATATACTCGCAAGTGCACGAGGTCAAGTTTTAATATAGTGGATCTTTCAATCGGATATTGTCCTTTGGGAAATGTGTTTGATTAATTGAATACTGCGATTTGTGTAGTCTTACATTATCTCGACAATTCAAGAAATGTTTGAGTTTGAATATTTAAAAAACTAAGTTAACCTAACAACTATTGGGTTAATTCTAATTAAATGAATTACCTAGGGATTGATTTTATTCACTCAATACATGTTTGACTTCGTTTAACTAATGATAACGGTATTTATCCTATCCGACAATCTAGGTATCTCAAACTCGCTCATTACCTTCCCCGAGTATAAAATGAGCGATTATGTGACTTCGCGTTAACGCCGAAGTCCCCCTTTAGAATTTTATATAACACATAGTCACATGAGTCTTGACTCAACCTCATGGATTGCACACTTTCTAACGCCCTCCTGGGTCGTTAGATTGTCATGATGTGTTTTACCCTAATCCGAATCCTGGGTTACCTCTCCCAAATGTCAAACCCTGTATTCTCAAAGCTAACCCTAATATCTTAACAAGCATATTAAAATTGTAATCAAACGGTAAACACAATCGGATTTAGATAAACAATCATTAAAGTAACATATATTCACTCAAACATGTATTTACATGAGTTACTTCAATCTCTAGATAATATTTATCTACCCTACCATGATCTTAACCATACATATATTAAAAGAAGAAGGATTCATCATTATTTGATATAAACAGTTAAGTTACAAAGATAGAAACAAAGGAAGAACGATTAAATCTTTAAGTGGAGTGGTCTACTGTTGCCAAATATTGGTCCTGAAATGATTCCTCTTCTCCAAATGTTGAATCTCCTCTTTTAGCTCTCAAAATATGCTTAAGATCATCTATCACAAGTGTGGAACGTCGTTTTCAAATAGGAGAACCAAGGGTTTAAATAGAAGGTTTCAAAATATCTAGAAAATAAATATTTTTTGCATAGAGAGACTGCCTCGGCAATGAGTTAAGTTGGTTAATTTCACCACTACGGTAGTGAACCAAAAATGAAACTCTCTGTACTTTCACCGCCTCGGTAGTGAAACAAAACCTAGTCTTTTTGGACTTTCACCGCCTCGGCGATAAGACTGACATAGTTCACTGGACTTTCACCGCCTCGGCGGTGAATGACCGCTAGGGCAGTGACTTCTGCACAATTCTCCCTGCATCTCCACCGACTCGGCGGTGTGTTTGCTATCCTAAAACCTTATTTCTTTCACTGTTTTTCCACCACTTCGCTTGTTTATCACTTTGTTACATCCCTACACCTGATTTACTTAAAAATAAACAAAAATGCAATAAAACATTACTAAAACACTCGAAAACTATCAAATTCGGCTTAGAAGTAGATAGATATTTTTAACTTATCAAATACCCCCAAAGTTGAAATCTTTCTAGTCCTCAAGCAAAAAACCCTAACACTAAAATAAACTAACTGTACTAATTAACTAACTACCTACTAAAAATGAATAAACTTTAACAAATAAGAAGTAAACACATGCGAGTTCCAAGTTCAATCGAAGAAACCAAGTTGTTCCTCCCTCAACAACCCTCAATCAGATCAAGTTTGGGAAATAACACACACCACGTGATATTCTAGAATTTTAATACGCAATATCAATAAAAACAATTATAGATCCATTTAACGTGTGTGTGTGAGAACTCAAATATATAACTATCTAAACACCGGATTGGATTATTCAATAACTAAGCTTATGACTTAAACCGTTAAGGATTAAGAAAACTATATGCTTGACTGGGCTCAACTATCCACTAATTTAGGTTCGGAAATTCATAGAGATCAATAGGGCTTGGATAGGCATTAGAGAATGGCCAAGGGTATCTCAAGAATAGAAAACAGGTAATTGTTATAATTACTATAATTCAACGATACTCGAGGCACAAACGCTTATCGCTATATCTCTCTCGTAACCCTAAATATTAAAAACACAACCCTGAACAAGACTTTAAGACTTTGGTATTCACTTGTCGAATGAACAAAAATAACAACTATATTTACATAGTTTTTTTTTTAGACAAACAACACACCCCCAAACTTATTAAAGAATGATAAGTGAATACACTAATACCGAACCAATAAAATTTTGTCCAAAACCCGACCGCTCACTTCAAGTAGCATAAAATAATGCTAACTTGATTTCACTCAATTTGTGTGTTCGGCTTAGCGACAAAGGTTTGGAAAATTTTGAAATGGATAGGGAATTTATACATGTTCAAAATTGAATAGGTTATCACCTTCGACAAGGTAATGAGGGATAAAATTTTCAAGGTTAGCTACAAAGGTCCAAGCGATAAAAATGAAGACCTAAATCATGCCTCTTGAACTACCTCACCTAAGATTTTGCCTCAAGTTTCCCTCAATCAAGTTCTAGATTCCTCAAATTTGTCATGAACTTATTACTGAATAATCCGCATTAAATCGTTTGAATGATTATATAGTGAGTCTATCCTATCGTGCGATTTAGGATCAAAATGATTTTTACCTAATCGATATGCCAAGCACACAAAACACATGAATGGTATTACCCTCGACCTCGATATACAATTAGGGGATAATTTTCATCATCGGAAAATGGTCCAAACGAACTCAACAACTCAACACACAAATATTACTTCATACATAAACATCTCTACATTAAATCTAAATATTAGCATACTTACGCTAAACTAAGCATTTCATATGCATAAACACAAAAAATTAAAATAAAATTAACTTATATGTTAAAATCTACAATATATATTTAAGCTTTTACAAAGCGTAACTAGGCATACATAAAACATCCAAATATAATACATCAAAATTTTGTTCATCCTTTTCTAACAAAAAACAAAATTAGATGAACATCCTCCCAAACTTGAAGTAGGCAGGCAGTGTTCACACTGACTGAGCAGCGAACCCAATAATAGCATATAGCAATCACAAGAAAATATTAGGTTTTGAACACATATCTAGGAGATAAGATATAGAAGTCTCACCTCATACTATTCACCTGGAGGAACGTCATCTCCACCACTCTCTTGTCGGAAAGGAAAGTGGGGCGGTTGCAAGAGGTGTGACAACAATTGCGGCATAGGCGGATAAGCGCTCATGTCGATGCCGAGGTACTCGCTAATGAGCATTTGGACTAGATCTTGTTGACACATATATTGGTCCAAGAACGTCCTGAGCTCGACATTTCAGAGATCCGAATTATATTACCCTTGGCGAAGAACACGATTATCGAGTCGGGCCTCTTGGAGCTCCTTATAGACCCTCTCCAAAGTGACCTTATCGGGGGCCTCAAATGGTCCAGCCTCGTTCGCTTCGATCCCTTTCTCTTCTTTAGCTTCTTGCTCTCTCGCCCCTTGCGCTCTGGCTTTCCACATCCAATTTATTATAGCCAGATCGAGCGGAACGATAGGGGGGCAAGGGCTCTCCCGGGTTATTGATACACCTGCCCGTCGGAATAGGCTGGTTAATAGTGAAGGAAATGGAAGATCGGCATTTGTTGTATTGATGACATGAAGAACAGAGGAATAGATCAAGAATCCAACATTTATCGGCTTACCTATCTGAATCGAATAAAACGTCATGGCCCTTTCTTTGGAGACGTTCGATAAGTGAGATGTCGGGAAAAGGCTTCCGCAAACAAAATAGTTCCATATTTTGGGGATCGGATTGAGGAACTTAGCCGAGAAAGTGACTAGACTCGGCCTGTGTGAGTCCACTAGATGTTTGGCTCAGATCACAGTGTTCATGCTCGGATCTCTACCCCCATATGGTTCGTCAGTGGGTGCTAGGGCCGCCAATCCCAAAACTTCATTAATGAACTCAAGACTAAACGAAATGGGGCGATTTTGGACCCTTGTCCGGTTATCAGTGGCTTCGGTAATGTTTTCCTAGAATTCCCGCACTAAAGCCATCTCGTCTCGGGGTGGTGATTTGCAAAAACCTTCCCAATCGCGGCTTCGGATCACATCCTGAAATTCTGCCGAGAGACTTTCTAATTGCCCAAAGCCTCGCTGTCGAATGCATGTTCGTTTATGTACGAAAGCGGTTATAGTGATCCTCAGCCTGTTTGGAAACAAAGCGGGCGGAATCATAGTCAATGGCGGGAACCCCGATGGGAGAACTCAAACCTTCTCCCCTTACCCTTTTTTATGCGGCTCGCTTAGTCATGGATCCTATCAATCACAATCACAAAGCACGGCAACCCAATCACATATAAACATTGGAAAACAATCCTCCGAATTAACACCGTCAAGATCACATCACAATCTCAATACGCACACACCAATCGCAATGGTTTCAACAAAATTTCAACAATGTAGTATACAATTTTCTATTGCACAATGTAACAATCCATAGAAATCTTGTTCACCACCAAAAATCAAACTGAAATCCCATAGATAAAGAAAACCGCAAAAATGGGGTTCAAGGGTTTAGGGTACAATCCAAATTCAATAATTCTTGATATGAATATGCAAATCAACCAAAGATTTCAACATATAGATGAAATGTAGGATCAAAAGTTCTTATTTGTTGAAATAAATTTGGTTTAAACGATTGAAAATGGGCGAAATCGCACCTTTTGTTCCTTAAACCCTAGGATTCGAAAATGGGGTGGAAATTGAATTTTTGGATAATGATTCCTGGTGGAAATCACAAATTTTGTAAATAAAAGGATAAACTTGTGGGTTGGAAACGGTTTGGGAAGATGAAAATAGAGAGATTTGGGATTTTAGAAGTGGTTGTGGCGATTTTAAAATGAGCAGTATCTTTTTATTCGAACAGAGGCTTCCCCACCTCGGTGGTGGAGCACCTTTTTTAACATTCTATTATTTTACCACCTCAACAGTAAAGCGTCTTTTAAAAACCTTTGCAACCTGTAGTTTCACCACCTCGGTGGTGAAGCGTTTTGCAGAAAACCTTACATCCTGTATTTTCACCGCCTTGGCGGTGAGCCTCTTGCAAGATTTTCATGATTTCTTTAAGTTTTCACAACAAGGCTTCACACCATGTGCTTCCACTTCGCTAGTTGAACGATTTTAAGTGCGAAACACATCCCCAAGTACCCACACTCCTCAATTCACCTCTAAACACGCTCTGAGACCATTTCGGCCTCCAAAACGTAATTAGTAGCAAAAGACGGGCAAAACTTGATACCATCGGTTTCATATCAAAAAGTGCTTGATTTACCATCCCTAGCTGGACTTAGCGAATTCCAAGATCAGTCGTCAACGAGGGAGATATTCTCCACAATTCGCTCTTCATTTCCGAAGTAATGTTTGATTCGCTCCTCATTGACTTGAAAAATTCTTCTGTCATCGCCTTCCAATTCGACAGAGCCGAATGGAAATACATGTTTGATCCGAAAGGGTCCGGTCCACCGGGACTTCAACTTTTTGGGAAAAAGCCTCAACCGTGAATTGAACAATAGAACTTGTTGACCCGAGCTAAACTCTCTCATCTCTATCTTCTTGTCATGCCACCTTTTCGTTTTGTCTTCGTAGAGTTTGGCATTTTTATATGCCTCGTTTCAGAATTCCTCTATTTCATTAAGTTCGAGGAGACGTTGCTCACCTGAAGCTTTGAAATCGAAGTTCAATTTCATTATCATCCAAAAGGTGTGGTGCTCCAACTCAACTAGCAAGTTACACGCTTTTCCAAATACCAACCGATACGGCAACATGTCGATCGGTGTCTTAAAAGTCGTGCGATATGCCCACAGTGCATCATCTAACTTCACCGCCCAAACCTTGCGATTAGAATGAACTATTTTCTCCAAAATTTGTTTGATCTCCTTATTTGACACTTCGGCTTAACCGTTTGTCTGCAGATGGTACGGCAGCGCCACCTTATGCCTCACCAAATACTTTGTCAACAAAGTATTGAATATTTTGTTACAAAAGTGGGTTCCTTTATCACTAATTATGGCCCGAGGTATCCCGAACTGCGTCATGATATTTCTCTGAAGGAACTTAAGCACCACTTTGACATCATTAGAAGATATCGCCACAGCTTCGACCTACTTAGACACGTAGTCCATAGCCAATAGAATATACTCCTAACCGAATGATGATGGAAACGGACCCATGAAGTCTATACCCCATATATCAAACATCTCTAATTCAAGAATAGACGTCAGTGGTAATTCATGCCTTCTTGAAATGTTACCCACTCGTTGCATCGATCATAAGTTTTTATAAAAGTATATGCATATCTAAACAGTGATGGCCAGTAAAAACCTGACTGAAGCACTTTTGAGGCCATTCGAGTCGCTCCAACGTGGCCACCACAAGGTAATAAATGGCAGTGATATAGAATATTCGTCATCTCTTCCTCCGGAACACATCGCCGGACCACTTGATCAGCACACTTCTTGAATAGCAATGGTTCGTCCCACATATAGTACCTCGAATCGAACAGGAATTTCTTCCTTTGAGCACTTATAAGATCCGGTGTTAACACTTTGCACGCTAAAAAATTGATGATATTCGCAAACCACAGAAGTGTAATGTCAATTTTGAACAACTGCTCATCAGGGAACACCACTGTAATATAGGACTCATCACCGACATCCTCTTGTATCAGCCACGACAAATGATCAGCAACAACGTTTTCACTCCATTTCTTGTCTCTTATCTCCGCATCAAACTCTTGAAACAAGAGAATCTACCTGATTAGACGCGGCTTGGTGTCTTTCTTGGCGAATAAGTACCGAATGACGGCATGATCTGTATAGATGATCACCTTGGATCTTATAATGTAGGACCGAAACTTATCGCATTCAAAAACAACAGCCAGCATATCTTTCTTAGTTGTATTGTAATTCTCCTGTGCATCGTTCAAAGTCTTCCTTGCATAGTAAATGGATCGAAATATCTTCTCCTTGCGTTGGCCTAAAACTGCTCCAACCGCATAGTCGCTAGCATCGCACATTATTTCAAATGGCTCGTTCAGATCCAGAGAACTATTATAGGAGCTATGATCAACTTTTCCTTTATTGCATTAAAAACTTTCAAGCAAGCTTTGTTAAATTCAAATGGGGAATCCTTCTTGAGTAAGTGACACAACGGCTTCACCATCTTTGAAAAATCTTTGATAAAGCACCGGTAGAAGCCGACATACCCTGAACGCGCCCCAATTTTCCAGAGAAAATAAAAAAATAATAGATATATGCTTGGCGCTGGTAAAATGAGAAGGGTTTTTTAAAACGTCGATTTTCTCGTTAAAATATACTTAAGCCTGTTTTAGAAAAAGGAGTCGCCACCTAGCATTGGGTTTAAATGATGTACTAGGTCACCATATTTTTCTTTTTTTGAAAACAATTTAAAAAAAAATGGCTTAAGTAAAAATTTGACTCCAAAATAACATGGTCTGACCAGAGATTCGTTTAAAGAGTTCGGGGGTCAGTTACGTTCGGGGAAGGTGTCAAGCACCCCAAGACGCCCGTCCAAAGACGGTACCTTATCCAATTAAAATTTAAATCCGAATATTTTTATTTTATTTTGAAATCCTCCTCATATACACACACATTGAGGGAAATAATCTCCCTTCTAAAACTAGACCGTTCTGATAAAAGGCTGAGAATTTTCCACCTCATCTTGTTAGCACATTATATTTAACACAAGTTAAAGAAACACACGCACGCACACACTCACACGCATCGAGGGGAGTAATTCCCTTCTAAACCTAAACCGTTCCAATGGAAGGTTGGGAATTTTCCACCTTATCTTGTCAGCACATTATATTTAATACGAGTTAAAGAAAAACACGCTCACACATGCACGCACACATCGAGGGGAGTAATTCCCTTCTAAATTTAAACCGTTCAAATTGAAGGTTGGGAATTTTTCACCTTATCTTGTCAGCACATTATATTTAATACGAGTTAAAGAAAACACACGCCCACACACGCACGCACACATCGAAGGGAGTAATTCTCTTCTAAATTTAAACCGTTCACATGGAAGGTTGGGAATTTCCACCTTATCTTATTAGCACATTATATTTAATACGAGTTAAAGAAACACACGCACCCACACGCACGTACACATCGAGGGGAATAATTCCCTTCTAAATTTAAACCGTTCAAATGGAAGGTTGAGAATTTTCTACCTCGTATTGTTAGTACATTATATTTAATACAAATTAAATAAAACACACGCACCCACACGTACGCACACATCGAGGGGAGTAATTCCCTTCTAAATTTAAACCGTTCAAATGGAAGGTTGGGAATTTTTCACCTGATCTTGTTAGTACATTATACTTAATACGAGTTAAAGAAACACACGCACACACACGCACGCACACATCGAGGGGAGTAATTCCCTTCTAAACTTAAACCGTTCCAATGGAAGGTTGAGAATTTTCCACCTCTTTTTATTTACTCAAAAAAAGAAAATTAAAAAAAAAAAAAAAAAAAAAATAATAATAATAAAAAGATAAAAAAAAATCTAATTTACAAAAAAAAAAATTAGTATAATAACAACTTATTTAAAAATAAGAGTAAGATTTACAACAGATGAAAATTTACCACCTTCTTGGAGATTTTTTTTTTCTTCTTCAAAATTACAATAAAATAAAAATAATATTATTTTCTTCAAAATTTCTCTCCAGATTTCATCTCTTCCTCTAAAAAAAAAAAAAAAAAATCCCCTCCCTTCTCAAAAAAATTCCTCTTTCCTATTGTGATTCTTCATCAATTTATAGGAAAGAATTTCTGAAACTCGTTCGACAAAAACGAATGGAAAAGTAGGAAAAATAGGGTGGGTGCACTGAATTTCGGTGCACCCACCCCCTTTGGGTGCACCGAAATCGGTGCACCCAAATGGTGCATTGGGCAGAGCAAATCTCTGCCCAGCTGGCCGCATATGCAGCCAGTGCACTGGTCGCACGTGCGAACTTTATGCACCCCCCCACCCCCGTTAGGTCCAGGCCTCTCTCGTTCTCGTCTGTTTCTTGTCCATTTTATTCCGAATTAACGCGTTTTTATTCCACTTCGAAAAATCTACAAAACCAAAAAAAAAAATAAAAAAAAAATCAATTACTAATATTTAATTTACTTAAGAGATTAATAAAACTTAATTTAGCAGTATTAAACCGCACAAATACGGTACAATCGAAACAAAATAAATAGGACAATAAAATAAAGTATAATTTTTTGCGAAGCGGTCAAAATGCCGTGTCTACAGCTACCCCTCTTTGTCATGCAAGTCCCACTTGCTTGACAAAGATAAAAGACCACGTCATTTTGATAGTCCCATTTTTTATTTTTATTTATTTTTTTAGTGTATTTTCCAATAATAGAACAAATAAAATAAAATGACTCATGACGAACACGTGTACATTTAGAGTAATAAAAGAAGACTCATGACGAACAAGTGTCCGTTTAGAAAAATAAAAGAATGACTCATGACGATGTTCATGATAAACAAATGTCCGTTTAGAGGATCGTTTAGAGTGATAAAAAAAAATTAACTCGTGATGATACTCATGACGGACAAGTGTCTGTTAAGATGATTATTTTTAGAGTAATAAAATAATTCATGACGGTACTCATGACGAACATATGTCCGTTTAGAGAATTGTTTAGAGTAATAAAAAAATGACTCATGACGATACTCATGACGAACAAGTGTCTGTTTAGAGGATTGTTTAGAGTAATAAAAAAATGACTCTTGACAATACTCATGACGAACACGTGTCTATTAAGAGAATTGTTTAGAGTAATAAAAAAATGACTCCTGATGATACTCATGACGAACAAGTGTTTGTTTAGAGGTTTGTTTAGAGTGATAAAAAAATGACTCATGACGATACTCATGACGAACAAGTGTCTGTTTAGAGTAATAAAAAAATGACTCATGACGATACTCATGATGAACACGTGTCTGTTTAGAGGATTGTTTAGAGTAATAAAGAAAATGACTCATGACGATACTCATGACGAACAAGTGTATGTTTAGAGGATTGTTTAGAGTAAAACAAAAATGACTCCTGACGATACTCATGACGAACACGTGTCTGTTTAGAGGATTGTTTAGAGTAATAAAAAAATGACTCCTGACGATACTCATGACGAACACGTGTCTGTTTAGAGGATTGTTTAGAGTAATAAAAAAATGACTCCTGACGATACTCATGACGAACACGTGTCTGTTTAGAGGATTGTTTAGAGTAATAACAATTATTTGTGCCCCAGCCCTCTTGGCCAGGGGCCTAAAGAAAGTTCAAGAGTATAAAATATGTCCCAACTTGTGACTGAGTCAGAATGAGAGAGCAAAGACATAAATATGCCCATGCCGAACTCTCAGATGACCGAACATTTATAGATTGCCTGCGTACCTTAGTATTATGCCGAGGATCAAGTTTAGCGTAGTTCACTTTTCTCCCTTTTCAGGGCAAAACGCATACCTGGACGCTCATTTAGAGCTTTCGAACTTTCAGCAATAAAAGTTTCTAATTTGAACCGGCAGGTAAGAAGTCTTTGTGATAGAGAAATCCATGCTTCCATGCCCTTTGAAATCCCTGTAATTGGACAAAAAAACATGCAGCACGAAAATTTAGTTTGAAAAACTTGTCACCCTTGACGACTCGCAATTTCGTCCCCCCCCTTTTCCGTCGCAATCCCTCGTTTGATGGCGCTTGACTTTTTCGGGATAGTATCGGGAGATTTTTCTGTCTCGTCCTTCCGTCAATCTTAGAGATATACTTTCTGGAGGTTTTCTCCGGGTTGTTGGCGGGGTCTGATTTTTGGACAACATCCCTATCAGCCTTTATTTTTCTGCACCCGTCGATTCTCACTTTCTTTTTTCTACTAGGCATCCTCAGTGCTTAGGAGAATCACATACTCCTGCTTGCTTTGTATTTTTTAAATCCTGCAAAACTGATTTAACCAAATATGGAAAAAAAGTGTAAAACCTTACCCCAAACAGGTATCTTTATCACTAGATATGTTGACTGCGAGATTTCAAGCCGGATTGTCTGACAAGTATGATTTCAATGCAAATTTGAGCTATATTTGATGTTCCTTTTCACAGATTCCAACTCTTGCTCAAATCCATCAAGTTCCGAACACGAAAAAGTCTTACGGTCAATGGAAGTCAGCCGTAGTGGAAATTCCAAAAATGTCCCTAGGAGTGATCTAATTGTTCTCTTTTTTTTTTTTTTTTTGGCGACACGGTCTCTACATTTTTCTCATAGCGCTCTTTCGAGTTTTCACCATGTTCGAGCCGTACCCTTTTTTTTTTAAGCAACAGATAATCACAAATTGAAATAAACTTACTTAGAAAAGAAGGACATTTATTAGGCAAAGTATTTCTTTACAGAATCCGAGTTTAGGGGCTTGGGAAATACATCACCATCCATTTCCTGGAGAATTAACGCTCCACCGCTCAAAGCCTTATGAACAACAAAAGGACCTTCCCAATTTGGCGTGAACTTACCATTAGCTTCATCTTGGAAAGGGAAGATTTTCTTCAATACTAACTCACCGACCTTGAAGACTCTAGGGTATACCCGTTTATCATGAGCCCTGGTAATCCTCTGTCTGTAACATTGTCCGTGGCATATCACTGTTAGCCGCTTTTCATCGATTAAATAAAGTTAGTCCAACCGTTGTTGTACCCATTCAGTTTCATCAAGCTCGGCCTCTATGGGCACTCGTAAAGATGGAATTTCCACCTCGGCCGGTATCACCGCTTCTGTGCCATAGACCAAAGAATAGGGGGTTGCCCCTGTCGAGGTCCGAACCGAGGTTCGGTAAGCCATCAAGGCATATGGCAGCATATCATCCCACTCTTTATAATTATCAATCATCTTCCGGAGAATTTTCTTTATATTTTTGTTGGCGGCTTCCACTGCTCCATTCATTTTTGGACGGTAAGGCGCTAAGTTTTTGTGCTCGATCTTGAACTGCTGACATATTTTCTGTATTTCTGAACCCTTCAGGTTTTTAGCATTGTCGGTTATCAATGTTTGCGGCAAACTATATCTTGACACAATATTTTCTTTGATGAATCGAGCTACTATCTTTTGAGTCACTCGGGTTAAGGAAACAGCTTCTACCCACTTGGAAAAATAATCAATTGCCACCAGGATAAAGCGATAGCCACTCGGCGCCTTCGGGATAACTTCCCCAATAACGTCCATACCCCACATTGAGAAGGGCCATGGGGCCGCCAAGCAATGAAGGTACGAAGGTGGGACATGGATTTGATCACCATGAATCTGACACTTATGGCATCTTCAGACAAACTGCACGCAGTCGCTTTCCATCGTTAGCCAAAAATGACCGGTCCTCAGGATCTTCTTGGCGAGCATGAAGCCGCTCATGTGAGGTCCACATATGCCACCATGGACCTCTTTCATCAACTGGATGGCCTCTTCGACTCCAACACATCTCAACAGGCCCATATCAGGGGAGCGTTTGTACAGTGTCTCCCCGCTTAGGAAGAATTGGCCTGCTAACCTCCGGAGAGTTTTCCGATCAACACTTGATGCCCCTTCCAGATACTCCTGATTTTTCAGAAAGTTCTTTATGTCATGGTACCACGGGTCTTTGGCTGGCTCAGATTCAAGCTGGCAACAGTGGGCCAGTCGGCGTTGAACTCGGATTACCACCAGAATGATATCATCATCCTCTCGAGTGATAGAGATCATAGATGCCAAGGTAGCTAAGGCATCGGCGAAGTCATTTTTGAGCCTCGGTATGCTTTCAAATTCTATCATCGTAAATCGCTTTCACAACTCCAGGAGGTGATTGTTATAGGCTATCAAGGTCGGATCTCTTGTGGCATACTTATCCGTCACCTGATTAATTATCAGCTCAGAATCTTTTAACACTAGTAATTCTTTGATTTTTATATCGACAGCCAGCTGGAGTCCCAGAATACAGGCTTCGTACTCAGCTCGATTATTTGTGCTCTGGAACTTCAACTTGGAAGCCACTGGATAATGCTGCTTGCCTGGAGAAACCAGAACGGCTCTGATTCCAGCCCCTCGAGAGTTCACTGCTCCATCAAAATACATTTTCCAAACTGTTTCCTCGTTTTCTTCCTCCACCGCATGAATCGACTCGTCAGGGAATAGCGTCTCAAGAGGCTGGTTATCCGTTTGAGCTGGACAACTAGCCAACTAATCTGCTATCGCTTGACCCTTCACTGACTTTTGGGTCTTGTAGATGATATCGAACTCTGTCAGCAGCATCTGCCATTTTGCAACTTTTCCTGACAGAATCGGCTTCTCGAAGATGTACTTTAAGGGATCCATCCTGGCTATCAAGTAGGTAGTCAGTGGGAGCATATAATGGCGCAGTCTTTGAGCAGACCAAGCTAATGCACAACAGGTCCTCTCCAGCAAGGTATAATGTTCCTCATACTTCGTGAAGTGCTTGCTGAGGTAGTAGATGGCTTGCTCCTTCTTTCCAGATTTATCGAGATGCCCAAGAATAGCTCCCATGGAGGAGTCGAGAACTGACAAATATAGTAATAACGGAACCTTCTCCTGAGGCGGCACTAGAACGGGAGGGTTCGTTAGATAGACTTTAATTTTCTCCAAGGCATTCTAGCAATCTGCATTCCATCGCCCGTCACTTTCTTTTCGAAGTAGCTTGAAGATTGGCTCACAAGTGGCAGTGAGTTGGAAGATGAATCGGGCTATAAAATTTAATCGCCCCAGAAAACCTTGGATCTCTTTCTCATTTATTGGTGGTGGCATCTCATGAATAGCCTTCGTCTTTGCAGGATCAATCTCGATTCCATGGTGATTTACCATGAAACCAAGAAGTTTTCCAGAAGCCACCCCAAACGCGCATTTTGCTGGATTGAGCTTGAGCTGGTACTTTCGAAGTCTGTCGAACATCTTTTTCAAATGGCAGAGATGATCCTCGTTCTCCTGAGATTTAACGATCATGTCATCTACATATACCTCCATCTCCTTGTGCATCATATCATGAAAGAGGGTCGCCATTGCTCTTTGGTATGTTGCCCCAGCATTTTTGAGACCGAAAGGCATCACCCTATAGCAAAAGACTCCCCATGGTGTAGTGAAGGATGTCTTTTCTCGATCTTTCTCATCCATCAGAATCTGATTATAGCCAGAGAATCCATCGGCGAAAGAATAGAGCTTTCGCCCCGCAGTATTGTCGATGATGATATGAATGTTTGGCAGTGGGAAATCATCTTTTGGACTTGCCCGGTTGAGATCGCGATAATCCACGCAGACTCTGATTTTTCCCGAGGACTTTGGCACGGGAACGACATTTGAGAGCCATTCACTGTAGTTACAGACTTCAATAATTTGGGCATTGAATTGCTTTACGATCTCCTCCTTGACCTCGAGGCTGACAGCGGGCCTCAACTTTCTCAACTTTTGTTTGACTGGTACACTCCCCGGCTTTAGCGACAGCTTATGGGCCACGATACTCTTGTCCAGTCCTACCATATCATCGTAGGACTAGGCAAAGATATCTTGGTAGGAAATTAAGAGTGTTGTCAACTCTTTCTTTTCCAGAGTCATGAGGGCTGATCCAATCTTTACTTCCTTCAACTCTTCCGAGGTCCCCAAGTTTATCAACTCGGTCTCATCGTTACTGGGAATCGGCTTGTTCTCGAACTCCGTAAAAGCTTTTCGGATCTCACCATCGTCTGGCTGGCAAGAGTCATCATTTGTTTCCACTCCCATCAGGTTATGGTCTGGTTCTGCATTGAAATCATACTTATCGCACTCTAGCTCAATTATATCGCATGCATCATACACTAGTAATTTAGGCATCCTGAAAGCATAAAATTTAAACATTTAAACCATATGTCGGATAAAACATAATTGCATTCATTAAATATAAAAAACCATTACAAAGCAAAATCCCTTTCCATCTAGAAGGCAAGGTGGATAGAGGAATGACCAACTAAAAATCTCCCTAAGTTTATCGAAACGCCTGGCGAATTGGGAGAGAACAAGAATCCCAATTCTGCAGCTTTTCTTTTCCCTTGGTTCGAATACCAGACCCATGACTTGGCCCTGCCTCATCTCTCATGATTACATTCACAGCTTCCTTGATCATTACTCTTTCAGGGTGCAATTCGAATCCTACGGTCTCATTCCCTTTGTTGATGGTTTCTGCTGGATAGGGGAAAGTGACCCGGATATGCGGAATTTTCATTGGCTGGTTGTCTGGGGATCCATCCCTCTTCTTCCGGAAGAACTTTGCCCTGTCTGCTTTTGTCGGCTCGTATCCCAATCCGAATCTCCCCCTTTTCTCCTTGACTTCTATCGGTTCTGTAATTCCGTCTAGATTCTTGCCCAAACCTTTCCCGGGAATGCAACCCCGAGACTTCATTTCTTTAGCAACGAAGGCCACAGTATTAGACAGTGATGGTGTCATCTCGTGTCCTCCTTCCTTCACAAAGGTAGCATTCGCGACGTCGAACACGTGATAGGAGGCTTCAATCTTCTCATTCTCTTTTCCATCGTCTATTAACGGGACATGCCGACTTATTACTTGATGGAAAAGTATGATATCTGAATCAGCCCTGATCACGTACAGTGTGTCATCAATGATGAACTTGATCTTCTGATGTAGAGACGAAGACACTGCCCTAGCGTTATGGATCCACGGCCTCCCCAACAACAAGTTGTATGAAGCAAGTATGTCGAGCACTCGGAACTTCGCATTGAACTGTATTGGACCAATTTCAATTGGCAGGTCAATCTCTCCAACGCTATCTCTCCTAGCCCCATCGAATGCTTGGATAACCGTCTTAGACGATCGAACCTGTGATAGATCTATCCCCATTTCTTCTAGGGTCGACAAAGGACAGATATTTAATGCCGATCCATTGTCAATCAGCACCCGAGCTATAAACATTCCATGGCTTTCGACCGTGATATTCAAAGGCTTGTTGTGACCTGTTCCATCATCGTCCATCTCGTCATCTGTGAAAGTGATGGTGTTAGATCCTAGGACCTGCTCGACCAGAGTGACAAACTTCTCCGGAGAGATCGTGCTAGGTAAGTGGGCTTCATTTAGGACTTTCAGCAGTGCCTGTCTGTGTACTTCTGAGGATAGGAGTAGTGAAAGCATCGAGATTTGCGCCGGTGCTTTGCTGAGTTGCTCCACTGTCTTGTATTCTGAATTCTTCATTGCCTTTAGGAAGTCGTGAGCCTCCGGTTCTGATACCGGCCTTTTCAGAGCCCCTCTTGGTTCCCTCACAGGAACCCTAATCAAATCCTGTGGCGTATACACCCTTCCAGACCGAGTGATTCCACTGGTTTCTCCTACTGAGATTAGCAATTCTTCTTCTTCTCCTGTTTTAGCGAAAATCTCATAATTCCATGGAACGTTATTGAGATTTTCCACCATCTTTTGGATTGGGAAAGACAAAACTAGAGATTTCTCCAGTCTTTGGGTTACCCTTTCTAGATGTAATTCGAACCTTCCGTAGAGAACCTCCGGGTGTAAACAAACACCACCGATATCGATCACATCAACTTCTTCCTCGACCTCATCTATGAAAATTAGATTGACGCCACTTCTTGAGGAGGCGTGTTCAGGCAACGGATTTTGCTGACAATTTGGCGTACCGGCCTCAGGTTTTTTAGGAAACATGATGGCTCTGGTCCGTATAAACTCCCGAATTTTGTCCTTCAGCTGAAAGCATTGCTCAGTCGCATGTCCTCTGGTTCCCTAGTGGTATTCACAGAAAGCATTTGAAGAACCTGCTTTACTCCCAGGTTTAACTTCGTAGAATGGAAGGAGTGTCAGCATCCCCTGCTTCAAACAATTCCGGTACAACTCGGTGATCGAGACCGGAAGGTCTTGTAGCTCTTTGTTGTCGTTCTGGAAATTTCCCCCAGTAGCATGAGGTAGAAGGCCTTGGTGGTATTGGGTTCCTGACCTTGGAGTGCGGTTAGGAATTTGAGGTGGGGTGTTCGGGTGTGGTTGATAGGTATGGTAAGGGGGTGCTGGGTAGGCTTGAGGATAATATTGGGGAATATGGTTTTGATAAGGGGGAGGTATATTTTGGTAATAGCGGGGGCGGCTTTGGGAATAGGGTTGGTTTTGAGGATAATTTTGGTTTTGGCGATTTTGAGGAGGGTAGTTGTGATATTAGTTGTTCTGGTTCGGGTAGTTTTGGGGACAGGAAGCTTGGGGGTAGTTCTGGTAATGGGTTTGCCGAGGAAAAACGACAACAGCTACTTCATTTTCTTTCATCTTTGGCGGGGCTAACCTTTTCGTCAGATTGGATTGGGCCCCTTCAATTTTTTCGCTCCTTATTCCTACTTCTGTCACCTCGGCCTGTTTGATCGCATCGCCAAAAGAAACCACTGCTATGCTCGAGAGATCTCGATAGAATGGCGGTGACTGAATTGACTTGAATATCTCTAACTGAGCCTCCTCGCTCAGCTTAGGGACAACTTTGGCAGCCTCTTCCCTCCAACGGGCAGTATACCTCTGGAAACTTTCGTCTTTATTTTTCAGTATCTGGTATAGGGTATTGCGGTCTAGCGCGGCATCCCTATTGTACACATATTGCTCACAGAAGGCCTCTACCAGATCTTCAAATATTTTAATCTGTGATAGCTCCAGGGTCATATACCAGTTGAGAGCCGGTCCTTTCAACGATCTCCGAAACATCTTTAGGCAAAGGTCTTCGTTCTGAGCATGAATTCCTAACTCCTCTTTGTAAACGCTGACATGCCATTCTGGAGGGCCAGTGCCATCATATTTTGTGAACTCTGGAACTACGAAATTTTCTGGGTACACAATCCCGGGTGGTGCTGACAACTCCTTGTACGTCGCTTTCCTGGAGGGCTTCTCCTTTTGCCATTCTTCCATAGTTTTCTCCAATTTCTCTATTTTCAGAAGCCAAGTCGGTGGAGGGCCATTTTCTTCTTTGTTTTCAGTTTCAATGGCCGGGGCCAGTTGGCTATCATTTGAATTGTTTGGTGGAGCAACGACCCTCTCCGGGTGAATGAGGACCTGCGGTGCGGCGGGGGCCGAGCCCTCTGGCGAGGCCTGATAGACATGCCCCTGGATGGGATATGTCGGAGCTCCATAGGCGAAAGGGTGAGGGCCCATCTAAGGTCCATAGTAGACCGGTACTGCAAAGTTTGGGCCGACGTGGTTCGGATTCGGCCCTGAGTTCTCCATTCCAATACTTGCAGGGTTTCCATTTGGGGATTCAGTCACAGGAATCCCGTTGGATGGAGGAATAGGCACCTCCTGAGGTCGGCTAAGTTCGTTGATCCTTTCCATCAACTTGTCAATAGTTTCCTGCATCTGAGCCATCTGGGTCGTTCGGGGAGATTCGGGATTACTTTCTGATGTCATCATGGAATGAGTCTATGCTCGACTGCGTGTAAAGATCGGACTTTGAAAGGGGGGAACTGGATTTACTTTTCTGGGACCAATTTTCTTTGTCTTGTCCTTTTCTTCTTCACCTACAAAAAAATCCTTTTTTTAGTTCACGTAGGTCTTAGGTGGTCTTAAAGCCCATTCTAGTTCGAAGATTTCAATTTCGATAACGACCAATTAAAACAAATGATGGTACATGAATTTTTTATTTTTTTTTTTTTCCGTTCCCTATCGATATTGAAAACTTTGAACTTGTTTGGTGTGCTTTTTTTTTTCTTTTTTTTTTCTTTTTTTTTTTAGGACTTCCCAAGACGTCATAAACCCATCAAGTACAAAAAACCCCTTTCTCGTCTTGTATCATAGAATCCTGAGGGGATAATATGGATACAAGACAACTTTGCTTTTGTCAAAGGATTTACAACGATATAAGAGCCTGAGAGGAAATAAGAAAAAGAAGAAAAAATATATAAAAAATAAAAAATAAATGATAAAAAAAAAAAATTAATAAATAAAAAATCACAACTTATTTACTGAATTGAGGGAAAATAAAATAAAATTTAACATTCGGACTTTAGATTAGTTGGACTTATCCAGACATATTGGGCTCGACCTTCTAAAGTTGTCCCCAGTGGAGTCGCCAGCTAAACGCGCCCCAATTTTTCAGAGAAAATCAAAAAATAATAGATATATGCTTGGCGCTGGTAAAATGAGAAGGGTTTTAAAAACGTTGATTTTCTCGTTAAAATATACTTAAGCCTATTTTAGAAAAAAGAGTCGCCACCTAGTATTGGGTTTAAATGATGTGCTAGATCACCATATTTTTCTTTTTTTGAAAACAATTTAAAAAAAAATGGCTTAAGTAAAAATTTGACTCCAAAATAACATGGTCTGACCAGAGATTCGTTTAAAGAGTTCGGGGGTCAGTTACGCTCAGGGAAGGTGTCAAGCACCCCAAGACGCCCGTCCAAAGACGGTACCTTATCCAATTAAAATTTAAATCCGAATGTTTTTATTTTATTTTGAAATCCTCCTCATATACACACACGTTGAGGGAAGTAATCTCCTTTCTAAACCTAGACCGTTCTGATGGAAGGCTGAGAATTTTTCACATCATCTTGTTAGCACATTATATTTAACACAAGTTAAAGAAACACATGCACGCACACACTCACACGCATCGAGGGGAGTAATTCTCTTCTAAACCTAAACCATTTCAATGGAAGGTTGGGAATTTTCCACCTTATCTTGTCAGCACATTATATTTAATACGAGTTAAAGAAAAACACGCTCACACATGCACGCACACATCGAGGGGAGTAATTCCCTTCTAAATTTAAACCGTTCAAATTGAAGGTTGAGAATTTTCCACCTTATCTTGTCAACACATTATATTTAATACGAGTTAAAGAAAACACACGCCCACACACGCACGCACACATCGAAGGGAGTAATTCCCTTCTAAATTTAAATCGTTCAAATGGAAGGTTGGGAATTTCCACCTTATCTTGTTAGCACATTATATTTAATACGAGTTAAAGAAATACACGCACCCATACGCACGCACACATCGAGGGGAATAATTTCCTTCTAAATTTAAACCGTTCAAATGGAAGGTTGGGAATTTTTCACCTCGTATTGTTAGCACATTATATTTAATACAAATTAAATAAAACACACGCACCCACACGCACGCACACATCGAGGGGAGTAATTCTCTTCTAAATTTAAACCGTTCAAATGGAAGGTTGGGAATTTTTCACCTGATCTTGTTAGTACATTATACTTAATACGAGTTAAAGAAACACACGCACACACACGCACGCACACATCGAGGGGAGTAATTCCCTTCTAAACTTAAATCGTTCCAATGGAAGGTTGGGAATTTTCCATCTCGTTTTATTTACTTAAAAAAAGAAAATTAAAATAAATAAATAAATAAATAAATAATAATAAAAAGAGAAAAAAAAATCTAATTTACAAAAAATAAATTAGTATAATAACAACTTATTTAAAAATAAGAGTAAGATTTACAACAGATGAAAATTTACCATCTCCAAGATTTACAACAGATGAAAATTTACCACCTTCTTGGAGATTTTTTTTTCTTATTCAAAATTACAATAAAATGAAAATAATATTATTTTCTTCAAAATTTCTCTCCAGATTTCACCTCTTCCTCTAAAAAAAAAAAATCCCCTCCCTTCTCAAAACAATTCCTCCTTCCTATTGTGATCCTTTATCTATTTATAGGAAATAATTTCTGAAACTCGTCCGACAAAAACGAATGGAAAAGTAGGAAAAAGGGGGGGGGGGTGCACCGAATTTCGGTGCACCCACCCCCCTTTGGGTGCACTGAAATCGGTGCACCCAAAGGGTGCACTAGGCAGAGCAAATCTCTGCCCAGCTGGCCGTATATGCGGCCAGTGCACTGGTCGCACCAGCGACTAGTGCATCTGGTCGCTGGTGCGACCAGACTGGTCGCACGTGCGACCTTTATGCACCCCCCACCCCCGTTCGGTCCAGACCTCTCTCGTTCTCATCTGTTTCTTGTCTATTTTATTCCGAATTAACGCGTTTTTATTCCACTTCGAAAAATTTACAAAACCAAAAAAAAAAAATAATCAATTACTAATATTTAATTTACTTAAGAGATTAATAAAACTTAATTTAGCAGTATTAAACCGCACAAATACGGTACAATCAAAACAAAATAAATAGGAAAATAAAATAAAGGTAACTATAAAATAAAGTATAATTTTTTGCGAAGCGGTCAAAATGCCGTGTCTACATACCCCAAGAAACTTTGAACTCCCTTTATACTTATCGAAGGTGGAAGTTTTTCAATTATTTCAATCTTGGCTCGGTCGACCTCAAGCCCCTTCGAAGAGACTCGATGACCTAAGACTATGCCTTCTTTAACCATAAAATGACATTTCTTCCAGTTGAGAACCAAGTGTTTCTCTTCACAACGATCGACAACAAGCTCCAAGTTGTATAAACAATGATCAAAGGACGAACCAAAAATTAAAAATTCGTCCATGAAAATCTCCATAATGTCTTCCACCATATCCGAGAATATCGCCATCATACACTGTTGGAATGTGGCTGGTGCATTGCATAAACCAAACGGCATACGTCGGTAGGCAAACGTCCCATACAAGTATGTAAAGGTCATCTTCTCCTGGTTGTCCAATACTATGGCTATTTGATTATACCCCTAGTAGCCATCAAGAAAACAATAATGATCATAGTCGACAAGACGATCAAGCATTTGATCAATGAATGGAATCGAAAAATGATATTTCCTTGTTGCCTTATTCAATTTTCGATAGTCAATACACACTCGCCACCTAGTGATGGTTTGTGTTGGAATAAGATCATTCTTCTCATTTTTCACAATCGTCATGCCGCCTTTCTTTGGCACCACCTACACCGAACTAACCCACTCACTATCAGATATAGTATAAATAATTTCTACATTCAAGAGCTTCAACACCTCCGCTCTAATGACTTCTTTCATTATCGAATTTAGCCTCCGTTGATGCTCAATAGAAGATTTGAACGAATCCTCCATTAAGATCTTGTGCATACATAATGTTGGGCTAATTCTTTTAATATCGGAAATAGACCACACAAAGGCGGATCTATGCCGTTTCAAAATTTGCAATAACTTGTACTCTTTATCCTCTATCAAGGATGATGAGTTTATCACCGGACTGGTAAAATTTTCCCCCAAAAAGACATACCGAAGGTGATCCAGTAATTGCTTGAGTATTAATCCACCGTGAGGCAGATTGGATAGTTCGAGAGAACTAACTTCTTTTTCCATCATCGCCATATGAATTGGATCTTCTACATCTTTAGATTGAGCCTCCATAGCAAGAACGTAGTCCACAACACCAACTTTCATGGTTGAGCCCTCCTTACCAAAATCCCCCATAGATAAGGAATTTGTAAGTGTATGCTCCAATGGATCCATATCCACATTTTCATGAAACAATTCTCTCACACATGAGTCAACAACATCTACTCGGTTGCATTTAGGACATTCATTTGGAAAGCTCATAGTGTTCAAAATGTTGAATTTTACCTCATCTTCATTAACTCGCAACGTCAAATTGCCATTATGTATATCAATTCAAGCCTTTCCTGTTGCAAGAAAAGGTCTTCCAAGGATGATTGGAATCTCCCTATTTTCCTCAATTTCGAGCACGACAAAGTCCACCTTCACTAAGACATCCTCAATAATTCATTTCGGATAGGTCAATGATCGATCCACCATTTGGAGGAAAATTGTGGTTGGCTTAGCATTCCTGCGCCCCAACTTCCGGTAGACGGAAGATGGCATCAAGTTGATACTGGCACCAAGATCACATAGTGCTTTGTTAAAATAAGATTTTCTGATAGTACACGGAATTGTGAAACTACCGGGATCCTTTAGCTTTTCAGGCAATTTAGCATTACATTCCTCCGTCATTTTCACCTTCTCGTATTCCTCCAACTTTTTTTTCTTCGTCATGATGTCTTTCAAGAACTTGCCACAGTTGGGCACTTATTCTAACACATCCGCAAAAGGTATGTTGATTTGTATTTTCTTGAAGATGTCAAGAAACTTTGAAAATTGTGAATCCAACTTCTTCTTTTATAATCATTGTGGATAAGGAAAAGGTGTAGTTAGAATCGATGGATTGTCCGGGAATGTAATTCTCCATGAAATTAGCTTTTGATCTCTTCTCTTCTCTTCCACTCTCTTTTCTTTCTCCTTCTCCGTTTTCTCCTCCATTTTGTCTTCATTCTTCTTCTCTTTTCTCTCAACAACTTCTTCATCAACTTTCTCCTCCACATTTCTCTTTGGTCCATTTTGGTCAACATCATGGCTTACCCCCGACTCTTCCTCGATCGATTTTCTTGCTTCAAACTCTTTCTCGCTTCTCAACGTAATAACTTTGCATTCTCTCGGGTTAGTTTTTCCTGTTGCTAGGAAACTTCTCCTTGGTCTGCTCTTGGATCATACTTGCAAGTTGCCCGATCTGAGTCTCCAGTGATTTCACAGTAGCATTTGTGTTTGTACATGTAGTCTCAATCTAGTCAAGCCTCGTCTCGTGCTTGTTAAGCCTATTGTATGTCTTACGTAATATTGTTTGCATTTTCTTCATAAAAGATCCCATCATATCCTCCAAGTTTAGCTTTTGATTTAGAATTTGAGGTTGTTGCATTTGGCGGTTTGGTTGCATAGGATAACCTTTAGCTTGATTTCCAAAATCGGGAGGTGGCCGCAAGGTATTCTGATTGTTCGCAAATGAAAAGTGTAAGACCCTGATTTTTATTTAAAGTCGTATTTTAAAAAGTTTCAAAAAAAATAACGGGGTAGATGGCGTAATTTATTATTTGATTTAAATATTTTAGGGGTCAATTTATAATTTTTAAAATATTAAATATTAATTTGGGTTTAATTCAAAACTTAACAAGATAGAGGGGGGATTAGTCTAATTTAACTAATATGTTTTTTCTTCGTACCTCCCTGACCAACAGTTTGCACGCGCGCGCGCATACACACACACACACACACACACACACACACATATATATATATATATATATATATATATATATATATATATATATATATATATATATATATATAAATGCAACGTGTAATCAAACGGAGCTCGGAGAGGACACGTGGCCGATCGTTCATACATATATATATACACACATACACATACGTGGGAGAATAAGGAAGAGAAATCAAAAATAAAGAAAGAGAAAGGAGAGAGAGAGAACGTCCGACGATGAGGGAGTCGGTGGGCCGTCGATTGTCCGGTGGCATGGGGTTGTCACATGTTCATCATGTGTTTGTGTGATGCGGTATATGTGTATGTGGTGAGTTCGGTCAGTGAGTTTCATCGACGGAGGTGGCGGTGGTGTGTGTTTGATCGTCATTGTCGTCGCCGGAGTTTGTATGTGGGTCTGTCTGTTTTGCCAGCAGTAGGTCATCACCGTCCGTCCGTTATGGGTGTGGCGGTGTGCCAGTGGTGTGTAAGAATCGTGGGTGTTGTGCTGTTCGGATGTCAGCCATTCTTCAGGAGAAATGGTGTGTGTGCGTGTTTCGACGGTGTGTGTGTGCTCTGTTTACAGTGTGTGTCTTTGTGTGTGCGTGAGTTTGATCAAAATGTGTGGGTTTATGTGTGTAATTAGTGTGCATAGTGGTGTGGGGTGGTCGCCGAAATTGGTCAGAGTGTAGTTTAGAGAGAGGGAGAGAGAGATCAATGCATGCATATGTGTGTGCGCCTGCTGTGTGTGGGTATGTGTGTGTTTAGTTGTGGGTACATGAATGGTGGTGTGTATATGTATGATCAGTGTGTGATTGTGTGTGCATGGTGGTGCGGAGTTGTTGCCGAAGTACAGTGTAGAGAGAGAGAGAGAGAGAAGTGGGTGTGTGTGATTTGTGTCTGTGTTCAGCCGTGAGGTGGCGGTGTGTGTGTATGGGGATGTCCCTGCTTCGACGTTGCTGTGTGGGAGAGAGATTTCCAATCGTTGATCGGCGTGTGCATGTCGGCAAGAACCCAACCAGCAAAATGGAAAAACAGAAACACAAAACAGAAAAAGGAAAAAGGAAGAAGAAAAAGAAAGAAAAAGGAAAAAATGACACAAAGCACCCCACCAAAAAAAAAATCTAAAATCAAATTTCGCGGCCGGTGGAAAATTCGGGGAAGGTAAAAGTTTGCACTTCTTTAATATATATATTTAATTGTCTCAATGTAAAATACATGTTATCATTATCATTGAAATTAGCGTAATGTGTTCGCATGAAAAATGTTAAAATGACGATAAGAAATAGTGAGACCGTTTACACGAATAAATTCGATATAGTAAATTTCATAATAAAGCACGAGGAATATAAAATTATAAAATTTAGGGTCTATAATTCATGATTAAGTTATGTTTATATAAAATATTAATTTAGGCCATGTCACCATTAGGTTCGCAGGCACCGGAGTTCTAATTGAGGCTAGTCGGTTAAAGTTTACGAAATCGAATATTCAGGTGAGTGTACAGTCTTCTTGCCAAATTATTTTCACACACACACACACATATATGCGTATAAAATGGTCTTACTAAGACTAGATGATTTTATAGACAATATGAATCAAGCAGGTTTTGGGGTGAGTGAGTAAAAATGGATTTTCATGAAATTATGATAGTTTTCGAAAGAAAGTTGAGAAGGATTTTCGTTGGATTTGGTGGTTTTAAAAGAGAGTGGAAAAATATCTGGTTTTCTAAAAATAAAGAATGAAAAAATAGTTTTGGTGAAATCAGACTTTTTTTTTTAAAGAAAGTGAAAAATATGATTTTAGATTAAAAATCGGTTTTGAAAATAGAATGTGATGTTTGAGATTTGACGATATTGATTACACGATGTTATTGATTTGTGATTTGATGATGACGTTATTGATTTGACGAGGCTATAGTATTTATCTGTTTCGGCAGAGTGATGATTATCTGCTTCGGCAGAATGATGATTATCTGCTTTGGCAGAGTGATGGTATTGATTTGACGATGCGATAGTATTTATCCGCTTCGGTGGAGTGATGTTATCTGCTTCGGTAGAGTAATGTTTATCTGCTTCAGCAGAGTGACGTTAGACGTTTATACTGCGCAGTGATTATCCGCTTCGGCAGAGTGATGAGTGTCCATTAGGGAGGCAAATCCTACGAGTGGTACTGTACCGTTGCAACTCCCGATCATGAGATTAAAACGATCATTATGGCTAGCTAGTGTGTGTTGTGGTGGAGTGGTGGTTTGAGATGTGTGTTTGAGATGTGGTGTTTTAAGTATATTGGGTAATTTACTATTTATTATGTTGATTGGTATTATTTTATACTTAATGGGTTTGAATGGAATTTATATTTGTTGATTTATTTTCACTGCTTCTTTTATAGAGATTTTTACTAGCTGTGTGATGTTTATATACGTACGCTTGATCCATGTAAATGTTGTAAAATGAATTATTATTATGAACTATTTTTACTAAGAAGACAGTACACTCGCAGGTGGAGCAGATAGGAGTCGGTTGGTCCCCTACTGGTACTAGTTAGAGTTATGTGGGTCAGGCGTTGGAGTTATACAAAAGTAATTTGAGATGAGCTGTCAGAGGATGAACCTAAGGGAGGTTCATGAAATATATTTTGTTGTTCTTATTTTTGGGACAAATGTATCCATATAGTATGAAGTTATTGTATATATATGACGTGTAGATGAAAGTTTGTATATTATCGTATTTAAATCGGTCAGTTAAGTGATGTCATGTCGAAGTCACATCGGCCCCAACGGTGACGGGTATTCAGGTGGGGTGTGACAAAAAGTTTTCATGGTTGCGAAGTCCAGGATGATAGTGAGTCGGAATATTGGCGGCGGGCCTGAAAGTATAAGCCCGATTGTTGACAAAGTGACATTTTTCGAACTCATTATCCACTCCGGGTTGAGAACTGTTTGCGACGTTCTCCGCTTTACGACTTGACGAAACATCTTTAGTTGAAAAGGCGACCAATTGATCAGAGAGTTTTGAGACTTGGGCTGATAAGGTCACAATATGATCGGCTTCTTGAATTGAAGTTACCTTTCTTCCGGTGTTTCACTCGTTTGGCCATTGGTAATTATTTGTCGCCATTTCCTCCAATAAAGCATTTGCTTCAGCAGATGTTTTGGACAACAAAGATCCTCCCGAGGCGGAATCAACTATGGTCCTTGTTTGGCCATCCAGCCCATTGTAAAAGAGTTGGGTTTGAAACCAATCTTGATACCCATGTTGGGGGCACCGGCGCAATAGATCCTTAAATCTTTCTTACGCTTCGAACAGTGGCTCGAAGTCCCTCTAGCGAAATTGCGCTATTTCACATCTGAGTTGAGAAGTCTTTGAAGGCGGAAAAAACTTAATAAGGAACATTTGAGCAAGTTTCTCCCAAGTGTTGATACTTCCCAGTTGAATCAATTGTAACCAACTCCATGCTCGGTCACGAAATGAAAACGAAAATAATCTCAACCGTATTACATCCTCAGCAACACCATTGATTTTTATTGTATCACAAATCTCTAGACAGGTAGCCAGATGGACATTTGGGTCCTCATGCAGATTACCGCCATAATGGTTTTGTTGAATCATATTGATCAGGGCGGGCTTTAGCTCAAAGTCGTTGGCCTGGATCGACTGCCTTTGAATTCCAGAGTAGTTATCGAACATTATAGGCCGATAGTAGTCCCTAAGGACCCTTCGTTGAACTTCCTGCTTCGAAGGCTGCTGCGGTAGTGCCTACGGACCGACGGTTGTTGAGGCATATGTGGCATATGATTGTCTCGACCGTCGGCCATAGTGTGAGCTTGGCTTCTTCCCTCTCTCCTTATCTTTCGCAAGGTACACTCGATTTAGGGATCAAAAGTAAAGAATTTTAAACTTTTACTACGTCGCATGCATTGCTCGATCACAATAAATGAAAAAAATAAGAAAATAATGAATTAAAAAACAAATAAAACAAAAGAATTGTCTGAATTAATATTCAACCACTTAGTCACAATATCAACCAAATCAAAACACCACTTACCCGGCAACGGCGCTAAAAACTTGGACATGATCGTTTTTTTCAAGTCTTAATATACTAGTAAGTGTACTAGATCAAGTTTTAATATAGTAGACCTTTCGATTGGATATCGTCCTCTGGAAAACATGTTTGATTAATTAAATACCGCGACTTGCATAGTTTTATATTATCTCAATGGTTCAAGAAATGTTTGAGTTTGAATATTTAAAAACTAAGTTAACCTAACAACTATTGGGTTAATTATAATTAAATGGGTTACCTAGGGATTGATTTTATTCACTCAATACATGTTTAACTTCATTTAATTAACGATAACGGTGTTTATCCTATTCGACAATTTAGGTATCTCAAACTCGCTCATTACCTCTCCCGAGTGTAAAATGAGCAATTATGTGACTTCGTGATTTCCACTCTGATATTGTTTTCTCCTCTCCAAATTAATGATCTCTCCTTGTTGGTATGGTCTTGGAGCTCTCAAAAAGTCCCCAAAAACGTGTGCGTTAGGGAAGAAGGGATATTAAATGGGATAAAAAATATCACAAAAATATCCCAAAATATCTTTGTCAGGTGAAGCCAGATCACTGGAGTGGTGGGAAGCATCTGCAGCGGTAGAGGCCACCGCCGCAGCGGTGGTTGGGCAAAAACGTTTTTGTATTTTGATTGCTATAGTAGTGGGGATTATCGCTGCAGCGGTGAGCCTGCAGTTTCTGAACTTAACATTTCTCAACTCTTCTCTACCGAAGTCTTACCGATTTGCTCGATTTTCAACTATTTTTACTCATTTTTGTCTCCAACACTTGATTTACATAAAAACAAATAAAAACGAATTAAAACATAACAAGAACACTCGAAAACTGCCAAAATCAATTTGGAAATATATAGATAAATTCCACCTATCAAATACCCCAAAATTTAGAATTTTGTTAGTCCTCGAGCAAAACACTCACACTAAAATAAACAAACACAACTAATCAACGAACACAAATACTAAACAACGAATAAAAACACAAACAAACTAAACATAATGACGTGCGAGTTTTGAATTCAACTAATCGACCAAGGTTTTTCCTCAATGGCCCCCAATCATATCGAGTTCAGGAAAAAAACGCAGCATGTGGTATTCAAGAATTTCAACATTCAATAATGGTAAACGCCATATCAAATCCTGTTCAAGGGTGTGTGTGTGAAAACTCAATAATACAACCATCCAAAGATCGAATTAGATTATTCACTAATAAAACTCATGACTTAGAGCATAAAGGATTAGGATATCCATATGCTAGATTGGGTTCTACTCTCCACTAATGTAGGCTTGGAAGATCAAGAATATCAAAAGGACTTGGTTCGGTTTTTGGTAAATGTCCAAGGGTATGTCAGGAATAGAAAATAGGTAAAAGTTATAACTCAACGATACCCGAGGCATAACGCTTGGGGCTCAATCACACTCGTAACCCCAAAGATAAATTCGAAACAATCCTGAATAAACATTTAAGAACATTGTACTCAATTGTCAAAAGAAACAAAAATAGAATTATATTTACATATGTTTATTTTTTATTTTTATTTTTTTTTATTTTTTTATTTTTTTTACTACCACACTCTCAAACTTATTTGATTTGTACAATTTCATGGGTGTGCAAATTCGAAAGAAAAATGACAAGTGAGTACTCGAATACTGAACCAATCAACAATTTACCCAAAACCCAACTGCTGACTTCACGTAGCATATACAAATGCTCACTTGATTTTGACTCAACTTGTGTCTTAGGTGTAGATACGACATTTTGACCGTCCCGCAAAAAAAAAAAAAAAAAAAAATATATATATATATATATATATATATATATATATATATATATATATATAGAAAGAAAAATAAAATTAAAAAAAAAAGGTGTGAAATTGAAAAAACAAAATGGGTGAAATTAAAAGAAGTAAAAATGAGGGGTTTAAATTAAAATTTGGAAAAATGGATGGGGCCCTCTAGGTCCAAAACCGAGAAAGAAAGAGAGAGAGAGAAGGGTAGGCGTGGGGCCCGCCTACCCATGCCTGCCCGCCGGCTGCTAGCGTACAGTGACCACACACAGAGAGAGAGTGGCAAGGGGGCCCACCATATCAACTGAACAAAAAAAAAAAAAAAAAAAAAGGAAATTCCAACCTCTCATCCCTCGCCACGTGTCGCCGACTTCACAGGGCGCATGAATGCACGTGCCCGCAACCCTATAAACCATTTTTTTTGTATTTTTCCAATTTTATCCTTTCCCAGTCCAATTTGGACTAGACTTTGGCGGCTAAGCCTATTTTTTAGGTTTCCTAAAATGTTTTTCCACCCCCTATAAATAGGATCCTCCTCCTCCCACTTTATTCATTCAAAAATTAAGAGAAAAATCCCTAAAGAGTGATTTTCTGCATAAACACTTTTGGGAAACTGTTCGCGTGAGAGAAAAAGCCCGAGCGTAAAATTTTTGACCCAGAACAGGTATGTTTTCCTGATTTTTTTTTTCAACTTTTATTTATTTAAATTCCTGTTTGTGATTCATGAAAAAAAAAAAAGAAAAAAAAAAAGAAGAAGAAAAAGATAAGTCGTCCGACGATCCGATGAAATGCCGGGGCGGGTTTTCCTTAACCCCGAGCGTTAGGTGAATGATGTTTTATTATTTATGTTATTGCATTTTTATTTTTTTTATTTTTTCTATCTTCTGCATTTTTTTTTTTTTTTTTATTATTCTTATAAAAAAATATTTTATTGGTAGAAATTAATCCTTACGAATCCTAAATTAAATCCGCTGATTTGAGATCGTGGGAGAGTTTTTTTTGGCCCCGTTTTCATTCCCTGACTCGAGTGGAATTTAGAAACGGATAGCTTTAAGAAATCTCTTCCCTCGATAAAATTTTCGTGGGTTTTTGTTTAAGATTCGGAAAGGTTAATTTCACCTAAATTGTTTCCACAAACTTCCCTCAATTCTCATACCCATAGAATTTGAGGGAATTTCAAATCGAGACTTTCTTTAAATTAATCAGACAAACTTTATATAAATATTTTGGCATTTATCTAGCACGTTTACTCTTTGCATCATTTAGATAACAGGTTTAGGACACATTTTCACCACTTACACTTTTTATACATATAGTCTTTATTTTATTTTATTTTTTGTGCTACTCTTTCACAAAAAAAATAAAAATAAAATAAAATCATTTAGATGTTAGTTTTGCATTCATATTTTTAAAACTTTTAGTTTTGCCTACTTAAATTAAAGAAGTCTCTTGGAAACATACATAAACCCCCCCCCGGATACCATCCTTATCGAATCTTGAATCTTTGGTTTGATCGTGTTTTTGGAGTTAATTTTTTACTTAGACCTTTTAAATTGTTTTTTGAAAATTCGATGACCTAGCACACCATTTAAATCAAATGCTAGGTGGCGACTCCTTATTTTTTAAAGACGGCCTAAGTATATTTTTTGAGAAAACTGTCGCTTTAAAAACCCCTCTCTCCTTAAGCTTATTAATTATTATTTAATATTATTTTCCTCTTCGGAAAATCGGACCATGTCATTAGGTTTGGTGACATAGGTTTGGAAAACGTTTATTGGCCAAGGTATTTGTTATGTGTTTAGAATTGAAACGGCTTACAGGCTTCGACAGGGTAATGAGAGGTAAAACATATCACATGTTAGGCTTCAACGGCTTAAGCGATCAAAATGAATGCATAAATCATGTCTCCTGAACTACCGCGCCTGGGATTGTGCCTCAAGTTCCCCCATTCAAGTTCTAGAATCCCTAAAATTGTCATGAACTTGCTACTGAATAATCGGCATCAAATCGATTGAATAGTCATATAACGAGTCTACGTGATCGTGCAATTTAGGATCCAAAATGACTTTTACCTAATCGAAATGCCAATCACACAAAACATACATGAATGTGCATTACCCCTGACCTCGAAAAACAACTCGGGGATAATATCATCATCGGGTAATGATCTAGATGAACTACAAAACTCAGCATATAACAACAACTATTGCAAACAAAAACATACTACTCAAATAAACAAACATGCATACAATAAACTAAAACTACACAACTAACAACAATTAAATTTAAACTACATAACTAACAACAAGAAAATATACTAAACATACTAAACATCCCCACCAAACTTAAAACGGTCAGTGTCCACAAAGACTCAATGATCGATCTCAACAATTGAAATATAGCATGTCGATGAAGGGGGTTTAGAACACGTACTGGGAGGCGAGACAATCTCTCCTCCGAGTTAAGTCGGCGGTGATGCTCTAATTTATTTTAAAACTTGGATTGTCTCCCAAGAAGCGCTTGGTTTAATATCCTCGGCTTGACATGGAGAAGGGCTTGTCAAAGAACGACTTTAGCCCATAAAATGTGTCATACAACACAACATATAGGTTTTGTTTCTGAACGTCCTCAAGCTTGGCGAGATTTGGCATTGTTCGGCTAGAACTCTCAACATGACACATTTCCGTCTTATGTGCTTGGTGGGTATGAAAGAACGGTGCTAAAGGCAGCAAAGGACAAGTGAGCCACATCGGATCCTCGTAGATGTGATCATCTTGGATCGGTGGTGGCATTACAATGTGGATCTTAAATAGTGAATATCACAATCGTCGATCCATGCTTGGGTTTCCGTCTCATTCAAATCATCTCCATTGAACTCACCCAAGTTCCTCCCGCTCGTATCCGGTTCTTCCTGGTGGCTTTCACATTTAGATGTGATTGGTATGTCTCTTAGTGCCACCACTTCTGACTCGACCTTAATGAAGCAAATAAGTTGACCAATTTGAGTCTCGAGGGACTTTACGGTTTCATCAATTTCAGAGCAGGTCATCTCAATATTATCAAGATGATCCTCATGCTCAATTAGACGATCATTCGTCTTCCTCCAAAAAGCATGAGTCTCTCCCATAAATTCAGTGAACATTTCTTCCAAGATAGGGAAAAACTCCACATGTTGGTCCGGGTTGTCAATCCATAGCTCTGAAATGATGGAACTATCTCCCAAGCTTTGGTAGCTTGTTGAATAATTCCAACTTTGAAAATCAAACTCCACCATGTCTTCCAACAACCAATAGGCTTCGTCCGTGATTAGTTGGTCAAAAGAGGTGGTACTGTTTCCTCCTTCCACCCAAGTTCTTGTTGCGGCTAGTAACCCATCGAGGAAGTTCAGTAGTTGACACTCCCTCGGGAAAGCATGACTGGGGAACCGAAATAGAAACTCCTTGTATCTATCCCAAGCACAATAAAATGGCTCGAAATCTCGTTGAAAGAAATGCAATAGCACTTATTGATCTAACATTTTCAAGTACCTCGCAAGACAAAACAAACTAAAAACAAAAATTATAAATAAAATAAATGCCTAAATTAAAATCAAGTTACCACAATAGCAATAACAATCTAAAAACCAATCCCCAGCAATAGCTCCAAAAACTTGGTAGCGGAATATTACGTCGCTATACCAGAAGAGTATGGGTCAAGTTTTAATATAGTGGAAAGAGTAAGGGTTTCCATATCCATAGGGATTGGATTAAATTGTTGTTAAGTACCGTGATTGTCATAATCGAATTTTATCTAGTCGCTCCAATTTTAGGGTTTTTGTAATAATAAAATAAACTAAAATACTAACTAATTAAATTACAATACTAATGGACCTTAATGGAATATATTATCTAGGGATTGACTTTGTTCTCTTAAACATGTTTGTTTTAGTCTTACATTAACAGTATTCAAATTATTCGACAATCTAGGTATCGAAAACTCACTCACTACCTCTCCTGAGTGTAAAGTGAATGAATATGTGACTTCACGTCAATGTCTATATCTCTATCTAGCATCTAAACGACACTGATCACATGAGGTTTTCCCAAACCTCACAGATTGCATACTTTCTAATACTTTTTCGAGTCATTAGATCGTCACGTTGTGTTTAAATTCTAGTCCGAATTCGGGGTTACCTCTTCCGATTGTCAAACCCCGATTTCTCAAACCAACTAATATATCATAACAAGCATATAATGGAAGTAATAAAATGGTAAACACAATCGGATACAAATGAACAACTGTTAATAAAATATCGATTTATTCAAACAATGTTTTCATGAACTACATCAAATCCTAGACAATATATGTTTGGCTATACATGACCATAACCAAATATTCAACTACAAACAAGCTAAAAAACATCAAATATCAATAAGGGTTTAAGAATAAAAGAGAGAAATGAGGGAAAATAGCCGTTATCTGAAGAATGGGTGATTCTACGTTAGTGATTTTCACGCTGATCTCGTTTTCTCCTCTCCAAATTGATGATCTCTCCTTGTTGGTATGCTCTCAAGAAGTCCCCAAAAACGTGCTTCAAGTGTTGGGGAAGAAGGGATATTAAATGGGATAAAAAAAAATATCACAAAAATATCCCAAAATATCTTTGTCAGGTGGTAGAGCCGGACTGCTGCAGCGGCGGGAAGCATCATTGCAGCAATTAGAAGTCAGTAGACCACTGACCTTTGACTGTTGCAGCAGTGAAGGCCATAGCTGCAGTGGTGGTTGGGCCGAAAGGTTTCTGCATTTTGATTGCTGTAGCGGTGAAGATCACCGCTGCAGTGGTGAGCCTACAATTTCAGAACTTGGCCTTTTTCAACTTTTCTCCACCGATGTCTTACCTATTTGCTTGATTTTCAACTTTTTTCACCTATTTTTGTCCCTAACACCTGATTTACATAAAAAAAAATAAAAAAAAATTTAAAACATTTTAAAACATAACAAGAACACTAAAAAACTACCAAAATCGATTTGAAAATATATAGATAAATTTCACCTATTAGACTTCTTTTGAATATTATTATCATGAAAAACTTTAGTCCTAACCTTATAGACTCAATAACTCTCATACGAATCATTCCTCAATTTTTCTAACTCAGATAGTTGAAGTTTTCTAAGTTTATCGGCTTCTTTTAAATCAAAGTTTACGGCCTTAATTGCCCACATTGCTCCGTGTTCTAATTCAACTGGGAGATGGCATTTTATTATATACTAAATAGTACAAGGATATTCCAATCAGGATTTTATATTTTTTCGATAGGCCCATTGTGCATTGTTTAATCTTAATGACCAGTTCTTCTTGTCGGGCCTCACAATGTTTTCCAATATATATTTGACCTCCCTATTCGATACCTCAGTTTGCCCATTAGTTTGGGGATGATAAGGGGTAACTACTTTATGAGTAACATAATATTTTTGCATAAGTACCTCAAACGGACGGTTACAAAAATGGCTCCCCTCATCCTTGATTATTGCTCGTGGAACCCCAAAACGACAAAATATGTCTTTTAAGGAATGAATCATAACTTTATGGTCATTTTTTTTTGTTGCTATCGCTTCCACCTACTTGGAAACATAATCGACAGCTAACAAATGAATAAATTACCATATGATTGCGGGAAGGGTCCCATGAAGTCAACTCCCCGAACATCGAACAATTCTATAATTAAAATGGTTTAAAGGAGCATCATATCCCTTCAATACATAGATCCTAACCGTTTGACGTCGGAGGGACACATGACAATAATAGTGGGCATCTTTGAAGAGCGTTGGCCAGTACAAACCCCATTGTAATACTTTCGTGCAGTTTTCTTTCCCTCGAAGTGGGCCCCACACACTTGAGAGTGATAAAAATTCAAGATACTAGCTACTTCATTTTTTAATACACACCGTCTAATGATTTGATTTGAGTAATACTTAAAAAGGTGAGGGTCTTCCTAATAGAAGGCTCTCACCTATGAAAAGAATCGATCTTTATCTTGCTTCGACCAACAAGATGGCATCTTTCCTGTAGAAAGATAATTGACAATGTTGGCATACCATGGTATATGCGTGTGATACAGCTAAAAGTTGCTCGTCCGAAAAAGTATCTCGAATAGGTTCTTCATCTCTAGGTCCTTCCAAAATTATCCTTGATAAATGGTTGGCAACAATGTTCTTTACTCTATTTTATCTTTGTATCTCGTAGTGGAATTCTTAGAGTAAGATTACCCACCATATTTGCCGAGGCTTCGTTTTCTTCTTGGATAAGAGATACCGCAAAGCGGCAATGATCTGAGAAGATTACTACTTTAGACCCAAGGCAATAGGAGCTAAATTTATCAAAGGCATATACTACAATGAGGAATTATTTCTCTATTGTTTTGTAATTTGTGCTCCAGAGTGAGTTTTACTCGCATAATATATTACATTTACAACCTTCTCTAACCATTGTGCCAAAATTGCTTCGATTGCATAGTCGAACGCATCACATATGATTTCAAAAGGGAGAGCATAGTTTGGTGACTGAATAATTGGGGCAATAGATAACAATTTCTTTAACTTATTGAAAGCTTCTAAACACGCTTTATCAAATACAAAGGGAGTGTCGTGTGCCAGGATATTGCACAACGGACGAGCAATTTTACTGAAGCCTTTAATGAATCATCAATAGAAACTCCCATGGCCTAAAAATGAGCGAAATTATTTCACCGTCTATAATGGTGGCAAACTCTCTATCAAATCAACCTTTACCATATCTACTTCTATTCACATAGAGCACACTACATGTCTCATAACTATTCCTTCTTGAACCATAAAATGGCTCTTCTCCCTACTCAACACAAGGTTAGTTGCTTCAAATCTTTCCAAGACTCTAGATAGATTTTGGAGACAATTGTCAAAAGAAGTTCCAAACACAGAAAAATTATCTATGAAAACCTTTACGAACTTCTCTATCATATCAAAGAAGATTGACATTACACATCTAAGAAAGGTCGCCAGTGCATTACACAATTCAAAGGGCATTCGTCGATAGGCAAATGTTCAAAATGGGCATGTGAATGTCATCTTCTCCTAATTCTCTGGGTATACAGCTATTTGACATACCCTGAATATCTGTCTAGAAAAAAAATACATATAGCATGCTAAACGCTCAAGGATTTGATTAATAAATGACAGCGAAAAATAATCATCACATGTCATGGAATTTAACTTTCAAAAATTAATATACACGTGCTGCCCCATGACCTCGTGTGTTTGGATCAACTCTCCTTCATGATTTGGAACCACAATGATGTTGAACTTTTAAGAACGACTTGGGTTGGACTAACACAAGGGCTATTAGAGATTGGGTAAATAATACCCACATCCAACAATTTCACATATATTTTTTTGCTAACTCCCTGATATTCCGGTTCAACTGTCTTTGTGCTTCTCTTGATGGTTTAACATTCTCTTCTAAGTGTATCCTATGTATACAAATAAAAAGACCAACGCCCTTGAGGTCGGCACTGACCAACCAATTGCCTTCTTATAACGAGTTAATACTTCAACCAATTCACTTTCTTGCTCCTTTGTCAAAGTTGACGAAATAATTACTAGCAAAGTGTTACTTGTCCTAAGAAGACATGCTTGAGTGACTTCAGTAATTCTTTTAACACAAGTTTTGGTGATAATTCAATAGATGGCCTTATAGATGGGCCTTGTGACATTGGCAGTATCTCAAATCGAGGTGCCTAATGAGGCGACTCCGATTGCGGGATATTTGCCAATGCACTATTGACTTCCTTCATATTTTTCTCTATAACAAATCATCCTTCCCCATAATGGAAAAGAGTCGTATCGGCAAGATCTCGGGATGTGACAAATGGTGTTATTGCCTCTATGATTGTTCTCAATTTTGTACCAAATTTCCACCCTAAATCTATAATTTTGTAAGTATTTTTTTTTATCATTGTTTAATTAGTAAGAGCACAATTTACTATTTTTTAGGAATAAATTCAAAAATAAATTTAAAAAAAAAAACACAAAAACGAACGAAGAAAATAACCAAAAAGGAACAAAAATGAAGAAAATAACTGCAATTCACGAACCAACCCGGCCCAAGATCCAGAACTAGATACGACCCACAAATCAAGAGTGGGGCTTATGTGCATTGCGTGCAAGCCCCTGGCCCAAGGCCTTGGGCTGGTCACTCACGTAATGTGCGTGACATGTTTTATTTAACGGTTTTAGCCAATGGAACCGTTATCCTTGAGAGAAAATGGCCAATTATGTCTATTTATGGCCAATGATGATCAATAATTTTGCAATTAAGGGGAATTAATCAAGGATTTGGCAGTTTGGCGTGAAAATTTTTTATTTATCATTTTTTTGGTTTGTTTTTTTGGGAGATGATCCATCTTCTTCTTCCATTTTTTTTTCTTTCCCCCAAAAATACACCATTAGAGGTTGGGAGCTTTATGGCAAAAACAAAGAAAAAATTCATGGCGTTCAACCACTCCATGAGCGGCTGGCGCTCCCAAATCAGGTTAGGGACGTATTTGTTTCTTAGATGTATTTAATGTAAATTTTATTTCTTCTTAATTCTCTTTTGTTCTTACTTCCCAAGACATAAAAACCGAAGGTAACGGCAATTCAGGAAGCTAAAAACCTAAATACCTACTCCATGGAAGCACTGATCAATAACCTCACTACATGTGACCCATCCATCAATACCTATGAGGAGGAACCGATTTCAAATTCAAAAAAAAAAAAAAAAAAAAAAAAAAAAAAACACTACCACTAAAATTGTTTCATGAGGAGGAACACAAATATGATAAAGAAATCCTAGACAATGACTAAGAGAAATGCTTGACACTTGTTACTAGGAATTTTTGTCTGTTCACCGAAGGAGATTTTAAAGGACGGAAACAATTCGACACATCAAGTGTTTGAACTACCACAAGACCAGTCACTTTTCAATCTGATTGTTCAAAGCCGAAGAATGACTATAAATGAAAAGAAAAGTGGCATTCTTGAAAAGGGAAAAATTAAGGCCCTGAAGGCCATTGGGACGACATTGATAACAGTAGCTCGAAAAGCTCTAGTGGCGAGGAGGAGAGCAAGATGCTCGCATTAATGGCAAAGGGTGATGAGGCATGCGATTTAACTTTTTCTACTTCTAGTTGTACAAATCACAACGAATTCTATGATGCCTACGAGGAATTAATAAATGAATTCAAGAAACAAAGTTCTAGAATTGTGCACTTAAAAAAAAGTGGTTTCATCATTATCCAAATAAGTTGAGACAACTAGGGCTAAACATGTTTTACTCAAATAGAAAACTTTTAACAAACTGTTTTCGTTGAAAGTGAAGTGAGAATTCTGAAAACATATTTTCATACTATAAATATGAAAAATTTCGGCCTTGAGACAAATAATGGTGTATTGAGACGAACTCTAGAGAGCACTAAGCTTAAACTTAAATAACTTCGTATTAGAATGAGTTATCTCGATATTCCCACATCTCGCACCTCACATAATGATCACTTAGAAAATAAATGCAATATGTGTTGTAAAAAAATATTCATCATCCAGTTTCTTGTCCCCTTCAAAATAACCACTCTGATAAGGAAGGACCCAAAAGTAAAAAGGTACCTAGAACATATTATGATGTTACAGGTTAAAAAACACCAACGGCATGTTTGGTTGGACAGAATGGAATAAGGGTGGAATGAAATGAAAGAAGTAATGGAATGAGAGAAGGAATGAAATGTAATTGTGAATGGAATCACTATTACATTTTCTTGTTTGGTTGGTATGGAATGAAAGAAATAATGGAATAGTGAAATATAGTAAAATTTCCATTTTTCCCTTATAAAATTATTATTCCATTCTCTTCTTGGTTGGTTATAATAAAATTTTATTATATATCACTATTCTATTCTTTTTCTCATTTTATTATATTTCACTATTCAACTCAATTTTAAGTTTTTGTTCTCTAATTTCTATTTTTATTCTCAATTTTCAGTTTCTATTCTTTAATTTCTATTTTATTCTCAATTTTCAGTTTCCCTTTTCAATTTTCCATTCTCTAATTTTCTATTTTTTGTTCTCAATTTTCAGTTTATATTCTCAATTTTTTGTTTTTGTTCTCAATTTTCAGTTTATATTCTCAATTTTTTGTTTTTGTTCTCAATTTTCTGTTTTTATTCTCAACTTTCGGTTTCCGTTCTCAATTTTCTATTATTTAATTTTATATTTTTGTTCTCAATTTTCAGTTTTTATTCTCAATTTTCGGTTTTCGTTCTCAATTTTCTATTATCTAATTTTATATTTTTGTTCTCAATTTTTTTATTTTTGTTCTCAATTTTCAGTTTCTATTATCTAATTTTATGTTTTTGTTCTCAATTTTTAATTTTCGTTCTCAATTTTTCGTTTTCTAATTTTATATTTTTGTTCTCAATTTTCAATTTATATTCTCAATTTTTTGTTCTCTAATTTTATGTTTTTGTTCTTAATTTTTAGTTTATGTTCTCAATTTCTTGTTCTCTAATTTTCTATTTTTGTTCTCAATTTTCAGTTTATGTGTTCAATTTTCTGTTTCTATTCTCAATATTCACTTTCTGTTATCAATTTTCTAATTCTATTCTCAATTTTTTGTTTTCAATTTTCTATTTATATTTTTAACTTTCTGTTCTCTAATTTCAATTTATGTTATCTAATTTTTGTTTTTATTCTCAATTTTCAAATGCTTAATTACAAGAGCTATCATGTAATTTAAGATATTGATTCCATTGGGTTGAAATCTCATTCCACCCCATCTCAAATAGAATCTCATTCTATTCAATTTTATTCCAATGGAATCACAAAAATGATTCTATTAGAGAACCAAATAACAGAATAGGAATCGAGGGCGGAATGTGATTCCATTCCGCCCGCGATTTCATCCAACTAAACATGCCGCAAGGAAATACAAAATAAATAAACCACGTCTCTAAATAAACGATGAAAATCAAAGGGAATGAACATCAAGCCTAAAGTCAAACCTCCCTAGTAACCAAAGACCGCCACAACCATGCCAAAACATGTGTGGTAAACACAAATAATGAATGACAAAGAAAAGGAAAGTTAATCTATGAGCAACATGCACATCCTTCTACATTTCGAGAAAAAATCATCATTTGACAGGATGCAAGTAAGTCCAACCCTTACATATCTTAATTTATAAAATTTGTTGTCACATGTCTGACTTACCGATTAGGTGAGTCGATAAAAGTTTCTTAGACGATCATTGAAAAAAAGCTTAAATCTTAAGTCTAAGAATCATGTTCTGTGGGATTCATTTTGAATCACAAAGTATGATACAAATTATTCGCTTAACTACTTACTGTAACTATTTTCGTCCCATCTAAATCACTCTTAAATTTAGCCTCATCGAAATATATATATAAGTCCAAAAGTAAAATAAAGTATCCTTCATTTGTGAGCCCCTTTCAGAAAAACAAATATCCCGCTAACTAAGGTGGCGTTTGGTAACCGTTTCTGTTTCCATTTCAGCAGTGGGATAGGAATTTTGTTTTCTTTTTGAGAGTAGAATCGCGTTTGGTAACGATAAATTTTTTTTTTTTTTTGGAAGGGAATTGTGTTTGGTAACGATTTTAACCTAATTTTTTTTTTTTTTTTTGTTTTGGCCTGCCGGCCGGCAGTGGCTCCGGCGCTGGAGATGGCAGTGGCCCTTGGCGCCGGCGATGACCGGACGGCGGTGGCGCCGGCCGACGACGGCCGGAAGTGGCCAGAAAATTTCCGGCCGGACGATGACCGACGATGGTCGCCGGAGATGACTGGCGGCGGCGGCGGACGGTGGTCGGCCCGTAGGTGAACAGTGACCATGTGTTTTGGGAATAGAATGAGAATCATGAGAAATTTTTTTTTTTTTTGTTTCTCATTTCTTAAGAAAAAAGTGGGCGCAATTCTCAAATGGGAATGAAATAGAAACGGAAATAAAAATTATCAAACGCTATTCCCAAAAATCTGGAAATAGAATGGAAATTTCTGGAATGAAAATGGTTACCAAACGGGCCTAAATTGTTAAACCTACAATAGTTGAGATCATTCCATATAAATTTTAGGCTATTAAAGTAAATAAAAATAATTGAGTAAACCAAGAAAATAGATCCATTCTATAAAGTTCTAATAAAAATAGAGAAGAATTATAAAAACATGGTGAATCGGTTGACCAACAAATACATCAGTTGATCAATCCAATCTTATCAACAAAGATATTAGCCACTGGAGAAATCAGTTGATCGAACAACTATAACCAGTCAGCCGATTCAAAATAAATAAAACAAATATAGGCTACTGGTGAAATTAGTCGACTGGATTCACCTAACCCATCGAATGATTGCCTAAAATTAAGACTCCCATCAAAATATTAACGGCATGTTTGGTTGGATGGAATCAAGGGAAAAATGGAATTGCATTTCGTCCTCGATTTTTATTCCATTGTTTGGTTCTCCAATATAATCACTTTTGTGATTCCATTGGAATGAGATTGGATGGAATGAGATTCCATTTGAGATGGGGTGGAATAAGATTCCAACCCAATGGAATCAATATCATAAATTACATGATAACTCTTGTAATTAAACCCTTGAAAATTGAGAATAAAAACAGAAATTAGAGAACATAAATTGAAACTAGAGAACAGAAAGTTGGGAATAGAAATAGAAAATTGAGAATAAAAAATTGAGAATAGAACTAGAAAATTGAGAACAGAAACTGAAAATTGAGAATAGAAACAGAAAATTGAGAACATAAATCGAAAATTGAGAACAAAAATAAAAAATTAGTAAACAGGAAATTGAAAACATAAACTAATTATTGAAAAAAAAATATAAAATTAGAGAACAGAAAATTGAGAACATAAACTGAAAATTGAAAATAAAAATATAAAATTAAAGAACGAAAAATTGAGAACGAAAACTGAAAATTAAGAACAAAAACATAAAATTAGAGAATAGAAACAAAAAATTGAAAACAAAAATATAGAATTAGATAATAGAAAATTGAGAACGAAAATCGAAAATTAAGAATAAAAACAAAAAATTAAGAAAAAAAATAAAAAATTGAGAACATAAACTAAAAATTGAGAACAAAAAATAGAAAATTAGAGAACAAAAAATTAAAAAAGGAAACTGAAAATTGAGAACAAAAACAGAAATTAAATAATAGAAACTGAAAATTGAGAACAAAAATAGAAATTAGAGAACGAAAACTTAAAATTGAGTTGAATAGTGAAATATAATAAAATGTGGAAAGGAATAGAATAGTGAAATATAATAAAATTTTATTATAACCAACTAATAAGAGAATGGAATAATAATTTTATAAGGACAAAATAGAAATTTTACTATATTTCACTATTTCATTATTTCTTTCATTCCATACCAACCAAACAAGAGAATGGAATAGTGATTCCATTCACAATTCTATTCAATTCCTTCTCTCATTCCATTACTTCTTCTATTACATTCCACCCTCATTCCATACCGTCCAACCAAACATGCCGTAAGGGTTTTTCTTCTCAAAGTCCCCTTTTGAGTTGAAACAACTTTTGTGGTCTTACCAAAATCCCTTTCATATGAAAACTCTCAAGTTTAAGTGTTTTGACTCCAAAAGTCTTATGCTGACTTGGCAAGGGAATTTTGTTTTCATTTTTACCCTCACCCTATATTTCATATATATATATAAAAGACTGCAGAAACAATCAGTATGGATGTAGGGAAGAATACTGTCAGTTCAGTAGGAAAATCATATCTATAAGGGAAATCACTTCAAAAATAGCTGCTAGCTATGAGAACAATTTTTGCGCTAGATTTTTGAATTTGAAAATCACATTTTTGCCCTTTATATGTATATAATTGGAGGTTTTGAGTATCACAGCTATATATCAGCTCTTTAACAAAGCAATCAATGTCAGATTTGTAATCAAAATTTATGCGGTAAAATGCAAGGTGATTTTCGACATCGGATTACCCTACGAATTCTTTGACTTCGGATTGCCACTATGAATTCGGAGTGTTGATTTGGCATAAATGTATTCTTTGATTGGCTGAGTAATTTTCGACTTCAGATTGCCCTACGACTTCGGATTCTACTGGTGAGTGCTCGTTTCCTTTCTGTTATTCATTTTTACCTGCTCCGAGTGTTCGGCTTCCATATTTCTTTGTTTCTGTTATTCGTTTCTACCTGTTCCGAGTGTTCGGATTCTACATTTCTTTGTTTCTGTTATTCGTTTCTATTTTTTGTTCCACATTTCATTTGTAGTTTATGCATAGGGTTCTGTTCAGTTTATGCATGAGGTTCTATTCTGTTCGCAGTAGATAAACTAAGTTTCATGTTTCATGTTTATCAACTGAAATCATGAATAAATAATCTGCCACTGTTTCATGTTTGTCAACTGAGGTTCTATTCAGAAGATATCCAATAAGGATGTGTATTTCTCAGTAGATATCTACTTACATTTTGAATTATGCTGCTTGTATACAAATACATTTTTTGAACAGATGTTTTTACTGAATGTAATATTATGTTTTTATTTTATGAATTTGCAATTTTGTTTTTGATAATGTAAGGATTAATCATGGTGTGTAAGTATGGTGAGGAAACGTGTTTGATAAAAAATGATGATGAAAGATATACATATGATGTGTTAGTTGATAAGTTGATTGAGCAATGGAATGTGTTGCAACGTAACTCATTGCGCATATCATATTCAATCGTGGGATAGTCAAACTGTATTTTGAATGATCAAAAAGACTTTTCAGCTTTATTAGAGTTAGTGAAGTTGTTAAATTTGGGATACTTGAACGTTGTTGTGAAAGAGATTGTTGATGAAAGTTGTAGAGGCGGGGGAGAAGATGATGAGAGATGTCACACCCCCCCCACATGATGAAGTGATAGATTTTCTTGGGTCTTATTGTGTCAACTATGCGACAAATCACCGTTCTAAGTCGTGGTCCACCCTTATTAGAGAGGTGGGTCAACAATTTGATGGGGAAACAGATCAATTTCGTAGTGATCTAGTAAAGTATTCAATTGAGGTTGGGTTTTATTTCGATTATTTGAAGAATGACAGTGTTCGAGTTACTGTTGTATACTGTCATAGGGATTTGACTTCCAGTAAGTGGAATGTCCATGCTAGAGTTGACACTGTTACTATGATTTTTGTAATCAAAAAGTTGGATAACGAACATACTTGTGGTGCATCATTTTGGTCATGCAAAAATAAAAGGATGAGTTCCGATGTCATTGCAAATGAGTTGACTGTTGAAATTCGTGGAAATCCACTAAAACATCCTGTTGATGTTGTTTCTGATTTCAAGAACACGTATGGACTAGAAATAACATACAATCATGCATGGCTAGGGGTAGAGAATGCTCGAAATTTATTATATGGTGATTATATGGCATCATACGACTTATTGAGGTGGTATATTAGTGTTTTCCAGTCGACAAACCCAGGCAACCACTTTTCTTTGGAGTATGACCAAGAGTTTAGTCATTTTAAGAGATTTTTTTGTGTCTTTTAATGCGTGCATTGAAGGCTTCAAGTTTTGTCGGCCTATGTTGTTTATGGACGGAACATTCTTCAAGAGTCGGTATAAAGGAACGTTGCTTGCTGCATTTGCGAAGGACGGGAATGAAGGTTATATTACGTTTTATTTTTTGGTTGTAGCTTTTGTTTCTGTTTTTAATGATATTTATTGTGTTTTCAGCTTGAATGTTTTCTGATTTTTACATGTTCTGGTAAATGCTTTGTTTTCTCCAATTGAGTCTTAAATGCTTTGATTTGATCCCAATACATGAGGATCTTCCCAAGTACTATACGCCATTTTGAGTATTTTTCAGTAGATATCACTCAGTTTCAGTAAATATCCACTGAATATGTGTCAGCTTCAGTAGATATCTACTGAACTGTTTCAAACAAGCTGTTTAGGCACCAAATATGTTGTATATGTATCCACATAGAAATGTATTCTGGTAAATACTTTGTTTTCTCCAATTGAGTCTCAAATGCTTTGATTTCATCCCAATACCTAAGGATCTTCCCAAGTAATATACGCTATTTTGAGTATATTTCAGTAGATATCAGTCAATTTCAATAAGTATCCACTGAAATGTTTCAAACAGGCTGTTTTGGCATCAAATATATTGTTTATGTGTATCCACATAGAAATGTATTCTGGTAAATGCTTTGTTTTCTCCAATTGAGTCTCAAATGCTTTGATTTGATCCCAATACATGAGGATCTTCCCAAGTACTATATTCAGTAGCTATCACTCAGTTTCAGTAGATATCCACTGAATATGTGTCAGCTTCAGTAGATATCTACTGAACTGTTTCAAACAGGCTATTTAGGCAGCAAATATGCTGTTTATGTATCCACATAGAAAATGTATTATGCTAAATGCTTTATTTTCTCCAATTGAGTCTCAAATGTTTTGATTTGATCCCAATACATTAGGATCTTCCCAAGTAATATACGCTATTTTCATTTAGTTTCAGTAGATATCCACTGAATATGTGTCTTCTTCAGTAGATATCTACTGAACTGTTTCAAACAAGCTATTTAGGCACCAAATATGCTATTTATGTATCCACATAGAAAATGTATTCTGCTAAATACTTTGTTTAGGCACGAAACAAGTTGTATTCTGATTTTTACATGTTCAGGAATATTTCCATTGGCTTTTTCTATTGTCAATGCGGAGAACGACGACAATTGGATGTGGTTTGCACAACAATTGTCGATTATTGTTTCTAATGAGCGACGCATTACTTTTATTTCCAATTGAGAACCAAGTTTGATTCAAGCTGTACGTACTATCTTCCTGAACTCCTCCCATGCATTTTGTTTACATCATTTGAAGTGTAACCTAAGAGATAAACTAAGTGGGAGAGATAATGTGCTTAAAAAAAAATCTGCTTCATAGACTTGATCAGTGTGCGTTTGCACCAACTGTTGAGAGGTTTGCCATTCATAGAAATAAACTTATTGTTAAAGGCGGGCTAAGGGTTATTTCATTCTTGAATGAGTTACCTCCTGAGAATTGGGCTAATGCCTTTTTTGTTGGACAACGATACGGCGAGATGTATTCAAATCTTCCCGAATCATTTAACGCTTGGATTGCTAAAGCCCGACACCTCCCCATAATGGAATGCATTGATACGATTAGAGTACAACTCATGGACCATATATTGAGTAGAAGACTTCTTTCGAATAAGATGTCTAGTGTCATTTGCCCGTTTTGGGATAAGAAGTTATTAGAATATGTTGAGAGCGGTAGGACGTGGTTGGTGGGTTTATGATCTAAAGGGAAATTTGAAGTGTATTGCCACCCATCAGTCTCAGTGGATATTGTTAATCGTACTTGTTCATGTTTCCAATGGCAATTGAAAGGTTTCCCGTGTGCACATGCTTGCGCCGCCATTCAAAAATCGGGGAGGAATTTGTAAGACTATGATGAAGATTTCTTCAGTGTTGATTTGTATCGTAGTACTTATTTGGAGGGTATTTTTTTTATCCCTACCCTTGGAAGACCAGTTTATGACAGCGCAACAACTATTGTGTTACTACCGCAAACACGCCGACCAGCTGGGCGTCCAAAGAAGAAGCGGATTGCATCAAAATGGGGAAAAAGTAAAGCAAATTCGATGTAGTTGGTGCAAGCAATATGCGAACCACAATCGAAAGACGTGCAAGGCTGCAATTTGAAGAACAGGTTGCACACTGTATATTTTTTCAGATTTTTGCAATGTATATTTTTGCGTTGCTGGATATTTTTGCAAGGCTGCAATGTATATTTTTGCAAGGCTGTATATTTTTTGCAAGGCTGCAATGTATATTTTTGTAAGGCTGTATATTTTTTGTCTAGATATCCAACAACGATGTGTATTTTTTCAGTAGATGTGTGCTGGAATTTTAATATATGTTGTTGTATACATACTATATATGGTGAAGATGTATTTTTTCAATAGATGTCTACTGAAATTTTAATATATGATGTTTTTCATGATATATACGGTCAAGAAATTTTGAAATATACTGTTTTATGTACCAAATCATTCTGTTGAGAAGATATCTATTGAATTATTTCCAACAGGCTGTTAGCCACCAAATATGTTGTATATGTATCCACATAGAAAATGTATTCAGGTAAATGTTTTGTTTTCTCCAATTGAGTCTCAAATGCTTTGATTTGATCTCAATACATTGGGATTTTCTCAAGTACTATATTCAGTAGATATCCACTGAATATGTGTCAGCTTCAGTAGATATCTACTGAATTGTTTCAAACAGGCTGTTTTGGCACCAAATATGTTGTTTATGTGTATCCACATAGAAATGTATTCTGGTAAATGCTATGTTTTCTCCAATTGAGTCTCAAATGCTTTGATTTGATCCCAATACATGAGGATCTTCCCAAGCACTATATTTAATAGATATCACTCAGTTTTAGTAGATATCCACTAAATATGTGTCAGCTTAAGTAGATATCTACTGAACTGTTTCAAACAGGTTGTTTAGGCACCAAATATGTTGTTTATGTATCCACATAGAAAATGTATTATGGTAAATTCTTTGTTTTCTCCAATTGAGTCTCAAATGCTTTGATTTGATCCCAATACATTAGGATCTTCCCAAGTAATATACGTCATTTTCAGTCTTTTTCAGTAGATATCATTCAGTTTCAGTAGATATCCACTGAATATGTGTCTTATTCAGTAGATATCTACTGAATTGTTTCAAACAGGCTGTTTTGGCACCAAATATGTTGTTTATGTGTATCTACATATAAATGTATTATGGTAAATGCTTTGTTTTCTCCAATTGTGTCTCAAATGCTTTGATTTGATCTCAATACATTAGGATCTTCCCAAGTAATATACGCCATTTTCAGTCTTTTTCAGTAGATATCATTTAGTTTCTGTAGATATCCATTGAATGTGTGTCTTCTTCAGTAGATATCTACTTAACTGTTTCAAACAGATTGTTTAGGCACCAAATATGTTGTTTATGTATCCACATAGAAATGTATTTTGGTAAATGCTTTGATTTGATCCCAATACTAGTATTTTTCAGTAGATGTCCACTGAATATGTGCCAGCTTCAGTAGATATCTACTCAAATTCTTCAAACGGGCTGTTCAGGTATCTACTGAAATGTTTACAGGATGTGTAAATATGAGTAGATATCTACTGAAATGCCTACTGAAATGTTTGACATACGTTGTTTATGCACATACAAACACTACCAATGTGAACAATTAATAAGAGCAATATATATACAAGCACACTGATTAACAGCCAATCTAAATAAGAGCAGTATATATACAAACACATTGTTTCTGCACATACAAACACTGCCAATGTGAAATGTTTGATATACGCTGATATCTACTGAATATGTGTCAGCTACATTATATATAAACACACTGATTAACAACCAATCTTAATAACAGTTTCCACATCAAGATGGTATAGGGTCAGCACTGTGTCCTTATCTTTTACTTTTTTTCGTTGACTCAAACTTTTGAGGCGTCCATGATTTGGCCTTATGATTCAAAAATGCATTCACAATTTTTGCTCGATATTTGATCATTGCTTCTTTCACCATTTTCTCATTTTCGAATTGCACAATTGGCACGTCTTAGGTTGTTTGGTCCATTATAAACAAAACCATTGTCCCACAATCCAACATAACATTCAAAGTTCATGCATTTGAGTCTATATATAGATTTTACATTTCATGAAAAAATGTGTAATGACGTTAATACTTACGATCTGAGTATTTGTTGTGGGCTGTCCTGTACGCTTGTTAGATGAGTTTCAGTCTGCGTTATTGCCAACTCTTCACCATCTATGCGGAGATCTTTGATCATATCAAGTACATAATTTCTCTACAAAATAAACAAAATTTTAAATTAAAGTTTTATTATGTAACATTTAAGTTAGGAATGGAAACAAAATATGAGTTTTATTACCATCAACATTGCGTCTTTAAAGTATGGATCTCCGGTGCCGATTCTTGATTGGAGTGAGTTATAGTGTGTCCATTCTGCCTCACTTGTATCAAACACAAGCAGCGTCCAATGATTCGGCCCGTTATCCGTTGTGTTTATGGGAAAGTGAATGTGTCGATAGCCGCCCTGCAATGCTTCAGTGATTTGGGTATTCAATTTTTTTTCAGTTGATAGTGTTGACCTGCCCTTTACCTAATTTTGTAAAAGATAGGGACAATTTATAATTTAGTTAATAGTCATAAAATAATCTAATTAATTCAATAGATATCCACTGAATAAATTGTAGAATTCAGTTAATATCCCTATACTATTTTCAGTTAATGTAGAATTATAGAATTAAATCTGTATAATTTAATTTATTCAGTAGAAATCCACTGAATAAATTGTAGAATTCAGTTGAATTCAGTTCATTTATTCAATAGATATGGGCGTATTGTTTTTTAATGCAGGGCGTATTGTTTTTTAATGCATTAAACAAACATATAAAAGAGACGTATAAATGTACCCAAACATACCCAGTAATAGCTTGTGATGAAATATGAGAGGTCACCGACAACAATTCCCTCATTTTTCAAAAAAAAATTCTAATTTCTCATTCTTGTCCCTTAAGAACTCTGTGTAGCTATCTACGACCTGCAATCAATTTTCATTTTTACTCTACGTTTTTTTTTTTATGTTCATATGTGTGATGATTTTTAATATATTCACTTACAAAGTTGCTTAGTTCTCCACCGTTCAAAAATCAAATGACATCTAGAAGAGATACAGTACTATATTCCCCATTGTATACAATTGCACTGTGTATTAATAAGAGATGGTTAAAATTTCTTTCATGCATTTTTATACAACCAAAATATGTAAAAATATGTTTAAGATGTGTATTTTTTGTTACCTCAGCCCTTCGGTTTTGAATATGATTGTTTTTATTTGCCAATCTTCATCGGATAGTGAAGTTGCTACTTCACTTTGATGCCTCTTTGGTAGTTTAGCAACCTGTGTTGTTTTTTTTTTTTTTTTGTGTGTGTGTGTGTGTGTTGGGGCCTGATATGTGTCCAAATCGACTATTTATTCATGCGTTACTTTATCATTTATGTATTTTTTAATGTTTAAATATTCAAAATTGTCTTCCTTCTTTTTCTGTGCTCGGTCTCTCTATTTCAGCCTTTTAACCATTGAGCTTTGGCCTCGTTTTTTTGTAAATTTTCTCTTCTGTTTTTTCGTTTCTTTAGTTTCTCTGGGCCCCGTCTCTACGTGGATTTCTTCGGCACGCTATTCAGCTTCTTCTCTAGCAACAGGGTCTGGATGAGGACTGTTTTTGGCCTGTTTGAGGTCATTCTTCCTTTGAGCTAAAAGTAGCGTCAAATTCTTGAACTGGTTGTCCATGTCCTCCTTTTTTCGAGCTATTTGTTCTGCCAATTCTTTTATTTTTTCATCACCTTCTTCTTTCGGCTCATGTCTTGTCCTTTTCAACTCAGCCAATTCCAGCTTGAGCTTCACAATTTTCTCTCATTTTGCCTTATTTTTTCCTCTCAGTTTGATATTTGTTTTCTTTAGTTTTGCATTCTCGCTCTCCAAGCTCTCAATTTTGGCTTGTAGTTCCTCAGTTTCTTTTCCTATTTCACCTTCTTCAGCTCTGTTTTTCAATGTTGTCCGATTTTGTGGGGTGAAATAAGGCGTAGTCATCTGTGTCGGACTATCCAGAATGCCGTGACTGAAAGGAGTACCGCGGGGGGGTCGCCATAGTCTCCGGTTCTCCTTCGTCGCCGTCCTCGTCTTGTCCACCTTCCTCTGTCCATGACCTTTCTTCATCATCCTTTTTTTCGATCAAATTTCTCTCATTTTTCAGCATACTTATTTTAAAACATGAGCATGTGTGATCATTTTTGTCTCCGTCCTTTTCATTTTCAGGGTTTTTGGATTAACCTGTCAATATGGCGTTTGTTCAGCAGATATATATGCATGTATGCAGTACATATGTGTATTTTCAAGTGGATATCCAGTAAACATGTATATTTTCACATAGAGTTCCATTACACGTGTATTTTCAGTAGATATCTACTAAACAGCATGTATGCAGTACATTTGTGTATTTTCAAGTGGATATCCAGTAAAGATACAATACATATCATTAAAGATGTGTATTTTTCAGTAGATATACATGTTGTTCAGTAGATATCTACTGAACAACATGTATGCAACACATCCATGTTGTTCAGTAGAGATCTACTGAACAGCATGTATGCAGCACATATGTGTATTTTGAAGTGGATACCTAGTAAAGATGTGTATTTTTCAGTAGATATCCAGTAATTTCAGTAGATATCTACTGAACAATATGTATGCAGCACATCTGTGTATTTTCAAGTGCATATCCAGTAAAGATGCAGTACATATCATTAAAGATGTGTATTTTTCAATAGATATCCATGTTGTTTAGTAGATATCTACTAAACAACATGTATGCAACACATATGTGTATTTTGAAGTGGATATCCAGTAAATATGCAGTACATATCATTAAAGATGTGTATTTTTCAGTAGATATCCACTAATTTCAGTAGATATCTACTGAACAGCATGTATGCAGCATATATTGGTATTTCCAAGTAGATATACATGTTGTTCAGTAGATATCTACTAAACAGCATGTATACAGCACATATGTGTATTTTGAAGTGCATATCCAGTAAAGATGCAATGCATATGTCACAACCCGTCCCGGAACCCGTCATCCCAAGGCTGGCGTGACTACAACATGACATCACTAATGCTCAAACAACCAACTTATGAAAGATAATATGTTCCCACCACATAATAAAAACATTTAAAAGGGGAACACACTCATCCCAAATTTCTCCTAACAAACAGTATTCATCTGTGAACCTTTTACAGGTTTGTCTTGGACAGCTTTTCTCAAACACATCTATGACTCCATTACGCAGCTCTACCTAGTGCCAGTAGGGGACCGACTCCTAGCCGTTGTACCTGCGAGTGTACTGCCTTCTTAGTAAAACATTTTTAAAATATTAATACGTTCCAAATATTTTCCACAATTCAGTATGGATCAAACACAGGTATTTAAGCAATGGAAATAGGCGCTATAGATAAGTTCTAGCCAGATTCATCTTAGTATAAAATCATACCAATCATCATAATAAATAATATCAAATCAATTAATATACGTAACACCACATCTCAAGCACCAATCTCAAACACACACCTCCAACACATACACACTTGCCAGCCCTAGTGATCGTTTTAACCTCACGATCGGGAGTTGCAACGGTACCGTAACATTCATAGGAATGCCTTCCTATGAAATATCCACACCCCTTTTTGGGGAGAAATATAATCCACACCCCTTACAGGGAGAAATATAATCCACACCCCTTACGGGGAGAACAACCATGGCATCGTCAAAAACAAATGCGGCCTCATCAAAACACAACTCAATATATATCATCTACTCCACATTGTTAAATCACCACGCTTACCACATTTCTACAAAATTCACTTTTAAATTCAAAAATCATAATTTGCACTTCCTTTAAAAGAAACATCCGATTTTATCGAAACCATTTTTCCATCCTTTATTTTTATAAAACCAGGTATTTTTAGGAAAATAAATATTTCTTATTCTCTTTTTAAAACCACCGTCTAATTTTACCAAATTTAGCGGAATTCATTTTCGGCTTCTTTTTCGAAATCTATCGAAGTCCAGTTACTAATCCATTTAAATCCTGCTTGATCCACATCATTTATAAATTCATACAGTTTAGGTAATCACATTTTTCATCTCATATTTATATAGAAAATAATTTGGTAAGAAGACAGTACACTCACCTCGATTCCCGTTTTGCACTACTGACATTGTCTGCACTCTATCTGGACGCCAGTGTCTGCGAACCTAATAGTGGCAGAGTCTAAATTAATACCTTATCTAAAATATCCTAATCATGCAATGCCGGCCTTATATTCCGAATTGCTACTATTCTATGTACCACGTAATTAAAATTAATTAATCGTTAAGAAATTGTTAAAATTTTTGGGATTTGTAACGCTAAATAATATTTAATTTAACGAGAATTATTAGTCGATTGAAATTTTACCTGTTTCCGAATCGTTTGAGGACCACGAGAGGGGTTTTGAATTTTCAGTGGGGTGGTTTCCGCAATTTTCCTTTTTTTTTTTTTTTCCTTTTTCTTTCTTCTTTGCGTCTACTGTTTCTGTTTCTTCTTCCTTCTTCCTTCTTCCGACAGTGGCTGCCGCCGACCACTTCATCGTTCCTCCTTTACCGACCGCCGGCGACCACCTGCCGTCCACCCACACCCTCACACACACTCACCGGCCAAACCAACGGTTACCCACATATACCCATGTCCCGTGAACAATATACACACGCACACACGGTGGGATCAACCGGACACACACCCATATACGGCTGGATGAACAGGACACCCACACACAGAACACTCTGCTGAACCGACCAAGCCGAACCTTCTTCTCTCTCGGATTTCTGGTTTCACATGTTTGATACTCTCTCTCTCATCTCTCCGATCGGCGGCCTCTCCGTCGACGAAAACCCCTCCGGCGATCACAACCACACACACATACGTCTTACCACTCTGCCGACGAACTAGACGGACCGACCGAACGCCCACCTCACCAACCGGATGAACTCTCCACCGGCTGAACCTTTCTCTCACCTAACCAACTCCGGCGCCAACTCCGGTGACCTTCCCCACAATGATCACTCCCACCGGATGAGAAGAGCACCCCGGAGACGGCAACGATCACGAAACACACATACTTGTACCTGAACGGCCGACCGAATGCTCCCCGGACGACCGGCGACGATTGCCCACCATCTTCGCCGAACCACCACCCTCTCTTCTGAAATTTGACGACGGCACCCTCACGAAGCTCGCCGTCAACCACCGCATGCCCATGCATGCCCACAACCCTGTAACCGAACACCCTGTCTCGCCAGCGATTACTTTTCAAACCCCAACTCCGGCCGACTCTCGCTCTCTCTCTCTAGATTTTTGAATTTTCAGGTTTTCGTTTTTTTTCTCTCTTGATCATGGGATTCCGTTTTGATCACAACCGGTGCGTGTCACGTCTATCGGCTCTCGATCCTTCTTCCTCTCTTTTTTTCCTTTTTTTTTCCCTGTTTCCCGTTTGATCACCGATAGTGTATATATATATATGTATATATATATATATAATTCTTTTCTCTAATTACATTATCCTCCCCCCATATTTCCTTTACATTATGAATTAAATCTCAAATTTAAATTTTGATCTATATATATATTTTAAATTACGAATTGACCCCTTTAGAATTTTAAATCAAATAATAAATTATCCCATCTATCCCGTTATTTCCAAAATGTTTTGAAATATGACTTAATTCAAGAACCAGGGTCTTACAACCCTTCCCCCCTAAAAGAAATTTCGTCCCGAAATTTTTGTCAAAACAATAGGGATTAAAATTTTGGTCAAACCAATGATATTTCGGGTTTGCACTGCATGGTCATATTAGTCACACCTATTTAGTAATCGTTAATTTACCTTCACACATCGCAACATTTTCTTTTGCAGCAACTCACCCTATATCTAATAACCAGCAAATAGGGTGTACCTAGCACCACCGATCAACTATTGGAAAGGAAAAAAAAAAATCTCATGTTTTTCCATGTTTCCGCTGCGCTATTCTGATAACAATATAGTTCTAATACATTATTTTAATCATAGTAGATTGGGTCTATTTTTTTTTTTCCTAACCAACATGTATCTATTCCATCCAGTCAACCGATTCACAATCATATTCCATCCAGTATTTCAATTAACAAGTTCATAACTAATATCGTGAGCTACCCTATTTATATTAAAAAATTTCAACAGTCTTGTATACGTTTATTTTAGATCACCACAATCTAACTTTAAATCATAAATTTCCTGCAATACGTCAAACGAATCATCTATAGGAATTTCTTTCATGCCTCCATATTTACTCAAGCCCCTGACAAAGCCACGTGTTTCAATTCTACTCCAATTTATCTAATCATGCTTCAAACATATATCCACATATAAATATGAATTGAAGGACATAGATATGTCTCAATTACAAAAATTTGATACATCACAAAAGTCAATAGTTACTGACTGTAAACTATTATACCTTTTATGAAATTTCAGTGACCTCCCACAAGCTGTCTCCGCTTAAAGTTAATAAGGGTTCAATACATCTAATTCCATTTCCCTATCTCAGTTCGGTCGATTTGATTGGAGTCTTGTATTCTTTTCATATAGAGCTTTACACGATGCTACCTTGGTCATCAAAAAGGTATTTATTATTTTAAACACATTCCATTAGCGCCACCTAATCCTCCTTGCTACCCGAAGATCCCCAAAATGCAACTCTTCAATATATCTTTCATTATTTGAATCGTACTTATCGATTGACCGTTTATCCATAAATAAGACGAGGTACCAACTTTCAATTTGGCACCTTAAGGAGTATGGAAATTCATCCAGAACGACAAAATAAATATCCGCTCCTGGTACTACAATTTCTCCAATAGAGAAGTATTACCTAGAATTAGCTACCCGACTTTTTATATTTACAACACGACGATTTTACGACGGTATTTATTACACATAAGCTCACGTTTTAAGATATCACTATTCAATACTGCATTTCAAATTCTTCCGCGGACTGTTCATACAACAGTGGCTTAATTTGTTTTGATAAAATTATCTTCCAATTATAGTACGGTGGTAACACTTACTCATTAATAATTCAATTTATCCAAGAGAAACTATCAATTATCAAACGAATAAGTTACACCGGCATCTTATTCCAACTTCATTCGACACCTATATTAAACCGGTGCCTCATGCAACCGAACAATCCCATCAATGCACATTTAACATACGAATTAAGACTCATATTTCCATTCTGAAATAGGTAAAGGCTACAATGACCCTCATGGGATATTAATGTTCGACCTTAATTTTTGCTAACCTACGAGTCACCTAACACCAAATTCAACGATCTTTCATTCTTCTCTAAACTACCCATAATGCTCCCAGCAATCTCGATACAATTTGTTATCACCAGGGTGCATTGTGTATATTGGACTACGTACTTCTTTAAGGTTTCTTTCGTCAAATAGTATCATTAGGAATACACAGTCTATTTTTAATTATTAAGACTTCATCATTATTTCTAACACAATTGTCAGCTCTACGACCATTCCCTATTTTACCTCTAATATTTCTTAACTGGACCTCTATGCTTCTACAACACATTTGATCAATGTCGATTTCCAAAATCAGAGTGTCAAACAGCGTTGCCATCTGACTAACTGTCCACTATACTCATAAGGTCACTCAACACATAATTTAGTGTGAACAACCCGAATGTACACAACCCCACTTACCAATTTCCGACTTAAAGCATTGGCTCCGACTTCGGTCTTTCCTGAAAATTAATGGAGGGTGCAATTATAGTCTTTAATAAATTTTATTTAATGCCTCTACCTTAGATTTAGTTCCTTTTTGAGTAAGCAACCATTCCCAGTTCTGGTGGTCGGTACATATCCCACAAATCTCATCATACAGGTAAAATCACTAGAACATCTAAACAACTACAATCACTGCCATTTCCAAAAGTTTCGAGCTCTAGGTACACTTTTTGGCCCTTCTCATTAAACCATAGCTTCAGCTTCCTTTGGATTCACGTGAATACCATTTCTCAAGATCACATGTCCCAAATTTACCACTTGATCCTACCAAACTCACGTTTACTGCACTTGGCATACCATTGGTTTTCCCGCATTATCAGCAACACAATCTGGAGATGTTCTACAAGCTCTTCTCTACTCTTGACCGGATCACCGTTTTCACCACGTCACAATCCTTGACCTCCAACTGATAATATCCTACTCAAAATTTAACATCCTGAACTTTCGCAGTTGATTAAAGTAACCATCAATTTTAATTGATGAGTTACCAACACTGTGTTTTCATGGAGAAAAATACCAAGTCTGAGTTAATCATGAGTTAACAGTCTAATTTATTATAACGATCCTGTTTCCCAGGGCCGTCACACGGCTTCTCCTATAGTGACTTCCTACACCTAAAACTAACTCACTCGAATTCCCCATACTCGAACTAAGTGTAATCACTCTTCTTCTTCAAATTACTCCACTCATTTATTTATTTATTTATCATTATTATATATATATATATATATATATATATATATATATATATATATATATATATATATATGTGTGTGTGTGTGTGTGTGTGTGTATTTTACACAACGGTGATCAACTTTAAAGTTCCAAGGTAAAAATTAAAATCTCAATTTCCCACATTTTATCAACACGATTATATTTAGCCAATTTATCAAGTCGAACATTCAATTCCTTAAACTTATGGAACCTATTTTACAACGGCTATAATTATTATTCATGCTTACTAACACCTCGACAATTCCTTTCCCTGGCTACTACAATATCCACTGCCTAAACTGGTTCTGACTGGTGCTTAGCACCTGCATAAAATATTCTGATATCCTTTCTAATCTCCTGAGCCAACTATCACATTGCCTAGAGTAATGATTACATCTTTTTCCAAAATACAAACTTTGATTTATCCCAGATTGGAAAAAAGTAATGATTACATCTTCTTCTTTTTTTCTCTTGATCATGGGATTCCATTTTGATCACAACCGGTGCATGCCACGTCGATCGGCTCTCGATCCTTCTTCCTCCCTTTTTTTCTTTTTTTTTTTTTTCCCTGTTTCCCGTTTGATCACCGACAGTGTATATATATGTATATATATATATATAATTTTTTTCTCTAATTACATTATCCTCCCCCCATATTTCCTTTACATTATGAATTAAATCTCAAATTTAAATTTTGATCTATATATATATTTTAAATTACGAGACCCCTTTAAAATTTTAAATCAAATAATAAATTATCCTATCTATCCCGTTATTTCCAAAATGTTTTGAAATATGACTTAATTCAAGAACCAGGGTCTTACAGCATATCATTAAAGATATGTATTTTTCAGTAGATATCAATGTTGTTCAGTAGATATCTACTGAACAACATGTATACAGTACATCTTTAAGTTGATATCTACTGAAAATGTATACAACATGTATGCAGTAGATCTTTAGTATTTTGAAGTAGATATCCACTATCAACTAAACAGATTTGTAATTTCAAGTAGATATACATTACATCGTGTATTTTTCAGATGATATCTAGTAAACAGATTTGCAATTTCATGTAGATATCTACTAGATTTATAATGTATGCATTACATACAATGCTTGAGAGGAACAAAAAATTAATAGAAAAACCTATAAAACAGTATATATCCACTAACCCTGATATCTGGGGCATTATGTTCCTCATTCAGTGCATTTTTCAGTGTGTCCATTGTCAATTTTGAGAGATCCCACTTGACAAACTGTGGGGATGCTGCCTCATTATCTTCCTTGATGACATTGACATGCTCGCAAAACCAATACTAGACAAAATGAACAGTTTATTAGTAATTATTCAATTATTAATAGCTTCAAATAAGTTTGGACGGGTCGTACCAGTAATGCAAGAACAAACCCCTTCACCTTCCCAGGCTGACGGGAGTTTTGCTGAATTGATGTGATCAACAGGCTATGAATTGCATGATACCAAGCATAGGTGTTCATTTGCTCAATATTTTCGACATACTTGTAAAGCCCAAATGCCACAAACACTCCACTGTTGGGCAATAAACACGTGCCTAGCAGATACAAGCATAACAAACTGACAACATGGCGAATGTCTTCATCGTTCTCACTGTCCAGTAACCCTATGATTGCATTTTTTATGTCAGTTGTCGACAATTGCTTCCGATCTTTGCAAATACTAGCCAAATATTGACTTTCTAGCTTGTCGTATGAGTAGCTGATGGCCTTATCACGACATTTCACCCCAAATATGAGTCTCACATCTGAAATAGCAAAACTCACACCAACATCTCTAATTTTGAAAGCGTTTTTTTCTTCTTTCCAAGTCTTGAGTATTTGGACGATGTTGTCGTCCAATTTCTTTATCATCTCCAAAGTCACTCTCTTGGTCAAAATAGAATAAAAAATTGGCCAGAATGGCATAAGTTGCAGCAAGCGTCTATGCGTTCCAGTCAGCGCAATGGTGTTCAGCAGCTCGTACAAAAGCTTCAACGAAGATCTATATTGTAGGTAAAACTTACCAATTCTTCGGCTTGGTTCAGTTTTAGCATTCCTTTCATTTTGTTTTTTGATTCCGGTTCTTCTTATCGGGGCATCATGAAAGTCTCTATCAGAACCAACTGTTCACATGCAAAAAAATAGATTTAAAACAACATGTATGTACTAAAACTTTTAAATTGCGATACACATGCATATTTTTAAGTAGATATCTATTGAACATTTAAGTTGATATCTACTGAAAATATATACAACATGTATGCAGTACATCTTTAGTATTTTCAAGCACATATCCACTGGTGTTTAGTATATATCACTAAATATGTATATTTTCAAGTAGGTTTCCATTACATATGTGTATTATCAGTTGATATGTACTAAAATAGCATGTACTGAACATTTAAGTTGATATCTACTGAACATTTGAGTTGATATCTACTGAAAATGTATACAACATGTATGCAATACTTCTTTAGTATTTTCAAGTAGATATGCGCTGGTGTTTAGTAGATATCACTAAAGATGTATATTTTCAAGTAGGTTTCCATTACACATGTTTATTTTCAGTTCATATGTACTAAAACAGCATTTATGCAGTACACATGCATATTTTTAAGTAGATATCTATTGAACATTGAAGTTGATATCTACTGAACATTTTTAGTAGATATCCACTAAACATTTCAGTTATATGCAGTACATCTTTAAGTTGATATCTATTGAAAATGTATACAACATGAATGCAATATATCTTTACTATTTTCAAGACAGGCTGATGAAACATATACTGAAAAAACACATGTTGATAGGTTAACATTCAGATGATATCAACTGAATATACAGTTTTTCTCAGAGGATATCCACTTAATATTGCATGACACAGTTTCACAAATCAACGGAGATTGACTAAACCTTTTTTCTAAACTAATTCAACAATTCATGAGTTTTGATATCCCACACATTCTCCCTATGAGACGTAATCATTGGGATGATAGTAGATGATATCCAATCCAGAGTATATTTAGATGATATCCACTTACATTTGCACGATATTAACAGTATATGGAGATGATATTCACTTAATTTTTTTGAATATAACGACTAATATATGTCTTGCTCACCTTCTTGCTCAACCTCTTCTTTGTAGTCTTTGTCTTGTTCCTTCTCCTTCTCTCTCTCCGCTGAATGTTGTGGTTCCATTGCCCTCTTTGATGATATTTTGTATTGTTTGGAACCTGACATTTCAATATGGTTCTTTTTCTTCTCTGAAGACCGCGTGACCACCATTCTTCTTCTTATGGTTTTCGGCATGACGACGTTTCAATGTCTAAGGGTTTTGTAGTTCGTTCTGTTTGTAGGCACCGATCGCTTCCAATTTTACGGTGAGAATCGGTGGAAATCGATGACAATCGATGAAAATCGTCCGTTGGATATTTAGGATTTACTGGAGTTCGGTTGCGTGAAAATGGAGGAAATTGGGATTGATCATGACGATAGTGTTGTAGGGATTGATGATGACGAGGGCGGGAAGGTCGTGCAGGCGTGCGCAGGGGTCACGTCGTGCTCCAGCAGTCGCGTTTGGTGACGTTGTGCGGCGGGTGTAGGGAATGGCATTCTTTTGTAAATTACAAATCTTTTGAGGGGCAAAATCGGCAATCCCATTTTCATGGGGGTTTTGGGCTGATTAAAAAATTCATGGTCCTTGAAAAGGGGATTTTTGGGCATTTAGGACTGCCGGAATTTTTTCCGAAATATTAATAAGACATCAACGACTTATTTGTGATTCCTTTCATATTCCCACACCAATTTTCACCAGCCCAAAGGCAACAAACCGTCAAAACTTCCTACATAAATCGAATCAAGGGTTCTTAATGCCTTTTAAGGTGTCAAAACAAAAATCTGTCTAGCCCTAGGATCGTGCAGAGTTATCTGTATTTTCTCCAGATCTGGAACTCTATCTAAACAATACAAGTAAGTTGAACCCAACCTAGTTGCATTTGTAGCCTTCTAAGATAGGTTCTTAGTTCCGTCCATTCTCTATTAGATCAACCATGAGCAAATTACTCTTCGTTAACTTGGTATCCTCTCTTTGAAATCATGACTCTAAAATTGACTGTAAAGAAATTGGTTGATGATAAACGAAAAAATAGCTAAATTCAATCCCAAAAAAGTGCCTGACGGATCAACCCCCTTCGATCCATCCTTATTCTTTATCTGGGGAAGATCAAATGAAATACCTTTATGATCTCTCGAGGCAAAGTGTCCTCCCTATTCTACCCGTCAACTTTACTTCGTTAAATGCATAGGGCATCGGCATTCTTACTCCCATACAAAACCTTGAATGGGAAACTGTCACAATTCGAGACACCCAATATATGGAGTACGTCAAAATGTTCTACGCTGATCTACACAGAATCAACACCAGTTTCATTTCCCACAACAAAACTCAATGTGGCTCTGTCACCACTCTAACTATGATCATAATGTGAATCTCAGTGTTCTCTATAAGAAAAAGCTTCATGCACTTAGCAGTCTTTCCATCGAACACCGACTCCTAGCAATCGTAAGTCACACCTGGTTCCCAGAGGATGAAGTCATGCTACCCTTACTTAGTTCGATGCATACCTACTCCACTGCTTCATGAATAACATAAAAGTAGATCTCCCATCTCTAATCTTCGACGCTATGGGACACCAATTAGGATACCCCGGAGGAATCTTCCTATCCAAGAATACTTTCACCCCTATGTTTTTCTTCTTAAAAGTACCCATATCTCTAGAAAATATGGCCACGGTTGTCACTTCCCTTGACGAAATCGCATTATGTTCTATTTGTCTCATGCGATATAATTTGATCAACGACAAGAGGATCAAGAAAGGCAAAAATGGAGAAGTATCGTCTTCTCAATCTAGGAAGTAAAATGAGAAAGTGGTTGAAGGTGATAAAGAATAAGAAGAAGGAGAGGAAGAATATACAATAACAACGATGAAGAAGATCTCCTCACGTATATGACATGAAGATTTAATAAAATGGACTCAAGGATGCTTGGGATGGATGGACGTGTTGGTGGCGTCGAGGGACGGATGGATGTCTTTACTCAAGATTTTCAGGAGTTGGGGACTCAATTTTTCTCTTATGGGCAGCAAATGGATGAAAAATTTGACAATATGCATGCATCCATGGGAGAACTGTCAAGCTATCTACACTCATACCTATCGTTCAACCAGCCACCAAATGAATAGACTTTTGATGCTTTGTAATATTGTAGTCTTATTTAAACTTGGTCTGTAATGTCTATTGTGTCCCTTGAGGAACACTCATCTTTTGATGATCTTATTGGTTATTGGTTCAGTGTTTAATCTTATCTCAGTTGGATTTCATCTATGACCTAATTATGCATAGTTTTATGCTTATTGGTCACTATTGTCATGTTTATCCTGCTAGAATGTTGGGTCTCAATATATGTGCCTTGTTCTGTGATTACTCATATTAGCCTATAAAAATCATGTTATATCTTTGCTAAAATGAGTATCTTGATTCTTTACATAAATCATTCATTTACTTTTTGACATGACAAAGGAAGAGAGATTAATGATGTAATGTGTTACTGTTCTTATATATGTTATACCCATCTTGTCAACTTTAAGTATTTGTCCTTACCATGTTTACATATACTTGTCATACTTAAGTGGTTGCTATGCTCATAATTGTTTCCATCTTCCTTATATGCATTATATTTTCCATTCTTAAAACTAAATATCAAAACATATTGTTCCAATAGTAAGGGGAGCATAGGTGCTAATATAATTGAGAAAACCATCAAATATATTGTCATTATTAAAAAAGGAAAGATTGTTGACCCTAAGGGTTTAAATCCCTAAATGAGATTTTGATGATAACAATGCATTTGAGGGTTTGGTATTTAACATGTGTGTTGAGTGTATAAATAATACAGGAAAAGTTGAAATGAAAACACAACACCATGATTAGGATTGAATAAATGATATGAAGGAAGGAAGAAAGACGAGAAAGATCAAGAAAAAATGATCCAAGATGGAGACTCAAGTCGAAGACAATCGTGATAAAATCAAGAGGATTGGGAGGGTTTAAAAGAACAGATTGTATATGGAACATAAGGTAAATCCTTCTTTTATAACTTTATTACGCAATTGACTTATCTAGAATAAGCATACATGCACTTACATATACTGTATGATATGTTTATTATGATATAAATGAACTTGGGTTGTTTAGGAAATAAGCTTAAAAGTCAAAAGTTGCAGAGTTCAGTTGATTGAACCCCACACTTGGACAACCGATTAGAATATTAGTTTAAAATCAAATAAATCAACACAATTTGGTCAACCGATAAAACACGTTCGGTCCACCAATTTTGGCATAGAAGTCTTAAAAGAAACAGGTAAAGAAATCAATCAATTGATCTAGGAAAGTGATCGACTAATTTGAGCAGTAAGTTCAAAATTCTTGTTTGGTTAACCAATCAATCGACCAATTTGGGTTGTATGTAAATTAATATGACTGATTATGAATATTGGTCGACCAAATCATAAACCGGTCAACCAATTGTCGAGCACCTATTGTATATCCTTAGCCATAATTAAAATTCGAGCTTGAAAGGAGCATGAAATTGATTCAAATTTGTTTCTAATATTAATTAAACGTTTTGTCCATAATTTGAATAAATAATTTCGAATTAAGAGACAAGATCAAAGAGAAAATTGAATATTTTAAAGTTTACCATTTTTAGCCTTTTTGGTATCTACTTGGCTCTCAATCAATTCTTGCTCAATTTCATCAAATTGGAATGTTGTAATGACTGTATATTTATTATATCTTAGTACTTCATTGAGTGATATAGTGCTGCAAAAATACTACTTTTTGAAAAAGATAGAGTGATTAAGGTAGACAATTTGAGTGAGCTTATGATAGAAGAACACATCCATCAAATTGAACTATCTTGAAAAAATTCAAAGTAGAATCAACTCAATTTTGAATCGGTCAGCAACTTTCAAATCCTAAATACTAATTGTGAGTTCATTATATACTTGTGTGTATCCTTATTGGTTTTACTTATATATTGTGTGAAATACTTGTGCATATATCTAGAATTTGCTTATCTTGATCACATCTTTATTTCTAGATTATTGGTATATATTTGATTGCGTGATAAACGATTATAGATTTCATATTGAGCTTTAAAGAGTAAATTTACATTTGAAATCAATAATTTTTTAAAACAAAAGAGTTTTTATTAAAGAGTTAAAAAAATGTTTTAAAAAAAAAAATCACAAAAATTGATAAAATTGGTATATTGGATACGGGAAGAACTCACGCCACTAGAAAAATTACATTACTTTATGAGATCTTTAATTTCTTTTATACCATTCTAACAAGAGGTAAGCTAATTGGACGTTTTCACTAAATCTTCAAAGAGTAATTTATCATCTTGAAAATCGTCTAAGCTTGACTTGGTAAAGGATGCAATATTGTATATTGAGCTTAATTATTTAAATTCATTCTTTGTGTTACGTGTACTTAATTGATCATATGTTGAATATGGTTATTGTCTACTTCTACTTACGTAACATATTTTGATTGTACACACTTATATAAGCATCTAGTGAATAAATATAGGTTGTATTGGTTTATAGGTGATTGATAGAAGTTTCGAGTGTTGTCTCGTTAATCTAACAACACAAAAGTGAACCTATGATGGTGTGACTTGTAGCATAAAGTAGGGTATTGGTTTAAGTGAGAGAATTGTGAGAGTGTGAATAGGTTGTATTAGTTTGTTCTTCATTAGGAAAAAAGACTAGGGATCATTGGATTAAAAAACTCCAAAGGAGCCAGGGGGAGTAGAAATAGGCAAGGAGGTACCTTGGCCAAATTACTATAAATCACTGAGTAAAATTGTCTCTATCACTATCTATGTTTGCATGTTTGTGCATACTTGATTAATTGTTTATTCTGCTGCGCTATTTTCATACTTGTATTTAATTGGTTAAATTCTTCGAAGTGTGTGACTAATAAAAAAAAAATTAAGAAGTCAAAAACAGTTAGGAAGTATGGTTGTTGACAATATAATCATAACTCGAGAGGTTATCCGTAGTCTTAGGAAAAACATAAATAAAGAATGAGGAATGATTATCAAAATTGATTAGGAAAAAGTTTATGATGAAATTAGTTGGGAATTTTTGGAGGATACTTTGCTCTCTCTTAATTTACAAATGAAAGGATTTCTTTGGTCATGAGTTGTGTAAAAAATGCCACTATGTATCTCATCTGAAATGGAGAATCCCTAGAGGAGTTTGAGCCCTGTAGGGAGCCCAGACAAGGTGAACCTTTGTCACATTATCTCTTTGTGCTATGTATGTAACGCCTATCTTATCTCATTGTAGAAAGCATTAAAAGTTGCAATTGGAAGGGGCGTTAAAATGGTCAATAGCGGATCAATTATCGCCAACCTTTTCTTCGCAAATGACTTGATTCTCTTTTCTAAACCTGGAGATAATCATTGCAAGACTACCCTAAACGTTCTTAACAGTTTCTCCTTGTGCTTTGGTCAAAACATAAACCTCAATAAATACAAATTGTTTGAATTACACGTGAGTATAACTAAGGTAATGGAAAATTTTGTAAAAAAATGACAAGTTGGAAAACGAAGACATCATCCGTAGCAGGTAGATCTATGCTCACAAAATTAGTCATCTCGTCTATACCTAGCTATTCCATGCAAGTCACTACTCTCTCAATGAACTTCAGTGATGATATTGATAAAATGAATAGAAAGTTCTAATGGGGGAAACAAATTCTCAAAGATGGCCCCACCTCATAAATAGGAAAACAGTTGTCAAACCCAAAGAATTGGGGGGCCGACAATCAAGGAATCCAAAAGAAATAACTTTGTCTACTTAGCTAAACTTGGATGGAACATAGTTACAAATAATAAAGCCCTATTGGAAGAGGTTTCTCGTAACAAACATATACTTGAAAATAGTTCTAGTTCTTGGGGAAAAAAAAAAAGAAGTAAAGGCCCACATATATGGAGAGGTGCCTACAAATCAAAAGACATTCCCTCCAAAAAAAATTAAGTGGAAAGTTAGAAATGGCGCCTCCATCAACCTCTAGATCGACTGGTGGTGTGGAGAAGGACTCATTAGGGATGTAAACATACAAGGAACCAAAAAAAAAAGTGCAACACCTATGACATGAAGGTGTTTGACATAATTTATGATACCAGTAATTGGTTTTTACTACCAATCCTAAATATTATTTCCGATGAGCAAAAGAAAATCATTCTTGAGATGCAACCTCTTATTACCAATCGGAAGGATGTTCCAATCTGAAAACCTGAGGCATTAAGGAAAATTTTCGATGAAATTCGCTTATGACTTAATAGGAAATTATGAGAATTCAGACATAATCTCTTAGTGGAATTTGATATAGAAGCTAAAAATTCCTCGGAGCATCAAATTCTTCTTATGGATTGATTTTCATAAGAGGTTGATGACAAATCAATTTAGGAGAAAAGGTCAAATAAAGTCTCAACTTTGTGCCAAAGGTACAATGAATCAAATGAAAACATCGGCCATGTTTTGAGGACTTGCCCCAACGAAATGCATATTTGGGCCTTGCTCATGGACCATGATATTATACAGCAACATAGGAACCAGTGGATCCTTGACTAGATTCAGAAGAGAGAAGTGAGAAATCTCAACCCCTCAAGTTTTTATGCCTACATAGCCATTATCTGAGAGGTATGGAACGATTATAATAAGGAAGTGATTAAAGGCACTACCCAAAATCCCTTGCTTATTAATTCCGAAATTTCTCAACACAAAAGAGAACTTATTTTCTATGAAAAATTATCTAATTGGTCTTTTTCTCGAACATGTTTCAACCAACTCAACACGAATGGAAGCTCAAAAGGAAACCTAGGAAGGGAAGGAATTGGAGGCTTGCTTATAGACCTCCTGGGAGCATAGATAGTTGGCTATTATGGAAAAATATCATCGTGCATAGGACTTGAAGCAGAATTTAGGAGCATACACACTAGAGTTCACGTTGTGTCAGGAAGAGACTATCCTAGAGTTGTAGTGGAGACGGACTAAGCAAAAGTTGTAGTACTCATCCTAGAGGACTGCCCAAAACCGCATCGGTTCAAACCATAGGTGAAAGATTGTGAAAGGTTCTTGGAGATTAACAATTATATTCTTCAATTCACTCTGAGAGACAACAAATATGCGGATTTCCTAGCGAAGAAATGAGAATAAGGTGGAGTGAATCTGAAGATAATAGACACCCCCCCCCCCCCCTTGAAGATATGACTAACATTTTGTTTCTGTTCTGAATAATTCTGGTAACATAATCGCGTTTGGTAACAATAATTGTTCGTAATATCTTCTCATAATTTCAAATAAAAAAATAAACATGTTTGACTACAACATTAATTTTTTCTTTTTTAATTCGTATAAAAAATCACTGAAATTGTAATCGGAGACATATTTGATCTCCACCAAAATCAACTTGGCTCCTTTATAATCATTGAGTTGTAAACCTACCAATTATATATATATATATATATATATATATATATATATTTGTTTTTTAATGCTTTTTTTCTTTTTTCTTTTTTCTTTTTCTTCACCAATTGAAAATCAAAATCAAACTATCCACCAGTCTGGAGATCGATTTGGTCTGGAGGATTGATTGCAATCAGAAGCCAAAAGGGAAAATCAATTGAGAGAAAATTGGGTAGTCGGACCACATAGAAATTGACCAATAATTTGAGAATCAAAAATAAAATTGCCCTTATCTAAATCCAAACACAAACACAACAAAGAAAATACAATGTCCTCTCACTTCCCTTCCCTCTACTTTCTTTCCCTCCTGTTGTTCCCCTCCCAAGGGTAGGTTCTTACACGTTACTCACTCGTCCTCCACTGGAAACACCACTGCCTATCCGACTTGCATGTGTTAAGCATGCCGCCAGCGTTCATCTTGAGCCAGGATCGAACTCTCCATAAAATATATAGTTGCATTCTTTATAGCTTCCTTGTTCGTAGACAAAGCGGATTTGGAATTGTCTTTCATTCCTTCATTCCAAGACATAACTTGTATCCATGCGCTTCATATTCGCCCACAGTTTGCTCCTAGAAATATAGCCACCCTTACCCCCTCACGTCAAGCCCACAAGCCTCCCCTCTCATTCAATCACAACGGGGGGCAAATCCAAATTAAAAAACTCACATTGGATTTAGGGTGTAAACAAAGAAATGTGCCAAATTTGCTAATACATTTAAAAGGTCAAGGTACAATATCGTCAAAATAATACAAAGTCAATTGCCTCAAAGAGCCTTATGAACTCGGAGGTAACATTAAAAAGAGACAATCAATCACCATGAATCCCCCATTTCTGAAGCTTTACACAACTAGAAACTCCGCATAGAGTATAACAATGGCTGGAGAATTCCTAAGGCGGCGTTTGTTTACAAGAACAGAACAGAAACGGGGTTTTTTCCTCGTATTTCTGTTTATGTTCTAAACTTCATTTAAAGTACAGAAAAGAATAGTAGCCAAACGCAACCTAAATGCTGGCATTCTACAATACATACAACTACGACAATACGAAAACTTATATCATACAACTACGAAATCAAATAACCCTAAAAACGAGAGGGAAGAAATATAAAGAAAAAGAAAAGAAAAAAGTTTACATTACGTTTTGATCTTGAACTTCCTCTGAGCTTTCAAGTCCACCACAATCACGGTGATGTTGTCCTTGCTCCCCTTTTGGAGGGCCCGATTCGAGAGGCTCTCAGCAGCAGCCTGAGTCGCCGGATCGATCCCTTCGCCCCGTTCTAAAGGGAGGGTATAACCATACTTTTTGTGCCACAAAAGTATCTTTTTTCGAGCCATTTCACAAACCTCCTCGTTCGTCATTACATCCCACAAACCGTCGCTTGCAAGAATGAGACATTCATCGTCTTTGGTACGAGGAATAAAGGTTACCTCAGGATCGGGAATGATCCAAGGTTTCAAGTATCTATCACCTGCACTCAACCAAAAAAAATATTGGGGTCTCTCCAAACAATTTCATAAACAACTTTATGAAATCAAACTTGCCATTGGATCCAAAACATGAAAGAGCAAGAAATTCGTCTTAGACACCGTGTGGTAACAATTTTTAGAAGTATTATTTATAATCAAAAAAATTAATTGAACAGAAAAAATATTTTCAGACATCGTTTGGTAATGCTTTTTTCAAGTAATTTTCAAAATCACAACAGTTAATTTGACACAAAAAAAAAATATTTTTAGCTAAAAGCAAAAGACGAAAAAAAATCAAGTGTGTTTTTGGTAGCGTACAGATAATAACTTAGTTTTATTAAATATAAATGATCTCTTGACCTCCAAAAAAACAAAATAGATGAGTGAAAAATGCAGATCAAGAGGTCCTAGCATATCGATCTCTTATCGCATAAAAATCGGAAAAACAAAAATTAAATAATTTATATTTTTCCAAAAAAGGTAATTAAATCATGTTTTTACTTTTTATTTTTAAAAGTAATACTTTAAGTGCAAAATAAAGACTATTTTTTAAAAATATGTATTTTTTTCTTAAAAGCAAAAAAAGTTAGCAAACATAGCCTATAGACACAATATATCAGTGTTATCCAAATAAACAATCTCTTAATCCAGAAGAATTTCATACTAGGTTGAGAAAAATTTGGGTAGAAATGTGCTAGTTCATCAATCTTCTAAATATAAACATTAAATAATAGAAAAAGAATTTTTTTTTTTTTTTGTTGAAAAAAAAAAGTACTTTAATTTTCTTGATTTTTAAAAGTACTTTTTTTAAGGCGCAACACAAATGTTACTTTTACTTTATAAATAGTTCGCTGTTTAAAAGAAAAAGTACTTCGAAAACATTATCAAACCGTAGGTTAGTACATAACAACTATGATATCCAACCGCTTTTTTAGCTGGTATGAAACCTATTTTAAGTTAACTGGTACAAACGGTTCGGATGAGCTTTTGATCACATTTTGAAGTGGGTAAATATGGATCACCATTTCAAAACCATCCTATTTTAGACGTGAAACAATTTTGGTAAATTAATCTTAATCGTGCAAATAATTTATTCCCTCGTGTTAATTTACTCTAAAAACATCGCTCCGAGCAACTTTGACTGATTTTTATGTATGCAAATCATTACATTTCTTGAAGATCCTAAAATAGAATCAGAAAATAGAAGATGTTAGGAAACACGTACCAATAGACCTCGACATTGCAAGAACACCAAAAACACGATGACCATTCCACTGTATAACCTTGCCACCAGCCGCTTCAATCCTTTCATATTCATCCTCTCGATTCGGCTAAAACCAATCAAAACAATAAATAATAAATTAAAAAAAAGGAACTCACTTAATGAGTTGAAATATGTGCAAAACTGCAACCAGAACAAAATTCTGGGAGTAGAACAGAATAAGATTTTTTTCTGTTCCCACGTTCATGTTTCTGTTGCCAATATTTAGGGAACAAAAACAGAAATATGTGAACAGAAACACCAAACAAACGGGAGCTTACTTTGTGATCCACCGACAATGCCATTGGTTCCTTCCCACGACATAGAACTGCCCTCGAATCCCCACAATTCGCAACAATGATATGAGAAGAACAAATCAAGGCAACCACGGCAGTAGATCCTACGGTTTCTGGAGCGACAGGTTCGTTTTTAGCTAAAGCTTTTCCCCCAACCTCAGCATCAACCTTGAGAAAACAGTTGATGAATGCCTTCTTCCACTGCTCCTGGCAACTCTCCTTCTTTACTCCATCACCCGTCCTGCCAATAAGAATTTCCAACTCCTCCTCTAAAGCCCTATGGAGACGCTCACGACAATAATTTGCAACCTAAAGTTGAAGAACGCGTTTCACTTTTACTTCCAATTTTTTTTGACATGCTTTCAATAAAGAACGCGTTTTAAGGAATAAAAAATGCTAAAAAAAAAACAATTTAAACAAGTTTTTCACAATTTTCAAAAACAGTTTTCAAGTTCTAAACCAAAGAGGCTCTAACTAATGAACAAAAACGAAAGAGCTAACCTGAGAGCCTCCGTGGCCATCATAAACCCCAAAGAAATGTGCCGTCAAGTGGCTTAAACACTTGCTCATCCCATCAAAAGCCCGATCACCAACCAGCATCTGAGTAGGTATTTTCAAGAACCTAGGCACAGTCGCAAGTGCATCTTCCATTTCCGGTCTCCTTCCACAAATAGAAGTGAATCCCCAGAGCGGCACACAATCCACCTCAAAAACACTCCTCACCACACTACCACTCGACCCATTCCCGTTCTCCACAGCAAGAATTGATTTCGAGATCAACCCATTTTCTATATCTTCCTCCTCTCCAACGGGTTCCGAAGCTTTAGCAATAATCTCAACATCTAACGAACCCAAATCGAAATTCAAGAAATCATCACCGCACAAACTACTCGAATCACTCACTACAGAGAGCGAGCAAGAACTATCGAACACTTGATCGCCCTCCACCGATAAAGAATCCTCCTCCTCAATAACTATGCAATTGTTTTCGTTTTCAGTAATCATATCCACCGATGAAGCCCCAAAGTTCATTTTTTCCTCTCCATATTCATCAGAAAACGAGGTAGTTGTAGTCGTTGTTGCCTTTGTTGTAATAAACTCTAGCCCGGCAATATCCATAACAGTTGGGCTCTCACAGATGGAATTGCCTAATCTAAATGGCACTACAACCGCCAAAGACACCTCCTCCATTCAAAATCACTATCCGAGGGATAGTAGAAGTAGTAGTAGTGATAGTAAACGTTACCGTCCACCGCCACACAACCTGTCATTGTTTTGACTTATATCATCACCCCTTTCTTCTTCTACTTATTCAAGAATAATCTCCAAAAAAAAAAAAAGAAAGCCAATCCTAAGAAAGTCACAAAATGGAGCTCAGGGAATTTGAAATGTGAGTCAGAGATCTGGAGGACAGAAATGGTTACCAACTTCCATGTCAGAGATGTCTAGACCTTGCCTGGCTTCTTTTCTGGATTTTTCAGAAAGACAAACAGCCAAACAGATTCTTAAATCCACAAAATTGCCTACCCCAGAAAAAACCCAAATCAAATTCCAACCATTTTTTTCCTTAAATCCAAGAAAGGGGGCTAAAAGTGGGAAAGGGGTTCATAAGAAAGAGAATACAAAGTCACAAGAATCACAAGAAACCCTAAAAAGACGGTACCCTTTTGTACATAAAACTTGAAGTTTCCCTGGATCTGAGGCAAACAATATCAGCCTCTTGAAATTTTCCTCTTTCTCTCTCTCAAAATAATGATTTAAATAAAAATAAATAAAAAAACAAAATGGAAAAATGAGAGATGGGTAAAGAGTAACTACCTAATCTTGACACTGTAGCGTCTTCTTCTTCCCTTTCACTCTCATCCCAAGACTTTCAGTTAACATCTGATGAAGACATGGAAAAAGCATCAAATATTCAAGAAACCCACAAACAATAATGTGATGATTATTCACTACAACATTAATTTCCTCAAAAAAATAAAAAATAAATAAAAATGCTTTCTTTTTTATTGGCCTCAGACCCTTGTGAGAGCAAGAAAGGGTAAAAGGAAAAATAATTAGAGAAATTGAGAGTGATAGTGAGAGAGAAAGGGAGGGAGAGAGAGTGGACAGATGTCAAATCCAGAAGAGGATATTAAAGCATCTCCACCCATTCTTCCCATGCTCCTTCACTTTCCATCCTCCCAATCCAATAATAAAAGCACCCATGTCCCATTCAGCATCCAAAAGAAAATGCTTTGTTTAAAGGATCTTAATCAAAATTAAGAGAGTTGACAATGAGATTTTGATGGTTTTAATTGTATTTGTTATACACGGATTATAGACAGGTTAGAAGGCACTTAAAGGGTTAATTACACTTTATCTCCCGTGGTTGACCATTTTGGACTTTGTCTCTCTTGTATTTGCATCACCATGTTGTCCCTTATGATTAAGTCTTTGTTACACTTTACTTTTCTTGTCAGCACTCTATCTCCTGTGTTATGTCAACATCAAATGGTAATGTATAATAAAGCATAACTATAAAGAACAAAGTGATAATAAAAATACTATAAAAAAATAAAATACGAAACAACCAACTATAAGGAGATAAAATGTAATTAACCCGAACATAAATGGGGTACTGCGTGTATGATTGAAGACCAAAACATGAAGAACCTGGCCTGTGGTGTCCTGTCTTGTATCGGGTGGCCCACATTCATCAAACAAATAGTTTGGACAAGATCCGATATGTTGAAGGGAAAATTGCATTTGGTCACTTTAATTCAAGGGGCCCAGTGTTTCCTAGTTTATACATTTGATCTATTAACTTATAATTTAATTTCGGTATGATCCAATTAAAAAATTTGTTAGGAAAATTAGACTAATTGTCATTTGTGCCGCAGCATTTTCATCTTTTAAAGAACATGTTAAAACTTGTTCTCTCTTTTTTTACTTTTCATTTTCCGCGTCATTATTCCATTTCACCAGCTAAATATCTAATTTTAAAAAAGAGCAAGACAAATTTTTCAAAATAAATTTAATTTTTGAAGACTTCTCAATTTTTTTATTTCGTTTTGTAGTTTATTCTACCATTTTTATATTTTTTACTTTTTATTTATTTTTTTACATTTTTTTTTATACTTTTATCTATTTATTTTTTAAGTTTTATTTTTTGCTAACCTGTTTTTTAATTTGTTTTTTTTTTTTAACTGTTTTTCCCTTTTTACCTTTTTTTCCTTCTATATTTTTTTTTTTTTTTTTTTATCTTTTCTTCATTTTTCTATTTTTCATGTTTTTGTATATAATGGTTTAAAAATTTTACAAAACAAAATAACTGTTTTTTTAATTTTTCCAACCAGTGATCAAACCAATGTTGTCTTCCTCCCACAATTGCAAGTATATTCATTGTCCATTATTTGCATTCTCTTCCCAACAAAAATTGCAAGTTCAATGTACAAATAAGGCCGTATAGCTGGTGAAACAAAAGAATGGCTTGGAAAATGAAAAACAAAAAAAAGGGGACAAGTTTGGGTCCTTAAAGACAAAAATGCCCCCCCCCCCCCCCCCCCCCGCATGAGGCAATCGATCCTATTTCCATAACAAAATTTTCAATTAGACTGCAATGAAACTAAATTATAAGTTGAGAGACCAAATGTGTTAACTAAAAAATATCATGGCCACTTAAACATCCCTTCTCTGAACTTGAAGGACCAAAAGTGGAATTTTTCCTAATATAATGTAGAGGATTTTATTATTTAGTCCTCTATAAAGACTCCATTGAGGAATCAGACCTCCACTAGCCATAATTAAGTTTTCAGTCCCCTAAGAATCTTTAGGAAAAGGTCATTGCATTTTGTCTACTCTATTTACTTATATTTACGAATCTATTATTTTGTCATATGCAACAATACAAAATTAGACAACAGTGTATTATCCTTAACGTAAAAATTGTTCAAGCAATACACCTTGCTTATATTACAAAATTACATTTTGAATTTCGTGTTAAAGTTATTGCATTCATTTTTTTATTTTTTATTTTTTGCACGTTAACACATTTTTCCCATCTATTTGTGTGTGTAACGTTAACTTATTTTATTTTTTAGATTTTTTGTGAGTTAACATTAATATGATCGTACCATATAACGTTAACGTATTTTAATCATCGATGTGTTTTAACATTAACGTATTTTTAAGGGTTCTGTGTGTTAACGTTAACGCATTTCACCATCATATGTGATGTTTTGTTTTGCTTTTTTAAGCTAGGTGTGCATTAACGTTAATGCACATTTTTTTTATTTCTATGTGTTAACTTCAACGCATTTTCATTTTTTTTTAGCGTCAACGTATCTTTATTTTTTAGAATTTTGTGTATTAATGTCCTGTTATGTCTTATTTTGTCCTTTTTACGCTGAATGTGTGTTTGAGTCATGTTTGCGTTAACGTTAATGCACATTTTTTTGGGGTCTATCATTTGTTAATGTTAACATATTCATGTTGTCGAGAAACACATATGTGAAAAAATTACACAAACACTAACATTAACGTAAAAATGAACACCCCATTCACCTACACTACCATCAAGCAAAATCAATCTATATTTCAACACAATCAAAAAAATATTTAACAAACCCTAGAATGAGTGGCACGAAATGAACGAGATCAGAACGCCACAACAAAATCCAATTCAGATCTGAAAATTTTCCAATTCAGATCTGAAAAATTCCTAAGAAAAAAATCAAGAATAACCAAATAGACCTTAAGAAATTTTTCAATTGAATCTAATTGTGTGTTTGAGTCGTGTTTGCATTAATGTTAATGCAAATTTTTTGGGGTCTCTTTTATATTAACGTTAACACATTCATATTGTCCCAGAAAAATATATTTGAAAATCACACAAACACTGACATTAACGTAAAAAAAAAATGAACACCCCATCCACCTCCACCACAATCGAGCAAAATCAATCTATAATTTCAACACAATCAAAAAAACATTGAATAAAACCTAGAATGAGCGACACGGAATGAACGAGATCTGAATGCCACAACAAATTTTAATTCAAATCTGAAAATTTTCCAATTCAGATCTCAAAATTTCCTAAGAAAAAAAATCAAGAACAACTAAACAGACTCTAAGAAAAAATAAAAAAAGTAGAGATACGGCGGTTTACTCCACGAAAAAACGACCGACCAAATCAACAGCACTTCGTTAACCACAAATCCAAAATCGCAATGAATAGCCGCAATTTCGCCATTTGAACAAACAAATTAGCTTAAAAAATAAAAATAAAAATATTGGTTAGGATTTTCAGTACCAATTCAAACACCCAAATAAAAACAACAAAAAACCAAAAATCAAGAAAACTCAAATCTTGGTTTCCAAATCTGAAAAAATAGATCTGGAAACTTAAATCTCTACCATGAACAAGATGGAGAGAAATCAGACCATGAATAAGAAGGAGATAGAGAGAGAAACCATAAGAGAAATCAGACCTAAACTAGAAGAAGATAGAGAGAGAAACTCAGATTTGGGTAGTGGTGGCCGACGGACCATCTCGAACCTCTATTAATTGTCGCCATCTAAATCGAGCCATCTCGAACCTCTCGTCGGCCCATCTCGAACCTCTCATAGCCACCCAGACTGTTGCACTTGAGTCGGCCACTGCAGTTTCCGATAGTGCAAGAGAAACGACCGCCGAACTAAGTGTAGCCCGTGTGTGGCTAGATAAGGCCAGACCAGTGGACTGTAGGGGCTTGGAAAGAGCAGTGGGTGAGATATTTGAGGGCGAAACCACCGTATTCAAGGACAGGCTAGCTAGAGTTGGGTTGGATGGTGGGCCAGAAGGTGAAGGGGCAGTTGTTAATCATAATTAACATTAGCCCTAGGTGCGCAACTTTGTAGAGGGTACACAAAATACAGAGAAGAAAGAGAGAGAGAGAGGAGAGATAAGAAGAAGCCATGGATTTAGTTGAAGTGATGAGTGAGATAGTGAGCTTCGAGTTGTGCATTTAATAGCGATTTTGAGTTTTATTCTCCTAGGGTTTTTAGAGAGAGACTTTCTCTCATGAAATTTGATTGTGGGTAAAGGGTATGTGATTGTGGAGTAATCAAGGATAAAAAGAAATACTACTTAATAGTTAACATGAATGAGAGAGATGTGGATTTTGTTTCAGGGGTATGTATATCTTTTTATTATCTTTTTTTGTTTTTGGAGGACCAAAAACTTAATTAGTTGTACCTTGAAGACTGATCCCTACATGAACAGATGAAAATGTTTTTCACTAAATGGTTTCTTAAATAAAGACTAAATAAGTTTTTGTACCACAATAATCATTCAAATCCATTTTAGATTTTCAGAGACGTTTTCCACCATTTTCGAAAGAAGCGATTTTTCTTTTTAAACTCAAACTCTCTTTAGCAAAAAGTAGTATGAGTGAAAGTAATTTTTCCATAACAGTATGGTCATTTTTATTATCACCAAATCCATCACTACCACAAGAATCACAAGAATCATAGATCATATTATCATATACACATTTACCACTATTAAAAGAGGATACACAAAACACATCATCCATAATGTGTGCACGTGACCGGTTTAGCTAGGATGTTAAGCCGAATCGAGCTAAAATCAACTTTGATACCAATTGTTGGCCCAGTGAACTACCCAAGAGGGGGGTGAATTGAGTAATATTAAAAATTAATAGAGAAAATATTTCAAAAAATTAAACAATTAATTTTATCCTAAAATTAATTATTATCTTTATAGCAGCGGATAAATATAATAAGCTCTAAGTGTACACCCAAACAACACAAGATAAAATAAAAGAAATAAACAATGCAATACACATCGATATATCCTGGTTCATCAAGTTACTCTTGGCTAATCTAGTCTTCCGAGCCCCACGGAGATTCGTACCCAATAAACTCAAGATTCCTTTATAAATAGGAACCAAACCCTCACAATGATTCTTTTTGTAGGCTCAGAATCAACCTTTACAAATTCTTTTTTCTAGGCTCAGGAATAACCTCTACTTTTTATAGGTTCAAGAATAACCTAATTCTTTTTATACCTCAGGTTAAAGAATCAAAACCTTACAAACACTCCAAATATCCTTTTACCTGGTAAGAATTAAACCGTTACAAAATTGCTCATAAATTAATTCAATTCAGAAAGAATTACTACCTCAATCTCTTTACAGAAAGAGACTGAAACCAGCTATCCTTAGATTAAATACTTCCAATAGTATTCAATCTGTCACTCAACTCACCAATTACAAATTGATAAGTGATTTTTTTCACTTGGAGCTTCTACCATCCTAGATAAATTAGAACTCAATTAATATCCCAAAACTAGTAATAGAGTAAGATATTTAAAATCTGATTTTAAACAAAAATTGGATAGCACATAATTGAGCACGTAATCAAATTTATTTAAGAAATTGTTTCAAAAATATATTTCAATAAAAAAATCGAAAAACAATTTCAAAGATCAAATTCCAAATATAATCAAGTAATACTAAATAGAAAGTAATTTGGAAAGATCTCACCCGAAATCCATCGAAAAAATAATGATAGCAATGTAACTTCAAATCGGTAGTAGTAACAATTCACAACAAATATTCTTCAATAATAACTCTTAGAACATATCTTACAATTCACTCAGTATGATAACTCTTAGAAAGCTCCATATAATTCTCTTGATCACTCACTCTAATATGAAAGAGGCAGGTCTATATAAAAGGGAATAAAATAAGCTCTCTAACGGCTAATTCTCACTTGTTATGACATTAAATCACTCTTATAGATCTCTTATATCATTAAGACTTCATCCTAGTTCAAATCACTTAATTATAACTTTTAAACTTCTCAATTAAGTCCCCCAAATATTTCTCAATCACAATTAAATAGGATAGTACGAATTACCTCTACCAAATTGAGAAATATTCAAACTTAATTAACCATATCGATAGGGATAACATAATATATGTTGCATATCTTAAATAATATCAAATTCCTAATATATCTCGTGAATCATAACCATAAAACGGCTAGTAACGGCTACTTTTAGAATAAAATCCGGAATTCCACAATATATTGAAACAATCCCATAAGTCCATCGACCAAGATCACTTGTCGACCAATCGATTCAGGATGTAGCCATGCCAAAAATTCTTTACCTATCGGTCGACCTATCTATCGATCTAGAGATTCAGAGAATTACATTTCTCGTCACAGGTCGACCTCCCTGTTAACTTATTGATTTAGAGAGTTCATCATTTAAGCTTCGGTCTACCTACCTATCGACTTATCGATTCAGAGACTACATATACTATGCTCTGGTCGACTTACCAATGTTGGAATCGCTTCTAAATTCATTTTTAATTCATTCTCATCGACGTTTTCGCCCCTTTAACCAATTTGTTTTCTCGGTTAGCTCCACTAAATACTTAAATTCAATTTTAATTAATTATCAATATTTATTTTTTATTTTCACATAGGAACAAATAATTCAACTAATTAGGATCCTATAAAAAACACACATATTTATAAAAATTATTTAAAAATCTTTTTGTGTCGTGTGTGATCTTAATTGAGATATTAAGTATTAAAATTTAACCTGAGTTGTTTTCCCTAGATTCTTCAAATTCTTGAACTTCTTAATTATTCATCATCTTTGTTATCATCTTTTAGCATCCATTCATTACTTGTCATCATATCTTCATCATTTGGAACTAATAAACTGAAACACTCAATTAAACCGTTAGTTCCATAAAAAAAATATTAACATTTAATTGTCCTTCAAAATCTTAGGATCAACAATCTCCTACTTTTTGATGATGACAATTAATTTTGATATTTTCTTCAAAATAATAATGTAACCACGCTCCCCCTAAATCTGAGGACGGGTTCTTTAACTCGTTAAAGCATAGTAATGAAGATAATCATAAGATTTTTAACAAAACACAAATTTCAATATACAATAAACTCCCCCTTAAGATATTCAATAAAATAATTCAAGCTTCCTGTAGACACCGCATTTTGACTGTCCCGCAAAAATTTTATGCTTTATTTTATTTTTATTTTCAAAAAAATAAAAAAATAGGAAAAAAAGAAAAAAGAAAGAGAAAGAGAAAAGAGAAAAAAGAACCAAAAATAAAAATGGAAAAGAAAAAGAAAAAGTTTCCTTATCAAAATGGGATTAGGTTTCCTTTTTCTTTTCCTTTTAGGTTTAGTTTCCTCTTTCTCGTCGAATTGGGACTAGGGTTTCCTAGGATTTTTAGGATTTCTCATTCCACATCCTTCCTATAAATAAGACCCTCCTCCTTATAGTTTAGATACACAAAAATTCAGAGAGAAACACTTCAGGGGCATTTAGAAATTGGGAGAAAAAACCCCTTACAGAATGATTCTCATCGTAATCCCTTTCGAGAAGTTGTCCGCGAGAGAGAAAAAGCCCAAGCATCGGGATTCTTGACCTAAAACAGGTATGTTTTCTGTTTTTAATCCATTTTTTCAATTTATTTTATTCTTTTTGCAATTTAAATTCCTCCAAGCATCATTTTTTTTTTAATTGTCCAATGACTCAATGAAAAACGTCGGGATGAGGTTCTCCATTTTCAATCTAAACCTTTGAGCATTTAGATGAGGACACCCGCTATTTTTTTATTTTTTTTATTTTTGTATTTTTTTTTTGTTTGTTTGTAATTCTTATAAAAAAAAAAAAAAGTCGTCCAATGATCCGATGAAAACGCCAGGGTGGGTTTCTTGTGTTGAGTTTAACACCAAGTATTAGGTGAATGATGTTTCATTATTTATTTTTCTGTATTTTTCTTTTATTCTTGTTATCAAAACCCTAAAAATAAAAATAAAAAATAAAAAATCCAAAAATAATAAAATCTTTGTTTTAAGGAATTAATCCTTATGAACCTTAAGGTGAATCCGACGATTCGATAAATCGTGGGAGAATTTTCCGTGGCTTTGTTTCCATTCTCCAACTCGAGTGGAATTTAGACTCGAATGGTTTTAGAAAATCTCTTCCCTCAGTAAATTTTTCTTGGGATTTCGTTTAAGTTTCGGGAAGATTAATTTCGACACAATTGTTTTCGCGAATCTCCCCTTGATTCTTATATCCATAGAATTCGAGGAAATTTTAAAATGAAATTTCTTTAAATTAATCGGGCAAACTCAAAGTATATTTTTTTGCATCCACTTAACTTGTTTATTTCTTGTATCATTTACACGGCATATTTAGAACACTTTCACCACTTATACATATAGTTTTTTTCATTTATGTCATGAATCCATACTACTTTTCATATCTAGTCATGACGTGCACCGCTTATATTTGTTTTTTAAATAACTAAATTATTGCCACACATAAGCATGTTAGTTCACGTAGTATTTTTCCTATTCGATTCTCATATTCATATCAAGTTTGCATCGACATATTTAAACCAAACCCTTTAGTTTTTTTTAGGTTGTTTTTGCATAAAAATAAAATAAAATTCATATAGATGTTAGTTTTACATTCATGTTTTCATTCTTATTCACCTATTTTTAGTTTGTCTATTTAAATTAAAGAAATCTATCAGAAACATACATAAAACTCCCCGGGGACCATTCTTGTCAAATCCTTAATATTTGATAAGAGGTTATATTGGGAGAACATTCCCAAAAATTCAAAAACTTGTCCCACCTTATTTGTGAAAAATACCAAAAAGATTTTATAAGAAGGAAATGATATTAAAATAAAATAAAACATTTGGAATTAAATTAATTGGATTTAATTGGACATAAGGTGCCATTTTCGGACGGGCGTCTTGGCGTGCCTAATACCTTCCCTGAGCGTAACTAACCCCTGAACCTTTAAATGAATCTTTGGTTTGACCGTATTTTTTTGGAGTCAACTTTTACTTAGGCCTTTAAAATTTACTTTCTAAAATTCAGTGACCTAACACACCATTTAAATCCAATGCTAGGTGGCGACTCCTCAATTTTTTAAAACGTCCTAAGTATTTTTTGAAAAAATCGGTGCTTAAAACCCCCCCTCTCTCCTTAAGCTATTTATTATTTAATATTCTTTTTCTTTCAAAAAATCGGGGCGCGTCACTTCCCCCTAAGATATTCATTAAAATATCAACTAATTTTCCTCCTTTGTCATCTCAAAAAAAAAAAAAAAAAATTGGGGAGGGGAAACCAAAAACATCACTACTCTAGGCAAATATCATGAACTTTAATTTTTCGCTAGAGATTTAGTGAGTATAACAAACTAATCAAAAGCATCAAAATCTTAAATATCATCTTTTTCAATATAAGCATAACACATTATTTAGTATAAGTCTTAGAAACCATCATCAACTTACCTATTTGGCAAGTCGAGCACCTCCCTCTTTAATAAATTTAATAAATTTAAACTGCGAGGGGGTAGGAGTACCTTTTATATGTTTCGGGACAACTTTAATCTTTACCTCATTTGTACTGGTAATTGATTTGGGTGCACCATTCTTCTTAACCTGTCCATAACCTCTATGCCTTTGATTATTTACATTTGATTTATTGATGATTCCCTTTGCACGTATCGCTTGTAGCTTTCTGATGATATCCCATCTTGGTTTTGGCACAACTTTTCTCTTTGCACATGTCTTTTGTGGCTTCTTTGTAACTTCACTTCTTGTCTTTAGTGCATCTTTTCGCTTTGTATGCATCGCTTGTGGATCCTTGGTGACTTCCTAACTTGGCTTTGATATAATTTCTTTGTTTGTTCCTTCAGGTCCACTTATGACATTATATAACTCTGCATAAGACATTCCAACAGTTCTCTTCAGTATCTATTTCATTTTGGATCCGTCCTGGTTAAACATAAATTTAGGATTCCTGAATGGACATGATACTTTAAAATACGAAACCCTACTGCAATAATAACATCTCAAATCTGATTTATTATATAAAACACGAGATGTAAAATATAAATCATTTCTAACAATAGAAGCATAACTATCACTGGCCTGTGATAAAGGATAAGACAATGAAACATATTCACTTTGCCTAGAAAAATCATTTTTAGAAGCTCTTGAAATAAACTTGAGGTCGAATTTTGATTTTTCAAAATTTTGCTTAAGTAAATCGATTTTTGAATCAAGATCTGACTTGTACTTAGAAATCATGTCAAGATTATTTTTTAAAATTCTATTTTCATTTTCAAGAGAATCCACTTTAGAGATCAAATTATTAATTTCAAAAACAACGTCTGAAAACTCTTTTATACCACAATAATCATCTAAATCCATTTTAGATTTTCGAAGACTTTTTCCACCATTTTCAAAAGAAGCGATTTTTCTTTTTAAACTTAAACTCTCTTTAGCAAAAAGTAGTGTGAGTGAAAGTAATTTTTTCAAATAATATGGATATTTTTATTATCATCATTTTCATTACTACCACAAGAATCATAGATCACATTATCATATACACATTTACCACTATCAAAAGAGGATACACAAAACACATCATCCATGGTGTGTGCATGTGACCAATTTAGCTAGGATGTTAAGCCTAATCGAGCTAAAACCAACTTTGATACCAATTGTTGGCTCAGTGAGCAACCCAAGAGGGGGGTGAATTGGGTAGTATTAAAAATTAATAGAGAAAATATTTCAAAAAATCAAACAATTAATTTTATCCCAAAATTAATTATTATCTTTATAGCAAAGGATAAGTATAATAAGCTCTAGGTGTACACCCAAACAACACAAGATAAAATAAAATAAACAAACAATGCAATACACACCGATATATCCTGGTTCACCAAGTTACTCTTGGCTAATCCAGTCCTCCAAACCCTACAGAGATTCGCACCCACCAAACTCAAGATTCTTTTATAGGTAAAAATCAAACCCTCACAATGATTCTTTTTGCAGGCTCAGAATCAACCATTAAAAATTCATTTTTTCAAGCTCAGGAATAACCTCTAATGTTTACAGGCTCAAGAATAACCTAATTCTTTTTATACCTTAGGCTAAAGAATCAAAACCTCACAAACACTCCAAATATCCTTTTACCCGCTATAGATTGAACCATTACAAAATTGCTCACAAATTAATTCAATCCAGAAAGAATTAGTACCTCAATCTTTTTACAGGAAGAGACTGAAACCAACTACTCTTAGATTAAATACTCTCAATAGTATTCAATCTGCCACTCAACTCACCAATTAAAAATTGATAAGTGATTTTTCTCACTTGGAGCTTCTACCACCCCCAAATAAATTAGAATTCAATTAATATCTCAAAACTAATGATAGAAAAATGAGATGTTCAAAATTTGATTTTAAACAAAAATTGGGTAGCACGTAATTGAGCACATAATCATATTTATTCAAGAAATTATTTCAAAAATATTTTTCAATAAAAAAATCGAAAAACAATTTCAATTATCAAATTCCAAATATAATCAAGCAATACTAAATAGAAAATAATTTGGAAAGATCTCACTCGGAATCCACCGAAAGAATAATGATAGCAATGTAACTTCAGATCGGTGGTAGCAACAATTCAAAGCAAATATTCTTCAAGAATAACTCTTAGAACAGATCTTACAACTCACTCAGTATGATAATTCTTAGAAAGCTCAGTATAATTCTCTTGATCACTCACTCTAATATGAAAACGTAGGTCTATATAAAAGGGAATAAAATAAACTCTCTAACGGCTAGTTCTCACTTATTATGACATTTAATCGCTCTTATAGACCCATTATATCATTAAGACATCATCCTGATTCAAATCACTTAATTATAGCTTTTAAACTTCTCAATTAAGTTCTCCAAATATTTCTCAATCATAATTAAATAGGATAAAAATAATTACATGTACCAAATTGAGAAATATTCAAACTTAATGAACCATATCTATAGGGATAACATAATATATGTTGCATATCTCAACTAATATCAAATCCCTAATATATCTTATGAATCTTAACCATAAAACGGCTAGTAATTACTACATTCAGAATAAAATCCGAAATTCCACAATATCTTGAAACAGTCCCATAAGTTAATTGACTAAGATCACCTGTTGACCGATCGATTCAGGATGTAGTCAAGTCAAAAATTCTTTGCCCATCGGTCGACCTAGAGATTTAGAGAGTTACATTTCTTGTCACAGGTCGACCTCCCTGTCAACTTATTGATTTAGAGAGTTCACCATATAAGCTCCGGTCGACCTACCTGTCGACTAATTGATTTAGAGACTTCATATTTTATACTCCGGTCAACTTACTTGTCGACTTACCAATGCTGGAATCTCTTCTAAATTCGTTTTTAATTCATTCTCATCGACGTTTTCGCCCCTTTAACCGATTGCTTTTCTCGATTAACTCCACTAAATACTTAAATTTAATTTTAATTAATTATCAATATTTCTTTTTCATTTTCACATAGTAGTAAATAATTCAATTAATTAGGATCCTATAAAAAATACACATATTTATTAAAATCATTTAAAAATCTTTTTGTATCGTGTGTGATCCTAATTGAGATATTAAGAGTTGAAATTTAACCTAAGTTGTTTTCCCTAGGTTCTTCAAATTCTTCATCATCTTTGTCATCATCTTTTAGCATCCATTTATTACTTGTCATCATATATTCATCATTTGGAACTAATAAACTGAAACACTCGATTAATTCCACAAAAAATATCATCATTTAATTGTTCATCAAAATCTTTGGATCAACATCCTCTATAATGCATAGGTTTCGAAACCATCAATATGTTAATATAACGTATTTATGGGACTTGGTCCATTTCATAGCCCAATATTGTAAAGTCTTTTTTTTTTTTTCATATATATATATATATATATAGGCATTAGGCATCATTATATTTCTACAAGCTTAACATATGTAACAAGGTGGTAAACATTTAACATCTATTTCGTCATAACATCTATAATAACTAACAATCGAGACTACTATTTTGCACCTATTTCATTTAAATATCAATATTAATTAACAATTGAACATCAAAAATCTAATAAAATTTAAACCTTATAAGAAAACTCATATACGACATTGCTAAAATAGGACGACCCAAAAAAAAAAATAGACAACTAATATATAATAATTTGACATTTTTCAGTAGAACTTGAAATTTCATATCAATTAAGACAAATACAATAACAATAATATTTCTGGATAATTAATATTTATCGTGGATAGAGATCGATATTCAGGGAGAAGCATACTTAATCGATCAAATGATGTACACCTTAATAGGGCCACGTATGGTTGACCTTGACTAAAAACTGGCGTAGTTAAATCAACTCCAATAAATTTCACTATTTGTCCTCGTGATTTATTTATCGTCATAGTAAATGCCAAACGAATTGGAAACTGATACCTTATCATTTAGAAAGGAAAATCAGAAAATGATGGTGTCAATTATATTCTTAGAATGAATGCCAAATTTCTTGCTTTATCCCATGTTAATATTTGAGCTTCGACTACCCATGAAGAGCACATGACAACCATTAATAGTGTGTCATTACAAAGTCCATCATTTGGTTCAATATTTCTTGATAACATAACTAGACATCAAATTTTCAAATTTAACTTGAATAGAGGTAATTTCGGAGGATTTAAGGAATTCAAGTACTCATTAGAATAACGATTCGTAATTTAACGATCAGCTCTATCATTTTCAGACATTTTGTCCATAACCAAATATGTAATTGTTTCTATGGAAAAAATATTAAAAGCGACCAAATTTATAGCACTGACATTGTTATTTCTTATAGAAAGAATAGAACGTTTAGTAAGAAATACAACGGTAGCAATACCGAGTGTATCTAGATGTGGATAAACTGAAGATATTAGTTCGACCATATTATGGCACTTGTGTACGGTTAATGTAGTTGTACGATTTCACACAGATCACTTCCAACCTATTTCTTTAAAAAAAAATGTAAATGAATAATTTAATCTCAAGGCATATATAAGTAATATATTGCAAATAAAATAATGTTAAAAGACATTTAAATGAAATATTATCTGAAGTAAATATCTTGAAAACTCTTCATTTTCAATGTTGCTACTATTTAGGAGTATGTTCAAATTCAAAGTCAATACATGTATATCTTTCCAAAGGAACGAACATCTCAACGATGCTACCACAATTTGTTAATTGGCATCTTTAGGTATGACAATGATATCCCCGAATGGATTTGGGTTACTGTAAATATCTCATAGTATGCGGTCCACAGACTCAACACAATACTTGTTGCATCGAAACTTCATCCCAAATAATTAACTTTATCTCTCTAACCAAGTCAGCATACAACGATTGTTTATAGAAATGACAAATTGAATTCTCAAAAATGTCCAGAGGAATACGAAATATGAAAAATACAGTTCTACCTTCTTCAAGTGGTAGAAATGTAATACCAGACGATGCCACAATAATGATAATATGACCAAGACTACGACATTTTGTTATTATGGTATTATATAGAAATGTCTTTCCTGTACCAGCCCTACCATTCAAAAAAAAATATTTTTCCTAGATATTCGAACACCAATGAAGTGATTGATTCGTATGCAACACGTTGACCATCAATGAGACGATCAATATTACATTATACATTTAACTATTGCGCTTCACTTTGCATTTGACGATGTTCCCATATCAATTTATTTCTAATTACCATATTCCAATTTTCGACAAGTTATGGAATTGGTGAAAAGTCTGCTAAGATTTTACCTGATTCTTGAATTAGTTGATTCAAAATATACAAACCATAGTCTTTAATTTGTTCCTCGCTTGGAAAGGGAATAAAAAACAACATGCGAAGTTTGTGTCGGAGATCATCATATATATGCATTGAAAATTGATCCCACAATTTACATGGTTTTACAGGGGAACATTGTGTGAGAATGACATAAAATAATCTTCTCAATTGATATCCAGTACTCATATTAGACGCCTCTTGAAGATAATCTATCAATTCACCATCATCTTCCAATAGCCCCTTACTACATATGCTGCTTTGAACATTTCATGTTCAACATTGTTAATAATGCATACACACCTAAATGATTGTGGTCCTTTGACTACGGTCAATAGTAGATGCAGATAAAATCATTCACTCGAATTGGGATGCGCAAGATATATTCTGTCGATGGCAAATCCTCTCTGTCATGGTTTCCAAAACTTTTTAGTTTTATTCCAAACAAAATGTTGGAGAAACTCTTGATAAGTATACTCGTGTGTAGAAGCATGTGCAACACAATATGCAAAAAGTTCTATTAGAGTCGACTTTTGTGACTAAGCTTGACAAATGATAGTCTCTATTGATTCCGTGGGATTGAAGAAAGCCTAACGCATTCCAAGTTAATGGAGCACTAATCAAACAACTGCTGGATTCTCATCGTGTAAAAAAAAAACTGAAAAATTTCCAAACCGCCACAGACAGTCCAATGTATCTTGTATCAAAATATTATCTGATCCCGTCCATCATTCCCAAAATCAATGTCGTTATATCACCTTGTTTATATATATATATACTTGTGGGTATATTTGACACATCTAATTTCAGCACATAGTTTAATGTTAATATAACAATTGAACATTTTTGAAAGGTATGAATTGTATGGGACAACGTCTCTATTATCAACTTGTTGTCCACTCACTATATAAATTTTTCCATTATCACAACGACATTAAATGGAATCTCCTTCTTGATCCATGGTTGTATATTCCACGAAATATCATGGATATCTCTTAGTGCATTTGTCGTTATCCATGCTTCGGGCTTGAGTATTTCGAGCACCATATGGTTCATGGACCATGCATTTTTTTACGATCTCAAAAAGTTCTAACTCTTCATTTGGATCAGGAAATTCAGCACAAACTATTCTATCAATTTGGTCACACCTTTGAATTTTGTCTGGATCATCAAAAAATATAAGTAAATGCATGTGTAGTAGATCTCATTTCTGGTACTCAACTGTAAAAATGTGGGCAACTTTTTTTTTTCAAATACTTAAGTGTTTTCAATTTCTTTCATTAGAGCACTTTGTTTTTACTCGAAAACACAGGTAATTAAGTTTGGACGGTCAGATAGTTTTTAATGTGGCAATAAAGCTTCAGTAAATTTGGTCCAATTTGGATTTGCAGTTATGGTAAGAAACATGTCAGGATGATGGTGGTACTGCGTTATAGCTATTGAATCTTGGAAGATTTAAAAAATATGCCTCAAACTACCAATAAAAGATGATGGCAAAATCATCCATCGACTGATTTGATTAGATTCCATTCTATCTAATGCTAAATCAGTAAGACTTTGATAAAGTTCACAACAAAGGTTTGGTTGATGGAGCCTAATGTAATTCAACCTATTTTGCTCGGTTGCAGTCCAAGCATTTACCAAGAACTCTTGAAATAATTTTTCTCCCCTTTAGAAAATTTTGAATACTCTGTCAGGCTTTTAAATAAATGGTAGCTATAAAATTTCATTTGAGTAAGCTGAGCATTTGTGTGTCGATCATGAATCACATTCCACTGTCTAAATTCAGGCTCCCATCCAATCTCATCAAAAAGGAACCACAAAACTTAATGCAATGGTAGGTAAACTGAATCGCATTCATTGATTTGCATTAGTTCATTACCCCCACTTAATATAAAACAACATCTCTCATCGTGCTTGTCTCAGTTCCATCCCCCGATAATATGATGACCACCTCATCTGTTGTCAGCATATTATATCACTGACAATCATTAAATGTAGCGCAGTGAAGAAAAATTTGTAATGTTTGTTATTCCAAATCCAATTGATTTAAAATGACAAAAGTTTGATGAAATTTATCTACGAATGCATTATGTTGTAGCAAAGTATCTTGAATAGTTTGTAAAACATTTGTTCTCAAATAAGGATTTCTACGACTTCTTACGCTAAAAGCGAAATTAGAATCTTAGATGTACAATGGAGAACAGATATTTTGCAAACAATTGAGAATAAATGGCATCTTTTCTCGGTTCTAGGATTAATGCTCCTGTCTAATGGCGCAACTCTCCATGTATAGTAAACGTTATGGGGCCTCTTCCGAAAAGTAGCCTTGTATCCAATTTGGCACCAATACTCCAATACTTGTAAAAGCATTGCGTGCATTGTGCTATCTAGAATAATGTCAAAATGATTTTGATCTATCATCACTACCATCATATAATGTTTTAATTTGTGACGGAGGTGTGAGAAGTAATGGAATCTTAACATTTCCTTGTAAGCAGCATGTATCAAAAAGAGGACATTGTTCAGATTATAATACTAATCTCTCATCCATCCAGTATAACGCAGAACAATGAAGGCACATTACATTCATTCTACCAAGCAAGTGTTAATTTGAACTTGTATGAACATCATGGTTGGGTGATAAATTTTTCTCCTCGTCAATTTCTTAATTATCGTAAAACTCTTCATTAGTAGTATTTAGTGGGCTACATTTGATGAATAATAAAGCTATTATATACCTTCTAACACCATATGTGAACAACGTATTTAATTAGATAAATAAGATGAAAAATAAAGTTATCATATACTCCCAGAAGGTATAATTGGTTCTTTAACTGCAACGGCCGAACTTTTATTTAGGTTTGAGAAAACAAAAGGTTTTGGGTTACCGCACGGAAAAGGGCATGCATCGTCAATAATACCGAGAGAATAAGGAATCAAATTTGTATTCATCCTAGGATCAATAGATGAATTTCCTGCACGATTAGCATCTTGATTCTCAACAAGGTGTTGATTTGTTGAAACTGATCTATAGTTTGTAAGTATTAAACATTATAGGTCAAGCATTTTTAAACATTAATACTTAATAATATAAATAATGAATTATTATAATACCTTATAATATACAATACAATTGGTTCCTCAACTTTAGGGGTAAGACATTCATTCGAAGCTACGATAACAAAAGTTTCAGTAAGATTTAGTGGAGAAGACAAATTTGGTTATAAAATATATTGTCCTAGTGAGCTACCCAAGAGGGGGGTAAATTGGGTGGTAATAAAAATTATCAAATAAATAACACTTGAAAATTCAAATAATTAATTTTAACCTAACCTAAATTAAGTATTATCTTTATAGGAACAGATAAAAGTTATAAACTAGGTGCACACCCAAACAACATAATATAAATAATGTAAAGAAAACAGTACACCAAAATTTATACTGGTTCACCAAGCTACTCTTGGCTAATTTAGTCCTCTGAGCTCCACGGAGAGTCGCACCCACTAATCACTATGATCCCTTTAATCTGGTAGGAACCAAACCCTTACAAAATGATTCTTTTCGTAAGCTGAGGATCAACCTTTACAATTTCTTTTCACAGACTAAGGAATAACCCAATTTTTTCCCCAGGCTAAAGATTAACCTAATTCTTTTATACTTAGGCTAAGAATTAAACCTCACAAAAATACTCCAAGTATCTTTTTACTTGGTAAGGATTGAACTGTTACAAATTTACTCAAAATAATTCTAGTTAGGTAGAATTACCCCTATCTCTTTTCACAAGAAAAGAGTAACCTAATCTTTTTTATACTCTAGACAAAAGAGAAATTGAAACCAACTACCCCTGATTAAATACTCCCAATAGTATCTAATCCGCACACAAGAGTTCTTTACAATATAATTATAGTTTAAATAATTAATTTCTAAAAACTGGTATACAGAAACATATTTACCAAACCCTTATACAATGTAAAAAGAAACTGTGTTTTTCTTAAAAACGCAAATACCTTATGCGTTTTTAACCCAAAAAAAATGAAGATAAAAACGTATAAAGAAAATGCGTTTATACGATTTTTTTTATTTTTTTTTTAATGAAAACGCAAAAGTGGTTTGCGTTTCCTGCGAGAAACGCAAACCTCCTATGCGTTTCTCACAAGAAACGCATGAGCCATGTGCGTTTAATGTAAGAAACGCACAGGCCCTGTCTCTGCATGCATGCAGAGACAAGGCAGGCTCAATTAGCATTGTCTTTGCATGCATGCAGAGACAAGGCCATGAGCTTTTAAAAATAAAACACAAAAATGAGAGAAGACAAAGAAGAGAGAAGATAGGTCACAAGTGAAGTGGGTACATGAATTCAACAAAAAAGAAAATAAGTGGGTACATGAAAAATGTTTTTGACAGTTTATACTATTATTTCTTTTATTTTTAATAAAAATAAAACTTTTTTTTTTTTATAATTTTTAGTTTTTACTCTTTTTTAAAAAAAAAAAAAAAAATTGTTTTTTATAAAGATTTTGTTTTTGGTATGTTAATTTTAATTTCTTTGATTGTTGTAATTTTGATTTAAAAATGAGGTTAAACGGTCAATCAAATAAGTCAAACGTTTAACCGGTTAAATCAGTGAGACAAAAATTTTTAAAAACTAATCAAGTCGATCAACTAACTTGACAAATCAGTCGACCGATGAAAATAATGGGTTTAAATTGTATGTCTTGATCTAATCGGTCAACCGAATGTGACATCCTCTTGACCAAATTGAATTTTTACTTGAATTCAATTAAAAATATAAAATAAAAATTTACTTTATGAATAATAAAAAACTAATAAATAATAAAGTAAAAAACAAAATCATGATATAATAAAAATAAATAAAACATATTTTTTAATAGTTCAATGTCACTTGAATTTTTGAAGTAAAAATAGTTAAATTTCACTTGAATTCTCTTTGAAAATATGTCGGTTTGGTTTCGAATATTATTGATTTTTTTTAAATAGTTGAATTTTAATTGGAATTTTTGAAGTAAATTTTTCAATTTCACTTGAATTTTTGATTTTTTGTATTTTGAATTCCAATTAAAATTCATTCCAATTAAAAAAGTAATCTTAAATGATTTTTTGTTGTTTTTGAATTAATAGTTTTATTTTTTACCGTGAAATTCAAATCTTAGTTGGATTTGAGATTACTTTTTTAAACAAAAAAAATCATTTAAGATTACATTTTTAATTAGAATGAATTTTAATTGGAATTCAAAAGACAAAAATTCAAAAATTCAATTGAAATTCAAAAATTTACTTCAAAAATTCCAATTAAAATTCAACTATTGAAAAAAATTGATAATATTCGAAACCAAACCAAAAAAATTTCAAAGAGAATTCAAGTGAAATTTAACTATTTTTACTTCAAAAATTCAAGTGACATTGAACTATTAAAAAATATTATTTATTTATTTTTATTCCATCATGATTTATTTATTTTTTTTAAATTTATTATTTATTACTTTTTTTTATTATTAATAAAGTGAAAATATTTTTTTTTATTTTCAATTGAATTCGAGTAAAAATTTAATTTGGTCGAGAGGATGTTACATTCGGTTGACCGATTAGATCAAGACATGCAATTTAAACCCATTATTTTCAACGGTCATCTGATTTGTCAAGTCAATCGATCGACTTGATTAGTTTTCAATTTTTTTTACCTCCCTACTTTAGCCGGTCGAACATTTGACTTATTTAGTCGATCGTTTAATCTCACTTTTAAATTAAAATTACAACAATCAAAAAAATTAAAATTAACAAAAAAAAAATTATAAAAAACAAATTTTTTTTTTTTTTAAAAAAAAAGAGTAATAACTAAAAACCCAAAAAAAAAATTTTATTTTTATTAAAAATAAAAGAAATAATGGTCAAACTTTAGGGGTATAAACTATCAAAAATATTTTTCGCATACCCAGTTGTTGTCTTTTTTGTTTAATTCGTGTACCCACTTCACTTGTAACCTCTCTATCTCTCTCTCCTCTCTGTGTTTTTTTCAAAAAAAGCTCATGGCCTTATCTATGCATGCATCAAAGACAAGGACAATTGAGTTTGCCTTGTCTCTGCATGCATGCAGAGACAGGGCCTGTGCATTTCTCACAAAAAACGCGCATGGCTCATGCATTTCTTGTAAGAAACACACAGGTGGTTTGCGTTTCTCGCAGGAAACGTAAACCACTTTTGTGTTTTTATTAAAAAAATAAAAAATAAAAATCGTATAAACCCATTTTTTTTTATGCATTTTTATCTTCATTTTTTTTTTTTTTTTTGTAAAAAACAAAGAAGGTATCTGCGTTTTTAAGAAAAAGCGTAGTTTCCTTCTGCGTTTTATAAGGGTTTGGTAAATATATTTCTGTATACCAGTTTTCAAAAATTAATTATTTAAGCTATAATTACATTGTAAAAAACTCTCGCACACAACTCACCAATTACAAAATTGATAAGTTTTTTTATACTCGGAACTTCTACCACCCCAGATTAATTTGAACTCAATAAATGTCCCAAAACTAGTGATAGATTTAAAGTGAGAATTTCAAATTTTGATTTTAAAAAGAATGGGTAGCACACAATTTAGCACATAATCAGATTTTCACAGAAAATCGTTTTAAAATATTTAATCAATTTAAAGTTCAAAAAACGATTTCAAATATCAATATTCCAAGTAATAAACATTAATATCAAACAACAATTAATAGTAAAGACTTGGAACGATCTCACCAAGAATCCACGGAATGAATAAAGTATGATAGTTGTAGACACGACATTTTGATCGTCCCGAAAATATTTTATGTTTTATTTTATAGTTAACTTTGTTTTATTTCAGAGAATATAAATACAAAAATAATTGATAAAAGAAAAAAAATTAAAATAAAGAAATAGGGGTTTGAAATTGAAAGAAGGAAAAAGAAGGGAGTGAATTGGAATAAAGGAAAAGAAGTGGGTCCATTTTTTGGTCAAAATCGTGAGGAAAGAGGGAGGAAAGAAGAGAGAGAGAGAGAGAAAGAGAGAGAGAGAAATCGAGAAAGAGGGAAAGAGAGAGAGATCGCGAGGGTAAGAGAACCGAGAGAAATTGAGAGAGAGTCATAAGGGACAAGAGAGATAAAATAGAGAGAAAAAATGATAGAGAGAGAATCACATGGCGTGTTTGTATGTGTATGTGAACCAGTGGGCCCTTATTTTCTTTTAATATCAACCGTGTGTGTGTGAGAGAGTGAGAGAGAAAGAGAGAGAGATGGACCCTTTGTTGCCATGTGTGTGTGCACATGAGAAAGAGATGAAGAGGGCAAATGGCCCCTTGCCATGTGGCAAGCGGTGAGGCAGTGAAGGGGCGCGTGTTTCACATATGCCCTGTGTCCAGAATGTTCCTTTTTAGTGTGTTTTCCAAATTTCACTCTTTCCCAATCCAACTTGGACTAGGCTTTGGCAGGTAGACTTAGTTTTTAGGGTTTTCTCTTATTTTTCACGCCCCATCCTTTCTTATAAATAGGATCCTCCTCCTCCCACTTCATTCATTCAGAAATTGAGAGAAAAATCTCTTAGAGAGTAATTTTCATCGTAAACCCTTTCGAGAAACTATCTGCGATGAAAAAAAAGCCCGAACATCGGGATTCTTGATCTAGAACATGTATGTTTTCTAATTTTTAATTCTTTTTCAGTTTATTTTATTCTCTTCACAATTTAAATTCCTGTAAAGTTTTTTTTTTTAAGTGTCCGATGACTCGATGAAAAACGCCAAGATAAGGTTCCTTATTCTTAATCTGAACCTTTGAACGTTTAGACAAGGACACCCACTGTTTCTTTTTTATTTATTTATTTATTTATTGTATTTTTTTTTGTTTGTTATTCATATAAAAAAAAATAAGTCATCCGATGATCCGATGAAAACACCGGAGTGGTTTCTTGCGTTGAGCTTAACCCCGAGCGTTAGGTGAAAGATGTTTCATTGTTTATTTTCTATATTTTTTTATTTTTTATTCTTGTTATCAAAACTCTAAAAATAAAAATAAAAAAAAATCTAAAAATAATAAAATCTTTGTTTGTAGGAGTTAATCCTTACGAATCTTAAGATGAATTCGACGATTCAATAAATTATAGGAGAGTTTTCCAGGGCTTTGTTTCCATTCCCCGACTCGAGTGGAATTTAGAAACGAATAATTTTAAGAAATCTCTTCCCTAGATAAAAGTTTCGTGAGATTTTGTTTAAGTTTCAGAAAGATTAGTTTCAACAAAAATTATTTCTGCGAACCTCCCTCGATTCTCTTATCCACAGAATTTGAGGGAATTTCAAATTGAGATTTCTTTAAATTAATTGGATAAACTTAAAATAGACATTTTTACATTCATCTAGCATATTCATTTCTCGTATTATTTAGGCGACATGTTTAGGGTACTTTCACCACTTACACCTTTTATACATATACTTTTTTATTTTATTTTTTATTTCATGAATCCATACTATTTTTTCACATCTAGTCACGACATGTGCACCACTTATATTTTTATATTAAATAATTAAATCATTGTCACGCATAATCACGTTAAGTCATGTAGTGTTCTCTATTCAATTCCTGTACTCGTATCATTTTGCATTGGCATATTTAAATTAAACTCTTTAATTTTTAGGTCACTTTTACAAAAAAAATAAAATAAAATTCATATAGATGTTAGTTTTTGCATTCATATATTCAATATTATTCATCTATTTTAGTTTTCCTATTTAAATTAAAGAAGTCTCTCGGAAACATACATAAACCCCCTGGGAATCATCCTTATCGAATCTTTAATATTCATAAGAGGTTATACCGAGGGAAACATTCGCAAAAAAAAAAAAATATAAAAACTAATCCCACCTTATTTTTAAAAAATACCAAAACTTTTTATAAGAAGGAAAAGATTTTAAAATAAAATAAAACATTCGGACTTAAATTAATTGGATTTAATTGGACATAAAGTGTCATTTTTGGACGGCTGTCTTGGAGTGCGTAACACCTTCCCCGAGCATAACCGATCTCCGAGCCTTTAATGAATCTTTAGTTTGACCGTATTTTTTTAGAGTCAATTTTTTACTTAGACCTTTTAAATTTATTTTCTAAAATTCGGTGATCTAGCACACCATTTAAATCCAGTTCTAGGTGGTGACTCCTCAATTTTTAGAACAACCAAAGTATTTTTTATTTTATTTTTTGAGAAAACCGGTGCTCAAAAGACCCATTTCTTCCTAAGCTAATTTATTATTTAATATCCTTTTCTTTTCAAAAAATCGAGGCGCGTCAGCTGGTGAGTCCGCTAGGAAAATTAGATGGTCGAGCTTAATATGTCTAAATAAGTCCAAATATTCCATGTCCAATTGTTATATTTTATTTTGTTATCTGTTCCATCTAAATTTTGTAAATAAGTTGTGATGCTTATTTCTTTTCTTCTTCTCTTTCATTTTCTCGAGCTCTTATATTATATAAAACCTCTAACACAAGTACGATTGTCTTGTATCCATATTATTCCCACAGGATTCTATGAATACGAGATGAGGAAGGGGTTTTTATACTTGATAGATTGATAACGTCTTAAGAAGTTTTAAAAACCAAATGAGTTTAAAGTTTCCAATACCGATTAGGTAACGAAATAATTTTCATAAATCATTATCTATTTTTATCAGTCATTATCAGAATTGAGAACTCCAAACTCGAATGGATTTTAAGACTATCTAAGACCCAAGTGAACTAATAAGTAGGCTTGTTGTAAGAACTTGACGATATGGGAAAATTAGTCCCAGAAAAGCAAATCTGATTCCCCCTATCCAAAGCCCGGTCTTTACTCGCAGTCAGGCCCAGACTTATTCCAGGATGATATCGGAAGACAATCCTGAATCTCCCCATACGGCCCAGTTGGCTTGGATGCAAGAAACCATTGACATGCTGAGGAAAATGATCAATGAACTTAGCGGACCCCAGGAGGTGTCTGTCCCTCCATCTAGTGGAACTCTTGTGACTGAATCATAAAATAAAAACCCTCCAAATATCGGGATGGAAAACTCAGTACCGAATCTGAACCACGTCGACCCGAACTTTGTGGTACCGATCTACTATGGACCTTAGATGGGCCTCACCCCTTCATCTATGAAGCACCAATGTATCCTAGCCAGGGGCATGTCTATCAAGCCTCACCCGATGGCCTGGCCTTCTCTGCACCGCAGATCGTTATTCACCCAGAGAGGGTCGTTGTTTCACCTAACGATCCAATAGCCAATCGACAGGCCCCGACCATTGAAATGAAAATAGAAAAAAAATCTAAAAGGCTACAAAACCAGGGTTCTTGTTTATTTTCAATTTGTTAAGTGATTTTGATAAATTTGGAAAATTTTCGCGTACTCACCTTTCCACCCCGTTGGTCTTTTAGATAGAAAAAATTTGCTCCGTAATGGCTTTTCAAATTTCAATAATGCAATACTGTTTATCCAAAATTGTGGTCTAATGTTTGAATCTTACTTTTTCAGGTGCCCAAAATTGCCTGCATATGTTGTGTGTGATGTGACTGAGCCAGGATGTGAAGGTATGATTTCAACACAGAGTTAGACCACGATCCAATGGGACTAGAAACAAAGGAAGATTCTATTTAGCCAAACGATGGTAAGATCCAAAAGGCCCCTGACCAAATCCGACAGCAATTCTAGAGTACCAGAGGATTCGAAAGTCAAGATTGGCTTTCATTGCCTTAACGATACTTTGATATATTGTTGCAATCTGATCAAGTCATCTCCGGTGGTCCTTTAGTGAAATCGGGTGTAAACATCATGGTTCGCCTGCTATCGGACCCAATAGTGAAAAGAGAACACAATCATTCTAGGTCAGTGATCCCAATGAAGAAGCTCTCAAATATTGCAAGAAGGTCTTAATTCGCAAAGAAGATCAAGTTAATTGATAAGATCTGCTACCCCTGAACCATTGTAAGTTCAATCATCTATTTAAAAAAAATGAAAAGAGGGGTAACCGAACAACAAGCGTTGGTGTAAATGTGGAAGAGAATTGAAGATAATAGATTGGTTTGTTCGAGTTTTTTTACTCGGGTCAATTTGGTGGGTAAACGACATTTTTCAAGATCAGAACTTGATGGATTTGAATAGAATCAAAATTTGTGAAAAGAAATATTGGTCGTAGTCTAGAAGTGTATTAGAACCATATTTCTCTGCAATTCGACTCAAAATCTCACAGAAAATCATATCGGGCATTAAAGGTACCCGTTTTAGTAATTTTTGACATTTGTCTATTTTTTGACTAAATCAGTTTTGCAGGACTTGAGAAAATACAGAGCATGCAGGAGTATTAGAATCCCAAGTATCGAAGCACCGAGAAATTTGAAAAGTCAAGAATCCAGTCGAGCAAGGTAATGAGACCTCTCCGTGATGGCATTTCATGGTGCATTCAGCCTCTTCGTGATAGTTTTTCATTTGCATTTTACCTCTCCATGACGACTATTTCATTTGCATTATGCCTCTCCATAATAGCTTTACATTTTGCATTATGCCTCTCCGTGATGACATCTCATGTTGTATTCAGCCTCTCCGTGATGACTCTTTTATTGTTTTCTCTCCGTGATGGCATTTCATATTGTATTAAGCCTCTCCATGATGACTTTTCATTTGCATTATGTCTCTCCGTGATGACTTTACATTTTGCGTTATGCCTCTTTATGATGGCATCTCATGTTGCATTCAGCCTCTCCATGATGGCTTCTTTTATTGTTGCTTCTCCGTGATGGCATTTCGTGTTGCATTCAGTCTCTCCATTATGACATTTTATGTTGCATTCAACCTCTCTATGATGATTTTTTTTATTTTTGCGTTATGCCTCTATGTGATGGCTTTTCATTTGAATTTTGCCTCTCTGTGATGGCATTTCATTTTTGCATTGTGCCTCTCCATGATGACATTTTATTTTTACATTTATGCCTATCCGTGATGGCTTTTTTATCTTTGCATTCTACCTCTACGTGATGGCTTTTCATGTTGCATTCTGCCTCTCCGTGATGACTCTTTATGTTGCATTTTTGCCTCTTCGTGATGGCTTTTTTATTTTGCATTTACCTCTCCGTGATGACTTTTTATATTTTTGCATTACCTCTCCGTGAGTGCCACTTTATTTTTGCATTCTATTCTCGCTCTGCCCAGGGTATAAAGTGAACTACGCTAAACCTAATCCTCAGTGTAATGCTAAGATACGTAGGCAACCTGTAAAGGTTCAGCCATCTGAGAGTTAGCCCCAACTAAAGGCTGGGGCACATTTTATATCTTTGTTTTCTCATTTTTCCCCAGCCATAAGTTAGGGTATATTTTATACCTCTGGACTTTCTTTTGTCCCCCAGCCAAGATGGTTGGGGCTTGAGTCATTCATTTTCTATCACTTTAAACGATCCTCTAAATGAATGTTTGTTCGTTATGAGTATCGTCATGATTAATTTTTTATTACTCTAAACGGACATTTGTTCATCATGAGTATCGTCATGAGTCCTTTTTTATTACTCTAAACGATCCTCTAAATGGATATTTGTTTGCATGAGTACCGTCATGAGTCTTGTTTTTCAATACTCTAAATGATCTTGTAAACGGACATTTGTTCATCATAAGAATCGTCAAGAGACTTTTTTTTATTACTCTAAACGATCCTCTAAATGAACACTTGTTCATCATGAGTCATTCTTTTATTACTCTAAACGATCATTTAAACGGACGTTTGTTCGTCACGAGTCATCTTATTTTATTTATTCTATCGTTGAAAAATGCACTTTGAAAAAAATAGAAAATAGAACATTCAAAATGACATGGTGATAGGTGTAAATTACCTATCTATTTTCAAACAGAACATTGTTAGTTTTCGAGTACGTTTTAATATGTGTTTACTCTTTTTGTATTAAAACAGGTGTATGGGTGAAAAGGTATGAAATCGGAGCGCAAACGATCAATTCGAACCAAAAACGGTCGTAGAACGGTGGAAAAATAACCTAGGAGGCAAGATTCTGAAAAGAAGCCCATCGCTGTGGTGGTGAAAATGCAGAGTGGGCTATTCTAGCTGAACATCCACCGCTGTAGCGGTGAGATCTACCGCTGCGGCGGTGAAACTGCAAGATGGTCCTTAATCCACAGACTTTAGATTTTTATTGGGATATTTTGCCTATTTAAACCCTTCCTCTCCTCCTCTATTACAATGGAATCACCCCCTAAGGCCCTTAGACTATATTTTAGGGTGAGTTTGAGAGATTTTTTAGGGAGAACTCTCAACCCGAGGAAGAAAATGAAGGAGGAAGTGAGCGGTGAACAGTTTTAGCGCCAAATCTTCGGATATCGGCTAAGTCATTCATTTTTTTTTCTTTATTTCGGTAGTTGTTGAGAATGTTTACACGATTTTACATTATATACATGGTTATAGCCATTGGTTAAACATAGGTTGTTTAGGGATTATTAATAAATTTATGAATAAGTTGTTTAGTTGAGTTTGTATTTCGTTTGCAGTTGTTCTTTGATGTTTGATTGTGTTTATCGTTCTTGTTTGTTGATTATGCTTAGATTTATATATCAAGAATTCGGGGTTTGACAAACCCCAGATTCAGAACTAGGGTAAATGAACGTCACGATCCAATAATCTGGGAGAGAATTGGATTGTGTACAATTGATGACGTTGGGGCAAAACTCACGAGACCTAGGATCGTTAAGATGTTGAGAGGGACTTCTTTGTTGACACAAAGTCGCGTATTCCCTCGTCTTATACTCGGGAGAGGTAGCGGGAGAGTTTACGAACTGAGATTGTCGATAGGGTAAACACAACGTGACAATCCAATAACCCAGTCAGGAGTTGGATTGTGTGCAATTGATGACGTTTGGGCGAGACTCACGTAACCTAGGGTCGTTAAGACGTTGAGGGAGATTTCTTCGTTAACACGAAGTTATGTGTTCCCCCGTCTTACACTTGGGAGAGGTGGTGGGAAAGTTTACGAACTGAGATGGTCAAATAGGTCGAACACCATAAACGTAAGTCAATCGAGATCGCACACGTATTTGTAAACTGAGTTAATCTCTAGACAATTCTTTTTCCTAAAACATCTCATTATATTAGTATAGTTAATTTAGGTTATATTAGTATTAGTATTAATTAATTAAATACATTTGTTTTTAGTGAAGATAAAGTTAGGTCATGATAAATGCGGTACTCGATAATAACGACTACCAATCCCTGTGGATACGATACCCGATCTTAAAGATCCATCATACTAAAACTTTTACCTCGTACACTTGCGAGTAGTAAATACGCGAGCGTGTAACAAACGCTCGCCGTATAAGTTTTTGGCCAAAAACTTGGGGGCCGCAATTAAGCGTCGTCATTTTCACCGCAAGTGTACGGGTCAAGTTTTAGTATAATGGACCTTTTGGTCAGGTATCGTATCCAGAGGGATTGGTTGAGATTACTATCAACTACCGCGATTATCATAACCTAATTTTATCTAGGCGCTTAAAAATTAAATTTAATTTATATTAATACTAAATTAAAATACTAATTTAATTAACTATACTATAAATACTATATTGATATTGTTTAGGGGAGTAGATTTCCTAGGGATTAACTTTATTTACTTAAATACGTTTGATTTTATTTTAGTTAACGTTAACGGTGTTCTGCAAATCTGATAATCTCGGTTCGTAAACTCCCTCGCCACCTCTCCCAAGTATAAGAAGGGGGAATATGCGACTTTGTGTCAATGAAAAAGTGTCCCTCAACGTCTTAATGACTGTAGGTCACGTGAGTCTCGCCCCAACGTCATCGATTGCACACTCTCCAACTCTCTCCCGAGTTATTGGATCGTCGCGTTGTGTTTACCCTAGCCTGAATCCAGGGTTACCTCTCCCAAGTATCAAGTCCCGTATTCTCAATATATAAATCTAAGCATAATCAACAAACAAGAACAATAAACACAATCAAACATCGAAGAACAACCGCAAACGAAACACAAACTCAACTAAACAACGTATTCATAAATTTATTAATAATCCCTAAACAACCTACCATGCAATATCATTATCCCTCGTTACCATGTCGAAGCCTAAATGTCAATTCAATTCTGAACATATGAACAAATACCTTGGCCAGGTGATTTTTGTCCAAACCTATATCGCTAAATTAAATATGTTGGCCCAGTAGAATACCCAAGAGGGAGCGTGAATTAGGTAATTAAAAAATAATCAAAATAAAATTCAATAAATCAAATAATTAATTTTATGCCTAAATCAATTATTATCTTTATATCACAGCGGAATAAATCAAATAATTAGGTGCACACCCAAATAATAAAGTAATAATGCAACACACCAAGATATATCCTGGTTCACCAAGCTACTCTTGGCTAGTCCAGTTCTCTGAGCCTCATGGAGATTCGCACCCACTAATTCTCAAGATCTCTTTAAAAGTAGGAACCAAACCCGTATACCGATTCTTTTACAGGCTCACAATCAACCTTTACAGTTTCCTTTTCTTAGGCTAAGGAATAACCTCTACTTTTTCTAGGCTCAAGAATAACCTATCTTTTTACAGGCTAAAGATTAACCTAATTCGTTTTATCACTACGGATCAAGAATCAAAACCTCACACAACATTCTAAGTATCATTTTCACAGGTAAGAATGGAACATTTACAATTCACTCACAACGCAATTCTTATCTAGGAAGAATCACTACCTTAATCTCTTTACAAGAAGAGACTGAAACATGGCTACCCTTGATTAAATATCCCCAATGATATTTAATCCATCACAACTCACCAATACATAAATTGATAAGAAGTAAATCTCACTCAGGAGCTTCTACCACCCCAGATAAATAATAACTCAATTAATATCCCAACTAGTGATAGAAAAATGTGAGATACAGAAATCTGATTTTAACAAGATATTGGTAGAAAAGTGGAGCATGTAATCAGATTTAAGAAATTGTTCATAAAAATATTTTCTTTAAAAATCAGAAATAATTTCTAAGATTAATTTCCAAATATAGAATAAATAAAATGTTAAGCAATATGGAAAGATTTCACCTGGAATTTACAGAAATAATTATTAGAACAATGTAGCTATAATTCCGGTAGCAATAAAGATAAACAACAATTGATCTTTAAAATCTTCTCTCAGAATAACTCACAATATCTTAGATGGATAACTCTTATAAAAGCTCACAATTTGATATGATATGATTTCTCTTCTTTTCTGCTTAGTTAAATCATAAATTTGCAGATCTATATATAGGGATATGTAATCAGCCTTCCAACGGCTAGTTTACAAGTGTCATAATAATAAAATGCTCTTATAAACCCCTTATAATATAAAGACTTCATTTAGGTTCAATATCACTTAATAACAACTTTCAAAACTCTCAATTAAATTTCCAAAGTATTTCTCAATCAAAATAAATAAGTATAGAAACTATTTCACGTACCAAATTAAGAAGCATTAATATTTAATGTATCAAATCAATAAGATTTAATTAATATATGAACCATATCTTAAACATCACCAAATTCTTTAAATCTCTCTCAAATCCCAACAAAAAACAGCTACCTTTAGATATGATTTTGGATCAAACATTATCCTGAAACAGAGCCACCAGTCGACTGCCCAGTCGACTAGGAGATTCAGCATGTAGCCCCTGGACTTGATCGGTCGGCTACTAGGTCGACTCGCAGATTCAGAGAGTTCAGCCACCATTAGCCGGTCGACTGCTCCCTTCTGAATCTTTTCTCTGATCTCGTTTTATACACTTTCTCTTTTACATTTTCACCCCTTTAACTAATTTTTTTTTTCTCAATTAGCTCCACTAACTTTCTCAAATTCCATTTTAACTATTTATAAATATTTCTTTTCAAATACACATAGGAGCAAATAAATTCATCTCAATCAAAACACACATAAATAATAAAAATATTTTGTGCCGTGTGTGTTCCTAAATGGGATGTTATGAGTTGAAATTTACCTGGGTTGTTTTCCCTAATTTCTTCAAACTCTTAAATCTTCTTCATCATCTTGACATCTTCATTTAGCATCCATTCAATTTGATCTTCAATATCTTCAACTTCATCATTTAGCATCCATTTAATTTGACATCTTCATCACTAGAACTTTAAATCACTGAAACACTCAATTAAACATTAGTTCCACCAAAACATCAATACTTAATTGTTCATCAAAATCTTATGATCAACAAAAGGCACATTTGAGTGAATCAAGTTAGTATTTATATATGCTACTTGATGTGAGTGATTAGGTTTAGGGCGAACTTTGGATTGATTCGGTATTAGTGTATTCGCTTGTCATTTTCTTAATCATTTTTGCACACTCCTAAAACTGTAGAAATTCGAATGAGTTTGAGGGTGTGTTACATAATCATTTTTGCATACTCCTAAAATTGTAGAAATTCGAATGAGTTTAGGGGTGTGTTATTCGGGGAAAAAAAATAAAAAATAAATAAAAAATAAACTGTAAATATAGTTTTTATTTTCATTACTTTCGACAAGTGAATAAAAAGTTCTTAAATTCTTGTTTAGGGTTGTGTTTATGTGAGGTTACGAGAGAGAAATAGCAACAAGCGTTTGTGCCTTGGGTATCGTTCAATCTTAATGATTTTCTGTTTCTATTCCTATGATACCCTTGGCCAAATAAACCAAAATCGATCCAAGCCCAATTGATCTTTTTGAACCTCCGAGCCTACATTAGTGGAAAATAGATCCCGACTCAGGTGTATGGATTTCCTATACCTAAAAGGTTTTAGTTATGAACTATATTGAGGGGTAATCCCATCTAATCAATGGATAGTTATATATTTGAGTTTCAAAACACACGCATTTAAATAGGATCTAGAATGACGCTTACTATTTTTGAATGTTGAAATTCTAGAACATCACATGGTGTGATTTATACTTGAACTTGATAGGATTGGGGGCCGATGAGGAAAAATCGTTTTGCCGGTAGATGATAATCAAAACTTGCACATTTTTGTTTTTAGTGTTTTTTCATTTTTAGTTATCAATTTCATAATTAGTATTTATATTTTCTTGTATTGTGTGGGTGTTTTGTTTGAGGACTAGCAAAATTCTGAGTTTGGGGGTATTTGATAGGTGTAAATTACCTATCTATTTCCAACCCGAACATTATTAGTTTTCGAGTACGTTTAGTACGTTTTAGAACGTTTTACTATGTTTTTACTCTTTTTGTATCAAAACAGGTGTATGGGTGAAAAGGTATGAAATCGAAGCGCAAATGATCAATTCGGACCAAAAACGGTAGGAGAACGGTAGAAAAACAAGCAAGCAGACAAGATTCTAAAAAGAAACCCACCGCCACGGCACCACCATCGCAGCGGTGAAAATGCAGAGTGGGCTATTCTTGTTGATCATCCACCGTCGCGGTGGTGAAACTGCAAGATGGTCCTTAATCCACCGCCTAGGCGACCATCAAACTGACTTATCTCACCGCCGCGGCGGTCAACTCTACACCAGAATAGATATTTTTTAGGATATTTTGCCTATTTAATCCCCTATTTTTTCTCTCATTTTCCTTCACCCGGTCATAAGAGACCTTTTAGGGTTCCTATGATTTTGAGAGTATTTCAGAGTATGCTTAACCAATTACGAAGGAGAAGAACGCGTTGCAATAAAGGAAAAGCGATCGTTGGACGGTTTTAGCATCGAATCTTTGGACTACGGCTAAGTTCTTCCGTTTCTCTCTTTATTTTATTAACTTTGGTATATATTGAGCATGTTTAGCTTGACATTTAATGTATAATCGGTTATGACCATGAGTTAAACATGGATTGTAATAGGCATTAACGTATTATTTATAAAAATGTAATTTTGGTTGAATTTGTGTTTCGTTTATGGTTGTTCCTTATAATTTCAATTGTGTTGCCGTGTTTCTATGATTATATGCTAATTTAGATATATTTAGAATACAGGGTTTGACACTTGGGAGAGGTAACCCCAGATTCGGATTAGGGTAAACACAACGCGACGATCCAATAACTTGGGATGGAGTTGGAGAGTATGCAATCGATGACGTTAGGGCGAGACTCACATGACCTAGAGTCGTTAAGACGTTGAGGGAGACTTCTTCATTGACACGAAGTCGCGTATTCCCCCATCTTACACTCGAGAGAGGTGGCGAGGGAGTTTACGAACCGAGATTGTCGGATACGCCGAACGCCGTTAACGTTAACTAAAACGAAATCAAATGCATTTAAGTAAATAAAGTTAATCCTTAGGTAATCTACTCCCCTAAACAATCTCAATATAGTATTTATAGTATAGTTAATTAAATTAGTATTTTAGTTTAGTATTAGTATAAATTAAATTCAATTTTGTAAGAGCCTAGATAAAATTAGGTTATGATAATCGCAGTAGTTGATAGTAATCTCAACCAATCCCTATGGATTTTATACCTGATCGAAAGATCCATTATACTAAAACTTGACCCGTACACTTGCGGTGAAAATGGTGACGCTTAATTGTAGCCACGACATGGTCTTTTGTCTTGGTCAAGGAAGTGGAACTCGCATGATAAAGAGGGACAGCTGTAGACACAACATTTTGACCACCCCGCCAAAATTTTGTTTTATTTTGTAGTTAACTTTATTTTATTTAATTTTTGTTTTATTTCAAAGAATATAAAATACAAAATAATTGATAAAAGAAAAAAAATTAAAATAAAGAAATGGGGGTTTGAAATTGAAAGAAGGAAAAATGAGGGAGTGAATTGGAATAAAAGAAAAGAAGTGGGTCCATTTTTGGTTAAAATCGTTAAGAGAGAAAGAGGAGAAAAGAGAGAGAGAGAAACCGAGAAAGATAGAGAGAGAGGGAGATCGTCAGGGTGAGAAGGCCGAGAGAAATAAAGAGAGAGTCATAAGGGATGAGAGGGAGAGAGAGAGAGAATTGAGAGAAGGGAGGAGAGAGAGAGAGAATCAAATAGGGTGTATGTGTATGTGAGAGAACCTGTGGGCCCCTCTTCTTTTGGTCAAACTTGTGTGTGTGTGTGTGTATGAACCAGTGGGCCCTTCTTTTCATTTAATATCAATCGTGTGTCTGTGTGTGAGTGAGAGAAAAAAAGAGAGAGAGAGATGGGCCCTTTGTTGCCATGTGTGTGTACACGTAAGAAAGAGAGGAAGAGGGCCAATGGCCCTTTGCCGTGTGGTAGGCGGTAAGTCAGTTAAGGGGAGTGTGTTTCACACGCGCCCTGTGTCCAGAATGTTCCTTTTTAGTGTATTTTCCGAATTTCACTCTTTCCCAATCCAACTTGGACTGGGCTTTGGTGGCCAAGCCTAGTTTTTAGGGTTTTCTCTTATTTTTCATGCCCCATCCTTTCTTATAAATAGGGTCCTCTTCCTCCCACTTCATTCATTCAAAAATTGAGAGAAAAAATCCCTTAGAGAGTGATTCTCATTGTAAACCCTTTCGAAAAACTGTTTGCGAGGGGGAAAAAGTCCGAGCATTGGGATTCTTGGCCTAGAACAGATATGTTTTCTGATTTTTAATTCTTTTTCAGTTTATTTTATTCTCTTTGTAATTTAAATTCCTACAAGTTTTATTTTTTTAATTGTTCGATGACTCGATGAAAAACGCCGAGATGAGGTTCCCCATTTTTAATTTGAACCTTTGATTGTTTAGACGAGGACGCCCGCTTTTTTTTTTTTTTTTGTTATTCATATAAAAAAAAAAGTCATTTGATGAAAACGCCGGGGTGAGTTTCTCGCGTTGAGATTAACCCCGAGCGTCAGGTGAAACATGTTTCATTGTTTATTTTTTGTATTTTTTTATTTTTTATTCTTGTTATCAAAACCCTAAAAATAAAAAAATAAAAAATCCAAAAATAATAAAATCTTTGTTTGTAAGAATTAATCCTTACGAATCTTAAGATGAATTCGACGATTCGATAAATTGTGAGACAGTTTTCTGGGGCTTCGTTTCCATTCCCCGACTTGAGTGGAATTTAGAAGTAAATGGTTCTAAGAAATCTCTTCCCTCGGTAAATTTTTCATGAGATTTTGTTTAAGTTTCAGAAAGATTAATTTCAACAAAAATTGTTCCCGCGAACCTCCCTCGATTCTCTTATCCACAGAATTTGAGGGAATTTCAAATTGGGATTTCTTTAAATTAATCGGACAAACTTAAAATAGACATTTTTGCATCTATCTAGCATATTTATTTCTTGTATTATTTAGGCGGTATGTTTATGGCGCTTTCACCACTTACACCATTTATACATAAACTTTTTTATTTTATTTCTTATTTCATGAATCCATTCTACTTTTTCACATCTAGTCACAACACGTGTACTACTTATATTTTTATATTAAATAATTAAATCATTGTCACGTTGTAGACACGACATTTTGATCGTTCTGCAAAAAATTTGTACTTTTTTTTAAAATTTATTTTATTTTTATTTTTAAAAAAATAGAGAAAAAATAAAAGAAAAAATGAAAAAAATAAAAAGAAAGATAAAATATAAAAATAACAATAAATAGAAAAGAAAATATTTCCTTGTCAAAATGGGATTAAGTTTCATTTTCCCTTTCCGTTTAGGTTTTGTTTCCTTCCCTCTTCCTCGTCGAAGGGTTTCTAGGATTTTTCACTTTACATCCTTCCTATAAATAAGATCTTCCTCCTCATAGTTAGACACACAAAATATTCAGAGAGAAACCCTTCAGGGACATTCAGAAATTGAGAGAAAACCCCCTAGAAAAGTGATTCCCCAAACCCCTTTTTGGGAAGCCGTCTGCGAGAGAAAAAAAACCGAGCATCGGGATTCTTGGCCTAGAACAAGTATGTTTTTCTTTTATATTTTTAGTTTATTTAAATATCTCCATAATTTAAATTCATGTAAGTTTTTAATTTCTTCTAAATTGTCCGATGACTCGATGAAAAACGTTGGGATAAAGTTCCCTATTCTCGATCTGAATCTTTAAGCGTTGAGTCGAGGACACCCATTTTTATTTTTATTTTCTGTATTTTTTTATTTCATATATAAAAGAGAAAAAAAAAAATCGTCTGATAATTCGATGAAAACGTCGGGATGGGAATTTAATCCCGGAGCGTTAGGTGAAGGATGTTTTTCATTATTTATTTTTCTGTATTTCTTTTTTTTAGTTTTGCTTTCACTTTTCCTATTTGTTCAATCTTTATGGTTTATTCAATTGGTTTATTCACTGTTGTCTTGGCAATGAACAAACATGACAAGTGCCCTTTTTGGTTCTAATTGTTTGAGATTGAATACAAGCTCAAAATCAAGATAAACAGTGCGTGAATTTTTGAATTTGTTTTTCTGTTTAACTGTTTTAAAATTATTGTTTACTGTTTTTTTTTTTTAATATAAAAATATTTGTTTTTCTAGCAATTAATTCTTGCAAACCTTTAGATGATTTTCAACTATTTGACAAATTGAAGAAAATATTTCTATACTGACGATTTGATTTTCCAATAAAAATAAATTTAAGAAAAGCAGTTGGTTTAGTAAATCGTTTTTCCTCAATAAGTTGTTTTGCTAGATCCCACCTAAGTTTTGGAAGATTAATTTCAGCTAAATCATTTTCGCGAACCTCCCTAAATTCTCGTATCTATAGAATTTGGGAGAATTTCAAATCGAGACTTCTTTAAATTAATTGGGCAAACTTAAAATAAATATTTTTGCACCTATTTAGCATATTTACTTCTTGCATTATTTAGAGAGCATGTTTAGTAAACTTTCACCACTCACACCTTTTTTTCTACATATAGTTTTTTTTTTTTTTTAATTTCGTAAATTCATACTACTTTTTCATATCTAGTCACGGCATGTGCACCACTTACGTTATTTGTTTTATAATTAAATCATTGTCACATATAATTATGTTAATTCACGTAGTATTCATATCAGTTTGCATTGACATATTTAGATTAAACCCTTTAGTTTTTTTTTGTCATTTTTGCATATAAATAAAATTCATATAATCGTAGTTTTGGTATTCATATTTTTATATTTATTCACTTATTTGAGTTTGCCCATTTAAAGTAAAGAAGTCTTTAGGAAACATATATAAATACCCCCCGATAACCATCCTTATCGAATCCTTAATATTCGATAAGAGATTATACTGGGGGAACATTTCAAAAAATCCAAAAAACTTGTCCCATTATATTTGTGAAAATACCAAAAGGATTTTAAAAGAATGGAATAATTTCAAAATAAAATAAAACACTCGGACTAAACTAATTGGACTTAATTGGATATAAGGTACTGTTTTCGGAAGGGCGTCTTGGGGTGCCTAACACCTTCCCCGAACATAACCGACCTCCGAGCCTTTAAAAGAATCTTTGGCTTGACTGTGTTTTTGGAGTCAATTTTTTACTTAGGCCTTTTAAATTGTTTTTCTAAAAATTTGGTAACCTAGCTCACCATTTAAACCTGATGGTAAGTGGCGACTCCTTATTTTTTTAAAATGGCCTAAGTATATTTTTTGAGAAAATCGACGCTTTAAAAACTTCTCTCTTCTTTAAATTAATTATTATTTAATACTTTTTTCCTCTTTGAAACATTGAGGCGTGTCACACGCATAATCACGTTAATTCATGTAGTGTTCTCTATTCAATTCCCGTAGTCGTATCATTTTGCATTGGCATATTTAAATTAAACTCTTTAGTTTTTAGGTCACTTTTGCATAAAAAAAATAAAATTCATATAGATGTTAGTTTTTGCATTCATATTTCCAATCTTATTCATCTATTTTAGTTTGCCTATTTAAATTAAAAAAGTCTCTCGGAAACATATATAAACCCTCCCGGAGACCATCATTGTCAAATCTTTAATATTCGATAAGAGGTTATACTGGGGGGGAACATTCTCCAAAAAAAAAAATACAAAAACTTGTCACACCTTATTTTTAAAAAATACCAAAAATATTTTATAAGAAGGAAAAGATTTTAAAATATAATAAAACATTCGGACTTAAATTAATTGGATTTAATTGGACATAAGGTGTCATTTTCAGACAGGCGTCTTGGAGTACGTAACACTATTCTCGAGCCTTTAAATGAATCTTTGGTTTGACCGTGTTTTTTTGGAGTCAATTTTTACTTAAGCCTTTTAAATTTATTTTCCAAAATTCGGTGACCTAGCACACCATTTAAACCCAATTCTAGGTGGCGACTCCTCAATTTTTAGAACGGCCTAAGTATTTTTTTTATTTTTTTATTTTTGAGAAAATCAGCACTCGAAAACCCCATTTCTTCCTAACCTAAATTATTATTTAATATCCTTTTCTTTTCAAAAAATCAAAGTGCGTCAATAGCAATGAAACTCCAAACCGATAGTAACAATAATTCACAACAAATTTTCTCAAGAACACTTCTCAAGAATAATCTCTCTATTCTCTCAATATGAATTCAGAATAATCATTCTCAGAAAGTTTAGGAACTTAATAGCTCTTTAAATTTGATTGATTAGGATTATTGGAATCTTAAAAACACAGGTTTATTTATTGGGAATTGAAACAAGCCCTCCAACGACTAGTTCCCACATATCATAACAATTAATTGCACTTATAGACCTTTTATATCATTATGACTCAATCCTGATTCAATTCACTCAATTATATCTTTTAAAATATTCAATTTAGTCCCTCAAATATTTTCTCAAACTCAATTAGATAGAATAGAAAGTATTACATGCACCAATTTGAGAAATAATTAAATTATATGAATAATATCTATAGGGATATCAAAATAACAATCACATATTTCAAATAATATCAAATCCCTAAGATATCTCTCTGATCTTAACCATAAAACGGCTAGTAATAACTACTTTTTAAAAAAAATCCAAGAAATTCTCTGAACTTTTAACCAAACCATCGGTTGATCGACTAATCACCACAGGTCGACCGATCGATTCAGGTTGTAGCCCAAGTAAAAAGTTCTAGCCTGTCAGTCAACCGCTACTACTTGGTCTATCGACCGAACGATTTAGAGAGTTCCCCAAGTCAAAATTCAACTATGGTAGGTCAACCGCTCCACTTTGGTGTCACGACCCGTCCCGGACACTCGATATCCTGAGGCTGGCGTGACGACATCATGACATCACCTAAACAACCAACCATCTATTAAACGACAATATTCATACATCAATAAACCATCAATATATATAAGCTATACATATTCTCTATTATGGGGACACACCCGTCTCCCAAATATAATAACAACAAAATATAATACCGTGAACCTCTCATAGGTTCGTCTCAGACAGCTCATCTCAACCCTCCACATGATTTCATCGTAGGACTCTACTTAGCACTAGTAGGGGACCGACTCCTAACTGCTTCACCTGTGAGTGTACTGCATTCTTAATAATAACATTTTAAATTTATCAAGTATATAACATATAAACATCATATTTCAAATAAAAATCTCATAATATATATAAATGTGTTATACCACAAGGAAAACATCTATTTTCCTATCACCACAGAATTAACGTCTATATGTTTATAACATTTCAACTAAGCAGTAAAAATCAACCAGAACATCACAGCAACCATATAGTATAACGCAACCGAAATAATAGATATATCATCGTAAATGGATATACCAAGACAATATAAAATAAAGTATATATAAATGTCATATATGACAAAATACCATATACAACAAAACACCACATACGACAAAACACCACATATGACACCACATCACACCATACCTCACCACATCACATCATACCTCACCACATCACATCACTCCACACCACACCATATCACACTACACCTCGGCTAGCCATATGATTATTTTAACCTCACAATCGGGAGTTGCAACGGTACCATACGTCGTAGGATATGCCTTCCTAGCGGGATATAACAACGCTCCGCTGGACTATGCTAGACGGGTGAAACAACGCTCTGGTGGACTATGCCAAGCGGGTGAATATCCACCTCACCTCAACAACAACAACTCATTTCCACCTCAACAACAACTCCGCCCACCATCAACTACCACCTCAACAACAAACAATGAAATCCACAATATCATAAATACCCAAAATAATGCTTGATCCATGTAACTTAGAAAATTCATCCAATTTTCAAGTAAACCTAATAGTGACAGACTATTCTCTATTGATATTCCGGTACCTGTGAACCTAATAGTAACAGAGTCTAAATTAATATTTTTTGTACTAATAACGAAATTATGCAATGCATGCCCTAAATTCCGTAATTTCTTATTCTACGCCTTTTATTATGAAATAGTACTATTTATTCATGTTAATGGTCTCAATATTTATTATCTTCATTTCGTCATTTTTTATGCTAATAATTAGTTTCATAATCACCCATGAAACATTTAAATACAATTAAACACATATATTAATAGAGTTCAGAATTCTACCTCTTCCGGATCTTCTGTCGGCCACGAGACGAGTGTTTGGTTTTTATTGGGATTGTTTGTGTATTTTTCCTTTTTCTTCCCTTTTTTTTTTTTTTTTTAAAACCAACCCGCCGACGCCACCACCAGCCGACCAACCACCCTGCCGGCGACGAACACCCACATACACCACCGGAGACACCCCCACAACGATCACACACCCTATGATGGAACACACACACCGTCGACTAACAAACCCACACGGCTGAATAACAACACAGAACACATAATTCCTCGCTGAAACAGACAGAGAAACACACACAAAATCAACGACACACACATATACACCGGAACACACATCGCCGGACAACCCCCCCTCCCCCAACATCACTGTCGACTGAACGACAGCCACCTACATCACCTGATGACTCTCTCACCATGAACAAAACACACACCCATACAAACAAAATCAGAAACAGAGCACATACAACAAAACACACCCACAACCACAGCTCTCTCTCTCTCTCTCTCTCTCTCTCTCTCTCTCTCTCTCTCTCTTCACTAGTCAGCAACCTCACCCACAAACGACACCCATACACACACGCTGAAACACACACAAACGACACTCACATAGACCAGACGAACGACTACCTTCGCCAACTCCCACGTACGCTGTTGACGACCAATGACTGACACACACACACGAACGTCTGAACCACAGCACACACACGTAGCCACACCGTCGGTCAGACAACGACAATACACACAGACAAAACACACACACTCACCACCAAAGGAACGCCCACACCGATCAACACGCACACACTGACTGCTCTCTCTCTTTCTCTCTCTTCGTTTCTCGATTCTTATTCTCCGTGAATCTATGTGTGTGTGTGTGTGTGTGTGTGTGTGTGTTTTGAAAAAAAAAAAAAAAAAAAAACCTCAGACCCCACCGGTTATCTCCCCCTAAATTATCTTTAGGTTTTTATTTAAACCCAAATCAAAATAAATGTTTTGAAAATTGCAAATTGACCCCAAATTTTTTTAAATCAAATAATTAATAGCGCCATCCACCCCGCTATTTTTCAAGTGTGTTCCAATGCGACTCAAATTGTACGTAAAATAAAAATCAGGGTCTTACATTTGGTCTGTCGACCTAACAATTCAGAGAGTTTCACCTTTGGTCACAGGTTAACCTAGCTGTAGAACGAATGATTCAGAGATTGAACCGTTTTCCAACTCTTTCTCATCAATTGACCAAACCGTGTTGGTCGGTTGACCGATCCTGCTGGAACTTATTTTCCTTAATCAATTTTTAACTGAACTCTTCAATATTTTTGCCCCTTTAACCGATTTCTTTTCTCGGTTAACTTAATTGACACTTTAAATTAAATTTAATTTCTAATCTTTCTTAAATCAATATTTCTTCTTCAAGTTCACATAGGAGCAAATATGTTTTAACTAATTAGGATCCTATAAAAAACACACATAATCATAAAATCATTTTTGTGGCGTGTGTGATCCTAATCGGGATACATTAAGAATAAAAATAAACCTAAGTTATTTTTCTCTAGATTCTTCAAAATCTTTGGTCTCTTAATGCTTTCTTTTTGTCAATCTCTTGTATCCATAACCTTCTTCAATAATTTCTTCATGATTAAAACGACAATGGAGCTTTATCACTGAAACACTTAATCAACTCATTAGTTCCACAAAAAATATCAACATTTAATTATCCATCAAAATCTTAGGATCAATACAATAGAATTCATTTTCTTATCCATGGATGATGCAGTAGTGAGATCCTTAAGGAGGTCCACAATACATGGACTCATAATCACTGATGGCCTACATGATTGTACAATCATTCTTCATTGAATTAGAGGCTGAGATGATTCTTCCAGTAGTGATCGGTCCCTTTTTTAAATATTGACTATTAAGAAAACTTTGTTCATCAAATCTCAGTCGTTCTCTTTGTGCTTGTTGAGTTAGAGCACATTTCAATATGCCATTCTTGTTGGGTGCTATATATTGAGAAGTTAAAATTGTTTGCTCAACGTCTAGCATTGAGTATTTGTTGAAAATTATGGACACAAAAGTTCCAGTAAGATTTGGTAGGGATGTCAGATTGGCTTCAAAAGTGGGAGTCATTTCGTTATTATTGTTGGTGAAGTAAGTTGATCACTAAGTATTATAGGGGTATATCGACTTGTGCTTGTTGATGGAACAGATAATTCTGCAACTATTCTTCATTTCTTAGGCTTAGACGTTTCTTTAAAAAATGATTAACCTGCTTCTAGGCATTCATGATTAAGAAAATTGAAGCGACCACACCTCTCACAATCAACTCTTTGCCATTCTGTTCATTCTCGTTGAGCTAGAGAACATTTTGACATGTCTCTTATGCTAGATTTTCTTGAAATGTCACTTGTGCGGAATGTTCCACATTCTTGACATTAGAATCGGACGACTAAGCCTCTCTTATTTCCTTCGCATTTGTTGGGATATAGCAACTTTTGATATAACATTATCATTAAATACCTTGTGGTAAGATGGGTTTGAATATTTAATTTTCTAGATTGAAGAAATGAAAAAATAGAGGAGTGTATGACAAAGTACGAATTAAAAGCGATACTACATGGACTATAAACAACATGTAATAATACGCTAGAGTATACATAAGAATACGACTAATTCAATATCACCCCAAATGCAAGTGTATTAATACAAAATCAAATTAGATAAATAACTAGACATTTAAAATGACAGTCAACTATAATGATCAGTTGTCTAATTGATTGTACTACAATGTTAATGATGTTTTGTCCTTATCCTCCTGTTAGTTATTTGATCAAGATATGAACCTTTTATAGGTTTCCATGATTCTAATAATTGTCATTTTTGTAAGCTATTGATTTAAAATTTATGCTCTTTGCTTGTTCTCTTTTCGATTTGATTATAGAGATCAAACGTTGTTATTGAAAAATGATGCCTTTATAAACGTGTATATTTTGTGAATATGTTCTTGTCATATTTATTTCAAGTTTAAGATTTTTTAAATGTATGTTCTTAGGAATAATCTATACAATTAAATCATTTTTTGTTGTTGTTGATAGAAAATAGGTTAACGTTTAGCATTAGGATAAATAATATTTTATAAACCTAACATGGACACAAATAGTTAGAATTATCGTTTTAAGATAATTATTTTGTTAATTTTAATTTTTTATTATGGCTGTATTGTGAAGTAGTGTCATTTGGTTTTTTTATAAACAATATGTATATTTCATAGACATGTTTCTATCACAATAGATATTTTGGTTCTTCTTCAATCGTTTTTGGTTTATTATTTGTACTTTATTTTTTATTTAAAATTTTTAACATATTGTTATGATTAGTCTATATAATTTGTTGAAGTAACATAATACATGTTAGATTGGGATAAATAATATTTTATAAATTGAACATAAGATTATGATTGGATAATAAGCCAGTGATAATTAAGATTAAAAAACAATTGACTCAAAGTAATCTTAAAAATTAGATACATACCACTTACTACTGATACTCTCATTTTTGTTTTTTGCACCATTTGAAGTGAAACATACTTTCCCTTTTTCTTTACTATTTGAAGTAGAATTTTCATTCAACTTTTCATCATTCACCTTCTGTTTTTATATAGCAAAATATTTTTCCTTTAAAAATATAAAACTAAGATATTTTTTAGAACGCAGTACATCACATTTGTATTTCGCAGATCTAAAAGTAAAATGTTTAATAAAATTAACTATTGACAATATATTTTAAAAGTATTCAACGTGGAATAAATGATAAGTTAAAATTAGAATATTTTAATTTAAAAATTAATTGTGTAATTCACACATTAATTAACGATTGTATGAAAACAAGAGAACAATAATGATAAAAGCATACAACCTTAATTCCAATGCATTAAGATAATACAAATTAAATTCAACAAAAACAAATACTCAACCCACATGTCCATAATTTAAAATAACAACATCGTGTTATAATAGAAATCTAGATGACATAACATAAAAAATAATAAAAAATTATTTATTATTTAAATAAAACTAAACAAAAGCTGAAACATCGAACAATCTAAGAGATTATCATCAACTAAAGAAAACAAACAGACTTGACGTGATAACCCTACAAAATAGGAATATATATATATATATATATATATATATATATATATATACCCTCTAACTCTATTTTTCATATATATTCCCTCTTTCGAATTCTCTCCAAAATAAATATATATAATTTAAAATAACAACATCATGTTATAATAGAAATTTAAATGACATAACATAAAAATAATAAAAAATATTTATTATTCAAATAAAACTGAACAAAAGTCAAAATATTAAACAATCTAAGAGACCATTGTCAACCGAAAAGAACAAACAGACTTGACGTGGTAATCCTACAAAAAAAAAAAGATATATATATTAGATGTAAAATTTAAAAATTTATATAAAAAAAATACATTAAAAAATATTTATATCTTAAAACCAATAGTTTAGGAAACAACTTCATTGCTCTAGATACCAATTTGTAGTTGAACCTCGTATTCTTCCAGTGCCTTTCAGCATATCTGGGCGTTCTTGATGCTCTTGGACAAAGATCTTAGTTCTATCAGGCCTAGGAGTTGTTTCTTCAAGGTTCTATAAACTCTAACTCTAGGCCAGGATGGAGGTAGAGTGTGCGCTATTGCATACACCAAGACTGCAATGTTTGGTTGAAACCTCTTACATGTTAGTTGGTTAAATTAACGTTCTTTTATAAGGATATGCTCTTTAACTCTCTTTTTCATTCTTTTTTTGTAATACCCAAAAAATTTATATTTTTGAAAATATTATTTATTTTAAGTTTAATATTTTTGGGATTATTTTGTAAATTTATAGTATAAATAATATTTGATAATTATTGGGGTTAAATGTTAATTTTAAATTGATTTTTAAAAGTTTTGGGACTATTGTGTTATTTAAAATATAATTTTAAGAATTTTGAGATATAATTAATATTTTTTATTTTATTTTAAAGAGGACATTTGTGTAAATAATAATAATAATATATATTTAAAATGTGTTGTCTTCGAAGATATCACATATTATGCAAACCTATAATATATATATATATATATATATATATATATATATATATATATATGAACATGGATAATCAGCACATAACTATAGGTATTGATATGTTAAGAAAAAAGTGGCAGAATTACATTTGAATATTTTTTTTAGCGAGAAAAATATTTCAGTTCGGATTTCGGCTTGGATTTCTAACTCTTTTAATATATGTATTTAATATCTCTATTGTGTGATTTATGCTATTATTGTTATTGAATTATACTTATTAATTTTCATGAAATAATTATGATTATGTGAAAACTATGTGTGATATATGCTTATATATTTATTTGTTGTGTTAATTAGATACACATATTAAAATGGTTAAAATTCTACTGAGCCCTGGTTCATAACCTCACATTTTTAATTGTAGAGCCGGTGAGAATAAAGATGCACCAAGAATTTTATTGAAATTTCTATTTAGTTTGTAATAATTGTATTTATTATTGACTATTATAAAAATTGACTCTATAATTCGATAATGATAATTATCCCCGTAGCGTGTAAACTTTTTCAGATTTTAATTTAAAAATACTATATTCGGTATTTGGTTTAGAATTAATTCTCTTGGGAGAAAACGCATGACGACTCTGGGAAATTGGACCGTTACAAAGTGATATCATAGTAGGTTTGCGACCATCTCAAATTTGGATCATGGTACCCATTACTCATAATAAGTTAGGTAAATTAAGAATAATAATTTTCACTAGTAGATTTAATATTATAATGATATATTGTCAATATTATTGCAACCTGTTTAATATGGGTACATAATTATCACTTTAATAATAAAATGAGGTAATGATAATATATCATTATCATTGCAGCTTGGAAAAAAAAAAAAAAAACTGTGACGATTCCAAATGCAAGGATTGAGGCACTGATACTATATACATTGGAAAGTCCTGCGAGTTTGAGACAAATTGTTGATTAGGCATATTAACCATTCATGTGGTTAATAATATCACTTTAACGAATGGTGGTCAAAGTGATTGTCAATGATTGACACATAATAACAGTGATAATTATAATAGCCTAATTATTATTGTCCCCAAATTGTCCATAAGCATAATTCTAACAGTTGATTTTTTTTTCAAGTAAACCTCAACAGAGCTTAGGTTTGCGAGCACCCTAAACTTGAGTTATGTTATTAATTACCTATAGTAAGTCAAGTAAGACTGGGTGAACATCGTGTTAGTCGTGGACCATAAGATAAGTTATTAAAATGATTAGTTCAAAATATGTTTACTGTCTTCTATATAAATTATTAAATTATATTTTCATATTAAATTGAGAAAAAAAATTATTGATAAAAATGGACAGTTTTATGATGATTATTGGATCAATATTTTTTTAAGTATGGAGATTGGTTTTTATTATCCTGCTATACTATAGTTGTCTTGTTAGGAGGGCATGTTCTGTAAGATATTGGTGATCCTTATAAGAGGGTATATACTGTAGGATGTTGTGTTGTAACCTAACAGGAAGGCAAGTTCTGCAAGTGGTTGAATATGTTGTTGATATGTTGTGTTGAGACTTGTTAGAAGAAAAAGTCTCACAAATAGTTGATATGATAACTTCCGATTGTGAGATAAAGTAATCATACGACTAGTAAGGAAGTATGGTATTTTATTATGTAAGAGTGATTTGATCTGCTGATTTAAATTCGGTTGCCCTATGATATTTATGAAATTTTGATATTTTCTCAGTGTAGTAATATTTGTTGAAAATAGGTTTTAATAAAAAAAAAAAATACTTGATCCATACATTGTTTTTGTATTATAAAGACAGTACACTGATAAAATATTCAAATAAATATTGGTTCACTACTAGCGATAGATAGGATCACAGTGTGGGGTAATTGTACATTTTATGTTAATTTTTACTTTGCGCTTAAATGATATTTTAGAAATTCAAGGAGGAGAATTTTATGTAATATTTTATATACACGTTACGTGAATATTGAACTTTTGAAATATATTCATGTAATACCCCGAAAATTTATATTTTGAAAATATTATTTTATAGGGTTAATTACACTTTACCCTCTGTGGTTTGGCCCATTTGTACTTTACCCCCTGTGGTTCAAACGTCGTCATTTACCTCCCTGTGGTTTTGGGCCTAAGTGCAAAACTAACATTTTCTGTTAAAGTTGACGGAATTGAGCTTCACGCGCCTGCAGCAAGAATTGGCTTGTTTTTTGTGCTTTTTCCCTCCAAAGTGCATTTTCTTTCTTCCCATTTTATCCCCATATTTTTCTATATAAGTTCACCAATTCTCACTCATTTTGTTTGCACAAAACCAACACTTCTCACTTCTTCTTTTTTTTTCATCCATATTTTTATTTTTTATGTCTTCTTCATATGTTTTTGGTGGTGATTTCAGGGAAAAAATGCAAATGTGGTCAAATAGCAAACTTGAAAGTCGTTCAAAGTGAGAGACCTTCAAAGGGAAAATGGTACTACGGATGTAACAACAAATGATGCAACTCATTTTTGGGTTGGTATGAAGATAAAGTTTCATTCAAAGGAAAAGAGGAAATTAACGAGGATAGGCGTGATGAAGATTATTTTCTTCTCAAAAAACGATTGAAAAAATTAGAAGTGAAGATTCAAATCATTGAAGCAAATCATGTCATTTTTCAAAAAATTGTGTTTTGTGTGTTTATTTTTGCAATTTTAGCTATGTTTATGGCAATGAAATGAATGTATGAATGTGTAATCTTTGAAGTAATGAAATTTGAATTATCCATCTTTTATTTGTTAACTCATCATCCCTGAAGTTCATAATAATGATTATCTCATACATATCAAATTGCATAATTTCATTACAATACACCAATATTATCAAATTACATCCATAAGTACATTTAAACCATCCCAAAAACGCTGTGCTGTCCAAAAAAAAAAAAAACTGTAAGCAGCTGTCCAAAAAACGTTGTTCAATATTCACCAAATGTTGTCCAAAAAACGTTGTGCCGTCAAAAAAAAAATGTAAGCAGCTATCCAAAATGCAGTCCAAAAAACACTGTCCAATATTTACCAAATGTTGTCCAAAAAACGTTGTGCCGTCCAAAAAACAAACAACCAGCAGATGTCCAAAACGTTGTCCACTGTCCAAAAAACTAGTTGTCCAAACCTGCAACTAGCAAGACTCAACACAGTGATGGCAACAATACACCGCAACAATACACCAATTTTGTCCAAACAACAATACACCCAACGTTATCAAAAAAATGTGCTAAAAACTGTTCAATATTCACGAAACGATGTCCAAAAAATGTGGTGCCGTCCACAAAAAAAAAAAATCTATTCAATATTCACCAAACGATGTCCAAAAAATAGCCAAAAAACGTTGTGCAGTCCCAAAAAACAGATTTAAATATTGAACAGATTCATCAATTGAATATTCACCAATTGAACAAAAAATGTTGTGTCATCCAACGATTTAAAAAAAAAATACAGTTATATCAGAAAACCAAAAAAAGTAATTTGTTGTACCAAAAACTTACCCGATGGATTGGTTGTCTTCCTCTTTTTCTTCCTCCCTTGTGCTTCATCTTCTCCTCCGCTTCCTATCCCCAATATTGCAGTAAAATTGGTTCGGCTTGCAACCCAAGCTCTCAAACATGCTCTTGTCATTGGCAGATATGAAGACATTGGTTGTGACGAAGATGTTGCACGAGAGGTGTCAACTACCCGAGCTAAATTGATTGGTTGAGAGGATGAACCTGTCGCTGCTACTACCTGAGAAGATGAACCAGCAGCCACTGCCTGAGATTTCTCCTTGAAATATGAAAAAATAAATAAAAAATTAATATCTTGAAAAGTTACAGAAATTAAATACTAAATGTTTATACATAACACATTACCTTTTCAACCAATTTAGAGTTCGAATGTTTGCTACTTTTGCAACTTCTTCTATTATGTCCCGACTACAAACAATTTTTGCATTTAATGTATTCTCCCATCATGATTGTTGTGATGCAACTGTCGGCTCATCAGGACCCCTCATCCTCATCTTCTTGGGCTTACCAGCTTGATTCCGTTTGATAGGGGGCAGCAAAGGCATTCCGGTTTAAACCCAATCGTGCATTCCAGGAACCAGATTTATCATGTAGCTGTAAGTGGCTAAATATAAGTCTTTTCTATAACATTCGTGCACATAATCTGTTAGCTCTCCTCTACTCAAATTAATTGCAGCAATGACATGTTTGGACGGAATCCCAGACAAATCCCACATTTTACAACCACAAGTCCTCGTACCCAACTCCACCATATAAGGTTTTTCGAAATTGTCAACCTCAAACTTTTTATCCCTAGCCCAATTGGCAAAGCAATGTGGAGCACTATTATTAATTTTTTCCAACTTTCCCAAAATTTTTGGACAAATGACACCATTATGTTTATCCATCCCGCTTCACTTGCCTTGAATTTTGTTTAATAAGGCCCTCCCGATTGACTCAATCATTGATTTGATTGGTTTCTCTCTTACCTCAAGTATATAAGCATTAAAAAACTCACAAATGTTATTGACCAAAATATCACATTTACACCTATAACTAAAATAAGATCTAGTCCACAAGTGAGGACCAATTGCAGCCAACCAGTTATGGGCATTTCGGTCAACCTCTTCAATTTTTTTCATCCACAATTCGTAGTCTCTCAAATTAGCCGTCGAAGCAGCTTTCCACAATAGTTCTTTAAGCTCTAGTCCCTTAAATTTTTTCTTGAAATTCTCATAAATATGCTTCAAGCAATATCAATGTTCAGCCCCAAGCATTACTTCCTCAAATGCATGCTCCAACCCTTTCTGCCTATCTGAAATGAATACCCAATCCTTCTCTTCAACAATCCCAATATCATAAGTTAGCTGTGTCAAAAACCACATCCATGACTCAGAATTTTCGTTCTCAACCATGACCATTGCAATGGGATAGAAATTGTCATTCCCATCTCCACCCATAGCCGAAAGAAGCTGTCCCCCATAAAAAAAAAAAAAAAAAAAAAAAAAAAAAAAAAAAAAAACAAAACACCCATCTAACCCAATAATAGGTCTGCAACCAACAAGAAACCCCCTCTTTTTGACCTCCAAACCTCACATATATTCTCTGAAAAATTGGAAGAGGCAACTCAATCGCAGGGCCAACCTCAACCACAGGCCTATGTTCAGCTGTGATAACAAAAACACTACTTGGGTTGTATTGCCGAACCGTTTCAACATAATCTCTCAATTTTGCATATTGTACCATTTGATCACTTTCGATAGCCTCTCTCACCTTCTTTTTAGCCCTATACGCCACTTACTAACTTCCACATACAGATCCCTCTGTACTGTATTTTTCATTTGACTCACCTTCCATGTTGAATCATCCGTAAGTGCATAAGGATACTTTTCAGAGAGGTATCTTGAGTTCACTTGGCTATTCATGTACCTCCTCTCACATGTATGCGGACCAACTAGTGACTTGATTTGGAAAGTTTTCTCCCCCTGCATCAAAGAAGCGTGTATTCTCCAACCACATTCAAATTTACATTTTGCAGTTACCCTATCTGATTCATTCTTTATGAATTTAATGTCGTATCCTTGCCTCACATTAAATTCCTTCAAGGCAGTCTTAAATTGTTTGACACTAGGGAACATCATGTCAACAATCAATTAGGGTCTTTCTTGAATGTTTGTTCATGATACACAGGAAATTTTGGACTATCTTTTTCGTCATCTGACCCATCCAAGGTTTCTAGCTCTTCACCATCACTGTCATTGTCCCACCAAGATTGTTCATTTTCATTATGCTCATCACTATTAATAGTGGATATTACATTTGCCTGTTGTTTCTCCACAGTATCAAAAATGTCATCCTCTCCAACATTCTCTAAATCTTCCCTAGCCCATTCCAACTCACTTGATTGATTAGATTCATCACCTCTTCTTTACTAGATTCGTTACTCTCATCAACATCATCAACATTAAAAGTAGGATCATCACTCTTACTTAATTCATGTTCTTCTTCAGACTTTTGTTCATTAATGACTTGCCCATTAGTTGCTCCATATAAGGTTACCTTAAAATGTTGACCTTTATTATGCAATCGAACTAGGTCAAGCACATCATTATCAGTTTCAATTCTCCTTAACATCTCGATTTTAGGTATTTTGAAGTACAAATGAACTAAATCATCATACCCTAATTCCTTGAAAAAATATTTCATTTCAATAAAAGACCAACAATTACCATCACAATTAAACTGGTATTCTACATCCCCCTCCCCCCCTCCCAACATAATCTAAAGTTGGTCTAAAGTTGAAATACCCCACATGGTGTATCTCAAGGTTGAACAAAGGTATCTGCAGAATTTATAAGCAAAAAAAAAATTGTTCAGCTCAGAAATCAGGTATAGGAGGACAAGGGGACAAAACTTAAGTCAATAAATGATTCAAAAAGGATAAAGGCAAAAAAAGGACAAGTGAGGACCACTTTCAGCAGTAAGAAGGCAAACAAGGGACACGTGGGGACCACTTTCAGCAATATGTTTTGGGGGATAGTGGGAATCTTGACATTTGTGATGTGGGGAACATGAGGGACCTACTAAACAAATCCAATTGAAAAATGGGGACCATTTGATATCAAATTCAGCAATCAATGATTAGGAATAAAAACAAAAATCATTTGCATGCAATTTATGTTCGCCAAACCCACATTACACATGCACACTGCAGTTCAATCATACAAGATCAAAGACATCAGCCCTAGTTTATACTAATTTTTGTCAAACACGTTCAGTTCAGAAACCTCAAAAACTCGTTCCAATTCAGAAGATGAAAACGAAAAACCTCAAAAACTCATTCCAGTTCAGAAGATAAAAACGAGAAACATGAAAACCCTAAAATTCGAAAGTCATTCCAATTTAAAACAGGAAAACCCCTATTTTCGGAACATGAAAACCCTAATTTTCGAAACATCAAAACTCATAACCGGATTAGCATGATGGAAATACAAAACTTTTACCTTTAACAGTGAAACCCTAGTTGCAAATCAACCCTTTCTACCAAAACTCTTCAATAATCGAACAGATATTGAACGATTCTTCCAAAACCCTGTATCATTCTCGGATTTGATGGAAACTGCAAAAAAAAAATTAAGAATATTAGATCGAAATGAACAAAATGAACGCAAAATATAGGAAATGAACGGGAAATATAAGCAAAATTGAACATTCGGAGAACGATCTAGGGTTATCGTGAACGATGGTTCACAGATCTACATGAAAGATGAACGAGATTGAGAGCGAGTGATAAACGCCATCTACGTGAAAGATGACCAAGATTGAGAGCGAATGATGAACTTCTTAAAGATGGATTTTGCGATCATCTGGTGGAACGACACTGTGGAGAAGTGAGGAACGAATGTGCAATGTGCAGAGATTGAGAGCTTAGGATGAGAAGTGGGTAGAGCTCAATGAGAAACAAACATCTAAGTGTTAATATATAAAGAAGGGTAAAATCAACATTCCACATTTTCCATTAACAGAGTGAGGGCTACACTTAGGTTCACAAACCACAGGGGGGTAAATGGCGACGTTTGAACCACAAGGGAGTAAAGTAAAAATGTGCCAAAACACAGGGGTAAAGTGTAATTAACCCTATTTTATATAAATTCAATACTTTTGAGATTGTTTTGAAAATTTTTTATATACATAATATTTGATAATTTTTGGGGATTAAATGTTAATTTTGGTTTGACTTTTAAAAGTTTTGGGACTATTGTGTTGTTTAAAATATACTTTTAAAAGTTTTGAGATATAATTAATATTTTTTTTTATTTTAAGGCGGGATATTGTGTAAATAAATAAATAAAGGGCCGAAATTAATTTCCTTCCTAAGGAAGGAAACTAACCTCGACATTATACATATATATAGGCTTAAATAGTGACATGAGTTATAGGCTAATAATAATTAAAAAAAAAAAAAAAACAATGAGAATCCATTATGAGGAGGTTAGCAAGATATTGGAGCCATAGAATTGGAATGAATAATGATAGAAATATTATAATATTAAAGCTTCTAAATGTTTTTTAGCAGAAATACAATTTGAAAGTTCGGAATATTTCGGTTCGGATTTTAGGTATAATTTCTAACTCTTTTAATATATGTATTTAATCTCTCCTTATATTGTGTGGTTTATATTATTTACTTTTATAATTGTTATTTTTCATGAAATATTTATGAGTACGTATTATATGAAAATTATGTGAGATACATGTTTATGTGTTTATTTGGGGATTGATTGGATACACATATTAGAGAGGTTAAAATTCTATTGAGCTCTGGCTCACAACCCCATAGTTTTGATTGCAGAGCCGTTGAGAATGAAATTGCGCCAGGATTTTCATTTGAATTTCTATTTAATTTGTAATAATTGTATTCATTAGTTACTATTATAAAATTTACTCAATGGATTGAGTATAATTACAGTCGCTGTAGTTTGTGAAATTTATCAGATCTTTTCAGGTGAAATATGGGTTATTCGGTTTTAGCGTTATTTCTCTAATGGGAGAAACCGCGTGGCGGTCCTGGGTAACAGGGTCATTACAATTCATGTGTTTGAGACGTATTTCTATGCTTGACATGTATTCATGTGATTGAAATGTATTTATGTGGTTTGAAACGTATTTATGTGTTTCGAGATGTATTTATACGGTTGAAACGTATTTATGTGGTTGCGAGATATTTATGTGTTTTTAGACGTATTTCAGAAAATCTGTTATTTAAAGTTTGGGTTGTGTTGATATTTTAAGGTAAAGTTTACGAGATTATGAAATTAAATTGGGATTTTAATGTGGATACTGAAGATGATTATTTTTAGTTACACGGAACAGTCCACGAAGAATTTGGGTTATCTACTAGTTATGATGGTTGTTGCGAATATGTTGGCTTGAATGTTGGCTGGAATTGATTGATAATTGTTATAGGATATAGCGGTAGACTTGAAAAGTCATGCCAAGTGAGAAACGTTATTGAGGTCGTGGAGCTGTTGAAATTGAGATAGACCCAATCCAAATAAGACTAGCTGATATTTTAAAAATATATTCGTTGATTATATATACATATATAAAATTATTGTTAGTTTTATCAGAGTGCACAGTGGAAGTGGTTAGAAGCATAAGATTCTTTGACAATTATCTATGTTACATGTTGCATATAATGTTGGTCACCGCAAATGCGGATGTGGCAATGTGTGGAATGAATTTTGTCGGTTATGAATTATGAGTGACATTCGATTATGAGATCTTGCATAGAAAACAGTTGTCTTAGAATTGAGTGTAATCAATATGACCATGCGATTCTGAATTATTATTATTACTTTAAACGAAATTCGAGGACGAAATTTAATTAAGAGGGATATATTGTAATACCTCAAAATTTTATATTTTTTAAAATATTATTTATTATAAGTTTAATATTTTTTGGATTGTTTTATAAATTTATAATATAAATAATATTTGATAATTATTGGGATTAAATGTTAATTTTAAATTGACTTTTAAAAGATTTGGGACTATTGTGTTATTTAAAATATAATTTTAAAAGTTTTGGGATATAATTAATATTTTTTTAAAGGGGACATTTGTGTAAATAATAATAATAATGTATATTTAAAATGTGTTGTCTTCGTTACATGAAGACAACACATATTATATTAATGATATATGAACATGGATAATCAACACATACCTATAGGTAATGATATGTTAAGAAAAAAGTGGCAGAATTACATTTGAACATTTTTCTTAGCAAGAAAAATATTTCGATTCGGATTTCGACTCGAATTTTAGGTAGAATTTCTAACTCTTTTAATTTATGTATTTAATCTCTCTATTGTGTGATTTATGCTATTGTTATTGTTGAATTATAGTTATTAATTTTCATGAAATAATTATGATTATGTAAATATTATGTGCGATTCATGCCTACGTGTTTATTTGTTGTGTTAATTAGATACACGTATTAGAGGGGTTGAAATTCTACTAAGTCTTGGCTCACAATTCCACAGTTTTGATTGCATGGCCAGTGAGAATGAAAATGCGTCAGGAATTTAATTTGAATTTTTATTTAGTTTCTAATAATTGTATTTATTATTTAGTGTTGTAAAAAATAACTTGATAATTTGATAATTATAATTATAATTTTAGCATGTAAAATTTCCCAGTTTTTAATTTAAATATACTAGATTGAGTATTTGGTATAGAATTAATTCTCTTGGGAGAAACCGCGTGATGAACCTGGAAAACAGAACCATTACATTTTTCATCTTTCCAATTCTCTCTACAATGGATGAACATAATTTAAAATAACAACATCGTGTTATAATAGAAATCTAAATGACATTACATAAAAAATAATAAAAATTATTCATTATTCAAATAAAACTGAACAAAAGCCGAAACATTGAACATTCTAAGAGACCATCGTCAACTGAAAAGAACAAACAGACTTGACGTGGTAACCCTACTAAATAAAAATAAAAATATTATATATATATATATATATATATATATATATATATTAATAACACTTTATTCCCCTGTGGTTTGGCCCATTTGCACTTAACCCCCTTGTGATTTGAACTATGTCACTTACCCCCCGTGGTTATTGGGCTTAAGTGCAAAAGTGACTCCGTTAATAGAAAATGTAAAATGTCAAATTTACCCTTGATTTTTTTAGCCTCGAAAGATAGAAGAATTTCGGAGGTTAGGGCTTCAAGCAGCGTTGTCGCCACATCCTCTCGGTCAATCGAGTTCTGCCAGAACCTCTACATTGTCTACAAAATCATGAACCGTAAGTTCTAAAGCCTTTCGCCATCGTAGACCTCCCAATATCTCTAATAATGGGCGTTCGTTTTTCTTTAAGTTAACCTTGAAATCCTAAAGTTAAGCCTCGATTTGATTGAATCGATTCATTCTCTATCGATTGATATATCTTTCTCCATTATCTGTTCAATTTTCGAAATTCTAGGGTTAGGGTTTGTTTTTTCAATCAACGATGTTGATTACTTCGATCTCTCCGTCTTATTCATCGCCTATAGTCAATTTTTGTTGTTCTTGATTTCCCCTAAGGTAATTGCTTCTATTGTTGTTGGCTATTTCTCGGGCCTTAGATTTTTAGGGTTTCGATGTTTTCGCGCGTAAGATTTCATTCGATTTGTAAATTTCTTGATGGGTTTTGTAGTTTTGTTCATCAATTGATTTATTTCATATATCTTGATCCTTGATTGTTCTTGTAGTTGTCATTTGTGAATTTGTGGCTAGGGTTTTGAATTTTGTATCTCATTAAAATTTGCATGGGGAGTCATAGGGTTAAAATGTAAATGATAAAATTGTAATTTAGAGCGAAATCATGCCCAAATAAAGCCCAGCTTCATAAATGGCACGTGAGCAGTACTTCTGTCAAATTTGACAGAAAATATTAGATTTGCACTTAAGTCCAAGATCACATGGGGGTAAGTGGCGAAGTTCAAACCACAGGGAGTAAAGTGCAAATAGGCCAAATCATAGGGGTAAAAGTGCTATTAACCCTATATATATATATATATATATATATATATATATATATATATATATATATATATATACATACATACATACATACATACATACATACATACATACATACATACATATTAGATGTAAAATTACAAAAAAGTATATTCTATATAAAAAGTACATTAAAAAATATTTATACCTTAAAACCAATGGTTTAGGGGATAACTTCATTGCTCTGGATGCCAATTTATAGCTGAACCTCGTATTCTTCCAGTGCCTTTAAGCATATCTGATCGTTCTTGATGCTCTCTAACAAATATCCTAATTCTTTCAAGCTTAGGAGTTGTTTCTTTAAGATTCTATAAACTCTAACTCTAGACCAAGATAGAGATAGAGTGTGCACTATTGCATACACCAAGATTGCAATGTTTGGTTGAAACCTCTTACGTTTTAGTTGGTTGAATTGACACTCTTTTCTAAGGATATGCTCTCTTACTGTTTTTTTTATTCATTTTTTCTCTTTCGAATTCTCTCCATAATGGATGTACATCTCATTCAGCCTCCTCTAAAAATTGTACAAATTCAAAGGCAGTAAAAGACCAATGATTCTCAAATATGTATAGTTTCGCAACAGTCCAATTTGATGGCAAAATATTAGCAATTTAATGAATTATATCTCTTTCACTAATTCCGTGCCTATAATTATGCAAACGCCTAGCACTTAGAATTTTATTCATCCCATATTCTCTAATGAGACAATTTTGTAAATAAGGCTTGTCATAAAAGATTATTTTTCCTTACACAACTCAAACCAAATACTCGTTCTCAATACAATAACGGGTCATACTATATCGCTTGAGATTTATGGACAATAATAGTAACATAAGTAAATCAATAGATTAAATATAATTGATGGAGGGTAAAAAGAATATTAATTGAATAGCAATAATCAATTAATAAATTAAGAATATGAATTGACAATAAAAAAATATAATCTATATAATGAAAAAAGATGTCAAATGATAAATTATTGAAATAATAAATCTGCAACCCACTCATGTATGTATATACCGGTGAAGTTTTAAGTGAACAAGACGGTACATAAGAGTGCCCTTTCGTGTATGTGTTTATGTTTTAGATAAGCACTTTTTTGAGAGCATGCCATATTCAGGAAAAGACTTGTTTTTAAGGATTATTGAAGATTATGTTGGAGGAAATAGATTCTAGCTCTCCATAACCTCAATTCTTAGAATTTTTAGTTAAAAGAAATGCATTCGCTTATGACTTATTGAGTATATGCATGATTAAACTTTAAATATAGTTTTACAATCCAAACATTTGGGAAAAAAAACTTCAAAATTTCCACTAAATCCCAACAAAAAAAAATCTTAAATATGATTAATAACCATAATTTCTATTAATGTTCCTTTAAATTTGTGCTTCTCTAGTATAATTTCTCCCAAAAAAAAACCAAATTAACCCTAATCAGTTAGTTGTATAAATTTAAAAATTGCTCTGAAATAGATAATGATATAATCAATTTGCATACTCATTTTGATTACTCATGTATGGAGATACTCAAACTTGACTAATTCGGAATTCTAAGTGCGAAAGGACACTAAATCAGAAAGAAGAACAAAAATAAGTAGCAGCAAAGACTTTGAATTCGACCATGGTGGGCATTTTCTAGTGTCAAGATGAACAACAATGCATGAAACACATAATAAACTGAAGTACATATAGAAAACACCAAATTTTAAGGTTTGTGCATGCAAACATGCAAATCTAGATCTATGAAATTCAAATCCAACGAAATTGAACACAAATATAGAGAAATCGAACTCAGATTAACCAAATCAAACTGAGATTGGAAGTTATTTTTTCCCAAATTCGAAACATAATTGCAATGACAATATACTGGAGGAGAGTTAGAACATAAATCAGCGACAAGAACAGAGAAGGTCAAAAGCAAAAATTCAACAAATCAGAATGAATAGAAGGTTAGCGTGTGTGTGAAAAAGAAAAGGCAACATGAGAAAAAAAAAGGTTGAACTGAAAAAAAAAAATAAACAAAAAAATATAACAGAGAAAAAAAAATCTAATTACAAAAAATAAATAAAGAAGCAATCCAGAAAATAAAAATAAAAAATAGTTGATTACAATAAGATAAACTAAAAAAAATAGTCCAGAAAATAAATTAAAAAATTGTACTGAAAAAAGAATAAAACTGAGAAACAAAAAGAACGAAAAATAATAATAAACAACTGATTACAGTAATTTATAAAAAAAAACAATACAAAAATCAGAGGCAAGAAAAACTAAACCTTTTATTTATGTTCTTAGAATCGAAATCAAACGAAAGATTAAATTGAACCCTAAACCCTAAACAAATCATTGAATAATATGAAATAAGCAAAAAATCAACAGTAACGGAACCGATACACACAGAAGCAAAACATTCGACAAAAGATTAAATGGAACCCTAAACCCTAATCAAATTATTGATTTCTTTTCCCAGAACCGAAATCAAATAGAAAATTAGTTAACTATAGCATATATTTCAATATTTTTAGCGGAACAGAAATCAACGGCAACAAAACTAAACCTTTTATTTCTGTCCGTAGAACCGAAATCAAACAAAAGATTAGTTAACTATAGCATACATTTCAAGATTTTTAGTAGAACAAAAATCTGCGGCAAGCGAAAATCAGTTGCAATCAGAAATCAAAAGCAATCAAAAATCAGAAATTGACCTTAACAATATGAAATCTGAAAGTGACGTTAGCAGTCGTCTGAAGTGAAGACCAATTGTTGTGAGGAGATAACTTGATGTGAGGGTCTTATAGATGCGAGATGGAGAGATTTCATCTGGGCACAAATGATTTTTGAGGATTAGGCCAGAGATTAGGGCATGACTGATTTTTAGGGATTAGGGAATAGAAGATAGAGATTAGGGATGAGCAACAATTGGGAGAATCACGAAGATGGAGGCGATGACGATGAGGAGACAGTAGAACATGAAGGCGGCGAAGATGGGGAGGAGATGGGCTTGAGATTTGACAATATGCGAAACTGGGGAGAAGATGAACTTGAGATTTGATGATCTGATAAGGTAAAGGACGTGACGATCTGCGAGATCGGGCAGTTATTGAGAGATGAAGTTGCGAAGATGGGAAGGAGATAAATCTGACAGAGATGGAGAGGAGATGAAGCCAATGGAGGTGATGAGCGATGATCGGGGGAGATGATGAACCAAGAAATGGACAGAGAGTATAGAAGCTCAAAATGGACAGTGATTGTGCGTGCGGCTCCAACCCTAAAATTTGTGGTGTATAAGATAAAGTTGATCTGACTGTCTAAAGGTTTGTCTATGATCCGACGACTTTTTTTATGAATGAGCAAATTTATTATATAGATATTATCAAATTATCTTCACCCAAAATTTTGCCTATTTATTGGTCTAACATGGTATCAACAACCAATTTTTTTGCCACTATTCATACTAATATTCTGTGATCCTATATTATTTTTTTTATAATTATTCACCACCATCAATGCCTTAAACATCCTAAATCACCAACACATAATATGAAACCACCACCAAACTTGTCTTGAAGCAACGAATCTAACACCACTGGAGAGAAGCCAAATCACCTCACCAAGTGCTCTCATGCACTTCCAAAACTCTTACGACATGTTTGGTTGGATGGAATGGAATGAGGGTGGAATAGAATAGAAGAAGGAATAGAATGAGAGAAGGAATGGAATGGAATTGTGAATGAAATCACTATTCCATTCTCTTGTTTGGTTGGTATGGAATGAAAGAAAGAATGGAATAGTGAAATATAGTAAATTTCTATTTTCCCCTTATAAAATTATTATTCAATTCTCTTCTTGGTTGGTTAGAATAAAATTTTATTATATTTCACTATTCTATTCCTTTCCTCATTTTATTATATTTCACTATTCAACTCAATTTTAAGTTTTTGTTCTCTAATTTCTATTTTTGTTCTCAATTTTCAGTTTCTATTCTTTAATTTCTGTTTTTGTTCTCAATTTTCAGTTTCCTTTTTCAATTTTCCGTTCTCTAATTTTCTATTTTTTGTTCTCAATTTTCAGTTTATATTCTCAATTTTTTGTTTTTGTTCTCAATTTTCTATTTTTATTCTCAATTTTCGATTTCCTTTCTCAATTTTCTATTATTTAATTTTATGTTTTTGTTCTTAATTTTCTGTTTCTATTCTTTAATTTTATGTTTTTATTCTCAATTTTCAATTTTCGTTCTCAATTTTCTATTTCTATTCTCTAATTTTATGTTTTTATTCTCAATTTTCAATTTTCGTTCTCAATTTTCTATTTCTATTCTCTAATTTATGTTTTTATTCTCAATTTTCAGTTTTCGTTCTCAATTTTTCGTTCTCTAATTTTATATTTTTGTTCTCAATTTTCATTTTATGTTCTCAATTTTCTGTTTCTGTTCTCAATTTTCTGTTCTCTAATTTTATGTTTTTGTTCTCAATTTTTAGTTTATGTTCTCAATTTCCTGTTCTCTAATTTTCTGTTTTTGTTCTTAATTTTCTAGTTCTGTTCTCAATTTTTTGTTCTCAAATTTTTATTTTTATTCCCAACTTTCTGTTCTCTAATTTCTATTTTTATTCTCAATTTTCAAGGACTTAATTACAAAAGCTATCATGTAATTTAAGATATTGATTTCATTGGGTTGGAATCCCATTCCACCCCATCTCAAATGGAATCCCATTCCATCCAATTTCATTCCAATGGAATCATTTTTATGATTCCATTGGAGAACCAAATAACGGAATAAGAATCAAGGGTGGAATGCGATTCCATTCCGCCCTCGATTCCATCCAACCAAACATGCCGTTAGCACTGCTGTCAAATTTGTTAATCCCTATAGGCTCCACCTTTGTTCCCATATCAACGTCAAACCCACCATCTAAATCATCTTAATGAAACAAAGTCAACACTACCAACTATTGCCCACTACGACCACAGATGCTCCCTTACGTGCGGCATAAATTTTTTGGACATGCACCATTTAGTCCCAAAATACAAAAGAAATTACCAATTACTCTCATCACTTTTTTTTTTTTTTTTTTTTTTGTGCACCAATAAGTCCTTTTGTCTTTTTCGGACCAAAATACCCTTCACATGGATGTTGAATGTAACATCAAAATTATTATTATTTTTTTTTTTTTATGCTATTTTTTTCTGACCAAAATACTTTTCATGTGAATGTTGAATGTAACATTCGGTATTGAATGTAACATCAATTATTATTTTTATTTTTTTTATTATTATTATTTTTTTTTTAATGCTATTTTTTCTGACCAAAATGCCCCTCATGTGGATGTTGAATATAACATTTAATACATGTGAGTGTTGAATATAATATCAACTGTATTTTATTTTATTTTTGTTTTTTTTTTAATATTATTTTTTTCTGACCAAAATTCCCCTCATGTGGATGTTGAATGTAACATCAACTGTGTTTTTTTTTTGTTTTTTTTGCATTTTATGATGTTATTGTTTTCTTATCAAAATACTCCTCATGTGGATGTTGAATGTAACATCCATTATTCTCTTATTTTTGTATGTAGAGTAAAATACATATGATATTACATTGAACACCTGTAGATGTTACATTCAACACCTGTAAATGTTGAATATAACATCAATTGTTCTCTTATTTTACGTTACGTTTAGTAACGATTTTATCCTAAAATCAATATTTTTTCTATTTTTTTTTTGGAACATATAAAAGTAACAAAAAGTCATAAATTTTGGGGTAAAGCTATAATTTATGATGGCGGCGACCGGCCACCGGAGACCGCCGGCGGCGGCGGCGACGGCGACGACCAGCCACCGGCGGCTGCGGCGGCGACCGGTGACCGACGGCTGACAGCGGTGGTACACCAATTTGACGACCTTCCTTCTCGATGTGAAACTCACGGGAGGGCATTTCGGTAAACTCAATCCTCACCATTTTTTAAAATGGGACTGATTGGTGTAAGGAAAAGTGTTGATGGAACTAATTGGTGCAAGAAAAACGTGTTGACGGGACTAATCGGTGCGAAGAAAAATCGATGGGACTTAGGCCCCGTTTGGTTAGTGTTCCCAACCAAACCCAACCCAACCCAACCAAAAAAATTTGGGTTTGATTTTTGGGAACGCGTTTGGAAAACACAAAACTCAACCCAACCCAACTCAAAAAATAGGAATTGATTCTCAAAATTCTAAAGAAACTAGAAACAAAAAAAAATTGTTTCTTTTTGTGCCCAAAAAACTCAACCCAAAGTTCTCAACTTCCGTCTTCATCTGCCGGCCGACCACTACTACCCGCCGCCGTCTTTCGTCCGGCGACTATCGCCAACCACCGTCCGGCGACCGACCGCCCTATCCGGCCACCGTCCGCGCGACCGACCTCCGGCGACCGTCGCCGGCCACCTCCGCCGCCCACTGCCGACGCCGCCGCCAAACACAAAAAAAAAAATTCAAAAAAAAAAAAATTAGTTTTAAAATAAAATCGTTACCAAATACATTTTGTTTTCAGCACAAAACAAGAATTGTCGTTACCAAATGCAATTCTGTTTTCAAAATTTTCAATCCAACCTAATTCAACTCAACCCAACTCATTTCAGTTAAGTTCAAAAAAGTGGAAACACTAACCAAACGCCACCAATTTTTCCTAATTTTTTTACATATCTCCCGTAGATCTCCACCTTACCTACCACGTGTTATCCCATTACCTTCCACGTGTTGCCACATCACCTGCCATGTGTTGCCACATAATATCTCACGTGTCTCTATGTCACCTACCATATGTCGCCACATCAATTGTAATACAAGAAATATATCATTGTTATGTCTCTGGCACATCAAGCTGCTTACTAGATCATGTCATTACCCGCCATGTGTTTCCACATAACTTCCATGTGTTGTCATGTAATATCTCACGTGTCATTATGTCACTTGCCATGTGTTGCCACGTAATATCTCACGTGTCATTATGTCACTTGCCATATGTCACCACATCACTTGCAATATAAGCCAGACATCATTGCTATGTCTATGGCATGTCAAGTTGCTGACTAGGTCAAGTAGATTCACAACCAAACTGATAAAGGATAGAAAAATTGATATGTTGATTTATAGTGATTCAATAAGCTATTTTTACCATCCACTCCCGCAGAGAATTTCAATCCATCTATACTTAATCATTTTTCCAGGTAGGAATCAAAAACCTTTAAGATGATCATTTTTCAGGTTTACGATTAACCTAATTCTTTTTCCAAGTTCAAAATCAAACTTTTACAACTATCATTTTCTTAGGCTCATGTGTAACCTTTATCTCTGATTAGGCAACGTCTCTTATGCCCAATCAAACGCTCTTACTTACGCTAGCTATGCTTAGGTCTAAGCTACTCACAAATACAAAAAAATATCTGTTTCTTCTCACATAAGTTTCTACCAGCTCAATTCAAAATAAATTCAATTAATACCCCCAATAAACTAGTGATAGAATTGTGCAAGAAATTAAATCTGGTTTTTAGAAAATTAGGCACACATATTTTTTTCAATCAGAGTTATAGAAAAATCATTTTAAAATATTTTCAATATATTCAACAAATGATTTTCGTATCACAAATATGACAAACTCAAATATTCAGATATATGTGAATCACATAAAGCACAATCAATTTTGAGTAAACAAATAAGAATGATCTCACCAAGATTTTATTTAGGAAATATGTAAGCAAAATAGAACATGATTTTCGCAATGATAGCCCTTTGTTCAATCAAGAATCTTTCAAAAGCTTTTCTCTCAAAAGTGTTTCAGAACAATATGAACTCTCTCTTTTTAAAATTTGAAATCTTGTGTATTCTCGATTAATTTAAAATGAACATTTCTAGGTTTATATAGAGAGATTTTAAATAAGGGACATTCGATGACTGAACACGCCCCGATTTTCCAGAGAAAATCAGAAAATATAGATATATGCTTTATATATGCTTGGCGCTGGTAAAATAAGAAGGATTTTTAAAAACGTCGATTTGCTCATTAAAATATACTTAAGCCTGTTTTAGAAAAAGGAGTCGCCACCTAGCATTGGTTTTAAATGATGTGCTAGGTCACCATATTTTTCTTTTTTGAAAACAATTTAAAAAAATGGCTTAAGTAAAAATTTGACTCCTAAAATAGCATGGTCTGATCAGAGATTCGTTTAAAGAGTTCGGGAGTCAGTTACACTCGGGGAAGGTGTCAAGCACCCCAAGACGCCCGTCCAAAGACGGTACCTTATCCGATTAAGTCCAATTAAAATTTAAATCCGAATGTTTTTATTTTATTTTGAAATCATATACACATATACACATATACACATACACACACATTGAGGGAAGTGATCTCCCTTCTAAACCTAGACCGTTCTGATGGAAGGCTGGGAATTTTCCACCTCATCTTGTTAACACATTATATTTAACACAAGTTAAAGAAACACACGCACGCACACACTCACACATTGAGGGGAATAATTCCCTTCTAAATTTAAACCGTTCAAATGGAAGGTTAGGAATTTTCCACCTCATATTGTTAGCATATTATATTTAATACGAGTTAAAGAAACACACGCTCACACACGCATGCACACATCGAGGGGAGTAATTCCCTTCTAAATTTAAACCATTCAAATGGAAGGTTGGGAATTTTCCACCTCGTATTGTTAGCACATTATATTTAATATGAGTTAAAGAAAACGCACGCACCCACACGCACGCACACATTGAGGGGAATAATTTTCCTTCTAAATTTAAACCGTTCAAATGGAAGGTTGGGAATTTTCCACCTCGTATCGTTAGCACATTATATTTAATACAAATTAAATAAAACACCCGCACACACGTATCGAGGGGAATAATTCCCTTCTAAATTTAAACCATTCAAATTGAAGGTTGGGAATTTTTCACCTCGTATTGTTAGCACATTATATTTAATACAAATTAAATAAAACACCCGCACACACGCATCGAGAGGAATAATTCCCTTCTAAATTTAAACCGTTCAAATTGAAGGTTGGGAATTTTCCACCTCGTATTGTTAGCACATTATATTTAATAAAAATTAAATAAAACACCCGCACACATGCATCGAGGGGAATAATTCCCTTCTAAATTTAGACCGTTCAAATTGAAGGTTGAGAATTTTTCACCTCGTATTGTTAGCATATTATATTTAATACAAATTAAATAAAACACCCGCACACACGCATTGAGGGGAGTAATTCCCTTCTAAATTTAAACCGTTCAAATTGAAGGTTGAGAATTTTTCACCTCGTATTGTTAGCACATTATATTTAATACAAATTAAATAAAACACCCGCACACACGCATCGAGGGGGGTAATTCTCTTCTAAATTTAAACCGTTCAAATTGAAGGTTCGGAATTTTCCGCCTCGTTTTACTTACTCAAAAAAAAATAAAAAAATAAATAAAAATAAAAAGAAAATGAAAAGTAATAAATAAATAAATAAATAAATAATAAAAAGAAAATAAAAAAATCTAATTTACAAAAAAAATTAGTATAATAACAACTTATTTAAAAATAAGAGTAAGATTTACAACAGATGAAAATTTACCACCTTCTTTGAGATTTTTCTTCTTCAAAATTGCAATAAAATGAAAATAATATTATTTTCTTCAAAATTTCTCTCCAGATTTCACCTCTCCCTTACAAAAAAATCTCTCCCAAAAGAAATTTCTCTGGCCAAAAAAATTCTCCTCCCCTTGTGTTGTGAGCTTTCATTCCTATTTATAGGAATGAAGGCTCAAACATCGTCTGAGAAAAGTAGGAAAAAGGTAGGAAAAATATTAAAAAAAGGGGGTGGGTGCACCGAAATTCGGTGCACCCACCAGCTTTTGGGTGCACCGAATTCGATGCACCCAAAAACATGGGCAAAGCCCATGCTGGCCGCATATGCGGCCAGCAATAAAGCTGGTCGCATATACGGCCAGTAGCACTGGTCGCTACAGCGACCAGTGCAACTGGTTGCTGTGCGACCAGCCTGGTCGCACGTGCGACCTTAATGCAACCCCCCACCCCCGTTCGGTCCAGACCTCTCTCGTTTTCGTCTGTTTCTGGTCCAGTTTGTTCCGAATTAACGCATTTTTATTCCACTTCGAAAAATCTACAAAACAAAATAAAAATAAATAAATCAATTACTAATATTTAATTTACTTAAGAGATTAATAAAACTTAATTTAGCAGTATTAAACCGCATAAATACGGTACAATCAAAACAAAATAAATAAAAAAATAAAATAAAGGTAACTATAAAATAAAGTATAATAATTGTTTTTTGCGAGGCGGTCAAAATGCCGTGTCTACAATGACAAGTCCTTTATTTCACCCTTGATTTTAAAAAAGTTCTAGAGGCGAAAACTAATGGTTTTTTAGTCCCGTCTATTTAAGAAAGGCGAAAGCCTAATACATGCAACTGCATATACGCAGTTACATGTAACTATTTTGTGTGTAAATTTTTGTTAAATGTAACAAATATTACCATATTTTATAATATATAACTAATTTGTGTGTAAAAATTTGTTAGATGTAACAAAAATTACAAAAAATACATGTCATTAGTTACATATAACTAAATGTACACAAATACGTGTAAATAATATTAAACTAATTTATATGTGTAATAATTGTTAAATGTAACAAATATTACACAAATACATGTAATTTATAACGTGTAACTAATATTACATAAGTACATGTAACAAAAAATACACAGATACATGTAATATATAATGATTATTAAATTCTAACTAATATTAGTTACATATAACTAATATTCACTATAATACGAATTTACTCATCAAAGTTCTCTCTACAATCCCTATAATACTGCACACGCAGGATTAAAATTCAAGAAAAATCCAACTTAAGGGACTAAATCAAAACTTACATCTTAAGCGAGACTTTTTATAATTAGTTTTGTTATTTGGGACTAATGGTCAATTATCCCTTTAAACAATGCCTATAACGGCTGTTTTTCATAAGATATAGTAAGAAATGACACATATAGACCCCATATATATAATAGGCTTAAATCAACTATATTTGGGCATGAATAATACTTTTAAAATGCTCAATTTAGTCCCAAAAATATTTTGATTTAAAATTAATAAAGATAGAAAGAAGTTTATTCGGAATAAATCACAAAATCAAGAAATATATGAACTAAATAATAAGATCTTAAAAATATATAGTATATCTTTGAAAATCAGTCAAAATCCATTAAAATATAATATTTCAACGTTTAAAATCTTAAAAAATGGTTGGAAGACTTTGAAAAACGTTCTGGTCAAAGTTGAAAATAGAACAAGTTAGTTGATCAAATTCCCTATTAGTCGATCGGTTAGGCTCTAACGAGTTTTCTAGTTGTTGCAATATACATCAATCGACTGGTCAGTCGACCAAATTAGGCTTTGAATCAATTATTCAACCTTTCAGTCAACCGAATAACCTAAAACCCTATTTTAGGGTATCCTGAAGCAAACGGTCGACTATTTAATTAGTCGATCAACCGTCGTAAGCTATTTTTTCATATTTCTATTTTTCAAATGGTTTATTGATCAAATACTTAGGAAAATATATTGTTCACATAAATTTATCAATTAAGACCGCATTAAAAAAATATTTTATGTGTTATGCGCGATTCTAATTGGGTTACATTAAGAGTTTAAAAAGAATCTAGTTGTTTTACCTAGTAATACAAAAAATGTTTCTTATTCAAAACATCTTCAATTTTTTCATTACAACCATTTCAATCTTTATCATTCTTTTTCATAAAATCAATCATTTTCTCACTCAAGAATCGAAACTAAAATCTAAAATACTCAATAAAAACATTAGTTCATCAAAAGATCAAAGTTAATTGGTTCATCAAAATATCTAGTGTCAACAAACACAATGGGTCACATACAATGCAAAATTGAAGATAGAAGAGTCCTTGAAAAATAATTAGGGAGTAACACAGAACTTGAGAAGTTCAGAGGTCAAAGTGAAAGTACAGAAAGAGATGGTCCATGGTTTTGAACCCTGGACATTCTTTATAAGTTGGAAGACCATGATGGTTGCCCACCCAAAGAAAAAGGTCACTCCTTGTTAATTACAGAAAGAGATGGTCCATGGTTTTGAACCTTGGACATTCTTTATAAGATGGAAGACCATGATGGTTGCCTACTGTAAGAAAAAAGGCCAGTCACTGTTGATTGGCCACTTTTAGTTTCTCACAGACAATAATCTTATTTTGTTTGTGAGATTTTGTTTTCCTATTTCACTTACTGATTTGAATCATACTACTCTCTAGATTCAAATTCGAGCTATCCTAGAGCCTTTGGATTAAATTTAATCTTAGAAATTCTAAAAATATTCTTTTATTAGAGATCATCCGTGTAGATACTGTTAGAGATGAGACATTTGTGTCACTTCTGAGAGAATTAATTCTCCCATGCTAACATTGTTCGTGTCCAAACACTCTCAGAAGAGCTTTCTTAGATCACGCATTGGGAACTACTAAGTTTTAGATTGAAGCATCGAAAAGAGTAACTGTTGTATTAAATATAATTTAATATTGTCTACTTTATTGTTTTATTTTTGTACGAATTGTTGGATTGTAGTAATATTGATGATATATAGATTGCATGTAAATTTGAAAGACTTTTTTAACATTAATTTTTTAAAAATTGTTTTTGAAAATAATATTAGAACATTAGAAATCAGGGAAATTTAGAGCATGCTGTCTTGGTTAAAACCATGATAACTATGGGAGCCAAATAGAGTCGAATGGCAACAATATCATCGTCATGCACCGCTACCTTGACGGCACCTCTCTGTGGGGACTCTACTAGCGCAATTAGGTGGCACGTTGTCCAGTGGAAAATGTGTGAGCTGTTGTGGTTCTCCAACATCACAGCAGTGTTGCCGTTGTGGTGTGAACCACCGCAGTGACGCAATAGTACGATGGTTTGGTGGTGGTTCCGACGGGGTGGTTCTATTTTCGCTCCAGCAAAATTTGAATCGCGTGCAATTCTATAACTTCTATGAATTTGGTTTTCGGATAATTTTTAAAGTTTACACGTTAATTAATTAATTAATTAATTACATTTTAATATTATGAGATAATATTAATAATATGAAATTTGGATGATTAAAAATTTAAGACAGATACCACTATAATCCATTGTCTTTAACAAATATCACAGAGATCCCCCATTTTTTTTTAATCGGAGCAGTCAACCACCCAAATCAGAGTTGATTGGTTAATGAAAACATTTAAAATTTAATTTATTCTTATAATATCAAATTTATTTTTTACATTACTAGATTGTTTTTATCTTATGTGTAAAATGAGGAAATCATCCTTCACTAATTTTTTTCATTTTTCTTTTTTTTTTTCCTTTCTTTGTTTATTCTTCTATTTTTTTTTCTTTCTTTTCTCCCTCTTTCATCTTCCCACCACCATTTTATCCTCACTGTTTGTCGAGACATTTTCGATTCTCTCTCTCTTAGCCTATTTCTCCCCTTATCCAACTCTCTCTTCCTCCTCCTCTCCTTGGTTCCCACTCCTAGCCTCCGTATTTTTCTTCTTCTTCTCTCCCCCCTCTCTCTCTCTCTCTCCCCTAAACCATGTTCAGCATCTCCTCATCGGATTTGCGCAGATCTAATGCATCGGATATGGTTTAGGAGAAAGAGATAGAGGAGTAGGAGAAGAAGAAGAAGAAGAAGAAGAAGACGGTGGCAAGAGGTGGTGGCGGCAGTGGCCATGGCGAAGAGTTGGCTGAGGTGTGCTGTTGGCAATAATGGTTGTTCAAGTGGGTTTGAGAGAGAAATAATAAAATAAAAGATAAAAGAAGGGAGGAAAAAAAGAGACTTGATTATATGCATGATAAAAAATAGTTGCCTGTATTTTATTTTATTTTTAATTAAAAGATAAAATTGGTCATTATTAAGGAAAGGATCAATGTGGTATTTGACAAAAGACTAAGAATTAACGTGGTCACCGTCTGAAATCTAAGAGGGGGTGTTAGTGGTAATTTTCCATTATTTAGTTTAACGTCTATGATTGACTGTGGGATCCACCGCTTACTTCAACGGTCTAGATTGATCGCCAATGTTTTATCAGTAGCATACGATCCTATACCCTCCCGCACTCCCTTCTCTTGGCCGCCACCTAAAACCCTACTTCCATAGCTCTTACTCTTCCCACAATCCACCGAAATCGGCTCTGTTTCAAACTCATCCGTAGAGATACCCATTCTCTGAAGTAACAGTAATGGCGAGCACCACCGAACCAACACACAACAAGGAAGAAGAACATGAAGATTCCGCAGAAAACGCACCGGCTGAGGATGAAGACACCGGAGCTCAGGTTGCGCCAATCATCAAGCTCCAGGAAGTCGCCGTCACCACCGGTGAAGAAGACGAAGACGTACTTCTGGATCTGTAATTACTCAGTACCACCCTCAATTGTCCTAGTCTTCTCGATCTAGTCTGTTCTATTTATTCTGTTTGATTTTCGGGGACAATTAATGTGAACTAATTAAAGAAATTGATTGATTTGATTTTCGATTCTCTACCAAAAAAAAGAAGCTAACCTACATACTACGTAGCGTATAGGATAATAGGAACAAGATTACTACTGTTGTTATCATTTTGTCCTTTATGATTTGTAAAGAGTAATTTTGTCAACAAGTTGTGTAATTGGTTGATTCATTGTTTTGATTTAGGAAATCCAAGTTATATAGATTTGATAAAGACGGAAATCAGTGGAAGGAGAGAGGCGTTGGTACAGTAAAGCTCCTGAAACACAAGGAAACGGGGAAAGTTAGGCTTGTTATGCGACAATCCAAGACTCTTAAGATCTGTGCCAACCATCTTGGTAAGTTTTTTTTATGTGAGAGTGTAGAGTGTCCGTAAACGTATGTGGATTGTTGAATTGTAATAAAATACTGATTTGAGGTTAAATTGTGTTTAGTGCTTCCTTCTATATCAATACAAGAGCATGCTGGTAATGACAAGTCCTGCGTTTGGCACGCCGCTGATTTCTCTGATGGAGAGTTGAAGGAAGAGCTCTTTTGCATTCGGTTTGCTTCTGTCGAGAGTGAGTTTTCTAGTTTAATACTTTGCATCTGAACTGTATTATATGTTCATAGTATTTGTTGTTATTTATATTGGTCTTTGTCTATCTGTTCTTGTTTTGTTACGGATACAAAATAATTATATTGCAAATAATTTTATTTTAAGCAGCCTGTTTTTTCCCATAGCCTTTTCTTCAGCTTCTTCAAAATTAGTCATTTACACAAATTTATGGATAGTTAAGATGCACGGTTTGCATAAGATATGACTGAAGGGCTGTCAAGTGTAAGTTATTCGACATCTCAAAGCCCAAGTGATAGTTTGAATTTTGTGACATTCAGTCTTTTGCCCATGTTTATGTTAATTCATTGTGCTCTAAGTATTTTCACTCCAGTATAACTTATTTTTCATAGAGACTCATGCAACATTTGCAAGCTAGAGGCTTGATTTAATTTCTTCTGAGTTTTTTAACACATATTTAGTCAAGTTCATGGATTCACATTTAATGGAATACGAATTCAGTCGGCTGGCCATATTATCCATAGCTTATGCAAATAAACCTTGTTTTCCGTAAGGCAAAAATTTTCTTGCGCAGCCTTACCTTTTTATAGGGCTAGCCAATTTGTTCTCATCCGCTTCTAGTCAATGTAAGACTCCTAGGCTCCTAGCTAAATTTCTTTTGCATCTGTACCATTTTAAGAAGTATGTGCATATGGCCCCAGCCTCCATATAAGATGCTTAGTACTCTCTATATGAGACACATCTTATGGGCAATTTTTAGGAGGTAAAAGAACCTAATAATTAGGGGGTTTCTTATGGGATATAAAGGGTCCAATCAGTAAGGGACCAAATTATGGAGGCCCTCCAGCCTTTGGGTCATACCCGTGGCTCGATCCAGACAGGAAGGAATGGCCCTGAGCTGGGTTGGTTTCTCTATATGCCTAACAATATGGTTGTGAACTTGTTATACCTGGAAACAGGGGATTAGGATTTAATCCACAATGAAAATATCTCTGTGGCTTCTTATTGGATGCATTATGGAAGTGCTTACTATTTAAAAGTTTTCCTCTTTGGTGGAACTCACATGTTGATGGATGTTGAGCGGCTACTGTACCGTCGTAATACTCTATATACCAAATTCATTCACTCCCTCCAGTGCCTTCAAAACCTAATCACCCTGAAAAACACTCAATAAAAATGTTCTATAGAGCCGAGATTCGATGAAACTACTTACCGAAAGAAATCCCAGAAATGAGAAACGGAAATCTCATACACATCCTTTAAGAAGTTTCAGAAACATATAATACCATGTCATACTAATATGGATCACTTGGTTTTAAGAAGTTTTGAAAGCTTTCTTCTTTAGTGGAACTCACATGTTGATGTATGTTGAGTGGCTACTGTCCAGTTGTAATACTCTATAAATCAAATTCATTCACGCCCTCCAGTGCCCTGAAAACCTAATCACCCAGAAAAACACACAATAAAATGATCCATAGAGCCGAGATTCGATGAAACTACTTACTGAAAGAAATCTCAGAAATGAGAAATGGCAATCTCAAAGCATTCACATCCTTTAAGAAGTTTCAGAAACATATAATACCATGCCATACTAATATGGATCACTTGGCTCCATGATGAATATGGCTTACATACTCCATACCTTTGAATAGTTGAAACTGCAAATGCGAGGGGTAGGTACTGATTGATAGTGAGTTTGAGCCAAAGATTGATGATAAGCATCTAAGAGACGTGAGCTTAGGATGTTTGAGGAATGCTCTTGTTGCTTGTTCTAATTTATTTAATAATTGTCTCTCTTTAGGATGTTTGTTTTGCCACTTTATGTTCGCCAATAACCTTTAGCGAGGAAGATTCATGTCCATATGTTAAAATCCCAAGGTGTTAAATGTCCTTGGCCATGCTTATCGGACAGTTATTAGTTGGAAGTTCTACTGTTTTCTGGATACTTTTCATAACTCAGTATGTCTCAGCCATTGAACCTTTTGATATTCTTAGATTTTATAGACCACGCCCTATTTCAATTGAGAATCATACCTAAACCCCATATTTGATAACCAACAACTACAACAATAAAGCTTTTGTGCCACTTAAGTAAGGTCTCCACAAGAATCCATTTGTGCATGGAGATGGTTCTAAGCCATCCCATTTGTTAAGTTCAATGCCATCATATCATTCCTGATTCTCTCCTCTCAAGATTTCTTAGGTCTACCTCTTGTTATACTATCTTCCAATTGGCATAATATTAATGTTACAATTGGAAAATAGAAAATTGGACGGGGGTTGAAAATAAAAGTTGGTCCCCTCAACATGGAATTCATGAGGAAATTGTTTGCCTAAACAGGCTAGTGTGATCTCGTCAGTCACTTAAAAAAACTTCATTTCAGCTTTTGGAAATATGAAATGTATGGGTGCTGCTATGTTCTCATACATATTTTTGTGTATGAGAACACATATAACACTAGACGCCCTAAACCATGTATTTGATAGCTTGGAATTGTGATGCAATGATTTGAAACTGGAAATTGTTTTTATCGTAATCCTGGTTTTCTGATATCTCGTATGTTAATGTTTACCCTTTTATTTTTTTGAAAATCAGATTGCAAAACTTTCAAAGAAAAGGTTGAAGAAATTGCTGAATCTCAAGAAAAGATTGATCATAAAGAGAGCGAAGAGGGTAGTGCGGCTGCTAACCTCATTGAGAAGTTGAGTGTCAGTGAAAGCAAAGATAAAGAGGACGAAACTAAGGCACCTCAGGATGATGATGCCAAGCCAGCTGCTGCTGCTGCTGGAGAGGAGAAGAAGAAAGATGAAGATGTTTAAGCAAACAGAAAATGCAGCAGCAGCAGCAGCCCAACAGAGAGTAGGATATTTTTCTCCCTCTCCAAATTTACTTGTTTTATGAACAGGGTAATTTCATGAGTTAATTTTGGGTGATTTAATAGAAAGATATGATAGTACTATTCTTATTATCATTGATATCACATGTGCTTGGTTTGTCTTCGCTATTGATTGAGGTTTGAATATTGCCTTTTTACAAGTTTTTCTACTACTACTACTACATTGGGTTATTGCTATGAATATATACTTATGAGAGTGATTGGTTTATGCATGTTTATCTTTTACATCATTCTCGTAGTTTCTTCTCTTTGGATTTGACTTAATATTCGCTATATTTTGAATATATGGTGTTGACATTAACTACTATAGAATTTGTATGGTTAAGGTTAATTAAAATATTGGTAAGGATTAAAAAAATAAGTTGATAAAGACAAAAATAAATAAATTCTCTAGGTGTAAAAAACAAAAAAATTAAAATAAAAAATAGAAGGCTATAAGGTAGTAGAAGACTATAATATCGAAATGTGCTTTGGAGGAGGACAAATTAATTAATTTTCAATTCTTGCACCAGTTTGGAAGCTCTATTCATTATAGAAAATTCTTATCATATGTTTTTTTTTTTAATTTAAATTCATATTTATTTTTAGGATTTGTAGTTTTGAGTGCATGTACATTCACTTTGGAAATAGAAATATTTTATGCAACTTTAGCTATTTATGTCCAATCAAGTGTCATATGTCTTACTCTCAACCATCCATGTCTCATTCAAATGTTTTTGAAAAGTCAAAGTTGGATTTCCTTGGTAGTTTTTCGTTAAGAGGTAACGAGTCACTAGAAACTTTAAAATTTTGACAAAAAAATTGGGAGTCACTTGTAAATGATTTATTAGAAAAATTGCAAGTTTATTAAACAAATTTGCAAGTTCTAAAGATAGTTGCAAAAAAAATAATAAAATAATAATAATAATTTGCTGGTGGTATCGGTATTTTAAAACGGCGTTGCTAAAATTATCTTCTGAACTTGGTTTTGTTCTTCAAATACTGGTGGCATTGATGTTTTATCTGATGGGATTGGTATGCTATGTGGAACTTGATTCATTAGGATTAATTGGAAGATTGAGGTTTAGGGTATAGGGTTTTATAGTTTAGGATTCTTGATAATGTTTGAATGGTTTAGTAAATATTTGAAAGATTAGAGGGTATTTTTTAAATAATAATTTATTTAATTTAATAGTAGAGAATATATGTCGTTATAATTTCACAATTCAATTAGGTAACTTATCAATTAAAATGATATGAATTTGAATATTTCCAAAATTAGAACATATTTAGAAACAAGGGTTAATTTGTACTGAGTAAATTCTTCAGTTGGGATTAAATTTAGTGTATTTGTGATTATTTTACAATTCGTTTACGTAATTTATGAGTAAATATAGTCAATTAGAAGGTAATTTATGAAATATCTAAAGACATAAGAATTATACGGAAAGATGGGCCAAAATTTGTGTGCTTTGTGATAATATCAAATCATAACCCTTACTAAGTATATACAATCCAATTAATTTTGCAAATGACCACATAAACTGCTTAATAATGTAAAACAATTATCAACTAGATTATTGAAAAATAAATTTAATTATTGGAATTATCGTGCGGTTTTAAGAAAGTAAAAAAAATAAAATCACCAGATAAAATAATATTTTATATAGATAAATTGACACTCCAATTGAGGATTGTCCCGAAATATAGATGCCCAAATGTTATTTTCAAATTGACAAAAAATGATGAAAAATTAAACTATATTTCCAAGGAATTATTTTTATAGTCGCGTATTGTGTTAGAAAAAAAAAAAATATATTGCTTTGACTTATATTCCTACAAGGTTTATAAGATGGTAAACTAAGAAATGTGATGTATAGATAAATGTCTTGCTCGATATAAATTCTATAATTATTGCTTTGAAAAATCACAAATTATTTACATCATTTCAAAATTGGGGTTATATTTTTTTCCTTTGAAATTGTTGCTTTAGTACATGTTCCATATCAATTTACATGATGAAATTTAGGATTGTATATAATGTTGGTTTGATAAAAACTTAGGTTTAAATTTTTCTCAAATTTATTTGATAGTATTATTAGAACTGGAGATTTCAAATGTTGCTTACAAAATGATGTTCTATAACAGTCATAAAATATTTATTTATACCAAATGAGAATTGATGGAATAAATAAAATTGAATAATTATGAGACTTAATATCCATATGTTATATTATCACGAGGTAGGACAATTTGCCTCAAGACTAGTAGTAATTGAATCTTAATATTGTCGGTGGGGTCAGTGGTATAAGGAGGTCACTTAGGGAGGTAACCCAACCTCTGTGATTGAAAATCCATGAAGAAGGTTCAATGGGTAGCAGTAATTCATATTGTGTGATTTATAAAATAACCCTCTATAATTAAGAGAAATTATTTAAAAGATTTTCCTGCTCATTGCTAAGACACTAATGTTGTAAAATATGATGTTAAGGATAGGTGTAACCCATAATGAGACCAAGACAAGAAAACTTTTGCATGATATAGGTTACATGTACCCTTGAAAGACTCACCTAAGTAATAGTTGTCATAAGGCCATGATTATGGGATTGAACTTTCACTACTGACTCATGAGAATTAAGATACTTGCGCATGGTCATAAAAGCGCAAAACCGTGAACACAATCTAATATCCATATTGTGTGTGCGCTTATTCAAGTTCTGCCAAAGGGACCTAGTCCAAAATATAGTTCACTATGATTCCTTCAAATGAATGTTTGTTACACTAAGTGAAATTCAAGTCTTGAAAGCACCTACACTTATTACACAGTATTATATTGTTTATTATTTTTTATTTTATTATATTTTAATTTTAATTTTAAATTATATGGGAGATTGTTAAAAAATAATCTAAAATTAAATTTTTATTAATTATATTATATATAAAATATTATTTTATTTAATTGAATTATTATTTTATAATGGTCATAATTATGTGTCATAAATACATGTTTATTAGACATTATTATTGTGATTAAATTATATAATTTATTAAAATGACTTTGTGTATAATTAGTGATTTTATTGATTATAATATTATGAGTACTGAATATTATACTAAGAGTTACATAATTCTTACCCTACATATAATTGTGTAAGGATGATACAGAAATATAGAGAAAAATAGTGGAAAGTAAAGAAAAGAGTATGATACTATGTAAAAGAACGAGTATGATTCTATTAAGATCAAAAAATAAAGAGAAGTTATAATTTTTTGTTATATTATATATGTGTCTGTGTTAATTAGTTGATGATTTTATAAGGGTAATATGGATCACGATCGATTCACTATAGAAATGTTCTGCCTGCACCTTGACACCCTGGATCTTTGTCTCTTGTAAATGACTTGTCATTCAACCTTGTACATAGAAAAGACATACCTCTTATTAGGACAATGTTTACACGTCTCGATCCCAAATATATATTTTCTCTATGTTCTATGATTTGCTTTATTTATTTAGTTCTTGTTGTTCTTAGAATTTAAAGAGATTAAACTAACTTGTGATATTAATTAATTTATTTATTTATTTAATTTGATTTTATATAATTAAGTGAACTTTCTCCGACAATGTCATCTTACTAGATTACAACTTCTCACTTGAAATTGTAACATCATTGTCAAATCTAGTTACCTTATTTATAACATGTTATAGCAAATGTCACTATAAGGTATAATTAAAAAAAAAAAAGAAAAAAAAAAGGGAATTAAGACAGACTCATGTGACATTGTAATATCATCTTACTAAATTACAACTTCCTACTTAAAATTATAATATCGTTGTCATGTACAGTTACTTAATTTATGACTTGTTATAATAAATATTACTGTGTTCTATAATTATAAAATATATTAAGTAAGATTCATGTGAAACGGAACATGAGTTATATTTTTCTATAGCATCTGTCATACAATATTTTATAAATTTATAATTATATTTGGATATTTTAAAAGTTATTCTAACTAATTGTAATTATATTCGATTCAAATAAAATCATGTTATTAATTAATACTTATCAGTTCTTACTTTTATATTAGTATATAATGGTTGTAAATAAATAAGAGTTTTTAATTCAGTCTGAATTAAACACTTCAAACAATTTACAAGTCGATGTTGTTATATTTAAAATAATATAAATAAAATAAAAATAAATGCTTCATTGATTAATATGAATCTCAAAAAATAATTTTACTCATTATTATTATCAATTTCATTCTTTTTTTATTTTTAAATAATATAAATAAAACTAAAATAAAATTTCTATTAATTTTGATGATCTTAAAAAATGTTTTATTTATTTTTATTAAAAAAAAAAAAACGATTACATTTGATTATCCTTAAAAAGTGTTTTTTTTTTAAATTTTATTAAAAAATAATTTTAATTTTAAATAAATGTTAGGATTGTTTAAATTGTACAAAACATGCAGGCTGCACCCAATAATTTTCCTCTAGTGTAATGCCAAATTCCCAATTACCAACTGCTCCCACTCTAATTTCATACACGAAATTTAAATAATGGAACACGACACACGTATTCAATTAAAAAAAACTAGACTGTCATCCTTTAACTTAACCAACATGACTCATGCCACTTCCTTTTGTTTACATAATAGATGCATTATAAATACTACTTCCGATGTAATCAATGATGTTTAATATAAAAATTAGGGGAAAAGACCTTTTTGGTCCCTGAAAGATAGCGAAAGTGTTCAATTGGCCCCTAAGATTTGAAACTTGACACATTTGATCTCAACATTTCAAAATTATTCCAAATTGGACCTTGGGTCGGGTTTGGGTCGGGTTCCGTTAGTAAAATTTGGAGGAATTGGATGGAAAAAGTCACGTGATAAGCACATGACATTTGGCCAAGGGTATATGCGTCATTTCATTCTTATTAGGGAAAAAGACCTTTTTGGTCTCTGAAAAATAGCGAAAGTGTTCAATTGGCCCCTAAGATTTGAAACTTGACACATTTGATCTCAACATTTCAAAATTGTTCCAAAAAAATAATAATATAATTATGTTGTACTCCCTTATTTTTAGCACAAAATTCTTAGAATATAATGAAATTATCCCTTAGTTTTACTCTTATTTCCTCTTTCATAGATGCTTGTATTTGGTTTGGTTGAATATGTTATTCTTTTTGTATTCCTTGGGGTTTTTAATTCCCCTTTTAATGGAAAAAAAATCAAATAATATTTCCAAAAAAAATATGTTGTTTTACTCCCATAAATTTGTTATTCCCATAAATTCTGTTTCGTTTCTATAAATTTATTGTTGAAATTACACGTTCAAATTTAACAATATTTACATTTGCCGACGAAGAAGACGACGACGAAATTTGTTTGTTTGAATATGAGAGGGTCTTATTCATTGACTTCAAAATTTATTCCCAGATTTTTGTTTCAATATAGGAGGGTCCTATTTGTGTTCCAAATTTGTTCCGAGATTTGAGTTTCAATGAAGAATAAACATTTAATATGGGGGTAGAAAGAGTATTTAAAAGTATTTGAGTAAGAATGATAAAAAGAAATAGAAAAAAAAAATATTTTGACCCCTTAAGTTTAAATAACTTTTTAAAATTAACCCCTTTGAATAAAAAGACTAAAATACCCTTAATGAAACATTGACCGTCAGTTGACTTAACGGAATCTGCTTCAGGGGCCAATTCGGAACGATTTTGAAATGTTGAGATCAAATGTGTCGAGTTTCAAATCTTAGGGGCCAATTGAACACTTTCACTATCTTTCAGGGACCAAAAAGGTCTATTTCCCAACTTTTTAAAATTAACTCCTTTAAATAAAAATACTAAAATACTCTTAATGAAACGTTGACCGTCAGTTGACTTAACGGAATCTGCTTCAGGGGCCAATTTGGAACGATTTTAAAATATTGAGGTCAAATGTGTCGAGTTTCAAATCTTAGGGACCAATTGAATACTTTCGCTATCTTTCAGGGACCAAAAAAGGTCTTTTCCCCTAAAAATTAAAATTACATATTTTAAAAGTTATTATAACTAATTGTAATGATATTCGGTTAAAATTTGTTAACTTGCTAAACTTAATAAAATTAATACTAATTTAATGTTATTTATTTGTTATTTTATAGTATAATAGTATAAATAATTAAAAATTTTATTATTTAACTCTCTAAAAATATAGAAACTATTAAAAATACTTTGGACTAGAAAACATAAGTTTTCAGTCCTCCAAGATATTATTGAAAAAGGTCCCCAATAATTGCCCGCCAACATTTATGTAGAATGCCTTCTGACCTCTACAACTGTCGCCAATATTTATGGAAAGTAGATGTCTGCAACAAAATAACTCAGCCTTACAAATTCCCCTATTATTGACGTAAAACACATCAAAAACATCAAAAAATGTATTCAAATTAGCGTGCAAGAAATGTTCTTCGCGATGACATTAATTTTGTTTTTTTTTTTTGCCACTTCCGTGTTACGTGAATGTTAACGTTTTCATATGAACTGACAGTTTTCAAACGTACCGAATGTTATTTCCGAAAATAAATGACCCATTATTTCGTTCCTTCGAAACCCTACCCTCAACAACACCTCGCCGTTTTCTAGCTATTATCCCCTTCAATGGCAAAAATTAGAGAACCTAAAGTTTCTTCATTGAGAATATGAGAAAGAGTCAGTCCACATAGTGTGTTAATAGCTAGGGTTATGTTTGTTTCAGTTTTTGATTTTGCAAAATCAAAATTCAAATGCATGTTGTCATCTTGAATCAAATTCGTCACAACTGAAATGTAAGAATGTTCTCGTATCTTGTGACTTTTCGTGTATAGCCTGTATTTCCAAGAACAAATATGATTTTAAAATAGAAATATGTGTTGAACATTCTCGTATTCTTCGTATTTGTCGTACACATACATGAATGTCCATATAGTATCCCAACTTGGAATGTATGACTTGAAATCCTTGTGTGAACATTCTTGTATTATTTGTATTAGTCCGTGTCTTTAGGTATCTCATCATATATGGCTTGAATGTTCTGTTATCTATGATCTCATATCTTGTCTCTTGTCCAACCTAGCTTGAATATTCGCGTATTATTAGTATCTCTCAATTATCCTTTTTAATTTGATTATCTCAATTAAATTTGTGCGTGAATGTTCAGGTATTCTTTGTATTTTTCATATATATACTTGAATGTTCACCTTTCAGATTGATCCACTTTAGTCTAGCTTTCAAAAAAATTAGAATGTATCTCGTTTATGAAGTGAATGTCCACGTATTTGTACTTATCATATATGACTTGAATAATTTGTTTTCTATGTTTTTGCGACTTGTCTCTTGTCCAACATGCATTGAACATTCACATATTATTAGTATTCAATGATTGTTTTGTTCAATTTGGGCATTTTCATTCAAATTACTACATCAATGTTCTCGTATTGTCTTCATTCAAATTTGTATTTGTTTGTTAATTATCTTGTCCATTCGATTTTCAAATAATTTACTTTGTGTGTGAATGTTCACGATGTTGTTGCGTGAACATGCCTTGTTGAATGCAATCAATCGTTACTTGTTGTTGTGTGAAAATTCATTTGACTACACCTTGCGTGAACGTTCACTTGATATTTTGATCGTTACAATTTTGTTAAAGTTGTTCCCACAAAATACAAAGTCGAAAAATTAAGGCTCAATCCAACCAAGAATATTCCCGTATCGTTGTATTTGAAGCAAACATTCGAATTGTTGAAGGATTGTAAACTCACCGACCAACATAAGTCGTCGTTGTCAGATACTCCCTTCACGAAGTTGTTCGAAACCTTATAAACGAAAAAAGTAACGCTCGAAAACATTCACTAGCACGACGACTTAATAAAAAAGATAATATTAAGTTAGAATCACTCAAGGGCAGGTTTCAAGCCTGGAGACAATCTCATCAAAATAACCTCACTTGACATACAATTGATATTTAGGATTATATCAGGTAAGGAGCCCGTTGTGCAAAGTCGGTACACAAAGTCTGACTCTTCATTCCTCAACAAACTCATATTTTAGCATGACATTCTTACAGTCGTTGGTTGAGAAAACAATAGATAACATATATGCAGAATCAATATATGATGTTGTCCGTTTGATCCTTTTACACCTTCTGACCAAATGTTTCTTTGCAACCACCGGACAACAAGTTCCTAAATTGTTGGTTTGCTATGTAGATAAAATTAAGGACATGTCCAAATACAACTACACGGATGCAATCTTTACAAACTTGAAAACAAGTCTTAAGAAGTCGTACACAGAACCACGATCAGTTACAGGGTGTGTTCTAGCACTAGAGGTACAAAACAGTTATAAACATGGTGGAGTGAATGTTTATACATTGTTGAAAATATAAAATGCCCACGTTTAACTTGATTTTTTTTTACTCCATAGTAGTGATTGTAAGAAACACAGTACATTGGAACACCCGATTCAAGGGAAACAATTTTATGTCCCACGGTTACGATGATAGTGCTTGAGCACTTATTCCTCCACACTTGGGAATACTCCCATAAGCCACCTAATGGATGATCTGGTAAGCATATTAATGTGACATCACTATTATGTATGTAATAATGAACCTCAAAAAATAACAAAATTCTCTCATATATGTTCAGGTAAAAAAGAATGCCAATGATGGGACCTCGATAAAAATGCAAATAGGTAATGCTTCGGAAGAAAGTGGCAATGACACAATCATCAAAGAAACCCCAGTTGAAGAAAACATCAACATCGACAAGGGTAAAAAAACCATTTCTGAAGACGATCCAAAAATAAATTACATGATCGACAAGATCATGGAAAAATATAGGGCCCTTCTCTTAAGTCAACCATTAGCTCACCACGAGGCACCAACATTTGATTTGGGGATAGGTGACATCTATCGAAAATTACCTCCACACAAGAAATTGCGATAGGTGACATCTATCGGCAATTGGATCTAATGTAAGAGGATTATGATACTGATGGCCCAAGAATTACCCAAGAGATGAGGTGAATTGGATTTTGACAAATTTTACATTAATTAAATCTACTCAATATAAACTAAGTATTTATGTGATTTGTGTCAAGTGCACAGTGGATATTTAAACAAAAGCAATAATCACAAATATAAATAAATGTGGAAATGTAAAGAGTAGAGGTAAAGAGATTGACACCGGTATTTATCGTGGTTCGGCAAATACCTTTTGCCTTGTTCACTCTCCCGAGCTCCTTCGAGGATTTTCTTACAGGTGAAGAACAAACCGTCTAAGTCGCCGCTTGAGAAGTACGTATCCCAAGACTTTTACAATCAAAAGTGAATATATTTCACTCACAAATCTCTCATCTTGAGCAAAACTCTCACTCAAGATTTAAAATGAATATTCTCACCGTCTTACAAAATGGAGATTCAACACTAACAAGATATAGAACTCAAGAATCTATGTGTGTGAAGTAAATACAATAAACAATCAAGAAATATGAATCAAGAAAGAATAGAAGTATTGTTGGTCATATTTTAATTTAGAAGCCTTTGGTAGTATCTCTTTGATATTTATAGCTCAAATTGAGTTATTGATATTTGGTGAGTCTCTTAGTTATTGAACTTTTAACTATCTTCCTCATTTTATAGATGTAGGAAATGAGTAGAGGAAATATCAATCGAAGAGTGTAGAGAGCATATGACTGTTGGGTTTCCTCTTCAAATTGTCAAGATTCAAAATGCAAGGCTCCTCTCCATTATCTCTACAAATTTGTCAAGATTCCATCTACTTTTCCAACCTCATAAATGCTAGATAGGTATAATTACATGCGAAGGACTCATAATCCATTCATCTCTTTAAGGCAGTGAAAAATTACAGTCATTTGATCACATATACAATGTATATAATTGAATATGGTTGACATTAATAAATGTAGATAATTCATGATGGAAGTCTTCAAAGTTGAATTGGAATCATTAAAGGTAAGGCTCCTTAACTTTGAAAAATGAATCAAGATAATGAAAATAAGTTGGCATATTCATGGTGGGAGATGAGGTATGGGTTAGTAATATATGAGCTATCCTACCACCAAGTCAAAATAATATCTTTTGTATTCTCACTTGATTGTCTTAACAAATTCAAATCTAATACTTGTATTCATATATGATTATATATTTGAACATGTGTATACAATATGTATAAAGTATATTATACATGTATATAATCTAATTAAGCACATACAAGCATTTTAAGAGATTGAACACTTAGAGATTCGACGGTGGGCTAGTGGTAAGGCCCACCCTTCTTAGGCCAGAGGTCTGGGAATCGAATCTCATGTGTGCGTGAGTAGGTGTATGAGTTTAAAGGAAAATAAAAAATAAAAAATTGAACACTTAGAATTTATTCAACATGTAGAAAATAAAATTTCCATACTCTTTAAGTCAATTTGTCAATTAATCATAGATGTAATGATGAACATATCAATTGATCATGCATAAATCATGTAGACATATTAAACTAATATCTCATAACATGATTTGAACATTCCGAACAAAATATGATATGCAAATCCAAATTTGAGTTCATGACAAAATTCTGCATTTTAAGTTTTAAAATATTTCAAGATATTTTGATCAATTCCTCTTTAATTTAACATTGTATTAATCCAATTGAATGATGAAAACATGTTATATAATCATTATAAAGCATATGAATAATCATATAGCAATTAGAACAAGCATACGACCCCAAAACGTAAAGCCGAAATAGAGCAGAAGAGAAAAAGCAACTGCTTGGAAGTAGTCGACTACTTATGCTACAGATCCTACGGCATTTCGTTTTCGTCCGTTTTGGATTTTTGGTCTCGAATTATGATCGTTTATCAATCTAAACACTTTTAAAAACATGTATCAACTATATTCATGATATTTAGATGATTCAAAAACTCAATGTACCTCATAATCATATTAAGAACATAAATTTTTGATTTCGCATGATTATGATCAATAGGTATTTTTTCCGTTATAGCATGTAATAATCAAACACATACTTCATATTGTGATATATAAGCATATTGGACATGTTAAGATCAATATATCACAATTACGAATACATACGGTGTGTGTGTGTGGGGGTGTGTGTGTGTGTGTGTCTGTGTGTGTGTCCTATAGAGTTACGAGTACAATATCCCGTGAGTATTGTCGAAATGAAATTTTGTTTTAATGTAAATCATACATTTTCAACTTAATTTCGCTTTTACGATATGTTTCGGTGATGTTCGGATAATCTATACTCAAAATCATTGTTAGTTCATTTAAAATGTCGAATGTGTATGTTATCATCAAAATCATATTTATTCGGCGATCCTATAATTGAAACCGCTTAGGCTAACAGATACAAAGCAAATGGAAGAACATGAGACAATCGTATCATTCTGTACAATTGTCACGAATGTAATGGTAAAGAATATCACACAGAAAACCAAGTTCAACGACCTAAATGCTAGATACATATAACAAAAAATCCATTATGAAAAGATTATCTCCAATATCAACGCAAATGTGTCGAAACTTGAGGGCAAAAAGACACAATTGTGGCATTCCGTAAAATAGAAGAACACGAGACAATCATAGCATTCCGTAAGATTGTCGAGAATGTAACAATAAAGAATATCACATAGAAAATTGAGATCGATGACCTAAATGTTGTATATATACCCAAAAAAAAAAAAAAACAATTACGAAAACATTGTCTTTGATGATGTCACCCCAAAACATCGGGACGCCTCCATCGATCCCGAGAAAGAAGAATTAAAGAAAAAATGTAAGAACCTGACTACAAAGTTTGAGGCGTCTAAACAAATCGTTAAAATGTTGAAGGAAGTGAAAAATGAAGTTAAAGAAGAATTAAAGAAAAAGTATAAAGGCCAAGCTACATAGCCTCAGGCATCAAAACAAATCGTTAAAATGTTTGAAAGAAGAAAAAAAATGAAGGTGCTAAGGCATACACAAAAACTTTTGAGACATCAACAACCTCGCACTGCATCGACCTCCAAATAACAAACGCCTAACCTATTTTCTTTATTATGCCTACAGAGGCTCCCCCTACAGTTCAAGATGTTCCACCATCTATCCTTACTCTACTATAACAAATTGAAGAAACTCCTAAGGTTATTTCCATGATCAATCGAGTTAAAATCAAAATGAGCCAAGTAACAAAAAAGAATGAAGCGATTATGTTTTTCCAAAATCAAAGAGGAAGGAAAAAAAAGAAAGACAACACAAAGATAATCAAGTAAATATGCGTGAATATTCAAGTCAAATTGTTACACTTAATAATGAGTGAACCTTCACATAGCTGTATGTCTATTACCCAGCCCAATTTTAGGAGTTTACACTCTCAATTTGGAAAAAATGAATGTCAAAATAAGTTTATAAGTAAACCACATAAAACATCACTGAATAAGTGTCTTCAATAATTTCAAACAATTCATAAAAGGGAAAAACAAACCAATTGAGGTTCTACATACAACACATTGTTGAATGAACTACCACCTAATTAAACTGCCCAAAATTAAAATTGTAACAATGCATGACTTCTTGTTATGATGTCCATATTTTTTACCTCTACCACATATCTGCAACCTCACCTTTCGATAGTATGCACCTCTTCCTTGGATGGTCAAGTTATTTTTTGGTGATCAGAGAGATGATCCTAGCTTCTGATTCATTCCATTCAGGTTTCTAAAGCGAAAGGACACCATATATACCTCCTGAATAACATTTTGTGTAGTAGTCCACTAAAAAATACACATCTATAAAAGAATATAAATTCTAAACACTCTTCTGTATAGCCGTATAAGTATTTACATAAGGAAACTCATTTCCTTACCAATTAAAACACGTGCATATTTTGTTGTCCACATCTACCAGCACACACTTCAAACACATTTTCCCGCACTCCACAACACTCCACGTCCGTCCATCCCTAATCATTTGCACAATCCTTTGATCACAACATGGGCATATAATACTCGTCGTCGACAAAGATTCAACATGTCTAACTGACAATTGTTGCATTAACTTGAACCTAATCTTGTCAACCATGAATATGATAGGCATGTTGTAATACCATGAAAATTTATATTTTTAAAAATATTATTGTATATTTTTGGAATTGTTTTGCAAATTTATGGTATAAATAAATATTTGATAATTTTTGGGCGGATAAGTGTAATTATTGGGTCTAATATGAATTACTTTATAATTATGGGGTGTTAAATATAATTTTTAAATCCTTAATAGTTAAGGAAACCGTTTATGTGGCCTGAAATTAAAGAAAATAAAAACGAAAAGGAAAAAAAAAAAAAAAAAAAAAAACAACCACCACATGTTATATTAATAATAATAATGGTCTTATTGATCATACTAATCCTATATATATATATACACGGAATGTTTGGCTTCGATTCCGTTTTGAATTTTGGTTCGGATTTTGGTTTCGGATTTCAGGTAGAATTTATAACTCTTTTAATATATGTATTTAAAATCATTATGTGATTCATGCGGAAGTTGTCGTTAATTTTTAGTTGTTAGTTTTCATGAAATATTCAGGATTATTATGTGGCATATATGTGAAAAACATGTCTATGTATTTTATTTGAGAATTGATTAAATGCATGTATTAAAGGGGTTGAAATTCTACCGAGCGTTGGATCACAACTCCACAATTTTGATTGCTAGGCCGGTGATATTGAGACTGCGACAGGAGTTTTAGTTGAATTTCTATTTAAATTTGTAATAATTGTATTTATTATTTATCACTGTAAAATCGACTCAACAAATTGATAGTTAAAATTACTTGTCACCGTCGCATTATAAAATTTATCGGATTTTATAAAATAAATATTGGTCGTTCGATTTTAGTTTTAATTCTCTAAGAAATGATCATTTTTTTTTAAACCAATAATTATTATTTAATGGATTATTTATTGATTATCATCCTACTGTAAATCAATACTATATTGATTTAATTATTGCAATAAATGATCCAATCATATACTTGATCCACTTATTGTCGTCATGATCATTTCACCTGTTTCACGTATTTGAAATTGGAATAAATGAGAAATTTATTCAAATAATAAATTTTATTTGAATTTCTGTTTAATTTGTAAAATTAATTAAAATATTGATTATCTAGTAAAATTAGTAAAATTATCGTTGTCGATAAGTCACCGTAGTTTGTAAAATTTCTCGAATTTACAAGAGATAAATTATTGGTTATCAAGTTTTAGTATTAGTTCTCCTTAGGGAGAAACCGCGTGGCGGCCTTGGAAAATCGAACCGTTACAAAGTGGCATCAGAGCTAAATTGTCAGTAATACTAATTTATTTATAAATGGTGAAATATTTGGAGTAGAATTCTTATAGGAGAAGCCGAGTGGTGACCCTAGGAAACTGGACCATTACACAAGTGATGGTAGTCACGAATCCAGACATTAAACAACTCTGCTAGGTTAGAAGACATTTCACCATACCTTTTGGCTCTAAAAACATGTTGTAGAATCTATCAAGCAGCACATCCACAAGGAAATTTTCTACTCGTCCCCTATCTTCCGCCTATAACTCATCTAGCAATTGGTAATATTTCTTCATCGGCGTGGCATAAGCCATCATAGAATTTTTGTATACCAGCCTCTCCTTAAATCCTTGTTTCATACCGGCTAGTTTATCCCTCAAGTTGTTCTTCAAATAATTCAAACAGCACGAATGAAAACAATTTGGGAACATTCTTCATACACCTTCAAATATCTTGCTATGTCGATCTGATATGAACATTAACACACGTTTATGCGACACAATTTTTGATAAGTGACACATAAACCAAAACTCATTGTTGTTGTTCTCCGCGTTAACCACTGCAAACACAACGAAAAAAAAAACAAAACAAAACAATAACGTTTTAAAGTGTTCCGCTTCTTTATCATAATCCAATAGCAAATGGCTCCTTGAGTTCATGCGGAAACAAGCATCCATATACCACCGCAATTGTTTGTACGATGAGTTGTGACCACCATACAAATCATCCCGAGCTTTCTCAAATATCTCTCCTCAAACTCAAGATGTGGGGACAAGAAGCATCGAGAGTTTGAACAAAAAAAAAACGTGAAATAAAATGCGACTGGTAAACAAGTTGGCAATCTATATGGAAGATGAAACGAAATACGAAGTAATAATGCCATGCTAAGGTGATGATGTGTTAGATCACAATCAATCTCAATGTGTTTAATCGGTTTATGAAAAACTGAATTATCACTTGATAGCATATGATTTTATTTGAGAACCTCCTAACATCTGTAATGTCCTAACCAAACTTCGAAATAATTCTAGATTTGAAAATGGTAAGCGGTCAGTAGATTGAGGTTTGATGTAGTTGTTGGTAATGGGAGTGGAAGAAGGTTTACAATTTGGCATGCCATCATCGGCAGGTATTTCAGTTGGAAGTAAGACACCTCGAAAGGTATTTCACTTGGACATTTGCATATTGTCATGCCAGCCTTAACAAGAAACCATGTATGAAAGCATTAGTCTCATGCAATGTATTGCTTAATATAATATATTTATATAGTAATGGATTGAGCACCGATCTTTTTCCTTCTCGTTGAAGTTGGCTCACAAAGACTTGAAAGAGTAAGGAAGGAGAGAACAAGCACACTTGGAGGGCGCAATACAACGAAGAGTTGTATATTGCGTTCATGAATAATAAATCACTCCCAAAAAAGAATCTATTGATTCTCTCCTCCCAATTGGTTGGACCGTAGGTGTGACAATTTACTTCATGGGCGAAGTCTCTAGTTCAAGTCCAGGATGACCCAGCTCCTGTTAGGGGAAAAAATAGAAGAAGCATTTGGCTCCTTCATACATGCTCCACTTGGCTCGGGGGGATATATATATATATATGATCCATTACAAGAAGAAGAATACTAAAAAACACACAAAAAAAAGAAAGAAAGAATTTTCTATTCCAGAAATTGATTCCTCTAAATTGAAGTAGGAGAGACTGGTTTACAACTTTTGCTTCTGTAAACTCTATCTATGAACCTAAAAGAAACAATAACAACAACTAAGGAGAGGGAAGATTCAAACTTACAAATTTAACTGCCCCCTTTTCATAAATTCAGATGAGAAACAAAATAAACAATATAGTAAATAAACCAAAAATAAAATAAAAAAAAATTCAAATCCCCAATTTTTTTCATTCTATAACATTACTTTTCAAGATAAAAAGGAAGTACCAGCATGATTATGGTGCAAGAGATTATGAGCAATGGCATCCCTAGCCTTCATAGCGCTGACCGATCTCAACCCAACCTCCGGCAGCATCTCATCATCCATAATCTCAAACCTCAGCTCAGAATCCATCTCCTCCTTCCTGATCTCACATATGTTGTGCAACACGCAGCAGGCACCAAGAACCACAGGCAAATCCTGTAGTTTCACCTCCGTTCTCTTCTGCAGACAAGACCACCTCCCTTTCAACCTACAAAAAGCTTCTCTAGAAACCCTCTGAATCTCCCCAATCTTCTCGTTAAATGCGTGTTGCGTCCATGTCAGATGCTGCTGCGTGTACGGCACCAAAACCCAGTCCATTAGAGGGTAGCCGGAGCTTCCGACGATCCAGACGCCCTTCAGGAGTCCTCCGTTGGCCCTCTGGTTAAGTGCCGATTTCTCCAATACTTGGTCGTCGGGCATTGAGCCAGGCCAGCCTATGCAAACGTCGGTGAAGACGCCGTTTGGATCGACAACGCCCTGAACGGTGATGGAGTAAGAGGTTTTCTGATTTCTCTCTGTGTGTCGTTTGTTGAAATAGGCTGCGACGCTGATCTTGGGAGCGATAATGGGTATGTGGGTTGTGTACATTGATCCAATTACGTTTGGGATGCCGGAAATGGATTCGAACTGAAGTTCAATTTTGGCTGAGGATTGCTCGTCCGGCCATTGGAGGTATTTGGGCATCAGTACGGTTCTAATGGCGGAACATACCTCCAGGACGAGCTTGTGGCAGGTTGAAATTCCAAGGCCAAATCGTTTGGAGACGAGTCGGAGTGGTTCGCCGGTGGCTAATCTCCATATGCAGACTGCGACTCTCTGTTTGACGGGGACGGCGTCTCTGAGCATGGTATTTTCTTTGGCCACGACGGAGCTCAGCTCGTTGCATATCATCTCGAATGTTTCTTTACCCATCCGGAACGCTTTTCTAAACTCCTCTTCGGGGAATTCGGGACTGTTGCATTGATCCCACCATGCTTTTGATCTGTTCTTCACCCACAATCGCCTCTGCGAGCCACCGGTTACTCCACCGCTGACGCCGCCGTGGCCGTGAGTCGAATCCTCTGCTTCGGAGGCAACGGAAACAGCAGTGGCGACAGCTGCCGCGGAATTAATTCTCGACTTCCTTTTCCGAACCCCGTCGGAGCAATCCAAATCGCGGTAATAGTCCTCCAATTTAGAACAGTAATCATCCATCGCGCGAGTCCTCTTCTTGTGGTTGGCCTCGAACAATTTCTTATCCGCTTGCTCCGTCCTCTCCCAATCCTCCCGTTCACACTTCTCCTGCTCATCCAGCAGCAGCAGCGACGTTATGATCTCCTTCAACCCCTTCGTCTTCCCACCACCTGGTTTCTCGCTGCAGGACTCCTCCCCGTCGATCCCACCATCATTTCCTTCGTCGTCGCCGTCAATTCCTTTCTTTCTACGCCTTCTCTTGGCCGCCGGACTGGCGACATCGTCGTTCATCCCGTCGATTGCGGTCTGAAGAAACTCGCAAATAGAGGAGAAATCAGAATATTGGGGAAAAGCAGAGAGTTTCATATAGAGAGAGGAGGAGGGGGAGGAGGGGAAGAAAGTCTACGTCGTTGAAGTGTTCGATGGAATGTCTGAATGGAAGTGTGAACACGCAAATAAAGAAGCGAAAACTGAAAAGGTGCGATTGGAGCGGCCATATATATACCGTGGAAATTTTCAAATAAAAAAATGATGGGATTTGAAAATTACAGCTGCAGGCAGAAGAAAAACGGTGTATCGACGGTGTGAACGCGGCTTCTTAGGTTTGATGATTGCGGGAGATTCCACGGAAGAAGGAGAAGATGAAGAGAGAGAGAATTATAGGTGTTTCCGACATACACAAGTAAAATAATAATAATAATAATAATAATAATAATAATAATAATAATAGGAGTTTTTGTCGGTGACGTTAGGGGAAAATATTTCAAAGGTTTCATAAATATTTGGCAAATTTGCACCTTGCACCATTTAATGTTTGAGTTTGTTGGGTATGTATGATTGGGTGAAAAATAGATTAAAAAAAAAAATTCTTGTTTGGTTGTATGGAAAATGAGAGGGAAAAAAAAATAAGATGAAAAAAATATAATTTTCGAGTCAATTTTTTTTTCTTCACAAATATGGAAAAAAATTAGAAAGAAGTGTGAAAAATGAATAAAATTACAATTACATATAATTTTTAATTTATTTTTGTAATATATGAGGGTAAAATAGTAAATTACATTAAAGAAAATTATTTTTCCTCTTTTTATTTTTCTTTCCTAACCAAACAACGTTAGAAAAATAATTTTCCTTTCACAATAGATAAAAATATTATTCCTTTATTTTCTTTTCTTTTTTCATCATTCCAACCAAACATACCCTTAATGTTTCGTGAGAATATCAACCAAGGTTCGATTCTCCTGTGGAACATCCTAAGAATTAAATCTTAAATTTAATTTTAAATGTATTAGGCAAATGTGAGAAAGTGCGCCCTTAACATCGCCGGAGAAAGTGATTAGTCGAGGTATGCATAAACTGACCCTGACACACCTTATCGTAAAATAAAAATAAAAAATAAATATTCTCTTGATGTTTTAATTTTTGTATGGTACCCCCCTCGAGTTTGTTTTTATATCTAATTGATCCAATAAACACTTTTTAGCCATCTTATTTGCCAAAGCAACAACAGGTAGATAATAATTGAGGACAAATTTAGGAGAAACAATGAAATATTATGATGCATGTGTTATGTTGTTTCTCTGACAATTAAGATGGTTGAAACGTGTTAATTAAACTAATTAGAGACTATATTTAAATTTCAAGAGTACATTGTAAAAATTAAAATATCTAAGAACACGTTGAAATTACTCACCAGTGGAGGATATTGCTCTAATTATGATTAATAAGATATTTACTCTAATTAGGATTTTTTTACCAACATAGTATAGCTTAAAGTAATTGAGAGACCTCTGTAAAGTTAGGAGTTCAAACCTACGAAAAATCACTCATTGAGAAGGATAACCACGCACCCGACACCCCAATCAAGATTAGTCTCACACCCTGTAAGGGTGTAGGGACACTTACGGGTACAAAAAAAAAAAAGAAAAAAAGATTCTCATAAGGAGCTCTAACTGCCCCTTTATAGAGAAAAGTACCAAATGATCTTAAAAAGAGCCAAAATCTACCAAATCATCCATCAACTTTTTAATTGAACAGTATGGCCCATAACTTACGGGATTGTATTACCTATTAGTCCCAATTTTAAATTCAAGATTAGATTCATATGATTTTTCCCTTTCACAATATTGAATTATACAAAGTGAATTTCGTGTTGAATGTAACACGAATGTGATTCTTTTTATGAAAAATTGCATTTTCTTTTCTAGATTTTTACATTTTATTTTTATTTTTCTACAAATAACATTCCAAAAAATATTAAAAAAAAATTAAAATTAAAAAAAAAACCAAAAAACAAGAGAGTAAAACATAGAATGCAGAAAATAGAAAATAAATAACAAAAAAACTATGTTGCGAGGGTATTTATATAATTAGATCGAGAAAAAAAAATACGTTGTTGGATTTAACATGATGTAACAACATAAACATGATATCATTTGGAAAACATGAACACGATGTCATTTTGAAAACATTAATATAATACGAACGTGAATTTCGTGTTGAATGTAACGCGAATGTGATTCTTTGATGAAAATTGATGAACGTGGTATCATTTTAAAAATCGTATTTATACGAATCTGAATATATAATTAGATTATGAAAAAAAAATTAAAAAATATCATGTTGAATTTAACATGATGTGGAAAACTACAAATATTTCGAACACGCTTGTTGAATGTAACACAAATATGAAAACTAAAAATTCTAAAAATATCTTATTGAATGTAACATGAATCCGATTTTTTTATGAAAGAACGATGAACGTGATATCTTATTGACGATCTTATTCAAACGAATCTGAATATATATACCATGCTGAATTTAATACATGTTGAATGTAACATGAATGTGAAATTTGAAAATTTTAAAAATATTATGTTGAATATAACATGAATTTGAAAAATAAAAATAAATATATATATATATATATTGAATGTGTTATCATTTTAAAAATCTTATTAATACGAATTTAAATATAGAATTAGATCATGAAAAAAAATATGTAAAATAATTGTTATATTGATTTTAATAAAATGATTTTGAATCCTTATCTTTGAGAAAGTTATATATCAAGTAAGTAGTTAGAAAGATAAAATTATCATAAAAACCTGAAGGATTAATAGGTTCATATAGTAGTTTTATTATCTTATAAGGAGTCGAGAACTCTCAGTAATCGCCACTATTTTATACTCCATTTTGTCAAATAATTTGTGTGAGGTTTTCAATTTAATTAACGTGGTCCTATTATCATATATACCCTTTTAAAACCCAAAAGATAGGAGGTCACATGGATGTTACTTGAGAAAGATAGGGGATTTTTTAAGTCTAGGTGTTATAAAATTAAGTATTTCAAATCTCAAAAATAGTAAAATATTTGTTTTAGGTATAACAACCTTCAACAGGAAATGGATTTTGAACACCATTGAGGGTGTGTTAGGCGTCATGGAATTAGAATAATTAAGCCTTGAAATTGATTTTCATTTATAATTTTATAGAATAATTACAAATCCAATTTTTACAATTTAGTTTTCAATTCCGATAAAAAAAAAAAAAAAACCAATGCGTCGAAGCATTATGGTCTCGGACAGAAGCAATAGGCTTGGTTTGGACATGACCTGGACAGTTAGATCTTGTTCAGGACAAGCATAAGAATATGCATGAAGGCATTGATGAATAGAATTAATTATATAATGAAAACTATCTATATGCTTTAGATAAACATTACAGTATGAACCCATGGAATTAGAAATGAATGATTTGATACTATAAATTATGGAATTAAAATTATCATAGAATTACAATTGAATTTCAAATATTACCAAAAATTCTAATAATATCGAATTACAATTGAATTCTAACATGCTACCATAATTATAATTTTATGAATTACAATTCTTAGAATTCTAATTCCATAGAATTACAATCCAATTCCATGCAGCCAAACACTACCTAAAACGACTTGCTCTTGGGAAAAAAGAATAATTTATCCTTTATATGGTATCTTTCTGATATTATGCCTTTGGTTTTTAAAGAGAGATATCACACGTACACAGAAGTGGGTCTTAATTGAAATAAAGTGAAGTTTATAAGCTTATTCATACATTAGACGAAATATAAAGGGGGCTTATCAACTAATTTGATCAATCAATTATATATTAGTCCAGTTGACAAGGGGAAGAATCCTCTTTTAGTACTCAGAGAATTAAATCTTGAATTTAATCATAAATGCATCAGGTCAATATGGGGTCAATGTGAGGGAGTGCGTCTTTAAGATCGTGCTAGAGAAATAATTAGTCGGTTGGGTGTCTATGTGCACCCTGAGGTTTGTCAAATGGCATATTTGGTCACTCAAGTTTCACATTTATTCCAATCTCACAAAATTTAAAACGTTACTAATGATTTTGGATGGAAAATTGATTTTGCTCAAGTGATTTTCTAATGTGAATATTTTGTTATTTCATTACTCCACTAAACTTAATACGTTTTCTCTAAAAAAAATTTAAAATGATTCGTTTGAAAAATATGAGAGAAGAGACTTAATCATTGCTAAAAAAAAAACGTCTTAGATTTAATAAAGTGATGAAATGATAAAAACATTCTCAGTAGAAGAACGTGTGTTAAGCATAACTCATTTCCCGTCCAAAATTCATTAACACCATTTTCAATTTTGTTGGATTGAAATAACTGTTGAACTTGAGGGATCAAATGTACAATTTGATAAAATCTCAAAGTCTACGTCGACATTCACCCCATACTTTAGGACCAAAAATATAATTTCCCCCCCAAAAAATTAATATTCCAATTATTATTTATTGAATAGTGTCACAATACTTATTCGGTTGCCACGATATATTTGTATCAATAGTAGGGTAAACTAAATTATTAAAACTATCGTGTGACTTTGAGAAAGATCGATTTTTAAAATATATATATATATCACAACATATTTACATTTTGAGACATTTTGAGTCGTCGGATCGAATATTTGACAGCTGATATTACACTTGGAGACATTTTATATTTGAGACATTTTAGACCCTTGAATCGAATATCCAACTGTCGAAATTGAATGATACCAGGAGACATTTTTGGTCATCCGATCAAATTAGATCAAGGGTTGAGATTTTTTTATCATTTTTTACTATGGGATTGTTTCGATCCAACGGTTGTGGTTGACTATTTTTTTTAAAATCTCTCAAGTCACACCACTATAGTTTCTCTATCTACAAATAAACCCCCAAATCTCTCACAATCCCGCCATAACCTCAACCGCCTAATTTGCTCTCTCAATCTTATAGCCATCTCTATGCCCAAAATTTGATCTCCACCTTTCCTCTTTAGATCCATTCCCAATCCATTGTCGCCATCGCTCTCGCCATCTCCCGCGCATCTGCTACTGTCGTCGCCGTCGTCACCTTGCCATCTCCATCACATCCGTCGTTGTAATCGTCTCCTCGAACGAACACTGCCTTCAGGTGAGGTTTTCTTCGATTTTCTCCGATTCATTTCAGATCCATAATCAAGAATTGACCTACGATTTTCTTCTTTCATTTTTTCTTTCATTTTATCTCCAGCGCATCCGCTACTGCTGTCGCCGTCGTCGTCGCCTCGACATCTCCATCGCATCCGCAATTTTCATCGCCTTCATCGTCTATTAGAACAAACGCTGCCTTCAGGTACTATTTTCTTCGATTAATCTCACATCTAGAATCAAGAATTGACCTCCCATTTTCTTCTTTCATTTCGTGGCAGAGGAATCAATCTAGATCCACATCAATCAAGTAATTGACGATGCACTTTTCTCAGATATTAGCTCTGTTTACTTCTGATTACCCTTGTTTTTCTCAGTTCGCCATCGTCTTTGCCCACCTGTGAGTACTGAGTACCCTTGTTCTCCTTATCTATCCACTCACTTGCACAATTGTAATTCAATTTCTTTTGTGAAGTCAGATTATTGGCCCTAATTCAATGAACAGTTATGCATTTTACGATAATACTGATGGATTCCAGAATGCAACAGATTAATTGTCTTTCAATTGCCTAAATGTCATGTATTAGATACTGTAGTGAGAAAGTTATTATTATTATTATTATTATTATTATTATTATTATTATTATTATTATTATTATTATTATTATTATTATTATTATTATTATTATTATTATTATTATTATTATTTTTCTTCATTTATTTCTTCATGTTTTTTCTTACAATTTTTGCAGTTTCTTTTATGACTTCAAATTGTTATACTGTAGTGAAACGTAATAGTTTCCTTTGATGAAGTCTTATTTTTTGTTGATGCTCGAGTCCGGCAGAAGTACTATTTACTTTTGGTATCTGCATTCGAATATCGTATGAGAAATCTCTATAACTGTTGGAGCTGATATCTGCATTCTTCTATTATTCTATAACTTATCTTTCTTCTTCATCATCATTAGATATGCCCACAATATCATCAACATGCAATACATACCATATAGAACCATAACTACTCGGTACACGTTGTGAAAATTTGGAGACTTAAAATCAAAATTCGAACTGAACTAAGGTAAGAATTGAGAAATGTGTTCATTTTCAACACCAAAGGCTTCAATAAAGAACACTATCAAACACTACCTTAGAGCTGAATCAACAAACTGTATGAATAAAATATTGCTTAATCCATTATTCATCATGCATATAGTCATAAATACAACATAAAATTATAGGCAAACGCAACAAACCTTTATATCCATTGGATTGCAGCCGCTTCTACATCTTCTCCATTGCAATGGTCGACAGGTCAATGCAGTTCAGTTCAGTAATCCCGCCTTTATACAATTTTTCACACAATTCCGAGTTTTTGCATCCAAGCTCCAATACTTGCATCATATCACACCACGTAAATCGCTTTAATCTGAAGAATGAGAAGTACAGAGTAATTCGGTTTGATGTGTTGAAGAATGAGATCACGGAAGTGAGCGTAGTCCTTGAACCAATATTACTTTTGATATCTGCATTCTTCTATTATTGAATGATTAACTACACCAATCTTTACAGTATATATACAAGAGGAATGAGAGCTGAACTAACAAACTTTCCTAACGGCTCTAACAAAATATAACAAGCAACTCTAACAGACTATAACAACTAATATTCTCTAACATTGCCCCTCAAACTTAGATTGGATTTTTTGTAACTCTAAGTTTTTCATAAAGAAGAAGAAAGCGAGAGATACCTAATGCCTTAGTAAAAATGTCAGCAATTTGAGCACAAGGGAGGACATGTTTGACAATGATCTGTTTTTGCATAACTTACTCACGCACGAAGTATAGGTCCAATTTATGTTTATGTCATGCTGCCATTTGAGTCTGCATCAGTTTTATTTTTTGTAAATTACGCAAATCTTTATTCACTAATTTGATCAAATATTATTATTTTGGTTTTATTTTTGTAGGTTATTAACTACTGCCAATGGATAAAATAACTCTTTACGGAAATATAAATTTCATTATATCTCAAGTTTTTAATTTTTTTCTTTAACAATGAATCTTGATAATCATTTTTGTATTTTCATGTAGAAAACTACTGAATTGAATGAAATGGTTTGGTCAAATAATTTTTTATTGAAAATACTCCATTTAACCATTTAATTTATTATTTTATATTTATATACATAAATTTTGACAGGTTGAATTTCTTCAACAAAGAAATGTCCAAGTTGAAGTTCACACCGAACAAGAATACAACGCAATGTGTATTTCAAGAGTAAGGATACTATAATTTTGTTGAGTAATTTTTTTTTTTTTTTTATTTCAAATATTTCTATTGATGTGGTATATTTGTACCATTAATGATTATTCATTCTTATTTGATTTTGGACAAATCCCCTTTAAGCCCTATTACTATTACCTTACTACCACCTAACCCCAATCTAATTTTAATATATTTTAAGTGCAAGCTCAACATAACCTCTTATTTTTCAATTTTATAAAATTGAATGAGTTGGTAAGCATGGGTTAGTTAATATTAAGACAAAGTAGAAGTGTTGACTATAAGTTGTGTGATATAAGTTGGTAATGTAGTTCTACTTCTTTAATAGGTTATAAATTTTGATTGGTTTGGATCTTCTTTTAACTGTTTGTGGTAATGCATTTCATTCTTATAAGGATAAACATTTGGCCATGCAAAATAAAAAAGCAAACTACAAAGGAAAAGGAAAGGGAAAAGAGAATGTCCTTTCTATTGTGGTATGTATGCATTATTTATTAAAAAAAATTTATGAATGGTCATAGTATTATTTCGTAATTCTATTAGATAGACGATTGACTATTTTTTAATGATCGAACATGGTTCATTCTATTTCCACACACCATGTTTATCTCATTATTATACTTTGCAATTATTTTATCCATTATCTACAACAAATAAAGACCTAAATCACGCTAAAAAAAAAATTAAAAAATCTCATATTTAATCGTAATTAAAATTAATTTTAATAAAATCCTAATTTTATAAAGTTGATTATTGGTACAAAAAAAATTATTCATAATTCATTCTTATTTGATTTTGGGCAAATCACCTGTAACCCTTATTACTTTTACCTCACTACCACTTAATCCCAATCTAATTTCACACCCTCATATTGAGGTGAGAAATTTATATGTTTAAGTGCAAGCTCAATATAACATCTCATTTTTCAATTTTATAAAATTGAATGAGTTGTTATGCATGTGAAATCTAGGGAATGTGGTTAGTTCATATTAAGATAAAGTAGAAGGGTTTAAAGGAATTTTACTTGAAATTTGTGTGATATAAGTTGGTAATGTAGTTCTACTTGTTTAATAGGTTATAAATTTTGATTGGTTTGAATCTTCTTTTACCTATTTTGTGGTTATGTATTTCATTCTTATAAGGATAAACATTTGGCCATTCAAAATAAAGAAACAAACTACAAAGGAAAAGGAAAGGGAAAAGAAAATGTCCCTTCTAATGTGGTATGTATGTGTTATTTATTAAAATTTCTTTATGAATGGTCATAGTATTATTTTGTAATTTTATTAAATAGATGATTGGCTATTTTTTAATGATCGAACATGGTTCATTCTATTCCCACACACCATATTTATGTCATTATTATATTTTGTAATTTTTTTATTTGTTATCTACAACAAAAGACTTGAATTACACTAAAAAAACATTCCTCATATTTAATCCTAATTAAAATTAATTTTAATAAAATTAATTTTATAAAGTTGATTATTAGTACAAAAAAATTATTCATAATTAATTATATAGAGAGAATCTTGACCACCACCACCACCCCCTGCTCACTTTTACCTTACTATTACTTAACCCGAATCTAATTTTAAAACCTACATTTTACACCCAAGGTGATAAATACATATGTTTAAGCGCAAACTCAAATGAATATGTTTAAACGCAAACTCAACATAACATCTTTTCTATCAATTTTCTAAAATTGAATGAGTTTCTAAGCACGTGAATTCTAAGAGATGTGGTTAGTTGATATTAAGATAAAGTAGGTGTTACAAGGGCATTTGCTCTTCAAATTTGTGTGATATAAGTTGGGAATGTAGTTCTACTACTTTAACAAGTTATACATTTTGATTGCTTTAGAACTTCTTTTAACTATTTGTGGCTATGCATTTCATTATTTTAAGGATAAACATTTGACCATGCAAAATAATGAAGCAAACTACAAAGGAAAAGGAAATGAAAAAGAGAATGTTCCTTCTAATGTGGTATGTATGCTTTATTTACTAAACTTTCTTTATGAATGGTCATAGTATTATTTCGTAATTATGTTAGATAGATGATTGACTGTTTTTTATTATTGAAATGGTTAATTCTATTTCCATACACACTGGTTATGTAATTATATAATTTTTGCAATTTTTTTTATCTGTTTTCTAAATAGATAAATACTTAAACTATACTAAAAAAAAAAAAAAAAAAAAAAAAAAAAAAAAAAAAAAAAAAAAAAATTCTTATATTTAATCATAATTAAATGAAAGGATTTCATAATTAATTACAGACAGTAAATCTTGATAGCAAAATTACACTTTTTGCTCCTATCTCATTCTATATCCCTAACAATCGTGCCCAATTTTTCCCAAATCTCTCTGAATCCCACATATCTATCTACCTACGCACCATAATCATTGTGCGTACAACTCGAAGCCGTTTTATGATCGATCGATTGTTGCCTCCATCTGGTACCTTTGATCTTGATCTCAAATCCAGATCCATATCAAGTTTACGATCGATCTTGATTTCTAATCTTAGATCCGTTGATCTATGTGTGTTGATCATTGTTCATGATCCGTCGTCGCTGTCACTATCTCCATCAAGAAAATGAATCAAATTATCACTTAGATTCCCAAAATAAAATGTGTTAAAATACTACAAATAATCACTAATCTCTAACTATAGTTTGCTATAATTATTTGAGTTTGATAATTGTGATACAATTATATATAGAAAATATCAAAAGCTGCTATTGCACAACGAGCGAGAAGGGAACGTGAGAGATTAAATGTTCGAACGATGTGTCCTGCAAATGATCAATCATCTATGACTGCAAATCACAAGCACCCATGGTTGTGGACATCTTCCAGAATCAAACTACTATATTAATGGTGGATTTCGAAACGAGAGGTGCTATTCATGAAGAATCTATAGTGCAAGATGAACAGGTATGCTTTTCTTTCTGTGTTTCGAATAAAATGAATCAATAAATCGCTTAAATTCCAAAAAAAAAAAAATTGTGTTAAACTATTAAAAACAATCACTAATATCTAACTATAGTTTTCGATAGTTATTTTAGTTCAATCAATAATTGTATTACAATTATATATTGAAGATATCAAAAACTGCTATTGCACAATGAGTTAGAAGGGAACGCGAGAGATTAAATCGTCAGACGACGTGTCCTGCAATTGGTCCAAACATGACTGCAAATCCACAAGCACCCATGGTCCAAGGCACTTTCCAGAATCAAACTACTATACCAGTGGTAGATACTGAAATGAGAGGTGTTGTTGATAAAGAATCTATAGTGCAAGATGAGCAGGTGTGATTTTCTCATGGTGTTTCCAAGAAAATGAATCAATAAATCACTTAAATTCCAAAAAATTGTGTTAAACTACAGAAAAATATCACTAATCTCTAACTATAGTGTTTTACATTTATTTTAGTTCAATTGATAATTGTATTACAATTATATATAGAAAATATCAAAAGCTGCTATTGCACAACGAGCAAGAAGGGAGCGTGAGAGATTAAATCGTCGAACGACGTGTCCGGCAAATGATCCATCTATGACTACAAATCCACAAGCACAAATAAACCAGGACGTCTTCCAGAATCAAACTTCTACACCAATGGTGGATGCTGAAACAAGAGGTGCTATTAATGAAGAATCTATTGTGCAAAATGAACAGGTGTACTTTTCTCATTCATTGTGTTTCCAAGAAAATTAATCAATAAATCACTTAAATTCCAAAAAGAAATTTTGTTACACTACTAAAACATTCACTACTCTTTAACTATCGTTTTCTATAGTTGTTTTATTTCAATTGATAATTGTATGACAATTACAAATAGAACATATCAAGAGCTACTATTGCACAATGAGCGAGAAGAGAACGTGAGAGATTAAATCGTCGGACGATGTGTCTTGTAAATGGTCCATCTATGACTACAAATCCACAAGCACCCATGGTTGTCGACGTCTTCCAGAATCAAATTACTACACCAATGGTAGATACTGAAATAAGAGGTACTATCGCTGAAGAATCTATTGTGCAAGATGAACAGGTGTGCTTTTCTCACTCATTGTATTTCCAATAAAATGAATCAATAAATCACTTAAATTCAAAAAAGAAATTTTGTTACACTACTAAAATCAATCACTAATCTTTAACTATAGTTTCCTATGATTGTTTTATTTCAATTCATAATTGTATGACAATTACATATAGAACATATCAAAAGTCATCATTGTATTTCCAATAAAATGAATCAATAAATCACTTAAATTACAAAAAAGAAATTTTGTTACACTACTAAAATCAATCACTAATCTTTAACTATAGTTTCCTATTGTTGTTTTATTTCAATTCATAATTGAATGACAATTACATATAGAACATATCAAGAGCTACTATTGTACAACGAGCAAGAAGGGAACGTGATAGATTAAATTGTCGAACGACGTGTCCTGCAAATGGTCCATCTATGACTGCAAATCCACAAGCACCCATGGTTGTTGATGTTTCCAGAATCAAACTACTACACCAATGGTAGATACCGAAATGAGAGGTGCTACTGATATAAATTTACCTTCTAAGGCCAATATTGATGAAGAATCTATAGTGCAAGATAAACAGGAGTGATTTTCTCATTGTGTTTTAAGAAAATGAATCAAAACATTACTTAAATTCCAAAAAGAAAATGTGTAACTACTAAAAACAATCACTAATCTCTAACTATAGTTTGTTACAATTACATTAGTTTAATTGATAATTGTATTACAATTATGTATAGAAAATATCAAAAGCTGCTATTGTACAACGAGCAAGAAGAGAACGTGAGAGATCAAATCATCAGATCATGTATCCTGCTAATGGTCCATCTATGATTGCAAATCCACTAGCACCCACGGTTGTGGACGTCGTTAACAATCAAACTATTCCAGCTATAGAAGGTCCACGAAATATTGATGAAGCTTTCTATGCTGAATCAAACTTAAATTCTACTCACAATCTCTGTGAAGAGTCCAGAGTGGAAGTTGAACCACCTATTTTATTTGAACGTATATGGTAAAAAAAATATCTCTTGATCATTTAGGTTGTTATGATCAAATGAATGAATCTAATTTTTCTTTGATGTAGGCCAACGTCTGCGGATGAATATCTTGATGTAAGTGAAAACAATGATGACTTAGAAAATTTACCAATCAATCCTTTGAATGGTATAATTTTGAATCGTCATAGTCTCGGCCAAATGGATGTTGTTTGTACTTACTATTCAGTATTGCATTGGATGAATAAAAGATTGTCAAAATCAACCACAACGCGCCCTTTATTTGGAACATGTTGTTTACAAGGTAAAGTTAAATGACCTTTTCTAACAATACCACCTCCACACATTAAAGCGTTATTTGATGGTGGAGATGCTAAGTCAAAATATTTTGTTGTTACATTCGAGAGTACTGCGTAACAAATGCTTTTACAAGTCTCGGTGCTAAATTAGATCAAAGGGTATTTAGCGGAAAAGGTCCAACATCATTTACTATACATGGTGAATTGCGCCATCAAATGGGATCCTTGATTCCTAAACACAGTCAAAATCCAATTTACTCTCAATTGTATATTTATGATCCTGCATATGCTCATAGCGTTAGATGTCGGAGAAATCCTCATTTGAGAAGTGATGTTTTGCAAATTATTCAAGATAGTTTGTTGCAACACAATGCCTTCACGAATAAGTTTCATTAGGCTCACGCAATTCTAAATCAGATGGATTTGAATATGCAAACTTTGCCTGCTATTCTCCAGTACAATGCATCTACAGATCATCGACGGTATAATTTGCCTGCAACAGATGAGATAGTTGTAATATTACCAGGGGATGGAACTCAGTTTTGTGGTATGAGAGATGTTGTTCTACATTTAAGGGGCGGTAATAAATTAATGCGAATTAATGAATACCATCCGACTTATTTACCATTGCACTATGTTTTGTTGTTTCCTTTTGGTGAGCTTGGATGGGAACCCAGATTTAGACAATGGGATGCGTTAAATGGCCAACATACAGATGATCAATTAACTCAGATGTAATTTTATAGTTATCGATTATTTGAAAGACCGACCGAGTATTCAACGATTCTAAGAGGTGGAAAGTTATTCCAAGAATTTTTGGTCGATGTTTGGGCTACAACAGAGTAAAATCGGTTGAATTACTTTCGACTTAATCAATCAAATCTACGTGGTAAACTATATCAAAATCTTACCGATTTACCTTTTGATGGGTTGAGACCTGATCAAATAGGTAAGCGAATAATTTTGTCATCTTCATTTATTGGTGGTCTAAGATATATGTTTGAAATATTTCAAGATTCAATGGCAATAACGTGGCACAACCATCATCCAGATGTTTTTCTAACTATGACTGCAAATCTTGATTGGAATGAAATAACTTCAACCTTATTATCGCATCAAACGCCAAGTGACCGCCCAAATTTGATTGCCCGTGTTTTTCAACAAAAGAGGATTGCTTTGATGAAAGAGGTTGAAAACACTCAATTTTTCGGGAAAAAGGTTGCCCATGTTTTCACAATTGAATACCAAAAAAGAGGTCTTCCACATATGCACTTGCTTATTTTTCTTGACGATCCACACAAAATTCGAACGTGTGCTCAAGTAGATCGAATAGTTTGTGCATAATTTTCTAACTCAGAAGAAGAACCAGAACTTTTTGAAACTGCCAAGAAATGTATGGTGCATGGACCATGCGATGCTCGAAATCTACACGCTCCTTGCATGGAAAATGGTATATGCACAAAAAGGTATCCACGGGTTTGGGCAGATGAAACAACCATGGATCAAGATGGTTATCAGATTTACCGTCGTCGTAATGATGGTAAAGTTAATACTGTTAGGGGACAAGAAGTTGATAATAGGGATGTTGTTCCTTACAATCCATACCTTTCGAAAATGTTTGATTGTTATATTAATGTTGAAGTTTGAGAGGGAATTAGATGCGTGAAATATATTCACAAGTATATCTACAAAGGTGGCGATCGAGGTACATTGACTTTGGGAGAAATAGATGAAATCAAATAATATCCTGATACAAGATACATTGGACCATCAGAAGCGGTTTGGCGACTTTTTAGTTTCCCTTTACATGAAGAGAATCCAATTGTTGTTCGATTGGAACTCCATCTGCCTGGAACACATCACGTTCTTTTTAATCCTAATGAAACTATAGAAGCTATTATTTCTAGGGCACAATCACAAGTATCAACTCTAATAGGTTATTTTGCCTATTGTGCAGCACATGAAGAAGCATGTACGTATACTTATCAGGAGTTTTTCCAATACTTTGTTTAAAATAAAAATGAAAAAGTATGGAAACCAAGACAGAGAGGATTTGCTATTGATAGAATGTACTTTGTACCTCCTAATTCGGGTGAACGATTTTATTTGTGTCTGCTATTAACAGTTGTCAAAGGACCAAAATCGTTTAAGTGTTTACGTACAGTGAACAACTTTGAACATGCGTCATTTAAGGCTGCATGTGTGGCAATGAGACTCTTACAAGATGATGGTGAGTGGATACAGTATCTTTAAGAAGCGTCCATAATGAAAATTGGTCATCAGTTAAGGAGATTATTTTGTGTACTTCTTACTTAATGTTCTCCGGTAAATCCACACGAATTATGGGATTGATTTTCAATGTATATTTGTGATGATATTCCACATAAACTTCGCACATCATTTGCAATTTCTAATCCAAGTGAATAGCAAATTAAAGATTATAGTTTGTATCTTTTGAATCAGCTAATGCAAAAATTAGGCAAAAGTTTAATCGATTTTCCATCAATGCCACTACCGGTAGAAAATTGGAATATGGTTGCTAGAAATAGACTAATATTAGAACACAGACAATTACAACATAATGCACAAAAATTGAATGTTGACACCAACATTGAACGCCTTAATGTTGAACAACAAGTTGCTTATGAAGCTATAACTTCCTCTGTATTTGCTAATCGAGGAACTATGTTCTTCCTTAATGGTGGTGCGGTACTGGAAAAACGTTTCTCTATAATACAGTTGCAACAAAATATCGTAGTCTTGGTCATATTGTTGTTGTAGTCGCATCGTCTGGTATAGCATCGCTATTGTTAGAAGGAGGTCGAACAACACATTCTACATTCCGTATTCCATTGGATATCCTTGATAATTCAGTGTGTGGATTTAGTAAATAGTTGTTTTATTCCAAGTTGTTCAGGGAAACCAAACTTATTATTTGGAATGAAGTTCATATGCAACATAGGTACTGCATTGAAGTTGTCAATCGCACATTGCAAGACATTTGCGATAACAAAAAGCCATTTGGGGGTATAACCATAATTCTTAGCGGAGATTTCAGGCAGATCTTGCCTGTTACACCCAAATGAGTCCGCCAACAAATTGTTGCTATGACACTAAGACGCTCCAACCTTTGGAAAGATGTTAATGTCTTGACTTTGGAATTAAACATGCACTTAAGCAACACAAACAATAGAAATACTGAGTTTTCAGAATTTCTGCTACAGGTAAATTTTAAATATTATTTTTGTGAATACATATTTACATATAGATAGTAATTAAATTGGGCGTTATTGTTTTAATATTTCAGATTGGAAACAATCCACAAGAAACTATACAATTGCCATCAACCATACAAAATTACTGTAATATGGATGAATTAATATCAACTGTTTATCTAGATCTTAATACACAGAGTATTGTTACTCTTACGTTTCTAACAGAACGTACAATTCTTTCTGCGCGAAACAATGATGTAAGTGTTGTAAATTCAACTGCACTAGAAAGATTTCTTGGAGATACAATTACGTATTTGGCTACAGATAAAATGTCTGAAGATGATGGATCTAATCCTCAAATTACAAACCGGTATCCTAATGAATATTTGAATTCATTAGACCCTCCTGGGTTGCCCCCGTTCAAGTTAGATCTGAAAGTAGGTTCTCCAATTATGTTGTTGCTAAATATCACACCGAATGAGGGGCTTTGTAATGGCACAAGATTGATGGTTGTAAGATTTACCTCGCGTGTAATAGAGGCTCAAATTTTAACTGGCAAAAAAGATGGAAATACGGCATTCATTCCCATAATTTCTTTGACACCGTCAAGTACTGAATTTTCATTTCAAATGACAAGGCGTCAATTTCCAGTTTGTGTGGCGTATGCCATGACGATAAATAAATCCCAAGGACAGTCAGTCAAATTTTTCAGAGTCGACTTGACCACACCGGTTTCCAGTCATGGCCAACTTTATGTCGCTTTATCAAGATATACATCTTTCGATCGATTAAGTTTCATACTTCCTGATCAGGGATCTTTATCAATTACGAATATTGTATATCCTAAAGTTTTGTTATAGTTTATCTTAAATAAAAAGATACCACAATTAAGCATATAATTATCTTAATTTTTGTTTAAATTAGCAAAACAATTATTCGAATTTGATTTTACGGGATTGGGAGGAAATGGCTCGAGAGCTTGGACGAGTAAATAAGAGGAATTTATTAAAATAAGGATTTAAACAAGAGGTATTCAATTATATTTATTATTTTAAACTAAAATAATTTAATTTAGTGCCTTGATTTTATTTTATTTTTAACTAATTTGTATATTTGTAAATTGTAGATTATTGTGGTGATTCCTAATTAACCAAGCTACATTCGCATCTCTCTCCAAATATTTTGAAATGTGATGGAGAGAATTTATAATTACGTGTTTCGATAAAATTGAAATTGATGTTTTTTAAAATTATTATCAAAGTCTTTTAGAAATGGTGGATTATAGATAGATGTAATAATTTGTTATTATTTTGTTATTTAGGTGGCCACGATATTTTCATGCCAGACTATGAAGAAATTAGTTGTACTCGGAACAATTCAGGTAAGTTCAACCAATTTTGCTTTTCTTTTTTCAAACATCAATTCTTTGGTTAATGGGATATTGTTGCAAACATTACGTTGGTTATTTGTCACGTCTGTTATTGTTGTTTTCATGCTTCAATGTGCCATTTTTTATTTTTATTTTTAATTTTGAACATCACTTCTTTGCTTAAAGGAATATTATCACAAGCATTACTTTGTTGGTTATTTATCACTTCTGTTATTGTTGTTTCCATTTGATAAACAAAGTTGACTATATCAAATTCTCTTTAAATTTTGTAATTCGTCCTTACAGTTTTAAGGTAGATTTCAAAACAATCATTTATTATTATTGGAATTGGTTGTCTTAATTTCAAAAAGTAAGTTAAATCCTAGGTAATGTTGAATAAATAAAATTTATTTCATAAAAGTAATTGTGTATTGTTTGAAATTGTTGAGTTTATTTCACAAAAAGTGGAGAAATTACAAATTATAATATTTTTTCTTTGTGCAGATTTTAAACTGTATTTTATATTGGTGCTTGATTATGTTATTATAGTTAAATTGTGAAAACTTTGCTATTTATTATATGGAATTTTATTCAATGTTGTTAGTATTGGCTTTCTAATGTAAAAGTTATTTAAAGTAATCGTTACTTTAATATTTTACAAAACTTGTTCAGTAGATATGTGAGCTATTATTTAGATTTTAAAATTAAATAAAAATTTCTTTCATGATAGTATTCTACCACTATTTAGTTATAACTAAATAGTGACCAAAAAACAAAAAGAAGAAATTTTTCCTATTTGAGTTGCATTAACTATTGAATGAGAAAGTTTTTTGCAATTTTTCTAATTTACTTTTTTAATTAATTTCGGTATTCACCGATTTCTGTTCATGCAATTGGTACGTCTTCTACATGATTACCTCTCCATTTGGTTTCAATTTCAGTTTTTTCAAGTTATCTCTGATTTTAGTAACAGGTAAGATGAAAATGCACGTCCTTTCTTTTGTTTCCAATCACATTTGCTTGATGTTAACAGTGATTTCCTTACCTATTAACTCCAATGTGAAATTTAATGTTCCTTTTGATATTTGAAGAGAAATTTTCCCTATTTGAGTTGCATTAATAATTTCGTTCAATAAATTGAACAAATTATAACTAAATATGTAACTCTTTCAAATTTTTGGTTAAAATAACAATATCAAGGATATTATCACAATTATAAAGACGTTCAATGAAAATATGTGATTTATCAATCAATTTCATTACAAATATCAAAATTTTGTAATCATTTCTTATGGTAAACTTATAATTTAGTTTTTACCACTTAAAAATGTTGTGTTGAAAATTTAACGAAACATATTAGCTATCGCACACAACTATACTCTCATTAAAGATAAAATAATGCCTTCAAATAATGGATAATTTATTTCACTTTTGAGGTCCAATTAACAATAACAATTTTTTTATATTTTATTTGATTTTTATAGTATTAAATTGAATTCTATGATTGCTTAAATATGGTAAATTAGATTACTCTAAATAGTTAGGGGTACCATCATGAGGTAATTGCGTTATTTTTATTGTTTAATTTAGTTCAACTTATTATTGTCAATATATTATTAATTTAGTCTCTTATTTATTTGTGTTTTTTATTTGTCGAGATATATACAAGTGTCACTTCAATCATTTCAAATTTTGAGTAACAGCATTTATAGTTTAAAAGTATGTTTAAAGTAATTTCCAGTAGTCTTTAGTCGTGGATTTTTTTTTTTATTTATTTGTCTTCAAAATATTATACTAATTTATTTATTTGTCCAATTGAAAATTATTGTGTTTCTTTTTCATTTGCCGAGATACATATGTTTGTCACTTCAAATATTTCAAAAATATTTTAATAGAATCTATGGTTTCCCCATAAAATACGCAAAAAGAGAGGCAAAAACAATTTGAAAAGTATGGTCATGTTAGAAGCCAAAGTATGGTCTTAGGAATGAACTGGCTGATTTTGACTCTCCAAATTTCAATATTTTTGGATCCAAATCTTCATACTGTGAAGACAGCAAGTCATATATGGACCATGATGTAGGGTAAATCTAATACCACCAAATCCACCACTTCGGGATTTTTTTTTTTCATATGGTTATAAAAATCAAGTTAGATTGTATTTATCTATTTTTTCACCTGTTTTTGTTTGTTATGATCGATAGCAAATATTATTATTTGAAGACCACATGAAAAGTTTACTGATCTTGGCATGTGGAAGCTTGAAAAAAGACTCAGTATAGTGTATATTGCCGATGATAATATTGAAGCCACTTGGAGATTAACACTCAAGGAAACTATTAGCATCTCAAGATAAACATATTTATAGAATGTTCAGAATGTCGCGTAAAAATACCAAAAAAATTTATAAACTGACCAGTAGTACCCTATTAATGGGTATGTAATAGCCACATATATAATATATTGCAACAGTATATAGGTTTTCTCGATTGTAACTTGCATAGTAAAGAAAACGATTATTGTTTATGACATGATTGTGTTAGTTATTGTCGTGCTTCATTGTCATTGGCTATGTTTGTTAATGTCGTGTTCAAAATTTGGAATATACTATAAATAAAGGGGATTATGTCCAAATGTTTCATAACATATTTTTTTAGTTTTTATTCTAGTACCTGTTGAATAGTTGCTTCTTGTCTGTTTCCTGTGTTTTTAGAAATATTATCATTTTTTTACTTATACATTTAAATGAGATCTAATTATTTGTCATTTTTTTTTACGTAGTGATAATTTTTTTACAAGATTATTAAAAACTGGAGTTATATTTGTAACATTTAGTGTAAATTTCAATTGTTTAGTATGCTCTAATGTCGTCTTTAATATTTGGTTTGAGAGTCCATGTTTAAGGTAATTTTCCCTAACCATGAGTTGACTTATTTATTTGTTTGTCTTAAATATGATTATAATTTATTTGTCCAGTTGATAATTATTGTGTTTGATTTTCACTAGACGATATACAAATATGTGTCATTTCAAATATTGAAGACAAATGGAGAAATCTATGGCTTGACAAAGTATAATTAAGGTAGGTTCCAGTAGCTTTGGGTGGTGAGCTCCAATGTCCTGGGTGGTGGACTTATATTACTAAATTTATAATGTATATACATAGTTATTATTCGTCGTATTGTTAAAGTTCATATTGTAGATTATGGTCTTGTTGTTGTATGATATGATTGTATTCGTTGTTTTCGTGCATGATTGATATTGGTTGTGTTTGTTAGTGTTGTATTATAAAACAGGAGTTGATAATTTCGAATGTCATATAAATAAAGGGAATTATGTCCATTTTTTATTTTTATTTTTATTTTTTTACATTAATTATTGATTGTCTTCATTTAAAAATAACTTTTGAATATTAGAGTGTATTGTATAAACAAAGCAAATTATGTCAATATTTTTAATTTTTTAATAGTGTTTATTCGATAGGGAGCATGACTAATTCATTGCCCAAACTAGGAGTGTTTATTCGATATGGAGCATAGCTTATTCATTGCCCAAACTAAGTAATACGAATGATATACAAGTGCATCAAATGTTAACAGATATGTTAACATTGGTAGTAATACTAAAAATTTGAATCTTGGAGGTCCATCTATGCAGAATATGACTGGAATTGGAAGTGAGACGAGTTCGAATAAAGATCCATTTGCTTCATTGTTTAATTTTGGATCAAAACGTGGTGTGCGTTACTTTAGGAACTATAACCTGTTTGGGAGACAGATAATTTGAGAATTTTCAAAATGCTACAAAATCAAGTTGATCATCTATTAAAAAGGTGAACATCAAAAGTGAAAAGTGTTTTTTATTTGTATAATTTTTTTAACTCAACATGGTATTAGTCCTAAGGGTTGTTTGGTTTGCAATTTCATTTCAAAAGTACTTGGAGTATATATTAATAAGGTAATTTAATTAATTTTAAATATAAAAAAAAAAAAATTAAAGTAAGAGATAAAAAATTACAAATTGTGGTATTATTTTAATAGACAAATATCTAGGTTATTAGATAGTGATATTTAAATGTTAATTATTGTTGATTTTTAATAAAACATGTGTAGAATGTTGTATAAATAGAGGAGTTTATATTGATTTCTTTTAAGTTTAATTTTTTTTTCGCCCATGCCTTCAGGCACGGGTTATACCCTAGTATATATATATATATATATATATATATATATTGATAAATGACATTCCTATTGTATTCAAGATATAATGGTGTCACAAAAATTTAATTATTCGTTTGACCCAAAATTGTTCCAAAAAGCATTAAATTTCATTTATATGGAATTATTTTTTGTAGTCATGAATTGTGTTGGAAAATATTGTTTCAATTTGTTGCTTCAACTTATATTCTTAGAAAATTTATATAATGATAAAGGAAGAAATATGATGCATTGACAAATATATTGTTTCAAAATAGAGTCTCTAATTATTGCTTTGAATTACATGATTATGAATTTGGGATTATAAACTTTGCCTCGGAAATTATTGCTTTGGTACATATCCTATATCAATTTACATGATAAAATTTTGCGATAGTATATAATGTTGGTTCGATAAAATATTGTGTTTAATTTTTTTAAATAAATTTATTTGATAGTGTTATTGGGACTGAAAAGTTCCAAAAGTTGCTTAAAAATATATTGTACCATAATAGTCCTAAAATACTTATTTGTACCAAATGAGAATTGATGGAATTAATCAAATTAAAAAAATGAGGCTTATTATCGATATGATTCCCACGATGTGGGATAATTTTCTTCAAGACTAACAATTACTAGATCCTAACTTGTTGAGGGGGATGAGTCTTAACCTGCAAGTTGCTTAGGGGAAGTAAGTGAACCATTGTGATTAGAAACTCCATGACAGATGTTCAATGGGTAGAAACATCATTGTGACTTATAAAACAACTTTATAATTATAATAAAAATCAGTTAAAAGATTCTCCTGCTTATCCCTACGACTCTAGTGTTGTATAATGTGATGTTAAGGATGTGTCTAACCCTTAATGAGACCAAGACAAAAAAACTCCTGCATGGTAGAAGTCACATATACCCTTGGAGGACTCGTCTAAGTGAGAGTTGCCGTGGGGCCGCGACTATAGGATGGGGTTTTCCCTAATGACTCTCATAAGAATCAAGATAGGTCAAGACATAGTTCACTATGAGTTTTTCAGAAAAATGTTTGTTATACTAAATGAGATTCAAGCCTAAAGACATCTACACTTGTTGCATATTATTATATTACCCATTATATTTAGTTTAATTTCAATTTCATTATTAAGGGTTTATACCACTTACCTCTCTTGTTATTTTATCCAAAACTATAAATCTTTCCTATCGTTTTAAAAGTACCACTCACCCTCTTTAAATATTTCCTATCGTTTTAAAAGTACCACTCACCCTCTTTGACCAACTTTTCTAATAAAAATACATGAATGCCATTTTTTTATTTAAAAAAAAAAAAGAAAAAAAGAAAAAGATTTTTATTCTTTTATTTTTATCAAAATTTACCAACACCCCTTATTTTTAAAAATATATTTTTCACCCATAATTTTTTAAACAATTATATTTATCACCCCCCCCACCCCATCCACCGCCACCCCCCCCCCCCCCCCCCCCAATCGGGATCCTATTTTCTTCTTTCTTCTAGTTTCTTCTGCATCATCCTCCTTATTCTTCTTCATCCTCATCCTCATCCTCCTCTCTCCTCTCTATCTTTCAGTCTCTCTCTCTCTCCAAATTTGTTGGTGCAGACTTGTCGACGTGATGGCACAGATCCGTCACCGTGACGGATCTAGGGGGGAGTGGGAGAGAAAGAGAAAGAATAAGAAAGAATGAGGAGGATGAAGAAAAGAAAGGATGTGGGGTGGGTTTTCGGGCGATGATGGAGTGAGTTTTCCAACAATGTGGAGGTTGTTGTTTCGGCGAGGTATTAGTGGGGAGAGAGAGATAAGGGGGAAAAGAAGAAGAAGATGGTAAGAACCTCTTCTTTTCTTTTATTCTTTTTTTTTTTTTTTTTTTTTTAATATTTTGTTAAAAAAGAAAATGGTTTAAAAAAATATATATTTTTTTTTAAATAGGGATGTTACTATAAAATGATAAAGGACGAAAATATATTTAAAAAAAAAAACTTAAAGGGATATTTATGTTTTTTAATTTTTAATTATTTAATTCTTTTTAAATGGTTAAGAGTAAAGTTGTCATTACAATAAAAAAAATTAGTAACTTTTTACCTATAAAATAACTAAGTAGCTTTTGACAAAAAATGATAAAAGGGCTTACTGGTATATAGTAAATGACAGAAAAAAAAATTTGGTTAATGACAAAAAAAAAAAAAAAAAAAAAAAAAAACGAGAGCTTAATGACATATACCCTATTAATAATTAATTATTCAATTTAAAACATATTATATTTCTATAAAAATTTATACACTTTTTAATACACGAGTTTTATTTCATACTAATTAGAATATAAGTTACTCTTTATATTTAATCCCTACGATTAGTATTATTATTTTATTAACCATAATATTATTGTGCAAGGATTATATTTTTCTACAGTGTGTGAGTGAAGATGGTGTATGAAAATATATGGAAATAGAGAAAAGAATAGTGAGAAATATGATATATTGAGATATGATTTTTTTTTATTTTTTATACTTTTATATAATGATTTTATTGGCTATTGAGTTTGCAACCGGTTATATATAAGGATGTCATGTTTATTTCTTGACTCCTTCGATCATTGTATATTAGAAAGGGCTCACCATTTAATTTTATGCATAGAAAGAAAAACGTATTTCTTCTCATATCAATGTTTACACACTTCTATCCACTAAATATATATATTTTTTATTCTACATTATGTTTTAAATTCATTTATTTAATTATTCATATTCTTAATTATTTGAAGATGTTGAAATAATATGTGATATTTATTTGTTATTTAATTTGAGTTTATGTGAAATTGTTTTAATATTTTTTAATCTTTTCCACTTACTTTTGAGTCTATTTTTAGTTGACTTTAATTGTTGTATTAAATGCAAAATTAATATTTAGTTAATTTTAATTAAATAAATAAATTTAACCTAGTTGATATTAATTGAAAAATTAAAATATTTAAGGTGTAATTGTGAAAAGATGTTTAATTTAGATTTGAAAAAAATTATGAAAAAAGAAAATTTAAGTTAAAATTTTAAAAAGTAAAAGTAATGTGAAATGCACAAGTTTTAATTTAAATAATTAAAAAAAAAAAAGAAGAGGATAAATACTAATCTACGACTTCAAATAAAAAAGAAAGAGATTAATATGATAAAGTATCTAACTTAAGCTCCGTTTGATAATAGAATTCTGCACTTAAAACTAATTAAATTAAGATTGTGTTTAGGTAAGAGATTTGACAAATTCAAGAAATTTATAAATGAAAAGATTTTAAAATCTTGGATTTTGAAATCCCATCATTTACAAATCCCTTGTTGGGATAATTATTTTAGGCGAAGAATTTGATTGTATAATTTTATAATTTCCTTATTTGGGTAATCACTATCATCACTATGGAGGTCGGCAGCGGCGGGTGGTGGTCGTCGGCGTCAATGGCCGGCGCAGGCAGTGGCTGTCAGCGGCGGCGGTTGACGATGGCAGACGATCGGCGGCAGGTGGTGGTGGTCGACGGTCGGATCTTAAATCTCTCATCGAAGAGATTTGTAAATGACACCTGGTTTGAAAGGATTTCCAAATCATTCATTCACCACTATTTTTTAAGGGAAAAATATCGGGAAGACCCAAAAATACCATCAAATTACCGGTTAAACTTACTAATTAGATAATAAATCAAGAAATCCCAGGTTACATATTATTTGAACAACGCAGTCCCAAAAATCTGATCTGTACACTTTTCATTGACAGATTTTTCCTTGCAGTATATGCGGCATTAATGTTTCTTTAATAAGGATTGAGAGTTTCCATATTCAATAAAATCATTTTATTAAAATGAAAATAACTATTATTCTACATATGTTTTTTTATAATTTAATTATATATTCAGATTCGTCTAAACAAGATCTTCAAAACAATATCCAATTCACTATTTTTTTTCATTAGTTTTCAGTTTTCACATTCATGTTACATATAATATGATATTTCCAGAATTTTTGAATATTACATGTAATAAAGTGTAGTTATCAACTTTTTTTTTGGTTGGGGGTAGGGGGAATGTCTACAATACCTGAGTTTAATCAGATACAATTTTTGAATATTATATTTAATAAAGTGTAGTTATTAACTTTTTTTTTGGGGGGGGGGGTAGGGGGTAGGAGTTGATATTAGGTTGGTTTTAATGTAATATGCAACATTGATGTTATATGTAACATTAATGATACGAAATTCATCATAACTTTTTTGAATGTTACATGTAACATTCGTGTGCATCATGTTAAATATGTCTAAAAAAAGTGATTAACTAGTTTCAGTTTTCACATTCATGTTACATGTAACATGATATTTTCAGTATATGCGGCAATAAAATTTCTTTAATAAGGATTGAGAGTTTTCATATTTAACAAAATCATTTTATTAAAATGAAAATAACTATTATTGTACACATTTTTTTATAATTTAATTATATATTCAGATTCGTCTAAGATCTTTAAAACAATATCCAATTCACTATTTTTTTTTATTAGTTTCAGTTTTCACATTCATGTTACATGTAACATGATATTTTCAAAATTTTGAATGTTACATGGAATAAGGTGTAGTTATCAACTTTTTTGGGGGGTTTGATATTGGGTTGGTTTTAATGTTACATGTAACATTAATGTTAAATATGTCCAAAACATTCATGTGCATCATGTTAAATATGTCAAAAAAATGTGATTAAGTAGTTTCAGTTTCCACATTCATGTTACATGTAACATGATATTTCCAGAATTTTTGAATGTTTACATGTAACAAAGTGTAGTTACCACCTTTTTTTTTTGGGGGGGGGGGGGGGGGGGAGATTTGATGTTAGGTTGGTTTTAATGTTACATGCAACATTGTTATTACATGTAATATTATACGAAATACATCATAACATTTTTTAATGTTACATGTAACATTCATGTGCATTATATTAAATATGTCAAAAAAATGTGATTAACTAGTTTCAGTTTTCACTTCATGTTACATGTAACATGATATTTCTAGAATTTTTGAATGTTACATGTAATAAGGTATAAGTATCAACTTCTTTTGGGGGGTTTGATGTTGGGTTAATTTTAATGTTACATGCAACATTGATGTTACATATAACATTAATGATACGAAATTCATCATAACCTTTTTGAATGTTACATGTAACATTTGTGTGCATCATATTAAACATGTCAAAAAAATATGATTAATATCTCAGTTGAAAGAAAATAAAATGAATATTTTTGTTTTGCAATTTTTATTTTTTTTCACAACGAAATCTGAGGAAAAAATGAAGCAAACTGTGCACATGAATATTAATATTGTTTATCAAATTTAGCTCCGCTATATAAGGAGTCTACATTACCGCATATAATGCAAGGGGTATTTCCGTCACAAAAATAGCAAAAGGATTGTTATGTGCACATGAATATTAGTGGGTTTATTTTGTAGTTTTGGCCTCAATTTGGGACCGTTCAGTCAACGCCCCATTTTTTAATTGAAAGGATTTTACAAATCATTTCTCATAAATACCCAATTAAGGTATTTGTCAAAAAAGAATTTTGAAATCTCTTACCCAAATTAAATTCCTCCCCTAAATCCCTTACCCAAACACAACCTAATTATCTAATAAAATAAACTTGTTCGATAAATGTAATTAATAGTAGTTAATTAATTAAATGCCACTTAGAAATTTAACTTAATGTACCTAAAAATTTTAGTCGTTGAGCCTTGACTTAATTTTTCAGCACTAAATGGGTTTAGTTCTTTCTACTTTATTTTTTTTATTGTTGAGACATTTTTACCCCCACAAGCATATATGATTAACTTGAGAAAGAGAATTGCAATTGAATTGTATAATTTCCGGATTTAATTTTTTTTTGTTGAACTCTATGTTATTATTGACTTGTGATAACTCATATATTTGAATTTTTTAGCATGTTATTGTTATTTTTATTTTATTATTTTGTTTTTAAACTTTTTTTTTCTTGTATTATCTTGATTTTAGTAAAAATTTAAATTTAAAAATAGTTATGTAAATTAAATAATTTTCAATTTTCAAATTTTGTATTTATCAAATAGACAAAAATAATTTAGTACTTAAAAATCAGCACTTAAAATTGTAATTTTATCTAATAAGTTTATGATATTTTTAGCACTTAGAGCTCAACACTTCAAATTTAAGCGGTTATCAAACATGACCTTAGGCTTGGTTTGGTCTCGTACCTTTTGAAAAGAGTTGTTGAAATGAATTTTTTAAAAAAAATAGTTAAAAATAAATTGTGAATTGTTTGACAAGCTTGCTAAAAAGAAGTTGAAAAGCTATGAGCATTTGATAGAAAAGAGTTGTTGAAATGAATTTTAAAAAAAAAATAGTTAAAAATAAATTGTGAATTGTTTGACAAGCTTGCTAAAAAGAAGTTGAAAAGCTATGAGCATTTGATAAATATTTGTGTATAAACTTGAAAAACCATTAAATTATTAAAATAGACATATAGTATATTTATTTATTGTTAATATTAACTAAGTACGAAAAACAAGATACATATAAAACAATATTTGCTTGTATTATCCTATAATTTTATAAAATTTACAAATTAAAATATATCACATGTTGAAAATAGAAAATTTAAATATTATTCTGTAATTAGAAAAATAAAAATAAGGGTAACTCTGTCATACAAAATTTTATCAATTAAAAAAAACTCATTTTGATTTTTAAAAACACATTTTTTTTTTCAACTTTTAAAAGGAACCAAAAAAATGAGAAGCCCAATGGTGACTTTTAAAAAAAAATTAATTACCAAACACACTAATGTGGACTTCTTCGAAAAAAAAAAAAGGAGCAAACTAAGCCTTAGCGAGACAAGATCGAGCATTAGCAACGATGGTGAAGGCAATTGCAAGAGAGAGAGAGATAGAAAGAGAGACATTGAAATGAGCTATTTGATCTTAACTATTTTTGGCCAGCTCTAATGTTAAAATGTCGCGTGATCTCAACCATTGGATCTTAAATTTAATCTTATGATGTAAATGTCTCGTGAGATCAAAATTGAGTTATTTTATTATATAGATAATGTTAAAAAAGAGAGATAATAATGATATTTGTTGAGTAAATGTATGGCAAAAAAATAAAAAAAGAAAGATATAAAAATTTAAATTTAAATTTTTTAGAATAATAAAATAATTCTATAAAAATTAATATTAAAATTATGTAATGTGATAAATTGAATATTAAGAAATTATTTTGTAAAAATTTTTAAATTATATTTAACAAAAATAATAATAATAATAATAATAATAATAATAATAATATTTTAAATTTTTAACAAGTGAATACTATTTTCATTATCAACCAAACACGCCGAATACGCGCTAGAAACTTGCATTAAATTCACAATCTGAACTCAGAGGTGAAATAATGCAGGTATTTCCACCATTTACTTTTTTTGACTGTTTACCATGACAATCTTACCACATATATTTGCCTAAAATAAGAAGAAAAACATTAGTAAATATCAATGTGTAGAAGATTGCATCTTGAATGCTAGATTAATATAATTAGGAAACTTGCTTCCCAAATCTGGAGGGATTTATGTTTAAAATTGATGTAAACCTATAAATATTTTTTAGCAATATTATTAAAAGAAGTTTTCCCCTTCTTTTTTTTTCCATTTTTTTTTTTGAATTTTTTTTTTCACAAGACTGGATTACAAAATATACAAACTCTTGGGAAAAATTCACCAATTAATTAAATTTCATTTTTTCTATTTATGTGATTAAAATAAGATTACCGATTTTAACACCCACAAATATTCAACCAAAATCAAACAAGTAATAAATAAAGTGGGAGACACGATTGACATAGTTTTTAGGTGAAAAATCCCGAAGTAGAAAAAAAATCATGGGACCGATGCCCGATATCAACTTTCACTATCATAAAATAATGGGATTACAATTGTTCACAACTTCACGAGAATAACACTTGGATTACCACATAAATATCACCGAAAACAATGAATTCAACAAGAAACGAGAGATACGGGTTTAGAAATGAATATCGAATCGCCAATTAGAAAGGGTTATCAAAGATCAAGACCGATGAAAACAAAGTACTTGATACCCTAATAAAATTTCAGTCCCAAACGGAATCCGAATCATTGTCCGATCATCAAATTGAAGTCGTAGTCCCTCTCTTCTTACTTCTCTCAATCTAAACTATTGTATACCTTGTTTTTCACACACAAAGGCCCAAGTGGGCTTGGGTTAGGTCCATCCACACAGCCTGAACCTATCCAACAAATCTATTATTCCAACTCATGTGGAGAAATGTAGGAGACTTTCTCTCTTTGTAACTCTCAAGTCTCTGTCCTAGAAGAATTTTTGTCATCATATTTGAACGATTCTAATATGTGTGTATCTTCTCAAGCTGTAACAATTTCGTATCCAATACATCATGAATTCAATAGTACCTCAAATCAATATGTTAGGACCTTGCATGAAAAGTTCAATTCTTTGAAAGATGAATGACACTCTAAATGTCGCAATAAAGATTGTACCTTTCTTGTTGGAAACACCCAACTCTTGTAGAAACTCTTCAACCACAAAACCTTTGTTTAAGCTTCTATCACCGCAATGTATTCTGCTTTCGTGGTTGATAAAGCAACACACTTTTGTAACCTGGATTACCACGAGACTACTCCCCCTGCAAAGGTAATCATGTATCCTAATGTGAAATATCTTGTATCAATAGTAACTGCCATGTCTGCATTTGTGTACCCTCTAGTATAGATTTTCTATTGCAAAAACATTAACAAACTTTAAAAGTGCCTCTAAAATGCCTAAAAATCCATTTTGCTAATATCCAATGCTCTTCGCTTGGATTCGAGAGAAATCGACTTACAAGGCCAACTACATGAGCGATGTCTGGCCTCGTGCATAATTCTTGTCATTCTCACTTAAAAGACACTCATTTAAACTTAACTTGAAATGACTTACAAGTAGAGAACTAATAGGTTTCGTCTTGCTCAAATTGAATCTTTCCAAAACTTTCTCAATACTTTCTTCTTGAGACAACCAAAGCTTTCTACTTTGCCTTTACCGACTAATCTTCATCCAAAGTATTTTCTTTGCCGGTTCCAAATCTTTCACCACAAAAGTCTTGCGGAGATATTTCTTCAAATTCTAAATCTTATTTATATTTTTACTAACAATCAACAAATCATCTATAATGAGTAAAAGAATGATGAAATCACTATCTAGGAACATATTCACGAACACACAATAGTCTGAAGTAGTCCTCGGATACCCGTGATCCATCAAAAACGAGTCAAACTTCTTGTATAACTGAGATCAACTTGGTTGGCTCCTTAGAGAATGATACATGGGCACTAGGGTTACATGTCATATCTGCTCAGACAAGAGGATGTTCACCATGTATCAACTAGTGGATCAAGAGGAACAACTACATGGAAAACTCCTCGACTTCCAAAGTTGAAGGATAAGGAAGAATTATGTTGAATATGACTACTGGGAAAGAACTCACTCTCAATGATTTGCTTCATATTTTGGACATTTGCAAGAATCTAGTCTTCGGATATGTAATGAGTAAAAAAGACTGTAGAATGGTCATTGAGGCTGAAAAACTTGTAATATCCAAGAGTGGAGTGCATGTAAGAAGGAACTCTATGAATGAAGGCCTCTTCAAAAGGAATGTTGTAACTTTGATTTCGAAACTAATATAACTACATCTTCTGTTTTTATGATCGAGTATATTGATGTTTGGCATACGGGACTAGGACATGTTAATTATAATGTTTTATGTAAATTAATTAATTTAGATTTGTTGCCAAAATAAAAAATTGATTCAAATCATAAATGTAAGACTTGTGTGGAGGTAAAGGTTAACTCGAACTTCTTTTTAGAAAGAAGTATTGAACTTCTAGAGTTAATTCACATTGATATTTTTTTTATTTGAAATGTGTGCAAACTAGAGGTGGTAAAAAGTATTTTATTACTTTTAATGATGATCGCACAAGATATTGTTATATTTATCATTTGAGGAGTAAAGATGAAACCTTAAAAACGTTTATGCAATACAAGAATGAGGTTGAAAATCAACTTAGAAAAAAGATTAAAATTCTTCGAAGTGATAGAGGTGGTGAACATGAATCACCGTTTGTAGAATTATGTACTCAACATGGAATAATTAATCAAATAATTGTACCTTATTTACCTCAGCAAAATTGAGTTGTTGAGAGTAAGAATCAAACTTTAAAGGAATACTCAGAACATGTAAGGGAAGCATTGCTTATTGCCAATTACATTCTCAACAAGTTGCCACATAAGAAATTGGAAAAGATTCCATATGAAATGTGAAAATGTAAGACTCCAACTTACAAATTCTTGAAAGTGGGGTTTTTTTTTTTTTTTTTGCTAAGATGGTGGTTCCTATTCCTTAACGGACTAAAATAGGACCCAAAATAATTAATTGCAAATTCATTGGGTACGCTCACAATAGTAGTATTGATCATTTTTTAGTTTCACAAGTTTGAGATTGAAGATTTACAAAAGAATACAATAATGAAATCCAGAAATATATTCTTTTATGAGGATGCATTTCTTTGTAAGATTCCTTGAGTGTCGGGTTCTTAAAAAAATACTACAATATTGGTGAAGTTAAAGATGAAATATATTTGAAAAATAATAAACTTAGACGTAGTAAGATGGTTAAGACAACAAAGTCATATTATAGCAACAATGACATCATTAAGTCAATCAAAAAGATTTTAACCAGTAAGTTCAATATTAAAGATTTAGATATTGTTTATGTAATTTTAGGAATTAAAATTTTTAGATCTACCGGAAGACTAGTATTGTCACAATCTCATTACATTGAGAAAATACTTGATAAATTCAACAAGTATGGCATGACAGTATCTCTCATTCTCAATTAGAGTATACTTTAATAATAGGTAGTCTCATGTACTTAATTAATTGTAAAAGGTTTACTGGAATGCGATAGTTAGGGTTCTTAAACACTTAAGGTATACATTAAACTATAGATTGCATTGCACCAAATATCCTGTTGCACCAAATATCCTGTTACAGTGATGCTAATTGAATATCGTATTGTAAAGATTATAAAACCACAAGTAGATACTGAATCCATAAGTGGGTATCGCATTGTAAAGATATTTTAACTACTTTAATTAATTTAGTAAAGTGAGACTCATTAATTAAATTAACCGGGTTAGTATTTCAATGCGTTTATCGTTATTTAGGGATTGACGTAGTATATATATATATACTAAAAATGATTAATATTTTAATTTTCAAAATATTCACTTGAGATTGGTTGAAGACTAGAATGAAAAAGCAATCCCACATTGGTTGTGGATGAAGAACTTGAACACTATATCAAATTCTAAGTTGGAAGTAAAAGGCAAGCCCTTTGAAAAAAAAATCTTTTGTGCTTTGTAGGGGTTCTATATTTAACCACACGTGCGTGCGCCGCCATCCGGCTGAAACAAACTGAACGGGGTTGGGGTTCAGGTCGATCCGATCCATACTTGAGTTGGGTCGACTTCGAGTCAGAATCGGATCTTGACCTACCAGAATATTATTTTTGGGTAAAATTTATTTAAATAATAAATAGGAAAAAAAAAAGAAGTAAAAGTTAAGCAGTTAATTAGCAGTTATAACTGTCCAACGGTTAGTTTGAATTAGTGTTAGTGAATAGACGTAATGTTCGTTGATGATTGTTCGGCGTGCATGTTCACACCGAACAGGTGCCTTTCCAAATTGCATTAATTCATTCATATCTCTTGGTCTTCTATAAATTGGAGATTTCACATTCATTTTGAAAAAACTTGATTGACAATATTCTTAATTTCATATCACCACTAAAATGCATAATATATAGAAATTTGTGAGAGTTCAAGCACAAATGCAATTTATCAAAGTTTTAGTTCAAGTGTTTGTAATAGTATGGGAGCACGAATTTGCTTTACGGGGACAGAATCAAACTCTAACCTCTATTTCAACGTTTTTATTCATTATTTGAATATCCGAATAAATTTTTATTTAAAGTTTAGTTCGTTATTTTTATTCTGTGAACGTTCACGTCCTGCCTTTGAATTCACTTCTATTTCTGTTTTGTGAATGTTAACACCCCTTAATTTGTTTCTATTTAGTTAAAATGCACAACCATCATTTTTTTTGTGAATGTTTACATCCAGTATTTATTTTAATATATATATATATATATATATATATATATATATATATATATATATATATATATATATATATATATATATATAGTATACGTGACCAGAATTTTTAGAAATTTCTTTTACTGTCTACACATGCATACTAAATGTTCACATTGAAATTGTTTAACTATTAGTAGTTTAATTTCATAATTATTTAATTATTTATTTTACAATTCCAGCAATTATCACCCACATGATTTTGTGGGAGTGTAACCCAAAAAAAAAAAAATGTTTCTCAAATTCTTAGGAATTCCAAAAGTACTTCTAAAATTTTAAGAATATTTGGGAATCAAAACTTGTTTACCAAACATATTTCTGTACATTATTCCTAAAATTTTGGTAGTAGAAACATAAATTAGGAAACGAAAACACTAAACAAATGGGGCCGAATATGCACTCTAAAGTACAATTCATATCCAAAATAAATTAAAATAAGTATTTTAAAATCATTTTTTTGCAGTGGGATATCCTTAATTTTGAATGTAACATACATCCAGACATTTTGAATAAAAAACTAATAAATTCCCAAAAAAAAAAAAAAAAGACTGAAAAATTACAAATAATTTTCTTAAACTAAACCTTTCGTTATCAAAATTACAAGATTTTATTTATCATATAAAAAATAATGCACAAGACATCTGAAATCACGTGATGTATACAATGCACCTCGAAAGGGGGGGCCATACCTGGTCGTAATCCATCTGAAAGGAGTTCAAGGTAGTCAAAGAATGCGGCCAAACGGTCTGCTCTGCTCTGTTCTGGCATATCATGGGACGATCCATCCACTCATCGTGTTTGACAAATTTATTAATTAGTCAAATAGGATCCCCCCTCATGTCCAGATACCTGATTCATAAAGTCTCTCTGCTGTATGCTGCTGTTGTATTCACATGTGGTTATTCATTGGATCCCTCTCTCTGACAAATGTCAACACATAATAGGGTTAATTATAATTTGTACCCATATAGTTAGACTGGATTGCACTTTGTATCCCCATTAGCACTTACACCCTCGTGCTTTAGACTTAAATACAATAATTGAGTATTCTGTTAATTTTAACGGTCAAAGAGTAAAAGTAACAGGAATCGATTCATTAATATTAAATGACATTTATACTGTTTAAGATTTTATTATGACTCATTTTATTTTTCATCTAAAATTTGAGAGTCAAAATGTATTTTATGCTATTCATTCATCTTCTACCTCAACTCAATGCCGACAACCACCACCTCCCTTAACACAACACCGACGACCACCAACCAACCAATGGCCACTACCTTCACTGCTCTCTCTCTTCTCTCATCTTCTCTCTCTATATATATAGTATATACTCACACGCACAAAATACACACATATATACACAAAATCATACAGATTCTTGCTCGGACCTAAAGATCCGAAACTCGGATCTCTCTCTATCTATATGTATATATGTATGTGTATGTACAATATAGAGAGAGAAGAGATGAAAGAAGAGAGAGAGGACGTCGCTAGACGAAGGAGGGAAGCCGGAACAGAGAGTGTTGAAACAAATGAATTTTAATTTAATTTTTAGAATAGAAAGTGCCAAATGTGTCAAATTGGTTTTTTCCTCAAAACCTTTTGTCCCACATTGGTTGGGAGAGGAAAAATTAAAGTGGATATCTAGGGGTATGTGAGACACTTGGGGTGTGCCCCAAGGGGTACCCACATTTTGTGGAGGGGAGAGGAGTTACATCCCTATCGGTTTACCACACACACGCGCGCCGCCGTCCGTCCGGCCGTGCCGAGCCGCGCGTGTGATGAGGTGGCACTTATTTATTTTTTAGAAAAAATTTATTTAAAAAACAGTTTAATTAAATAAAAATTATATATATTAAAACTTTTTGAAAACCGTTAAAATAAATAGAAAAAACATTTTGAAATCAAAACGTTTTAAATTAAATAATATGTAAACGTTTTTTTCATTTATTATTTTCGGTTTCAAAACAAATTTTTTTTCCTATAAATTGAAGTTTTTTTTTTTCAGTTGAAGCACGAAAAAAAACAGTGCACTGTTCCTCATTTTTGTTCCTGCACTGTTTCTGTTCCTGATCTGCTGTTTCTGTTTCTGTTCCGGATTTTTTTTTCTGTTTCTGCTTCTGTTTTCGTTTCTGTTCCGAAACAATTTTTGGTTTGATCTTCCGGAATTGTTCCGATTTGTTCCGGTACTGTTTTGTCAGTCCGATTTTGGTTTCCGAGCAGTTTGTTCGTTTTACGAACAGTGTGTGGGGGTGTTTGGTATTCGGGACTTCTACAGTGCAAAGAACGTCCTAGACAGAGGAGAATTCTGGGCTGTTTTATCCTGGGGACGACGGGGCTAATACACTGCTTGCACGTTCTTGGGCAGAGCCGCGAAACGTCTTAAAGAGAGCGACCTAGTCCGCGACTCATCCCAAGAAATATTGGTAAACTCGTTCTTTACTTATTTTCTGCAACAACAATTTTAAGACGTTCAATATCTGCTAAGATGTCTGCTGTTCACGATTTTAAACAAGTAACTGTTGATCTCAACAAACCCTTTCGTTTCGAAGGGTTTCATTTTAAAAGGTGGAGACAGAAAATGTTATTTTTTCTTACTATCGAAAAAGTAGCATATGTCTGTACGACCGAAAAACCACAATTACCTCACGTTCCTACAGACGCTCAGATTCAAGAAGTTAAGTCTTGGGAGGAAAATGATTTCCGTTGTAAGAATTTTATTCTTAATGGTATGTCTGATGATCTGTATGATTATTACTGCTCTAACAAAACTGCGAAGGAAGTTTGGGATGCTCTTTCGAAGAAATACGACACTGAGGAGGCTGGAAGTAAAAAATATGCTGTTAGTCGGTATCTGAAATACCAAATGACCGACGACAAATCAGTGGAGGTTCAGTCTCATAAACTTCAGAAAATCGCTCACGAAATAATTGCTGAAGGTATGTCCCTTGATGAACAATTTCAAGTTGCTGTTTTAATTGACAAATTACCCCCTTCTTGGAAAGATTTTAAGAATACTCTGAGGCATAAAACTAAAGAGTTTTCTTTAGAAAGTTTGATCACTCGTCTTCGGATTGAGGAGGAGGCCCAAAAACAAGATCAGAAAGATGAAGTGCTTGTTGTTTCTAACAACGCTCACAAAAAATCATCTTATGCTATTCTGAAACCTAAAGGGAAAAATATGAAAAATCAAAATCAGAATCGCAACCACAATAACCAGAACAGAAATGTGCATCAAAATCAGAATAGGAACAAACTCCCTTTAAGAAATAATTCTGAACAGTTTACTTGTTATAACTGTGGGAAGGCGGGCCATTTGGCTCGGAACTGCCGGCAAAGACGTCGTCCTGTTCCACAGGCGAATCTTACCGAAGACCAACTTATAGCTATGATTTCTGAAATCAATATAGTTGGTGGATCCGAAGGGTGGTGGGTAGACACTGGTGCTTCACGTCATGTCTGCTATGATCGTACCGTGTTCAAATCTTATTCTGAAAGTGAAGATAAGAAAGTGTTGCTGGGTGATTCCCACTCCACTATTGTTGCCGGTTCTGGTGAAGTGGAATTAAAGTTTACCTCTGGAAAGACAGTCATCCTTAAAGATGTTCTGCATACTCCAGAGATGAGAAAGAATTTGGTTTCGGGCTATCTTCTAAACAAGGCAGGTTTCACTCAAACTATTGGGGCTGATTTGTACACCCTAACCAAAAATAATATTTTTGTTGGGAAGGGATATGCAACTGATGGAATGTTCAAACTGAATGTTGAAATTAATAAAAGTTCTTCTTCTGCTTACATGTTGTGTTCTTTTAATATTTGGCATGCTAGACTTTGTCATGTTAACAAACGCATTATTAAAAACTTAAGCAACTTAGAACTAATTCCTAAATTGTATTTGAATGATTTTGAAAAATGTGAATTTTGTAGTCAAGCTAAAATTACTAAAACCCCTCATAAATCAGTAATTAGAGAATCGGAATCTCTTGACTTAATACATTCAGATATTTGTGAATTTGATGGAGTCTTGACTAGGAATGGTAAACGGTATTTTATTACATTCATAGATGATTGTTCTGATTTCACTTATGTTTATCTCATGAAAAATAAAAGTGAAGCTTTTGAAATGTTTAAGAATTTTGTAACTGAGATTGAAAATCAATGCAATAAGAAAATTAAGAGATTACGTAGTGATAGAGGAACAGAATATGATTCCGATATTTTTATTGATTTTTATAAATCTCATGGGATTATTCATGAAAAAACTGCACCGTATTCTCCTGAAATGAATGGTAAGGCTGAAAGGAAAAATAGAACTTTTGCTGAATCAGTAGTTGCTATTTTACTTAATTCCGGTGCAGCTTCTCACTGGTGGGGTGAAATTTTATTGACGGTTTGCTATGTACTTAATAGAGTTCCCAAATCGAAAAGTAAAATTTCACCTTATGAAGTTTTCAAAAATAAGAAACCAAATTTGTCTTATTTTAAAACTTGGGGTTGTTTGGCATATGTTCGAATTCCTGACCCCAAAAGAAGAAAACTTGCCAGTAGAGCTTATGAATGTGTTTTTATTGGCTATGCGGTAAATAGTAAAGCTTATAGATTTTACGATTTGAAAAATAGAGTTATCATTGAATCAAATGATGCCGATTTTTATGAATATAAATTTCCTTTCAAATTGAAGAATAGTGGGGGCTCGACTTCTAGTAATGAACCTATCATTAGGATTAATGAATCTAATAAGGAATTAGATATTGAACCTAGAAGGAGTAAACGACCTCGTATAGCTAAAGACTTTGGTTCGGATTTCTATGCATATACTTTAGAGGAGGATCCACTTACCCTCCAAGAGGCATTATCCTCTGTAGATGCCAGTTTATGGCAAGAGGCTATAGATGACGAGTTAGACTCTCTCGAGTCAAATAGAACTTGGCATTTGGTAGATTTACCTCCTGGTTGTAAAACAATAGGATGTAAATGGATTCTAAAGAAGAAATTGAATCCCGATGGAACCATTGATAAATACAAGGCTCGTCTTGTAGCCAAAGGGTTTAGACAAAGAGAGAATGTAGATTTCTTTGATACTTTCTCACCCGTCTCTAGAATTACATCTATTCGTGTGCTTTTATCTCTTGCTGCAATTCATGATCTTATTGTGCACCAAATGGATGTTAAAACTGCTTTTTTAAATGGTGATTTAGAAGAAGAGATTTATATGGACCAACCTGAAGGATTTGTTATTCCTGGTCTAGAAAACAAAGTATGCAAATTAGATAAATCTCTTTATGGTTTGAAACAAGCACCTAAGCAATGGCATGAGAAATTTGATAATCTAGTCATATCACATGGTTTTAAAGTAAATGAAAGTGACAAATGCATTTACTATAAATCTGAAAATAATGTTTGTACCATTATATGTATTTATGTGGATGACTTGCTAATTTTTGGTTCCAATATTCATGTTGTGAATACTGTAAAATCCATGCTATGTGCTAATTTCGATATGAAAGATCTTGGTGAAGCAAGTGTAATCCTTGGTATTAAAATAACTAGGTCTAAATATGGAATTTCTTTGGATCAATCTCATTATATAGAGAAGATTCTAAAGAAATACAATTATTTTGATTGTAAACTAGCATGTACTCCTTATGACCCTAGTGTGAAGTTGTTCAAGAACACCGGTGACGGTGTTAGACAAACTGAGTATGCGAGCATCATTGGCAGTCTCCGATATGCCACTGACTGCACTAAGCCCGATATAGCGTATGCTGTGGGATTACTATGCAGGTTTACAAGTAGACCTAGTATTGAGCATTGGCATGCTATTGATGGGATTATGAGATATCTAAAGAGAACTATGAACCTTGGATTACATTATCAGAAGTTTCCCGCTGTTCTGGAAGGATATAGCGATGCTGATTGGAACACCCTTTCAGATGACTCCAAGGTAACTAGCGGTTATATATTTAGTATAGCTGGTGGAGCTGTTTCTTGGAAATCTAAGAAACAGACTATTTTGGCTCAATCTACCATGGAGTCTGAGATGATTGCACTAGCTTCGGCTAGCGAGGAAGCAGGGTGGTTAAGGAGCCTGCTTTCTGATACCCCTTTATGGGAGAGACCGATTCCAGCTGTCTTGATCCATTGTGATAGTACCGCGGCTATTGCAAAGATTCAGAACCGTTATTATAACGGAAAAAAGCGACAAATACGTCGCAAACACAGCACTATTAGGGAGTATATCTCTACAGGGGCTGTGAGAGTGGATCATGTACGGTCTGATGATAACTTAGCCGATCCTTTGACGAAAGGATTAGCTCGAGAAAAGGTTTACAAAACCTCGAAAGGAATGGGACTCAAGCCCATAGATTGACGAGTCACTTGTGAGGGAAACCCAACCTATAGACTGGAGATCCCAAGAAATAGGTTCAAAGGGTAATAACAACTCATGAAGTGATATGAGAAAAATCATGCTATAAATTTGAGTTCTATTTCATAAATGTGTTGTTTGAAGCATGATATCTTGAAGCGATAGAAGGTTGAGTTTTTATTAACTCTTAATGAAATCTATACTCTATTTTTTAGTGGAGTACCTAGCTACAAGAGTACTCTTGATAGATTCACCTATGTGAATGTGGAAGTGTGGCCGCTTCCTATGGAATTTTGGGCAAAATTCTCTAGAGCATTCACTATACTGGGATACACGTGCATGGCCGTAAAGCACGGGCTTTTGGACTACACCCTGATAGGGTTGTGTGTGTGATGTTGTTAGAGATAGAGTTCAAAACTACGAGTTACTCTAGTATAATCTAAAGCATCTTCACTATGTAAAGGTTCAAGTCGATAGACACCTTTTCTTATGCACAATCTTATATTGAATTATACTGCTCGATGAAAAAATTGCTTTTAAAAATTCAAGTGGGGGATTGTTGAAACAAATGAATTTTAATTTAATTTTTAGAATAGAAAGTGCCAAATGTGTCAAATTAGTTTTTTCCTCAAAACCTTTTGTCCCACATTGGTTGGGAGAGAAAAAATTAAAGTGGATATCTAGGGGTATGTGAGACACTTGGGGTGTGCCCCAAGGGGTAGCCACATTTTGTGGAGGGGAGATGAGTTACATCCCTATCGGTTTACCACACACGTGCGCGCCGCCGCCGCCGTCCGTCCGGCCATGCCGAGCCGAGCCGAGCGTGTGATGAGGTGGCACTTATTTATTTTTTAGAAAAAATTTATTTAAAAAACAGTTTAATTAAATAAAAATTATATATATTAAAACTTTTTGAAAACCGTTAAAATAAATAGAAAAAACATTTTGAAATCAAAACGTTTTAAATTAAATAATATGTAAACGTTTTTTTCATTTATTATTTTCGGTTTCAAAACAAATTTTTTTTCCTATAAATTGAAGTTTTTTTTTTTCAGTTGAAGCACGAAAAAAAACAGTGCATTGTTCCTCATTTTTGTTCCTGCACTGTTTCTGTTCCTGATCTGCTGTTTCTGTTTCTGTTCCGGATTTTTTTTTCTGTTTCTGCTTCTGTTTTCGTTTCTGTTCCGAAATAATTTTTGGTTTGATCTTCCGGAATTGTTCCGATTTGTTCCGGTACTGTTTTGTCAGTCCGATTTTGGTTTCCGAGCAGTTTGTTCGTTTTGCGAATAGTGTGTGGGGGTGTTTGGTATTCGGGACTTCTACAGTGCAAAGAACGTCCTAGACAGAGGAGAATTCTGGGCTGTTTTATCCTGGGGACGACGGGGCTAATACACTGCTTGCACGTTCTTGGGCAGAGTCGCGAAACGTCTTAAAGAGAGCGACCTAGTCCGCGACTCATCCCAAGAAATATTGGTAAACTCGTTCTTTACTTATTTTCTGCAACAACAGAGAGGAGCAGAGGAACAATTGAAATGAAAAGGAAAAAAAACATATTTGGGGCCCTTAAAATTTGAATTACTTTTAAATAGAGATAAAGACGCTTTTAATCCTTGACGAATAATTTCGGTCTTTAATTGTACCCAATATTTAAAAATCGACATATTTATTCTTCACATTTGAAAATTGTTTCCAATTGCCCCAACTTTTGACGCTGTTACTGTTATGTGAAGTTGGACGGAAAACGTACACGTGCAAAACACATGACTATATGACAAGGGTAAATTCGTGAATCCCTTTCTTCTTCTTTTTATTTGTTTTTTGGGTCAAGCCAAATCCGTTTCCTGAATCCACAGCCGCCACCCCCCCCCCCCCCCCCGGCCCAACACCCTTCTCGTTCTTTAGGCCCCGTTTGGTAACCATTTCCATCCCATTCCATTCCCAGATTTTTGGGAATTCTGTTTGGGAATAGCGTTTGGTAATTTTTGTTTCCGTTTCCATTTCATTCCCATTTGAGAATTGTGCCCACTTTTTTCTTAAGAAATGAGAAACAAAAAAAAGTTGTTTCTCATTATTCCCATTCCATTCCCAAAACCCATGATCACTATTCACCTACCGGCCGACCACCGTCCGCCGCCGCCGACCGCCGCCGGCCACCGTCCGCCGCCGCCGCCGCCGGTCATCTCCGGCGACCGTCGCCGGTCACCGTCCGCCGCCGCCGGCGGTCACCGTCCGGCCGGAATTTTTCCGGCCACTTCCGGCAGTCGCCGGCGACGGCGCCACCGCCGTCCGGTCATCGCCGGGGCACCGCCGTCTCCGACGCCGGAGAACCGTCGCCGGCAGTTGCCGGCCGGCCGGCGACGGGGGCCGCCGGAGCACCGCCGCCGGCCGGCGACGGCGCCGCCGGAGCACCGCCACCGCCGGCCGGCCAAAACTGAAAAGAGAAAAGAAAAAAAAAAAAAAAAAAAAAAAAAAAAAAAAGATTTTAGGATAAAATCGTTACCAAACACAATTCCCTTCCCAAAACAAAAAAAAAATTATCGTTACCAAACGCAATTCTACTCCCAAAAAGAAAACAAAATTCCCATCCCATCCCATCCCATTCCCATCCCACTGCTGGAATTGAAACAGAAACGGTTACCAAACGCCACCTTAGTTTTCATCGTCTCTCTCTCGTTCAGTCTGCCAATCGCCGCCACTACCGTTGCCATCGCACGCCTCCGACGCCATCGACCTCGGATTTCTCACCGTCCGACTCCATTGCTGCCACCACCGTCCGAATGAGGATTTGATCGACTGTATCCTGCCAATCGCCGCCACTACCGTTGCCATCGCATGCCTCTAACGCCATCGACCTCCGATTTCTCACCGTCCGACTCCATTGCTACCACCACCGTCCAGATGAGGATTTGATCGACATCATCCTGCCAATCGCCGCCACTACCGTTGCCATCGCACGCCTCCGGCGCCATCGACCTCCGATTTCTCACCGTCCGACTCCATTGTTGCCACCAACGTCTCTCGATTTTCCGTTCTTCTCCTCCGATTTAGCGGCATTCGATGGCCTTAAGAAAGAAAGATCTGGTGCAATTTGGCACCCCGTTGTACAGTAAGTTAACTTATTCCGACGATTTTGTTTCTGAATTTTCCCCCATTTTTAGGGTTTGATGTGTGTCGTTTATTTCCTCTTTTGGCTCTATTTGTATGCTGTTATTTTGTGTTTTTGTTGTGATGTTCACTTGAATTGAATTGTTTGATGTATCATTGATGATGAACTGGAAATGTTGTTTATGTTGTCAAGGACTGGTTACTGTGAAGGTATATCACGGGGTTATTTAATACATGAGCGGGCAATTCATGTCAACAAGTGGTGTTTCGTGTTATGACACTATAACACAAAACATGATAAGACGAAATACGAACACGACATGCAAATTATCGACAAGACACGATAATCCAAAACCTATCAGGTAAATACAATACGATAACATGTCACAATAAACACTCGTTCTACCCATTACTATTAACATATTGAAAAAAAAAAAAAACATAAAAATAATTATACAACTAAAATAAAAACGACCAAACAACCAAACAACCAAAAAAATAAATAAATTAATTAATAAACCTACCAATACAAATATACAATGGAACAAAACAATCATTTATATAAACAACCAACAAATATGAAAATTGAAATGTCTTAAAACTGCAGAGATGACTTTCCAAGCTTTTCTCCAGTTCTCCTGCACAACAAAAAAAATTATTTTAAATGAACAAAAAATTCAAAGAAAATTCAGAATATAACCAAACGAAAATTATATACAACTATACAATCGCAAAAACGTGATAATTTAAAATTACCACAATACATACAAATAATTAAAGCAAAGCTCATAAAAAATGAATATAGTGATCAATGAAAATAAAGCCTAAACAAGAGTAAGAACATACCTCAAATATCACCTTATTTGAGGTCAATTTCTGCAAAAAAAAAATACACACATCAAGTAGATACTAAGATATAAACTCAATAGAAATAGATGGAAAAAGAACAAAAAATGCAAATTTGATATTAAGTTAGTAGATGGAATCAGATATCAATACTTGTTTTGTGTTCTGTATTGAATTTGAGCAAATTTCTACAAAACTTTTAAAAAAAATAGATGAATAAAAGAACGAGATCTAAAACCCAACCACAAATAGATAGAAAATCAGATCAAGCAAATAATAGAATTAGCACAAAATGAACAAAAAATTCAAAGAAAATTCATAACACAACCATGCGAAAATTTTATACAATTATACAACCAAATGAACATGCCTCAAATATCAGGCAACAAAATTGAAGAAGACGGCTAAGCTGGACTTCTTTTTACTCTCTTCCACTAACCTATTGTGTTGTGTTCGGCATTGTCATCCTCTTGCGACTCATCTTCATTTTCAATTTCCACCACGATTGGTAAATCATTTGAATCTATGGTATCCATCTTCATGTAGGGATGGTCATGGGCCGGGCCAGGCTTAGACTAGTATATTACAAAAAAATATTGGGCCCTAACCCGGCCTGACCCGGTGATCGGGCCTTAATTCTATGCCCAAGCCCGACCCTATAAGAAAAATCTAAGCCCACGGGCCCCTGACCCTATTTTTTTTTTTTTTTTAAATTTCAAAAATAAATACAAAAAATTCAACACCAAACCAATAAGAAATATTAAAATTATAATTTCTAAAGATAAACCAATATTTCAAACAAATCAAACCAATAAGAAATATTAAAATTACAATTTCTAAAGAAAACCAATATTCCAAATATTAGGGTTGTATTGTAATGTATGTGTCTATATATATATATATATATTATTTTATTTTTTTAAAATATCCTTCAAGCCGGGCCGGGCTGGGCCTAAAATTTTTGGGCCTTGCCCAAGCCCGGCCCTAATTTTGATCGGGCCCTAATACTTAGGCCCAAGTCTAGCCCATGAGCTCAAACCCTAAACCCAAGCCCTAAAAAAATAGGGTCGGGCCATTCAGGTTGGGCAGGCCCCAGGCCCATGACCATCCTTATCTACATGTAATTACAAAACATAATTAGAAACACTACAGATCTGTAGAGAAAATATCACCAATGACTGATGTCTAGATTTCACTCACCAATTCAAAGAAATTTCAGATCAATCATAAATGAATACAGATCTGTGGAGAAAATATCAAGAACAAAAAAAAAAAAAAAAAGAATAATAATGTACTTTACAAAATAAAAACTCTGATTTCACTCACCAATTAAAAGAAAATTCAAGAACAACGGCTAAGATTCGAAAGACAAACAGTAGAACTACTAAATTTGAGAACAATCACAAATGACTATGGATCTGTGGAGAAAATATCAAGAACAAGCACAAGTAAGATTTAAGAACATACTTTCAAACTAAAAATCCTGATTACACTCACCAATTAATAAAAGATTCGACCAACAGCGGCTGAGATTCAAACGACGAATAGTGGAACTGAGAAATGAAAAACAATCAGAAATTATAACGAATATGTGGACAAAATATCAAGAACAAACACAAATAAGATCCAAAACTCAAACGAGTACATAGTAATTGAGCTACTCAAATCTACCAAAAATGGGAAAAAAATAATTGAATTGCTATGATAACAGTTATAATAGTTGAGATTCGAACGATAACCCAAATTTCACTGAGATTCAAACGGAGGTGTTACCTAGATTCGAACGAACAACTAAGATTCAAATGATTGGACGAACGGTGAGTGGTGACGGCGGCTGGAGCAGTGGATTGGACGTCGTCGTGCAGCAGCGGACCAACGTTTGAGTGAAATCGATATGATTGGAACGAATGGAAAAGGAAGAGACTTAGAAGTGAGAATAATCGATGAATAGTTCAATCGAAGGTGTTGATTGTGCAGTCGTGCTGGAGCTTGGATAGGAGTAACGACGGTCGTCGTGGAGCAGCGACGGTCATCGTGGAGCAGCGGACACTTAACAAAGAAGAGAGAGAGTGAAGTGAGCGGCCGAGACAAGAGAGAATGAATATCAATTGTGCTAGGGTTAGAGAAATGTGAGTATATATGTGAGGTACTAAATTATAATATTGGATAATTTGTGGGTGTAAAATTGGGGTAATATGTGTAAATATTTTTTAGTATATTTTTATTTTATAATAATTTATTAAATTGTCGTGTGACCTATTAGATCTCAGTTTATTATGTAACATGGACACCCTATAATTATTATCTTGTTACTCGTGTCGCCTATCGAGTTATCAGATAAATCCGATTACCTGATCTATTTCTTATTGTACTTATCGGGCCAGACTCGATAACAACCCGTTACCCAATAAGCTAAACTCATACTCAATAATTTCGTGTCGGTCTCGTGTCGTGCTATCGTGTAAATACCTGTTTTGTCAGCCCTACATGAGCATATTGTTGGACTATTTTCATTATGTTTGAAGGGATAAAATGTCATTTTTTTGGGATATTTTTTTCGGTTAATTGTTATGTTCTTTTTGTATATAATTGAAAACTAAAATATTCAGCTGATCATTGTCGGAGTTGTTATCAATACGTCATTTGAATACTAATTTTTTGGAATTTTGATCAATACAATGTTTTAATTCTGCTTTTTTAGTTCAAAAATTATTTTTTAAAAAAAATATACTATTTATTAGGGTGAAAATTGAGAATAAATAATAAAGATGAGATAGAAAAAGTATTTATAGTAGTGAGTGGGAATGATGATCAACAAAACAAATGGCTGGGAAATGATATGGGAGTGAAATTGACTAAAATACCATTACCACAAACATTAACTGTCAATTTAACTAACAGATTCAACATTTGGGGCAATTGAAAACAATTTTCAAATGTGACGGGCAAATGTATCGACTTTCAAATATGGGAGTGCAATTGAACATCGTAGCCATTTGTCAAGGATCAAAAGTGTCTTTATCCCTTTTAAATAAACCTCATTAAATTAGTTAGAGGAAAATGACAAAATCACCTTTAATTTTGAAGTGAAATGAAAAATTACTCTTACTTCTGTTAAATTTTTTACTCTTGCACTGAAACATAATGGATATAAGTGCTGAAGAAAATACTATAGAAATGCAAAATATAATTCAGTCTAACCACAAGGACGTAAAATATAATTCAATCTAATCACAGAGACATAAAGTGTAATTAACCCTCTACTATTGCTTGCTTTGTACATTGCAATATTACTATTTATACCACCATAAATATAGTGACTCCAATACAGAGCGAAATATACCGAGTTATCAAATTTATTTTATTTTTATTTTCTTTAATTTCTTTGTATTGGAAGATAGTATTACATAATCTTGCCGCACCGAGAAATTAAAAGAATAATTGGATCAGCACACTCAATACAAAAAGTTCTCAACACTTTTAGACATAATTTTATGAATTTTTTTGAGTGTTTTTTAAAATAAAACAAAAAAAAAATGACAAAAAATATTTTTACTTAAAAATAGAATTAAAAAATCGAAAGTGTGTCCAATATTGCATTATTACTTTCTCCTCTCCATCCAGAAAAAAAAAAATCATAGATAATTAAAAACGTGGTAGAAAAGGTCGACAAAATAAAATAAAAAGTAACTCTCTTTTACTTCTAAAAAAAATATTTAAAATCATATTTTTATTTTTTTTATTTTATTTTTAAAAGTATTTTTCTAATTACCAAAATGAATATTAAAATGAAGTGTAAATCACACTTTGCACTCCCAAAGTTTGATTGCAATATCAATGTACCCTTGATATTTCAATTTTTGTTATGTACCTCTAAAGTTTGAATTTTGCATCTAATTAGTCCAATGGACACATTTTGGTAATCTTAGTTGTCTGTGTAACAACACATACATCAAGTGTGTTGATTTGTTTCCGTAAAATTTTCCTAAAGTATGACAAAATGTTGTTTTGGCAATTAAGTTGGCTAAAACGTGTCAATGAACCAAACAAAAATCACTTTAGAAGTACATTGAGATTGCTCTCAAATATCAAGGGTGTAGTATTAATACGGTTATGCAGATTATATATTGGAGAATGGGACGAAAACTAAATTTGGTCATATGATAAACTTAGTCCAATGATTAAACAATCATTTTGAATCTCCAACTAAATTTGGTTGTGTAGATTTTTGTCTAATAGGTTTTAGTCCAGTTAGTAAAGGGAAGTGTCATTTTTTTTGCCGACCAGAGTTCGACTCTCTTAGAGTACATTTAGGGAACTAAATCTTGAATTTCATCCTGAACGTTTCAGGCAGATGTGGGGAGTGCGCATCAGGCCACAAAATCAAACACTATTTCTTGATTTTGTCTATAAAGGAGAATCATCAAAATCCAGATTACAAAATAGATGGGATTCTTTTGCTGGAAACAAAACAAAAGAAGTGATTCAGAAAGTTCATCTCCAAGAGAAAAACACAGATAGAATGGAAGTACGCAATAAAGTGTGAAAATGAGAGATGTTATATCCGGAATGGTAGATTGTGTCAATAAAAAGTAAGGATATATAATGTGCTAAATCATGCTTCCTGGTGCTAGAAACTTTCAGATTAATTTTTATTTATTTATTTATTATTATTATTATTATTATTATTTCAAACAACAATTTGAGACATTCAAACAGTTTGCCAAACAGATACTAAGGTGGCATTTGGGTAGTATTTCTACTTTGTTGTTTCTACTTCCAATAAACTATGAGATGAGAATTCATTTTTCGTTGTTTTAAAGTATTTCGGGAATAAAAACATGTTTGATAATGACCATTGTCTTAAAATTCTTTCTTTTAATTTATGAGAATAAAAACAAGAAATACGTTTGATTGCTACATTTTTTTTATTTAAATGTATGGTGGCCCACGTGGTGGTGATGACCAACGGACTAGTGGTGGCCGGGAGGTGATAATGGCCGACGGGGTGGTGACCATGGGCAAATTGGTGGTGGCCAGTGGGGGTGGTAGTGGGAATAGTTTTATGGAAGTGAATAAGAATCTACATTTTTAACATTTTTTTCATTTCTTAAATTCTTAGGTTGTGTTTGGGGTAAGGGAATCGGGGGAGGGATTTCATTTGTGCAAAGGATTTCAATTTTTTTTTATTTTTTTTTTAACAAATTTTTTGTTTGGGTATTATTAGGAGGGAGTTGTAAAATCCTTTCATCTAAAAAAATAGGAGAGAATGTCATTTGTAAATCCTTTTCAAACAGATGTCATTTACAAATCTATCCTAAGAGAGGTATTCACAATTAATCTGTTCCTCTAGAGACCTTCATCCATCTTCGTCGCTCCTCTTCCTTCCTGATACCTTCGTTGTCCAACTTTGTCGCTTCTGATACTTTTGTCGTCCAATTTTGTCGCTCTTGACACTTTCGTCGTCGTCGTTCGCTGCTCAATCCATGTTTGCCTCCATCACTCATCATTACTCAATCCATGTTCACCTCCGTCATCCATCGCTGTTGCACTCCACTTTCGCCGTCCCCGTCCATCTCAGGTTAGGTTCTTCAAGTTCGTTTTCCAATTTTTTCATATTTCTTGCCCAATTTCGTGTAGATCTAAGTTTGTTATTTTAATTTCTAGCTGGATCTAAGATTCCTAAGTTAATTGAAATCTCTCTCTCTCTCAATGTATATATATAATTTCTTCTATTTAATTTCATGGATTTTTTTATATGGGATTGTTTAGATATGGTGTAATTTCAATTTGATTAATTGGGTGAACATGTTTATGTTCTTGATTCCTTATTTTGTGCTCGGTTTTGTTGAATTTGAGCTTATATTTATGAATTTAGTTTTATATTTTTTACACATTTGTCGAATTAGATGATTTATTAATTTATTTATTTTTTGGTGAGAAGGATGATTTATTAATAATGATTATATTTTTATCAAATATAAAATGACACGATTTGGATAATCCAAACAAATGAATTATAAAATTAGGCAATCAAATTCTTCGGTTAAAATAATTATCTAATTAAAAAATTTGTAAAAGATGGGATTTCAAAATCCAAGATGTGGAAGTTCCATCATTTACATATTCCTTAGATTTGTCAAATCTCTTACTCAAATGCAACCTTACGCTGCGTTTGGTATAAAGGATTCGAGATGGGATTGTAATGAACATGAGAATGGTCATTATATTCCTATATTTGGTATATGGGATTACATCTCATTCCTATTACTAAGGTCATGTTTGGTATATGAAATTCATCTTGAGATTGGAATGAAGTTGGAAACGACCATTCTATTCCTTAGTTTGGTTGGTGAGATTAGTTTTCATTCCCATTATCAAGTAATGACTAATCCCACAACTCATGGGATTGTCAATCCCAAATAAGAAGAAGAGTCTATACTTCTATTTCCGTATTTTTCACAACAAAAAATAAAATTCTGGGAACAAAAATAAAAATATGGTGGTATTGCTTTCATATTTTTATTCCCAGAAAACATGGAACGGAAACAAAAATATAGGAACGAAATCTGGGAACAAAAACAAAAATAGAAATTTGGGAACGAAAACATAAATTTGGGAACAAAACAAAAACAGAAATATGGGAACAAAAACAAAAATATAGAAACAAAAACAAAAATCTGGGGACAAAAACAAAAATAGAAATTTGGGAACATATTTATGTTTTTGTTCCCATATTTCTGTTTTTGTTCCCAAATTTCTGTTTTTGTTCCCATATTTCTGTTTTTGTTACAAAAAAACCTGGAATATAGATATAAAACTCGGAATAAACAACTTTTTCCCCATATATTTATTTGTATTCTCAATTTTATGATAACATAAACACTAAACAAGTGAGGTATAAGTGAAATTTGGTGTTTCTATATTTTAAGTCGGTTAACAAAATGATTGGAATAGAATCAGTAAAATAGGAAAAAATTTATTTTGTTCTATTTTCAAATTTTTACAACAAAATCTTGGAATCAAAATATAAGCAAATCATTTTTTTTTAGTTATAAGTTTTTTGGGGAACAGAAAAAAGGGAAACAGAAATACGAAAGTACTTCCAAGCCCTTTAGTTTGTCAGGTTAAAGGATAACTTAGGTGATATTTATTTAGTATCTCTGAATAATTTTGTTATATTCCTAAAATTTTGTTCTAAAATTTCAGAATATTTGAGAATATTGTTTCATTTTTATTTATCGGTCATTCCAATATCATGTTTAATATATTTGGTAACCAAACATAGGAATGATAATTGTTATTCCAATACCATGTTAATTCTGTTTGTCACCAAACACAGGAATGATAATGGTCATTCTATTCCAATATCATATTCATTCCAATACCACACTCATTCCATTCCGGCGTACCATACGTCGTATAAGGATTTCATAATCCCACAAAACATAAGATTAACCAATACCAAGATAAACTTGGTATTAGTTAATTACAATTACAAGAGGTTAGATTGTAATCATTCATCGAACAAAAAACAAGACCAAATGCTAACCAAATATTTGAATTGGTACAAAATTTAATCAAATTAACTATTATACTGTTTGAAATTTTAATTAAATTACTATTTTATCCTTTGTTGTAATTCTAATACCACATGTAATCTCTTTTGTTACTAAACATAGGAATGATAATGACCATTATATTCCATTACCATACTAATTTCAATCATATTGTCGTTCTATTCCATTTCATTCAAGCATACCAAACGCAATATTAACGCTACGTCTGGTATACTGGAATTGAATGAAATGAAATGAATGTGGTATTAAAATGAATATGGTATTGGAATGACCTAGCCATTACTATTATTATATTTGGTGACAAACATGATTAAACATGGTATTAGAATGACCATTACCATTCCTACGTTTGGTTACAAAATACATTAAACATGGTATTTGAATGATCGATAAATAGAAATGAAATAATATTCTTAAATATTCAAAAATTTTAGATCAAAATTTTGGGAACATAACAGAATTATTTAGATACTAAACAAATGTCACCTAGATTATCTTTTAACCCAACAAACTAAAGAGTTTGGAAGTACTTTCGTGTTTTTGTTTTCTTTTTTCTGTTCCCAAAAAAACTTATAATAATAATAATAATAATAATAATAATAATAATAATAATAATAATAATAATAATAATAATTTGCTTATATTCTGATTTCAGGATTTTATTGTAAAAATCTGAGAACAGAACAGAACAAATTTTTTTCTATTTTACTAATTCTATTCCAATAATTTTGTTAATAGACTTAAGATAAAAATACCAAACCCCACTTATATCTCACTTGTATAGTATTTCTGTTCTCATAAAATTGGGAATATAAATAAATATATGTGAGAAAAGTTGTTTATTTCAAGTTTTATATTTATGTTCCAGGTTTTCTTGGAATAAAAATAGAAATATGGGTATAAAAACAAAAATCTGGGAACAAAAACAGAAATATGTTCCCATATTTCTGCTTTTGTTTTTGTTCTCAAATTTTTGTTTTGTTCTCATATTTTTGTTTTTGTTCCCGTATATATTTTTTTTTTTTTTGTTCCCAAATTTTTGTTTTTGTTCCTAGATTTCTATTTTTGTTTTGTTCCTAGATTTCTATTTTTGTTTTTGTTCCCAAATCTCTATTTTTGTCCCCAAATTTCTATTTTTTTTTGTTCCCATATTTCTGTTTCCGTTCCATGTTTTCTAGGAACAGAAACATGAAAACAACACTATCATATTTTTATTTCTATTCCTAGAATTTTATTTTCTGTTGTGAATTAGGCAATTTCAAGATTACCTAATATCTCGTTTCAATTGGAATTGACTAATTCCATGAGTTGTAGGATTAGTTATTATTTGAAAATGAGAATGAAAATCAATTCTACCAATTAAACGTAAGAATAGAATTGTCACTCTCAATTTTATTCCAATCCCAAGATGAATCTCATGTACCAAACGTAACATAAGGAATTCAACAATATTCCTAAATCACTATCAAAATTTGGGAACAAATATTTGAGAATTAATCTCAAAATTTTGAGGGTGAGGATAAATGAAAGAATAGAAACAGTAACCAAACGGGGACGTAATGTGTTCGACAAAACTTCTGACCGGTTTTTAGAGGGCTAAACGTTCTTTTAGACCAAAAACTTGGCCAAATACCGAAAAATAAAACCACATTTTTCTTGCCAAATGAAGTGGAATGCCGGCCGTTTGTTTTGAAAGCAACCCATTGCTGTTTTCAGTCAACAAGATCTGGTCCGCTCTCTTTTTACTCTTCTCCTGCTGTCTCTTAGAATCTCTTACCCTTAATCAACGTCCATGATTCCAGTATTGTCCAACCTTGGGCATGGGTATTCTGGTCATCATCATGCTTTGCATCTGGCACCTGAGACACACGTGATCTCTGAAAAGGGTATGGATGGAAATTTTTCCTTCAAAATAATAGATCATAAATTTAGTATCGACAACAACAACAACTACTAAGTCTTTATTCCACTTAAATAGGGTCGACTATAAAAATCCGTTTACGCCATATGTTGTCGATCAAAGATCATCCGCTCAGTCAAGTTTAATGTCGTCAAATCAATTCTAATAGTCTCGTCCCAAATCTTCTTAGGCCTACTTCTACCTCTTGTAGCCCCCCACACTTGAACTAAATCGCATTTTGTCATTAGTGCTTTCATTTGGTTTTCTATGCACATGTCCAAATAATCGTAAACGATTTTTTTCATCTTCTCTTCGATGGGTGTTATTCTTAAATTCTTTCTAATAGTTTCTTTCTTAATTTTATCGATTCTTGTCTTCCCACTCATTCACTTTCGTTTCCTCATTTCTGTCAAACCAATTTTTTGGGTATGTTTCGTGTTTACCACCCAATATTTTGAACCATATCTTATTGCACTTTTGTAGAATTTCCTTTGAGCTTCAACAGTATCCTATGATCACATATCCCCCCAGCTGCACTTCTCCACTTTAACTATCCTACCTTGAATCTATGAGTAAAATCCTCAATTTCTCCGTTGCCTTGAATCATTAAACCTAAATGTCTAAAATGATCAACCTTAGGAACCTCCTGATCTCCAATTTTGACCATACCATCATCTCTCCGGGCATTACTAAAATTGCAATGCATGTATTCTGTTTTACTTTTGCTAACCTTCAAACCTTTAGACTCTTAAGGCTTCTCTCCAACTTTCTCATTTAGTATTAAGACCTATTCTATTTTCATCAACTAGTACCATGTCATCCACAAACAACATACTCCAAGGTACCACATCTTAAATATGTTTTGTGAGTTCATTCATCACTAGAATGAAGAGGTAAGAACTTAAATATGATCTTTGATGTAAACTTATATTAATAGGAAATACAGAAGTATCACCTCCTTCTGTTCGAACACTAATGACTATACATTGATACGTGTCTTTAATTATCTCAATACACACATTGGATATCTATTTCTTTTCTAACACCCACCAGGTCCACAAAAATCATATATAAATCTTTTTTTTTTTCCTTATATATTTTTCCATCAATCTTCTCCTTTAAAAAACAATTTAAGTGGTTGATCGGTTAGGTATAAATCTAAATTGGTTCTTTTCTATACTTGTTTTATATCGTATTCTATATTCTATCATTCTCTCCCAAAGTTTCATAATATAACTCATAAGTTTTACACTCCGATAGTTTGTACAATTTTAAACATCCCCGTTATTTTTATAGATAGACACTAAGATACACTTCATTTGGTCATCAGGTATTCTCTTAGTACACAAAATGTCATTCAAAAGTTTAGTCAACCAATCTGTCCCACCATCTCCGAAAAATTTTCACACTTCTATAGAGATCTCATTTAGCCCTATGACTTTTCTAATTCTCATCTTTTTTAGTGCTATTTTAACTTCTAAATCCGTAATCCGTAATTATTGTATGAAACCTATAAATCCTATAACTTCTCATCTTATAGTGTAAGGAGCAACAATTTTGTTATTAAATAACAATTTCAAGCACCCATTATAGTCATTTTCTTAAAGTAATCCCAGATATCAAAACACCAAACTAATTTTGATTGATTGTAAAAACAAGAATCACTTCTAACAAAATGAGAAGCAATCCCCGACCAAGCCTAGGGATCAATATTTAGCTGTGTGTATATTATATAATGAAGTTTTGAATTAGTAATCCACATTTTAGACATTCCATTATTGGATAAACATACAAAAAAAACAAAAAACAAATATAAAATCTGGATTGGGACTTTATTAAAAGGTTATTTTGGATCCATCGGCCCCCAAATGGATATAAACTGTAGAGGTCTAGTGCCGTGTGCTATGTAACCTATATTCTAAAGGTAAAAATTGCAGATGAAAGTCAAACATGGAACAGCACCTTAGTGTATATATTTCAAAAGCAGTAGACTTGGAAACATTATTCTAGTGTTTATATGATAACCCTCATAATGGATGGGGCCGGAATTGTCCAATGCAAGCCTAACTTTGAGGTATTGGAGGACAGTTTTGGCCCTTGGATGTTCAAATTTTGGTGAGTTTTTTTTTTTTCTTTTTATCCACAGCTAAAGACTAAAAACAAGTGGAGGTTACTGTCACCCTTTACAGCAAACATCACACTCATTTTTGTTGATGAAAGAAGCATTTGGATCAAACTGGTTTATCCCATAGGGGATATGAAAGTGGGTGGTGAACAAACTATAAGTATAAGAGAGTCTTATCTCATAGGTTAGTTTTTGGAGTTAATAGATGCACAAAACCACATTACATTGATATTAGACCCCAAGTTACATCAACTCTCACCTCAAAAGTTAGTTCAAGAGGTAAGATTTTCCCTCACACTTTTAACTTGACCATCAGCCCCTCCCACATTTAATATGGAATAAATCCAACAATCTCCCCCTTACACATTGGGCCTTTGGTCGACTAACTTTCGACCAATCTCTCCCTCTATGGCTATTGGGAGAAAATTGTTGTAACCTGAGCTCTGATACTAGTGTAGGGTGATTTAGGACATCTCTTAACTCCAAAAACTAACTTATGAGGTGAGACTATCCCTCCCACTTATTAGCTGACCACCAACTCCTTCTACATCCAACATAGGATAAACCCAACAATTTTGTACCATAAACTGAAACGGAATGATCATTTGATAGCAAATAAATCCCATTATCATATCAATCATGTTCCAATGTATGCACTAACCTTTCACATACCTTTTTTTATCCCGACTGTTTGGTTCATTTATCCGTTAGATAGAATGTTACCAGTTACCTAGGTTTGTTTTGTCTCACTTTCTATAAAGGAAAACAAATAACCATCAGAAAGCTTTTGATTCACTCTTCTACAACCAGGAGATATTTCAAGCTTACGCAACCACTAATTTCCGATGGAACATCACGAAACTCCATATTTCAGAGCAAAATGGCTGGTTTTCATCTTGAGGGTAGGGATGATAGAGTTGATCATGTTTACCAGAGTAAATTCTGAGGACCAAAATGGCATACCACCAACTGCAGGTCTACTATGCATCAGCTATTGCGCTACATGTCCTGTCCTATGCTCCCCACCTCCTCCAACGGCTGAGTACTCGGAGCCGCCCCCATTGCATCCAGCGCCCCACCAATTGCTGCCACAATCTTACAATTCGAAGTTACCACCACCACCATCTTACAGTTCATGGGTTGGCACAACTCCTCCACCTCCTGCCTATACAAATAATCCTTCTTTTCAGGTGCCACCTGGTATGAGACCACATAATTACTCCTACCCTTATTACTACTTTTATGCCTCAGAGGCTGCTGGAATTTCTTTTTGTACGTCTCTTTTTCTTGTACTGTTACTTTTCTTTCTAGAAGGAATATCCTTGTGTTGGTGAGTGGGATATGGTGGAAGGATTTCAAGGTATTCTAAGGCAATAATCTGTTTATTAACTAAATACCCATCTTAAAATCAATAAGAATAGGGAAGATTATAGTTCTTGAACTTGTTCCATATTATGTCCTTGTATTCTTCATTGTTCTAAGTAGATTTAGCTGACCTGAAGCTCTTTTAGATGTTTGTTTTTCTCTCTCTCTCTAATGTAACTCTCTTAGTGTTTCCTTTTGATTTTTCTTTTTTCCTTTTTTTGTTCAAAAAAAAAAAAAAAATGGGGTTTAAACACTTGCTCCAACTGAAGGGAAAAATCACTCCAACTTATGCACATGAATAGGTTGCGTTGCGAAGTTTAGGCCCGTTTGGTAACCTAATTAAGTATTTAAAACTGAATACATTAAATACTTATCAAATTAAGTGCGTTTGATAATAAAATTTAACAATCACTTAAAAAATAAGAATCACTTATTGTTTAAACTTTTAAATGATATGTGATTCACTTAATTTTTAGCACATATTACTTAATATCATAAAATATCTAATCATCACAATCAGTATTTTACAACAATACTGTAAAATTTCACAAAAAAAAAATTAATATACAAAAAATAGATGGAAAAAAAATACCAAATCAACAAAAAATAGAGAGAAAATTGTAGAGAGATAACATTTTAGAAAAATAAAGTGGTAAAATTATTTTAGGAACAAAAAATTGTACAAAGACAAATTTTCTAAAAGTTAAAAGTACTAAAAAATTGAATACTTAATAAATTCAGCACTTATAAATCCATCACTTAAAATTTAAGCGTTATCAAACATGATATAAGTATCACGGGGTCATTTCTTCCACAATATTTGCTTATGATGGACCAAGTGCCCTACTCTATCTAATGCTTTTTTGTGCCCTAGACCCTGGAACGTACAAGACAAGACTAGGCATAGTTTCCATCCCCAACAATTAATTTGAATGCAATATGGAGTTCCAAATGTTCTATCGAGGCTTCTCTAAAATGAACTGTCCAAGAGGATTTCCCCCATCTCTGACTCAATCAACAAATTTTCAGGAACTGCATTCAACAGTCACGTATGTATGGCATTTCTACCGGGCTAGCAAGTGTCTGCCACATGACTTGCACTCGATCCACGTCTTCAAGCAAACATCAAGCATCACTGTCAACCCAACTGAGCATTCAGCAACCAGGCCATGCCTAGCTCATGGCTTCAACTATAACAATCTATGTTGCGTCGCATTTTGCTCAACATGTCCCAGCACTTGGCCAACTCCTATCCAACATTGCCCACCAAATAGCAAGTGACGTGTCCCACTGTGATGCAAAGATTGTCTTGGCTTGCGTGCGCCAAGATCTTTCCGAATGTCATACCTCGTCCATGGCCATGTTTGCCTAGCATAGCATTGCACTTAGGTCTTCAACCAAAAACCACTCGGTCTCGAGGTAGCAAAAGCTTGTCCATGCATTGTCCTTGCATTGTGCCAATCACCCAACCAACACCACCCCCACATCGATTCTAACATTGCTCAATCACCCCGCTCACCTTTGCTACCAAGGGATCTGCCGTGAATCCATGTGTAGACTCTAGAATGCCAAGAACCAAGCACCACCTTCAAGGGTCAAAAACATGCTCTTTAAGATTAAAATATGCAACTCACAGTTCAAGACATCCGAATGCGTGATAATGATGTCAGCTTGCCCTTGTTAGCATAATGCCTTGGCCAAAACCAACTGAGGGCCATTGTTTGCTACTCAGTTCTCGACTAAGAAACAGATAGTTGTTGCTCAATCTAGTACGGCCGGCCCTGGCCCAAAGCAAGCAAAGTATTTGCATTGGGACCCAAAATTTAAAGGGCACCATTGCATTGCACCAGAAAAAAAGGTAGAAACGGACCAAATGGTGAGCATAAAAAAGGAGCCTTCTTTGAATAAAGTGCTTTGTGCTAGACTGCAAGTCTTCTGCGTTTGTCGATCGAAAAATCAGGTTCTATTGTTTTATTATTATTATTATTATTATTATTATTATTATTATTATTATTTTTATTTATTTTATAAAATGCATAAACAAGAATAAAAAATCAGGTTCTATTGTTCTTTTTTATTATTTTTTTATTTTATAAAATGCATAAACAAGAATATGGCCATGCTAAAAGAGAGAAAAAATAAATAAATGAGTTCCACTATTTTAGAGTGGTAAAATTATCTTTAACCTTATTTTGTTACTATTGTAAACTTGATCTTCATTTAGTTTTATTTTTTAGTTAAATTAATGTAAAATTCTTCTATATTGCTATTATTTAAGAAAAGTTATGTATTATAGAAAGGGCACCATTCTTTGAGCACCTAAATACCTAGGGCAGGACCTGGCACCCAAACCGAGTATCGTTCCTTTACAGATGCCACCAAGAACTTCTTTGACTTTGTTGGCTACTAGCTAACATGGAGGTGTCCTCATCTATCCGGCCCATTGTTCATTACGATCAAATTGCTATCAAAATAGCTTACAATGATATATTCCATGAATGCACCAAACATATTGAGATGGATTGTAATTCGTGTGCCATCATATCTTTTACAATATTGTTTGTTTTTGCGTTTAGCTCCTCCGATTAGACTATTGATATCTTTCCCAAATCTCACGATCACAGTCATTCACATACTCTATTCTAAACTCAAGTCGCTTTTTATTCTCGCACCTTGAGTTTGAGAGGGGAATATTAGGATAGTAACACTAGCCTCACTAACCTAGTTGTCCCACATTTTAAACCCCAAGTTGCCTTGTACAACACTCAACCCTAAGTCTATAAATAGGCCTCTCCTATTGTACATTAACTTCACATCGAATATACATGCTCTTTCTCTCTCATTCTTGTGTACCCCAACTCATAATCAACAAATGTCTTCATTGCCACAAACCTTTACTTTGTTCCACAAATCGTGCCCTGTACTACCAAAAGCCTAAGGATAGACCTTGAAATGCACTTGGCACTGGATCCATGTCATTGCCCAAGACCAGACAGCAAAGAGGCTAACACAAGCCACTATGAACAATAAGGATCTAAACTCCCAATAAAATTAAGGGTAATTCGTAGAGCAATCTCACTTTTGTAATTTGTGTAACTTTTAGTCCCATCAGTTTTAAAACTTAATTTGTAGTCATATGAAGTTGTATTATTAACATTATCCTTACAGCAATCATATGTAACATTTCCCAAAGTTGTCGATGTCAAAGACTAACAAAGTCAAATAAACTTTAAAATGCTATTACTTCCAATCCTCTAATCAGTTTTCTATTACATTTGAAGATTAGATTTAGAATCTACCCATGGAGTAAAATTTTGAACGCATCAAGTACTTTAATACAATTACCATTGTTGATATATTTTGGTGAATATTAAAATAGTGAAATTCCAATAGATGTACTTTACAAAACTAAACAATGTTTAAAGATCATATTACACTTATAGTTAAATGTAAAAGAATAAAAACACAATCAGGACTCTATGCAGAAATTAATGATGATTTTACAGTTCATATTACATTTTTATTTGAATGTAATTGAAAACAAATATGATCAGGACAAAATGCACAAATTAAGAGTGATTTTAGAGTTCATATTACATTTTTAGTTGAATATAATTGATAATGAACACAGAGAGGATAATGTTATTGAGGAAGAGCAGTTGAAAGTGAGAGCGATAAAGCTCATCTTAAGCAGAAGGTATTTCAAGTTCTCCACCATTAAGCTAGACGATGAAGGCTGCATTAATCATTTCGGTGATTGAAAATGAAAACTCACAAAAGTTTCTTTAGTGTTGGCCAAAAATAATAAACTATGCAATTTGTATGTGATGCAAGCGAGGTTGGCTATAGGAGAGGTCAATGCAATTGAGGATTCTTCTATTGAGTTATGGCACCGACGACTTGGTTACTTGAGTGAAAAAGGCTTTCATATTCTGGCCGAAAAATGACTACTAACCAATATAAAAGATACATTTCTTAAACTTGCACGCACTGTTTCGTTGGAAAACAAAATTGAGTTGCATTTCAAGAATTTAATCCATCTAGGAGATTTCGTGCTTTAGATTTGGTGCATACAGATATCTGTTTCATGAAAGATAAAACACTTAGTGGTGGTGCTTTATATTTTGTTACATTTATTGATGATTTTTCTCGAAAAGTGTTTGTCTATTCTTTGAAAACTAAATACCAAGTATTGGAGGTGTTCAAGCATTTTCACGCCAAAGTTGAAAGAGAAACAAGAAGACAGCTCAAGTGTGTGCATGCAAAATGGTGGTGAATATAAAGGCCCGTTTGAGGAAATACTGTAGGAAATACGACATCAAACTTGAGAAAAGTGTGCTTGAGATCCCTCAGCATAATGGAGTTACTGAGAGAATAAACCGGACCATTTGTAAACGAATCAAGTGTATGCTTTCCCCCCAAAAAATGCGTAAATCATTTTGGGGTGAGGCAATGAGAACCGCAGTTAACTTGATTAATTTGTCTCTATCAGTTCTTTGGATGGCGATATCTCAAAGAGTATATGGACACGGAAAAGACATCTCCTACAAGCATTTGAGGGTATTTGGATGCAAGGCATTTGTTTATGTTATGAAAGATAAGAGGTCCAAGCTTGATGACAAGACAAAACCATGCATATTCCTAGGCTATGGACATATGAGGAATTTGACTACAAATTGTGGGATCCAATTGAAAAGAAAATGATTCGTAGTAGGGATGTGATTTTTTTTTAAGATCAGACTATCAACGATGTTGAGAAAAGTGTAAAGCCGAAACCTTCTACTGAGTATCCAGTCAACCTAAATCTACTTCCAACACCCATGATAGATCTATTAGAAGAGCAATTTCGTAAGAATATTGACAAAGTACATGTGGGTGATGGAAGAGTGAACAAACAACTACCTCTACCTGCACAGATGGGGAAGAGCCAGAAAAAAATAAAGAAGTCGTGTCGAGTGAAAACAAAAATGAGTGGAGCAATGCCATGTTAGAAGAAATGAAGTTTTTACATGAAAACTACACTTATGACTTGGTTCAACTTCCTAAAGGCAAGAGAATTCTGAAAAATAAATGGGTTTACAGATTGAAAACTGAAGAGAATAAGTCACTTCCAAGGAACAAAACTCGACTTATTGTGGATGGATGGAGTCATAAGAAACATGTTTATTTTGAAGAAAAAAAATTATCTAGTAGTTAAAATGTCTTCAATCCGGGTTATGCTTGGTTTAACTGTCAACTTGAATTTAGAAATTGAACAATTTGATGTGAAAACAACTTTTCTACATGGGGATTTAGAAGAGGGAATTTATTTTGAGCAACTAGAAAGATTCAAAGTCAAAGGTAAAGAGAATTTTGTGTCTCGATTAAAGAAAAATTTGTACAGGCTCGATCATGCTCCAAGACAATGGTACAAAAAATTTGACTAATTTATGATGGATCACGAGTTTACAAAAACCACTTCAAATCATTTTGTATTCGTGAAAATGTTCTCATATAGTGACTTCATCATTCTCTTACTTTAAGTAGATGACATGCTGATTGTTGGTCAGAATTCAAACAAGATTCAGAATTTGAAGAAAGATCACAAAAAGACTTGCAATGAAAGATTTGGAACCGGCAAAGCAAATACTTGGGATGAAGACCATTTGTGAAAGGCAAAATGGAAAACTTTAGTAGTCTCAACAAAGATATATCAAGAAAGTTGTGGAAATATTCAATATAAGCAAGGCGAAACTTGTTAATTCTCTACTTGCAAGTCACTTCAAGCTATGTTCAAGTGAGTGTCTTTCAAGTGAGAATAACAAGAATGAAATGAAAAAAGTACCTTATACTTCATCAATTGGCAGTTTAATGTATTCTATGTTATGCACGAGGTCGGACATCGCTTATGCAGTTGGCGTTGTAAGTCAATTTCTCTTTAAATCTAGGCAAAAAGCATTAGGCAGCGGTCAAATGGATTTTCAGGTATCCTAGAGGCACTGTTAAATTATGTCTGTGTTTCGACAATGGAAAACCCATGTTAGAAGGGTAAACAAATATAGACATGGCAGACGATATCAATACGAGAAAATCCACACCAGGATACTTGGTTACCTTTGCAAGGGGAAGAGTCTTGTGGCAATCCAGATTACAAAAATTCGTTACTTTATCAACCATAGAAGTAGAATACATTGCAGTGATGAAAGCTTGTAAAGAGGTTTTGTGGTTGAACAAGTTTCTACAAGAGTTGGGTTTGCAACAAGAGAGGTCCAGTATTTATTGTACAATCAGTGTGTCATTTATCTTTCAAAGAATTTAACTTTTCATGCGAGATCTAAACATGTTGATGTTAGGTACCATTATATTCGAGATGTGTTGGATATGAAGTTACTACAACTTGAGTAGATACACAGAGATAAGAATAACTCAGATATGATGACAAAAATTCTTTGGAGACAAGCTTAAGAGTTGCAGAGAGAGAGAAGGTCTCCTGCATTTCTCCACATGTGCTAGAGGGAGAGATTTGTTGGGTAGGTGCAGCCCACATGGGTAAACCCAATCTAAGCCCACTTAGGCTTTAATAAAAGGAATGAAATGAATAAAAGGCCCACTAGGGCCCTTAACCAAAAATTTGTAGGAATAAGAGATGAAAAAAGAGTAACAATTTTTTTTTGAGAGTTTTTGAAGGTATATATGGCAGTTCCTAAAGAGAGAAGGAAGATGAAAAAGAACTACGAATTTGCCTTGACGATCGGATGGCGATCCGGATTCCATTTAGCTTGAAATTTCATGGATTTGTTCTCGGCATCAAGTACTCCATTTCCATCGATCTTGATATTTGATAACCCTCATCAAATTGGTGATTTGATATTCTTCTCTAAACTCGTATTTATCGTTTCTTGTTGAATCCACAATTTTCGATGAAGTTTATGTGGTGATTCAAGAGTTATTCTATGGCCAAGCAATTGTGTAAACTTTTTTGGCTTCACTCATTTCTGACTAAATTGGAAATTCCCATGACAAACTTGTCTACGTTTTTTGGCCAAAATAAATCCACTACCATGTTATCCTCTAACTCAATCCTTCACTAGAGAACGAAACACATCGAAGTCAATATTCACTTTATTTGGGAGAAAATTCACTTGGGAGTTATCACACCCTGCTTTGTTTCATCATTCGAGCAAGCCATTGATATGTTTACTAAATCTGTTGGCCCATCTCCTATTCAACAAACTCTTGTCAAGTTGGAGCTCTGAAACATCTTCGACTCAATTTGACAGGGAGTGTTGGAATATTTACTTTAATATATTATTTTTTACTTAGTATTTAGGTCATGTTGATCAATTTGGTCATTTTTTTTATTGCATTAATTAGCCCATTCATTAAGTGCAATTCTCTTCCTTGTTTAGCCTAATGTTGGCCTATATAATTAGTTGGGAATAGCACAAAATTATTCCTAAGTCTATATTCTTTTCAACATAACCAAATTATGCAAGTTACAATGTCATGTAAATGAACAAAAGAAAATGATGAATAAGATCTCCTACCTCTTTAGCCAAGAACAACGGTTTCTTGTGGTTTGAAAAACTCAATCCCTATGTGATTTGAGGTGATAGAGCCAAACTACCCAGGAAGCTACTTGATGGTCCGACCCAATATCTATATATGCTCACTTGACTTTCACAAGTTAACTCCATGAAATGATTTTTTCCCTGCAGCATAAAGGATAAAAGAAGTTAACAATCTAGAAAGGAAGTGTTAGAATCCTGCACTTTCACATTATCATTTGCCAATTCAGATTTTGATATTTCAGCAAGGTTACCCTATTGGAGATGTACATATCAAGTTCTGCCCGTTGAATCCCATATCGCTTGTGTTACCTGATCCTGAGCTATATATAAAGTCCAGGGTAATCCTTATCTTACAAGACCTCTTTTAAGAGCAAGTTAGACCCATTGAGTTTCTACACTACCCAAGTTAGCTACCTAAAGTCCAAACTATCAAGGAGTTGGTATGAAATACATGTCAAACTTGCCATTTGAAACGAAAATAGATTGTGTAACGAATCACCACATGAGAATGACAAGTTGCAGGTTCCACATAAAATAGAAACCTAAAAACCATAGGTTGAATGTTGAACCCACGCTACAAATTAACTCTAGACAAGAGCATCTGCGCCTCATTTATTTCTTCTCTCTTCCACCCATTTTCTCTTCACTTTTAATATTGGAGTGTTAATATAGTGGTAACTAGTAAGGCTCTCAACCATATGTATGATCAAGTTAGGGTAATATCTAGGTGGCACATAGCCCTTGCTTACTGTTTCTTAAATTCCTGTTTCCAAACATCTTTGTTTATTACTCCACTGGATCAAATTAAAGAATTAAAATACTTTAGGTAGAAGTAGAACTGTATTAAAAACATATCTTACTGTAGTTGACCTTTGATATGAAAAACTTTATATTTATGTGATTTTATATTTAAAATGATGTAGAAATTTATAACTCATAATTTGGATAGCCATATTGAGGTTTTTCAAATTTGAGCGTGAGGATTCTTGTGTCATATACAATTTTTGGTTTCGATCTCTTTGAAATAATTATTCACTGATTCCCATTGGACAATTGTTAGGGAAATGAAACAATGACATTTATCAGCCGATCAGTCACACAAAAGCAAATTTACATACAAGAAATCTAACGTGGTTCAACCAACAATTTACCTATGTCCACAGAGAGAAATCTATTGCATTATATCAATGGGAATTATAGGGAAGGGGGAGAATCTCCACATTCTCAACTCACTCACTCACTCACTCACTCACTCGATTCTCTTCCTGTCAAGCTCTCTATCTGTGTTTATTCATTGTCTGAGCATATCCTTCACTCTATGAGGGCTCACCCATGACTCTCCTTGGCCATGGTTAAAGAACCTTACCTTTCTCTCTCAAAGGCCACATCTTGCCTTACTTCATATAAACTTATGAATTTTAAGCCTATTTATAATCTCAGAAAAGGGGAAAATGGGTATTCTGGAAAAGTCCACAACATGTGTTCACTGTTCACGCATATTCCACTATTCACCGTCAGTAGAACCACGTACTATTCACACATATGGCACTGTTCACGTGTATGGCACAATTCACTAGTTGAAAATATCAAGACAATACCCAACATTAAGGGTTAAACTTACAAAAACGTTTATGATATATCATTGCTGTGTCAAAAAGGGTTTTATAGATTCACTATGATTGAGAGAAAATGTCATAATGACAGAAGCCAATTCTAGTCGCGCAAAACTTGTTCACACAGTGGTAGTGAGTTACCGAAGGATTGCCTAGTTTGCAGCACATAAAATCCAAAAGGACAGTAAGAAACTTACTGCTGGTATCTCCCTAACGTGAATTCTCGCACATAAAATCCAAAAGGACAGTAAGAAACTTACTACTGGTATCTCCCTAACGTGAATTCTCTCTACATACATTTACCACATAATCAAAAGAAGAATAAAAAAAAAAAAACAGGTAAAATTATAATTTAAACCCGATTTCTAATTTGAAGAAAAAAGAATTTTCAATATCAATTCCAAGTTCCTACCGCTCCAATTAAACCTAACAATGGAAGTAGACCGAGTTTTACTCCATGATTAATGCCAATATACTACAACATAAAATCAGAAACAATAGACCAATCATAGAAATGAATAACCAGTAATAATAAGTAAAGATTCAACGGGCTTATCGGCAGAAAAAAAATTTCCTCATCAACGGGCAGTGAAAGCGGTAGCTCCTATAATCTACACACACATCAACGGGCGAAATTTGTGCGTATATAAATGTGTGCTTAGAGAGAGAAACCTGGAAAGTACTTTGTGAAGGCGGCGAATGGAAGAAAACCTGCAGCTATGGCGGTTTCCTCTGCTGAAGTTCTCCGACTCTCCGACTTCGTCGTCGTTTACGGGGGAGAAATCGAGTGAGAGGGATGGCATTTGGACGAGACTGTTTCATTCATATTTTCTTTTTATATCTTATTTATTTATAGGGTAATTTGTTTTTCATTTTTTAATTTATTTTTAATTTTTAATCTACAAAAACTATATATCAAATTCAAATTTCATATTCCATTAATGTTAAATTGGATAGATATAATCTATTTAACTGAAATACAAATAATAATCTACTATTTTTTTTTAATTAAATCTAATTTAGATTGTATTATTAAAATTATAGAGCAAATATTCTCATTTCTTTAATGTTTTTTAGCTCTGATCCCAAAATACTCCTTATAACCACCATTAGCTTTAATTATGTCATCAATTAAAATTTAATTTTTTATAATAATTAATTTAATTACACATTAAAAAATATATATTTTTATGATCGTCTCATCGAGACAATCAATATGAAAATTGTATTATATTTTATTTTTTTGGAATTCTTTGCGAATTTAACCTTTGAATATGTAGTGCAATTTTTTACAAATACTGAAAAAGAGCTTTGGACGCTAAATCTTTCACTACACAATACATAACCTACCAGCGTTGGTTTGCCCAAGCTACAACCCACTTCAGCAACTCCCACTTCCAACCGTATTATATCATGAAAATGAAGCCAAAACGCAACCAAAATAATTAAAATAAACTAAACCAATGAAAAACTAACAATTTTTTTCTTAGATATATTTTACTTAATTAAAATTAATATCTAAAATTTTAGGTTTCATTAGTTTTTTTTTATTATTAGATTTATTGTAAGTGTTAGATTTTTGTTTCACATCAATCAATTGAGAGTTCTCAAGTTACTATATAAATCAAAAGAATTATTTCACTTGACACCATATGATTTTAAGTTGGAATCTCTTAATATGGTATCAAAGATAAAGTTATAGTAATTTGTCTTTCATTTTCTCGTAGTCAAATCATTTGTATAAATTGGGAGTTGCATGTACATTTTTCATCATTCCCTCATAATCAAATCATTCATGTAAATCGAGGGTTACATTTAAGCACGGGTGTTGTATTTTTATCTCGCATCGATTACTTGAGAGTTTCTAAACCACTATACAAGTAAAATGAGTACCCCATTTTCCATCTTAAGTTGAAATCTCCTAGTACTAAACAACGTAACAAAAACCTATAGACCTTATTTGGAAAATCAACAGATTTTGTTGTTTTATTTGAACCCACTTTTAGGTTTGTTCTGCCTTTATATCAGAGTCTTCCCAGTAATTGGTTGATCACATAATTACAAACTATGAAATTAATCACCTCCAAAAATTCAAACAAAGATAAATTCTAATTTTCATCTCCATGATTTTTAGGGGGAAAGTCTTAAATAAAGGGAAAGCAATTTAGTTTTCTTTCAATTTTCAAAAAAAAAAAAAATTATTTATGAATTTTAAGAAAAACTCAATTAAACCTTAGAACTTTATATAACCCCCTAATTTACATTTATAAAAAATAAAATTAAATTTCTAAACCCAATTAAATTAAATTCCTAAATTTGTTGCTGCTACCTCCATGGCCGCTACATACAAATATATATACGCACACACACTACAAATTAGGATATAGTCTTCTTCATAAGACAGAAACAACATATATAATTTAGATGAATGTATGCAAATATATAGATATAGTCATCCTCAAGTTTAATTAAGAAGGAAAGTATACTGCTGGTATAAATGAGAAATAATTTCAACATAAAAAAACAAGAGAAAAAACATTAACAAGATAAAAAATTATTTCAGGCTAATATACATGTTTAAATGTTGGTTAACTCTTTTTTCTTGTAGTTAAATATAGACTCCAAGGGCAACCGAAAAAAAAAAAAAAAAACAAGAATGAAACCTAGTACCAGTCATAAATTCATGAGAGAGAGAGAGAGAGAGAGAGAGAGAGAGAGAGAGAGAGAGAGAGAGAGAGAGAGAGAGAGAAATGGGGGTGACAGAGAGAGAGTGAGCACACATAGCTTCCAGCATGAACCCATCATGAGAGAAAATACCATGTGTGCTCACTCTCTTCTGTCACCTCCCTATTACCCTTTATCTGTTTCAGCAGGAAGAGAGAGAAAGCTAGAGAGAAAAAGCTTAAGAGAGAGAGAGAGATGGGGGTGACAGAGAGAGGGTGAGCACACATAGCTTCCAGCATGAACCCATCATGAGAGAAAACACCATGTGTGCTCACTCTCTTCTGTCACCTCCCTATTACCCTTTCTGTTATCTTTTTCAGCAGGAAGAGAGAGAGAGAGCTCGACAGAGAGATCTAGAGAGAGAAAAACCCTAAAATGGCCATGCTCAAGGCTACTGTTCCATTGAGAAGGAAGAGACCATTTGTTGAAGAACAAGTCAGGCGGGTTCTCCTTTATATAATGTGGAAAAGAAAGCTTGCATCATCTATGGAATAAATGTGGTTTATCTTTTTATGGGTCTCTCCCAATATTTTATTATTAAACCTGCTTTCACTTAGAGAGAGAAGATAAGGGAATACAGTTATCTGTATGATCATCTCTTGTCAGAAAAATCTTGGCCAGATTCATTTATTCAACCACTTCCGTTACCAATGCATCTTGTAATTCTAAACTATTTAACGATCCACTAGTTATTTCTCCTTTTATCACATTAATTGCTTCAAAATCTCTGTCTGAATCCATGCAATTTTGCTTTAATTGTGGAATTCCTTTTCTTTTTTTAGGTATACGTTTTATTTCTTACAAGATTTAAATTAAGTTCCTCTTGGTGGAAACAATTAAAATACATATATATACACACACATTTTTTCCTTGTATTTTTATGGTAGAGTAGATTTTTTATTTTATTTTTGGGTTATGATAATATATTGTTCGGATAGTTTACGCGTATCTCGACTAATTATCCTTCTGGACGATCTTAAAGATGCACTCCTCTACATCGAAGTGCTCCCCAAAAAAGTCGAACCCTGGTTGACGAAGAAAATTGACACTTCTCCTTTCTAACCGGACTAACACATCTTGAGTGGTAGAGTAGATCATGATTGTCTAGATAACTATCTCACTTGATTGATCTTAAGAAAAAGTTAGGGAGGGGAAAAAATGATTTTTGAAAGTTCAAAATTTTGTTTCATATAAATTTTAGGGATAATTGGTCATTAGTCTCAAATAACAGATGTAATTTTAAAAAAGTCCTGCTTAAGACATAAGTTTTAATTTAGTCTCTTAAGTTGGTTTTCGCTTAAATTTTAGTACCGCATGTGCCGGCATTATGGAGATTGTAGAGAGAACTTTGGTGAGTAAATTCGTATTATAGTGAATATTAGTTACATGTAACTAATATTATATACAACTTAATAATTAACTATATTTACATATATCTGTGTAATATTAGTTATATGTAATTGTGTAATATTAGTTACACGTTACAAATTATATGTATTTGTATAATATTTATGATATTTAACAAATATTACACACAAAAATTAGTTTAATATTAGTTACATGTATTTGTGTAAATTTAATTATATGTTACAAATTATATGTATTTATGTAATATTTGTTACATCTATTAAATTTTTACACACAAATTAATTACATATTATAAAATACAGTAATATTTATTACATTTAACAATAATTTTACACACAAATTAGTTACATGTAATTACGCGAGTGTAAACACGTGCATTGGGCCTTCCTCCTTTTTTTAATAGGTGAGACTAAAATACAAGTTGATTCCGCTCATGAGACTTTTTTAAAATTAAGAGTAAACTAAAAAATTTGCTACCGAATGCCCCTAAATTTTAATTACCTCGTTGTTCAACTAGTGATGCATATTGTAGCTAAAGCAACTTCTAGATTTAGATTTAAGGAAGTGGGACTCTATCAAAAGTTTGAGGTGAGTGGATAGTAGGTTTAGAAGGAAAAGAAATTAAATATAGATCAAGATGGGATTCGAAAAAATTAAAAAGTCAAGAACAAAAAATTTCCTTAATAATATATTTGCATAATTTGATTTGAATTTTTCATCATTCTCAATTGTATCGACATTCATCGTGATTTAAGATTATTTATGCATTTAACTTTTTTTTCAATTCTTTTTTTTCAATTGGCTCCGCTAATATTAACTTCAATTAGGTTAGATTATTATAAGAGAAACTCCAAAAGAAATTAAATAGAATATAAGTTAGTCGATAATGGCGCATAACAATCGTACTCCTAAAGATTATATACCCTATTATTAAAATTAAATTCAAGAAACTAGCTAAATGTTGTAGATCTCAAAATAGTGGAACTCATAAATTCTCTTAAAGTAATCAAAGCAACAAACAAAGTTTGCACCATATAATGCTAATATAATATACATAGCTATACAATCAAATCCTGATAAATCTGCCTAATTTTTACCTCTAAATAATGAAATAAAAGTCATGGTACCCATTGAAATAATTTTTTTATGCTAATCCCACTTTTGAGATTAATTATCTAGTAATAAAATGTTTTCCTCCTACAAAAAATTAGAAAACAAAAGTTATAATAATGATAAATCAAACTTCTAAAATTAATAATTAAAGAATGGAAGTTCTTATGTAACTCCTTGGTGAAAACCATAAACTAGAAAAACAAAAAATAACTGAAAAATACTCATACTTTTTAGGTAGAGATTACATGAGAGCAACACAGTTTTAACACTCTATTGCTAAGAAATTACTCAATTGTCTCACTCTTAGGTAAATCTCTCAATCATTCTCTCAAAATCAAAATTAAATTAATCTATCACCAGCTTTATTAAAATCAACAAATGATCTATTATGACCTCTATTCCAATTTGGTTTCAATTTGGTAAAATTGAATATTTGGTCAAGAAATTTCAGGAAATAAATTACTTAAGAGATATTTTTGTTATTTCTAGCGTCTCATCACTTTTTACAGCTATAAGAAGTTATTTTTCTCCCCAAATATGTTCTTATATTCCTACATCTCATAATTATTGACAATAATTTTTTTACCCTATATACGAAAATTCAATTAAAATTTTACATAAATTCCTTTTGATTTTTTATAAATCTTGTAAAAAATTCTTAAATTTTTGTATGAACTCTCTTGATTTTATAAATTTTATGTCATATTTTTAAGAAGTTTTATTGAATTTTCATTAAAAAAAAAAAAAAAAATCTCCAAAATTATGAGATATATTAAGGCAAAAATAGAGTTGGAACAAAAATAACTTCTTATAGCTGCAAAAAGAGATATAGATGGAAAAAAGTATGAAAATAGCCCATATTAATAGAATCCTTCCAATTTTCGTACTAATAAATTTCGTTGGACCAAATTGAAAATGAATTACAATATAAGGGACTCAATGTTTCTCTTTGAAGACCTCATGGTCAATTTAAAAACTCAACCAAACTTAAAGGATGAAAATTAACAAAAATACCCTTATACTAATGGCAATTCATCCTATTTCATTAACAAAATTTGCAATTGGACCATATTGAAACAAAAATGAAGCTTGAGAGACTAAATGTGTAACTTTATAAATCTCATGATCCACATAAACACTCATCCCAAACTGTAGGGATCAAAAATGCAATTTTTGTTTAAATAGTTATTGACTAATAACTTTAATTTCTATATTTTTCATAATTAATACCTAATAATTAAATGAAAACTAAATATTTTCTATTAACAAATCTAATTAAAATTAAAGAGTAAAAATATTTTTCCTTAATATTAAATTTAATAAGCATTTTTCTAAGTAGCCCTCAAAATGTGGAGCCAAAATGTGTAGGGCAAAACATATACAATCATGATTTATTATACAGATTATTGTGTGTGTCATCTCGACTAACTTGGTTCATTTCTGGTTTTATGTCAGTGAGTTGGTATTTCAATAAAATCTTCAGTTTTCTCTCTTTAAAAAAACAATTTGCTACTTTGAAAAATCCCTTAATTAATGTTGTGAAACCACATTATCTTCTTAATTAACGGTTCAGTCTGATTAAATGAGATGACAATGACCTCGAATTTTTTATCTTGGATTAATTAAGCTCATTCACCTTTCCACCCTAAAAACATCATGTAATATGCCATTCTTTAGGTATATACAAGCTCTACCAACTAAATCTATGAGTTTTTTTATTTTTCCCTTATAGGAGGAAACAAAATTCAAATCTTTATTTACCACACTTAGAGAAATTATTTTCACAAATAGGGTAAAACCCTATTTAGAATAGTATTTTCATAGTTGAAACGTTAGTTGAGATGTGACTTCTATTTTTAATTATTTAAAAAATAAAATAAAAAATTATAAAAACACCATTACAAATAGGGTTAAAAAAAAAATTAATTTTTTATTTTATATTTTAAATGAAAATCTAAATAAAAATTAAAAAAAAAATGTCAAAATGCGAAAGCACCCATTTCAAACGGCGCTTTTCCATTTCAATTGGAATATCACATGCACATGTACAAACAACCAAGATTTTTATCATATGTTGAATTTATCTGGTGATAGAGGTGAGATTCTCGCCTAAGTATTTCTGTCTCACATTGCGTGGACCTAACACTCGAGCTAAAGGAAATAGCCCATGAGGACAAAGAAAAACTATGTCCAGCGGGCATCTTCCTCCATTGAAGGCCCACTCATGATATACAGAATTGGCCATACGGCCCTCTTAGTATTACAATAGTGTCACTCTTAGTATTTTCGATGTTGCGGGTTGATAGGTTTAAGAAAGAGAACTTTAGGTTACATCACCTGGATATAAGTATTTTTTAAATGGTAATTAAAAATTAATAAATGATTTATTTTGCAAAGAATTATAGAAAAAGATTGTGATATTAAAATAATGAAAGAAATAATTTTTTTATTTTTTTTTTAGGCCTAATTTAACTTTATAAGTGGGTGCCAATCAAAGCTCGAGTGTGAACCCATACGCCAAGATCCAAAGCAGCTTAAAGTTATATGCTTGCTTTACATTAATTTAAACAAACTTATAGAGAGAATCATTGAAAAACTGTCCACCAAGGGTAGGCATCAGCTTCACCCTCTCCTCTCACATTCCATTCCCCATTGTCCATCCAGCATTTTGGGCATACGTGTTTATAGTTAGTATATTCATTTTTTATTTTATTTTATTTAGACTAATGCTATACGCAAACCCTAAAATTAAATAAATATATAGAGAGAGAAATTTATCTATATAATAAATCAGGACTGAGATAAACACAGTCATCGAATGAGAGACAAATCTCTAGACATTTTTGGACCGTCAGATCATTTTTATCTTATACACCACACATTTTAGGGTTGGAGCCGCACACACAATCACTGTCCACAATCTTAATGCGTATATATAATTTATGAGTATATGTGTTTATCAATATACTAATATATAACTCATGTCAGAAAGTATATTGTATAACTCATGCCTGAAAGTACAACCAAATCACCATGAACCATAAAATAAAGTTGAATCTTGCATCATACAACAAAATGTTCATCTCACTTTTTAGTAAATAAAAAAGTTTCAGTGCAAATTTAAATACAATGAAACAATCACAATAATATTTCTAGATAAACAATATTTGTGATTGATAGAGATCTATTTTGAAAAAAAAATAGAAAAGTAACACATAAGTACGGAGTATTGAAATGAGTTTTCTTTGCAAAAGCTCGGCAAGTAATAGAAAAAAAGTGCAATAAAGGAATTATATGTTTTTCCCTTATTTTCTCATAGTGCAAAAAATGGACAATATGAAACATTCGTAAAGAAGTAATTCTAGTTCAATTCACCACCGCACACCAATTACGACTATTTTTTTTATTTATTTTTTTCCAAACACCTCTCATTACATGTGTTCACAAAATCAAGCAAACCTTTCTCCATTTTTTCCAAAAACAAAATGAAAAATATATATATATATGTTACGACTATTTTTTTTTTCCAAACAGCTCTCATTACATGTGTTCACAAAATAAAGCAAACCTTTCTCATTTTTTTCAAAAACAAAATGAAAAAAAAAAACAAAAAAAAACTATATATACAAATAGTTTTTTTTCGAACAGTTCAATGAATTGAAAATTTAATTAAAAAATAAAACAAAAAGAGAATTAAAACGAGACAAAAATCATATTTAAAATAAATTTAGAGACATATACTTATCGAAATACCAAATAGGAGATAATTTATAGGAGATAATTTATCAGAAACATTTGTCTCGAAGTTCACACATAAAATTATACTTGTACTTTTTTATTTAGTTGTGCAATTTAAACTTTTCAATTACGATCTAGCAGAATGAAAATACTTGAAGGGTTAATTTGGGGGAAAAAAAAGGTTTCGTAAAATCTTTAGGAAATTAGGAACAAATTAAATCAAAAACAGAAATAGATAACAAAAAGAAATTGATAAGAGAAACAAAACAAAATAAATAGAAAACATAAAAGATACAAAGTAAAATTAACCTATATGACTAGTCATTTAACCTATATGATTAGATAGTGATTAAGCAAAATTAACCTTCAAAATATGCTTGTCCACCGCAGGAAGAGACGAGCTTCGTTTATTAGCAAATATGAAATAGGTGGACCAATTCAAAACATCTTCTCAAGTTAGAGGGAGAGAGGAGGAAATCAAACAAATTCAAAACATATCCTCAAGTTAGAGATCGAGGGAGAGAGGGAAATCAAACCAATTCAAAACATCTCCTCAACTTACAGAGAGAGAAATCAAATCAATTAAAAACATCTTCTCAAGCTAGAAAGAGAGGGAGAGAGAGAGAGATAAAACATTATCTTTACTTAGTTTTCATGGTAACATAATATTTATTTAGTTTTCATGGTAACATAATATTTATTTAGTTTTCGTGGTCTATTTCTCAACTTATTGTCTTAACCGAATGTATTCTTCAAGCAAAACTATGGCAGACATCTCTGTCTACGTTTTTTTTCAAAAAGCCTCATCACTTCATTTTCGTGCTTCTTCTTTCCAACAATCTCCAAATAAGCCTCTTTTTCGGTGTTGAGAAACCTGAAGAGATAAAAAACAACAATAAAATCAATCGAAACAATCACCAAGTATTAGAGTAATGACTCCAATTAACTATTTCACTGAAAACTTCAAAGCCTTACCCTTTGCCACGAAGTGAAAAGGGTACCTCATCATTGCACTATAACTTATGGTTATAAATAGACCTTTGATAATCATTTCAACTTTGGACAAGAATTATTGTTAAAAGAGATGACAAAAAGAAAGAGACAAATTTAAAATACAATATAGTCAATTTTGTATGTTTCACAAAACAACAAAATCCAAACAAAAAATATTTATAAAATTGAAATGTGAACCTGAGATAATCTGAAATGAAGATCTATCTTCACCAATACCTAAATAACAAAACAGCAAACACAAATTCAAAACCAATAGAAAATAACCAGTAAAAGAATCGATAATTAAGCCCCCCCCTCTCTCTCTCTTTCTAAAAGTTTTCATGGCTCATTAAAGAATCATGGTCTAAAAAGACACTTTCATTCTAATTCCTCTCCATCTATGTAAAACACAGTTGTACTCCAATAAAATGTTCTCTCTCTCATTATAACGTTATGCTCACTCTCTCTGTATCTTTGATCTTGCTCTCTCGCCTCTAGGCTCTTCTTCCTTCTTTTGCCACTATCTCACCATAACGTTTTTATTTCAATTGTGTGTTTGTTCAATGTTTTTTTATTTATTTGCATAACTTGTTTGTTTTATTTTTGTTTGAGTTTTTTTTTTTTTTTCCATTTAGTGTATCCATTTTTTTCTATTATTTTTTTTGTTCTTAGAAGAGTGAGAACAGAAAGAAAAAAAAATTCAAATAGTGGGAAGAAAAAAACAATTCTAGACATGAAAAAAAAAAAAGCAGATCTAGTTTTGGGTTTCTACTTGATTGCATTTCTATTTATTTTTGTAGATCTATTGGATTAAAAGAGAAAAGATTGAGAAAATTTTCGCAACATCTAATCAACAAATATGATTACTACCTTATCTACATCTTGTGAGATTTAACTTCGAATTTTGTTATATTTTATAACTTAATGATCATCTTAATTATTTAATATTAAATTTTTATTTTTAAAATTACAATTATTATTTTTACTCCGTGCCTTGAAGAACGGGTAAACACTAGTTACATAAAAAATTATTATCTAATATTAAACTTTTATTTTTAAAATTACAATTATTATTGTTACTCCATGCCTTGAAGAATGGGTAAACACTAGTTACATAAAAATTTATTATCTAATATAAATTTTTTATTTTTAAAATTATAATTATTATTTTTACTCCATGCCTTGAAGAACGGGTAAACACTAGTTACATAAGAAAGTGAGTAGATATGAAAATATATTTAATTTTGTATTTTCTATGTTTTTATTAAATAATTAGAATATATAAATAATTAGAATTCTAAACAAATGATCATATTTTATACTTTTATTAAGGGTATATGTCATTAACTTCACCTATCATTTTGCACTATACCAAATACATTCTTTGTCTTTTTGTTTAAACACTACTTACCTTTCTTATTGATTAAAAAATAATAAAAATTTTATTATAATACTATTTTTACCCTTAACTATTTAAAAAATAATTAAATAATAAAAAACTAAAATACATAAATAATCCATTTATATATATATATATATATATATATATATATATATATATATATTTATCGCTACCTCTTACCACCGCCGCCGCCACCCACCACCCGCCGCCATCTCCCACCGCCGCCGCCCACCACCTCCCACCACCCCCCCCCGCCACCACCTCCTACAGCCACTTCATATCGTTGCCACCACCTACCACCCTCCGCCACCTCCCACCGCCGCCACCCACCACCTCCCACCTCTACTACGCACCCCCATTTTAAAAAATATATATATTTTTAACCATTTCATTAAAAAAAAATTAATCGTTTCATTAACCCTTCTCTCTCTCTCTCTCTCTCTCTCTCGGTGGTGGTGGCGGTGGGTAGTGGTGGCGGGGGAGTTGGGTGGTGGGAGGTGGCGACGGTGGGAGGTGGCGGATGATGGTGGGTGGCGGCAGCGATAGGAGGTGGCGGTGGCGGTGGGTGGTGGGAGTTGTGTGGTGGCAGTGGGAGTTGGGTGGTGGTGAGAGGTAAATATAATTATTTAAAAAGTTAAGGGTAAAAAATATAATTTTAAAATAATAGGGGTGCTAATGAATTTTTTTTTTTAAAAAAAAAAAAAAAAACAACATAGGGCTTTTTTATCCAAAGAGAGGTAAGTTGTGTTTAAACAAAAAGACATGAAAAATCTCTGGTATTTGCAAAATGACAGGAAATATATTTGTTATAATACAAAATGACAAAAGAGATGAATGACATATATCTTTTTATTAAGGGTTAATAAACATTTTATCTCCATGTGATTTGACCAATTTGCATTTACTCCCCTATGATTTAGAAATCATCACTTACCTCCTGTGGTCAGATATTTGTTGCACTTAGACCCTCTATATCAAGGGGTAAGTGATCAGAAAATGAGGTAAGTGACGATTTTCAAACCACATGGAGTAAGGGATAGCATGGGCTTATTTTATTTTCAGAAAATTTAAATTATTTTTATTTTGATCCCATAATTTTTTTTTTAAAAAAATTGAGATTAATTTCCTGTTCTCAATTTTTTGAGAACAAAACTAATCACAAACAATTGTTGCCAGGATATGATTAACCGTTGTGTAAAATAATAAAAAGTTACACCTTAATAATTATATGAAAATTTATTATTATTAATTAAGTAAAAGCATTTCTTTCATCATGCATGCATCTCGTGTAGTGTAATGATTTGACGAGATTATGATAATCATACACGCCAGATTTGGGGGTCTTGGGCCAAGTTTGGTACTCGTGAAGGGAGGCATAATTGAATCTTGTAAATTCTTTCATTTTTATTTATTTTTAAAATTAATTTTATAGTTCGGCTGAGTTCCATTCATTTTTCGTGTGCCAAACGTAGCCTAATTACTAATTTCTCGTGTTTAATTAAAAATGAATAGATTTAGATTGTATTTGAGTAAGATATTTTAAGGGAGAATTTCATTTGGATAAGGAATTTAATAAATTCTATTTAAAAAAAAAAATTGTTTGAGTAATATGAAAAGAAATTTAATAAATTCATTCATTCGTAAAATAGGAAAATAACATATATTTGTAAATTCTTTCAAAACACATGTTATTTGTAGGCAATTCATTATTGTTTCAATTTTTCATCCATTTCATTTTACGTTCCTATCCCGTACTAATCCTTACTTGTCACTGAAACTGTTCATTGTTGCTCGCCAATTGTCATTCTCCTATGCTCGGAAAATTCATGAAACTGTGGCCATCGCCTCTGCTTGCCATTGAAGGCAGCAATTTCAATTTAGGCTTGTTAATTGATTTTTTTTTCTTTTTTCGAGAGACTTGGTGGAGCTCAAATCAAGGGGAGAGCGAGAGAAAGAGAGAGTTCAAAATTATGTGTACAAATAATTTTCTTTGTCTATCCAAATAAAAAAAATTATAAAATTACATAATCAAAATTTTCCTTTACAAAATGTTATCCAAACAAAGAATATGTAAATGATGAAATTTCAAAATCTAAAATTTTAAAATATCATTATTTACAAATTTCATGAATTTATTAAATCTTTTACCCAAATACAATCTTATCTTATTTGTATACCTACATAAAATGTGGAATTTTTTTTTTCTTCTTATATTAATTAATATTAAAATCCACGAACATGTATTAATTACGAAATACTATTTACGTGTCACTAATATTTTTTTAATAATTTATATATGGACATATTTAAAATACATGACATTCAAATAAACGCTATAAAAATAATTTAAAATTTTTATTTGGATCATTACTTTATGTTAAACCATTAGTTAGTTAAATTTTGTTATTTAGTAGTTAATTCTATTATTAGTTAGTTAGGTTACAACTGTTATTTTTACAACTGATTTATCTAGCTAATTAGTTCTTCGATTGTCTATAAGTAACAACTAATTAGTTCTTGTAATTCATAATTTGACTTTGCAAGATCTGCTCATGGGATGGTAATTTCTCAACGCCATTATGCCCTTCAGTTACTTGAAGACACTGGCTACTTAGCTTATAAGCTAACTAATATTCCTTTAGATCCCAAAGTCAAGTTGAATAGCGGTGATGGTGAACTACTCACTGATATTTCTCATTATCGTAGACTTATTGGTAAATTGTTTTACCTTACTATTATCAGGCCTAATATTATTTTTGTTGTGCATAAACTCAGTCAATTTTTGGCTCATCCTTTAATTCCTCACATGCAAGCAACTCATCATTTGCTTAGATATCTCAAATCAAATTCTGACCAAGGATTATTCTTTTTTGGCCAATTCTTCTTGTCAACTCAAGGCTTTATCGGATGCTGACTGGGGAGCATATTTGCATATAAGGAGATCTGTTACTAGATTTTGTGTGTTTCTTGGCAATTCTTTGGTGTTTTGGAAGGCTAAAAAGCAACCAACCATATCCATATCTTCAGCTAAAGCGGAATATCGTGTTTTAGCCTCTACTGCTAGTGAATTAGTGTGGTTTCGGCAGTTATTACATGATTTTCAGATTGATACCTCATCTCCAGCTCTTTTGTTTTGTGATAATCAAGTTGTCATTCACATAGCTTCTAATTCCATTTTTCATGAAAGGACAAAACACATCGAGCTTGATTGTCATTTATTTTGGGATAAAGTTACAAACAGAGTTATTCGACTTATGCCAGTTAAAACTCAACATCAACTTGCAAACCTTTTTACAAAGGTTTTACCATTGTTTTTAATGGTTCCACTTTTATCCAAGATGGTTATCAAGAATTTCACAGTCCATCTTGGGGAGTAGTATTAAATTATTAGTTAGTTAAATTTTGTTATTAGTTAGTTAGGTTACAGTTGTCATTTTTGTAACTGATTTATCTACCTAATTATTTCTTTGATTGTCTATAAATAGCCGCTAATTAGTTCTTATAATTCATAATTTGAACTCTCAATGAGAGAGAGATATTTTTTTTTCTTTTGTTCTTAATACTTTAAAATATCAAATTCAAATTAATTTTAATAAACCATGTTTTCTCCCAATTTGGGGTACATACTTCATAATGTTCCTAGAAAGCCAAACAAATAATTGAAGGGGAAGGGTTGCGTGATTTGAGGACATGCCTAATCACTAATTAATCGAGCTTATGGCTTTAATTAAACTCCTGGTGTAATGATGACAGGTGCTGGGTGCGAAGGAACTTTTTCTTTTCTTTTTTAAAAATAATTTTTCCTTTATGAAAGTGGGCATTTTTTTTTCTAGAAACTCTTCTGTTTTTCCTCTTTAAGAGTGGAGAGCGGATAGCCGATAGTGTTATCTTTTGACCTTGGAGTCATCATTGCCTTCTTTATTATTATTATTATTATTATTATTTTTTATTTTTATTTTTATTTTTATATAGTGAGATGTGTTGGAATCAACTTACGCGTATTTCGACTAATCATTTTCTCGAACGATCTTAAAAACGCATTCTTCCATATCATACTAAGCAAATGAACTAGTTTTTAATATTTTAATTTTAGTCTTAACTAAACAATTATTTATTTAATGGGTTGCAGTAGATAATTTTGATGTTAAATAGGCAAATTGATAGTTAAAAATTATCATAAATTTTTTGTTGTTTTCTTCATCTTAAATAGGAATAACTACCGCTAATAGGTAAAATGACTATAATGATGACTCTTGAATTAGAGTTATTATAAAATCTTCCAAATGCAAGGGGTGTATTTGTATAATTATATTATTGCGCTATTTTTTTAATATGTCCCAAATAAAGTATTATAACTTTAAAAAATAATTTTAATTATTTAAATATATTTTCAATAAGTATTGCATTGATAAAAAAAATTATATAAAGAATATTTAAATATAAAATGTGGAACAAATTATTGAAAAGCAAAGGGAGTAGAAAAATTTAACCAATGATGATAAGCATTCTTGGGGAATGAATCAAAATTTCCTTTTTCTGGCATGTTCTAATCCTATCCTTTCACATTGGGCCAATTGGTAACGGGCATCAAGCGTGGAAGTTTCATAGTGCACCACGTGGCACTCCAGAGTTTTATGATTTTATCCCTCTCGTAGCTATTGCCCAACCATATTCTTTTTTTAAGGGTTAATTTATTATATACCTTATTTTATTAGAACTTTTATTATTTAACCCTCACTCCCCGTTTAATTAAACAGAATGAAATAAGAATAAAAAATAAAAAATAAAAAATAAAATAAAATAAAATTATCAATAAAATTACTATTCCATTACTTGTTTAATTGGTATAGACTGAGGAAAAGAATGAAATGAATTTTATTATATTTTACTATTCTATTCATTCTCTCATTTTATTATGTTTCACTATTTTATTTAATTTTCAGTTTATATTTTCTAATTTCTGTTTCTGTTCTTAATTTTTAATTTTTTTCCTTTAATTTATGTTTTTGTTCTCAATTTTTAATTATGTTCTCTAATTTCTAGATTAATCTGGATTATGCTATGAGTTTTTTTTTATAATTTTAATTTTCATTCCATTGAATTGGACTTAATTCCAACTCATTTACTATAGAATTCGATTCCCATACTTTTCATTCCAATTGAATCACAAAAGTGATTCCATTAGAGAACTAAACATCAGAATGAGAATCGAAGGCAGAATAACGATTTTATTCCTCTCCAATTTCGTCCAACCAAACATGCCGTTAATAATTTCTATAAAAATGACTCACTATAAATCTTTAATTCTCAAAACAACATTTATTAAATAGTCTCATATTTTCATATATATCATCTAATTTTCCGTTGATATCATTTTTGGTAAAAAAAATAGTCAAACGATATTAATAACTCACAAAAAATAAACATAAATAAAAAAATTAATTTGTGAATATTTACATTAGATTAAATTCATGAAAATATAGTATTTTAATTTATAATTTATTATTTTCATTTTGATATCTAGATTGGTTAGCTTTTAGTGGGAAAAAAAAATGAGAAGTGAATGTTTAATAAATTAGTAAACATTATTTTCTTAATTATGAAAATAAATACCAACAAATAAACTAATTTTATTAACGTTTACAATTGATTAAATTCATGAATATTAAATCATTTTAATCTATATTTCATACTCATCATTTTAATATCCATATTTATTATTTTTGAGTGAAAGAAATTACTTAATTAATATTCACTGAATCAATTACCCCGAACAAATGTGACTTATTTATCAAGGCTTTCAGTGGCAAGGGTTGTCTTCATTGAGCAACAGTCAGAAGGATTCATAGTTAAAGGCAAAGAGAATCTTGTGTGTAAATTGAAGAAAAGTTTGTATGGGCTTAAACAGGCTCCAAGACAATGGAACAAGAAGTTCAACTTCTTTATGATGGATCATGTGTATACAGGGACTAATTTAGATCATTGTGTGTTCGTAAAGATGTTCATAGATATTGATTTTATCATTCTCCTACTCTATGTAGATGATATACTGATTGTTGGATAGAATTTAAGTAAGATTAATAATTTGAAGAAAGATCTTAACAAAACTTTTGCGATAAAATATTTATGACTGACGAAACAAATTCTTGAAATTAAGATCTCCCGAAAAAGGCAAAATAGAAAGATTTGGAAGTCTCAAGAAAGATAAATTGAAAAAATTCTAAAAAAAAATCAATATGATCAAGTTAAAACCAATTAATTCTTCACTTGCAAGTAACTTCAAATTAAATTCAAATCAGTATCTTTCAAGTGAGAATGATAGAGATAAAATGAAGAAATTCTCTTATATTTTTGCAATTGATGGCCGGTGGCAACGAAAGATGGGACCGATGGTAAACGATACAAGTTTTAATTAAAAGCATTTAATTGGAGCTGTAATGAGTATTGAAATTAAAATAAAATAAAATAAATTATGAATTTAAACTCTTTGTTGTTTGGGACTATTCGCAAAAAATAATTTAAGAAACAGACAAAAAAAAAATTATAATAAGGACCCCCTAATAGCAAAATATATTATAATCAAATGCCAGATATTATTTTATTTCTTCTTTTGGGCTGGGTGGGGGCAGAATCGAGTATTATTGGCCGCTTTTGGAATTTGCCCAATCAATATTTGACAATATACATTCTACAACTAGAAGCATCGATCACGTCACTCCGTGGCATTAGGATCTAGTCAACAAATTCTCTCTTTTTCGATTTTCCTGTTCATTTTTAAATATTTCACAATTTTTGATAAATTTTTGTAGCGTTTGAAAAAAAAAAAATAAATAAATAAAAAAAATAAAAAAAATGAACAACAACTTGTAAATCTTCTATAAAGTTGTAATTAATAAAACTATTTTGTTAGAAGTGAATTTCTTGGTTACGTTTTTTCTATTAAAATTTAGAGAAATTCCTTAAAAAGTCAATGAGTGGAAAATATCATTTTGTAGAGGACTATCCAAGACATTTGTTTTGCCTTGAGATGGTGCTTAGAAAATAGTATTTTCTACTTGTAAGACCTCCCAACAAGATGTTTTAAAATATTATAAGATTTTATTTTATTTTATTTTTTGATACATTTGTTTTGCCTTGAGATGGTGTTTAGAAAATAGTATTTTCTACTTGTAAGACCTCCCAACAAGATATTTTAAAATATTATAAGATTTTATTTTATTTTATTTTTTTATCAAAACTTACATGAGATTGGAAGGTATTGTTCATCCAAATGAGCTCCATGGATCAATGATTTATTATTATTATTATTATTATTATTATTATTATTATTATTATTTCAATACGTAATGAAGTATGATGGAGGTGAATTTGGTCATGGAGACGGCACGTGCTAGGGACCGCAAAGTACGAAATATCATCCGGGCTACAGTGTCTAAGCACCCTCAGCTCAGATTCACCCAAAGGGTGGGGCTTCCAAGGATTCTTCCATCTTGATAATCAATATTGTCAAAGTTCCGATGTTCGAGCACCCTCAGCTCGGACATGTCCAAAAGGGAAGTCTCAAATCCCTCAATTCTCTAGAATTGTCCGAGCTTCGGTGTCCGAGCACTCTTAGCTCGGACATGTCCAAAGGGGGAGACTCAAACCCCTTCCATTCTCAAGATTCCCTAAGTGTGAACAAACAGCCGAGCTACGGTGTCCGAGCACCCTTAGCTCGGACATACCTAAATAGATGTCTCGATCAAAGGAGGAATATGTTACCGAGCTAAGGTGTCCGAGCACCCTTAGCTCGGATTGTCTACGAATCAAGAAGCCCCAGAAGATACTGAAAACTCAACACTGAGCTGGGGTGCTCAAGCACTCTCAGCTCAAATACATCCAAAAAGAAGACCTTCAAGGGGGTTCGAGCTATATGACCGAGTTAATGTGTCTGAGTACCCTCAACTTGGATTTGCCTGATTTTTGGTAAGCCTCAAGGGAAATGGAAACATTTTACCGAGCTAGGCTGTCCGAATACCCTCAGCTCGGACTGTCAAAATTGGGAGCCTTAATAAGATTGAAGAGGCATACCGAGCTGACGAGTCCAAGCACTCTCAGGGCGGATTCTATCAAAATGGAAAGCCTCAATGAAGTCTCAACGTGCATGCCGAGCTGCGGAGTCCAGGTACTCCCAGCTCGAATTCACCAAAATATGGAGCTTCCTTGCCCGAATTGACCTGAAGATCATCGTGCTGACTTAGCAAATCTGGGTACTCTCAGCTCGGATTACTCGTTATGTATAGCCCCAATGCTGGATGGAAATGCATGCTGAGTTGACGAGCCTGAGCACTATTATCTCAGATTCACCAAAATAGGGGCCCTTCTTGATCGAACCAAGCTGGAGGCATCAAGCAAGTCGTGAAGAAGAAGGTCCGAGCAGCGGAGTCTGAGCACTCTTAGCTCAGATTCACCAAAATAGGGATCTTCTTGACTGAACTGTACTGGAGGCACTAAGAAAGTGATGAAATAAAGGTTCCGAGCTATGGAGTTTGAGCACTTTTAGCTCGGATTCACCAAAGTAGGGACCTTTCCTATCCGAACTGAGGCGAAGACCGTCACGATGAGTTTACGAATTCGAGCACTCTCAGCTTGGATTTTGCATATTTATGGTAACCTAAGGCCATTTTGAAGCTTCCGAAGCCGTTTTGATGTCCCCTCCACCTCTTGGTCATCTAAAGGGGCTAAAAACATACCGTTACTCTCCATTTTGAGTGGGCGGTCCATGGGCTTCTACAAAATAGGCCTAAAAGCCCAGTCTTGTTGATTATGCCCTCAATCCGCTAGCTCATTGTTTGTCAGATGAATTAGGTTAATTAACCGAGCTTAGCTCCCTAATTGAGCCCAACGCTCTATAAATACTCTATGGCATCCATTACCACAAAGGTATATACTTCTAATTCACTCTAGAGTACTATTAGCCTAGCAAGCAGACAACCGATAGTAGTGCAAGAAGCTGAAAAGAACTACTGGTTTTAATTGGATGAAGCAAGGAACCGTACTAACACTAGCGAAACATTTTCCTCAGATACTTAGTCTCACGCTGGAGGGGTCTCACCTGGCACAACCTTGGTAGGCCTCTATACAGGTGCTCGGAGTGCGGATTGGAACTCAGCTCGAAGATTAGAATAGAGTCCCAAGTGGAATTCAACTATGAGTCTGAACAGAATCTCAGAGTTAAGTAAGGAGCTCGGATTGGATTGAAACTACCCCCAAAACGTTAAAAGTTTCAGATGCTTCAGTTTTTCACCTACACCATACGTGTCGTACCTTTCCTGATCATACTATGGGAACTCGCCACTTTTCGACACCAACAATTTGACGCCGTCTGTGGGAACGTGACAAAAAGATTCCCCTGATCATCAGTTTCCAAAGAGCCTAAGACTTGATGATCATAAGGTCTAGAAAGGAAATCTGATGGCCCAAGAATTACCCCAGATGGGGGGTGAATTGAATTTTGGCAAATTTTACGTTTAATTAAATCTACTCAATATAAACTAAGTGTTTATGTGATTTGTGTCAAGTGCACAGCGGATATTCAAACAAGAGCAATAATCACAAACAGGAATAAATGTGAAAATGTAAAGAGTAGAGTTAGAGAAATTGATACCGATATTTTATAATGGTTCGGCAAACATCCTTTGCCTAGTTTACTCCCATGAGCTCATTCGAGGATTTCACTATCTTTGATCTTCTTACGGGTGAAGAACAAACTGTCTAAGTCGCCACTTGAGAAGTTCGTATCTCAAGACTTTACATCTAGAGTGAGTATATTCCACTCACAAATCTCTCATCTTAAGTAAAACCCTTACTCAAGATTTACAATGAATATTCTCATTGTCTCACAAAATGGATCTTCAATACTCATAAGATATAGAACTCAAGAATATATGTGTGTGAAGCAAATACAACAATCAATCAAGAAATTTGAATCAAGAAAGAGTAAAAGTGTTGTTGGATAGATTTTAGCTTGGAAGTCCTTGGTAGTATTTCTTTGAACTTTGTAACTTAAGTTTGAGTGATTGATACTTGGTGAGTTGAGAGTTATTGAACTTCCAGTTATCTTCCTCCTTTTATAGATGTGGCAAATGAGTAGGGGAAATCTTAATTGAAGAGTGTAGAGAGTATATGACCGTTGGGGCTTCCTCTTCAAACGTCAAGATTCAAAATGCAAGCTCCACTCCATTATCTCTGCAGATTTGTCAAGATTCCATTTCATTTTTCCAACCTGATTAATGCTAGATAGTATAATTAAATGCAAATGACCCATAGTCCATTTATGTATTTGAGGTAGTGAAAAATTACAGTTATATATTCAATTAATACAATTGAGTATGGTTGTTAATAATGAATGTAGACAACTCATGATAGAGATATTCAAAGTTAGATTGGAATCATTAAAGGTAAGGCTCCTCAATTTGAAATATGCAGCAAATTGTTTATGATAAGATGCCATACACATTGTGGGAACAAAGGATGGGCTTGCATTTAATGAGTTACCCTACTAAGTCAAAATAATATCTTTTGTATTCCCACTTGATTATCTAGACAAATTCAAATTTAATGCTTGTATTAATATATAATTATGTATGTGAGCATGTGTATACAATATATATAAAGTATATTATACATGTATACAATTCAATTAAGCACATACAAGCATTTTAAGCATTTGAACACTTAGAATTCATTTAGTATGATGAAAATAAAATTTTCATACCCTTTAAGTCAATTTATCAATTAATCCTAAATGTAATGATAAACATATCAATTGATCATGCACATATCATGTAGACATGTTAAACTATCATCCCATAACATGATTTGAACATTCCGAAAAAAATATGATATGCAAATCCAAGTTTGAGTTTATGACAAAATTTTGCATTTTGAGTTCTAAAATGTTTCAAGATATTTTGATCAATTCCTTTTTAATTCAACATTGTATTGATCAAATTGAATGATGAAACATGTTATATAATCATTATAAGGCATAGGAATCATCATACAACAATTAGAACAAACATATGATGCCAAAACGCAAAGTCAAAAATAGAACAGGAGAGAGACGTTATTGACCAGAAGTAGTCGACTACTTATGCTGCAATTCCTGCGGTATTTCTTTTTTATCCATTTTGGTTTTTGGTCTCGAATTATAACCGTTTATCATTCTAAACACTTTATAAAACATGTAACAATTATTATCATGATGTTTAGATGATCCAAAAATTCAATGTACCTTATGATCGTGTGAAGAATATAAATTTTCGATTTCGCATAATTATGATGAATAGGTGTTTTTTCCGTTATAACATGTAATGATTAAACGCATACTTCATATTGTGATATATAAGCATATTGGATATGTTAAGATCAATATATCACAATTACGAACACATACGGTGTGTGTGTGCATCCTATAGAGTTCCAAGTTCAATATCCCGAGAGTATTGTCGAAATGAAAAATTGATTTAAAGTGAATCATATCTTTTCGATTAGATTTCGCTTTCATGATATGTTTTAGTGATGTTCGAATATTCTATACTCAAATCATTGTTAGTTTGTTTAAAACGTCAAATGTGTGTTATCATCAAAATCTCATTTATCCGGGGATCCTATAATTAAAACCGTTAGGCTAACAAAATCCGTCAACCAAACTAGACACCTGCCGTGAGTAGCGATCTTGTAATCTGGCCCTTTAACGCCATGTCAAAGGCTCCTAGGCTAGATTCTCAAGTTTTAACCATTGAAAATCATTCTCTACCGCCCGCTGGGCCGATCACGCAGCCCACCATGCCGACAGTTCAGCCCATCGGCCGGACAGGGCCATCTGCCTTGTTCTCTGGACAATTTGTTAGATAGACCTCAAGGGCACCCGAGGCCTCTCGTATTGACCACCTTGAATGTTGACTCGATCAATTCCAGACATTTTTTTAGGTGCTCCTCGCCCACCTACCGCCGACCCCGTCGGAGGGGGTATCGATTTTCCAACCTGTAAGGGGTGGGGAACTCGCAACTGAGCTTGGGGATCGCGTGGTCCATTCCAATGGACATGCTCCGAGGGACCACCCTCGGCCGTGCAATAACCGGCAAAGGTAAGTTGACTTGACATCTCTCGAAGTTTTGGGGTCCTCGTTCCCACCTCTACTGAGGCGAATGAGAGACAACCGAACAAAATTACCACCCAGTCGAGCCTAGAGTTATGTCGTCCGATCGGAGCATAGGTTGCGGCATGTTCGTGAAGTGGATTTGCATTCACTACCACTTAGGCCGCATGCTCTCCGTGCTGCTGTCAGCTAGGTTAGGGCACATACGAGGGGAAAAGTACTGGTGGAAAGGCGCCTTACCGACATGGAGGCCGCCTTGTATCAAATTCAAGGAACAAGAGGCGTAGTTGGGATCCATTCGAAGGTAAGGTCCCCATTCATTGATGGGATTTTAGAAGAACCTTTACCTGCACGTTTTACTCATCCCCAAATGACCCCTTATGACAAAACCATTGACTCGGCGGACCACTTGTCTATATTCAAGTCCTACATGGATCTACATGCTACCTCGGTAGCCATGAGGTGTAAATATTTTCCTTTTACCCTAACGGGAGCTGGGGAGGAATGGTTTCGATCCTTGCCCCCTGCATCCATCTCTAGTTTTTGGGAGCTTGAACAACTTTTCCTCTCTCAGTTCGAACATTCATGACGTCGGCCAAAAACTATGACACATATTCTCTCCTTTCAATAGCTACTCAACGAATCGTTGGGAGATTATGTGGAGCGGTTCAACAAGGAGGTTGTTAGCTGCGACGAAGTTTTCGATGTCGTTGCAATGAATACTTTTATTGATGGCCTCAAGCACCGAAGATTATCTTATGACCTCTGTTTTAACCCTGCGCTGAACCTTGATGTCGCACTCGACAGGGGGAACATGATTCCACAACACCGATCTAAGAGATGCAGCGAAGAAAGATCTTGAGGGATGACGAAAAAAAAAAAGACAAGGCGGAGGAAAATCCGAGCCAAACTCAAGGATCCAAGAGGCTGCAGGTCGAGGGAAGGTTAAGCCTACTGCCCGGGGACTAGAGGCCGCTCCCATCCCCAAGGCATCGTCAACATAGTTTCAGCCCGCTCACCGCCTATGTTACGACCATATATGCCGAGAACTCAAAAAGAGACTTCTTCCCTCGTCTCCCTACTCCAAGAGGTAAGTCGATGAGAAGGTTATTGAAAAAATATTGCAAGTTCCATAGAGGATTGCTTCCATTTCTGAAATAAGATCGAGGCCCTCATTAGCTAGGGATATTTGGGCCACTACGTCCAAAGAGGTGACCATGCACCTGGGTATGAGGAATGCGACCCCTATAATGAACATAGGGGCCGGAAGAGGAAAGGCAATCACAGTTGACTTCTACCCCGGGGTGAGAGAACAAGAGATGATAATGAACAGAGGGTGGATGGTGAGATCAACATCATTTACGGCAGACTTAGCCTCTGTGGGAAAACGGCGTTCTCCAGGAGGAAGTATGCGCACAAAGCCAAAAAGAAAGCAGATGAAGATATGTATAAGGTGAGCATAATAGATGTCGCGGAGCACAATTTCATCTCTTTTAGTGAGGCCGACCTCCGAGGGGTACATGTCCCTAATGATGATGCTCTCGTCATCGTTTCCCTCATCAATCATTTCAAAATGGGAAGGATTTTGGTTGACGATAGAAATTATGCTAATATCATCTTCAACTGGGCATTCCAGAAGATAAAAGTTAACCCTGACGCTTTAAAACCCTCGAAGGCCCCCTAGTCAGTTTTCGGGGGTGATATTGTCAACGCGCTTGGATGGGTCTCTCTTCTCGTCATAGTTGGGACTTTACCCAAAACTTCGACAGTATGGACTAAGTTATTGATCATTGACAGGTCGTCCCCCTATAACGCCATCAAGGGGCAGACCACCATGGTGGCTCTCAAAGCGGTCTATTCCCCATACCATCAGTCCATGAAATTCCCTACTAAGAAAGGAGTGGGGGAAGTGAGAGGAGACCAGAAGACCTCTAGGGCCTGTGCTTGGAGGGAAATAGAGACCCAGAAATAACAATTAAAGATAGATCCAGGCTTGGGCCAACGAGCTCATGGCTCTGGACGGTGGGTAGGATCAGGTGCCCATCGACGACCCCTGAGAAGAGGATGATGGCCCCTGACCCCACGAAGAGCTGGTGGAGATTTTGATCTACCCTAAAATAGAAGGAAGGACAGTAAATATTGGTGTTGGTCTCGGCCAGGAGCATATAGTCGAACTCATAGACCTCCTTTAGAGAAACTATTACGTCTTCACATGGTCGCACAACGAGCTACCAGGGATTGACCTAAATGTGGCGATGCACCACCTACATAAAGACCTACATGACTCACCTGTAAAGCAGAAGAGGAAGTTCCATCCTGAGCGCCAAAAGATTATCGAGGAAGAAATGGATAAGTTGATTAAATCGAATATGATTGAGGAAGTCAAGTTTTCGGACTGACTAGCTAATGTGGTTCTCGCCCCTAAAACCTGCGACAAATGGTGCCTCTGCATTGACTTCAATGACCTCAACAACGTATGCTCCAATGACTTCTTCCCCCTCCCGAGGATCAACATTGCCATTGATGCCACGATGGGGTATGGGCGTCTGAGTTTTCTCAACGCTTACGCTGGATACAATCAGATACCTATGTTCTCTCCTAACAAGAGTAAGACGTCCTTCATCACTGACAATGGGACATACTGCTACAAGGTCATGCCGTTCGGCTTGCGCAACGCTGGCTCAACCTACCAATGCTTGGTAAACAAGATATTTGGTGGCGGAATATTACGTCGCCACTTTCATCGCAAGTATATGGGTCAAGTTTTAGTATAGATGGGGAGTAGGGGTTGTCGTATCCATAGGGATTGGTTTAGATTATTATCGAGTACCGTGACTGTCATAACCTAACTTTAATTCATACTAATACTAAGTTAATCAAACTAATTAACTATAATACTATATTGAGATGTTTAGGGAAAAGATTGCCTAGGGATTAACTTCATTTATAAAAACATGTTTGGTCTCGTTTAGTTTACAATAATGGTGTTCGACCTATCCAACAATCTCTGTATCGTAAACTCACTCGCCACCTCTCCCAAGTATAAGACGAGTGAATATGTGATTTCGCGTCAATGAAGAAGTCCTTGTCAATGTCTTAACAACACTAGGTCACATGAGTCTTGCCTCAACGTCATTGATTACACACTTTCTAACTCCTTCCTGGGTCATTAGATCGTCGCGTTGTGTTTACCCTAGTCCGAATTCAGGGTTATCTCTCCCGAGTGTCAAACCCCGTATTCTCTATATATCTAAACAAGCATATAATCAAAGAATAATTTTAAATACAATCAAAATAGCGAAGAACAACCATTAACAAAACACAACTCAAACAAACAACGATTTCATAAAATATATTAATCCCTAGACAAAATCTGTTTAGCTCATGGCCATAACCATTTATACAATGAGAAACGAGCTAAACATGCTCAACAACTGACCGAAGTTAAGAAAATAAAGAGAGAAACGGAAGAACTTGGTTGTAGTCCGAAGATTTGCCACTAAAACAGTTCAACGATCACTTCTCCTTCTTCACAACGTGTTCTTCTCCTTCGGATTTGGTTGAGCACTCCCCAAAATACTCTCAAAATATCATAAACCTAAGGAGTTTCTAATGAGCTCTATTTTGGCCAAAATAGAGGAGAGAAAAATAAATAGGGAGCCAAAATATCTAAATAAATATCTAAACTGTGTGCAGAGTGATCGCCATGGCAGTGAGTATGTCGGCTAGGTCACGGCCTCAACGGTGGGATCAGAGACCTTTCTGTTGTTTCATCTTCACGGTGGTGGATCTCACCACTGCGGTGGTGGGTTTTCAACAACATTTGGCGGTGGTTTGGACACCGCGGCGGTGGCCTGTATTTCTAAATTTTGCCCTCATGCTTGTTTTTCCACCGTTCTTGATCCAATTTAATTGTTTATGATTCGTTTTCATGCCTTTTCACCCCCACACACCTGAGTTATACCAAAAAGAATAAAAACATAATAAACATACTCGAAAACTAACAAGTTCGATTTAGAAATAAATAGGTAAATTACACCTATCAATATTCAAGGAGGAGATTGGGTAGACGATGGAAGTCTACATAGATGATATGTTGGTCAAAAGCTCAAGGGCTCCCGACCACATCAAACATTTCCAAAACTGTTTCGATAAGCTCCGCTCTCACCACATGAAACTCAACCCCAATTAGTGCATATTCGGAGTTTCTGCTGGTAAGTTCCTCAGCTACATGGTCTCCCAGCGCAGAATTAATGCTAATCCCGACCAAATAAATGTCGTGCTAAGGATGACTTCTCCTCGGAACAAAAAGGAAGTTCAAATACTCACGGGTAGGCTTGCTGCCCTAAACCGTTTAATCTCACGAGCGTTGGAAAAATGCCTGTCTTTTTTCAAGGTACTGAGAGGCAACAATAACTTCACCTGGATAGAGGAATATGAATCAGCATTCCAAGAGCTCAAAAAATATATCTCTTCTGCTCAGTACCCCGAATGCGGGCGAAGATATGTATTTCTACATATCTGCTTCTTCTATGGCGGTAAGTACAGCCCTAGTAAGAGAATACGCCGGTATCCAGTACCCGGTGTACTACTCCAGCAGAGTTCTCACGGACGCCAAGATGAGGTACACTAATTTTGAGAAGCTCACATACGCTTTGTTGGTGGCCTCGAGAAAGTTGAATCAATACTTTCAGGCGCATACAATCATTATCTTAACTGACTAGCCACTAAGGCAGATTTTGCATTCGCCAGACATTCAGACTGGCTAATAAAATACAGCCTTGAGCTCGACCAATTTTATATTGAGTACTGACCTTGGACCGCCATCAAAGGCCAGGTGCTGGCCGACTTTATCGTCGAGCTCACCTCTTCGGATAATCCAAAACCAAGTGTTGACGACCCAGGAGCCAAGCCCATGGAAACAGAGGAAGTATCGATGAGCTCATTTTCGGAGTCGGACCCCGACACTTGGAAGCTCTTAACTTATGGGTCTTCCAATGTGAACGGCTATGGAGCAGGAATGGTCCTCGTTGCCTCGAACAAAGAGGAGATAGAGTACACCCTCTGACTAGGATTCAGGGCAACCAACAACAAGATGGAGTATGAAGCACTCATTGCCGGCCTTCGCTTGGCGCAAGACTTTAAGGTTAGAATTCTGATAGTCTTCTGCGACTCCCAACTCGTCGTTAATCAGGTCAACAACGAATATCTGGCCAAGGATCAAAGCATGACGGCATACTTGGAGAGGGTTTGGATGCTGATGGATGGTTTTGAAAAAATCTAAGTTACTTAAATACCCTGAGAAGATAATAGACACGCTGACGGCTTAGCAAACCTCGTCTCAGCAGTTGAATGGACTTCAAAGAGAAACGTGTATGTAGAGTACCCGAACTCTTCAAGCACCACAATATCCGACTAGGTGGCATCAATCTATGAGCTCGATGGCAAGACCACCTGGATGGACTTGATACGACGTTATTTGGAAGACAGAATGCTACCTGAAGATCGTGCTGTAACCAAGAGGATGCGTTATCAGTTTGCAAGATATTGCCTTATCGATGGAGTCCTTTACCGATGCTCATTCTCAGGCCCATACTCTAGGTGCCTCTGATCGGAAGAAGCTGACTACGTGATGAGAGAGGTTCACGAGGGTGCCTGCGGCAATCACTCAAAGAGAAAATCACTCACAAGCAAACTGCTCTGACAAGGGTATTTTTGGCTGAAGATGCTCGAGGGCACAACGGAATTTGTGAAAAAAATGTGATGAGTGTTAAAGATTCGCCCCCCACTCTCATCTCTCTCCCCCCCCCCCCAACGAACATGGTTCTAATGACGAGCCCATGGCCATTCGCTCAATGGGGTATAAACCTGCTCGGCCTTTTTCCTCAAGGCACCAGCCAAAGAAAATTCTTGGTGGTTGCCATCAATTACTTTACCAAATGTGTCGAGGCGGAACCCTTAACTCATATCACAAAAGAAAAAATTCGGGACTTCATGTGAAAATCCATGATGTGCCCGTTTGGTATTCCTAGAGCCAATGTATCGGACAACAGCATCCAATTTGATAACGACTTGTTCACGGACTTTTACTCAGGCCTGGGGATCCGCAAAATGGGGATCCACACTCATTTTTCCTTCCCGGGTCATCCTTAAGCCAGTGGTCCAGTGGAAGTTACCAACCAGACCATCTTGCATGGGTTAAAGACTAGGTTGGATAAAAGCAAGGGGCGGTGGGTAGAAGATTTATACCTTGTCCTCTAGGTATATCGCACTACCTCGCGGACCCCTGCTGGAGAAATTCCATTGGCGATGATGGCAAGGGTGTAGAAATATGCCGCTACTTACACTCGCAAGTATACGAGGTCTAAGTTTTAGTATAGTGTGATCATTAAGATCGGGTTATCATATCCATAGGGATTGGTATCGTTACTATCGAATACCGCGTTTGTCGTGACCTAACTTTATCTAGGCAAAAAATAAATGTATTTAATTAATTAAACTAATACTAATCTATATAATAAATCAGCTTGTTTACATTCAGGACCGTTGGATGTCTCTGGATATTCGTAACCGTTAGATTACTTTTATATAAACAATATACACACATATATATTTTATATTATATTAAGAGAAAAGACATTTCAATTTATCAATAAAATAAAATAAAATGGCAGAGAGCCTTACCATCAAGTAGTCGCCGTCGCCCCCTACTCTCATAGACCTGTAGCTGTCGTCCGCCGCTTCTCCGTGCCCTAATCCGAGTGCTCTTCTTCTTCTTCGTCGCCTCCCTAATCTTCGCACAGTTGTCGTTCCTCACCGTCATCTCCCTCACTGTAGAATCGTACGTCGTCGTCGCCTCCCTAATCTCATATAGCTGTCGTCCGCCGCTTCTCTGTGCCCCAATTCGCGTGCTCTTCTTCTTCGTCGTCGTCGCCTCCCTAATCTTCATAACCGTGTCGTTCCTCACCGTCATCTCCCTCACTGTAGAATCGTGCGTTACCGTGCCCTAATCCGTGCCTATCGATCCTCTCTGCCCTAATGGAACCTATTGAAGCCCTAATGGAATTGCTCCTTGCATCTATAAAACCCTCGCTTCAGATTTCTGTTTGGTTCCTCGCTTCAGACAATCGCTCCTCGCAAGGTAGCATTTGGTTTCGGTTTCTGTTTCTGTTTCTGTTTATGAATTGTTTCTATTTTTGTTTCTGTTTCAGTCAAGGGCTTGGACGGTGAAGGTCGCCGACGGTTATATTTGGATGGTCGTCAGCCGCCCAAAGCTTTATCATCTCCATTCATAGGTACTCTCCTCTCTCTATTCAACTGTTTCTGTTTTTGTTCCTGTTTTTTGTTTTTGTTCATGTTCTGTTTGGTTGCAACAAGGTTTTTTGAAAAAAAAAACCTTTCAATGTGTTATAGGTAAGAACGCATTCAATTCGCAAAGTGCGTTAGAACAGAAACGCTTAAAAAGAAATAGGGAACACTATCGAAACATATTATTTTTTGGTTCCTGAAATTTGTTCTATTTTTTTTTTCCTATTTAGCATTTGTTAAGTGTTTTAGTTTAGTTTCTTCTTAGAACATAAACACTCTATGAAGAGAATTAGTAAACTGTGTTCATTGTGTTCTTAATTTATGTTTCAATTTAGTGTTTCTATTTTGGTTTAGTGTTTTTGTTTGTTGTTTATGTTTAGTGTTTGCTTAGGTTTTTTCTTAGAACAAAAACGCTTAAAAAGAAATAGGGAACACTATCGAGACATATTATTTTTTGGTTCCTGAAATTTATTCTATTTTTTTTCTGTTTAACGTTTGTTAAGTGTTTTAGTATTCTATGCTTGACGCACTTTCCTATATGGTTTTGTTCCTAGAAAACTTGAAATGGAAATCTAGGAACAGTTCTTTACTGTTCCCAGTGTTTTGCTTTTTAAAATCTGACAGCAGAACAAAAACGTATTTTTTCTTCCCCATATTTTTGTTCATTTCCACCATGTTTAGGAACAGAAACACTAAAACATAGGCTTCAGGTGGCGTTTGGTTAGTTTTTTTCTCCCTTAATTCTTAGAATGAAAATTGGAAAATAAAAAAAAAATGTTTTATTTTATATCTCAGATTTTCGAACAAAATTTATAAATCAGAATAGAAACAGATTTGGTTTATTTTCGTTGTTCTTATCTATTCAAAGTTTTCTGGGAGCATAAACAGTTAACACTAACCAAATGCGTCACCTAAATACAAACTGACTATTTATTCAAAATCAAGTATAATTGTTCTTATTGACAGGTTTAGGCAATATGGATTATGGGAGAGATATCCGGAGTTATATCCTGATGGAGATTTGGTTTACATAATTGGGGAGAGTGACTATCGAAAAGATTGGTTTTTGGCTCAGGTCACCAGGTTCAATATCTGAAACATACAAACTTTTTTTTTTTTTTTGCTATTTTCTTTGAAATAGTATAGTTGAAAACATGACCGACCCTATGTATTTGGGTGCCCAAAGCAAAATATAGTTGATAAATTCAGTGGATAATGTGTTTTTTTCGAACAAAAACTGTGATTATTATATGTGAGGATTTAAAAAAAAACTGTGTTCTTGCTGTTTCTGTTCCGTTCACTGTTTCGGTTCCTGTTCCTGTTTTCTGTTTCCATTTCTTGTTTCTGTTTCTGTTCCTGTTGTTTCTGTTTTTGTTCCTGTTTTTTGTTTCTGTTCATGTTCTGTTTGGTTGCAACAAGGTTTTTTGAAAAAAAAAACCTTTCGATGTGTTATAGGTAAGAACGCATTCAATTCGCAAAGTGCGTTAGAACATTGACAAGACACCAAAAGCTGCTGACGTTATTTTGATTTAGCTCACCAGGTTCGTTGCTTTGTTCACATTCAGTTTCAGTTCAATCATCCATTGTGTTCATTTATGTTTCAATTTAGTGTTTCTATTTTTGTTTAGTGTTTTTGTTTGTTGTTTCTGTTTAGCGTTTGGTTTTTCTTAGAACAGAAACGCTTAAAAAGAAATAGGGAACACTATCAAAACATATTATTTTTTGGTTCCTGAAATTTGTTCTATTTTTTTTTCCTATTTAGCATTTGTTAAGTGTTTTAGTTTAGTTTCTTCTTAGAACATAAACACTCTATGAAGAGAATTAGTAAACTGTGTTCATTGTGTTCTTAATTTATGTTTCAATTTAGTGTTTCTATTTTGGTTTAGTGTTTTTGTTTGTTGTTTATGTTTAGTGTTTGCTTAGGTTTTTTCTTAGAATAGAAACGCTTAAAAAGAAATAGGGAACACTATCGAGACATATTATTTTTTGGTTTCTGAAATAGTGATAGGTGATAATAATGGCGATGTTTTATTTGATTAATAATGCATGATGTCATTCCAGTTATTATGATGTCCAACTTTAATCATTTAGGCACAAAAAATTGTTATAAAAAATATCTTATACATTTTTTCTTATACTGATTACGTTAGTGACAAATGTAACTTTGCTAATATGATTAAGTTTAGGCATTTTTTGTTCAATTTTCGATTTTGAAATCCATTTCAGTTCCTGTTTCCGTTTCTGTTTGTATCGTTGTTCCTATTCCTGTTTCTGTTCTGTTCCTGTTCCTGTTGCTGTTCCTGTTTCTGTTCTTGTTTTGTTCCTGCTCCTGCTTCTGTTTCTATCTTGTTACTGTTTCTGAACCTTGAAAGTTTTGATTAGAATGAAATCCGTTCCCTGTTTCGGTTCCTGTTCCTGTTTTCTGTTTCTGTTTCCGTTTCTGTTTCTATTTATGTTTATGATAATTTGATAAAATGACCAATGTGTTTGATAATTTGATAAAATGACCAATGTGTTTCTGTTTCTGTTTCCGTTTCTGTTTCTGTTTTTGTTTCCGTTTCCGTTTCTGTTTCTGTTTGCCGTTTCTGCTTTGTTTAGGAATTTTTTCTCTCATTGTGTACTGTTTTCGTCATTGTTCATCCAATTTACTAGGTGAGTTTCAGGGGTTCCAAGATAGAAATTGGGTTCCCTGTTCCCGTTTCTGTTTTGAATTCGACTAAATTACTTATGTTGTGGTTTGAATTACAAATGCAAATATTTGATAGGAATAGATTTGAGAATTGTGTGTGTATTTCTTTTGCAGAAATTGTGCTGTTATTATTTGGTTCCTCGCTTCAGACGATCGTTCCTCGCAACAACAATTGTTCCTCGCAAGGTTAGTTCACTGTTTCATATTTGGAATTTCTGTTTTGTTTTTTTGTTTACCTGTTTCTGTTTTTGTTCCTACTGTTTCTATTTCCTGTTTCTGTTCCTACTGTTTCTATTTCCTGTTTCTGTTCCTACTGTTTCGGTTCCGTTCCGTGTTTCGGTTCCTGTTCCTGTTTCTGTTCTGTTCTCTGTTTCTGTTCTGTTCTCTGTTTCTGTTCCTGCTGTTTCGGTTCCTGTTCCTGTTTTCTGTTTCTGTTTCCGTTTCTATTTTTGTTTATATTTATGATAATTTGATAAAATGACCAATGTGTTTGATAATTTGATAAAATAACCAATGTGTTTCTGTTTCCGTTTCCGTTTCTGTTTCTGTTTCCTTTTCTGTTTCTATTTTGTTTCTGCGTTTTTTGTTCGTATTAAATTAGATTCAATGGAAAACATAATAGACACAAAACCAATGTTTTTCTGTTTCTGTTTCTGTTTCTGTTTCTGTTTTGTTTATGTTTTTTTTGGTTCGTATTCAGTTAGATTCAACGGAAAATATAATAGACCCTTTTTTTAAGTTAAATTTTTGGGTCATTGTAAAAAAAAAAAAAAAAACTTTTCAAAACCTGTCATACATAAAATGACCAATGTGTTTCTGTTTTCGTTTCCGTTTCCGTTTCTGTTTCTGTTTCTATTTTCATTTTTGTTTCTGTTTTATTTATGTGTTTTTGGTTCGTATTAAGTTAGATTTATCAAAAAACATAATAGACACAATACCTGTCATACACAAAACCAATGTGTTTTTGTTTCTGTTTGCCGTTTCTGTTTCTGTTTCTGTGTTTTTGGTTCGTCTTCAGTTAGATTCAACGAAAAATATAATAGACACAAAACCTGTCATACACAAAACCAATGTGTTTCTGTTTCTGTTTCCGTTTCTGTTTCTGTTTGCCGTTTCTGTTTTTGTTTTGTTTCTGTGTTTTTGGTTCGTATTCAGTTATATTTAACGGAAAACATAATAGACCCCTTTTTTATGTTAAATTTATTGTGCCTTATGTGTTATTAATGTCCTTCAATCTCAGGCAATATGGTACGACCCGCTATTGTATTGAGAACGAGTACTAGGTTAAAGTTGCGTAAGGAAAAACAATTCTTTTACGAGAAACTTTATTTACAAAGTTGTCCCATTAGAGAATATGGGATGAATAAAATTTCAAGTGCTAGAATTTTGCAGAATTATAGGTACAAAATTAGTGAGAGAGCCATAATGAACCAAATTGTTGATGGTTTACCATCAAATTGGGATGTGGCGATAAAGAATATATTTGAAAATCATCGGTTTCTTACTGCCTTTAAATTTGTAGAATTTTTAGAAGAGGCTGAACGAGATATACATCCATTATGGAGAGAATTTGAAAGAGGGAAAATGAATGAAAAAGAAAGTGTTAGAATGCATGTACTTAGAAAAGAGCGCATGTACTACCATCTAAGACGTAAGGGGTTTCAACCGAACTGGGCAGTGTTGGTGTATGTAATAGTGCATACTCTACCGAAATCTTGACCTAGAGTTAGAGTTCATAGAGCCTTAAAGAAAGAACTCCTAGACCTAAGAGCATTAGGAACTTTGTTAGAGAGCATCGAGGACAACCAGATTGGCTTAAAGGCACTGGAGGAATACGAGGTTCAGCTACAAATTGGCAGCCAAAGTAATGAAGTTGTGCCGTAAACTATTTTTTAAGGTATAAATAATTTTTAATGTAATTTGTATTCATGATATACATTTTGTATATTTTATGTCTAATATATTTTTTTTCTTTCTTTTCCTTTTGTAGGATTACCACGTCAAGTCTGTTTCTTCTCTTCGGTTGTTGAAGATATATTTTGAATGTATTTTGTATTCATGATATACATTTTGTATTTTGTAATGTGATTGATTGTTTTACTTTGTTATATTCAACAAAAGTTGTTTTAATGCGATGGATTTAATATTATATATGCTTCTGTCTTTATTGTTCTCTTGTTTTTGTTAATCGTTAATTAATATGTAAATCTTACAATTTATTTTTTAAGCTCATAATATAATTTTAGTTTATCATTTATTTTGCATTGAATTTTTATTTTTATTTTTTCAAGGAAAAAAATTTGGCAATGGATGACAAGTCAAATGAAAATTCTACTTCAAATAGTAGATGGAAAGAGAAAGTGTGCTTTACCTCAAATGTTGCGAAAAGTGAAAAAGGGAACATCAGTAGCAATGTGGTATGTGTCTAATTAGTAAGGTTAATTATTTTTTAGTTTTAATTATCACTATTTTATCATTTAACAATAATCATATATTTAATCTATTAAACGTATTAAATAATTATAACTATTTGTGTCCATGTTAGGTTTATATAAATTTTGAAAAAATATTAACCTGAAAATAAATATGATAAGAACATATTTAGCTGTGATTTCAAATATATAGTTATTTATCTAATCTGATTTTGTATTTATACTCTTACCTTTGTGGTGATATTAAATTATCTGTATTCTTATTTATGCCGTAACTTATTACATGTTATTTATGGTTTTATTTAGTACCAATTTTAGTTCATACTTTGTCACACTGTCCTCCACTGTTCTTTTTCATTTATTCGATCTAGAAAATTGAAGATTCAACCTCATATTATCTCTAGGTATTCAATGATAACGTCATATCAAAATCTGCTCTATCCTAACGAATGCAAAGGGAACGAGAGAGGTTTAGTCATCCGATTCTAGAATGTCAAGAAGGTGGAAGATCCCGCACAGGTAACATTGCCAGAACATCTAGCAAAAACGATGTGTCAAGACGTTCTGTGGCTCAACTAGAACGAAGAGAATGGGAGAGAGTTGATCGAGAGATATGTGATGGCCCTATGGAAGAAGGTCAGTCGTTTGTGTCCACAACACCTAACAGTCGCTCAACGGGGGTTGAGCAAACAATTATACCTTCTGAATATATAGCATCCAACAAGAACGATATATCGAAACGAGCTCTAGCTCAATGAGAACGGGAAAGAGTTGATCGGGAGCAGTGTGATCGCTTCAATAAAGATAATCGTGAATGCCTGAAAGGAGATCAGCCATTTTTTAGAGAATCATCAGAGCCTACGCCGAAGCGAAGAATGGTTACAACAGTTTCTGTGTCATCATCAAGCACAAGTCGATATACCCTTATAATTCTCAGTGATCAAGTTTCTTCTCCAGTAATGGAAAATGAAATGGATTCTACTTTTGAGGCCAATTTGACGTCCCCACCAAATCTTACTGAAATGTTTGTGTCCACAATACCCAACAGTCGCTCAACGTTGGACGTTGAGCGAACAATTACACTTCTTAAATGTATAGCACCCAACAACAACGGCATATCGAAACGTGTTCTAGCTCAACGAGCACAAAGAGAACGAGAGAGATCCGGTCAACAAAATATTCAGAATAGTCAACATTTAGAAATGAATAGAAGACTACTTGAAGAATCATCTCAGCCTCTACTACAACAGAGAATGATTGTACAATTATGTGGGCCACCATCAATGATTACGAGTCCATGTACCCCTGGAATTGTGGACCTCCTTAGGGATCGCACTACTCCATCGTCCATGGCTAATCAAATGAATTCTATTATTGAACCAAATTTTCCTTTTCCACGTAATCTTACTGAAACATTTGTTACCGTAACTCCGAATGAATGCTCAACGCCTGAAGTTGAGGAACCAATTGTATTGTCTAGTATAAGGTATTATACTAATCCATTATTCATGTTATTAAGTATTAAATGTTTAAAAGTGTTTGATGTGTAAAATTTAATATTTGTCAACTATAGGTCAGCTTCAATAAATCAACACCTTGCTGAGAATCAAGATACTGAACATGCAGGAAATTCATCTGTTGACGATGGGATGGTTACAAATTTGATTCCTCATTCTCTTGGTATAATTGACGATGCATGCCCTTTTGCGTGCGGTAACCAAGAAGTTTTTATTTCCACGAACCTTAATGAAAGCTCGACCGTAGCAGTTGAAGAAACAAATCTACCTTCTGGGAGTAGATGGTGAGTTTCTTTTTTATCTTATTCATCTAATTAAATACGGCATTCACAAATATGTTGTTAGAATCTACATAATAATATTTTGTTATTTATCAAATGTAGGCCGCCAAATACTACCAATGATGAGTTTTACGATAATTAAGATATTGACGAGTTGAACAATCCAACTGCAGACCGTGATGTTCATACAAGTGAAAATCGACACTCGCTTGGTAGAATGAATGTCATGTGCCCTTATTGTTTTGCGTTACACTGGATGGATGAGAGATTAGCAAGATCATCCGAACGATGTCCTCTCTTCGGTACATGTTCCTTACAAGGGAAAGTTAGGCTTCCATTACTTCTCACACCTTCTCCGTAAATTAGAGTGTTATACGATGGTAATGATGATAGATCAAAATCATTCCGACGTTATGCTAGAGAGTACAATGCAAGCAATGCTTTTACAAGCCTCGGTACCAACTTGGATACAAGGGTGCTTTCCGGAAGAGGCCCAACAACGTTTACTATACATAGAGAGTTGCGTCATCGGACAGGAGCATTAATCCCAGAACCAGGACAAGATGCCATTTATTCTCAGTTGTACATCTACGATCCTGATTTCGCTTTTGGCGTGAGAAGCCGTAGAAATCCCCATTTGAGAACGGATGTTTTGCAAACTATTCAAGATACATTGTTGCAACATAATGCATTCGTAGATAAATTTCGTCAAGCGTTTGCGATTTTAAATCAATTGGATTTGGAACAACAAACGTTGCCTGCTTTTCTTCACTACACAGCATCTACCGATCGTCGGCGATATAATTTGCCGACAACTGATGACGTGGCCGTCATATTACCGGGGGATGGAACCGAAACTAGCGTGATGAGAGATATTGTTATACATTTAAGGGGGGGAAATGAACTAATGAAAATCAATGAATGCCATCCTGCTTATCTACTATTGCATTATATTTTGTTGTTCCCTTATGGTGAGCTTGGATGGGAGCCTGAATTTAGACAGTGGAATGTGATTCACGGTCGACACACAAACGCTCGACTAACTCAAATGCAATTTTATAGCTATCGTATTTTTGAAAGGCCGACAGAGTATTCAACAATTCTAAGGGGAGGAAAATTATTTCAAGAGTTCTTGGTAGATGCTTGGGCTACGATCGAGCAAAATATGTTGAATTACTTTAGGCAACATCAATCAAATCTTCGTAGTGAACTCTATCAAAGTCTTATTGATGTGGCATTAGATGGGATGGAACCTAATCAAATAGGTCAACGAATGATTTTGCCATCATCCTTTATTGGTAGTCCAAGACATATGTTTGAAATCTTCCAAGATTCAATGGCCATAACCCGGTACCACCATCACCCTGATGTGTTTCTTACCATGACTGCGAATCCAACTTGGACAGAAATCACTGAAGCTTTATTGCCTTATCAACAACCAACTGACCGTCCAGACTTAATTGCTCGCGTTTTCGAGTTAAAAAGAATTGCTCTAATGAAAGAAATTGAAAGCAGTCGAGTATTTGGAAAAAAAGTTGTCCATGTTTTTAAAATTGAGTACCAGAAAAGAGGTCTGTCGCATATGCACTTATTGATATTTCTTGATAATCAAGATAAAATTCGAATGTGTGACCAAGTAGTCAAAATAGTTTGTGCTGAATTTCCAGATCCAAATGAAGAGTTAGAACTTTTCGAGACTATAAAAAAATGCATGGTTCACGGACCATGTGGTGCTCGAAATTGTCAAGCCCCATGCATGGAGAACGGCAGATGCACTAAGAGGTATCCACGAGATTTCGCAGAGTATACAACGATGGATTCAGATGGATATCCCATTTACCTTCGTTGTGATAATGACAAAGTTTATACCGTGAGGGGGCAACAAGTTGATAATAGAGACGTCGTCCCATACAATCCGTACATTTCCAAGATGTTCGACTGTCATATTAATGTTGAAGTATGCGTTGGGATTAGGTGCGTCAAATATATCCACAAGTATATCTATAAAGGAGGTAATATGACAACATTGATTTTGGGAATGATGGATGAGATCAAGCAATATCTTGATGCAAGATACATTGGACCCTCTGAGGTAGCCTAACGATTGTTGAGTTTTTCTTTGCACGATGAGAATCCAACAGTTGTTCGATTGGCACTCCATTTACCTGGAATGCATCAGGTTGTCTTCAATCCTACTGAAAAAATAGAGTCTATCATTTCTCGAGCTCAGTCACAGAAGTCGACTCTAACAGAATTTTTTTCATACTGTGATGCACATGCTTCTGCACGTGTGTATACTTATCAAGAGTTTCCCCAGCATTTTGTTTGGAATAAAACTGATAATTTTTGGAAGCCACGACAGAGGGGATTTACCATCGGCATAATGTATTTTGCGCCTCCTAATTCGGGTGAACGATTTTATCTGTGTCTACTATTGACTGTAGTCAAAGGGCTGCAATTGTTTAGGTGTCTATGCACTGTTAACAATGTTGAACATGCGACGTTCAAAGCCGCATGTGTAGCAAGAGGGCTATTGGAAGATGATAGTGAATGGATACAATGTCTTCAAGAGGCGTCTATTATGAGTACTGGATATCAACTGAGAAGATTATTTTGCGTCATTCTTACACAATGCTCCCCTTAAATCCGTGTGAATTGTGGGATCAATTTTGGATGCATATATGTGATGATCTCTCACATAAAGTTCGCACGTTGTTTTCGATACTCGTCCCAAGCGAGGCACAGATTAAAGACTGCGGTTTGTAGCTTTTGAATCAATTACTTCAAGAATCGGGCAAGAGCTTAGTAGATTTTCCTTCGATTCCACAACCTGTCTAGAATTGGAATATGGTAGTTGGAAATAGATTGATATGGGAACATCGTCAAATGCAAAGTGAAGCACAACAAAGGAATGTGCAGTGTAATATTGATCGTCTCAATGAAGACCAATGTGTTGCATACGAATCAATCACTTCATCAGTGTTCGGAAATTTAGAAAAAATGTTTTTTTTGAATGGTGGTGCTGGTACGGGAAAAACGTTTCTATATAATACCATAGCAGCAAAATGTCGTAGTAACAGTCATATTGTCATTACTGTGGCATTGTCCGGTATCGCATCGCTACTACTTGAAGGAGGTCGAACTGCACATTCCACATTTCGCATCCCTTTAGATATTCTTGATAATTCAATTTATCATTTCAGTAAACAATCGTTGCATGCCGAATTGTTTAGAGAGACAAAGTTAATCATTTGGGATGAAGTTCCGATGCAACATAAGTACTGCGTTGAGTCCGTGGATCGCACGCTACGAGATATTTGCAGTAATCCAAATCCATTCGGGGGTATCACGGTCGTTCTTGGAGGAGACTTTCGGCAAATTCTACCTGTTATACCTAAAGGTGTCCGTCAACAAATTGTGGCAGCATCGTTGAGACGTTCGTACCTTTGGAATGATATACATGTCTTAACTTTGAATTTAAACATGCGCCTAAATAGTAGGAACATTGAAAATGCAGAGTTTTCGAGATATTTACTTCAGGTAATATTTCATTTAAATATATTTTAGCATTTTGTAATAGATTACTTATATACGCTTTGATACTAAATTATTCATTTATATTTATTTTTTCTTTAAATAGGTTGGCAGTGATCCACATGAAATCGTACGGTTGCCGTCAACCATACACAAGTGTCGTAATGTGGTTGAACTAATATCTTCAGTTTATCCACATCTAGGCACACCCAGTGTTGTTACCCCTACATTTCTAACTGAATGTTCTATTCTTTCTGTAAGAAATGACGATGTTAGTGCTATTAATTCAGCTGTTTTAAATATTTTTCCCGAAGAAATGATCACATATCTAGCCGCAGATAAAATATCTGAAGATGATGGAGCCGATCGTCAAATTACAAATCGTTATCCTAACGAGTACTTGAATTCCTTAGATCCTCCAGAATTATCTCCGTTCAAGTTAGATTTGAAAATTGGATGTCCAGTTATGTTGTTGAGAAATATCGCACCAAGTGACGGACTTTGTAATAGCACACGATTAATGGTTGTCAGGTGTTCTTTACGTGTAATAGAAGCTCGAATATTGACAGGGGATAAAGCAAGAAATTTGGCGTTCATTCCGAGAATATCCTTGACGCCATCGTCTTCTGAATTTCCTTTTCAAATGACAAGGCGCTAGTTTCCAATTCGTTTGTCGTATGCTATGACGATAAATAAATCACAAGGACAATCAGTGAAATTTGTTGGAGTTGATTTGACTACATCGGTTTTTAGTCACGATCAACTATATGTGGCCTTATCAAGGTGTATATCATTTGATCGATTAAGTGTACTTCTTCCCGAATATGGATCTCTATCCACGACAAATATTGTTTATCCTGAAGTATTATTGTAACTGTAATTGTTTCTGTTGAATAATAAAATAAATTGATATAATTGTTCAAATAGATGATGTATGTTTTATACCCGTGCCTTCAGGCACGGGTTATACGCTAGTATATCATAAATTAACTGCACTAATATACTAATATGTTTTAGGGTAAAGAATTGCCTAGGGATTAACGTATTTATAAATATGTGTTCAATCTCGATTTACTCACGTTTACGGTGTTCGACCTATTTGACAGCCTCAGTACGTAAACTCCACCGCCAACTCTCCCGAGTGTAAGATGGGGAATACATGACTTCGAGTTAACGAAGAAGTCTCCCTCAACGTCTTAACGACCCTAGGTCATGTGAGTTTCACCCAGCGTCATTGATTGCACACAATCCAACTCCCGACTGGGTCTTTGGATCGTGCGTTGTATTTACCCTTTCGACAATCTCTGTTCTAAAACTCCACCGTCACCTCTCCCGAGTGTAAGACGAGGAATATAATGTGACTTTGTGTCAACGAAGAAGTCTCCCTCAACGTCTTAACGACCCTAGGTCGCATGAGTCTTGCCCCAACGTCATCGATTGTCCACGATTCAAACCCCGATCGGGTTATAGAATCGTGGCGTTTGTTTAGCCTAATCCGAATTCGGGGTTTGTCAAAACCATTTATTCTCCATTTATCTAACTAATCATAATAAACAAACAATATGATAAATACAATCAAACTACGAAGAACAATCACAAACGAAACACCGAAATCATCTAAACAACGTATTTATAAATATAATGTTAATCCCTACTATAATCCATATTTAACTCGTGGTCATAACCATATAAATAATGAAATAATGATCTAAACATGCTTACATGATTCTAAGATAAATAAATAAGGAAAAACAATCGAAGAACTTAGCCTCGTCCGTAGATAAACCACTAAGAACACTCAACGATCAATTCTCCGTCTTCTCCACTTTGGGATGTGAGCTCCACCTCTAAAACTCCTAAACCCTAGCCTAAATATAGATTAAGGTACCCAAATGGCCAGGGGGGTTCAAGATAGGGGGAGAGGAGATGGTATTTATAAGCAAAATATCTAAATAAATATCCTAAAAATATTTAGGCTGTGCAGAAGGTCTCCGCCTAGGCAAAGGGTTCCACTACCTAGGAGGAGGTAGGTCGATTTGGTGACTGTTGCGACGATGAAGATAGAGGTGTCTTAGGAAGAACATTCTGCTGGATTTTCGTCTAGGCGGTGGAATTATTCGCCTAGGCAGTGGGCTGTCAGTAGCCTATTTTTGTTTTCTCTGCTGGATTTCTACCTAGGTGGTGGTCCATCAGTAACATTTGTTCTTTTCTCAGCATCTTCACCGCCGCGGCGGTGGTCTGGACATTGCGGCAATGGGCTTGTTTCACAATTTTGCCTCCAAGCTTGTTTTTCCACCGTTCTTCAATCGCTTTTGGTTCGATCTCATTGTTTTCGCTCTAGTTTCCTATCTTTTTGTCCCACACACCTGATTTATATAAAAAGTATGAAAACTAATTAAAATGTAATAAAATACTATATAAACGTTCGAAAACTAACTTAATATGGTTTGGAAATATGTAGGTATGTCATACCTATCAAATACCCCCAAACATGGAATTTGGCTAGTCCTCGAGCCAAACATACACACGAAAATGAAAATACACAAACTGAATTAAATAACAAACAACCTAAAACCATCTAAACATAACAACATGTGAGTTTTAAATTCTTCTAATGGCCAAGTTATTGTTGTCCCTCAACAACCGCCAGTCATATCGAGTTCAGGCGGTAAAACACATCATGTGGTTCTAGAATTTTGACATGTAATAATGGTGAACGCTATTATAGATCCTGTAAACGTGTTAGTGCGAGACTCAATAATATAACTATAAAACGATCGTATTGGATCATCCACCAACAAAATTCATGACATAAACCGTGAAGGACTAGGATTACCATACGCCTGATTGGGGTCCACTCTCCACTAATGTAGGTTAAGTAGTTCATAGAGATCATTAGGACTTGGTTCGGTTTAGGAACATTTGGCCAAGGGTAATTTGGAATAGAAAACGGGTTAACGTTGTTATCTTAGCGTTACCCAAGGCTCAACGCTTGGTACATTCACTCTCGAACCCCCATATATAGATTGGAAAACAATCCCGAATATGCATTTAAGACCGACGTACTCACTTGTCAAAAGAAACGAAAATAAAAATCGTATTTACATTTGATTTTTTTTTCAATGAACACACCCCCAAACTTATTTGATTATTACAATTGAAGGGGTGTGTGAAATACAAATGAAAAACGACAAGTGAGTACTTAAATATTGAACCAATTAGAAGTTCGCCCTAAACCCAACCACTCACGTCAAGTAGAATTCACAATTGCTAACTTGATTCACTCAAATGTACCTTTAGTTCAGCGATATAGGTTTGGAAAACGATCGACTGACCAGGGTATTAGTTTATGTGTTCAGAATTGAAATGTTATTTAGGCTTCGACAGGGTGATAAAGAATAATAATATAACAAGGTAGGCTTAAAAAGGCTCAAGCGACAAAGAGAATGCCTAAATCACGTCTCCTGAACTACCTCACCTAGGATTTCGCCTCAAGTTTCCCCTCAATCAAGTTCTAGAATCCTTAATGTGTCATGAATTTGGTTAATCGATAATCGTCCTCAAATCAATTGAATAACTATATATTGAGTCTATGTGCCCATGCAAATTAGGATCTACAATAATTTTGACCAAAACGCATAGTCAAACACACAGAATACACATGCATGGGTATTACCCTTGACTTCGAAAATAACCAGGGGTAATCTCATCATTGGGTAACGGCCCAGATGAACACAAAACTCAACATATATAACAACGACAAAAACATAAACACATTCTAACCTAAACACACATACAATACAAGAAAACAATAACACATAAACTAACAATACTAAACACTACACATCACTTCCGAACTCAAAATGGATAATGTCCTCAGCGAACCCAATCATCAATCTCAACATATGGAATTAAAGCATGCAGAC